>OY288262.1:13142263-14447442 GCA_958450325.1 Agrostemma githago | reverse complement strand
CAATGTGAACCCATATAAGAAATATTTTCAATTAATTTTCCATTCCATTATTTTCTATATATGGAGTATCAAATATTTTCGTATAATTTTATACGAAGTAATACATATATATAATATTTATATTTATATAATTTTTTTTGGAACCGTATAATTTGGTTTATATATTAATTTTTATTTTGTTAAACTTCTTATATATAATATATTAAAAATCCACATAACCTTATTTTAAATTCAATTAATGAAAATATTATTTTTAAATTTCTTTTTTTTTTAAAATAATTAATTAGTACAATTAGAAAATAAAAATGAAAAGATTATTTCAAAAAAATGGATATACAATAATCCCTTCAAACAACTACAATTTTCCCATTTTTATTTAAATGTGAGGAATTAAAATAATAAGTGGGAAAATTATAGTGATTTGGAGGGAGTAATATTTATGAAATTACGTGAAAGTAGAAAAAAAATTACATTAATGATAATTATATTGATAAATTTGTCGTCACATAAAATTGTTTTAATCGAAATTAATTAATTAATTGAAAGTTGAACAAAATAAAAAATTTATATACATTTGCTTTGAATAAAGATAATTATAAAAAAAATAAAAAAATTAAAACTTTCTACAATTAACTTAACTATGGTTTAATAACAAATTAACTAAATGTGTAAAATTATTAAACTAACCCTAAACTAATCACCCAAGGTTAAAAATAAATTAACACATAGCGCAATATGGTTGACTGTGTATGAACCGTGTAAGTGTAGCCTTTTCGGTCACAAGAAACAATTGCGGGTATGTTTGTAAATTAAGTACTCCGTATGTTGGATTAGACGATAGCCCTCCATTCCAAGTTTCCTACCTACACGAGAAAGTCACGGAAAACCTTGGTGTTTATAAATATACCCAGACTCACCCATTACCATAGTCGTAGTCCTATATCATCAAATTCAACTTCCTTTTTAATTTCTCCTCCTCTTCTACTTCTTCCGCCTGTTTGTCTTTTAGTTTTCTATCAACACCCACTCTCATCTCATCTCATTAATTAATTAATTAAAACCAAATATAGCCATAGCCCTACTGGAGTATTAATTTCATCTACACGGAGTATTTGTATACTTCTATACAAAGCGATTTTTATTTTTAATGTGCCTTTATTTTCGTAACAGAAAAATCAAGATTGTATTATTTTCAATTATTGATCCGTTTTAATCAATCAATCAATCAAGTTGAAGATTATTATATTTGCCCAAAAGTAACACAAATTAAAGATGAAGTTTTGTAAGACGTACAACGAATGCATGCAAGGTTTGGAGATAGAATTGCCTGGAGTTGGATTGAAAAATCTCAAGAAAATACTCAAAAATTGTCGACAAGATCTTGAATCCCATCATTCTAATTCTGACGCCTCATCAATCATCTGTCCTCTACACTGCCCTGGTACCCACTTTTCTATATTCTTCCTAAATTCAATTGATTTTTATCCTCCAAAACTAATTAATTTGATTTTTGAGAGGTTAATGATTCTGGGTTTATGAGAGTTTATTTTCTGATTTAATTAAACTTGTCTATGAAGGATTTCTTCAAAGAATTCGTAATTCTTTTGGTCTCCAGTTGTCATTCATCAAGATTTAAGCAATCTCATTCCTTTGATTTTAACAAAGCATACACTCGCATTAACGTGGAGCTAGAATTCTAGCTCAGAACCTATTATCCATGCTACAAAGTAATTAGTCTTAACCACGGCTCTTATATTTCTTTCTGCTTATCCAGCCGTATCAATCTTTTTGATACAATTTTTTTTTTTTTTTTTTTTTTTTTTTTTTTTTTTTTTTTTTAACTTTTAAACTACGCATTCTTTTAAAATCTCTTTTTCAGATATTACTTTTCAGTTCAACTATTGTGGTCATTCCTTTATTATCTTTTCTATATATACATACGGAGTATATTAAAACAATTTTCCCTTAATACTAGTACTAATACATGTTCTAATAAAGACAAATTATTTGACAAATTTATTACCATCTCAAAAGGGCAGGAAAACACTGCACCACATCAAACCTTTCATGGTAATAATACTCGTCCGTAGACTCTCTCCTACCTCTCGGGCTTGACCCCATCATCATACTCGTCCGTATACTCTCTCCTACCCAATTCATTGTGCCCATTTGTTTTTTTGAGAGTCAAACTCAACGAATTGTTCACCGTAAATATCGTAAAAGTTACAAACTTTTCCGAAATGAAACTAATACTTTTATATTTATAATGAAAAAAAAAATCTGTAAGTAAAAATTGCGTATAAATGGGGAAAAAATGGTCAAAGGTGTACCTCAGTACCACCCAAAAATAAATGGGTTCAATGGACCGAGAGAGTATTATTTAAAAACAAAAAAAATTGTAGAAAAATACAAAAAAAATCATTGCCCTAAAAAAACACATTTTTCATCACTAATATTTACTACTAGTACTAGTATGGTTTATGAATGTCCTTTTTTTAGTAGTGTAAATATGATCCTATTGGTGCACCTGCACTAGATTGATTATATGGTCACCATATATTGTCGTGTGACTATTAACTAACATAAGTCTAGGAGAGTATTCCTTCTCAATTTTTTTGGGGAAAAAAATAAAAAAAAAATGGGTAAAAAATGGGGTATGTGGTGTAAAAGGTGGGTATAAAGTGAAAAAGTGTTGGGTTTAGGTGTGAAGGAAAAGAATAAAGAATTGAAGAAAGAATAAATAATGATTAAAAGTACATCAAAAAAAGGAAAGTGAGAAGAAAATCAAACTAAGTTCAGGAAGGAATACTCAAACTAGAGGAATATGTATTATTCGTACCTATTTTATTATTATATATACCTCTAAGTGATAATTTTGTTTTGTACCTATTTTTATAACAAGCGTATCCCTTTTATATTTGTATTCTCTTTTGTGTTAAGCGTACCTATTTTATTAGCTTTGGTACCATTGTTAATAATGCTCTCTCAATAAACTTAAGAAAGACTGTCTCTCAGTAAATCTACTCATTAACCAATTGTGATTAACAACTGTCCGCCTCACTAAGTAAATACTCCCTCCATATCATATTGTTGCTCCTCTTTCTTTGGTACATGTGAGGGATATTTCAATGAAATGAGAGGAAATGGAGTATTAACTAATTGTAAATGAACTAGAAAATAGAGGAGAGTGATGATGATAAACAGAAATGGAGAAAAAAACCCTCTCCCTGAGTAATGCATTAGGGTAATTGTTACTCTCTCGTCTTTTCCTTTGCAACGTAAAATGTCACCGCTAACCACCAATCTCCCCCATTTTCCTCTTATTTTAAGCTCCATTACTCCCCTAATATTTACCTCCATCCAAAGCAAAGCAAGCCCTAAGGGTAAGTGTATTATTTATCTCACCGAAAGAAATGTTGGGGACTGTCTTTAGAAGAACATATTTATGATGATGATGATTAATGATAGGCAAAACATTGTGGTGTGTTATGTTACAGTCAGGGCCGGCCCGATAAATTTGGAGGCCCTGTTCCAAGATTAATATGGAGGCCCCTTGATACCATTAAGTAATTCCTTGGAAAAAAAATCTTAAAAATTGGCATTGGCAGGTGTCGAACTCCTGACCTGCAGGTCAAATTTCACTCTCTTAACTACTGCACCACTCTAGTACTTACTGTTATAACACAGGTTTGGGCCCATGTTCAAAGAACCGAATTGTACCCCTTTGGGCCGGCCCTGGTTACAGTAGGGTATATATATATATATTTCCCTTTTTTTAATAACAATAATGTAAACTGTTTGTGCAGTATGTGATGGGTCATTTTTCCCGTCGCTTCTCAAGGAAATGTCTGAAGTTGTGGGCTGTTTCAACCAGCGCGCCCAAAGGTTGCTTGAGTTACATTTAGCAACAGGCTTTAAGAAGTACTATGTTTGGTGTAAAGGCAAGCAAGATCATGTTTCCTTGATTCAGGAGGGTCAGGACCTTGTTACTTACGCCATGATTAATGCTATCGCTGTCCGGAAAATACTTAAGAAATATGACAAGGTAGAATCTTCAATTTTCAATAGCTAGAGGTTCAATCAGATTCTTTTGAATGAATCAAATTATGTCTAAGAGTTAGTTGCAATGTTTGAAAAGGTAAGGTATATTATAGGAGTATATAATATAATATAATATTAATAGTACGCATGTATCAATCTTGTGAGTGTAGATTCATGTTTCTAAGCAAGGTCAAGAGTTCAAATCACGTGCTCAAAGTATGCACATTGAGATTCTTCAGTCTCCCTGGCTTTGTGAGCTTATGGCGTTCCATGTCAATTTGAGGGAGAAGAAGACTAAGACAGGAAGAGTGGCTAATCTGTTTGAAGGATGCTACCTCAAGTTTACCGATGATAAGCCATCTCTGGCTTGTGAACTATTTGATTCAGTCAAACTTGATCTTGACTTGACATGCTCCATTTGTTTGGTGAGTATTCTCTTGCTTTGTTTCACACCCCTTTATAGATGCAAGCTTTTAATTAATTAATTAATTAATGGGTTTTAAATATCAGTCGCATTATTGTATAGCTTTCCCTCCTTTCCCGGCGGATGACTCTAATTATGTACGCATGTTTACCATTTTGCAATATAGCATTGTTTCAAAGTACAATGAAATGGAAGGCATTTCATTTCAAAGTACAGTGAATCGATGTTAACGTGCTATAAAATCTTAAGCCAAAATTCAAAAAGATGCACTTCGTAATTTTGGTGAATTGTGAAACACCTGTGTTGCTTTACCTTTTCGTTTGTGTGAGTAAGGGTATGGATTGCGATGCCTTTTAGTTTTAATTTATTATAGAATAATAATGGAGTAATAATAATAATAACAATAATAATAAAATGTAGGATTAAGTGGAGAAATATGAGTCACTAAACATGAGATCTGAGTGGTTCTTGCCTTTTCGTTTATGCGAGTAATAACACCCTCTTGTATCTCGTTGGGATCTTTTAAGATGCAAGTGGATTGACTGCTTCAAAACAAAGCAAGAAACACCTTTTTAGCAGCTGACCTTTGTAATTGTATATGGCAGCTTGGTTTCAGTGGACGGGACGTTTCACATAGCTCGTTGGGATATGCTTACAATCTGTTTTAATTTGTTACCTTATGTTTTCGGACATTCTTTCTTCTTTCTTATTGCTTCTATGTTGGTTGTCTAATTGCCTAGACTAAGTTTATTCTCAAACCCATCTTTTAAAAAGAAATTAGATACGGAGTATAAAACAAAACTAAACACCAAAAATTTTACATGACCGCTTTTTTATTATATCCCAGATTTTATTAATGAAGATAAGTTTTACGAGTATAAATTAGATACTCCTGAATTTTAATTGGTTAACTAGATGTTTATCTTATCTAATTTAATAAATACGTACTTTCCTCTGTTCACTAGTCCTCTAAAGACTTTTGAATAGTAGCAACTACGGAGTACTTTATCCCAATCGTATCTTCATACTCAACAAGTTAGAATCTCTTACATGCTCTGGTGCTCAGACCCCTATAAACTCACCTTTGTGTGGATCACTCATAAAAAGCTTTAGGGTATGATAAAATGGCTACTCACCATCCCCTTTCCACTAAACAAATAACACAACTCATATATTTTCCCGCCTAAAGCTATCCATAATAAAAATTAAAAAATAAATCAAATGAGATAGGTATGAATCGAACCCTTGACCTCATGTGTGTCACACTTCTCTCCAACTACACTCTAACATCTTACTGATTTAAATATCACTCCATCACACATAAACCTATACACTACAGAAAGCATGTAATTAAGGAAATTTGATTGATTACATTGATTACGAAAATCACATGTTTTATATGGAAGATATCACATACAATATTTAATATGGAATGTATGATCTATTTTTTTTTTAAAAAGTATAAACATATTGTATTCCGTTTTAACCAAATAGTTGCATTATCTTTGTTAATAGGAGATTGCACTATCCCGTACAATATTTTACATAGAATATAAAAATAGTTATGATTATTATTGTATATCTTTCTGATCATATTCGAAAATCATATTCTTAACATCGATATAAAATTTAGTAACTATATAAAAATGGAATATATATTCCGATTGCTCTTACAAAGCCTGATACATAGTAAAAACTCACCGAAAATTCTTTATATATTACTCTAAGACAATAACAGTTACTAACATTTTCCTCAAAAATGCATTAATTTAAATTGAGAAGTAAAAGAATAATTCACTAATAAATTCGCAAACTATTCATTTTCATTAATGTTAGAAATTCACAAAAAAAAAAAAAAAAACTTCTTTTTATCAAAATAATTAGATAAATTTTAAGATATGATCTCATTAACCTTAAGAAAAAAAATCAGCTATCTAAAAAATTTATTTTTGAAATGAGCTATTTACTTTAACTTTTACAAAGATATACACTCCCCGTCCCAATGAATTTTTTGTCTTTCTACTTTAGGAATATTTATATATATATATATATATATATATATATATATATATATATATATATATATATAATTTGACCTCCTCATGAATTTGGCTTCACATGTCACCTCATCGCCAAAAGCAAAGACAAACAATTCATCGGGACGGAAGAAGTATATACTCACTCGATACCACTAAGATCTTCTCATCTATTCAAATGCGAGGATTATAATTATCATATAAAATGATTATTTTGGTAGGGGAGACTACAAAATACGGAATAGACTATTAAAATCCATATAAAAAAAGTTTCACAAATTACATAATACTCCGTATAAGTCTTACACCTGAGACAGTTCATTTTTAATTTATTTTTTAATTTTCTAATGAAAAATTGAATAGCTTTTTTACCCAAAGAAAACGTATCACGGCGTGCTAACCATTAAAAAAAGTTCATTATTATACAATTTTTGATAAATATTTATGTATTTTATGGTAGGTTAAAGAGAGAAGTGGTTTCTCGAGATGTGAGATGATATAAACTGAGTATATAAAAAATATAAAAAATATTTTCATTAATTAGACGTTATTTAATACTCCGTACATTTCAAGACATTTCTCAAATATTTTGATTAGTTTTGCGATTTAAAAAATATTTTCCTATTTCTAAATTATACAGTCGATATATAGTAAAAATAAAATAATAAATTTTTTATTTTAAATCTTAAATGAAATATTCTGTAAGATAAATATATTATAAATACCGTGCATTGCACGGGGTCTATACTAGTTATGGATTATTCGTAAAAAGATTCCGAGTATGATGAAATGGGTTGTGGAAGGCTGGTTGCACTGTTTAGGATTTACTCATAATTCATTTATTGACATGTTTCTTGCCTTTGAAGAATGTCTGCATGTAACACGTTTGACTTCGTCATTTTGCTCAATGTGTTAAGACGGTCATGTTCTTTCCATCTTATTTTCAACTCGGGTAAAAAATGTTCACCTTTATTTAGTATAGTTAGCTTAAGTTAAGCCTCATTAATTTTAGTCAATTCAACTCACTTAATTTATTTCAATTTCGCTCAATCTCATTAGATTAGTTCAGTTATATATATATATATATATATATATATATATATATATATATATATATATATATCAAGTTTTTCATTTCAAATCAATTCAGCCTAGCCCCTTTCGGTCGGCCATAAAGAACATGGCCTAACTTAGTGCCTGAAGATATAAAAATCACAGGTCTCAATCTAATTTGAATAGAGAAACTTGAAAAGAAAAAAGGAGGGAAGTGGTCTGGAAATATACAAAGAGATGAGAGACAGTGTCAAACCAGCTTATCTAAAAACCCTAGGAAAGAATTTGATGAAAGCCACAATATCCTTATATACCAAAAAATGGGAGCTTCTGGCTTATACTATTTCAGTTGAGTCTTAAAGTGGCAAAGTGGAACAATTATTAGGTCAACAATGTTTATCACTTTATCCTTCCAAATGCAAATGTTTATTTTAATCTTATGTCTATTAGTGGTTGGTTGCTGGCATTCCACTATACATGGTTTGAAATTTGAACGGGTAGAGGGGATTCATGCTCAAGTAAGTCGCGTACATACGAAGCTAAAGATTAAAGAGAAATCTAAGAAAGACAGTAAAAAAAAAACACGGGATTAAAGAGAAATATATACTCCATTCGATTTTTTATTATCTTCCCTATTTCCTTATTGGGCTGAAACACCCTTTCTTCTCTATTTCTATTTTGGGCCATCAACATGTGGTCTAGAATCACCCTCACATTTCTCTCTCTTCCTTCTTTTATTTTGAACCACACATTCCTACATCCTTATTTTCTTCCCAAAACCAAAGGAGAAGATAATAAAAAATCGGAGTGAGTATGTAGTATGGAGAAGTACTTATAGTGCGAAATGCTAATGTGAAGCAAATGGTTATATGCTGAAAAATGCAGCTGCCCATAACTTCTTGCATAAATATGCAGACCTAGTGAAGAAATTTTGCAAGAACATTAAATGCTCACACACACCTATGAACTTCTTTCGATGGAAATGGTGATCCATCATTTCAACAATGACAGAGTTTCTTAGTCAAAAATTTTCTTGGGTATAGTAGTCTGTCTCCTTATAATGTTATGCTCTAAGGTGAGTGGGGGTTCTATGGTACTTCGTACCTCCACCCCATTTATAATGTTCCCTTTAGACTTTGATGGTGATCTTTAATCTCTCCAAATATATGTTGTTGTGCAATGTGAAATTTGTCATGTTTTATCCATTAAAACAAATGTACATATCTTCTATTCTGAAAACTTCTTGTGATGATTGTATTTTGTAAGTAATTAGCGGTTGAATTTGACTAGCAAAGTCAAAGAGGGCCAATGCGAATGGGATGGAGGGAGTTTTTAGCTATGATTGTGAACCTTTTAGGTTTGACCATAACCTTGTGGTAGATTTTCCTGTAGGAAAGTTTAATTATCGCTTGTATATACGAACATGTTTTAGTAGCATGCTATCCATCTGAAGCCTGTTAGAGTAAGGCTTGTCGTTTTGGCGTCAAGCTATGCAATTGATTGTGCTTTTCTTGTTACACAAACAGGACACGGTGTTTGATCCAGTTGCTCTAACTTGTGGCCATATATTCTGTTACATATGTGCCTGCTCAGCTGCATCAGTTACTATAGTTGATGGACTGCAGGCCTCATCTCCCAAGGAGAAGTGTCCTCTTTGCCGGGAGGTAATCATTAGTTCATATTTCAGTTTTATTCTCGACTACTCTTTTACAGTTTTGTTAGAATGTTTGTTCTACATTTCTTTATTAATGTATGCACTTGATGCTCTTGCTATGTGACAATCTGCGAATCTGCAATGGTGAGGAGCTTGTGCTTCTTTGAACATTCATAACAGTGAAGTAATGTCATCGAAAAAGATGTGATTTAAACATTGAAGTTCCTCACTTTATCAGTTTTATGCACGTGATTGGTGTTTTTTGTCAAGAAAAAAAGAAATGATGCCGTCTGATCTAGGTTATTGTGCCATAGATATGACTGTATTCCTTGAACCATTTGCGAAAACCTTTGAAATCTTAGCAATGATTCTAATCTCTATGTTGCTCAGACTCGAGTACGAATCCTTGTTTCGGACAAATCAAGGATACAAGGACATCACACCGACAAATTTCGGACACTGTCAATGTATCCTAATATTATTTATATGTGTACACAAGTCAACATGTACCCAACTTTATATTTGGACAGAGTCAACAATTTTTTTGTTAATATAGAAACATCTTATTATTTAGTTAAACTAAATGAGCAATTACTTTGGTTTATAGCTTTTTACCTTATACGCTTCCGCTTCCGCTTCCTCTTAATGCTACGGATAGTTTCTCGGGTCGGGCTGTAGCGGGTTGTATCAGATTATGGGTCATCATTGAGTCGGGTCTTGTCGCTGTATTTTCAGGTTAGATGGGGTCAATTTTACTCGGGTTTCGGGCCGGGTCTTCTTGTCAGCTTTACTCACCGATGTCTTCACTGAGTTCCCATATTTTCCCTATCTTTCTTTATTTTTTTATTAAAATTTTATCAGTTGCTTGTGTAATCTGGTTGTTGGACAAACAGAAATGCCCATCTTCCATTTTCCTGACGTCGACCATATATGAATTTTGTGTCCGTACCTGTGGGTATGCCGGGGTAAGTAGCGAGTTCGAGCATCATAGGATTCCATACGGCCATACCATGATTTTGTAATTTTGATAGTAATAAAATTAAATAGTAACTCCGTAATAGAAGTCATCAAATATTGCAAATAGACCACTCTAAACCATAATGAAGCGGCAAGGATATGCATATGTACATGACTACATGTGTGTTGACTTCATGATTTCCTAATTCATTCCTGGTTGTTTTCATTTTCAGGCTAGAGTTTATGAAGGTGCTGTTCACTTAGATGAGCTTAATCTATTACTGAGCCGCCGGTATGGACTGTTTCTTTCGCTTGTTTGAGTTGATATTACCTGGAAAATTTATGATAGAAAGGGATTGCTGGGGTGACACCAGGTGTGGTACAAAAATTTCGTACCACCATACTCACACGAATATAAAATAATATTATCATGTTTTAATATTATTCTATTCTATTGCTAGGCTATATCATAAGATTGTTATCGGGTGGCACAATATATTTTCCCTTTAATAAAACGCGAAATGTGTCTACCACACAAGTTCATTACCGCCACCATACTCATACAGTATTATAATGCTATTCTTGAAATCCTTGTATTTGGATAAAAACTTCTGTACGAGGGTATGTTACTATTCATCATTTAATTGCACAAGTCGGGTTAGGGTATTAAAAAAAAATAATAGTGGGTTGGGTTAGGCCAGGGTTGCGATGCATGAGTGCATGACCCCTTTTATTGGGGTTGCAGATGACCCTTGTAAAGGTGACAGAAATGCGAACTTGACATATATGACCTGCTTTGTTTGCCAAGTTTGGCGAGTGTCATCTTACCTAGTGGCTCACTATTACTACCTAGTGTGATGGAAAGGAGTTCAGGCTCGCTTAGGCTTTTCTATGTTCCCAATGTTAATTAGCTCTACTGTAAGCATGTAGCAGGTGCCACGAGTATTGGGAGGAGAGACTCCATTCAGAACGAGCCGAAAGAATTAAGCAGGCCAAGCTTCACTGGGAGACTCAATGCCGCGCATTTATGGGAGTTTGAGTTATCCATTCAGCACATTCCGATTATTTACTGTTGGACCCTGTATATTCTTTGATTCTTTTTAATTTAAAAAGAGACCTTCCATTAGGTTGCATTTGTGTCATTGTGTGTTCTCAGCAAAATAAGATCGAGCTTTTTATGGTCCGCAAATTTGTGTTAAGAACTTGGGCAAGATATTCTTCATAACTTCTGTATAATGTATATATGCTTTATGTATCTCATCAAATCATCAATGTGTATGGGTGTTTTGAGAATCTCTCTCATTTCTCTCTCTCTCTCTCTCTCTCTCTCTCTAAAAACATCGTCCTCTCTTCCTTTTCTGACTAGGGAGGTCAATTTCACCCGAATCCGGTTAAAATTCTTCCATCCGAATATAATTAATGGACGAAAACCCGAACAAAGTGGATTTTAAGCGGATGACGGATGAAATGGGTGATGGATCGGATTGGATTCGGGTGGAGATTTTTCACCCATCATCCGATCCGTCCACCCGTTTATAGATTAAAAAAATAATTGAATGAATTAAAAAAAAAAATTATTTTACTCTACTTGTATACTCACTATTTTTTTCCCTAAAACCTAATAAAATATTTCCGTAATCACTTTGCCGGCCACCATTTTAGATTTTCTTTCTCCTTAATTTCCGATCACCAAAAAATCCCAAAAACTTTACGCATCTTATAATTTGTATATTTGTTATTGCATTTTTTAAAAATATTTTTTCATCCGTTAAGCACCCGATCCACCCGAATCACCCGCGGATGACGAATGGATTGGATTCGGGTGGAGGGTTAATCGGGTGACGGATGGATCGGGTGGAGTTGTAGACACCCAAATTTGGACATGGTGGCTGCAGAAGTGCCCGACAAACACCCAATGACGATAGGACTGCAACGCGACACGGGTTCGCGATATTTTAGATAGTTTCTCTATAGAACGGAACAAATAAATTACTCGGACAAATTAAACTAACATGATGGCAGCCTTAGTCGTGTCATTACGGTCGCATAGACACTAATTAGAGTCAATTTCGACACCGGGACCCCGGGTCGGTCCCGAAACACGAACCGAGTCAACACCACGCCAAGCGAACCTCGGGTTGAACACCCGAGGCCCACTAAACCCACGGCGCTAGGTCAAGCCGCGGGAACCCATAGGCTCCAAGCTAAGTATCACACTCCTCCCTCTCGGTTTTGGAAAGTATGAAAATCGTATCTTCAAAACTCCAACTGCCCCGCCTCACGCGCCTCAGTCTCGCCACGCCTAAACCCAGGCGCCTGAGTCTCGGTGCGCTTCAGCTCAGGCGCCCATATGGGTGACGAGGGCCGAAAACACCTATAAATACCCCCCTTCACGCCCTTATTTCGACACAATTCTCATTCTTCTCTTCCCCCTCTATACTCTCACTAAGGGCTCGCACTCCGACATCCGAGGCAAACGATCCACTCGATCGTAGTTCCGATAAAAAAAGCAACATCGACGCTACTCCTCATCTTCGAGCACCCCACTCGATACCAAGGTGCCTGTGTTCGACTAGCCTAAGTCTAGTAGCGAAGCTCTGCCGGATTAGCCGCGGAACCGGTCCATAGTAACGTAGCTCTACCGGAGTAGCTGCAGGAAGGGTCAAACGGTAACGGAATTCTGCCGAAATCACTAGGAGGATCCGCCTTTGAAGTCGAATCGTCACTAGGTTGCCATCTAAACAAAACTTTCCATATTCGTACTTTCTATTATTATGCACTACGATAACACTAGATGTGGGCACTAGGCCCACAAACATCTACTAAAATACGTAACGTCCCAACTTCAACCACAAGCACTAAAACATACTAAATAGACCCGAGTAATTCTGAGATCCGTTCTCAACTATCTATGCATCGAGTCCCGTTTAGTGTATACTCGCATGCTAAATCACCTAACACGGAATTCAAAACGTAAAATAACTAAAATTGAACAAAGTGATGGTCGGGTTCCGTATTAGTCCCGGTGCTAGCCTTACTAGGTTCGACGCATTTCTATTAATACCGAAACGACGCATCTTAAGCAGAATTCCAGGTAAGGTATACCACGAGAACGACTAATATCCGTATTATCACGTTAAAACTGATTTGCTAATACATATAATATTAGTACTCTCTACTCTCCTACGTGCATCTTTTCATGGCCTGCTTGTCACGTGAAATCGCATGCAAAGAACGTAAACACAATTACTTTGACGACAAAACTTACTTGTCCTTAAACAACCGACGTAGCAAAAGGCATAGGGTTAAAACAACGGATGTTACAATATTTCCACCACAACAAAAGAACTAGGATATCAGCCCACCGATTGATTAGTAGAGGCCGCTATAGTGCGGGCGGAATTGGGTGTCGACATCTATCGGATGTTGGCTTCCTAATACGTGCCCTCACCCTTTACTCAGAATCGACGGTTTCCGGATGTCCGAAACCATTAGCAATGAGAGTCATTCCAGGCATGGAGTGCTTAAGGGTACAAGTCTTTATCTTTAGGTCCCGTGCCACTCAACTTTGAGCCGGCAAGGGATCAAAGTTGACTTGAACGGTTTCCGAGTCCCCATAATTGACTCGGTGGCGACTCCACAAATCGGCAACAACTTCAGTTCACTAAAAAGGTCGCCTTACCAAACAAAACGACCTTTAAACATTTACAACCACGACTCGATCGATTCCCAAACGGAAACACGGGTGCCCCCCACCCGTCTAGTACAAGTCCGGATCGCCATCCAAATCGAGGTCCGACACTTCGTCCCGTACGCGAGATCGGACCAGCCCTCGGCAAGGAGGGGGCCGCATGGATGGCTGCCGCCACACGTTTAAAAATCGGGTCGGTCCTGCGCGGGGCGCTGGGCGGTGCGGACAGACGTCCACACTTTGGCGACTCCGCTGGGGATTTGGAAACAAGTTTCCAGTGGTGGTGTAACTTGAACGAGGTCGGTGAAGCTCATTTCTTAGGTCCTAGTTGTGGTCACTACAGGTTTTGGCCCTAAAAAAGTCCACCCTAACCGATATCAAGACCAATCGACCTCTTCGCGGTAAGATCTCTTGGGACACGCGGAGAAATCCTCGGTTGACGTTCCGGCCGCCTAACGCGTACCCTGCGGGTATAATAAGCGGATAGTTCCGAACGGACGGTATGACACTCGTCTCCCCAGACCATTGTCAATGCCTAATTAAAGACTATTCGTTGGCGGTAGCCTACCCTAACCTACCCGTGTCTGCATCCTGCATGAGTGTATGCATTCCTAGTTATGTGTAGCGTATTTGAACAATCCAACCCAAATAAAACAATAAAAATCTGGATTCAACCACGCCAACATATTCAACCGCACCCAATTCCGTTTTCAAAAATATTTCATCTTTTCCGAACTGCCTCTTAAACGCCGATTGTGGACATGACGTAGGTCCACCTCGACGCGGCCACGCGCGGGTTTGGGTAGGCGAATGAATCTCGTGGTAAGATTGTTCTCGGGGTCGAAATTTAAGTCAAAGTTGGAGTCGCCACCGAATTTATGGGAATTCGGACCCATTCGAGCCCACTCTATGTCGTCATGGACCGTACACAAAGTATGGCCCATTTCGATTTCAGAGCTTATGGGGCTCGTCCCTTTGCATTGCAATACCGATACCATCTGCACCGGTTATCGTGTATAGAATGACTCTCGTGCGCCAACGGTTTCGGATATCCGGAAACCGAGGTTCTGAGTAAGAGGTGAGGGTACGTGTTGGGAAGCCCACTAAGGACACCCAACCCCGCCCGCACATACATAGCGGCCTCTACTAAGACATTGTTCGTGTTCGTGTACGCGCGCTAGTAAAATGACTAAATGATATGCAAACAGCGTTTTTGGCTAAGCATGCGAGTTATTGGTTAACTACGTCATTTAATGCATCTAAATTATTGTCGGAGTTGTTTAGCATGCGAGGTTCATTTATAAAGCGATAAGCATCCAAATAAACAAAACTCGTAAATACGTACAAAATACACGGGCGGAAATACAACCCGACCAATACAAAAAATTACAAACAATAATAAAATGGAATAAATAGAATATACAAAACGATGAATAGTAGCTAGAAACGGACCCGAATACAATAAATGCAAAACTAGACCGCAAGTTAGGTAGATGGACGAACTTCGATTAAATACACGTTATATTGTGTATTAAACGGAGGACGAAGATATGGAACCTAGGCGTGTTGCTAGCCCGATCCCAAATCTCGATGCCTTGTCCCGACTTATCACATCGAAAAATGGCGTCTTGGTTAGCCGTATATCGGACATGACTGAAGAGTCGTTAATATAAGACTAATCGTGAAAGACTACGATCAAAGTCGTTTAAGTGTAGTGATATGCATGAGTTTTGAAAAGAGAAAATCACGTGATTGACTTTGCACGTGACGACTAAAGTCGTAACAAAAGGTCGAGGCTCGAATGATGCATTAAAGCTCTCGATTTTCTTGGGCTACAGGACCCACTCGATCGAGTCATGGCATGGACTCGGTCGAGTGTGCCTTTAAGGTGGCTACTGCCCGGTTTTTGTGACGTCACTCGACCGAGTTATGAGGGAACTCGACCGAGTGCACAACCACTCGATCGATCGAGTCACTGCGAGACTCGACCGAGTGGTTGTCAAAATAGCATTCTGCCTCGTTTTTGGGCTGCTACTCGATCGAGTAGCCTATAGCACTCGGTCGAGTGCCCTCTGTACGAGGCATGGCTCGTTTCGTTTTTTATTTGTTTAAAGTCGATGGTTGACCGAGTTGAATAAAAATATTGCATTATTGAAACTCAACTTGGTTTTCGGTGCCATAATCGTGTACCATACGATTATGAGACCGTCATCGGGATTTTATGAAAATATGTTATTATGGGATTGAAAAGAATTGATTAGTGACGAAATTGTAATCCTACGCGTCACGACATCGATACTAATCCTAACGGATTTTGTGATGTCGGTTTTCGCATCAACGGATCTCGCGCTAATCTTAGAAATGGAGTCCTACGCGTTCAACTATGAGTGACCACGATCTCGTTACGCCCTTGAGTACATTGGGGCGACGCTCCTCAAAAGGGTGCGACCTCCGTCGTTGCTCGTAAAGGGATTAAACGAACTTTGGATGGTCGTCATAGTCAAACGTTTAGGGATCCGAATTTTAATACTATTATGTACATATACACGGTATTAATTAATGATAGAAAAGAACTAGAATTAAAATGCGAAAATTGTAAAAGTGTTAGTGTTAGTGTTAGTATACTAATACGATTACAATATAAAGTATAAAAATGTACATATAAATCGAGGTAGGAAAAAGATAGAAATGGGGTTTATGACACCCTCAACATACATGCTTAGTAAGGCCTCGACAATGGACTCATAATAGCGACGGGAACGCGGGAGTATCGAGGATGTATGTAAAGTTATGGTGTGTGCGTGTGTGTGGGTGGATTTGTCGGTTTTTTGAGGGACAAATAACTCGGTTTTTTTGCCTAATGTTGCTAGGGTTGTAGTGTAGAGAGGAGTAGAGTGTTAGGATGGGAGTGTAGGGTTATGTGCCTAACTTCAAAACTGGAAATGAAGTGCACAAGGAGGGGTATTTATAGAGTATACCCCTCGACCTAGGGTCACTCGATCGAGTGGCCCTAGTGCACTCGATCGAGTGCCCTAGAAAATGGGTCTGTTCCGAAATTTTTGGCTCCACTCGATTGAGTGAGGCCAATCCACTCGATCGAGTGGATAAGGTTGACGAGCCATTTTAGGAAATGGTTGACCTTTTGATTTTTTTGAATTTTGTATTTGAGCGCAAGTTTCTAGAAGCTCTCTAGGCTGATTTTGAGGACGGATTCGTCTTTGACCGGGTTTTGACCCGGTCCCCAAAAGACGGTTTTTATTTTTGGTGTCAGTTTTGGCCCAAATTAGTCTTATTTTACTCGGAACGACCCACTGGGCCTGAATTTGAGGTTGATTTCGAGATATTTGTACTCCGCTAAATGTCCACGTCGGATATTATTGATTCCGAGCCCATATTCGAGTATACTAAGTCACGTTTGCGTCCGATCATCATCGGGTGTTTTGTCGGGAACTGCTATAGACACTAGCAGGCAAAATGCAGGTGTCTACACCGATACTCCGGTCAAATCATGATTTCTAAAAAAAAAAACAATCATTTTCAGATGCCTTCGTCATGCCAAATTTTACACTCGACATCTTCAAACAAAATATATTTTCAAACGCCATCACCTTGGCCAAAGTAAAATCCGTCAACAACAAATACCGTTAATACTACCGAGACTCCCAAGTAATGGGATCAAGGCACGCCAAACGGTTACATTTTATTTTCAAAAAGAAAAGTTTTTATACCCACACCGTTAACACAACCAAAGCTTCAATTAATGAAGTCAAGGAATCCAAAACGGTACATTCTCAAAACGCTTTCCACAATACATCAGTACCCACCGGCAGATGCTAGCCGACGAACGTAGGTCACTCGTTTTAAAGGTTCTTTTTTCTAAAAACACTATTCACCACCTAAGTTCTTTAAGTAAGAGTTTAGTTTCACACCTTTAAAACACCACACACACTCACTACAAGTATCGAACTAGCTAACTAATAGTAGTCTCGATAAAAGCATCACGTTACCACTTTCAAAACCAGTTCACCTAAAGAACCATGGCCTTTTTAAAAAACATCTACACTTTTGCCATTGCCGGATTCCCGACACACCCACATAGCAACACATTTTACGTCACAAACGATGTCACCACACCATCGTCACCCTAAGTTTACAAAATCATTTTTTTCAAAAAAAGAGGAGAGACTTCCCTCTGCGAGTATCGGTCGTTTTCAAAAAAAAATTAATAAAAATTCTTTGATCCTGAGTCGGGATCGCGATCAACTTCTTACGTCGTACAACCGTGTGATTAACTGTCCGTGTTAGTTGCTAGGATCACCTCTACTTGAGGCCTTACATTTTGGGTCGTCTCCTTTGGAGAAGTCCTCTTTAAACCTCTCCTCCGAGGTTTGTGTTAAATCATCTCGTCACAGAGATCTAAAAATTCGTCAGGCGTCTCGCCAAACACATTAAAAGTCTAAAGCACCCGAGTCCCTAAATCAGTGACCGCACGCACCCGCGAGTCAAGGTCTCATTTCCGCGTCGCTCAGTTACGAGTATTCCTCGAGTCTTTAGATTATCGAGTGGATTCAACATCACACTCTTATTTTGCTCCACTAGACACAAGAATGGCGCCAAATAGCGACGAAAGTAGCACCGATCAGCTCAACGCCGTGATGAACGTGGTCCATGGGGTACTGGGGATAGTGTCATCTATCTCCTCCTCCATCGACGATGTTAGACGTCGCATCAAAACCTTGGAAGGCCCTGAGAGGAAGCCCCGGGAGGGACCGATAGGCCGAGAGCTGGTACTTAGTGGGGACCCGTATGTTGAATACGCCAGGCTCGCGCGCCCTGTTGAACCTACAGGCCCTCGTCGTCCCTTTAGGCAATTCACCGAACTAGGTGAATCCTACGCTGAAGCCCTCCAAAAATTGTAGGAGGCCTGACTATTATGGCCGGTGGGACCCACCCCAGACCCACCTATAGAAAAGAGGGGAGTGGGTTGGAACCCCAATGCTTACTGCCTGTACCATCAGGGTCGGGGGCATGAGATCCAAGTGTGCACCGAGCTCAAGCATGAAGTGCAAGACCTAATTGATAAGGGGGTCTACGTCCCCATAGGGTGTCTTCAGAGAAGGACTGGCTCCAGGTATCAAGAGAGCGACCCGCGTGAGCACCGAGAGCCCAATCAACGAAGGTTCCTCTATAGACACGTATAACCAATCCGAGCCGGATCCTAGTTCGTCTTAGGGCCTAGACTTAATAATAATAATAATAAATGTCATGTCTTTCCCTTCATCGAGTCCAGGGAGGTGTGAGGGACATGTCCTCCACCTCCCCCAAACAAAATCATGGGCATCTAGCCCCTCTACATTATCAATAAAACAAACTCTTTTTTTTTTTTTTACAAATATGCCTCGACAATCGCTTGATTTTTTAATAGTTCACTTAAAACGCTTAAAAGCTCGACTTTGTGTCAATTATCGATGACAACTAACTAAAACGCAAGGGCTATAACAGACGGCCCGCTTAGCTTTACCCTAAAAACAGGAGATTGGGAACAACGACCCTAGGCTTAACCCACCATCAAGCCCCTGTCCAAACAACAGTAAACCTGCAACGAACGAACATCCACCAAACCAAACTACTCCAACATAACCAAATACGAAGCCTGCCTAATAGGTCTACAAGTAGCCATATCTCTAGGAGTTAAAAACCTTAGAGTACACGGAGATTCTTCCCTAGTTGTCGACCAAGCCACGGGCAACTGGAAGGTTTATAGCGAAAGCCTAGATCCATAGCCTCGAAACTGACGATACCCCCGAAGAACCTTGGTACAAAGCAATCCTAGACTTTAAAACCCACGGGTCATACCCGCCCAACACTAACACCAAGAACAAAAGAGCCCTACGAATACAAGCCACCCACTACGTCCTAAATCAAGGACTACTATACAAACGAACCCCACAAGGTGTCCTTCTTAGGTACATAAACAAAAACCAATCTGAGAGAGTCATGGAAGAAGTACATGACGAAGAGTGCGGACCCCACATGTGTGCACACCTACTGGCCCGAAAAATAATGAGACTGGGTTATTACTGGATTACTTTAGAGGCAGACTATCGACATCGTGTCCGTCACTGCCACAATTGCCAAATATTCGCTAATGTCCAACACCTACCCCCGTATCCTCTATACACCATAGCCACACCCTGACCATTCTCCACTTGGGGAATAGACATCATAGGAAAAGTACACCCATCCGGGACCGGGGGACACTGCTTTATATTAGTGGCCGTCGATTATTTGACCAAATGGGTAGAAGCCGCCTCTTACACCGTACTAACCTCAAAACAAGTAGTGAAATTCTTACAGAATAATATCATCTGCCGCTACGGCATACCTCATGAAATCATCAGTGACCAGGGAGCTCACTTCAGGGCCGACACACAGAAACTCCTCGACAAATACAAAATCCAAAGACACAAGTCATCACCCTATAGACCACAAACAAACGGGGCCGTTGAAGCAGCCAACAAAACCATAACCACAATCCTTAAGAAGATGATAGACAATTATCGGGATTGGCCAAACAAGATCCCCTTCGCCTTATGGGGATACCAAACACCCTATAGAACACCCACCGGAGCCACACCCTATTACCTAACTTACGGTTCCGAAGCCGTACAACCCGTAGAGCTAGAAATACCATCACTAAGGATATTAGCCGAGAGCGGTATTCCCGAAGAAGAATGGAACCAAAAACGATATGACGAGCTAGTACTCCTAGACGAACGTAGGATACATGCCTTATCCAACGTAGAATCCTACCAGCAACGCATCCAACGAGCCTTTAATAAGCGAGTGAAATCCCGAAACATACACGAGAGAGATTTAGTAATCAAATCCATTAGAGCACCCCTTCCCATCGACCGTAGAGGGAAATTCAAACCTAACTGGGCGGGCCCCTACCTCGTTAAGAAAATACTCTCGGGGGGCGACGTGATCCTCACCGACCTAGACGGTCAAGAGTTCTCAACCCCGACCAACATGGATCAACTCAAACGATACTACCCGTAGACACCCTGGCAACCACATCTCGACCTCCGACTTAGGAGGAAGCTAAAAAAAACAAAAAAAAAAATCAAGTTCGCATCGATAATTGGCATAAACGAGCCTAAAGCAAAATCACTCACATTTTTTTTGAAAGAACTACGAACATGGTTTGATTCCGCCTAAACGCGGATACGTAGGCAACCCATCCCCGGGTACAACCAAGTAAACAAACAAACAAACAAAATCGATTAATCGATTCATGTACAAACCGGGACTCCCTCCATGACCCGGCCAATGAGTGAGTTAAAGTAACGAAGCACAAACGACGAGCCGAGGACGAGGTGAAAACCCGAAAGGGTGCCCCGGGCAAAATGAGGAATCGAGTTGCGAGTCGTCAAAAAAAAACACAAAACCAAAAAAAAGCAAAAAAATAAAAAGGGTGAGCCGAGGACGGAGTGAAAACCCGAAAGGGCGCTCCGGGTAAAATGAAGAATCGAGTTGCGAGCCACCACAAAAAAAAATATGAATAAAAAAAAATGTGCTTCTCACTAATAACAAAATTCAGTTAAATCGAGCCTTTGTCGAGACATTTATATCGAGCATTTGAAATTCGGACATCCCGGAAAACAACATGTCAAAACTCCACAAAAACTAGTACTAATACGCCACATAATATCAACTAATAAGACATAATACAAGCGGCTGGGCTCTACCGGTCCAACTTTTCCTTCCCCTTGCCATTCGGGGGTGCCTGCTTGCGTTTCTCGTCCTCGATTTTCTGAAGGCAAGCTTCTAACGCCCCAGCCAAACGCGGGCCCAGCCAATCCAACTTTCCTTCCTCTTCCACACTTTCGATATGGGTCTCGTTAGTCTTGGCCCGTTTAGATGAATTGACGGAACTAGGGTCGGTCCTACGGTCGCAATGGTCTCTCGAGTCTCCTCCTCGCCTCTTAGCGGCGCTGTCTTCCTAACTTTTAAGTTGCTCTGTCCTGACGGGTGTTCACTAACCCCCTGCCGAACGAGAGCATTGTTGGTCGGTCGAACAACGAGATGCAAGAACCTCTGCTCCCAAGACACCCTAAACTCTCTAAGCGAATCCCCTGTCCATGGGTCAGAACTAGAAACAAGCTTAGCGTCCTTTGGAATAGAAGGTTGAACACCCATTTGATTTGACAGTAAACCCAGATAAATATAAACCTGACCCCTTATGGATAATACTAACAAAGCCCACGTCGAAGACGAAAATGGAAACCCGGTATGCCCACTAATATTCCACCATGGGGCAGACCACCTGATGACAACATCTCCTTTGACCAAATAGAAAAGCCAATCCTTTTCCTCGGGACTTTTACTCCACACCTGCACCATCTTCCGGCCCGTGAAGCCCCAGTAACTATAACACCGGGGAGGAACAACCAAACCAAGGTGCTCCTGCAACCAAACCTGTACAAGCCACTACAAAACATCACAACCACAAAAACAAAACCCCAAAAACAAAAAAAGAAAAGAGGGAAACAAAAAAAAAAAACACACCTGTAAGATAATCCTAGAACCCCGAGAAGCTGTCCCCTGTAACCGGGCACTAGCATCAAGACCCAGAATAAGCTCACCCAAAATAAGCAAGGAGGGTGATCGACCATGTTCCATTGCCGCTACCACGTCCAAAACACAAGGATTACCCCAACCTTCACGTGACCGCGCATCCTTAAAAAGATAATAGCAAGCAACATCAATGTTAAAAGCACGCCTACATGCTAAGGCCGAAACATGACAAGAGCAAACCTGTGAGAATGTCCTAGAAAGCAACTCTAAGTTAAGACCGTCCATACCAAAATAACCTTTAGCCTCCTCCAATGAAGAAAGGTCCAAAAGTGGTAAAACCACTCCACGTAAGGAACACAAGGGCGAACCGTGATCCACCCACCTATAGCATCTATCTCTTCGGGCAAAGGACAAATTTTACCCCCGAGAAAGGCAAAAACATGGTACTTCGGGTCCCAAAACGTAGAACATGCCCGTAAGAAGTGATCTTGCACCTTGACCCGACTTAGCGCAACAACCGTTGACAAACCGTCATTTGAACTAACCTCGAGGTCACATTTCTTAAAAGAACCCGCCTACTCGGTCAGGATATTCCCATAACCGACATGACCCTAAATATAAGTGTGCTAGACCCTATGGATATTCTAATATGTCTAAAACAAGCACCCACAACCCGTATATATAGCCCTAATCCCACAAGAATTAGGAAACAACAAAAATTTTCTATAACCCGGGCTCAAACCGCACCGGCCCACGCGCCCGAGTGTCTGGCCGCCCGAGCCCAAGAGGCCCTGAACCCGGTAGCCTTAGCCCAAGCGCCTGTAGCCAGGCAGGCGACATCCTGAGCGACCCAAGGATAGAGATTTTGACCCCGCATTATCACCACAGCTATCATCCTATGCCTCGGACATCGGGAACGACTTTTCGAAGTCACTAAAACCCGCTCCGGAAACCGAAATACCCGTGCAGGGGCCACAGGAATGCGAATTCACTCGTCTGACGCATGAGACTTAGACATTTTTTTTAACTTTTTTTTAGAGGGATAAGCTACCCCACCTGGGCGTGTTGTAGCCTTTTATCGGTTATCGTCAAGTCGCGTCTGTAGCCTAAAAAGACAATTTTATGAATATATAAAAGTGGTCTAACTTTTTTTTCAAAAGTCGCCTGAGTTTTAACTTCGGTCTCGTTCTGAATGCCCACGCTCATCTCTTAACACACTCGGTCAAAGCGTGTTGATATTTTACATCTCGAGTCAAAACGTTTTAATCGACGTACTACCTGATCCGATTCCCGGCTCAAACTAACACATTTAAAAATATTCGAAAGAAACGGTTTTCATACTCTCGTGCAACGCTAACGCACCTTAAACTAGGTCAACTCGCAAACAAATGAACGCAAAAGGTGATTGCTTGTCAATTTTGGTAAACAATTCGCCAAAACAAGACTAATCCAACTAATTCAAATACTAAAAATCTAAATCGAATATACAAAATATACAAATCCATACACGAGTCGAGGCTAGGGAGGACCCCTAGAAGCCGCGCCAATGGCCATCACAACCTCACAAATGTTGTCATCTAAACCTAGATCTTCCAAGTTTATAAGAGGAGACGGACTACCATCCATCCCCGACAGCATATCTAGGGTAGCTGTCTCGGGGATTCCTCCCACCTCCTCACCCGTAGCCTCAGCCTCAGCCTCAGCCTCCCTCTCGATCCAATGCCTGGCCTCACCCTGGGTAGAGGTCTCACCCCGAGACCGAGCCAGTTGCTCCTTAAGGAAAGCGATCTTGTCAGCCCGAGATTGCAGAAGCCGCTACGACTCAGTATCTCTCGCCTCGAGCTCGGTCACCCGAGTCCCCAGCTGTCCCACCATATCCGGGACATCCTGCAAACGCACTCAAACATTAGGGAAACACGCGAGCAGCCTAGAAAACCACCCTAGTCACGCGAACTAACCGATCGAGGTCCCGAAGTGTCACGGGAAACCCTCGAAGCATAGGCCCGGAAGCAGTTGGCGGCCTGCCACAACCGCTGATGACAAGCCGACGAAACCTGAGAGTTGAAACCATAAAGGTTAGATAAGCCAATCCTAAATCTTAGAACCCAAATTGAAAATAAAAGCCAAAAACTTACCCGATATACCCAGTCACGCCACTCCATCCCGGCATCCATTTCCTCCGCAGAACATGGGAGGAGAGGCTCGGTGAAGGGTATCCCAGCCGCATCCACCCTAAGCAGCGTCAGGGGAAAATCTGGGGGTTGGATTTCATCAGCCGGATCGGCCAGCTGAGATAAACAAATAGGTCGGTCTGAGGGAAAAGAACTAATAAACCGCAAAACAAACCTTAGGCCAAAATTAGAACATTACCATGAGGCGATACCAAGCTAACCGCCGGGGGACGTGAGATAGATAGGAGGCACCAGGCACCAAGAGTGTATCGCCCCCTTCTCCCTCCCTATACTCGAGGACCTCTGCGGCGGTCGGTGGTCTGAACATGGTCCGGGGATGATCAACCGGCACCCTAAAATCGTCGTACAGACACTGACGCACCAACCGCTCGCCTAGGTACCAAACTGGACGAAACAACGCAGGAAAGAGCATCCTCCTATAACTCCGAGGCCTCAACTCCGCAGTCACGTACCCGGGCACGCCCTCATAATCGGCCCAAGTGCGGGCCAGAAACTACTGATAAGTGTAGTTTGTAGTGCCTATTTGTTGTGTTTTGGTCCCTTTTTCCTTGTGGAATCGATTCATGGGCTTCTTATGCTTCCTTTAGTTCCTTTCAGGTTCCCGAGACCGACTTGGAAGAGTTGGAGCAATTCCGACTCAATACATACACATTTTGGAGCCAACGAGATAAAGGAACGATGACTCGAGGCCTTGGAATCAACCCCGAGACCTTGGGACCCAATCCCGAGCCTCCGAGACCCGATCCCGAGTCCCGAGAATCGGTGGGAAGCCCATGAGAGGCAAGGAAGGACCAAAGAGCGTTTAAGGAAGGCATACAAGACCCATCCCGTTCGGGATGGGGTGCTACATTAAGAGGGCTGTTGTGAGCCCATCCCGGTCGGGACCATCCCGTCCCGGTCGGGATGACAGGGCCGTCCCGATCGGGATGATCCGTCTCGGTCGGGACCGTGATGCTGCTGCACGACTCTTTTTTCTTTCTTCTCCTTCATTCTTGTACCCATATATATACTCCCTTCTTGTAATTTTAAGACATCTTATCTTACCCTAGATTAGTTTAAGCCTCCATTATCATTCTAAACCCTAGACTATTACTACTCTCATTAGTTTAATCCTCTCTTTAATTCCTAGTTAATTATTGTAATTAGTCTTGGATTAAGGGATTCTTGAAGATTGTTCCAAGATTGACAACCTTGGGATTGTATTTGGGTTTCTCATTAATACAAGTTTTCATCTTTTGTTCATCCTATTGTTGGTATAATCTTTTCATCCTTAGTCTTTGTTATTTATTCAAGTTTCTTTCTTATTGTTATTGTTATTGCTATTGTTCTTGTTAATGATAATGGATGCTTGTTTTGTGACATTGATTTCTCTTAATAATGAGTGAGTAGTTTCTTTGTGGGGTTAGTAGGGGGATTAGGAGTAGACTATGGATGATTAGGGTTGATTAAGGGGAAAAGGTTACATCTTTGTTGTTAGTCACATTGTAGGCACTCTATGTGTTTGTTGATATGCTTGTGTGAGTTGTAGTGCCCATGCTTCCCATACTTGTGTTCATCTTCTCATTGATTGTTTATTTTGTGGAAATGTCGAGAATAGTTTAGTCGCGAGAGCGCGGAATAGGGTCTAAGTTGCGAGAGCCCGGACCCACCTTGGCATCAGTTTAAGTTGCGAGAGCCCGGACCGACCCTAACAACTAGGAGACACCTATACCCTTGATCACCCCAATTACCCTTCTACTCCTATGAACCCGACCTACCCCACTTCTTTCCATATTTGTGTTAATCCCTCTAGTTAGACATCGTTTACTCTAGTTTATTCATTAGATCGATCATTAGCATTGTTAGTCTAGTTCTTTTTCCTCCTCCTTAATAGTTTTCCATTTATCGCTTCTTCGTGTCGTTTTGGTAGCATAGTCTCGTTTATAGGCCGACATAGTCTAAGCTTTGATATACCGTCCTCGTGGAATCGTTCCCGACTTACCCTAGCTACCCACTAGGTTAGTCGGTGTTTTATTGATCGGCTAGGGACGTGACGAATCCCTTACCATCAATTTGGCGCCGTTGCCGGGGACGGTGCATTGTTTAGACTTAGTTTGCTTATTTCTAGACTTAGTTACCCTTCTTTGTGCTCTCCCACCTTCTCTTGTGAATATTTTCTAGTTTCTCTTCTTTCCTTAGCTTTCTTTTCTCTTTGTCTCTAGTTGTGTTTGTTATTGTCGTTGCCTAGTGCCCATAAAGCACTAGGTGTTCTTACGTTTGTTCTAGTGTGTAGTGTATGCCTAGGAGGGGAGGCGACTTCTATCTCTTTAATCCAGAGCCGGAGAGACTCTTTCGAGCCTTTCGCCAACGGACGATTAATCGGGTTAGGATCTCTCAACCAAGTGCAAGCACCACTCATCAAGGGCAAGCCCAAGGAGCCGACTTGAGCATTTCACCTCGAGAGACGGCCGGAGGGACCTTCATCAATCCTTTCGGTGATTCTTCTCCTAGTTCCCCCTCTTCATCTACATCAACACTCTCTACACCACCATCTTCTCCCTTACATCCAAGAATGCCTAAGTTTTCCTCTCACTCCACATTCACCGAGGATGTCTTGCCGGGACCGAGTGCATTACCGGAAGCCTATACCGGAAATTTTGTGGCAAAGACTCAATTTATCCAACTCGTGGAGAGGAGCCCATTTAGTGGTTTGCCCACCGAAGACCCGCACCAACACATGGAGACCTTCTCCGATTATTGTGACACTATATCTCAAACTGGGGTTACTCAAGACCAAATTCATTGGGTACTCTTCCCGTTTTCTCTTATTGGAAAAGCGAAGCAATGGATCAAGAGTCTCGATAGGGCAACCATGGGGATCGATACTTGGAAAAAGCTTGCCTTGGCGTTCTACCAAAAGTTTTACCCTCCGGAAAATACGAATTTGCTTAGGGCCTCCATCACCGGGTTCCAACAAAGGGATGAAGAGAGCCTATATGAAGCTTGGGAGCGGTTTAAGTCTTTGGTAAGATCGTGCCCTCATCATGGACTCTCACAATGGTTTTTGGTGCAACAATTTTGGAATGGACTTTATGAGGACTCGAGAGCCATTCTTAATATGGGCTCCAACGGTAGGTTCACCGAGGTCGATGACGACCAAACATGGGCGAGAATCGAAGAGATGGCGGTGCATAATTCGCAATATTCTAGGCCTAGGAAGGCACATCGAGGAGGCATGCATGAGGTCGATGCTATCACTAAGCTAAGCATTGACCTTGGAGCTCAACTTAAAACGCACATGGAGACTATTGACAAGAAGCTCCAAAGTCACCTCGACCAAGTCCAAGGCACTAGTTCCTCACACCATCAACCGATTCAAGAAGTGAATGCTTTGGGGTTCGCACCTCCTTTACCTTACTATGGGATGTGCGATACTTGTGGAATAGTTGGACATGATCCTATGTATTGCCGTGGAAGTATCGAGCAAGTGAACGCATTCCAAGCGTTCAAGCAAGGTACCTCTTACTCTAATCAATTCCAAGCTTCCCAACAAGTCCCCCAACAACAAGTCTTTCAACATCAACAACAACATCGTCCCTATGTTCCACCTCCCTTAAGGGACAACAACCAAGGTTAGCAAGGTTACATGGGTAATCCAAGACCCTTCAACAACTTCAATCAAAATAACCAAGGTACCTTTCACAACAACAATCAAGGGTTCCAACAAGGGAACTTCAATCAAGGCGGTTTCAAAGGAAACCAAGGCTTTCAACAACAACAAAACCACAATCAAGGCCTTAATCAAGGCAATTCTCATGGGTTCCAAGGGAACCGTCAACAAGCAACTCAAAATCAACAACAAAGCAAGCCTAGGAGCCGGTCTCCTACTCATGATTATGGCATTCCTCTCGCCATCACCGACACTCCACATAATCCATCATCCCCACCTCGGAATTTCGACATTCGAAAGACTTTGATGGATATGCAACAAGGTCAAATGGAGATGTCAAAAACCCATCAAGAGCTCTTTGCTTATATTCAAGAGGGAAACGCGTCAAGAGATGCCCGTATGAAGATGCTTGAAACCCAAGTATCTCAACTTGCTTCGGGGAGCTCCTCAAGGCAAGAGGGGCAATTACCTTCTCAAGGTGAAACGCCGACATTTGAGCATGTAAATGCTATCACCACAAGGAGAGGTACATCCTATTACCCCCCTCCATATCCTAATGAGCAAGAGTCAACACAAAAACCGAACATGGAATTGGCATCTCCAAATCAAGAAGAGATAAGCTTTGATAATCCAATTGAGGAGCAAGTCTTATGGGAGGTCGAGAAACCCCAAAAAGACAACCCTCCCCCACTTCAAGAGAAAAACAAGGGTAAAGGGAAAGTGTCAAGTGAGGAGTCTACCCCGATTGAGCAAAATAAATACCAAATCAAGTTGCCTTTCCCATCAAGGCAAATGAAGACTAGGGTGGACACTCACTATGACAAGTTCCTTAACATCGTGAAGAAATTGGATGTTAGTGTCCCGTTCACCGAATTACTCACCCAAATCCCGGCATATGGAAGATTTATGAGAGAAATCTTAGCTAGGAAGAGATCCGTCGACAAGGAAGAGACCGTAGCGTTCACGAGGGTGGTGAGCGAGCTTATCCAAGGTTCCACGCTTCCGAAGTTGAAGGATCCGGGTAGTTTTTCGATCCCTTGCACCATAGGCAACTTCTTGATCAAGAATGCGCTATGTGACTTGGGCGCGAGTGTGAGCATCATTCCCTATTCTATTTGTTGCCGACTCGGAATGAAAGAGTTGAAATGTACGTCCCTCACCCTCCAAATGGCCGATAAGTCATTCAATCGACCATTAGGAATGTTAGAAGACGTACCGGTACGAGTGGGGAAATACTTCATTCCGGTCGACTTCATTGTGCTTGACATGCCGGAGGATGCCAACACTCCCATTATTCTTGGGCGCCCATTTCTACACACCGCGGGTGCCATGATCGATGTGAAGAACGGTAGGATCACATTTGAGTTAGGCGAGGAGAAGATAGTGTTTGACCTCCAAGGCAACACTTTGCCTACTAGCGATGAGACATGCAATATGATCCAAGCCAAGAAAGACATCGATCTAGGGGGTGAACCGGAACAAAGCTTGAAGAAGTACTTCTATGTACTTGAGGATGATGACTCCGATTTGGAGGAAGATGAGTGCCCAAATCATGGGCTTGATGACAAGTGCAATGACAAGGAAGAAGATGAGCCTCCCTTGGGGCCACTTGAGGATCGTTGGATGTTTGGGTATGTCCCGAAGGATCGCAAGTACAAGTTCAAGCCATTGAACTTAGTAGATCGGGATGCCCCGGGAACGTCGATGCAAGGTCATGAAGAGCCTTGGTTTGTGGACGGTTATATCTCAAGCCTAATTGAAGACTTTGCTAGGGCCTTCGACTTGTTCTTACGTGCCCTTGATGGAGATGGAACCGGTTGGAGGTTGTTGAAAAAGAATGAAGATGCACCATCCTTGGTTTGACGGAGTTCCACAAGAACTGTCTCATTGTATATATATCTCCTTCTTGTAGTTAGTTGGATGTTTGTGAATTCTTGTTATTTGGTTTGATTGATGAGCGTTGTGAGGGAGAGAGTTTGATGTGTGTTTGAGTATTATTTGATAGGTGAAGTGGGAACGCTCCTAGAGAGGATTGACTATGGTTTACCTTGGGTTGTGAGCTAGAGGATTGGGTTTTTGAAGCTTGGAACAAGTTTTTGGGATCGTGGAGGTCGAAAAAGACCCATCCCGACCGGGATGAAGGCGTCCCGACCGGGACGGGTGAGGTGACCCGATCGGGATCGATCTTCCCGACCGGGATGGTCCTCTGCTCCCCCTTTGTGTTTCTTCTTCGGCAATTGACTCCACCCAACCGTTTAATGCCCTCTCCCAACCTCCCTAGCTATCCTAACCTTATCATATGCCCCATGTACTTCATTGTCATGCCCTCACTCCATTCCCTATTCACTTTCCACCGACACTCACATCAAATCCCGCCCCCTACCATTACTACCCCGACCATGAGTCCTTCTTGAATGTGAAGGGAGATGGCACCCGAGAAGACAAGCGACGAGCCTTCAATGATCATCGAGACGATGGAGCAAGTGAGTTACTAACCGCTCGGTTTGGTAACTATCCTTACTTTTCCGTTTTTTTTATCGCTTGTTTTTCATTGTTTGCCCCCCTTCCCTTGAGTCATGGGATCTTAGTGGCCTTCGAGGCCGTAGTTTGGTTTCTCCCGACTTCCGACGACGTGATTACGTTGAGAGTCAATCGATTAGTCCAATTTACAAGATTTTCACCCCTTTTTAGAAGTTAGTCTGATTTGGACGGAATCCGGGCTAGGTGACTTGATTACACCTAGCCCTCCCCTCCCATTTCCTTTTTATTTCTTTCTTTTTATCTTTCTTCCCCCCATCCATATCTTTTTCTAGTCTTGGCCCATGGTGACTTGACTACACTCCGGCCAGACACCTTCTACCTTTTTCTCCACTTTGTTTTTAATTTTTAGCTTTATTTTCGTAGTTTATTTTCTTTTCTTTTGTCTCTCCGCACACTACGGTTGAGCATATGAGGACATTGCTCAATTTAAGTGTGGGGGAGTGATATTCTATCGTAGTTAGTTTTATTTTTCCCTTTTTTCGAAAAAAACCTTTAAAAACCCTAAAAATTTGAAAATTTTCCACAAAAATCAAAAAGATTTTCTTTTGTGTCTTTTCCTTTTTTGTGTCCTTGTGTCATATATTTGTTTTGCGTTGTGTGTGTTTTGCCGCCCTCTTCCTTGTAGGTTGCTTAGTCACCATAGTTTGGAAAGCTTTGAAGACATCCGGCAACATCTTCTAGCCCTCTTTCCCTATTTTATTCCTTGTGATGCTTGGAGAAGGTTGTGTTGAGGTGTGCTCGGGTGGAGCTTGTACATACTTGTGGTGATTTGGTGACTTGTTTGGAAATTTCGGGGTGGTGTTTGTGTTTTGTATGTGTTCGTTTTGTTTTGTTTTTGTTTTGTTGGCTTACTTCTTTTTCTTTCGTTCTCGTTGAGTCTTCGTTTGTGTGTGTATTTGTGTCTTGTATGTAAATGGTTTTCGAAAACCCGGTTTAGAGGCTAGTGAGTGAGTGTCTATTTTCCCTTCCTAGTTGTATAAATCGAGTCTTGGACTTTAATCTAGTAGAATGACCCTAAATCAATGATTTCGTTGGTCCTTTACCTTGAGTCCACCTATCTTACTAGGGATTTACTGCGGGATTTGCACTTTTGACCACTATGACCACCCACGGTGTGAAAAGGCCTTGGTTACCGAGTCTCGTCCCTTAGGTGACCGTGTTTAGGATTGTTTTGATTAGTCCAAGTTCTCCACTTTTTGTGGGTTTGAAGGGAAGGCGCCGTCCCGACTCACCCATTACCCTACCTCCCACACATACCCACACAAATAAAATGCAAATAGTTTATTCTCTCCTTCTTGTTATACATTGAAAATGCCAACAAAGCCAAATCTTGCCAAAAAGGGCAAAGAATAGAAAAAGAAAGAAAAAAAATGAAAGAAAGAAAAGAAATGAAGAAAAAGAAAAGGCACAAAAGCCAAAAAGAAAATAGAAAAGAAGAAAAAGAAATGACATGGCAACAAACAAAGCAAAAACGTCGAAAAGAAAGAAAATGCCAAAAGAAAACCCGTCTCACAAAAAAAAAGAAATCCTCACAAAAATAAGCCTTTTTCCGATTTTGCCGTGAAGAGCCTACCAAAGGACCGAGTCCCGAGGAAGGATGATAGCGGCATTAGTCGGTCTTCCCTCATTTTGCATGTTTTCCACCTTTTTACTTGGACTAGTTAGGCGGTTTTGGACACGGGACGACCCTCTTGGCTCACGCTAAAGGGGGCGGGGTCTCACTTACCTACAGTGTTGACTAACACCGTGGTTCTTCACTTTTCCACTCCGCCGATCGTCCCGTAGTACGTTTTTAGAAAGTTAGAAGGACCTAGGTAAGTTACCAACGTTTTTGTTGCTTTATCGTCATACTATTAGGGTTTAGTCCACCTTGGTTTGTATTGCTAGCTTGGGAACGTTGTCACTTACCTCGAGTCCTAAACCGGTGTTTCATTTACCGCTTTTAGAGGGTAGCGGTACTTGTTTTTCTTTGGGTGCAACCTTGTGTTTGTGTGTTTGTTTGTTTATGTGTTTTGTGTCCGGTTGCAACCACAGTTTTGTCGCAAGACCCAACTTGCCTTGCGGAGTGCACTTTTCCTCTAAGTGCACTCGCGTGAGTTGAAGGGGCGTAGGGTGCACTAATACCCATTCGGCTAGTTTAGTAGTTAGTGTGTGCTTACTCGAGGGCGAGTAAGGGTTAAGTGTGGGGGAGTTGATAAGTGTAGTTTGTAGTGCCTATTTGTTGTGTTTTGGTCCCTTTTTCCTTGTGGAATCGCTCCTTTGGAGCGATTCATGGGCTTCTTATGCTTTCTTTACTTCGTTTCAGGTTCTCGAGACCGACTTGGAAGAGTTGGAGCAATTCCGACTCAATACATACACATTTTGGAGGCAACGAGATAAAGGAACGATGACTCGAGGCCTTGGAATCAACCCCGAGACCTTGGGACCCAATCCCGAGCCTCCGAGACCCGATCCCGAGTCCCGAGAATCGGTGGGAAGCCCATGAGAGGCAAGGAAGGACCAAAGAGCGTTTAAGGAAGGCATACAAGACCCATCCCGTTCGGGATGGCCTCATCCCGTTCGGGATGGGGTGCTACATTAAGAGGGCTGCTGTGAGCCCATCCCGGTCGGGACCATCCCGTCCCGGTCGCGATGACAGGGCCGTCCCGATCGGGATGATCCGTCCCGGTCGGGACCGTGATGCTGCTGCACGACTCTTTTTTCTTTCTTCTCCTTCATTCTTGTACCCATATATATACTCCCTTCTTGTAATTTTAAGACATCTTATCTTACCCTAGATTAGTTTAAGCCTCCATTATCATTCTAAACCCTAGACTATTACTACTCTCATTAGTTTAATCCTCTCTTTAATTCCTAGTTAATTATTGTAATTAGTCTTGGATTAAGGGATTCTTGAAGATTGTTCCAAGATTGACAACCTTGGGATTGTATTTGGGTTTCTCATTAATACAAGTTTTCATCTTTTGTTCATCCTATTGTTGGTATAATCTTTTCATCCTTAGTCTTTGTTATTTATTCAAGTTTCTTTCTTATTGTTATTGTTATTGCTATTGTTCTTGTTAATGATAATGGATGCTTGTTTTGTGACATTGATTTCTCTTAATAATGAGTGAGTAGTTTCTTTGTGGGGTTAGTAGGGGGATTAGGAGTAGACTATGGATGATTATGGTTGATCAAGGGGAAAAGGTTACATCTTTGTTGTTAGTCACATTGTAGGCACTCTATGTGTTTGTTGATATGCTTGTGTGAGTTGTAGTGGCCATGCTTCCCATACTTGTGTTCATCTTCTCATTGATTGTTTATTTTGTGGAAATGTCGAGAATAGTTTAGTCGCGAGAGCGCGGACTAGGGTCTAAGTTGCGAGAGCCCGGACCCACCTTGGCATCGGTTTAAGTTGCGAGAGCCCGGACCGACCCTAACAACTAGGAGACACCTATACCCTTGATCACCCCAATTACCCTTCTACTCCTATGAACCCGACCTACCCCACTTCTTTCCATATTTGTGTTAATCCCTCTAATTAGACATCGTTTACTCTAGTTTATTCATTAGATCGATCATTAGCATTGTTTAGCATTGTTAGTCTAGTTCTTTTTCCTCCTCCTTAATAGTTTTCCATTTATCGCTTCTTCGTGTCGTTTTGGTAGCATAGTCTCGTTTATAGGCCGACATAGTCTAAGCTTTGATATACCGTCCTCGTGGAATCGATCCCGACTTACCCTAGCTACCCACTAGGTTAGTCGGTGTTTTATTGATCGGCTAGGGACGTGACGAATCCCTTACCATCAACTACACAAACAGAATCAATATCCTAATGAATCCCGAACCTTGGGGGCTATTGAACAAAATAGGCTATAAGAAGAAAACTTACATCCTCAAGGCATAACTTGTTAACCAGCGCATTCTCCGTCGGGTAGTGGCTGATTGTGCTCTTAGGCTGAGCCAGCCTCCACTCGATTCCCGTCGGGAATCTCTTCGGGTGCACCCGCACCGTCTAGGGTGCCAAACACGGGAAATAGGAATAGATCCAAGCCTGTAAAATCCCAAAACAACCTTAGCGAAACCAAGCCGAGAGTAAGTTAACTCGAAATACAAGAGTGAGAGTAGTAACTAACCTCCAGTATAAGGCCCGAACCCACAATGGGCACAGCTGAGGCCGACTCTATCACCAACGGCCTCACCATGACTTGCAGGCAACGAGTCATCTCCGCGAAAGCTGCGGTCACCCAGTCATAACGTCCCAGCTGAGTTAGGTCAATTAGGAAAGACAAAATCCTAGTACTAAACCTCTCGCCTTTATCCGAGAAGTGGGTCGACCCTAGGAAATACCACAACCACAACCGGGCATCCTGTTCCGGCGTGTTGGGTTCTCGACCCTCTAATACCGCCACTCGCTCGAAGTGATCGGTGATGTAAGAACTCACCAAAGCATGAGGCGCACTATATGCCTCACGCGGCAAACAATCCCCAACGAGGCCCCGCACCTCATCACTATCTAGACTAGGGCCTTCGGCGGCCCACCTAATCCTATCCGGACCCCAAGGCAGACCGCTAATCATCCCAAAATCCTCTAGGGTCGTCCCGACCTCCCCAAAAGACATGTGGAAGGTAGAGGTAATATCATGAAAGCAATCTATTATCGCCCTAATCACCATAAGGTTGCACTTTGTCTTGCAATCCACTAGCCGAACCCACCACTCGACCACGAGACAAAGAGCGGTCCTCGCAATAATTTCCTTGGCCGCAGGGGCCAACTTCTGAAAATTGATGTTGAGGCACGTAGTAAAGCCCGAGAAAGTCCTCATCGGACCTGGGGATTGCAAACCGAAACAATACAAGAATAAACAAACCTAGCCCAACCCGAAAAAAATAAGTAATAAAACTAATAAGCACGAATAGGACACTCACCAGGCCCCGCACGATGCGGTGAGAAATGTGAAAGTCAAGGTGAAACATCAGCTGATGACCATCCCAGTCCCGAGCCCACTCGGGATCTTCATAAACAACCTCCTCATTCTCCGGTAAAGGAACCGGAACGTGAACCCTCCTAGCCATCGTCTCCGGAAGCGTACGCTTCTTTACTCAGTCGAAATCAGCCACATTAATAGTCTTGGGATCACGGCGCTGGGACGAGATACTCCGATGTCTCCTGCGAATTCCTCGGGGAGTCTGTGAACTCACCCCAACAACCTCCTCATTAGCACCGACCAAGGAGGTTCCCTCGGGACGCTCAATATCATCTCTAACCGTAAAACCAAACAAACAACCAAAAACATAACCCTAGTCAGGTTATGATAAGTGCCATTTGTAGTGCCTATTTCGTAGTGTTTTGGTCCCATTTTCCTTGTGGAATCGCTCCTTGGGAGCGGTTTATGGGCTACTTATGCTTCCTTTAGCTCGTTTCAGGTTTCCGAGACCGTTCATGAAGAATTGGAGCGATTCCGACTCGATACATAAACTTTTTGGAGCCAACGAAGCTAAGGAACGATCACTCGATGCCTTGGAGTCGACCCCGAGACCTTGGGACCCAATCCCGAGCCTCCGAGACCCGATCCCGAGTCCCGAGAATCGATGGGAAGCCCATGAGAAGCAAGGAGGGACCAAAAAGTTCATATTGGAGGCCTACAAGGCTCATCCCGAACGGGTATGGCCTCATCCCGTCCGGGATGAAGGAGGAAACGAAGATGAAGCTACTGAGGGTCCATCCCGACCGGGACCATGGCGTCCTGACCGGGACCGACCACGTCCCGACCGGGACCACCCCGTCTCGGCCAGGACGGGCCTGCTGCAGCTCCGCCTTGTTTTCTTTCTTCTCCTTTCATTCTTAAACCCTATATATACCCTTCCTCTTGTAATCTGATGTTATGCACTTCATATTAGACTAAACCCTAGATTATTTTAGCATAGATTAGCATAGATTAGTGTAGATTAGTCTTTAGATTATCGTTAATCTTAGATTAGCTCTTGTAATTTGGGAATTTTTGAAGAATTCAACCAAGATTGACAACCTTGGTTGATGTATTTGGGTTTTCTCTTTTATACAAGTTTTCATTCTTCCATTCATCTTGTTAGTAGGTATAATCTTTCTTTCTCTTCTCTTAATCTTGTTTTATCATCCAAGTTTCAATCTTTGTTCATCTTATTGTTCGTTAGTTCATCATTTTCACTAGTTTGTTTATGTATGTTTGGATTCTTGTGTTGATTCATCTTGTTCTTGTTAGTATTAGTTTGATTATGTTAGAGTAGTGTCCTTGCTAGGGTTAGTAGGGTGATTAGGGTGCTAATTGGGTGATTAAAGGATTGTTGGAGATGTTGGTGGAAGATTTGGGTTTCCTCTTGGTTTGATGCATATTACATGTTTGTTGAAATGCATGAATGACTAGTAGTTGCAAATACTTTTTTTTCTTGCCTTTCTCTTGTGGGTGATAGTTTGTTTGTGGGTTCGGTTCCCTCATTAAGTTGCGAGAGCCCGGTGAGGACGACCCCTAGGTCGGTCTAAGTTGCGAGAGCCCGGATGCGACCTAGGCCCCGATATCACGCTAGTAACCCCGTTTGTAATGTGTGTCGCCGAGATGGGTTTTAGGTGGAACCTCTAGGTCGGTCTAAGTTGCGAGAGCCCGGACCATACCTAGATCACCCTACTACCTCCTTCGCTCTAGTTCTCCCTCGACCATTCCGTTACCCCTTTGACCCCGACCTAATCCTAGCCCGTTCTCCTTGTTTGTTTTCTTTTTTACCATAGTTATAGCCTTAGCCTCCTCCCCTTAGATTAGTTCGTCTCGAACCTAGTCCTAGACCCGAGCATACCCTAGTCCGACCTCCCGTCCTTGTGGATTCGACCCGACTTACCCTAGCTACCCTAGTTAGGTTAGCCGGTTATTATTTGACGGTTGGGATTCACGACAAATCCCACCCATCAAATTGGCGCCGTTGCCGGGGACGACGTAGTTTAGACTTTTGTTTGCTTAGTTGTGGACTTTGTTCTTGACTTTTGTGTTCTCTTCTCCTTGTGTATCTCCGTTTTTCTTCTTGTGTGCTACTCTCCCTTCCTAGTGCCTCATAAGCACTAGGCTACTAACGTTTGCTCAAGTGCTTCTAGCTCATCCTAGGTACCTAAGCGATGTTATGGACATGGCTCGTCCAAGCTACCATCAATCGTCACGGGGCAACTTTGGGGCAAATGGCCAAGTCCCGAAACCACACCAACCATATCAACCTCATCAACAATCTCACGAACGCCCTCCATATGGTTACCAAGAAGGTTGTCAAGGATCATTCCAACATCCTAACAACTACCAAACACCCTCACATAACCCACAACCAAAAATCCCCGACTTTGAGAATTGTCTAATGTTGGTCCAAATGCAAAAAAGTCAACAAGAGGTGATAATGATATTGCATAAGGGTCAACATGAGATGATGAATTTAATGCAAAAGAGTCAACAAATGATGATGACTTACATACAAGGGGTTGAAAAGGAGCTCAAGGCCCAAATAAGGGTGCAAGATGCTCGCATCAATGCACTCATGGCTCATATCACGATGTCGGCCACTCGAGCTCCACAACATGTTGAGGAAGGTTCATTTGGGCATGAAGGTCGGGTGTCTCAACCCAATCTTGAAGCTACAAATGAAGAAGAGGGGGTCGATCAAGAGACCATTGTTGAGTGTTGCTTGGACGGTGAAGATAGAGGAAGAGTAGAGGAAGTTGAAGCTTCAAGGGTCGACAATGAGGAGGGAGTTGAACATGATTATCAAGATAACTCTTGGGGAGCCAATGTATTGGCTATCAAGTTGGATTTGTTTGATTTCCTTCGTGAAGAGCTGGATGTTGACAATCCAAACCCGAGTGAAGAGATGACCCCTCTAGGCCATATTGACAAGGTGAGTGAAAAGGAGCGCAATACTTGGGAGAAAGAAGTAGATGCCTTGGAACTTGCCTTGTATGGGAAATTGGAGGATCCTAAAGCCTCCAATGAAGAAAACTTGATGCTTTCTCCTCCTCTACCGCACTCGATGTCTAGCCCTTTGTCTTGTGAGAAGGTTGGTGAAGAGGATCCTTGTCGGGCGGTGGAAAAGAGTTCCACTCTCGACCCCGTAGAAGAAGCAACCCATTTAGGGTGCGATCTCCCGCATCATATTGCCGAGCACGACTCTAGACCACTATACCTACCGGATGGTCATAAGAGTCGTTGCTCTCATGGTTCCGAAGACCCGGAAGATCACGAGAGCCCCGAGCATAATGAAGATGATCGCTTCTTCCCTCCGACTTGGAAGCTCTTAGGAGTGGCTAGGCTCGGCCATGTGAGCTTAATTGAAGATGTTGCTAGAGCATTTGACTTACTCCTTCGAGCTCTTGATGGCTATGGAGGCGTTGTTGGTGAGAGTAATTTGTGTAAATATCTTTTCCCTTTTCTTTTGTGCTTGTATTTGTGTTTATGTTTGTTTGTATAGTTTGGTTTCTAGGACTTGTTAGCCTTTGTGGAACTCATGTTTATTTGGATTTTTGATGAGCGATGTGAGGGAGGGAATTTGATGTTGTAATTGAGTTTATTGTGATAGGTGTGAAGGAAAGGTGATTCCTAGAGGAGAGTAGATAATGATAGAGCTTGGATCGTGAGTTTGGGAATCGGTTTTTGAAGCTTTGGTGAAGCTTTTGAGTGTTTGTGGAAGGTCAAGAAGATCCATCCCGACCGGGAAGGAGTCATCCCGATCGGGATGAAGGTACCAAAATTCGAGCTTACTGGAGTGTCATCCCGACCGGGATGGGGGCTTCCCGATCGGGACGGGTGTGTCATCCCGATCGGGACCATCCATCCCGACCGGGATGGTCTCTTTTCTCCTCTTTTGGCCTCTTCTTTGACATTTGAGCCCACCCAACCATTGTATACCCCCACCCAACCTCCCTACCCATCCTTGCTCATGTCATATGACTATTACACTTCATTTACATACCCTCACCTCATTTCTCTTCCCTTTACATCGAGTTTCACATTGAATCCCACTCCCCTCACACCATTACTACCTCAACCATGCGTTTTATCGAGAATGAAGCGGAATAGCAATGATGAAGACAAGCAAGTGCCTATATTGATCTACGAGACGATGGAGCGAGTGAGTTGCTATCCTATTGGTACGACAACTATCCTTTCTTTTCCGTTTTTTATTGCTTGTTTTCCTTTGTTTACTCCCCTTCCCTTATCATTTGTGTCATGGTGGCCTTCGAGGCCTTGGTATATGGTTGCTCCCGACTCTCGATGATGTGACTACATCGAGAGTCATTTTCAAAATCCAAATTTTTCAAGTTTTTCACTCTTTTTGTTGGATTTAGTCGGATTTAGGCGGAATCCGAGCTAGGTGACTAAATTACACCTAGCCCTCCCCTCCCATTTCCTTTTATTTCCTTCTTTTTATTTCTTCCCCCATCCATATCTTTTTCTCGTCTCGGCCCATGGTGACTTGACTACACCCCGGCCGGACACCTTCTACCCTTTTCTTCACTTTATTCTTTGATTTTTAGCTTTATTTTCGTAGTTTCTTTTCTTTTTCTTTTGTCTCTCCGCACACTACAATTAAGCATATGAGGACATTGCTCGGTTTAAGTGAGGGGGAGCGATATTCTAGCATAGTTAGTTTTATTTTCTTAGTTTTTTCGAAAAAAAATCTTCAAAAACCCTAAAAATTTGAAAAATTTTCACAAAAAATCAAAAAGATTTTTCTTTTGTGTGTTTTCCTTTTGTGTCGTTGTGTCGTGTATTTGTTTTGTGTGCGTGTTTTGCCTCCCTTTTTCCTTATAGGTTGCTTAATCACCGATAGCTTTGGAGAGCTTTCAAGACTTCCGGTAACATCTCTTCACCCCTTTTTCCTCTTTGTTCCTTGTGGAGTTTGGAGGATTTGTGTGTTGTGGTGTGCTCGGGTGGAGCTTTGTAAAGTTTGAGGTTGATTTGGAGACTTGTTTGGAAGATAGGGGTGGTGTTTGTTTTGTCTATGTGTTTTGTTTTACCTTGTTTTGTTTTTGTTGCCTTTGTTTCTTTTCCTTTTGTTTTCGTCATGTCTTCATTTTGTGTTGTGTTGTGTGTCGTGTGTGTAAACGGTTTTCGAAAACCCGGTTTAGAGACTAGTGTGTGAGTGTCTATTTTTCCCTTCCTAGTTGTATAAATCGAGTTCTGGACTTTAATCTAGTAGAATGACCCTAAATCAATGATTTCGTTGGTCCTTTACCTTGAGTCCACCTAGCTTACTAGGGATTTACTACGGGATTTGCATTTTGACCATTGTGACCACACACGGTGTGAAAAGGCCATGGTTGCCGAGTCCCGTCCCTTAGGTGACCATGTTCGGAACAGTTAGATTAGTCCAAGTTCTCCCCTTTTTGTGAGTATGAAGGGAAGACGTCGTCCCGACATACCCATTTCCCTACTTCCTACACAAATCCACACAATAAAAATGCAATTTGTTGAAATCTCTCTTTCTTGTTACAAAGAAATGCCAAAAAGTCAAATCATGCCAAAAAGGGCAAAGAAAAGAAAATGAAAGAAATGAAAGAAAGAAAGAAATGAAGAAAAAGAAAAGGCACAAAAAGCGAAAAGAAAATAGAAAAGAAGAAAAAGAATGACACGGCAAAACAAAGCAAAAATGCAAAAGAAAAGAGAAAATGCCAAAAGAAAACCCGATTCACAAAAATAACTCCTACCTCTCAAAATAAGCCTTTTTCCGACTTTTTCCGTGAAGAGCCTACCAAAGGACCGAGTCCCTAGGAAGGATGATAGCGGCATTAGTCGGTCTTCCCTCATTTTGCATATTTCCATCTTTTTACTTGGACTAGTTAGGCGGTTTTGGACATGGGACGACCCTCTTGGCTCACGCTAAAGGGGGCGAGGTCTCACTTACCTACAGTGTCGACTAACACCGTGGTTCATCCTTTTTCCACTCCGCCGATCGTCCCGTAGTACGTTTTTAGAAAGTTAGAAGGACCTAGGTAAGTTACCAATGTTTTTGTTGCTTTATCGTCATACTATTAAGGTTTAGTCCACCTTGGTTTGTATTGCTAGCTTGGGAACTTTGTCACTTGCCTCGAGTCCTAGACCGGTGCTTCTTTCACCGCTTGTTTGAGGGAAGCGGTAGTTGTTTTCTTTTGGGTGCAACCGATTATGTGTTTGTTTGTGTGTTTGTTTGTTTATGTGTTTTGTGTCCGGTTGCATCCACAGTTTTGTCGCAAGGCCCAACTTGCCTTGCGGAGTGCACTTGTCCTCTAAGTGCACTCGCGTGAGTTGAAGGGGCGTAGGGTGCGCTAATACCCACTCGGATAGTTTAGTAGTTAGTATGTGCTTACTCGAGGGCGAGTAAGGGTTAAGTGTGGGGGAGTTGATAAGTGCCATTTGTAGTGCCTATTTCGTAGTGTTTTGGTCCCATTTTCCTTGTGGAATCGCTCCTTGGGAGCGGTTTATGGGCTACTTATGCTTCCTTTAGCTCGTTTCAGGTTCCCGAGACCGTTCATGAAGAGTTGGAGCGATTCCGACTCGCTACATACACTTTTTGGAGCCAACGAAGCTAAGGAACGATCACTCGATGCCTTGGAGTCGACCCCGAGACCTTGGGACCCAATCCCGAGCCTCCGAGACCCGATCCCAAGTCCCGAGAATCGATGGGAAGCCCATGAGAAGCAAGGAGGGACCAAAAAGTTCATATTGGAGGCCTACAAGGCTCATCCCGAACGGGTATGGCCTCATCCCGTCCGGGATGAAGGAGGAAACGAAGATGAAGCTACTGAGGGTCCATCCCGACCGGGACCGACCACGTCCCGACCGGGACCACCCCGTCTCGGCCGGGACGGGCCTGCTGCAGCTCCGCCTTGTTTTCTTTCTTCTCCTTTCATTCTTAAACCCTATATATACCCTTCCTCTTGTAATCTGATGTTATGCACTTCATATTAGACTAAACCCTAGATTATTTTAGCATAAATTAGCATAGATTAGTGTAGATTAGTCTTTAGATTATCGTTAATCTTAGATTAGCTCTTGTAATTTGGGAATTTTTGAAGAATTCAACCAAGATTGACAACCTTGGTTGATGTATTTGGGTTTTCTCTTTTATACAAGTTTTCATTCTTCCATTCATCTTGTTAGTAGGTATAATCTTTCTTTCTCTTCTCTTAATCTTGTTTTATCATCCAAGTTTCAATCTTTATTCATCTTATTGTTCATAGTTCATCATTTTCACTAGTTTGTTTATGTATGTTTGGATTCTTGTGTTGATTCATCTTGTTCTTGTTAGTATTAGTTTGATTATGTTAGAATAGTGTCCTTGCTAGGGTTAGTAGGGTGATTAGGGTGCTAATTGGGTGATTAAAGGATTGTTGGAGATGTTGGTGGAAGATTTGGGTTTCCTCTTGGTTTGATGCATATTACATGTTTGTTGAAATGCATGAATGACTAGTAGTTGCAAATACTTGTTTTTCTTGCCTTTCTCTTGTGGGTGATAGTTTGTTTGTGGGTTTGGTTCCCTCATTAAGTTGCGAGAGCCCGGTGAGGACGACCCCTAGGTCGGTCTAAGTTGCGAGAGCCCGAATGCGACCTAGGCCCCGATATCACGCTAGTAACCCCGTTTGTAATGTGTGTCGCCGAGATGGGTTTTAGGTGGAACCTCTAGGTCGGTCTAAGTTGCGAGAGCCCGGACCATACCTAGATCACCCTACTACCTCCTTCGCTCTAGTTCTCCCTCGACCATTCCGTTACCCCTTTGACCCCGACCTAATCCTACACCGTTCTCCTTGTTTGTTTTCTTTGTTACCATAGTTATAGTCTTAGCCTCCTCCCCTTAGATTAGTTCGTGTCGAACCTAGTCCTAGACCCAAGCATACCCTAGTCCGACCTCCCGTCCCTGTGGATTCGACCCGACTTACCCTAGCTACCCTAGTTAGGTTAGCCGGTTATTATTTGACGGTTGGGATTCACGACAAATCACACCCATCAGGTTAAGACAGCTTAAACAGGTCAAAATAGGGTCAAAATTTCGGATAAGGATATCAAAATTCCGCGAAAGCCGCTAGCACGCATTCTTGATCCCGGTCACAATGGAAGTGGTTTTGGAAAAATCCGGCATCATTACGGCACCTTTTTGTCCGTCTTATGACACACAAAATCTCACGGAAGGTCCTAAAGGTCATCCTAGCCCATAAGAATCGACAAGAGAGCTACCCACATCCTCATAAGCACTATCTGAGCCAAATTACGCAAAATGAATACGAGAATAATCGGGAAACGGTCCTTAACCCTAGCATCCCAAACACATTCCAATAAGGGGCCATTATCGCACCTCGAACATCCTTATCAAGCTTATAACTACTTCAACAAGCTCTAATCGACCCCAATTTAACAATGGGACTAAGCATAAGCGTCGAAACTTAGTAAAACAAAAACACCCAAATCGATTTTCTAGGGTTTTCAGCAAAACGAACTCATAATCAATCAAATCAAACAAAAACGACAATAAACAAGTAAAGAACGTTTACCCGGAGTCGACATTGTCACGCACGACGGAAAAACGAGTTGAATTTGGCAAGAAAAGTCGAGAAATCGGCTCTGGGTCGAAAAGGGCGACGTGTTCGAATTTTATGAAATGAAACGATCGCCCCAATTTTCGATTACTTAAACAGACCCGGTCCGCGAAACCCCGACCGCCCTAAGTGACGCGCCCGAGTTCTAGCTCGCTGGGGGCTAGGCGCCTGAAGACTAGGGCGCAGACAGATGCGCGTCTAAGTGGCTCGGTACAAACTAAAGCAAAACAAACGAGACTCAAAGTTCGATACACATAAAGCACACACCCTTTAAGACAAGCAAAATAACAATAACGAAGCAGTTACTAATCAACATCGATAACACACTCTCAATAATAGAACAAGCATAAAAACCGCACTTAATTTTTACGCTGCACCCGAACGCATAATAATGCAATTCGAACTAATCTAAATAAACCCTGAGCAAAACTCAACTGCATAAGCCAACCGAAACAAAAGCAAGAACAAACCCAAACAAGATAAGACGAGCCTGCAAAACAAATTAACTAAGACAAATGAAGCAAACAGCAATTTTGCCCGAGGGACGTTAGTATCCCGGAGGCACAACAACAACAATCTTGCCCAAGGGACGTTATTATCCCGGAGGCACAGCAATTTTGCCCAAGGCACGTTAGTATCCCAGAGGCACAACAATTTTGCCCGAGGGACGTTAGTATCCCGGAGGCACAACAATTTTGTCCGAGGGACGTTAGTATCCCAGAGGCACGGCAATTTTGCCTAAGGGACGTTAGTGTCCCAGAGGCACAGCTATTTTGTCCGAGGGTCAGAGTTATCCCGGAAGCAAAACAATTTTGCCCGAGGGATCTAAGATCCCGGAGGCACAGCAAACAACAATTTTGCCTGAGGGATCTAAGATCCCGGAGGCACAACAAACAACAATTTTGCTCGAGGGATCTAAGATCCCGGAGGCACAACAACAACAATTTTGCCCGAGGGATCTAATTTCCCGGAGGCACAGCAACAACAATTTTGTCCTAGGGATCAGAGGCATCCCGAAAGATAGCTATTCAAGGGAGACTGACGCCCTCGAATGGTTTATGTTATCTATTTTTATTTTGTCCCAGGGGTCACAAGCATCCCAAAGACAAGTGTTCGAGTGGAGACCGACGCCCTCGAACATTTTATTTCATGAAGGGTTCACAAGCATCCCAAAAAACGTTTGTTCAAAATGAAAACCAACACATATGAACATCCTTGGCACTTACGCTCAATGCGTCACAAACAGATTTAAAATTAAACAAACCCTTAAATAAACCGAAGAAGACAAAGCGCGCGCGCATAAAGAATCAAGAACGAGATGACCAGCAACGGCCCGGGCCCAAGCAAGCAACCGCAAGCGAAGACGTTAGGTATGACTTCTAAGCCTTGGCTAGCGAGCCTCAACGCACAGTCTAACGGACTTAAAACGACCCGATCGGACAGCCACCAGATCGTAATCGTCGATTGACCCGGGCGGCTATACTTTGACTTTCGCCTTGTCCAAGCCTCAGTCAAAGTGGGTGCTTCTGTAGACACCCAGATTTGGACCTGGTGGCTGCAGAAGTGCCCGACAAACACCCAATGATGATAGGACTGCAACGCGACACGGGTTCGTGATGTTTTAGATAGTTTCTCTATAGAATAGAACAAATTAAAGTCAACATGATGGCAGCCTTAGTCGTGTCGTTACGGTCGCATAGACACTAATTAGAGTCAATTCCGACACCGGGACCCCGGGTCGGTCCCGAAACACGAACCGAGTCAACACCGCGCCAAGCCAACCTTGGGATGAACAACCGAGGCCCACTAAACCCACGACGCTAGGTCAAGCCGCGGGAACCCTTAGGCTCCAAGCGAAGTATCACACTCCTCCCTCTCGGTTTTGGAAAGTGTCAAAATCGTATCTTCAAAACTCCAACCGCCCCGCCTCACGCGCCTCAGTCTCGCCACGCCTAAACCCAGGCGCCTGAGTCTCGGTGCACCTCAGCTCAGGCGCCCATATGGGTGACGAGGGCCGAAAACACCTATAAATACCCCCATTCACGCCCTCATTTTGACACAATTCTCATTCTTCTCTTCCCCCTCTATACTTTCGCTAAGGGCTCGCACTCCGACACCCGAGGGAAACGATTCACTCGATCGTAGTTTCGATAAAAAAGTGACATCAACGCTACTCCTTATCTTCGAGCACCCCACTCGATACCGAGGTGCCTGTGTTCGACTAGCCCAAGTCTAGTAGTGAAGCTCTGCCGGATTAGCCGCGGAACCGGTCCATAGTAACGAAGCTCTGCCGGAGTAGCCGCAGGAAGGGTCAAACGGTAACGGAACTCTGCCGAAATCACTAGGAGGATCCGCCTTTGAAGTCGAATCGTCACTAGGTTGCCATCCAAAAAAAAAACTTTCCATATTCGTACTTTCTATTATTATGCACTACGATAATCCCCAATTAAACCTTAAATTCATTTTTTATTATGCGAGGAGGGATCAATACTAAAGTCAAGCTATGCAATTTTGGTTACTTTATGGATGGTAAATGTTGTATTTGCCAGAATGATGAAGAGACCTGTGCACATCTGTTCTTTGGATGCCCATATAGCTCTAAGCTGATCAGCTTTATATTTCAGATGACCGGTTACAGGCCAATGCTCCAAAGTATTCTCGACAATGAGGATGAATCAGTTAGATGGAAGATTCAGGCTAGTTTGTTAGCTGCTTGTTATTACCATGTCTGGACCCAAAGAAATAAAGGGAGAATAGAAGAAGCTGTGACGCGACCTGATTTAATAGCGAAGCAGATTATAGCCGAAGTAAGAGGTCAAGTGAAGCTTAAGGCACACGATGATCTTACGACTGACGATTCTGATTGGCTTCGTAAGATAGGATACAGTTGTTAAATTTGCTTTGATTTCTCTGATGTATTTATATCGGATGTATAGTATATGGCGCTACACAGTATATTTTTTTTGATGAATGCACTACTTACATTTCACCAAAAAAAAAACACTAGATGTGAGCACTAGGCCCACAAACATCTACTAATATACGTAACGTCCCAACTTCAACCACCAGCACTAAAACACACTAAATAGACCCGAGTAATTCCGAGATCCGTTCTCAACTATCTATGCATCAAGTCCCGTTTAGTGTCTACTCCGAGGGTGCAACTCCTCACAACGTGATTTACTTACATTCGCATTTACAGTTTTTCGTATGGTTTATTGCTTTTATGACCTTATAATCGCATGCTAAATCACCTAACAAGGAATTCAAAATGTAAAATAACTAAAATTGAACAAAGTGATGGCCGGGTTCCGTATTAGTCCCGGTGCTCGCCTTACTAGGTTCGATGCATCTCTATTAATACCGAATCGACGCATCTTAAGCAGAATACCAGGTAAGGTATACCACGAGAACGACTAATATCCGTATTATCACGTTAAAACTGATTTGCTAATACATATAATATTAGTACTCTCTACTCTCCTACGTGCATCTTTTCATGGCCTGCTTGTCACGTGAAATCACATGCAAAGAACGCAAACACAATTACTTTGACGACAAAACTTACTTGTCCTTAAACAACCAACGTAGCAAAAGGCATAGGGTTAAAACAACGGATGTTACAGTATTTCCACCACAACAAAAGAACTAGGATATCAGCCCACCGATTGATTAGTAGAGGCCGCTATAGTGCGGGCGGGATTGGGTGTCGACATCTATCGGATGTTGGCTTCCCAATACGTACCCTCACCCCTAACTCAGAATCGACGGTTTCCGGATGTCCGAAACCATTGGCAATGAGAGTCATTCCAGGCATGGAGTGCTTAAGGGTACAAGTCTTTATCTTTAGGTCCCGTGCCACAAAACTTTGAGCCGGCAAGGGATCAAAGCTGACTTGAACGGTTTCCGAGTCCCCATAATTGACTCGGTGGCGACTCCACAAATCGGCAACAACTTCAGTTCACTAAAAAGGTCGCCTTACCAAACAAAACATCCTTTAAACATTTACAACCACGACTCGATCGATTCCCAAACGGAAACACAGGTGCCCCCCACCCGTCTAGTACAAGTCCGGATCGCCATCCAAATCGAGGTCCGACACTTCGTCCCGTACGCGAGATCGGACCAGCCCCCGACAAGGAGGGGGCCGCATGGGTGGCCGCCGCCACACGTTGAAAAACTAGGTCAGTCCCGCGCGAGGCGCCGGACAGTGCGGACGGACGTCCACAGGAGTATGTGATGAACTTATTTCGTATATATATTTAACCCCAACTTTTCCTTTATTTTGGTTTATTTTATGTATCCTAGGTGTCGTTTTTCTAGCTTTTCATCTTTCTTTGTTATGCCGGGTATATTACGACTAACCCCTGTCAAATTTTGGTGCCATTTCCGGGGAGACGGTGTTATTTATTTACTTGTTTTGTGTTTTAGCCTTTTGATTGCTTGTCTCGAGGAACTTCAGTTCCTTGAGACCGTTTCTCACATTTTTCCTGTAGTTTCCTCGTATGCCCAGGTCCTCTCGAATTTCAGGCTACGTACCACCATACGATCCTGAACCAGAGAGAACTCTCCGCAGGTCTAGGAAATTTTACAAGGAGATTGCTGAGACAGAAAGATCAGAATCATTGAAAAATTCGGTCGACGACCACATATCCGAATCGCTGTCCTTTGAAGAGGATAATTCCACTACTGCCCCCGAGACACTGCTAGTCAAGATGCCTCCCAAACTTGCTAGCCATTTCGAGCCAGAGCAGAGTTCCCTACCGAAACCGTTGAAGAGGCCCACGGCCAGTACAGGTACATTTGAGATTCGCCCCGCTTTCATTACGTTGGTGGAGCGAAATCAATTCGGTGGAGGTCCCGATGAAGACCCGGCGAAGCACATGAAGTTCTTCACCGACTATTGCTCTACTATTCCACTCCCCGCGGGAGTAACACAAGGAGAGGTGATGGAGATGCTATTCATGTTCTCCTTACGCGATAATGCAAGAGATTGGATCACAGACTGGAACTCTCTAGCCTTAGCTTTTTACAAGCATTACTATACGCCGCAGAAGACCAACATGTTGAGGAGTCAGATTACTAACTTCTGACAGACATCTCACGAGAATATCTACGAGGTGTGGGTAAGTTTTAAATAGCTAGTCAAGGAGTGCCCACATCACGGATTCGAGGTATGGTTTTTTGTGCAATCAATTCTATAATGGTTTATATGACGATTGCCGAGCTACGTTCGATTCTGCATCTAATGGCATGTTCCAAAACCACGTTGATGATGATAAAGCATGGAAATTGATGAAGATATGGCTACTCATCATTCACGTTGGGGAAATCCACGAGGTAACACCCGAGGAAATAGTGGTAACTCCGAGTCATCAAATGCCATAGTTAGCCACCTAGCCGCTTTAGCTAAGCGGATTGATACCATGGAGCTTGCTAGAACCCAAAACCAACAACAACAAGGCGGTATGTACCAAGTTAATGCGATGTCCGAGGTTGTTTGTGAGAATTGTGGGAATACGGGTCATTATACTCAAGAGTGTGTGAGTTTAGAAACGGCGAATGCATTCCAATCCATGAGAGCACACCTCCCATACATGAACCAACCGGGCTATGACAAGTCCTTGTTGTCCTATAGGAGCCAAAACGTGCTTAACCCACCACCACTAGGCGGTAATAAAACCGTCCCATATGTAGCACCTCATAACCGACCCTCCCAAAACAATAACCGACAACAATTCCAAGGAGGGCAACAAATTTGGGTTAACCAACAAAACTGGGGTAACCAACAGTGGGGTAATAACCAACCTTGGGGTAACCAACAAGGGTAGAGGAACCAACAACAATTCCAACCGATCCCACAAAACCAAAACCAAACCCAAGCTCAATCTCCAACCAACACCGAGTATGCGGAAATCAAGGCATTATTGATGCAAGGTATTCAAGCTCACCAAAAGCAAGAAACCCAGATTAACCAAATACTCGCCCATAATAAGATCCTAGATACCCAAGTAGCACAACTTGCCGCCCAAAAGCAAGCTAGGCCACCGGGTACTCTACCTCCTCAAGGCGAACAATCACACGAGCAAGCCAATGCGATTACATTGAGAAGCGGAACTCATTATGAAGGTCCGAAAATGCTCGAGGAGTATGTTGTGGTTGATGAAACCGAGTTGGAGAAGCAAGAGTTAGCCGAAGAAGCGTTGAGTAAGCCACGAATTGAGGCTACTCGATCGAGTAGACCCTCTAAAAGTTGGCAGAGAGCAGTCAAGTAGTCCACTCGACCGAGTCACACCAGACTCGATCGAGTTAGAGGTCACTCGACCGAGTGGTGTCAGCCCACTCGATCCAGTAGACCGTCCAAAAGCGACCAATAGCCCCCCAGTAATACCACTCGATCGAGTATGATGGCACTCGACCGAGTCTGCCTGGACTCGATCGAGTGGAGACCATAACGCCTAATTCAGCTGTTTTTCGCCCTCGGTCTTCAACTAAGGATGCTAATTCTTCTCAAGCACCCCCGTCTCAAGTCAAGGAGCCTGCAATTCCGATCGTGCTTCCATTTCCCCACCGACAGCGTAAGACAAAGCTTGATCAACAGTTTGGTAAGTTTATGGAAGTTGTTAAGAATCTGCAAGTATGTGTTCCTTTCACTGATTTAATCACTCAAGTTCCTGCTTACGCGAAATTTATGAAAGAAATACTAACTCGTAAGCGGTCTTTTAGTGAAACTGAGACAGTTGCTTTCATAGAAGAATACAGCGCGTTAATACAGAGTCGTACTCCGCCCAAGCTCAAGGATCCAGGGAGTTTTTCTATCCCTTGTACTATAGGGACATTAGCTATTGATAAAGCCCTGTGTGATTTAGGAGCTAGCGTCAGTGTCATGCCATACTCTATTTGTCAAAAATTGAATATGGGTGTTTTGAAATGTACTAATATGACTCTGCAGATGGCTGACCGATCGGTCAAATATCCTTTAGGTGTCTTAGAGGATGTTCCGGTCCAAGTAGGGAAATTCTTCATTCCCGTTGACTTTGTAGTCTTAGACATGGCTGAGGATGCCATAATCCCTATTATCCTTGGTCGCCGTTTCTTACACACAGCAGGGGCGATCATCGATGTCAAAAATGGGAAGCTCACACTCTCCGTAGGAGATGATACCGTGACTTTTAGTCTCGATCAAGCTCTTAAGAAGCCCATGATAGAAGAGTCCTGCTATAGTATAGATGTTATTGATTTGGAAATTGAAAACTATATTGATGATTATCTTGGCAGGGACCCTTTGGAGAAATTTCTGACATCCGGCGGTGCTGATGCGGAGAAGAGATCGTGGAGTGCGGAAGTGGAAGAGCTAGAACGCATGCTAAACGGGAAGGGGAGCACTATCGAGAAGGTATACAGTCTCGGCACCCCTAAAAAGGGGGTCAAGATAAGTAAACCTGAACTAAAACCCCTCCTATCTAATCTGAAATACGCATTCCTAGATGATATGGGTTTAAACCCCGTAATTGTCAATGCTGCACTCACAGATAGCCAACTTTCGGAGTTGTTAGTCATCTTACGACGACATAAGAAGGGTATTGGGTACAACATTGATGACTTACGTGGTATTAGTCCCGAAATTTGCATGCACGACATTCACATAGAGGGAGACCATAGACCGTCTATTCAGGGACAACGTAGGTTGAACCCGAACATGCTGGATGTGGTTAGAAAGGAGGTTATGAAACTCTTCGATGCTGGCATCCTCTATCTCATTTCCGACTCTAAATGGGTTAGTCCAGTCCAAGTGGTCCCTAAGAAGGGAGGGACCACGGTCATCACGAACGAGAAGAATGAGCTTATTTCTACTCGATTAGTGACTGGATGGAGAATGTGTATTGACTACTGTAAGCTGAACGTAGCTACAAAGAAAGACCATTTCCCACTCCCCTTCATTGACCAGATGCTAGAGCGTCTTGCTTGCCATAAGTACTTTTGCTACTTAGATAGCTACTCAGGATTTTTCCAAATCCCAATTCACCCAGACGATCAGGAGAAAACAACATTCACCTTTCCCTACGACACCTTCGCATATCGAAGGATGCCTTTTGGCCTTTGTAATGCCCCGACCACTTTTCAACGTTGTATGATGTCCATATTTTCAGACCTTATCGAGTCTGTCATGGAAGTCTTCATGGATGATTTCTGTGTATATGGTACTGATTATGATGCATGTTTACTTAATCTTTCACGGGTCTTACAACGTTGTGAGGAGACCAATTTGGTCTTAAACTAGGAGAAGTGTCACTTCATGGTGAGCGAGGGAGTCGTTTTGGCTCATTTAGTGTCCGAACGTGGCATCCAAGTGGATAAAGCGAAAGTCGAGGTGATTGAGCAATTACCATACCCCGTTAATGTTAAGGGTGTGCGGAGTTTTCTTGGTCACGCGGGTTTTTACCGCCGTTTCATCCAAGATTTCTCCAAGATTGCCAAACCTCTGACTCAGCTGCTCCTTAAAGATGCCCCGTTCGTATTTACTGACGAGTGTGCTCGAGCTTTTGACAGGATTAAGCAGGCTCTTATTTCTGCACCTATTATCCGATCTCCCGATTGGGATTTGCCTGTCGAGGTTATGTGCGATGCTAGCGACTACGCTGTGGGAGCTGTGCTCGGGCAGAGGAAAGATAAAGCTTTACATGCGATCTACTATGCTAGTCGGACGTTAGATATGGCCCAGATTAATTATGCTACCACAGAGAAGGAGTTATTGGCCATTATCTATGCTTTAGACAAGTTTCGAGCCTATCTCATTGGTTCGAAGGTGATAGTATATACAGATCACGCAGCTTTGAAGTACCTTCTAGCCAAGAAAGAGGCCAAACCGAGGCTTATTAGATGGATCCTATTATTGCAAGAATTTGACTTGGAGATCCGTGATAAGTCCGGAGCCGAGAATATCGTAGCCGATCACCTATCCCGGCTAAGATATGATGGTGGGGATCTTGCCCCATTTGATGATTCATTCCCGGATGAGCATTTGCTCGCTATTACCATGGATACTCCATGGTTCGCTGATTATGCTAACTTCCTAGTTGGAGGTACTCTACCTCCCGACCTTCATTATCAGCAGAAGAAGCGGTTCTTACATGACGTGAAGCGTTATTTCTAGGACGACCCATATCTTTTCCGAGAAGGTGCAGATGGTTTATTTAGGAGGTGTATTCCCGAGAGTGAGGTACATTCTATCCTCACTAGATGCCACTCCTCCCCTTATGATGGACATCACGGTCCTTCGAAGACTTTGGCGAAGGTAATGCAATCGGGCTTTTACTGGCCCACTATTCTCAAAGATGCCACCACCTTCATCCGTTCTTGCGACGCATGCCAACGAACGGGAAATATCTCTCAACGACACGAAATGCCTCAAACCGGATTCTTGATGTAGAATTATTTGACGTTTGGGGTATCGATTATCAAGGACCGTTCCATTCTTCTTATGGGAATCGGTATATTTTGGCTTCCCTGTGGACGTCCGTCCGCACTCGGTCGCCAGCGTCCACATCTGATAACCCTCTTAGCATCACCGCCGGGCGGTGCAGACGGACGTCCACAGTATGGCGACTCCTTTATAGAATTATTTGATGTACCAACCCGGATTTTTAAAAACTTTAAATAATATAAATAGTATAAATAATATGGTCAAAGGTGGCGGAAACACCCGACCGAATACGAATCGTCACTTTCTCGACATTCAACTAATACATTATTCAAAAGTGTTTAAACTGAATATTAAAGACTTAAATAAAGGGTCTCTCTCTCCACAAGTCTTCCCCAACAACAAAGCAGTCACCAGCATCCTGAAAGACCTGAAAGGGGAGGGTCCACAGTCAGTGGGGAGTAACTAGATGCTCTCCCAGTCGTCTTTACAATAGGATGAAAGCAACTAATAATCAGCAATCAATGAATAATACAGATAAGGAGTACATGAAAGCATTATCATACTCGACCAATTAGGATCATACCAATTACTAAGAAATTCAAACATCCAAACCGGAGTGATCACACACAAATAACCTTCTTACACTACGCCTAGGGTATAGAGCGAACACCGGCTCGAGTATATAACTGACACTCTCACCTGCCAGAGCATATAACTGATACTCTGACGGACGGGTCGTATAACAGACTTCCCATCGGTGTGGAGCATATAACTGATACTCCACGGTACTATGTATAGTCGTATAACTGACAACTATATGTCTAAGCCTAGCTAGGGCTCTCGATGCAATAACTGTACACCGAACGACACACGGGACCCAGAGCGTATAACTGACGTCTCAAGGCACGCCCGAACATAGACCTTCGGCATTTGGCGCTTTTTCATTCCGATTGGTATATAACTGATACCGCACGTCATCTATACCACTAGCTTTCGTGTAACTGTACAGTATAACTGACTGTACAAGGCTCTCGTGAATAACGTCATGACTCCAATCCTAGTACAGTATAACCGACTGTACTAAATGGCAACCCACCCTAGTATAGTATAACTGACTATACGAGGTAGTGATCAGACTTAGCATAGTGTCACTAGCTATACCAGGGAGAATCAAGCCCTAGATAGTGTAACTAACTATACCAAGTATTACTCCACTCCAATATAGTATAACCGACTATACTAGATAACAACCATATCTCAAACATAGGACAATATAACTGACTGAACTATGAAGAACATACATAGAAGTAACCTTTCAACAATAGATGAATAACAGATAGTACAACTAACTATAACCATAAAGTTAGTCTTGCATATCTAATGCCTAATAGTACCCAAGGTTAAGGTTCGTTGACTATAACCTTGTTTACTAAGTTGAGGTTGACCTAACCTCAACCATAACCTCGTGGAGTTACAATAACTGCAACAAGATTATGATGGTACGACGAGATTACATTAACCTCAAGTGAAGTGATGTAGTAACTTCTCAATGAAGGTACATTAACTTCAATCAAGGCTACATTAACCTCGGCTATAACATTAGCTTCTTGCTAAGGTTACATTAAACTTGGATATAACCTTAACTCCATGCTAAGGTTACCTTAACCTTCGCCTTAACCTTAACTCTAAGTTAAGGTTACCTTAACCTTGACTATAACCTTGCAAAGTTCGGGAACCTCGACAAGATTATAACCCCGTGTTGAAGTTATCTTAACCTCAAGTGAAGTTGCATAGTACTTCTTGACGAAGTTACATTAACTTCAAATAAGGTTATGTTAACCTCAACCCTAACCTCAACCACCGGGTGATGGTAGGTTGAGTCATCATTGAATCTAGGGTTTGAAACCCTAAAAGCATCGATGAAACACCCTAGCATCTCCACAAAGGAAGGCCACGGTTGGTTCATGCGCGTCCTAGAATTCTCTCACGAAACGACTCACAACTTTATAATTCGTGACAAACCGGTAATTAACGCCTTAACGATAAAATTAACGATACAATTAAATCGTGCAATCTATCAACGAAATAATAAACGTGCATAATAATACCACACAACATCCAATATCATGTTAATCATTCATTCATCATATTAATGGCATTCACATATCATAAACACGATTAAAAGACACATCTAGTTACCTTTTTGGCAATTAATGATAAACATTAATAAGAAACACCATGAAGAACGCGACAAACAAAACCTTGTCTCTAACACGTGTCATCATCCCCGTAAATCAACTTTGATGAACAAACCGAAACCCATGTGATAAAAATTGTAAGAAACAAATCCCCTTCCAAAACGACCAAAAGAATGGTATCTTCTTCTTTAACAAGAACCCCTAACGGTAGGTCCAAAGATTCATGAAAATGAATCCCATAAAATTAATTGGAGATGGATATGTTGTAGAGGAAATAGCCAAGATTATGAAAATATAATTTATGTATGCATTTGAAAGAAAGATAGATGCATAACAATGGAGTTTAATGGAGAAAAGAAGATGGAAGGAGAAGAAAGAGAGGAGGGAGCCGCGGCATAACACACGCGCAAACATAATTTTTTTGACCTAGTTGCTTGCTAGGTTAATTTCTTTTTATAAGGGGATTAACAAATGGGTTTGGGTCTATTACCTCATACAATGGATCATCCAATTACAAATTGGGTTAGAGCATAATAAAACGCTTGGAGAATAGATATAAGAAAAGCGGTTACAATTTTCCAATTGTCAAATTGTGTACGGATATTTTAACCCATTAAAAGTGAGTCCCTCGGGCAAAAATTGCTGTGCCTCCGGGATAACTCTGACCCTCGGGCAATGTTGCTGTTGCTGTGCCTCCGGGATCTTAGATCCCTCGGGCAAAATTGCTTTGCCTCCGGGATAACTCTGACCCTCGGCAATACCGGGATAACTCTGACCCTCGGCAATATTGCTTTTGCTGTGCCTCCGCGATCTTAGATCCCCCGGGAAAAATTGTTGTGCCTCCGGGATAACTCTGACCCTCGGGCAAAATTGCTCTGCCTCTGGGATAACTCTGACCCTCGGGCAATATTGCTGTTGCTGTGCCTCCGGGATCTTCGATCCCTCGGGCAAAATTGCTGTGCCTCTGGGATAACTCTGACCCTCGGGCAATATTGTTGTTGCTGTGCCTCCGATCTTAGATCCCCCGGGCAAAATTGCTGTTTATTTATTTGTCTTAGTAAAATGCTTGTTTGGTGAGTTTGTCTTAGTTAATTTTGTTTTGCGGGCTTGTCTTATTTTGTTCGGGTTTGCTTTTCTTTTGATCTTGGGTTTGTTGAGTCTGCTCAAAGTTTGCTTATGTTAGTCTCAGTTGTTTTGTTACGCGTCCGGGTACAGCGTTAAGTGCTTGTTTTATTAGTCGAGAGTGTATTATCGATGTTAATTAGTAGTTGTCCCATTATTTGTTGTTTTTCTTGTCTTAGTAGGTGCATGTTTTATGTGTATTGTCATGCAAAAAATTAGTGCATATATTGACGAAATCGCCTGTCGCAGTGCGAGCCTTGACGCACTCGGTCGAGTGCCCCTGAACCGGGTTCCGAGTCGATTTTTCATCCTCTCTTATTTGTTTCTTATTCTTTTTGAAATCAGTTTTATGAATCAAACCCCCCTCTCCCCCTCATACCTATTAAGAACACTAACTCCCAATTCACCCAAATCACCCCCAATTCATCAAATCTTCACCAAAATTCACGATTTTTGCTTCAAATTTGCAATTAGTAGTATCTACTTGTGTTCCTTGGTGTTATTTTGTGAAAATTCCGTCCCCTCTTCCCCTAATCTCGTCATTTTCGAGCCTACTTAAGGTACAATTCGGGTTTTTGATTTCCTTACTTCTTTTCTTGATTTTATAGTTTAATTTCATCCTTAGTTATATACTAATCCAATTGCATGCTTGATTTTGTGTTAATTTCACCATTTTATGCTCAAAAATCAATTTTTGTGTGTAGTGTCTGATTTTGGCCGAGATAAAGTATTTTTTGTGGGATTTTTGTATAATTCTGTTTTGTTGTTATGCTATAGTCATGGCAGGAAGAAGGAATCCACCCCGGAATAACAATAGAAACAGGAACGCAGGGCAGCCGGCTGTTCCAGTCGTCCCAGCTGTTCAGCCTGTATCAGGCTATGAGTTGATTGTTTGCAGGAACGAGGCCCAGCGAATTCGTTTACTTGCCTTGATACCCAGGACGATGGAAGCTACCCGTTGTTGCTCATCACAGTTCGCAATCGAGCTCGATTTAAATGAGTAATTGTCGTAGCTCTTGTCCATGACCGAATTCGGTGGACTATGGACACTACGTGAGTTATCGTACCGAATACCAACTTTAGAATTCCTTAGTTCATTTGAGTACGATAGGCAAGATAGCAGGATTCACTTTCGCTTGAACAATGTTGAGCAAAGAATTGCCCTTAGCACCTTGTCCGAATTTCTTAGGCTTACCACTGACCAGGATGACGACATCCACGACCTACCCGATAGTTCGAAAGCCCCCTCTTATTTTAAGTTATTTTCGGGTCGTGATGTAAGTGTCACCGCTATGGCACTCAACGCCATCCCACACCCCACCACTACAAGAAAAACTGTCCCGGGCGTCCACCTGGTTGGCGTCCTGGGCATATGGACGCCTAAATGGCGTCCGAAAAGTCACACGGGCGTCCACAGTCGGACACCAAACTTGGCGTCCGACTGAAATTTGGAAGGACAAAATTAAGAACGACGGGCGTCCACAGGCGAACGCCATTTACCCCAAATGGCGTCCACTGTCGGTCGCCATTTAGCAGAATCTGGCGTCCGCCGGTGGCGTCCGACAGTGGACGCCCGTCCAAGTGAGTGTGGCGTCAAATACCCGCTCACCCCCCTCTCCCCCTTCACTCTCTAAAAAAAAACACTCTCTACAATCTCTCTCTTCCCTCGCCGACCCCAATCTCCTTTCCTCTCCTCCAATTTTCATCCTTTATTCCTAATTTGTGGTACGTTTTCTTAGTTTACTTAGTTTCTATTCATTATAATTAGTTCTTATTCTTGATTGTTAGTGTTATGGTCAAGTTCGATTAGGTTGATTAGTTTATCTCAAATTCGATTAGGTAGATTATTTTTGCCCATCACAATTTTGATTAGGGTTTGATCAATTTGGTTGAATTGTGCTAGAATGACCTCTAGGGCCTTCCGTGAGGTTTTGTGTGACTTAGGACGGACCAAAAGGTGTCGTAATAATGCCGGATTTTCCCGAAACCACTTCTATCTTGACCGGGGTTGTAATTAGGTGTTAGCGGTGCTTTTGGAGTTTTGATATCTGTATCCGAAAATTAGACCTTATTGAAATTGAACTTTATTGACCTAAAAATTGGTTTGAATTCTTTTAAAGTGATGTTTTTTCACAAACTACATTTACTTTTGAGTAATTAATTTTTTTTCAATCGTTTACATATAATGAGTAAAAAATTATTAGCCCGGAAAAAAAAGATTCTCGAAGTTGATTTTCGGACTCATGATTTCATTAATTTATCAATATTTTTAATTTAGTTTTTATGGGTTATTTAATAACAATAATACTAACTATAGGGTGTCTTCCCAAAATAATATCAATTTTAATAAATCTGAGAATAATACGTATTATTGAAGTAGTTAAACGAGAGTAGTATGGGTGACCGGTTACCTGTAGAACCCTTCCACCTTCCTTTTTCACCTTTAATTTTATTTAACGGCAATAATATCAACTATAGAGCGTCTTCCGAAAATAATTCCAATTTTAATAAACCTGAGAATAATACATATTTTTGGAGTAGTTAAATCAGAGTAGTATGGATGACCAGTTAACGATAGAACTCGTTCACCTTGCTTTTTCGCCTTTAATTTGTTTAATGTTCACTCTTTTTCACTTACTCAGTAGACGAGGCATTAAACGTCATTAACGTCTTCGGTCTTCCTCTTCCTTCAACCTCACCAAATCTGACTAACAACACAATCCTACACCAAAATCAACACGTTACTCTAAACGAAACTTATAGAAAAAAGCGGAAGAAGGATAAAGGGTAATGGAGAGAGGGGATGAAGGAGAAGAGTAAGGAGGAGTAGACTTGAGAAAATTGTCCCGACCCGAATAAGCCAAACTGAAACCGACCCGACACCCGAACCGAAGCATGATTTTGACCCGAGCTAACCCGAAATTGACCCGACTATTATTATAGAAAACTAGTCGATATCCCTAAAAAGGTTGAAAACAGCAAACCCGAGAATGACCCGAACCCGAAATTATCCGACCCGACCCGAAGTCAACCCGATTATTATAACCCGAAAGTGACCTGACCCGAAGCTGACCCGACACAGTTCACCCGTTATCCTTGTCTAAGGAGGAGGATGGAGGATAAGTAGCAGGTTAAATATTAATTAGGTGACCTAATGTCGCAGGTTATAAACTCACTTATACTACTCTTGTTTAACTACTCCAATAATACATATTATTCTCGGATTATTGAAATTGGTATTATTTTGGGAAGATGCCCTATAGTTGATATTATTTTTGTTAAATAACCTTTTATATTTTCCATACGTTCTTTTATTGCTAGTTCTTTCGATATATTTTTTTCGTTTCGTTATCGGTCGTTATTTTATTTCATCGGTTTTTTATCCTTATTGAGTTTTCTCTATTGTCTACTTCAAGTTTTATCCGAATTTTATTTTGGGTTATTTCATGACAATAATACCAACTATAAGGGTGCTTCTTAGATTAATCTCAACTACACGTAATCTCGTTTTAATATGAATTATGCCTTCATTAATCTCTCATTGATATAAGTGACCGGTTACCTGGAAAACCGGTTGAACCTTCATCTTCAGTTTCGGCTATTGGTTAAAAAAAATTTGAATCTTCCCAAAATTCATCTTGCATTTTTTTTTCTGATTAGTACTGTAGAAGCCATGAAAAACATGCTTTAATTTTCTTGTTGTTTTGACTTTCATGAACGACAACGGAACACTCAAGGACCCTAGAAAGTCACAACCGGTCACTATTACCGGTTATAGCAGGTCATAATTTTGTCCATAGTGAAATGAAAATAATGAAGCCATAGTTCATATTAAAACGAGATTACGTATAATTGGGATTATTATAAGAAGTCCCCTTATAGTTGGTATTATTGTCATGAAATAACCCTTTTATTTTTTCGTTAAGTAAATTTTATTTTAAATTCATTTTTTAAAATATCTTCCCAATAATATTACAGAACAGTTACCGAATTAAAAAGTTGACGATAAATTAATTTTTGATTTTTTCACTATTGGTTTTTAATTATTAGATTTCTTGTATTTGTTAATTATTTGATTTCTCACTTATACCTCTCTTTTTTTGAAAAATTATTTTGACTGGTTATTGAACTTAAACACGACTTTCTAATACATTAATCTTTCTTCCAAACCAAACAACTTGATAGACAATTAATTTACAAAAATAATTATTGTTTTCGCAGTCAAAGTTAAATCCATAACAAAATATAGACCGATTAGAATTCTTAAATACGAGTTTAATAAAGCGGTTTTTTTCACACTGAAAATATTGTAAGAAAATCAATAATTTGGAAAAAAAACATGCTCATTCACTTTCTTTTTAAGTTTTTTTGTCTTAAAAAGAAGTGTATTACATGTGAAAAAATTAATTAATTAAGCGGTAAAAATGAAAGAGTCTTAAATAATATTTGACGTCTTAATGATGGATGATCAATCACATACTAATTTTACTTGATATGCTATGTACGCTGCATTTTAGGTAGCATATATTACACTATGTAAATGTTAGTTGTCTTTCAAAAGTCATACTTTAGATTATAAAATTTTAATAAAACATATTGTCAGATTAAGAGAAATCAATTGATTCAGAAATGATGATTAATAAAAAATCAACAAACTAGCCGACCAAAGTTTTCTTGTATTTAATTTTACAAAACATCTATTTTTTTCTTAAAACTAAATAAAATAATACGAATTTTTTTTATTAATAAAACATTTTCAAATTTAATATTTTTTCTTCATATTATCTTTAGCTTTGAATTTTAATGAATTTTTTAAGATCAATATTTTACACTTGGCTTAACTTGAAAGTAATTTTATTAAAGTTTGGAGAACCATTAGCCACATGCGTTTATTACATCTGTGGCAAAAAAATAATTTCGTCACGGAAGTTAATTATGTCGTGGCTAAATAATATTTGTCACTGAACAGATTCGTGGCTAAGTATATTTTTCCCATGGGTGTGGCATCTTTCGTGGCAAGAGTGATTATTGGCCACGACTTTAATAAAATTTGTGGCGCAAGTGAATTTTTGCCACGGAAAAAAATATTCCCGTGGCATATTTTTTTCCCCAAGTAGTGAATCAAATTTTTCCCGTGGCTAGGTAAAATTTAGCCACAAATAACAATTTTCCGTGACATAAATCGTGGCGCAAGTGTCAATTTGTTGTAGTGAAGTCAGTAGATTATGCATCGCGGGGGGAGGTTAGGTGTCCGTGTACTAAATGCAAGAACCTAAAATTTCTTGAGGCCCTTGTAGTGAAGGAACATGTCATCTATAGTGGTTTTTCACCCGATTATTATTATTGGATTTGTCATGGTGAGTCATCTCAGTCTGAGGGACCCGAAAACCATCAAAATGAGGGGGGGATTGAGAGGTATGATAGTTGATGTTTGTGGACATGACATAGGTCCACCCCGACGCAGCCACGCGCGGGTTTGGGGAGGCGAATGAATCTCCATATGAGAATGGATCGAATTGAAATTTAGGTCTATGTGGAGTCGCCACCGAATTTTGTGGTTATTCGGAACCATTCGAGCCCACTCTATGTCGTAGTGGGCCGTATACAAAATACGGCCCATTTTCGATGTCAGAGTTTATTGGGCTCGTCCCTTTGCATTTGATACCGATACCGACATTATCGGATATCGTGTATTGAATGACTCTCGTGCGCCAACGGTTTCGGGTGTCCGGAAACCGAGGTTCTGAGTAAGGGGTGAGGGTACGTGTTGGGAATCCCACAAAGGACACCCAACCCCGCCCGCACATTAGCGGCCTCTACTAAGAATTCGAATGACTTACAATACGCGCGTTAGTTAAACGGGAAAAATGCTTATGCAAACATTGTTTTTTCCTAGGCATGTGAATGAAATTGAAAAGTGGGTTTCTACGTCAATTTAATGCAATTAATTCTACGTCAAAGTGGAATTTTAGCATGTGGGTTCATTTAGTACAATAAACGAACAATAACTAAATTGACGAAAGAAATAACAAACGTGTTAGTAACGATGTAATAATATAACGAATAATAATTGTTTGTGCGAATATGAGATGAGATGAAAAGATGCAAATATGAGATGCATGGTTTGAAAAGATAGTATACACGTGATTAATTAAGCACATGTTGACCTAAGCCGCAAAATACTATCGAGTTTAGAAAATAGGAGAATGTACGACTCGTTGTATTAGTCGTTATGAGGCTACTCGATCGAGTGGTCGATGGACTCGATCGAGTAGACCCGTAAAAGATGATTCTGCTTTGCGTTATGGACCATACTCGGCCGAGTCATTGACCAACTCGGTCGAGTACAGGGTCACTCAACCGAGTCACTGTGAGACTCGATCGAGTGGGGGTCGTAATTAACATTCTGACTCGATTTTATGATGTCACTCGATCGAGTGACTAAGGCACTCGGTCGAGTGGCACCTGTACGAAACGAGTTCGCTTGCAATTTTTTTTATTGATTTTGAAATTGCTTTTGATTTTTGATGATTCGATGGTTTTACCGAATCAGACATAAATATTGCACAATTTATGTTCGACTTGGTTTTTTAAAATCGCGAATTTTGTGGAACCGAATACAAATATGGTTGAATTTATACCCGATTCTAAATTTGGAGTACTCGTTGTATCCCATATTCGATTATTTGAATCGATATAGGATAGTAGAGTGCAATAAAAAAATAAATTAATTTTAGTCGCTTTAAATTAATTATCGTGATATGAACAAATCACGTTAATTAATTTATGTGACTTGATCGTTAGATTCGACATCCAATTATGGAATTGGTTTCAAATCTAAAATCGACGCTTTACTTGAATACAAAAAAGACTTGATTCCCTCGACTTCTCCGACATCGAAATAAATCCCTAGGGATTGTGATGTCGGATCCGTGTCAACGGGCGGGTTTCGACCCTTATTAAAATTGATTTTAAAAATTGATGAATGCAAGACTAACGATGATGATAATGAGAAATAATAACGAATTGTTGTTTAAGTTAATTTATCTCAATAATCAAATAGTCGGGGTATCGGGATAAGCGACCGTCAACGCTGTGTGCAGTACACTTGTATGTTCGTGTTTTCTTATCCCGGTATCCTTCTTATTCGACACAAATCGATAAATATTTTAACGCTTTTCTATTAATAATGTTATTGATATTACGATGCAATGAATAAAATAATAAAAAAAACAAAAAAAAGACGACGAAAAGGGAAACGGACGACGAAGAGAGAAAAGGAAGAAAATAGAGGGTTTTGACACCCTCAACCTACATGTTCTTGTCTCGGTGCGGACTCGTAACCGTGGCTTCAACACAAGAGTCTTCGAGGTTTTATGTAGGTTAAGTTGTGGTGGCTCGGGATTGATTTCCTAAAACTAGGTTTAGGGTTTTTGCTAGTGTAGAATTGCTAGGGTTTGATTAAGGTTTGTAAAAGACGTAGTATGTGTGTGTAGGGTTGCTCTAGCGTGTATTAGGGTTGCGAAAAGTTGTGTAAAAGTGTTGCATGGGTTGCTTGTATAGGCAAGGCTAGGGCACCCGGATTAGGGTTACTCGACCGAGTAGAAGGCTAACTCGGTCGAGTGGCCCGTGAAGCCTGCAGCCGGGCTCAAAACAGGCCCACTCGATCGAGTGGGTGGGTCACTCGATCGAGTGGCCCAGTCGGGTTGCACGGGTCCATTGTTCTGGACCTTTAATTTGGGTGTTTGATGGGTTTTGTGTTTGACTTGGACTTTTGATGGCTGTATGGCTGTTTTTGTGTGTCTCGGAAACGACTTTGACCGGGGTTGACCCAATCGCTAAAAGTCGGTTTTAATTCCGGTCTCGGTCTTGGCCCAAATTAGTCTTGTTTGACTCGGAATGATCCACTGGGTCTGGATTTGAGGTCTGTTTGGTGAGATTTGTACTCTGCAAGTGTGTTAGCCAGCGATTAATGGATTTGAGCCCGTATCCGAGCGCATAGAGACACGTTAGCGTCCGATCATCATCGGGTGTATAGACACCTGGCAGTCAAAATGCGGGTGTCTACAGAGCCCCCACTCTGACTGAGGCTTGGACAAGGCGAAAGTCAGAGTAGCTACCAAGCCCGTTAAGACCTGGTAGACTTCCGTTCGGGTCGTTTATAGTCCATTAGACTTGCGTGAAAGGGCTCGCCAGCCATAAACTAGAAATCATACCTGCGCTCCGTGGGGACTTTGGGCTTGTCGCGTAAGCCCTGGGTGTGCCTGTGTGTTGGCCCATCCCGTGCTATCCCGGAAAATGTTGTTGGGGAGATTTGATGACTTGCATGTCTTTGCTTCAGTCGTACCTGTATAAGTTACATAAAATGCATGCAACACGTAGGTAGTAAAATGACTCGTGCTGGGGAAAATGACTCTTTTGAATTTTTGAAAATTTTGAATTTTGAAAATTTTGAGATTTTGAAATTTTGAAAGAATTGGCTCCTAAAGAAAATTAGGAAAGTTCGGGATGAATATTTCCGTGCTAGTATTGGGACTAGGCTCATGGCTTAATTCCGTTTTGGAATTAGGAAACTTTCCTAAAAGTGATATGGAAAGAGGGGTACACGGCTAATGCTATATATAGCCCTCTTTGTTCTTGATTTCTTCGTAATTCCCATCACAAGAAATTCTTTTACTTCCCTTAAGGCAAAAAGAAGGTCTCTTTATCCTTTTAAGAAATTTATCATGGGAATCGACAGGTTGAGTGCTATGTTGCAGGCGTGGTCCCGTCAATTTAGGGATGCCGATAGGATGGTCTTGAACCAGACGGGTATAACTCAGCTGTACCCGTTCCGTCAGATGGTGGTTGATCGTTATTTCTTGGATGCATGCTTGACTTACTGGGATGACATATATCATGTCTTTGCTTTTCCTCGGGGCGAAATCTGCCCTTTACCTGAGGAGATCGCAACTATAGGAGGATGGAACCCCATGCTTCGGCCCGCCGTCCCGTACTCGGTCCACGACCGGAGGAGGAAGCTCCGAGAATTTTTAGGGCTTTCCCACAATGAGGTGTCTCGCATGACTCAAGATGATAACACAGTCTCCTTGATCGATCTGGCCGAAAAGTTTTTGAACCCACACGATGTCCGGGTGAGATCAGTCCATAGCCGGAGGGCTTTTTCTTTTTGCATGCTTCATGTATATGCCTTTGAGGGTCACATGGATTTATTGTCTTATATGGGTCATATCCGTCTATTAACCGTTGTTGATTTAATGGAGACGGAGCATAGCCCGGCTTGGCTGATCACGGTGAAATAATCCAAGGCTTGGACCATCGCAAGAGGGATTCGTCCGTCCGTCTCACCGGAAGCACCCGTTTGCTGCAAGTAAGTCGGATTTTTTTATTTTTCTCGATTTCTCGATTTTTTGAATTTTTTTCGAGAATTCGGCTACTGCAGTGGGCACTCGATCGAGACACCCTGGCACTCGATTGAGTGCCTTCGTAAAAAGGTCTTCTGTTTGCTTCCAGTGACGCCACTCGATCGAGTCACCCTGGCACTCAATCGAGTGTCGTCTGTTTCGTCTGGGAATCTAATGTTTTTGTTTCCTTTTTCAGATTTGGCTTTATGAGAGGCTATCGGTGATAGATCCCCCACTTGATGCTAGCAATTACCGCCATAACCAATTGATGACGAGGAGGGGGGCCATCGATTTCTCTCGCCTGATTAGCCAGAAATATTGGGACGAGGTGCTATCGATCCACGGTGGGCGGCTAATTCGATGGGTTGTTCCATGGTAGCCCATCTATGTTTGGATTGGCTTGGACTCGAGGGACAAAGCCCGCTACCAAGTGATCTTGTCTTTTAGGCAGACGATTCATCTCTACCCAGATCGCATACTAAGGCAGTATGGACGGGCTCAACGGATACTAGAAGTGGAAGCAGTTGTGAGTGACCCTACCCAACTGACTGATGTAATGTGTGATACTTGGACACAAAGATGGTATACCCGGCACACTTGGCCCGTTTCCAAAACTCGTCACTCAATCTGGGTTTCAGACTCATATGTGAAGTGGACCAAAGCAGGTGATGCCAAGGCCCGAGCTGCATTGAAGGTTGATGAAGCCTTTGACCTGCTAAGGAGAGAACAAGCTAAGGACAACAGAGGGTTCTTTGATGAGGGAGACACTCCGGCTACCCTAGTTCGTCTAATGTCAGGACAGAAGGAGAAGACTAAGACTCAAGCTGGAGGGTCTAGTGCTAAAGGTGCTTGGGGGAAAGTGAGCCCCCAGACGGACTTGGAGAGGAGACTGGGCCCGAGACTGGTCGTGCAGGACCGACTTGGCCCACGGGATAGGTTACCCGAGCATGTGCGAGCCCGACTTGGGCCGAAGACTGTGATTGAAGACCCATCGTCAAAGAAGCGGGCTCGTGCTAAGGAGGTTCCCCTGGTGATTAGGGAACGCTCATCCCCACCTCGACGGCCTCGGGCTCCACGCGACCCGAAGGACAAGGGAAAGGGGAAGATTCCGGGATATTAGTCTCCTATTTTATTATTTGAATATTACTATTATTTTTTGGTGTGATTTTTTTTTGTTTTGCCGTTTTGGAGTTTTTTTTTTTTTTTTTTTTTTGTAATCCCGAGTTTATCGAGATATTAATAAAAGACGTATATTGAATACCGTTCCCGTCTGTTCGTTATTGCAGTGGTTGTACCCTTTTGAGGGGTTGCCTACGTATCCACAATTAGCGGAATCAAACCAAACGTAGTTCAAAAATTTGATTTGATTGATTTTTGCAATTTTCGAAATACATCAAGATTATTAATTCGAGATGTGCGACGGTAGAATAATTAATTCTAACTTATTGACTTGTCTAAAATTTTGAAAATTTATAAAAAGACAAAGTTTTATAAATTTTGCAAATGACATTGAGTTTGGGGTTTATGGATAGTAGCGCTTCAGCTGGTCCAAGTTGGTCGGGTTGACGAACTCGTTGCCGTCTAGGTCCGTTAGCATCACCGCTCCCCCTGATAGTATTTTCTTGACTAGGTATGGCCCAGCCCAATTGGGTTTGAACTTCCCCCTTGGGTCAACCGGTAGTAAGGCAAGGACCGATTTTAGGACCAAATCACCTTCTTTGATTTTCCTGGGCCTAACCCTTTTGTTGAAAGCCCGTTGGATTCTCTTTTGATATACTTGAATATTATTGAGGGCTCGGGACCGCCGTTCGTCCAAAAGGACTAGCGAATCGTATCGGGCTTGGACCCAATCTGCCTCGGGCACCTGGCTTTCAAGCAAAATCCTTAGAGATGGTACTTCTAGCTCGACCGGTTGGACTGCTTCCGTTCCATATGTCAGGTAATATGGAGTTGCTCCTGTTGCGGTGCGAATCGAAGTTCGGTACCCCCATAAGGCAAAAGGTATCTTGTCGGGTCAGTTCCGATAATTCTCAGCCATCTTTTTTAGTATGGTGACAATTGTTTTGTTGGCCGCTTCTACCGCTCCATTTGTTTGGGGTCGCTAAGGTGAAGATGTATTCCTCTGAATTTTGTATTTCACCAGTAATGCACTGGTTTCAGCTTGGAAATGGGTCCCGTGATCACTGATAAATTCGTGAGGGATCCCGTATCGACATATGATCTTATTTTGAATGAATTTGGCCACGTGCTTGGCGTTCAAGACACGGTATGACTCGGCTTCGACCCATTTGGTGAAGTACTCGATGGCCACCAAAATGAAGTAATGTCCTCCCGTCCCGGAAGGGTGTACTTTCCCAATTATGTATATACCCCATGTCGAAAATGGCCATGGTGACGTCATGGTATATAATAGGGAAGATGGCATATGATGTACATTACCGAAGATCTGACAGTTATGGCAGTGCTTGACATATAACTGGCAATCTGTCTCCATGGTGTTCCAGTAATACCCGAGCCTCATGATTTTGCGGGATAGCATATGGGCGTTCATATGCGGACCGTTTTCACCGTCATGGACCTCAGCCATGACTTTTTCAGCCTGTATTTTGTCGATGCATAGGAGGAGAGCCCCCTGTGCCGTCTTTTTGTACAATTGCCCGTCATCAGTACGAACAAATTGGGTTGCTAATCTTCGTAGGGCCTTTTTGGCCCGATTTTCAGCTTCCGGGGGATATTCTTCCGTTGTTAGGTAAGTTAAGACGGCTTGATACCAAGGTTCTGTGTCAGTTATCTCGATATCTTGAATGGCATGAATGTAGGCCGGCTCTGACCGCCTTTCGACACAGATTGACATGCTGGTTAGGTGATCCGGGATGTTCAGTAAAGATGCTAATTTGAAAAGTGCATCTGCAAACTGATTTTCTTCCCGAGGCAGGTAGATATACTCCACTTTCTGGAATTGTTTCTCTAGAACCCGTACTCGCGCTTGGTAAGCCACGAGATTGGCGTTCCGAGTTTTCCATTTCTGGAGTGCTTGATTGATGACCAATGACGAATCACCGTGGACCCGGAGGTTTGTTACCCCTAAATCAGCGGCGGCTTGCAACTCGTGAATGCATGTTTCGTATTCGGCTGCGTTGTTGGTCACGTCGAAGTCTAACTTGATGGATAATGGAGTGTGTTCCCCTCGGGGTGAAATCAGCAGAATCCCGACCCCAAATCCTCGGAAGTTGGATGCTCCATCAAAATACAAATCCCATGTCTCGGTATCGGTATGGAATATGTCTTCATCAGGAAAGACCCATGTATCAGTGTGGCCTTCTTCGGATATTGGGCTGTCAGCGAGGTACTCGGCAACTACCCGGCCTTTGATGGCTTTTAATGGTACAAATTTGAGGTCGAACTCGGATAACATTAAAGTCCATCTTGACATCCTGCCGTTGAGGATGGGCTTCTCGAATAAGTACTTGATAGGATCCATTTTGGATAACACATGTACCTCGTGACTGAGCATGTAATGTTGTAGACACCCGCATTTTGACTGCCACGTGTCTATGGTAGTCTCCAAAAAACACCCGATGATGATCGGACGCAAACGTGACTTGGTATACTCGGATTTGGGCTCGGAATCAATAATATCCGACATGGACTTTTTAACGGAGTAGAAATCTCACAAAACAGACCTCAAATTTAGGCCCAGTGGGTCGTTCCGAGCAAAATGAGACTAATTTGGGCCAAAACCGACACCAAAAATAAATCCCGTCTTTTGACGACCGGGTCAAAATCCGGTCAAAGATGAAATCGTCTCACAAAACAGCCAAATTCATTCTCGAAAACTGGCGCACAAAATCAGAATTCAAAAAATCAATCAAAACAACAAAATCAATTCTTTCCTATTTTGTCTCGATTTTGTTGACCCACTCGATTGAGTGGACTGACCCACTCGGTCGAGTGGAGCGCCAAAAACCGGGTTTGGCCCGTTTGCAAAGGCACTCGATCGAGTGCACTAGGGCCACTCGATCGAGTGCCCCTATGTCGTGGGGTAATGCCTATAAATACCCCCTTAACCCCATTCATTTCACAAGTTTTGATCAACCTACATTTTACCCTACATTTTCAGCCATAATTCACCTACACTCTCTACACTACAAGCCCTTAGCAACCCCAAGCCATACACACAAAAACCGAGCTTTACGTCCCTCGAAAACCGACGACACATACACATACACACACACACACACCATAACTCGCGTACATCCTCGATACTCCGGCGTCCCGTCGCTATTCACGAGTCCATTTCCGAGGCCTATACCTAGCATGTATGTTGAGGGTGTCCTAAACCCCATCTCGATCTCTACCATCTCGTCTCATTTTTATTTACTCTATCGCATTTTGTATCATAATCATAATCGTAGTAGCAACACTAACACTAACGTTATTATACTTTTTGCATCTTCATTTTTTATCATCTTTTTGTTACTAACGTTATTATACCGCGTATATATACTCTAATATCAAAATTCGGTTTTAAATCCGTTTGACTATGATGATTGCCTAAGGTCCGTCTAATCCCTTTACGAGCAACGACGGAGGTGGAGCCCTTTCGAGGAGCCCCGCCCCAATGTACTCAAGGGCGTGACGTGATCGCGATCGGTCATAGTTGAACGTATTTAATCCCATTTCTCTAATTAGTGCGGAACCCGTTGACACGAAAACCGACATCACGTAACCCGAAAGGGTTAGTTCCGATGTCGTGACATAGAGGGATGCATTTCATCACTAATTCAAATTTTTTAATGTAACGATCAACGTTTTCATAAATTTCCGATAATGATATTATATCGTACACACACGATTATAATACCGGAAGCCAAGTTTAATACAAATCGTGCGATATTTGTATTGGATTTGGCCAACCATCGATTTCCAATCAAAAACTAAACGAGTTATTACTCGTACAGGGGCTACCCGACCGAGTACATATGCTACTCGATCGAGTAGCACCCAAAAAAATGGGCAGTAGCTACGTCTAAGGTCGCACTCGACCGAGTCAGATCACGACTCGATCGAGTGGGTCCTGTAACCCAGAAAACCGAGGGCTTTGACACACATTTCAAGCCTCGACCTTTTATCGACTTTAGTCATCACGTGTAAAGACAATCACGTGACTTTTCCCTTTTCAAAACTCACACATATCACGACACGTAGTACGACTTTGATCGATTTTTCGACATGATAAGTCGGGACATGACTACGGGACGTGGGATCGGGCTAGCAATACGCCACAGTCCCATGTTTCCGTCCTCCGTTTAACACACAATATAATGTGTATATAACCGGGGTTAGTCCACCTACATATTTTGCGGTCTAGTTTACATACGGGTCCGTTTCTATCATTTTATTGCCTTTTATTATCCCGCCTATTATTTTTATGTATTGTTGTATTGTGAATTCCGGGTTGTATTTCCGCCCGTGTAACTTGTACGTTATTTACTTTTGAGTTTCATTTATTTACTTGCTTATCGCTTTATAAATGAACCTCGCATGCTAAATCATTTCGACCATAATTAAGGTGCATTAAATGACGTAGTTCACATACTATTCACATGCTTAGCCCGAAAATGCTGTTTGCATATCATTTAATCATTTTGCTAGCGCGCGTACACGAACACGAACGATGTCTTAGTAGAGGCCGCCATGTGCGGGCGGGGTTGGGTGTCCTTAGTGGGCTTCCCAACACGTACCCTCACCCCTTACTCAGAACCTTTCGTTTCCGGATGTCCGAAACCCTTGGCGCACGAGAGTCATTTTATATACGAAAGCCGGTGTAAACGGTATCGATATAACAATGCAAAGGGACGAGCCCCATAAACTCTGAAATCGAAGTGGGCTTACTTTGTGTGTAGCCCATGACGACACTCGTATGGTTCCGAATAACCACAAAATTCGGTGGCGACTCCATTTTGACTTAAATTTCGAACCCGAGAACAATCTTACCACAAGATTCATTCGTCTACCCAAACCCGCGCGTGGCCGCGTCGGGGTGGACCTACGTCATATCCACAATTTGGCGACTCCGCTGGGGATACCTGATGTACCACAAGTCATCGGGGTTCCTAGGGTGAGACTCGAAGAGAAATCGTTCGAATATTAGTGTGCGCGCATTAGTTTAATGATTCATGCATAACCCAAATTTTGCCCGGGCCGGTTACTTGTGACCGACGTCCCATTATACCGCGGTGCATTCCTACATGGGTGCGCTAAAGACTTCGATGGTGGAACTCGTATGGGTTTTGCCGCATGTCCTAAGACCAACTCGGCTTAGGGAGTCCGTCCTGATTTACGAGAAAGCCATCGTTGTTGGTATAGACCCGATTTCGACCGACCGAGACTTAGCGTAATGCATACATAAGCGTCGTTATAATGCTTGTTTGACTACATGCTACGTGGTTTCCGTGTCATCTTTTTCAAAAACCGTCATTTCAAAAATGAATCTTTCCAAAATACCAAAATTTGGAAAACCCGAAATACTGTCCGTTTCGGGACCCGTCTTTTCAAAATATCTAATTTCAAAAAACTTGGAATGCTGCCAAAAATTAGACTTACGATTTGACTCAAAACAAGCCTTTTTTTAGCCGGCATGCTATCCATTTCAATTCGAATTTCCGATCCACCATTCGATTTTCGAATTTTCAAAATTCAATTTCAATTTTCAAATCTTCGTGATGCCATTCGCGATTTTCAAATCCTCGAGATTCCATTCTCGATTTTCAAATCTCCGAGATGTCGTTTTCGATTCTCAAATCTTCGGGATCTCATTTTCAATCTTCAAATTTTCGGAAATTTATTTTCGATATTCAAATTTTCAAAATTCCAAATATTCAACTTTTCAAATTTTCAAATTTTTAAAATTCCAAATATTTTAAAAAAACTCGGTCCTGTCGGCATGCTGCCAATTTCAAAAGATTGGTGATAAGTGTGGTTTGTAGTGCCTATTTTATAGTATTTTGGTCCCGTTTTCCTTGTAGAATCGCTCCTTGGGAGCGGTTTAGGGGCCTCTTATGCTTCCTTTAGTTCGTTTCAGGTTCCCGAGACCGATTTGGAAGAGTTGGAGCGATTCCGACTCTATACATACACATTTTGGAGCCAACGGAGTAAAGGAACGATGATTCGATGCCTTGAAATCGACCCCGAGACCTTGGGACCCAATCCCGAGCCTCCGAGACCCGATACCGAGTCCTGAGAATCGATGGGAAGCCCATGAGAACCAAGGAGGGACCAAAAAGTTCATATTGGACGCCTACAAGACTTATCCCGGACGGGTATGGCTCCCGTCCGGGATGAGGAAGCAAATGAAGAAGACGCCACTGTGGGTCCTTCCCGACCGGGAGCAACTCTTCCCGGCCGGGACCAACCCCATCCCGACCGGGACCACCTCGTCTCAGCCGGGATGGGCCACTGCTACCCCGCGCTCACTTCCTTTCTTCTCCCTTCCTTTTGTAACCCTATATATACTCTTCCCTTGTTATGTTAAGCCTATGCACTTCATATTACATTAAACCCTAGATAATTTTAGCATAGATTAGCATAGATTAGTGTAGATTAGTCTTTAGAATATCGTTAATCTTAGATTAATGCTTGTAATTTGGGAATTCTTCAAGATCTTCACCAAGATTGACAACCTTGGATGTTTGTTTTGGGTTCTTCCATTTATGCAAGTTTCCTTCTTCTTTTCATCTTGTTAGTAGGTATAATCTTCTTTTCCTTTCTCTTAATCTTGTTCTTTCATTAATGTTAGAATCTTTGTTGTTTGGATTGTTCATAGTTCATAGTTCTTGTTAGTTTCATTATGTTTGTTTTGATTGTTGTTTTGGTTCATCTTGTTAGTGTTAGTTTTAGTATAGATATGTTAGAGTAGTATCTTGCTAGGGTTAGTAAGGTGATTAGGGTGTTAATTGGATGATTAAGGGATTGTTGGAGATGTTGGTGGAAGATTTGGGTTTCCCCTTGGTTTGATGCATGGTACATGTTTGTTGAAATGCTTGAATGACTAGTATGTTCATATGCTTGTTTTTCTTGCCTTTCTCTTGTGGGTGATAGTTTGTTTGTGGGTTCGGTTCCCTCACTAAGTTGCGAGAGCCCGGTGAGAACGACCCCTAGGTCGGTCTAAGTAGGGAGAGCCCGGATTCGACCTAGGCCACCATAGCGCGCTAGAACCCCGTTTGTCATGTGTGTCGCCGAGATTGGTTCTAGGTGGAACCTCTAGGTAGGTCTAAGTTGCGAGAGCCCGGACCAATCCTAGATCACCCTACTACCTCCTTCGCTCTAGGTATCCCTCGACCATTCCGTTACCCCTTTGACCCCGACCTAATCCTAGCCCGTTTCTTTGTTTGCTTTCCTTAGTCTTAGTCTAGCCTTCTCCCCTCTTATCATTCTAGTTTAGCTCGTTGACTTAGTATCGTATTTAGGCCGATCTAGTCTAGGCTATACATTACCGTCCCCGTGGATTCGACCCGACTTGCCCTATATACCGTAGGAATAGCTGGTTATATTATTGACGGTTGGGATTCCACGACAAATCCCCCCCCCCATCAATTTGGCGCCGTTGCCGGGGACGGCGTAGTTTAGACTTTTGTTTGCTTAAGTTGTGGACTTTGTTCTTGACTTTTGTGTTCTCTTCTCCTTGTGTATCTCCGTTTTCCTTCTTGTGTGTTACTCTCCCTTCCTAGTGCCTCAAAAGCACTAGGATACTAACGTTTGCTCAAGTGCTTCTAGCTCATCCTAGGTACCAAAGCAACGTTATGGACATGGCGCGTCCAAGCTACCATCAATCGTCACGGGGCAACTTTGGGGCAAATGGCCAAGTCCCGAAATCTCACCAACCATATCAACCGCATCAACAATCTCACGAACGCCCTCCATACGGTTACCAAGAAGGTTGTCAAGGATCATTCCAACATCCTAACAACTACCAAACACCCTCACATAACCCACAACCAAAAATCCCCGACTTTGAGACTTGTCAAATGTTGGTCCAAATGCAAAAAAGTCAACAAGAGGCGATAATGATATTGCATAAGGGTCAACATGAGATGATGAATTTAATGCAAAAGAGTTAACAAATGATGATGACTTACATACAAGGGGTTGAAAAGGAGCTCAACGCCCAAATAAGGGTGCAAGATGCTCGCATCAATGCACTCATGGCTCATATCACGATGTCGGCCACTCGAGCTCCACAACATGTTGAGGAAGGTTCATTTGGGCATGAAGGTCGGGTGTCTCAACCTAATCTTGGAGCTATAAATGAAGAAGAGGGGGTCGATCAAGAGACCATTGTCGAGTGTTGCTTAGGTGGTGAGGATAGGGGAAGAGTAAAGGAAGTTGAAGCTTCAAGGGCCGACAATGAGGAGGGATTTGAACATGACTATCAAGATAACTCTTGGGGAGCCAATGTATTGGCGATAAAGTTGGATTTGTTTGATTTTCTTCGTGATGAACCGGATGTTGACAATCCAAGGCCAAGTGAAGACATACCTCCTCTAGGCCGTTTAGACAAGGTGAGTGAAAAGGAGCGCAATACTTGGGAAAAAGAAGTAGATGCCTTGGAACTTGCTTTGTATGGGAAGTTGGAGGATCCTAAAGCCTCCATTGAAGAAAAATTGATGCCTTCTCCTCCTTTACCGCACTCGATGTCTAGTCCTTTGTCTTGTGAAACGATTGGTGAAGAGGATCCTTGTCGGGCGGTGGAAAAGAGTTCCACTCTCGACCCCGTAGAAGAAGCGACACCCCTAGGGTGTGATCTCCCACATCATGACACCGAGCACGACTCTAGACCACTATACCTACCGGATGGTCATAAGAGTCGTAGCTATGTTGGTTCCGAAGACCCGGAAGATCACGAGAGCCCCGAGCATAATGAAGATGATCGCTTCTTCCCTCCGACTTGGAAGCTCTTGAATGTGGCTAGGCTCGGCCATTTGAGCTTAATTGAAGATGTTGCTAGAGCATTTGACTTACTCCTTCGAGCTCTTGATGGCTATGGAGGTTTAGTTGGAGAGAGTATTTTAGTGTAAATATCTTTTCCCTTTCTTTTGTGCTTGTATTTGTGTTTATGTTTGGATAGTTTGGTTTCTAGTATTTGTTAGCTTTTGTGGAGCTCTTGTAATTGATTTGGTATTTTGATGAGCGATGTGAGAGAGGGATTTTGATGTGTGTTTGAGCTTTGTTTGATAGGTGAAGTGAAGGCGATTCCTAGAAAGGAATGGCTAATGATAGAGCTTGGATCGTGAGTATGGGAATTGATTTTTGAAGCTTTGGTGAAGCCTTTGGGGTTTTGGAGGTCAAGAAGACCCATCCCGGGCGGGAAGGGAGCTTCCCGACCGGGACGAGTGTGTCATCCCGACCGGGAAGGATCCTTCCCGATCGGAATGATGGTGCCATATTTCGAGATTTCTGGAGTGGCTTCCCGACCGGGAAGGAGGCTTCCCGATCGGGAAGGGTTTATCATCCCGATCGGGATCATCTATCCCGACCGGGATGGTCCCCTTCTCCTTTTTGGTGTCTCTTCTTCGACATTTAAGCCCACCCAACCATTGTATACCCCCACCCAACCTCCCTACTTATCCTTTCTCATATCATACCATCCATATACTTCATTTTCATACCCTTACTTCATCTTCTATCCACTTGGCACCGACCCCTCACACCATTACTACCTTAACCATGCGTACTTATCGAGTTTGAAGAGGAATAGCAATGATGAAGACTAGCAAAGTGCCTTTATTGATCATTGGAGACGATGGAGCGAGTGAGTTGCTATCCTATTGGTACGGCAACTATCCTTTCTTTTCCGTCTTTTATTGCTTGTTTTCCTTTGTTTACTCCCCTTCCCCTTATATTTGTGTCGTGGTGGCCTTCGAGGCCTTGGTATATGGTTGCTCCCGACTCTCGATGACGTGACTACATCGAGAGTCATTTTCAAAATCCAAATTTTACAAGATTTTCACTTTCTTTTTGAGTATTTAGTCGTATTTAGGCGGAATCCGGGCTAGGTGACTTGATTACACCTAGCCCTCCCCTCCCATTTCCTTTTATTTCTTTCTTTTTATTTTCTTCCCCCTTCCATATCTTTTTCTCGTCTCGGCCCATGGTGACTTGACTACACCCCGGCCGGACACCTTCTACCCTTTTCTTCACTTCATTTTTGATTTTTTAGCTTTATTTTCGTAGTTTCTTTTCTTTTTCTTTTTTGTCTCTCCGCACACTACGATTGAGCATATGAGGACATTGCTCGGTTTAAGTGTGGGGGAGCGATATTCTAGTGTAACTTAGTTTATTTTCGTAGTTTTTTCGAAAAAATCTTTAAAAACCCTAAAAATTTGAAAAATTTCTCAAAAATCAAAAAGATTTTCTTTTTGTGTGTTTTTCTTTTGTGTCGTTGTGTCGTATATTTGTTTTGTGTGCGTGTTTTGCCTCCCTCTTTCCTTATAGGTTTCTTAATTCACCAAATTGTTTGGAGAGCTTCAAAGACTTCCGGTAACATCTCTTCATCCCTTTTTTCCCTCTTTGCTTCTTGTGAGTTTGGAAGAGATTTGTGATGATGTGTGCTCGGGAGGAGCTTTGTAAAGATTGTGGTGGATTTGGAGACTTGTTTGAAGATCGGGGTGGTGTTTGTTTTGTTTATGTGTCGTTTCTCCTTTTTTTTGTCTTGTGTTGTTGTTTCTTGTCTCTTTTTCTTATTGTTTTCGCCATGTCTTTATTTTGTGTTTTGTTGTGTGTCTTGTGTGTAAACAGTTTTCGAAAACCCGGTTTAGAGGCTAGTGTGCGAATGTTTACTTTCCCTTTTTAGTAGTGTAAATCGAGTCTCGGACTTTAGCCTAGTAGAATGACCCTAAATCAATGATTTCGTTGGTCCTTTACCTTGAGTCCACCTAGCTTACTAGGGATTTACTACGGGATTTGCACTTTTGACCATTATGACCACCCACGGTGTGAAAAGGCCTTGGTTACCGAGTCCCGTCCCTTAGGTGACCGTGTTTGGGATTGCTTGATTAGTCCAAGTTCTCCCCTTTTTGTGAGTATGAAGGGAAGACGTCGTCCCGACATACTCATTCCCCTACCTCCTACACACATCCACTCAATAAAATTGCAATTTGTTGAATTTCTCTCTTTCTTGTTACACAAAGAAATGCCAAAAGTCAAATCAAGCCAAAAGGGCAAAGAAAAGAAAAGAAAGAAAAAAATGAAAGAAAGAAAAGAAATGAAGAAAAAGAAAAGGCACAAAAGGCAAAAGAAAATAGAAAAGAAGAAAAAGAATGGCATGGCAAAACAAAGCAAAAATTGCAAAAGAAGAAAGAAAATGCCAAAAGAAAACCCGTCTCACAAAAAGAAATCCCCACAAAAATAAGCCTTTTTCCGACTTTTGCCGTGAAGAGCCTACCAAAGGACCGAGTCCCTAGGAAGGATGATAGCGGCATTAGTCGGTCTTCCCTCATTTTGCATTATTTCCACCTTTTTACTTGGACTAGTTAGGCGGTTTTAGACACGGGACGACCCTCTTTGCTCACGCTAAAGGGGACGGGGTCTCACTTACCTACAGTGTCGACTAACACCGTGGTTCTTCACTTTTCCACTCCACCGATCGTCCCGTAGTACGTTTTTAGAAAGTTAGGAGGACCTAGGTAAGTTACCAACGTTTTTATTGCTTGATCGTCATACTATTAGGGTTTAGTTCACCTTGGTTTGTATTGCTAGCTTGGGAACGTTGTCACTTACCTCGAGTCCTCAACCGGTGTTTCTTTCACCGCTTGTTTGAGGGAAGCGGTATTTGTTTTTCTTTTGGGTGCAACCGATTATGTGTTTGTTTGTGTGTTTGTTTGTTTGTGTGTTTGGTGTCCGGTTGCATCCACAGTTTTGTCGCAAGACCCCACTTGCCTTGCGGAGTGCACTTTTCCTCTAAGTGTACTCGCGTGAGTTGAAAGGGCGTAGGGTGCGCTAATACCCACTCGGATAGTTTAGTAGGTAGTATGTGCTTACTCGAGGGCGAGTAAGGGTTAAGTGTGGGGGAGTTGATAAGTGTGGTTTGTAGTGCCTATTTTGTAGTATTTTGGTCCCGTTTTCCTTGTAGAATCGCTCCTTGGGAGCGGTTTAGGGGCCTCTTATGCTTCCTTTAGTTCGTTTCAGGTTCCCGAGACCGATTTGGAAGAGTTGGAGCGATTCCGACTCTATACATACACATTTTGGAGCCAACGGAGTAAAGGAACGATGATTCGATGCCTTGGAATCGACCCCGAGACCTTGGGACCCAATCCCGAGCCTCCGAGACCCGATACCGAGTCCCGATAATCGATGGGAAGCCCATGAGAACCGAGAAGGGACCAAAAAGTTCATATTGGAGGCCTACAAGACTCATCCCGGACGGGTATGGCCTCATCCCGTCCGGGATGAGGAAGCAAATGAAGAAGACGCTACTGTGGGTCCTTCCCGACCGGGAGCAACTCTTCCCGGCCGGGACCAACCCCATCCCGACCTGGACCACCTCGTCTCGGCCGGGACGGGGGTGCTGCAGCCCGCCTTCAATTCCTTTCTTCTTTTTTCATTCTTAAACCCTATATATACCCTTCCTCTTGTAATCTTAGCTTATGTACTTCATATTAGACTAAACCCTAGATAGATTAGCATAGATTAGTGTATATTAGTCTTTAGATTATCATTAATCTTAGATTAGCTCTAGTAATTTGGGAATTCTTGAAGAATCCAACCAAGATTGACAACCTTGGTTGATGTATTTGGGTTTTCTTCCATTTATGCAAGTTTCCTTCTTCCTTTCATCTCTAGTTTGGTATAATCTTCTTTTCTCTTCTCTTAATCTTTGTTTTATCATTAAAGTTTGATTCTTTGTTCTTGTTATTGTTCATTGTTCATAGTTATTGTTAGTTTCTTCATGTTTGTTTTGATTGTTATGTTGTTTCATCTTATTAGTGTTAGTTTTCCTTTAGATATGTTAGAGTAGTATCTTGCTAGGGTTAGTAAGGTGATTAGGGTGTTAATTGGATGATTAAGGGATTTTTGGAGTTGTTGGTGGGAGATTTGGGTTTCCTCTTGGTTTGATGCATGGTACATGTTTGTTGAAATGCTTGAATGACTAGTATGTGCATATGCTTGTTTTTCTTGCCTTTCTCTTGTGGGTGTTAGTTTTTTTGTGGGTTTGGTTCCCTCACTAAGTTGCGAGAGCCCGGTGAGGACGACCCCTAGGTCGGTCTAAGTAGCGAGAGCCCGGATTCGACCTAGGCCACCATAGCGCGCTAGAACCCCATTTGTCATGTGTGTCGCCGAGATGGGTTCTAGGTGGAACCTCTAGGTAGGTCTAAGTTGCGAGAGCCCGGACCAATCCTAGATCACCCTACTACCTCCTTCGCTCTAGGTATCCCTCGACCATTCCGTTACCCCTTTGACCCCTACCTAATCCTAGCCCGTTTCTTTGTTTGCTTTCCTTAGTCTTAGTCTAGCCTTCTCCCCTCTTATCATTCTAGTTTAGCTCGTTGACTTAGTCTCGTATTTAGGCCGATCTAGTCTAGGCTATACATTACCGTCCCCGTGGATTCGACCCGACTTGCCCTATCTACCGTAGGAATAGCCGGTTATATTATTGACGGTTGGGATTCCACGACAAATCCCTCCCATCAATTGGACCGTCTCCCAATTTTTCAAAACGCGAATTTACTCGCAACCATTCTAACATTTCAAAATGCCCAGTCCTATTGGCCCACTACCAATTTCAGGATCGTCCTCTCAATTTTCAAAATACAATCATTTTTCAAAAACCTTCCTCATTATAGGACCTACCGTAATCTGTGTGTCGGGTCTTTTCATAATTTGTCGAAGGTCTATAGCGTCGAAACTCCGTTGATCCTACATCACGGGTTTCTTCCCCATCCTAGTCCGCCTTTTTCTAAAGGCACAACCGACCAACACGAGTCATACACTCGTAAATGGAAGGTTCGTAAACACTTGAGTCCTAACTAGAAAGTCACACGCAATTTTCCCTCCGACAGGACGGTCCCCACGACCTTTCCTAAGGGAATTTCGCCCGTCTTTCAATCCGTTAGTCGAGTCATCTCAAATCGAGAATCCTATAACTTAAGGGTCTACCCTAATCACAGGGTCTATCCTTATCCAAGTCAAGTCAAGGGTCTCTAGCGTTGAAACTCTGCCGATCTTACATCGCAAGTTTCTTCCCTTACCCGTCTGCTTTTCCTCAAGGCCGAGTCAACCTTTTACAAGGCATAGCCCTGTAGCTAAAGGTTCTTGATCCTTACATCTAAGGGTCACTCGTCCGACACTCGAGTCTTAGCAAAACCTTTCATCCCACTCAGGGGCTACCCTTCAGCAGAGCGATCAATCACGGTTGCTCTAAGGGTCGTGTCTTACACGTGGTGTCTCACGTATATCACTTTTTGAGTCACTTAGATGCCACACCATCTGAGTCCTATAAGAGTCCTTAGTCTCACTTGGGGGCTATTCTCCGACGGAGTGATTAATCACAGTCGCTTCGAGAATCGCACCTTACATTTTTTAGGAGAGTCTAACCCGAGTCAAATCCGAGTTGTCTTTCCTCCCGCGCTATTTCCTATGCCTTGGCGTGTTCGAGTTCCGAAGCAACATTTCTGATTATGTGGGTATTCTCGCAGAGTATGGCATCCACAACCGGGAATAGGGACATGGAAAACACCATTAAGGAACTGAAGGCTTTGCTAGAAACAATGGTTAATAGGCAGGCCATAACCGAAACTCATATAGGGTTCCTGAAAACCAACCAAGAGGCCATGAATGCTCGTTTAACTGTCATCGAACGGCAGGACCTCGATTCTGGATCGGTCGATATTGGGTCATTTGCCAAACTGATCAGCACAGTGCGTGAGCTCAAACAACAGTTCCACGCCCTTCAAGGGAACAACATTCATATTGAAAACTCCCGAGACTATACACCCATCAGTGAGAAACTACCAACAGATCTCAACTTAGAGGGGTTACCCATATTCGAAGGGACGGAGGATCCATTACTACACCTCCGAGCCTTCAAAGCATTTATGGCGATCAAGGAGGTCAAAGCCGACATGTTCATCAATTTGTTCGGCGCATCCCTCGGGAAATATCCAAAAGCCTGGTTCTATAGGCTTAATGCAAAAAGATTCCCCACTTGGGAAGATGTGGCTACCGAGTTCGCTAAAAACTATTCTGATAATACTGAACTTCAGACTACCATGCGGACTTTAGAAGTCATGGCCCAAGATCCAACGGAGGGTTTCACCAAATACCTTCAACGTTGGCGGGTTGAGAGTGTTAAGCTGGTAGACAAGCCCAGCGAGAAGACACTAGTAGATGCATTCATCAACAACCTCCTACCCTCCTACCACGTCCATCTTAGGTATGCCGGCATCTCAAACTTTGCTGTGCTTACCGAAATGGGCACTAGGATTGAAGACGATCTTCGACATAACGAAGATTTGGGTGAAGCTTCTACCGAAGGCTATACTGGACATCCACTTGAGTCCTTAGAAGCCGAAGACTACTAACAACTTCATCCAAGAGTCCAGATTTGATTTGAGTCCGAGTCTGAGTCCGAGTCTAGGATGTTCTATCTCTTTCAATTCCAAAGTCAGAGTCAGAGTCAACTATATTCTGTCCTCTTTTTCAATCCAATAAAATCAGGTTTCAATATTCTATCTCTCATATATGCTTCCCTTATGTGTTTCCGAGAACATGATGAACACCATCATACACTGTGAGCACATGCACGTGACTATTATAGGCACATCTATAATGACTGCAGGAACTGAGGCCCGTGTTTTCCTTTACCTGTTCCATGTCTGGTATAGAAAGCCACATAACTACCCCTAGTAGGAGTAGTATCGAATCCTATGACAAATCTAGGTAGTCTCCTAGTTTGGGTTCAAGACGGAAGGGAAGCCCATTTCCCACAATAAACACCCCTCCAATAAGACTAACCAAACCCTACCTTAGGCGTTTAGTCTGACCAGAAGCAAAAAAGAAGCATCGTGACTCTATAGGCTTGATGCCAAAAATACCCAACTCGGGACGATGCTCCCACTAAGCCTGCTCGGAATTATGATGACAATACCGAGATCCAAATCACCATGCTTACCGTAGAGTACTCCACCGCGAGTTGCACTCACACATAAACACCAACTAGGCTTACACCTTATAAGGGTTTAGCTCCACAAGCCAAAATCCAACCGATGGGCCCACCCCCATATCCACCCACAACATCAGAGGGAGGGATAGCCATGAAAAAAAAAAACTGGACAAAAAATCAAAAGTCCAAGGAAAAAAGCAAAAGCCCAAAACAAAAGAGCTGGCCATGATCAACATCCCTCGACCAGATACGGTCAATCCCACGACCGGGGCTAAGAGGTCAACCCAAAAAAAAAAAAACACAAAAAATTCAAATACCCATGACCGTGGTCAATGGTCAACACAAGTGAAAGTCCCTTGACCGGAGTACGGTCAATTCAAAATTACCGATGCCCATACCATCAAATAGGGGAGAGACAATCAAGCTGGTCAGCTAACACCACACTTAGCCTTCCGACATTGCAACCCTCAAGACCTTCTCGAGACCTAGGGTAAGAGACATCCCGGAATTTTGAGGATTCTAGCTCCATAGGATACACCCTAACCATTAGGGCCAGACATGGAAACCAGATCCCGCATTATCAAACCTGCCCAATCGAAGTCCGAGTCATTTTTACTCGACTTCCCCCTTTCCTACCACATTACAATACCTTACCCTCGAAGCCTTAGCTCCACAAAATCGAGCTCCATATTTCGAAACATCAAAGCCATTTTCGACCTAGCTCCAAATGTCCAAAAACATCCAAACCAGTTACCAACCCCAAACACGGGAACTCGACCTGCGGTCAGCATGGAACATGCCGAAATAGTTCACACCACCTCTCGGGGCTACCTCGGAGAACGCTCACAGTCACGGGATCAACATCGTAACTGTTCCAGCCCTTTGATCAAGACATCATTGGGAACACACCTAGCCTACACCATCGCTATGGCTAGCTACACACAAAGCCCTAATAAACTAGGCACCATAACATATCTTCCAAACCACTGAACTACGGCTTGGTTTGATTTCACTACACGTGAATACGTAGGCAGCCTTTCAAAAAAGGCACAACCACCCACATTGACACCTATTCAAAAAAGCACCATCATTCCGGTCACGACACTGTCATGTTCTCAGCAGCTAGCTTTGTCGTCCTGGGGGCTTCTCTTAGGCAGAAGACCTCCATCCATTCACAAAATCCAAATGACTTTCAAAAAATAGTCTTCTTTCTATAGTGTGTCCTAGTACTCGGCTCAGTCGAAGACGAGAATCCGTCATGGACTCAAAGCGACACCCACTTTGATAATGTACCCCAAAACCAAAAATTCAAAGAGCACTAGACTACAACATTGCTACTGCTAAGTCCTGTTCTGCAAAAACAGTCTCATTATAGACTACTGCAATTCCCCTATAACACATCCTTCCCTTTTCGATGTTCGACCGTGTTGCCACTCGCCTAGGCCGTGGAATAGCGCAGCTTAAGAGTCTCGTCATCTTAGGTGGCCCACCCCCCTACCGAGTCACAGTCCAACCCCTCGAGAGTCCAGTCATGTCTGTCAGCTCGTCTTGTCGCATCCAGAGTCGAGTCTGTCGGTGCCTCTCTCCTCAAATTTTCGCTTCAAAGTTTGCAAAACTTAGCCATTTGAGAAAATCCTTTTCGACAAGGTCAAATTTCGGTCTATTTAAACTGCAAAATTCTTTTCTACCCCTTTCAATTTTGAAAACCTATCTCCTAACACGTGAGTTGCTTTCAGGACTTCGATTTCAAAATGAAGCAAAAGTCATTTTCCCCAGCACAAGCCAGTCTATAGATGCTAACTGCATTTCCTATATGCTATCTTGCTATACTATGCCTGCTATTTCTGCCTATGTGTCTAACATTTCAGGTGCCAGCTAGTGGTTCCCAACGGAACAACAAAAGCGGTGTTTCTCCTGGAATGCTACATCCAAGACGTGATGTGTCAGCACACAGGTACACTCCGGACTTCAGAAGCAAGTCCCCGCGAAACTATTAAATTCCCCAACGGAGTCAGCTTTTTCCCGGTATGCTACATCCAAGATGTGATGTGTCGGCATACGGGTACACCTACTCCCCAAAAAAGGCAAGTTTTACTCCCCACGGAGCATCATCATCAGCTCAGGTACAACTCAAGGCTTCAAAAGCAAACCTGTACAGCTCACATATCTCCCCAGCGGAAAGCCCGAGGCGGCATTTTCCCCGAAATGGTACGGGATGGGCCCACATGTAGGCGCGCCCAAGACTTATGCCTAGTTCAGGTATGATTTCTATCTTATGGCTAGCGAGCCCTTTAACGCAAGTCTAACCGACTATAAACGACCCGACCGGAAGTCTACCAGGTCTTAACGGGCTTGGTAGCTACTCTGACTTTCGCCTTGTCTAAGCCTCAGTCAAAGTGGGGGCTCTGTAGACACCCGCATTTTGACTGTCACGTGTCTATGGTAGTCTCCAAAAAACACTCGATGATGATCGGATGCAAACGTGACTTGGTATACTCGGATTTGGGCTCGAAATCAATAATATCCGACATGGACTTTTTAACGGAGTAGAAATCTCACAAAACAGACCTCAAATTCAGGCCCAGTGGGTCGTTTTGAGCAAAATGAGACTAATTTGGGCCAAAACCGACACCAAAAATAAATCCCGTCTTTTGACGACCGGGTCAAAACCCGGTCAAAGATGAATCCGTCTCACAAAACAGCCAAATTCATTCTCGAAAACTGGCGCACAAAATCAGAATTCAAAAAATCAATCAAAACAACAAAATCAATTCTTTCCTATTTTGTCTCGATTTTCTTGACCCACTCGATCGAGTGGATTGACCCACTCGGTCGAGTGGAGCGCCAAAAACCGGGTTTGGTCCGTTTGCAAAGGCACTCGATCGAGTGCACTAGGGCCACTCGATCGAGTGCCCCAATGTCGTGGGGTAATGCCTATAAATACCTCCTTAACCCCATTCATTTCACAAGTTTGGAACAAGGTTTTTTCCATACATTTTACCCTACATTTTTCAGCCATAATCCACCTATCCTCTCTACACTACAAGTCCTTAGGAACCCTAAGCAATACGCACAAAAACCGAGTCCTTCGTCCCTCGAAAACTGACGAATCATCCACACACACACACATACACACCATAACTCGCGTACATCCTCGATACTCCGGCGTCCCGTCGCTATTTACGAGTCCATTTCCGAGGCCTATACCCAGCATGTATGTTGAGGGTGTCCTAAACCCCATCTCGATCTCCACCATCTCGTCTCATTTTTATTTACTCTATCGCATTTTGTATCATAATCATAATCGTAGTAGCAACACTAACACTAACGTTATTATACTTTTTGCATCTTCATTTTTTATCATCTTTTTGTTACTAACGTTATTATACCGCGTATATATACTCTAATATCAAAATTCGGTTTTAAATCCGTTTGACTATGATGATTGCCTAAGGTCCGTCTAATCCCTTTACGAGCAACGACGGAGGTGGAGCCCTTTCGAGGAGCCCCGCCCCAATGTACTCAAGGGCGTGACGTGATCGCGATCGGTCATAGTTGAACGTATTTAATCCCATTCTCTAATTAGTGCGGAACCCGTTGACACGAAAACCGACATCACGTAACCCGAAAGGGTTAGTTCCGATGTCGTGACGTAGAGGGATGCATTTCGTCACTAATTCAAATTTTCTAATGTAACGATCAACGTTTTCATAAATTTCCGATAACGATATTATAATCGTACACACACGATTATAATACCGGAAGCCAAGTTTAATACAAATCGTGCGATATTTGTATTGGATTTGGCCAACCATCGATTTCCAATCAAAAACTAAACGAGTTATCACTCGTACAGGGGCTACTCGACCGAGTACATATGCTACTCGATCGAGTAGCACCCAAAAAAATGGGCAGTAGCTACGTCTAAGGACGCACTCGACCGAGTCAGATCACGACTCGATCGAGTTGGTCCTGTAACCCATAAAACCGAGGGCATTGACACACATTTCAAGCCCCGACCTTTTATCGACTTTAGTCATCACGTGTAAAGACAATCACGTGACTTTCCCCTTTTCTCACACATATCACGATACGTAGAACGACTTTGATCGATTTTTTGACATGATAAGTCGGGACATGACTACGGGACGTGGGATCGGGCTAGCAATACGCCACAGTCCCATGTTTCCGTCCTCTGTTTACCACACAATATAATGTGTATTTAACCGGGGTTAGTCCACCTACATATTTTGCGGTCTAGTTTACATACGGGTCCGTTTCTATCATTTTATTGCCTTTTATTATCCCGCCTATTATTTTTATGTATTGTTGTATTGTGAATTCCGGGTTGTATTTCCGCCCGTGTAACTTGTACGTTATTTACTTTTGAGTTTCATTTATTTACTTGCTTATCGCTTTATAAATGAACATCGCATGCTAAATCATTTCGACCATATTTAAGATGCATTAAATGACGTAGTTCACATACTATTCACATGCTTAGCCCGAAAACGCTGTTTGCATATCATTTAATCATTTTAATAGCGCGCGAACACGAACACGAACGATGTCTTAGTAGAGGCCGCCATGTGCGGGCGGGGTTGGGTGTCCTTAGTGGGCTTCCCAACACGTACCCTCACCTCTTACTCAGAACCTTTGGTTTCCGGATGTCCGAAACCCTTGGCGCACGAGAGTCATTTTATATACGAAAGCTGGTGTAAACGGTATCGATATAACAATGCAAAGGGACGAGCCCTATAAACTCTGAAATCGAAGTGGGCTTACTTTGTGTGTAGCCCATGACGACATAGAGTGGGTCGTATGGTTCCGAATAACCACAAAATTCGGTGGCGACTCCATTTTGACTTAAATTTCGAACCCGAGAACAACCTTACCACAAGATTCATTCGCCTACCCAAACCCGCGTGTGGCGGCGTCGGGGTGGACCTACGTCATGTCCACAAATGTCGGAGCTTTTTAGTGGCCCAAACTAATGCTAGACACGTCTTCTCGAGCATTGTGTATTTGCATTCGTACTCGAGGAACTTTTTACTGATGTAGTAAATAGCACGTTCTTCTGAATCAACTGTCTGGGCCAGCATAGCCCCCGTGGCTGTCTCGGTTGTTGTTAGATATAACGACAAAGGCAGACCGTGTTGAGGTGGCATTAATACCGGCGGAGCAGACAGAATCTCCTTGATTTTGTCAAAAGCCATTTGACATTTGTCGTCCCATAGCACCCGTTCTCCGATTTTTAGCTTTTTGAAGATGGGTTCACATACCATGGTTACCTTTGAAATAAACCGGCTGATGTATTGGACTTTCCCGAGAAACCCCCTTATTTCTTTTTCGGTCTTGGGTGGTTACATCTCGGTGATGGCCTTGATTTTAGCTGGGTCGACCTCGATGCCGCGTTGGCTAACGATATGGCCCAGCAATTTGCCCGATGTTACCCCAAAACTGCATTTTTGTGGGTTCAGTCTCATGTTGTATTTTGGTAGTCGGGTGAAGAACTTTCTTAGGGCCGGATTGTGCCCGCTTCGGTCTTTGGATTTGACGATCATATCGTCCACATAGACTTCCACCTCCTTATGCATTATGTCGTGTAATAAGGTGGTGGCGGTCCGTTGATAAGTGGCCCCGACGTTGATAAGCCCAAATGGCATGACTGTGTAACAGTAAGTACCCCATGCTGTAATGAAGGCGGTCTTACCCATATCCTCTTCTGCCATTTTGATCTGATTGTATCCGGCATACCCGTCCATGAATGATAGAAGGGCATGATCGGCCGTGTTATCCACCAATATGTCGATGTGTGGTAACGGAAAATCGTCTTTTGGGCTGGCCTTGTTTAGGTCCCGGAAGTCCACGCATACTCGCACCTTGCCGTCCTTCTTGGGTACTGGCACGATGTTTGCAACCCAGTCTGGATATTCAGACACTTGTATGAAGCCTGCTTTGAATTGTTTATCGACCTCTTCTTTGACTTTAAGAGACCATTCTGAGCTTCTGTTTTCTGGTTTGCACCCATCTTTGATGGGTATTTGGTGTTCTGCTATTTCTCGATCTATTTCCGGCATGTCCTTGTAGGACCATGCAAATACGTCTTTAAATTCTAAGAGGAGGTCTGTGAATTGTTTTCTCTCCTCTGGATCTAAAGATAGGCCCAACTTAAGCATCTGGGGCTCTAAAGTGGTTCCCACGTTGATGGACTCGGTGTCTTCAATTACCGGATCTCGGGATTCCCTTTGCTCGAGCTGCTCGATTAGATGCGGAGGCAGAGGTACCTGTTCGTCGGGTTTCTCAATGTCATTGCATATAATTTTTTTTTTTTTTTTTTTGGGTGTAAGTGTATTATAAAAGAAACTGTACATATAAAATTTTATATGACTGCATATAAAATTTTTGAAATTGCGAAAATTTTGGAAATAAGACAAGTCGTAAGCAGAACGGTGTTCGATATTATTATTAATGGTAAATTTGGAAAATAGCTCGAATAAAGCGGCCATTTGATCGTTGGTCAGTGGCGGGATAGGGAGAGGTATTGGGACAGGCCCCGAGACCTCAGTGGCTAAGGGAAGAGGGGTTACAGACTCGACTCCAGCAACAGACCCTCTAAACCTGGACTCAGACTCAGACTCCGACTCAGACTCAGACTCGGACTCAGACTCGGTATCCGGCATGTCTCCCTCACCGGTGGTCAGCTTATAGACCCGTCCTTGACCATCGGTCCATTTTATGGTCTTCCTCCAAGCCCTTGTCTCGGTGTTGGCGCCGACCTCGGTGATTAGCTTGGTTGGGTCGAACCGATCGCTGCGGAGGATCAAGTTGACCAAATCGTCCTTTGGGGCAGGAACGGTCTTGTCTTCCCCAAATAAGAGCCCCAGCACGGGCTCAGAATCATTTTCACCTTTCTTGGACTCATCCTGGATAATGGTGAATATATCATCGGGGATATAGTTGCATTCCCGAGCCATTTTGGTCTCGGGATATGGGATGGTGGGTTGGTAGAGGCCCACTTGAATGGCTCCGAAGACTGGAGTGACGAATTTGATTGCATCGGCCCGGACCACATTCTCCGAGCTTATAGTATAACCCAATCCGAGTCGGGACTCTCCATTGTCTAGGACCTCGATGATCTTCCCTGCCGGAAGATATGGTCTTGAGGTAGCTCCGGGTAAGTAACCCAGATTTTGTAGCATCGTGTCGATGCTAGGGGCGAAGTAGGGCTTGAAGAGATATTCCTCCTCGATCATACCCACGAAGTCGAATCCCCGTGGTTCGGCCCGGTTTGTGGCATTACAGCTGGCCACGGTCATCGGGGTCGCCTCCAGTGTGATGATACCGTCTTTAAGGAGCATCTTGACTTTTCGGTGGAGGGTAGATGACACGGCCTTGACTGCGTGGATCCAAGGCCTTCCTAGCAAGAGGTTGAATGATGAGGTGACATCTATCACCTGAAATTCCAACTCCTTTTCGATTGGGCCCGTTATGATCTTCAATTTAACGGCCCCGGCGACTGGTTTTGGGCTTCCGTCGAAAGCCTGGATAGTTTGTGCCGTCGGGAGATAGTCGGCATCGGTGATGTCGAGGGCCCTGGCAGTCCTTAGAGGTAGGACGTTCACGGCTGATCCATCGTCGATAAGGGTCATCGGTAGGTACTTACCCTTGCAGATGACCGTGATGTATAGGGCTAGATTGTGATTGGGTCCAAATGATGGCATATCAGATTCAGCGAAGGTTATGAGTGGGCCTTCGTTCTTGGACTTGCCCTTCAGGTAGGGCATGATAGTAGCTACCATTTCCGCGGGGGTAGCTTGCGAATCGACCTTGATTTCATCGAGAGCCTTAGTCAGTGCTTCTCGATGTGCTTGTGAGCTAACCAGTAGTTGCCATATGGTTAAGTCAGCTCGAACCCTCTTCATTTGTTGGACTAGAGCCGTGTCGTCGCTTGGCTCATCATCCTCATCATCGAACCATATCCCGTTGATTTGCAGGATAAACGGGGAAATGAGGTGAGAACAGTCAATTACCTCTCCCGTAAATATGGCATGGGCGCTGAACGGGTTTTCTTTGTTGCTCGGCTTGTCTCCGGGCAACGGGATTTTCCCGCTCTCGATAAGATCTTGGATTAGATGCTTTAGTCTCCAACATTTTTCAGTATCATGCCCGTTACCCCGGTGATACTGACAGTAAGCTTGGGCATTGTAAGCTTTGGGCCTCTTCTCTACTGGAGGCTCTGCAGTTGGGCCTATCGGTTGGATCAGGCCCTTTGAAGATAGCCTTTGCAAGGCGTAAGTATAGGTAGTCCCTATATCTGTGAATACCCGATTTGGTGTATTCTTTTTAGATGAGGTGTCGAGCAGGTTTACCTCGACGAAGATGCTGCGAGTTGCAGCTGCAGGTACGGGCTTGTTTGTGGACGAACTAGCCCCTTGATAGCCCTTGGTAGAGGCCTTAGTCAGGCTCTCTAGTCTCAAATCATCCTCGATTCGCGTGCCCATTTCAGTGAGGACAGCAAAGTTTGGGATGATAGCATACCGGAGGTGGACCTGGTAGGATGGGAGTAGATTTTTGACGAAGGCTTCCACTAGGGCCTTCTCGCCGGGCTTGTCGACCAGCTTCACACTCTCGGCCCTCCACCTTTGGAAATATTTTGTGAACCCTTCTTTGGGCTCTTGGGCCATTACCTCCAGAGTACGCATTGTAGTCTGGATTTCGGTGTTATCGGCGTAGTTCCGAGCAAATTCGGTCGCCACATCATCCCAAGTCTTATATTTCTTGGGGTCGAGCCTGTAGAACCAGGCCTTGGGATGCTTCTCCAGGGAGGAAGGGAATAAGTGCTTGAACATAGTTGACTTCACCCCTTTAACTGCCATGAAGTCCTTGAAAGCCCGGATGTGGTGGACCGGGTCTTCGGTACCCTCAAACATAGGAATTCCCGTTAAGTTAAGGTTGGCAGGTAGCTCGTCATTCAAAGGTGAATAAGTACGAGCGTTTTCGGTGTGGATCGAGTTGTTCGTCGATAAATGGACTTGCTCTTCGAGCCTACGAAAAACACTGATCAACTCGGCTATGGACCCAGTGAGCTCAGCTCCTTCGATAGGGACCGTCTTCTCTACGGTACTCAGGCGGGTAGATAAAGTCGCTTGATTGGCCTGGATGGCGATCAGTTGAGTTTCGATCTTGGCGAGAGAGTCTTTCAATTCGTCCGTCTTGCGTTGATGTCTTGTCACGGGTGGCCTGTCTGTAAGAACACCGCGTAATCAGAAACTAGCCCAAAATCCCGAAATAGAAAGTACATCCCGAACAAGACTAAAAGGGAAATGACTCGGAAAAGACACCTAGACGGGTGACTTGTGATATGTGGGCCTTCCTTAGGATTCGGCGGGTGGGCCTAGTCCTGTTCGAAGGAAGGTTCACGTGAGACATCCCCAGACTTTTGGACTCGATTGTGTTGACGGGCCCTCCTTTGTAGGGGTTTGTCCTACGTAGGTGGGCCTTGCCTTAGTCTAATAAGGCGGACTGGGCTAGGGAAGAAACTCCTGATGTAAGATCGACAGAGTTTCGACGCTAAAGACCTTGACAACTTAAGACACGACCCGACACTGCTAAATACGGGAAGTCCTAAGGAGAGGAAGGTTTTGAAAATTGATTGTTTTTGAAAAGGGTCCGAGAAAACTCGGTTGAGGGCCCAATTTTCGAAAAAGAACGAAAAGCGTATTGGGCCACGGGTTTTGAAAGTTCGAAATGATTTTCGAGTTTTGAATCGGGCAGCATACCGTCTAGAAATCTGGCTATTTTGAGTAAAATCATAAGTCCTAAATTCGGTATGTGTTCCGGGTTTTGAAATTGAATGGTTTGAAAAAAATGCAATCTTTGAAAAGTTGACGGTTTTTGAAAACGACTCGGAAACCAAGTAGCACGTAGTCACACAAGCATTATAACGACGCCATGTATGCTATATACTAAGTCTCGGTCGGTCTATAAGGGGTCTATACCAGTGTACATAGTCTAGACGTTGATCGGGACGGACTTCCTAAGTCGAGTTGATCTTAGAACATGCCGCGAAACCCACTCGAATCGACTATGGACACCTTTTGACATATCCATATTGGAGTACATCAATGGTATAGTGGGACGTCGGTCGCGAGTACCGGCCCGGGAAAATATGGGTTATGCATGAACCGTAGAACTAAAACGCGTATTGTACTCGTTAAACGATTTCTATTCGAGTCTCACCCTGAGGATGCCGATGGTAAGTCACGCATCAGTTAATCCCCAGTGGAGTCGCCAAATTGTGGACATGACATAGGTCCACCCCGAGGCGGCCACGCGCGGGTTTGGGGAGACGAATGAATCTCCATATGAGAATGGATCGAATTGAAATTTAGGTCTATGTGGAGTCGCCACCGAATTTTGTGGTTATTCGGAACCATTCGAGCCCACTCTGTGTCGTAGTAGGCCGTATACAAAATACGGCCCATTTCCGATGTCAGAGTTTATTGGGCTCGTCCCTTTGCATTTGATACCGATACCGACATTATCGGATATCGTGTATTGAATGACTCTCGTGCGCCAACGGTTTCGGGCGTCCGGAAACCGAGGTTCTGAGTAAGGGGTGAGGGTACGTGTTGGGAAGCGCACAAAGGACACCCAACCCCGCCCGCACATTAGCGGCCTCTACTAAGAATTCGAATGACTTACAATACGCGCGTTAGTTAAACGGGAAAAATGCCTATGCAAACATTGTTTTTTCCTAGGCATGTGAATGAAATTGAAAAGTGGGTTTCTACGTCAATTTAATGCAATTAATTCTACGTCAAAGTGGAATTTTAGCATGTGGGTTCATTTAGTACAATAAACGAACAATAACTAAATTGACAAAAGAAATAACAAACGCGTTACTAAAGATGTAATAATATAACGAATAATAACGGTTTGTGCGAATATGAGATGAGATGAAAAGATGCAAATATGAGATGCATGGTTTGAAAAGATAGTATACACGTGATTAATTAAGCACATGTTGACCTAAGCCGCAAAATACTATCGAGTTTAGAAAATAGGAGAATGTACGACTCGTTGTATTAGTCGTTATGAGGCTACTCGATCGAGTGCTCGATGGACTCGATCGAGTAGACCCGTAAAAGATGATTCTGCTTTGCGTTATGGACCATACTCGGCCGAGTCATTGACCAACTCGGTCGAGTACAGGGCCACTCGACCGAGTCACTGTGAGACTCGATCGAGTGGGGGTCGTAATTAACATTCTGACTCGATTTTATGATGTCACTCGATCGAGTGACTAAGGCACTCGGTCGAGTGGCACCTGTACGAAACGAGTTCGCTTGCAATTTTTTTTATTGATTTTGAAATTGCTTTTGATTTTTGATGATTCGACGGTTTTTGAATCGGACATAAATATTGCACAATTTATGTTCGACTTGGTTTTTTATAAATCGCGAATTTTGTGGAACTGAATACAAATATGGTTGAATTTATACCCGATTCTAAATTTGGAGTACTCGTTGTATCCCATATTCGATTATTTGAATCGATATAGGATAGTAGAGTGCAATAAAAAAATAAATTAATTTTAGTCGCTTCAAATTAATTATCGTGATATGAACAAATCACGTTAATTAATTTATGTGACTTGATCGTTAAATTCGACATCCAATTATGGAATTGGTATCGAATCTAAAATCGACGCTTTACTTGAATACAAAAAAGACTTGATTCCCTCGACTTCTCCGACATCGAAATAAATCCCTAGGGATTGTGATGTCGGATCCGTGTCAACGGGTTTCGACCCTTATTAAAATTGATTTTAAAAATTGATGAATGCAAGACTAACGATGATGATAACGAGAAATAATAACGAATTGTTGTTTAAGTTAATTTATCTCAATAATCAAATAGTCGGGGTATCGGGATAAGCGACCGTCAACGCTGTGTGCAGTACACTTGTATGTTCGTGTTTTCTTATCCCGGTATCCTTCTTATTCGACACAAATCGATAAATATTTTAATGCTTTTCTATTAATAATGTTATTGATATTACGATGCAATGAATAAAATAATAAAAAAAAAACAAAAAAAAGACGACGAAAAGGGAAACGGACGACGAAGAGAGAAAAGGAAGAAAATAGAGGGTTTTGACACCCTCAACCTACATGTTCTTGTCTCAGTGCGGACTCGTAACCGTGGCTTCAACACAAGAGTCTTCGAGGTTTTATGTAGGTTAAGTTGTGGTGGCTCGGGATTGATTTCCTAAAACTAGGTTTAGGGTTTTTGCTAGTGTAGAATTGCTAGGGTTTGATTAAGGTTTGTAAAAGACGTAGTATGTGTGTGTAGGGTTGCTCTAGGGTGTATTAGGGTTGTGAAAAGTTGTGTAGAAGTGTTGCATGGGGGTTGCTTATATAGGCAAAGCTAGGGCACCCGGATTAGGGTTACTCGACCAAGTAGAGGGCTAACTCGGTCGAGTGGCCCGTGAAGCCTGCAGCCGGGCTCAAAACAGGCCCACTCGATCGAGTGGGTGGGTCACTCGATCGAGTGGCCCAGTCGGGTTGCATGGGTCCATTGTTCTGGACCTTGACTTTGGGTGTTTGATGGGTTTTGTGTTTGACTGGGACTTTTGATGGCTGTATGGCTGTTTTTGTGTGTCTCGGAAACGACTTTGACCGGGGTTAACCCAATCGCTAAAAGTCGCTTTTAATTCCGGTGTCGGTCTTGGCCCAAATTAGTCTTGTTTGACTCGGAATGATCCACTGGGCCTGGATTTGAGGTCCGTTTGGTGAGATTTGTACTCTGCAAGTGTGTTAGCCAGCGATTAATGGATTTGAGCCCGTATCCGACCGCATAGAGACACGTTAGCGTCCGATCATCATCAGGTGTTTTTTGGAAACTGCCATAGACACCTGGTTTTCAAAATGCGGGTGTCTGCAATGTTGTGGAGTACAACTTTATTTAATAACGAGAAAACATATGCGAATGACGACTCACCTAACCCACGAGACTCACCGAACCCACAAGACTCACCTAACCCACAAGAGCCTAACCCACGAGCAAAGGCGTTTCTTGACATGTTGGACGCTTCGGAGAAACCGTTATACGGAGGGTGCGATGTGACTTTGTTAGAAGTCGCGTCTATGGTAGTTAGCCTTAAATGTGAGTTCAACCTGCCCTTTGCTTGTGTCGATGGTATTGCTACCCTGCTCGAGAGAGTTATTCCAAAAGACAATATCATGACCCGATCATTCTACACAACCAAAAAAGGTGTGAAGGGACTTCAACTCCCGCATCAAAAGATTGATGCTTGTCCAGATGGATGCATGCTATTTTGGAAGGATGATGCGATGCTTGATGAATGTAGGAGATGTGGTAAGGGTAGGTATAAGATGGTTGAGGGGGATATTGTTTTGAGAGGTAGAAAAGGGAAAAGTGGTGTCAGGGGTAAGAAACCAATCCCAATAAGTCAGCTTACGTACTTCCCTATTGCACCTAGGCTTCAGAAATTGTACGCCACAAAAACCATAGCGGAGCAAATGAGGTGGCACAAGGAGGACATTAGGGTACTAGGGAAGATGTGTCATCCGAGTGATGGTGAGGTGTGGAAGCGTTTTGATAGACTACATCCCCACTTTGCGTTAGAACCCCGAAATGTAAGGCTTGGGTTGTGCACTGATGGATTTGCACCGTTCGGCCAATTTGGTAAGTCGTACTCCTGCTGGCCAGTGATGATCACACCTTACAACCTACCTCCTTGGTTGTGTTTGAAGCAGCCTTTCATCTTCCTATCTCTTATTGTGCCTGGACCAAAAAACCCGAAAAATCATTTGGATGTTTACTTGCAACCTGTTATTGAGGAACTGAAACAACTGTGGGAGGTAGGGGTGGAAACTTATGATGTCTCTCTGAGACAAAACTTTCAGTTGAAGGCAGCTCTGTTGTGGACTATAAATGACTTTCCCGCGTACGGTATGCTCTCGGGGTGGTCTACTGCGGGTCAGAAAGCATGTCCGTGTTGTATGGATGAGAGCAAAGCTTTTTATCTTCCAAATTCTAGTAAAATAAGTTGGTTTGACTGTCATCGGCAGTTCCTACCAGAAGGTCACCCATATAGAAAGAATAAGAAGGCATTCAAAAAGGGTGAGATTGTGCTTAATGACGCACCTGATCGACTCCACGGAGATGAAATATGGGAGTTGATTTCTGATTACCCGTCCACTGTCGACGGAACCGAGCAGGAGTTCAAAGACCTCAAAAAGTTGAAAAATGGTTGGTTTAAACGTAGCATATTCTTTGACCAACCATATTGGAGGACTTTGTTAATTCGTCACAATTTAGATGTGATGCATATAGAGAAAAACTTCTTCGAGCAGTTGATTCACACGGTGATGGATGTGGAGGGGAAGAGTTGTGACACTACAGGCTCCCGGCGAGATGTGAAGAATTTCTGTCACCGTCCTCAACTGCACATAAAACAGGATGGGTCGAAACCGAGAGCCTTGTTCACACTTGACAAGGCTCAGAGAAATGCGTTGTTGGAGTGGGTAGAGAAGTTGAAGTTCCCTGATGGGTACGCCTCCGACTTCAAACGCTGTGTTGATCTGAAGAACCTGAAGCTGCAAGGGTTAAAGAGTCATGACTGTCACGTTTTCATGGAGAGGTTGCTTCCGGTATCACTAAAGCACCTTTTGCCACCGACGGTGTGGAATTCTATAACTGAGATATCTTAGTTCTTCCGAGATTTGTGTTCCTCTACAGTATCAATTGAGGACATGTCTCGGCTCGAGGATCAAATTCCGCAGATACTATGCAAACCTGAGATGATCTTCCCACCGTTGTTTTTTAATTCCATGGAGCATCTACCTGTCCACTTCCCCTACGAGGCAAAGGTTGGAGGACCTGTCCAGTATAGATGGATGTACCCATTTGAAAGGTACGTAAATTTTAGTAACTTCATTTTAAAAAAAATTAAGCTTAACTAATTCGTATTGATTGAAATATTTAACTTGTCTATTTAGGTTCCTGAATCATTTGAAGAAGAAAATTAGTAACAAGGTTAGGGTAGAAGGTTCTATTTGTAATGCATATTTGACAGAAGAGATTGCAAACTTTTGCTCCCTCTACTTCGATAAAGATGTCCAAACAAAAACCAAGAACCTGAACCTAGGACATTCGGTGTCCATTGACCCCACTATTCCCGAGTTTTTTCAGAAGAAGGACGACGAAGGAACTTCATCCGTTGAGGGTTCTAGGGCACTAGATGAGAAAGAGTACAACCGAGCGCACCTTTACCTACTCTCGAATTGTGAGATCTTAGAGCCTTATGAGAAGCAATTTGTAACTGAATATGTCGCTGCGAACCCTGGCGTGAACCCTGATGACGTTTGGAGTAAGCACGACGAACATTTCCCGAAGTGGCTCAAGGATCACGTAGTTGCCTTAGACATACGTGATGATTTGGTTAGAAGTTTGGCATTTGGTTCAGTGCGAGTGGTTAAAACATGGAACCGGTACTCGGTGAATGGATTCAATTTTCACACATTCAACTACGGGAAGAACAAGGCTAGATGCAATTTTGGTGTGAGTGTGTCATCTCTTGATGGTGATGAGTACTATGGTATTTTGGAGGATATTTTTGAGTTGTGTTATGCTGGCAAAGAACGAGGGTATAGAGCTGTGGTATTCAAGTGTGAGTGGAAAGAGAGCTCCGTGAACGGGACCCGAGTGCATGAACGTTACAAGATTGTGGAAGTTAATCACACAAGGAAGTATCCTACGTACGATCCGTTCATACTCGCGCATCAGGCGAAGCAAGTCTATTTTGCTCCTTCTCCTTACACAAAAAATGACAGAAATCAAAGTCAATGGTGGGTAGTCTTTACAACTAAACCACGGGGACAAATAGACAGTTCTCTGTTCCAGGAAGATGTTGCTTCAACTGGTACACGCTTATCTTCTATTGAAGAGAACATATTCTCCGAACAAGATCAGAATGAAGGGGCAGAGGAAGATTTTGAGGATGACAATGATGATGGACAAGGAGAGTACATGGTCAGGGATGTTCCGGAGATCCTTGAGGAGGATGACAGACACGATGAAGAGAATTCAGAGGACGATCAAGGGGGAGGGCGAGGAGACCGAGGAGGAGGATCAGACTGAGGAGGATCAGACTGAGGAGGATGAGGCTGAAGAAAATAACGACAGCGACGGTGACTACTAGAGTTGTAGTAAGTTATATTGATGTTTACATGTTTACATGGTTAAGTTATATTGATGTTTACTATAGTAGGCTATTTTACTTGAATAAAGTTAGAATGTAATTGTTGTTTACATGGCTAATTGTTGTTAACATTGTTTAATTTTTTGGCAGGTTAAGATAATGGCAGGCGGTAGATCGACCAGGAAACGTGGTGGGGGTAGTAGGTCTACTCACACGTCCACCACGCAGTAGGAGGAGGAGGAGATGGTCCCCGAAACGGGACCGGAGCAGACCGCTGAGCATGAGGAGGAGGGGGAGCAGCAGGGGCCAGAGGAGAAACTGGAGAAGAACGAAGCCGGTCGGTTGGTTCTCAAACCAACATGCACATGGTAATATTATCTAACATGTTGATTATTCTTTTGTAACATATTCCGTTTTGGACTACATCTTGTATGATTGACTACATATACGTGCTTCACGACTCGGTGCGGGTTTCTGCACAAACAGGTCGTCAAAGGCTGTACTAACAGCTTCATGGTCGACAAAGGGCAAGGGTATGCATGTTGGTCTCAGGTACCGGCTGAGATACGAGAGTGGTGGTTCAACCAATTCAAGGTACGTGAATTGTTTTTGCTACTGAGTTTTTATTTTATAATCTGGACTTTGTAAATATTTTTCATACTAATTATTAATCTGTCTTGACTGTATAGTTCAAGTTCAGTTGGGCCTCAGAGTTTGATGGAAGGGTCTGGGAACGGTACAATGAAACGTGCACACGACGTTTCGCCGATGTGATGAATAAACGACGTACGCGGGGGACTCCGTTGAAGGACCTTAAAGATGTTAGTTATTTTTTTTTGGGTAATCAATTTTAACAAATAAACAATCTTACTTCAATCTTTCACTGTATTAAATAATATATTGGGTCGTCATATTTTAGGGGAGGCGTTGGAGAGATGGATTGCCTACCACGATAAGAAAGACTTTAAGGTGAGGTCTGAAATTGGGCAAAGGAACAAGTTGGCGAACTGTGACAGGGAGGGCCGCGCAAACCCAACACATCATCGGGGTTCTCAGTCTTCTTTCAGTCGTGCCAAGAGAGTATGATTTCTACTAATTAATACCGTACTCTTCCTTCAATAATCGTAAACTACGTTTGCATAATTTATATTCGCCTAACGTTCGTACTCATTTAATAGCTGCATGCTGAGCTCGGGAGGGAGCCAACCGCGGCGGAGCTGTTCTTCGACATGCATGGGCAGACCGATGAAAAAGGGACTTCCTTTAAGTCGAAAAAGGATCAGGCGACCTGGGTGAGTACTAAATCGACTGTAGGTGGTGGATAACTAACTATCTTCAATAATTTCATCTAATAATAACTTAAATTGAAATCGTTGTTCTGTACGCAGGACGCCTACCAAGAAGAGCTGGAGAGACTCGAGGCTGACCCTGATGTTGAGGAAGTCGACCCAAATGAGACTTGGTTCAAGGTAGAAGGGCAAGATGCCCTGAATACCGAGTCCTTAATGTTCCTGGGCCTTACTCTTTTGTTGAAGGCCCGTTGGATCCTCTTCTGGTAGATTTGAATGTTGTTGAGGGCACGAGATCGCCGTTCGTCTAGTAAAACTAACGAGTCATACTGTGCTCGAACCCAATCAGCTTCGGGTACTTGGCTTTCTAACAGAATTCTAAGGGACGGTACCTCCAATTCAACTAGTTGGACTGCCTCCATCCCATAAGTTAGGTAATACGGTGTCGCCTCGGTTGCGGTGCGAATTGACGTCCGGTATCCCCATAAGGCAAAAGGTATTTTGTCGGGCCAGTCCCGGTAATTATCAACCATCTTTTTTAGTATGGTGACAATTGTTTTATTGGCCGCCTCTACTGCTCCATTTGTTTGGGGACGATAGGGCGAGGACGTATGCCTTTGAATTTTATACTTGGTCAGCAGGGCCGCAGTCTCGGCTTGAAAATGAGTCCCGTGATCACTGATAAATTCATGCGGGATGCCATACCGACATATTATCTTGTTTTGGATAAACCTGGCGGCATGTTTAGCATTGAGAATGCGATATGATTCAGCTTCGACCCACTTGGTGAAATAATCGATAGCTACTAAAATGAAACAGTGTCCGCCAGTACCAGAGGGATTTAATTTTCCGATTATGTCGATCCCCCATGTCGAGAATGGCCAAGGTGATGTCATGGTATACAACAAGGATGATGGCAAATGCTGCACATTGGCGAAGATCTGACAGTTATGACAATGCTTGACATATAACTGACAATCGGCTTCCAGAGTATTCCAGTAATACCCGAGCCTCATGATTTTCCGGACCAGCATGTGAGCGTTCATATGTGGGCCGTTTTCACCCTCGTGTATTTCGGCCATAACCTTTTCGGCTTTATACTTGTCAACACAAATGAGAAGAGCCCCCTGCGCCGTCTTTTTGTACAGTTGTCCGTCATCGGTTCGGACGAATTGGGTAGCTAGCCTCCGTAAGGCTTTCTTGGCTCGACCTTCTGTCTCGGGAGGATATTCTCCGTTTGTCAGGTACGTTAATACGGCCTGGTACCACGGCTCGGGATCAGTTATCTCGACGTCTTCAATGTCGTGAATGTATGCCGGCTCGGACCGTCTTTCGACGCAAATTGGCATACTGGTCACGTGATCGGGAATGTTCAGTAAAGATGCCAGTTTTGAGAGTGCATCTGCAAACTGATTTTCTTCTCGGGGCAGGTATATGTACTCTACCCTTTGGAATTGTTTCTCGAGATCCCTTACTCGTGCCTGGTAGGCCACGAGATTAGCATTCCGAGTCTTCCACTTTTGAAGTGCTTGATTAATGACCAAGGATGAGTCACCGTGCACCCGGAGATTTGTGATCCCCAGATTGGCGGCGGCTTGTAGCCCGTAAATGCATGCTTCGTACTCTGCTGCATTATTGGTGACATCAAAGTCCAGTTTGATGGAGATGGGAGTATGTTCCCCTTTTGGTGAGATTAGGAGGATCCCGACTCCGAACCCTCGAAAATTGGATGCTCCGTCGAAGTATAAATCCCATGTTTCGGTATCGGTATGGAAGATATCTTCGTCTGGGAAGGACCAGGTGTCGGTGTGTCCTTCTTCGGTTACCAGGCTATCGGCGAAAAATTCAGCTACTACTCGACCTTTAATAGCCTTTAATGGCACAAACTTCAGGTCGAACTCTGCCAGCATTAGAGTCCATCTAGAGATTCGGCCGTTGAGAACGGGCTTTTCGAAGAGGTATTTGACTGGATCCATCTTGGATAGCACATGGACCTCGTAGCTGAGCATATAGTGCCGGAGCTTTTTAGTGGCCCAAACCAGAGCCAAACACGTCTTTTCGAGCATGGTATATTTGCATTCATACTCTAAAAACTTTTTGCTGATGTAATAGATGGCTCGTTCTTCGGAGTCAACTGTCTGAGCCAGCATAGCCCCCATGGCTGCCTCTGTCGTCGTTAGGTATAACGACAGAGGCAAACCGGATTGAGGTGGCATTAAGACTGGCGGAGCAGACAGGATTTCCTTGATCTTGTCGAAAGCAGCTTGGCACTTATCATCCCATAGTACCCGTTCCCCTACTTTCAGTTTCTTGAAAATTGGTTCACACACCATGGTTAGTTTGGAGATGAACCGACTGATGTACTGGACTTTCCCGAAAAATCCTCTTATTTCTTTCTCGGTTTTAGGAGGTTGCATCTCGGTAATGGCTTTGATTTTGGCTGGGTCGACCTCGATACCTCGTTGGCTAACGATATGACCCAGTAATTTGCCTGATGTTACCCCAAAACTGCACTTTTGAGGGTTTAGCCTCATGTTGTACTTGCGTAATCGGGTGAAGAATTTCCTTAGGGCGGTGATGTGACCGTCCCGTTCTTTGGATTTGACGATCATGTCATCTACATAAACTTCTACTTCTTTATGCATCATGTCGTGCAATAAGGTCGTAGCAGTTCGTTGGTATGTGGCCCCGGCATTAATGAAACCGAATGGCATGACGGTGTAGCAGTAAGTCCCCCAAGGTGTAGTGAAGGTAGTCTTACTCATATCTTCTTCCGCCATCTTGATCTGATTATACCCGGCATACCCATCCATAAATGATAGAAGGGCATGATCGGCTGTGTTATCCACCAGTATGTCGATGTGTGGTAACGGAAAATCATCCTTCGGGCTTGCCTTGTTAAGATCCCGAAAATCCACGCATACCCGCACCTTACCATCCTTTTTAGGAACCGGCACGATGTTTGCAACCCAGTCCGGATATTCGGACACTTGTATGAAGCCAGCTTTGAACTGTTTGTCGACTTCTTCCTGTACCTTGAGAGACCACTTGAGCCTCATTCGGCGGAGCTTTTGCTTAACCGGTTTGCACCCGTCTTTAATCGGTATACGGTGCTCGGCATGTCCTTGTAGGACCATGCGAAGACGTCTTTAAATTCTTGGAGGAGGCTTGTGAATTGTTGCTTCTCTTCGGGACCTAAGGATAACCCTATCTTAAGTGTCTGAGGCTCTAAGGTTGTTCCCACATTAATAGACTCGGTCTCTTCAATTACCGGATTCCGAGATTCCCTTTGCTCTAGCTGCTCGATCAGATGCGGAGGCAAGGGCACCTGTTCGTCGGGTTTCTCAATGTCATTGCATAAAACATTTTTGAAAGCAGAATTTAAAAGAGACAAGTCGTAAGCAGAACGGTTGTTATTATTGATTGAGAATTTTGAAAACAGCTCAAAAAGAGCAGCCATCTGATCGTTGGTCAGTGGCGGAATTGGTAAGGCACTCGGGACAGACCCCGAAGTGCCAGCAGCAGGAATGACAAAAGGGAGAGGGGTTACAGGATTGACTCTAGCACCGACTTCCCTAGACTCAACCTCAGACTCTGACTCAGACTCCGACTCAGACTCGGACTCAGACTCAGGCATGTCTCCCTCTCCGGTGACCAGCTTGTAGATCTTTCCTTGACTGTCAGTCCATTTGATAGTCTTCCTCCAGGCCCTGTTTTCCGTCTCGGAGTCAACATCCGAGATCAGTTTGGTCGGGTCAAACCTGTTGCTGCGGAGAATCAGGTTGACCAGGTCTTCCTTTGGAGTCGAGGCTATGGTGTCTTCCCCGAAGAGTAGGCCCAGCGCGGGCTCAGCATTTTCAGCTCCATCGGACTGGATGAGGGCGAACACATCATCCGGGATGTAGTTGCAGTCCCGGGCCAATTGGGTCCCGAGGTACACAGCATTGGGTTGATATAGACCAACCTGAATAGCCCCAAACACCGGTGTGACAAAGTAGTCAGCCAACCGTGGGCTGTAAGGGCTCAAGTGGATACCCTTAATGATGTTGCAGGCCTTTTCGATTCCTGCTCGGACAACGTTGCTCGGAGTGGTGGCATAACCAAGACCGAAGTGAGAGTCTTCGTCTTTGAGGACCTCGATAATCTTCCCAGCTGGAAGATCGGGTCGAGAGGTAGCCCCCGGAAAGTACCCTAGGTTTTGGAGCATCGTGTCGATACTCGTAGTGAAGTAGGGCCTAAAAAGGTACTCTTCCTCGATCATCCCCACAAAATCAAACCCCCAGAGGTCTGTGCGGCCCGTGGCGTTACAGCTAGCCACGGTCATTGGGGTTGCCTCCAAAGTAATGACGTTGTCGAGCAAAGGCATTTTGATCTTTCGGTGGAGAGTGGAGGATACCGCTCTCACGGCATGAATCCACGGCCTTCCTAGGAGCAGGTTGAAGGATGAGGTGACATCGATCACCTGGAACTCAAGCTCCTTTTCTATTGGGCCAGTTATAATGGTCAGTTTTATAGCCCCAGCTACCAACTTTGGACTCCCATCAAAGGCTTGGATGGTCTGAGCTGTCGGGATGTAATCGGCCTCGGTAATGCCGAGGGCTTTGGTGGTCCTTAAAGGAAGGACATTCACAGCAGACCCATCATCGACTAGGGTCATCGGGAGGTATTTTCCTCGGCAGATCACCGTAATATAGAAGGCCAGATTATGGGAGGCCCCGAACGGCGGTAGGTCGGCTTCCAAAAAAGTGATCATTGAGCCTACCTCCTTAGCTTTGCCCTTTAGATGGGGCAGGACCGTGGCTACCATTTCAGCAGGGGTAACCAAAGAGTCGATCTTGATTTGATCGAGGGCCTTAGTGAGTGCTTCTCGATGTTCTTGTGAGCTAACTAGGAGTTGCCATATAGTGAGGTCAACTCTGGTCTTCTTTAGTTGCTTCACGAGGGCCGTTTCAGCAGTCGGCTCCTCAGGGGCTACTTCCGTCCTGAGGGGGTCGGTGACGGTTGTCGGGATAGGAGTGTCCCTAGAGCTAGTGGCTTGATAGGAACGACCAAGGTGGTTACTGGCTAAAACTCGGGATTTAGTTTTACGAATCTCCTCGGGGGTAATGGGGACAGTTTCCCCTTTAGCGATGTAGACATCGTCCTCGTCGTCAAACCAGATCCCGTTCACTTGCGGGATATATGGAGAGATAAGATGAGAGCAATCGATCACCTCCCCGGCAAAAATGGCATGAGAACTGAAAGGATTCTCTTTGTTACTTGGCTTATCTCCGGGTAGCGGGATTTTACCGCTTTCGATCAAGTCCTGGATCAAGTGTTTCAGCTTCCATCATTTTCGGTATCATGCCCATTGCCTCGGTGGTATTGGCAATAGGCTTGAGCATTGTAGTTCTTGGAGTGTCACTCGACCGGAACTTCAGGAGTTGGGCCTATCGGTTGGATTAGGCCTTTGGAGGATAGCCTTTGTAAGGCATAGGTATAGGTGGTACCTATATCAGTGAAAACCCGAGGTGGGGTGTTCTTCTTAGACGGGGCATCCAGTAGATTAACCGCGTCAAAAATGCTGCGGGTTGCAGCCTGGGGCTTAGTAGTGGAAGAGGAAGCCCCTTGGTATCCCTTGCTAGAGGACTTAGTGAGGCCCTCTAGTCTCAGGTCGTCTTCGATTCTCATACCCATTTCAGTAAGGGTGGTGAAATTGGGTATGACAGCGTACCGGAGGTGAACCCGGTAGGAGGGGAGGAGATTCTTAACAAAAGCCTCCACCAAAGTCTTTTCACTGGGCTTATCGACCAGCTTCACGCTCTCGGCCCTCCAGCATTCAAGGTACTTAGTAAAACCTTCCTTTGGCTCTTGGGCCATAACCTCCAGAGATCTCATTGTGGTTTGGATCTCGGTGTTGTCAGCATAGTTCCGAGCAAACTCGGTGGCCACATCATCCCAAGTAGGGTATTTCTTCGGGTCTAGCCTGTAGTACCAGGCCCGTGGGTGCTTCTCAAGGGATGCAGCAAAAAGGTTCTTGAACATGGACGAATCCACTCCCTTGATGGCCATGAATTCTTTGAAGGCCCGTACATGTAGTAACGGGTCTTCGGTTCCCTCGAACATGGGTAAACCGGTGAGGTTCAGGTTCAGGTTTGGGGGTAGCTTGTCGTTCACCGGGGCATACTCACGGCTGTTTTCCCGATGGATGTTGTTACTCCCAGCTAAGTGAACTTGTTCCTCTAGTCGGTGAACCGCACTAAGTAGCTCAGTCAGAGACCCATTGGTCTCGGTATTAGGAGTCCTTTGCTCCACTGCAGCCATACGAGCAACAATAGCCACTTGACCAGCCCTCATTTCAGTCAGTTGGGCTTCAATGTCGGTCTGTTTAACGACCATGGCGTTCACAGAGGTTTTCAAACTGTTTAAAGCAGCTTCCATCTTGCGGGTGTGTCTGGTTGACGGCGGCCTGTCTGTAAGAACACCGTGTAATCAGAAACCGAACCCAGATCTTGGAATCATAAAAAGTACATCCCGAGCGACAAAAGGAAAACCTAAGTGAAAAAGACTCGAGGAGGACACCTAGACGGATGACTCGTGGGTGGTATAACTTCCTTAGGACTCGACTTTGTGGACCTAGTCCCGTTCGAAGGAAGGTCCACGTGAGACTTTTCGCCAGACTTTTTGACTCGAGTGTATAGACGGACCTTCCTTTGTAGGGGTATGCCCTACGCGGGTTGGTCGTGCCTTGATAGATAAGGCAGACTAGGGAAAAGGGGGGAAACTCGTGATGTAAGATCGACGGAGTTTCGACGCTATAAACCTTCGACATACTATGCAAAGACCCGACACACGAATAGACAATAGGTCCTATAATAAGGAAGATTTATTTTAGGAAAGTCGGATGTTTGAAATTTTGAAATTTGAATGCAGGATGAACGAATTTCCGAAAGTTTGAAAACTGAAAACGGAATTTTGAAAACCGAGATTTAAAATTTTGAAAAATCATAAAATCAAGGTGGTAGGGGGCGGAAATTCGAAAAGTCAAAACGGGTAGCATGCCGACTAAAGAAAAGGATATTTTGAGTCAAATCGTTGATCCTAAATTTCGGCGGCATTCCGAGTTTTGCAAAATTGGGATATTTGAAAAAACGAGTCCCGAAATGGGCAGCGTTTCGGGTTTTTCAAAATTTGTTTTTTTTTTGGAAAGATGCATTTTTTTAAATGACGGTTTTTTTGAAAATTGACACGGAAACCAAGTAGCACGTAGTCAAACAAGCATTATAACGACGCTTATGTATGCATTACGCTAAGTCTCGGTCGGTCAAAATAGGGTCTATACCAACAACGATGGCTCTCTCGTAAATCAGGACGGACTCCCTAAGCCGAGTTGGTCTTAGGACATGCCGCAAAACCCATACGAGTTCGGCCATAGAAGTCTTTAGCGCACCCATTTAGGAATGCACCGCGGTATAGTGGGACGTCGGACACAAGTAACTGGCCCGGGCAAAAATGGGTTATGCATGAATCATTAAACTAATGCGCGCACACTAATATACGAACGATTTCTCTTCGAGTCTCACCCTAGGAACCCCGATGACATGTGGTACATCACGTATCCCCAGCGGAGTCGCCAAATTGTGGACATGACGTAGGTCCACCCCGACGCGGCCACGCGTGGGTTTGGGTAGGCGAAATGAATCTCGTGGTAAGATCGTTCTCGGGTTCGAAATTTAAGTCAAAGGTGGAGTCGCCACCGAATTTTGTGGTTATTCGGAAGCATTCGAGCCCACTCTATGTCGTCATGGACCGTACACAAAGTACGGCTCATTTCGATTTCAGAGTTTATGGGACTCGTCCCTTTGCATTGCAATACCGATACCAGCTGCACCGGTAATCGTGTATAGAATGACTCTCATGCGCCAACGGTTTCGGGCATCCGGAAACCGAGGTTCTGAGTAAGGGGTGAGGGTACGTGTTGGGAAGCCCACTAAGGACACCCAACCCCGCCCGCACAATGGCGGCCTCTACTAAGACATCATTCGTGTTAGTGTACGCGCGCTAGTAAAACGACTAAATGATATGCAAACAGCATTTTCGGACTAAGCATGTGAATTTTGTGTTAACTACGTCACTTAGTGCATCTAACTATTGTCGAAGTTGTTTAGCATGTGAGGTTCATTTATAAAGCGGTAAACATCAAAATAAACAAAGCTCGTAAGTAGATTACAAATTACACAGGCGGAAATACAACTCGGCCAATACAAAAATTACGACAATAAAAATAGCATAAACGGAAAATAAAAGAAGCGATAAATAGATGAATAACTCGAAACGGACCCGTATATAGTAAATACGAACTAGACCGTAAGTTGTGCAATTAGACGAACTTCGATTAAATACACATTATATTGTGTACTAATCAAAGGACGGAGATTTGGGACCTAGGCGTGATGCTAGCCCGATCCCGAATCTCGATGCCTTGTCCCGGCTTATCACCTCGAGAAATGGAGTCTAAATTAATCATGTGTCGGATACGACTAAAGAGTCGTCAACACAAGATTAATAGTGTGAGACCGTCGATCAAAGTCGTTTTAGTGTAGTGACATGCATGAGTTTTAAAAATGGAATCACGTGATTGACTTTACACGCGACGACTAAGTCGTTTAAAAAAAACGAGGCTCGGATGATTAAAAATAGGCTCTCGGTTTTCTGGGCTACAGGACCCACTCGATCGAGTCATGGTCTGACTCGGTCGAGTGTATCCTCGAGGGTGGCTACTGCCCAGGATTTGGGATGCTACTCGATCGAGTGGCTCATGGCACTCGGTCGAGTGGCACCTGTACGAGGCATAACTTGTATTGTTTTATGTTTGAAAATCGATGATGGGCCGAGTTAAATAAAAATATCGCACGATTTAAATTTAACTCGGCTTCCGGTACTATAATCGTGTATGTACACGATTATAATACCGTTATCGGAATTTTATGAAAATGTTATCGTTAGATTGAAAATTTTGACTAGTGACGAAATTGGGTCCCTCTAAGACACGACATCGATACTAATCTTTTCGGATTATGTGATGTCGGTTTTCGTGTCAACGGGTTCCGTACTAGTCTTAGAAATGGATCCAGACGCGTCCAACTACGAATGCCCATGATCGCGTTACGCCCTTGAGTACATTGGGGCGGCGCTCCTCGAAAGGGTGTCACCTCCGTCGTTGCTCGTAAAGGGATTAAACGGACCTTAAAATAGTTATCGTAGTCAAACGAGTTTAGATCCGAGTTTTTATATACTATTATATATATATACGGTATTGTAGACACCCGCATTTTGACTGCCACGTGTCTATGGTAGTCTCCGAAAAACACCCGATGATGATCGGACGTCAACGTGACTTAGTATGCTCGGATTTGGGCTCGGAATTCATAATATCCGACATGGACTTTTTAGCGGAGTAAAATCTCACAAAACAGACCTCAAATTCAGGCCAAGTGGGCCGTTCCGAGCAAAATGAGACTAATTTGGGCCAAAACCGACACCAAAAATAATTCCCGTCTTTTGGCGACCGGGTCAAAACCCGGTCAAAGACAAAACCGTCTCATAAATCAGCCAAGTTCATTTGGCGCACAAATCAGAATTCAAAAAAGCAATCAAAACCAACAAAATCAAATCTTTCCTTATTTCTCTCGATTTGCTCGACCCACTCGATCGAGTGGATTGACCCACTCGGTCGAGTGGAGCGTCAAAACCCGGGTGTGGCCCGTTTGCGAAGGCACTCGATCGAGTGCACTAGGGCCACTCGATCGAGTGCCCCTATGTCGAGGGTGAGGTCTATAAATACCGCTTCACCCCCCCATGCATTTCAAGACTTTTGACACTCACTTTCACCCTACATTTTAACCTACATTCTACCCTACTTCAACCTTACTTCATCACACATTAAAGCCTTAGAAATCCTAAGCAAAAACACACAAAAACCAAGCTTTCGTCCCTCGATAAACCGACGTAACACACACACCTATACACACCATAACTCGCATACATCCTCGATACTCCCAAGCTTTGTCGCTATTCACGAGTCCATTTCCGAGGTCTATACTAGCATGTATGTTGAGGGTGTCCTAAACCCCTTTTCTATCTCTTTTCTATATCATTTTATGTACATTTTCGTATTATGATCGTAGTAACACCGACACTAACACTAACGTTCCTTATACTTTTTTTGTATCTTTATTTTGTATTGTCATTTTTCTATTACTAACATCATTAATAATACCGCGTATATATAAAACTAGTATCAAAATCGGTTTTAAAACGTTGGACTACGATGATCACTTTTGGTCCGTCTAATCCCTTTACGAGCAACGACGGAGGTGGAGCCCTTTCGAGGAGTCCCGCCCCAATGTACTCAAGGGCGTGACGTGATCGTGATCCGTCGTAGTTGAACGTATTTAATACCATTTCCATAATTGGTTCGAGACCCGTTGACACGAATACCGACATCACATAACCCGAAAGGGTTAGTTCCGATGTCGTGACGTAGAGGGATACATTTCGTCACTAATTCAAAAAAATTCTAATCTAACGTAAACGTTTTCCTAAAACTCCGATGACGGTATTATAATCGTTCATACACGATTATAGTATCGGAGGCCGAATTAAATACAAATCGTGCGATATTTGTATTTGGTTTGGCCGTTCATCAATTTCAAGTCATAAAACAAAGCGAGTTACCACTCGTACAGGGGGCACTCGATCGAGTGCCATAGGCCACTCGATCGAGTAGCACCCCAAAAAGTGGTCAGTAGCCACGCTAATAACACACTCGACCGAGTCAGTCAATGACTCGATCGAGTGGGTCTCATAACCCACAATACCGAGGGCTTGGACACATATTTCGAGCCCCGTTCTTTATCGACTTTAGACCATCATCCGACCATCCTATTTTCAAAACTATACACATCACGACACGTAGAACGACTTTGACCACTTTGACGTGATAAGTCGGGACAAGACTACGGGATGTGAGATTAGGCTAGCAATATGCCGCAGTCTCATGTTTCCGTCCTTCGTTTAATATGCGACATAATGCGTATTTAATCGGGGTTAGTCCATCTACATATTTCGCGGTCTAGTTTACATACGGGTCCGTCCCTTTCATTATATCGCGTTATTGTCATTTCGTTTATTATTTACACGTATTGCCGTATTGTGAATTCCGGGTTGTATTTCCGCCCGTGTAACTTGTACGTTATTTATTTATTTTCGAGCTTTGTTTATTTACTTGCTTTTACGCTTTATAAATGAACCTCGCATGCTAAATCACTTCGACAAGTAATAAGATGCATTAAATGACGTAGTTAACGCAAAATTCACATGCTTAGCTCGAAAACGCTGTTTGCATATCATTTCATTATTTTACTAGCACGCGTACACGAACACGAACGGTGTCTTAGTAGAGGCCGCCATGTGTGGGCGGGGTTGGGTGTCCTTAGTGGGCTTCCCAACACGTACTCTCACCCCTTACTCAAAACCTTTGGTTTCCGGATGTCCGAAACCCTTGGCGCACGAGAGTCATTCTTTACACGATTACCGGTATAGATGGTATCGGTATCGCAATGCAAAGGGACGAGCCCCATAAACTCTGAAATCGGAGTGGGCTTACTTTGTGTATAGCCCATGACGACATAGAGTGGGCTCGTATGGTTCCGAATAACCACAAAATTCGGTGGCGACTCCATTTTGACTTAAATTTCGAACCCGAGAACAATCTTACTACGAGATTCATTCGCCTACCCAAACCCGCGCTTCGCCGCGTCGGGGTGGACCTACGTCATGTCCACAATTTGGCGACTCCGCTGGGGATACCTGATGTACCACATGTCATCGGGGTTCCTAGGGTGAGACTCGAAGAGAAATCATTCGTAGATTAGTGTGCGCGCATTAGTTTAATGATTCATGCATAACCCAAATTTGCCCGGGCCGGTTACTTGTGACCGACGTCCCACTATACCACGGTGCATTCCTACATGGGTGCGCTAAAGACATCGATGGTGGAACTCGTCTCGGTTTCGCGGCATGTCCTAAGACCAACTCGGCTTAGGGAGTCCGTCCATCACACGAGAAAGCCATCGTTGTTGGTATAGACCCTATTTTGACCGACCGAGACTTAGCGTAAAGCATACATGAGCGTCGTTATAATGCTTGTTTGACTACGTGCTACTTGGTTTCCGTGTCATTTTTCAAAATACCGTCATTTCAAAAATGCATCTTTCCAAAAATACCAAATTTTGAAAAACCCGAAATACTGTCCGTTTCGGGACCCGTCTTTTCAAAATATCCAATATTCAAAAACTCGGAATGCTGCCGAAAATTAGACTTACGATTTGACTCAAAACAAGCCATTTTTTTAGCCGGCATGCTATCCATTTCAATTCGAATTTCCGATCCACCATTCGATTTTCGAATTTTCAAAATTCAATTTTCAAATCTTCGTGATGCCATTTGCGATTTTCAAATCCTCGAGATTCCATTCTCGATTTTCAAATCTCCGAGATGTCGTTTTCGATTTTCAAATCTTCCGGATCTCATTTTCAATTTTCAAATTTTCGGAAATTTATTTTCAATATTCAAATTTTCAAAATTCCAAATATTCAACTTTTCAAAAAAAAAAACTCGGTCCTGTCGGCATGCTGCCAATTTCAAAAAACGAGACCGTCTCCCAATTTTTTCAAAATGTGAATTTACTCGCAACCATTCTAACATTTCAAAATGCCCGGTCCTATTGGCCCACTACCAATTTCTGGACCGTTCTCTCAATTTTTCAAAATTCAATCTTTTTCAAAAACCTTCCTTATTATAGGACCTACCGTAATCTGTGTGTCGGGTCTTTTCATGATTTGTCGAAGGTCTTTAGCGTCGAAACTTCGTCGATCCTACATCACGGGTTTCTTCCCCATCCTAGTCCGCCTTTTTCTAAAAGCACAACCGACCAACACGAGTCATACACTCGTAAACGGAAGGTTCGTAAACACTCGAGTCCTAACTAGAAAGTCTCACGTGATCTTTCCCTCTAATAGGACGGTCCTCATGACCTTTCCTAAGGGAATATCGTCTGTCTTTCAATCCGTTAGTCGAGTCATCCCAATTTAAAAATCCTTTAACTTAAGGGTCTACCCTAATCACAGGGTCTATCCTTATTCAAGTCAAGTCAAGGGTCTCTAGCGTCGAAACTCTGCCGATCTTACATCGCAAGTTTCTTCCCTTACCCTGTCTGCCTTTTTCTCGAGGCCGAGTCAACCTTTTACAAGGCATAGCCCTGTGGCTAAAGGTTCGTGATCCTTACATCTAAGGGTCACTCGTCCAACACTCGAGTCTTAGCAAAACTTACAATCTCACTCGGGGGCTACCCTTTAGGAGAGCGATCAATCACGGTTGCTCTGAGGGTCATGTCTTACACGTGTTGTCTCACGTACCCCACTTTTGAGTCACTTAGATGCCACATCATCTGAGTCCTATAAGAGTCCTTAATCTCACTTGGGGGCTATTCTCCGACGGGGCGATTAACCACAGTCGCTTCGAGAATCGCACCTTGCTTTTTTTTAGGAGAGTCAAACCCGAGTCAAACCCGAGTTGTCTTTCCTCCCGCGCAATTTCCTATGCCTTGGCGTGTTTGGGTTCCGAAGCAACATTTCTGATTACGTGGGTATTCTCGCAGAGTATGGCACCCACAACCGGGAATAGGGACATGGAAAACACCATCAATGAAATAAAGACTTCGCTGGAAACAATGGTTAGTAGGCAGGCCATAACCGAAACCCATATAGGGTTCCTGAAAACCAACCAAGAGGCCATGAATGCTCGTTTAACTGTCATTGAACGGCAAGACTTCAATTCTGGATCGGTCAATACTGGGCCATTTGCCAAATTGATCAGCACGGTGCGTGAGCTCGAACAACAGTTCCATGCCTCCCGAGGGAACAACATTTATATTGAAAACTCCCGAGACTATACACCCATCAGTGAGAAACTACCAACAGATCTCAAATTAGAGGGGTTACCCATATTCGAAGGGATGGAGGATCCATTACTACACCTCCGAGCCTTCAAAGCATTTATGGCAATCAAGGGGGTCAAAGCCGACATGTTCATCAATCTGTTCGGCACATCTCTCGGAAAATATCCAAAAGCCTGGTTCTATAGGCTTAATGCAAAAAGATTCCCCACTTGGGAAGATGTGGCTACCGAGTTCGCTAAAAACTATTCTGATAATACCGAACTTCAGACTACCATGCGGACTTTAGAAGTCATGGCCCAAGAGCCAACAGAGGGTTTCACCAAATACCTTCAACGTTGGCGGGCAGAGAGTGTTAAGCTGGTAGACAAGCCCAGCGAGAAGACACTAGTGGATGCATTCATCAACAACCTCCTACCCTCCTACCGCGTCCATCTTAGGTATGCCGGCATCTCAAACTTTGTTGTGCTTACCGAAATGGGCACTAGGATTGAAGACGATCTTCGACATAACGAAGATTTGGGTGAAGCTTCTACCGAAGGCTATACTGGACATCCACTTGAGTCCTTAGAAGCCGAAGACTACTGACAACCTCATCCAAGAGTCCAGATTTGATTTGAGTCCGAGTCTGAGTACGAGTCTAGGATGTTCTATCTCTTTCAGTTTCAAACTCAGAGTCAACTGTATTCTGTCCTCTTTTTCAATCAAATAAAATCAGCTTTTTTCAGTCTCTCATATATGCTTCCCTTTTGTGTTTCCGAGAACATGATGAACACCATCATACACTGCGAGCACATGCACGTGACTATTATAGGCACATCTATAATGACTGCAGGAACTGAGCCCGTGTTTTCCCTTACCTGTTCCATGTCTGGCATAGACAGCCATATAACTACCCTTAGCAGGAGCGGTATCGAATCCTATGACAAATCTAGGTAGTCTCCTAGTTTGGGTTCAAGACGGGAGGCAAACCCATTTCCCACAATAAACACCCCTCCAATAAAACTGACCAATCCCTATCGTAGGCGTTAGTCTGACTTGATGCCAAAAATACCTAACTCGGGACGATGCTCCCACTAAGCCTGCTCGGAATTATGATGACAATACCGAGATCCAAACCACCATGCTTACCATAGAGTACTCCACCGCGAGTTGCACTCACACAAACACCAACTAGGCTCACACCTTACAAGGGTTTAGCTCCACAAGCCAAATCCAACCGATGGCCCACCCCCATATCCACCCACAACATCAAAGGGAGAGATAGTCGTGAAAAAAAAAAAGAAAAAAAAAGCTGGACAAAAAAAATCAAAAGTCCAAGAAAAAAAGCAAAAGGCCCAAAACAAAAGAGCTGGCCATCAAAAAAAGAACTCTCAGCATCCCCCGAGCTGATACGATCAATCCCACGACCGGGGCTAAGAGGTCAACCCAAAAAAAAAAAAAAAGAAACAAAATATTCAAAACCAATGACCGGGGCTAAAAGGTTAGCCAAAAAATATTCAAGAACCCATGACTGTAGTGAAAACGGTCAAATAGGGGAGAAACAATTAAGCTGGTCAGCTAACACTACACTTAGCCTTCCCATATTACAACCCTAAAGACCTTCTCGAGACCTAGGCTAAGAGACAGCCCGGAATTTTGAGGATTCTAGCTCCATAGGATACACCCTAACCATTAGGGCCAGACATGGAAATCAGATCCCGCATTATCAAACCTACCCCGAGCGAAGTTCGAGTCATTTTTACTCAGCTTCCCCCTTTCCTACCACATTGCAATACCTTACCCTCGAAACCTTAGCTCCACAAAATCGAGCTCCAGATTTCAAAGCATCAAGGCCACTTACGACCTAGCTCCACATTTCCAAAAACATCCAGACCAGTTACCAGCCCCAAACACGGGAACTCAACCTGCGGTCGGCATAGAACATGCCCAAATAGTTCACACCACCTCTGGGGGCTACCCCGGAGAACGCTCATAGTCACGGGATCAACATCCTAACTGTTCCAGCCCTTTGATCAAGACATCATTGAGAACGCACCTAGCCTACACCAACGCTATGGCTAGTTACACACAAAGGCCTAATAAACTAGGCACAATAACATATCTTCCAATCCACTGAACTACGGCTTGGTTTGATTTCACTACCAGTGAATACGTAGGCAGCCTTTCAACAAAGGCACAACCACCCACACATTCAAAAAGCACCGTCATTCCGGTCACGACACTGTCATGTTCTCAGCAGCTAGCTTTGTCGTCCTGGGGCTTCTTTTAGGCAGAAGACCTCCATCCACTTACAAAATCCAAAAATTTTCAAAAAAACTAGCCTTCTTTCTATAGTGTGTCCTAGTACTCGGCTCGGTCGAAGACGAGAATCTGTCGGGACTCGATGCGGCACCCACTTCGGGAATGTACCCCAAAACCAAAAATTAAAAAAGCACTAGGCTACAACATTGCCACTGCTAAGTCCTGCCGTGCAGTAATAGTCTTATTAACGACTACTGCGGTTCTCCTATACCGGATCCTTCTCTTTTCGATGTTCGACCGTGTTGCCACTCGCCTAGGCTATGGAATAGCGCAAGCTTAAGAGTCTTGTCATCTTAGGTGGCCCACCCCCCTACCGAGTCACGGTCCAACCCCTCGAGAGTCCAGTCGTGTCTGTCAGCTCGTCTGGTCACGTGCAGAGTCGAGTCTGTCGGTATGTCTCTCTCTTCAAATTCTTGGTTTGAAATTTGCAAAACTTAGCCATTTGAGAAAATCCTTTTTGACAAGGTCAAATTTCGGTCTATTTAAACTGCAAAATTCTTTTCTACCCCTTTTAATTTTGAAAACCTATCTCCTAGCACGTGAGTTGCTTTCAGGACTACGATTTCAAAGTGAAGTAAAAATCATTTTCCCCAGCGCAAGCCAGTCTATAGATGCTAACTGCATTTCCTATGTGCTATCTTGCTACATACCATGCCTGCTATTTCTGCCTATGTATCTAACATTTCAGGTACCAGCTAGTGCTTCCCAACGGAACAACAAAGGCGGTGTTTCTCCTAGAATGCTACATCCAAGACGTGATGTGTCGGCATACGGGTACACCCAAGACTTCAGAAGCAAGTCTCCGCGCAGCTACTTTTCTCTCCAGCGAGAGTCGGTGTTTTGTCTATGTGTTACATACAAGTTGTTATGTGTCAGCATACAGGTACACTCCAGACTTCAGAAGCAAGTCCCCGCGAAACTATTTAATTTCCCCAACGGAGTCAGCTTTCCCCGGTGTGCTACATCCAAAGTGCGATGTGTCGACATACGGGTACACCTACTCCCCAAAAGAGGCAGGCTTTACTCCCCACGGAGCATCATCATCAGCTCGAATACGACCCAAGGCTTCGGAAGCAAGCCCGTACAGCTCCTGTATTTCCCCAGCGGAACGCCCAAGGTGGCATTTTCCCCAAAATGATACGGGATGGGCCCACACATAGGCGCGCCCAGGACTTATGCTACAAGTCTGACTCCCCACGAAGCTATCGTCATCAGGACAGGTATGACCCTCTGCTTATGGCTGGCGAGCCCTTCACGCAAGTCTACTGGACTATAAACGACCCAACCGGAAGTCTACCAGGTCGTAACGGGCTTGGTAGCTACTCTGACTTTCGCCTTGTCCAAGCCTCAGTCAGAGTGGGGGCTCTGTAGACACCCGCATTTTGACTGCCACGTGTCTATGGTAGTCTCCGAAAAACACCCGATGATGATCGGACGTCAACGTGACTTAGTATGCTCGGATTTGGGCTCGGAATTCATAATATCCGACATGGACTTTTTAGCGGAGTAAAATCTCACAAAACAGACTTCAAATTTAGGCCAAGTGGACCGTTCCGAGCAAAATGAGACTAATTTGGGCCAAAACCGACACCAAAAATAATTCCCGTCTTTTGGCGACCGGGTCAAAACCCGGTCAAAGACAAAACCGTCTCATAAATCAGCCAAGTTCATTTGGCGCACAAATCAGAATTCAAAAAAGCAATCAAAACCAACAAAATCAAATCTTTCCTTATTTCTCTCGATTTGCTTGACCCACTCGATCGAGTGGATTGACCCACTCGGTCGAGTGGAGCGTCAAAACCCGGGTGTGGCCCGTTTGCGAAGGCACTCGATCGAGTGCACTAGGGCCACTCGATCGAGTGCCCCTATGTCGAGGGTGAGGTCTATAAATACCGCTTCACCCCCCCATGCATTTCAAGACTTTTGACACTCACTTTCACCCTACATTTTAACCTACATTCTACCCTACTTCAACCTTACTTCATCACACATTAAAGCCTTAGAAATCCTAAGCAAAAACACACAAAAACCAAGCTTTCGTCCCTCGATAAACCGACGTAACACACACACCTATACACACCATAACTCGCATACATCCTCGATACTCCCAAGCTTTGTCGCTATTCACGAGTCCATTTCCGAGGTCTATACTAGCATGTATGTTGAGGGTGTCCTAAATCCCTTTTCTATCTCTTTTCTATATCATTTTATGTACATTTTCGTATTATGATCGTAGTAACACCGACACTAACACTAACGTTCCTTATACTTTTTTTGTATCTTTATTTTGTATTGTCATTTTTCTATTACTAACATCATTAATAATACCGCGTATATATAAAACTAGTATCAAAATCGGTTTTAAAACGTTGGACTACGATGATCACTTTTGGTCCGTCTAATCCCTTTACGAGCAACGACGGAGGTGGAGCCCTTTCGAGGAGTCCCGCCCCAATGTACTCAAGGGCGTGACGTGATCGTGATCCGTCGTAGTTGAACGTATTTAATACCATTTCCATAATTGGTTCGAGACCCGTTGACACGAATACCGACATCACATAACCCGAAAGGGTTAGTTCCGATGTCGTGACGTAGAGGGATACATTTCGTCACTAATTCAAAAAAATTCTAATCTAACGTAAACGTTTTCCTAAAACTCCGATGACGGTATTATAATCGTTCATACACGATTATAGTATCGGAGGCCGAATTAAATACAAATCGTGCGATATTTGTATTTGGTTTGGCCGTTCATCAATTTCAAGTCATAAAACAAAGCGAGTTACCACTCGTACAGGGGGCACTCGACCGAGTGCCATAGGCCACTCGATCGAGTAGCACCCCAAAAAGTGGTCAGTAGCCACGCTAATAACACACTCGACCGAGTCAGTCAATGACTCGATCGAGTGGGTCTCATAACCCACAATACCGAGGGCTTGGACACATATTTCGAGCCCCGTTCTTTATCGACTTTAGACCATCATCCGACCATCCTATTTTCAAAACTATACACATCACGACACGTAGAACGACTTTGACCACTTTGACGTGATAAGTCGGGACAAGACTACGGGATGTGAGATTAGGCTAGCAATATGCCGCAGTCTCATGTTTCCGTCCTTCGTTTAATATGCGACATAATGCGTGTTTAATCGGGGTTAGTCCATCTACATATTTCGCGGTCTAGTTTACATACGGGTCCGTCCCTTTCATTATATCGCGTTATTGTCATTTCGTTTATTATTTACACGTATTGCCGTATTGTGAATTCCGGGTTGTATTTCCGCCCGTGTAACTTGTACGTTATTTATTTATTTTCGAGCTTTGTTTATTTACTTGCTTTTACGCTTTATAAATGAACCTCGCATGCTAAATCACTTCGACAAGTAATAAGATGCATTAAATGACGTAGTTAACGCAAAATTCACATGCTTAGCTCGAAAACGCTGTTTGCATATCATTTAATTATTTTACTAGCGCGCGTACACGAACACGAACGGTGTCTTAGTAGAGGCCGCCATGTGCGGGCGGGGTTGGGTGTCCTTAGTGGGCTTCCCAACACGTACTCTCACCCCTTACTCAAAACCTTTGGTTTCCGGATGTCCGAAACCCTTGGCGCACGAGAGTCATTCTTTACACGATTACCGGTATAGATGGTATCGGTATCGCAATGCAAAGGGACGAGCCCCATAAACTCTGAAATCGGAGTGGGCTTACTTTGTGTATAGCCCATGACGACATAGAGTGGGCTCGTATGGTTCCGAATAACCACAAAATTCGGTGGCGACTCCATTTTGACTTAAATTTCGAACCCGAGAACAATCTTACTACGAGATTCATTCGCCTACCCAAACCCGCGCTTCGCCGCGTCGGGGTGGACCTACGTCATGTCCACAGGTATATAATGTTAGTAATAAAAAAGAAATCAAAAATGCGAAAAGTATAAAATGTTAGTGTTAGCGTTACTATACTAATATGATTATGATATAAAATGCGAAAATGTAAATAAAAAAAACGAAGTAATAAAGATTGAGACGGGGTTTATGACACCCTCAACATACATGCTTAGTAAAGGCCTCGGAAATGGACTCGTAATAGCGCCACGGACGCGGGAGTATCGAGGATGTACGCGAGTTATGGTGTGTGTGTGTGTGTATGGGTGGATTTGTCGGTTTTTCGAGGGACAAGGACTCGGTTTTGATTAGGGTTGCTAAAGGTTGAAGTGTAGGGTTGATGTAGAGTGTTTAGGGTAGAAATGAAGGTTTTTTTTGCATGGAAAAATTTGAAGAAATGAGAGGGGTTTGAGGGGGTATTTATAGATTTTACCCCACGACCTAGGGTCACTCGATCGAGTGCCTTTGAAAACGGGTCTGGTCCGGTTTTTGAGGCTCCACTCGATCGAGTGGGTCAACCCACTCGATCGAGTGGATCAAGGGAATCGAGTCATTTTAGGAAATAGTTGATTTTGCTTGATTTTTGAATTTTGTATTGGGCGCCAGTTTCTGGAAGCTCCTCTAGGCTGATTTATGTGACGGATTCGTATTTGACCGGGTTTTGACCCGGTCGCCAAAAGACGGGTTTTATTTTTGGTGTCGGTTTTGGCCCAAATTAGTCTTATTTTGCTCAGAACGACCCACTGGGCCTGAATTTGAGGTCGGTTTTGAGAGATTTGTACTCCGCTAAAAGTCCACGTCGGATATTATTGATTCCGAGCCCAAGTTCGAGTATACTAAGTCACGTTTGCGTCCGATCATCATCGGGTGTTTTGTCGGGAACTGCTATAGACACTAGCAGGCAAAATGCGGGTGTCTACAGAGGCATAACATTATGACTGGGTTCACTTTTTTTTGTGAACAGTACCACGTGAATAGTACCACGTGAACAGTACACAACTTTTTCCTTTTCGATTTTTTTTGGGTATAAAAACTACACAATTAAAAAATCACAAATTTAACAACGAACAAAAAAGCTAGTCAAAACCGATTAACCCTTGAACTACCTCGCTTAAGTTTAACCTTTGAATTCCAATCGCAACCGGAAAATCAACCAAAAAGTTGGCTTCGTCACATCTTTAGGATCATCTTGATATTGAGAAAAATCAAGAGTTTTAGCTCTGATACCATTCTGATGCGAAATAAAAAACGGAAGCTCCAATGAAAACTTCTTTTTGTATTTTTTTTTAGAACCAAGGTTAATGTAACCTTGAAGTTTATTGACGAACGGAAATAAACGATAAACATAATAGGATATTTAGCCCGTAGTTCGACCTTGAACCCGGAACTAATCACGAAAAGAGATTGGAGCCCAATCTTTTATCGCCAATTCGAAGTACCTTCTCGAATTTAGTAAACACCATGATCACATGATCAAAATGCAACCAGTTTTTTTTCATTTCATAATTCATATTCTTCCTCTTTTATTTCATGAAAGTGGTACAGCTTATATAGCCTACATTTCAAGATCAACTCGTGATCATGGGGAATATTACGTTGTTTAATAATAACTATGCTAATTGGCAACATATAATATGAAATATTCTATCAATCAAATCCTTCTCTAACTAAGTGATATGGTTGCTCGAGTTTTGAGGATGTTGTGTGATATGTTGGGGATCAGGACATCTTTGTTGTTTGGTGAAGATCATTTTGTGTGATCCTTGTCATATCTTCAGGACCGTTTGATATCCCACATATATGGAGATCTCCTTGTTGCCTTTTATTTAAGATAAGATATACTCATCATATCCCCTTTTATTCTACTACTACATTTGTGAATATTACAAGATTCTTCACATCTCATCAAGATATCCGAATGCACCTAGATGAAGTTCTAGTCACATTCAGTTCTAGATGAGGTTCTAGTCAGATTCTTCACATCTCATCAAGATATCCGAATGCACCTAGATGAGGTTCTAGTCACATTCAGTTCAATAAGGAACAACAAATTTAGAGGCTATTTGGAGGGATCGGGCCCTTCATTTATGTCATTCTAACTAAGAGAACCATTTCACTAGAAAGAGTAAACGGACTTTATCTGTTTCAAAGGTCTAAACTAAGATCATGTTTGAATAAAGTTATAAATATGAGGGAAATAAAAGGCCTAAAACATTAGGAAAAACAAGTAAAAAAAGGATATGAGGGAGTGTATGAGAAGAATGATGAAACATAAGAGGGATAGAAAAGGTTGAATGAAAGAAACTAACTAAAAATTAGATGACAAAAGAAAATCATATTTAATTCTGAATTTAAGAAGGATTGTAGGAGGATGAGAAAGGTAAAAAGGGAGGTGGGGGAAAAAGAAAAATCATCATAGTAGATGAAGAAGGGGGGTCAATAAGAGGGCGAGCTTTAGGGGGAAGTGAGAAGGAGGATAGAGGTCGGAAGAGGCGGGGAAGGAGAAAGACAAAAGGATGAAGAAGAGATATAGATTAATCTTAGTAACAGAGAAATAAGAATATGATCGGAAGAGGAGAAACATTAAGGAGAGATATAAATGATTGTCGGAGATATGGTGAATAACGTGAGGAATGGAAGGTGTGGAAAAGATTTTATATATAGAAACGAATCTTAGCTGATAAAGAGGATAAGGGAAAGAATAATGAGGCGTGAAGGATGATGAAAAATGATCTTAGTGGACGAGGAAGGAGGAATAAGAAAAGGAATGTTAGGGGGGTGAGGTGATAAGGAGAGAGGAGCGTGTGGGAGGAAGGGGTACGGAATCTGATAGGTTGAAACAGTTGAAATGATAACAGAATCGCTAAAATAAATGATAAAAACACTTCATTTGGAAAAATGAATCTTAGATGGTGACGAGTAGAAGGAGGAAAGTAATTAGCGAGAAGGGCAATAAGAAGACGAAAAGCTAGACAAAAAAGATGAATGATCCTGGTAGCTGGACATAAGCAACCAGAAAGAAAGTAGTGTTAGGGAAAGAACACAAAGGAGTGAACCAAAAGGACGTAAAGGGCGTGAAGGGTAAGATGAGTAAATGGGACGAACCGTTGCTGAACTAGATAACAAAAAATAATCATATATAAGGATGAATCTTGAATGATGAGGAGGAGCATAGGCGGGAGAGGAGGGGCGAATAAGGAAACGAGAAGGAGATGAGGATATGAAGGTGGTAGATGAGGAGGACAACCGATCTTAGTAGAAGGTAATGGTAAACAGGAAGAAGAGGAACGTTAGAGAAAAGTGAGAAAATAGGAGAAGGGTCAGGGGGATGCTAAGGGTAAACTAATGTAAATGACAAAAGCAAGACCTATTTAAGGATGAATCTTAGATCGTGAAGAGGGGAGACACATGGGGGGAAGGAAGAAGATAAGGGCATGCAGTGATGTAGATGAGGGGTACGAGGAGAAGGCATGGTGGAAAAGGGAACGGAAAATGGGATGTATATGAGGAAACCTGATAGACGAGAATGAGTAACGTACAGAGGAACACTTTAGGGGGAGAGACAAGTGTAAGAAGTTGGGGCTAAGGGAAGACACCCTCACTATTAATTGTCCGCTTAATGTTCGCACGAAACATATTGCATCCACCTTGGAGCTCCGCGCGCATCGCACGCGGAGAAACAACTACTCCCTTTCATCCATTCAATCCTTTACTTGGGAGGTTTCACAACTTTTAAGAAAAGTGGTAAAAGTAAGGGTATTATTGATAAATCAAATGGTTTTATGGGTCCACCAAACTTAAAGTGAGGAAAAAGTAGTAACATTTTGTGTAAATAGAGTAAGGATCTAAGGATTATAAGGTAAAATATTTTGCCAAAAAGGGTAGGTAAAGAATTGATTGTATTGTCCATTTATTGTCAGGGTAAAAAATTGAATGGATGGGAGTAGTATATACAAAATATGTGAATTTCCAAAGACCAACTGCTGCTCAACAACATATCCAGACTAGCAGAAGGTCAAAAAAATTACACCAATATAAGATTCAAAAACGTCACTCCCTATTTCCAGGCGTGAGTAACCGCCAAATTTTACACACAGGATAGTGTTGACGTCTTGAAATAAAACCAGAAGTATCAATTCACTACTGTAGTTGATTAAGATAAACAATTTGTAGAGACTCAGAGGCTTTGCCACAGGCTTCTATTCCCGGCTAAAACCCTAAAAGGATGGAACAAACAAATTAAGTTTCAACAGTCCGACCTGCTATTGCTGATCCCCAGGTTCTTCGCTTAATGTGAACTTCATAACTCAAACAACAACAAAAAAAATAACATGGATTTGTAATGAGAAAAAACTGGACACAAGTATTCTCAGCTCCTTATGGAGGCATAATATTCCGGTCTGCCAGTACAAAAAGGACGAGTTAACATACTCCCTCGATCCCATCCATTCAATTCTTTACATAGGCCCCCACGTAAAGAATTGAATGGATGGGAGGGAGTATACTATAGCTTATTTGATGTCAGGGACAGTCACATGGATCACCAAGTTTCCTTCGCCCTTTAACATGTCCCAAGAAGACTTGGAATACTTATTTAACTATTTGAGGATTTTTTTTTGTCAAATGCTACCTTATGGAGTATTACTTTTAATTTAATACAACTGCCTTTAAATTACGTTTTTAGTTTCCGTTTCATATTACCTTATGTTTCTAATCTGTTGCCAAAGACTAACAAATGAGTAATGCCCGTTTTTTTTGGTCAATATTCTGGCATATACTCGCTGCAATCAGACCTTGATTTTTTTTTACAACACTACTGAAGACCAAAGTTGGAGAAATCAATTTCAGAAGAGTAAACAAAAGAGAGAAAGTCCTGCAATTTTGGAGGAAAAAGAGAAAATGAAGAAAGGCAGTTTTGGCAACATAGAGACAAATCAATGCCTAAAACTTTTGAACCGTTCGGCAACAAATAAACACATAGGAAAATAAAACAAAAATAATTTACCGGTATTTGTTTTGCAAAGATTCTTAACAGAAGGAAGACAAAAGACGATGCAAGCAATGCCAAAGATCAGGTAAGTAACACAAGGAAACACTAACAATTGCAAGTACTGAAATAACTCACCTTGGTGACTTTGTGAAAGCTTAATCTCCTACCTCCTTCTGTGAAAACACCAGGTAACCAATGTCAAGGCACAAGTAATTTAACATTATTAGTCATGAGAAGGATGAAATACAATTACAGAACACATTGCTTAACAAGAAAATTTTGTGCCAGACTTGAATAGGTATTTACCTTGATCAGCCATAGTTGAAAAGAGATCAGACGCAGAAAGGGCTTCTTGGTGACTCCAAATTTCTCCAGTTCCTGCTCTTTGCTAATGTGCAATATTTAAAATATTTTTTTTAAAAAATAAAAAATAAAAGATGAAGAATTTATGTACTGTGATTAAGCAACACGAGGGTATTGTTGGAAACCATTATTTTGTGAAAATTGCACGGAATTGGACTACTATGAGGGCTTGAGGCGTGCTGGAAGAAGTGTCGTATTGAAAATCAACACATGACACGCGGCTAAAGTGAAGGGTCGAAGTAACATAAATTATAATGACTTGGAATCTCTTCGACCTTTAAGATATTAAACCAACATGAAGGTTGAGATCTTCCCAACCTTTAAAAGTTATAAACAAATAAGTAATTCACAAATTTTTGAGGGACACAGAATGACGACTAATTGATTGGCTGACAGCAGTCTTGAGAGCATGCAGTATGATTCTTTCCAATGGGAGCAACCATCAAAAGCCATTTCAGAGTTCTGTCCTGCGTGCGTGCTATGCAAAATATAGCTGAGCTTCTTTCATCTTGCAGCACGCAGTTGCTCTGAAACAAGGGGCTTCACCCAGAACAATGAGAAGTATCAAATTGCTTTGGCTACTTAACGGCTAGTTGCTTCCTTGGCGAGTCGTACTAAGCGCAATAGTCCCTCGACATCATGGAAGTTGAAGTCTAGAGCTCTTTTGATGGAAGTGATACCCTCCACTGTATCTTTGTGTCCCGTACTAGCACTAGCAGCTCCAAAAGCAATATGTGATTTCCTTGAAGCTTCCATTGCAGAATTTACATTTTGAGCCTGCAAAACATACGATATGAAATCATCCCATCTTTAGAATCCTTTGTACTCCCTTTTAAATTTTGCTGGTTAATCCTATACTTTAGGGGGCTATAGGAGTGGAGAATGATTACTGTTGACCTGCAGAGTTATTTTGTACTCTCAACATATTGTGAAAATCTGACAAAACTTATATAAAGGGCATCCTGACAGGATGGTGGGGATGAGGAATGGTTGGCATATCCTTACCTCACTGTTAACAATACAATTAGGGCTTCTTCATAATCAAAAGACCACAACCAATAGTGATTCATTTTCCTATATTCCATCATAATTCACAAAGTACATCAAGTTTTTGGCTCCAATTGGAATAATTATGAAAAATTAACCATATCATTTTCAAAGCCAATCTGCCATCAGTTAATCACTAGTGCAGTAGCGCTTGACATGAACTACTGTGCCAAAAAAGTGTGTAATGTCACAAACATATGCCAGAAACCAGTTATGGAATAACACGTAATGACAAACCAATGAGCAAAAGTTTGTGCAACATACATCAAATGTTCAATAAACATATTAATTGAAAGCAATGGTGACACTAGTTGTTCACTGCAAAAACCACTTGACCATTGTCAGAATTTAAAACTAAAAGAGGTCCTACCATTTCTGATAGTTAAAAGATTACTCACAAAGCTGAGAAGTCTTGAAAAGTTTGGACGATTTCTGGCAGCAATGACAAGGTTTCCAACGAGTAACGGAGAATCAACACTCCTAGCTTGTGCAGCCTTGTCGCCGGTTGAAGTATTGTTCAAGTTATCAATGTCAGAGGCAGAAGAAGAAGGAGATTCCCCTACATATTAAATTAAAAGACCCAACATCAGCAATTGTAACAAAACTAAACAATTATCTTACTAGAACGCTGAGCACATAGATCAACTGGTGCACACAGATATAGGTTAAGTAAAACTTTCGAGCCCAAACCCAGGGGATGCAATAGTGTTAAAACATTGGATGGAGAGCCTTGCTACACTTGTGGTCCAGCGGCTCGAATCCGGGATAAACCACATGACACAAACCGGAAAAAAATGATCTCATTGCCAGCAGAACATACCTAAAAAGGGCGAAAATAAAATATTTGCAGAATGACTGCTGATACATATTCCCATCAGGGATCGAGTGAGACCTATTAAGAAGCAAATCCAACTACGTACTCCCTCCATAACATTGATTCCTTCCACCTTAAAGTGGCACATTACTTAAGAGAAACAATAAAATATACAAAAGTAAAGGAGTAAAGTAAGTGGACCACTTAGATAAGAGAGAAATGTAGTACAAAAAAAAAGTTGAATAAATCCAAGAAATTGTTAAAAGGGAAAATGTGGAAGATATAAATGAAAAGAAGGGAGTATAATATAAAAAATTTCAGTGCCGCATTCCTCGGAAAATTGACAGACATGTCACCTGGGAACTTGGCATGCCACCTATTAATTCTACGATCTCTCCAACATTCGTCCACTATATTATTTTTAAATATCCATATATTAAGCTACAATACCACTAATGAAACCAATACTCATCACTCAGAACCAAACGGATTAAATATAACTGGAGCTCAGCACATAAAATGACAGATTAATCAATTCACTGTCGAAGATCATTTTGTGTAGCATACCCAAAATCTCGTCATTAATTTATTTATGGATCTACACATAGTTACCCTACGATACATGTTTGCCCCAACATTGATCATTTAGATTCTAAAACATTGAGTGTTGTACTGCAAAGAGAAATAGTTTACCTTGATACCATGGTTTAGCTCTGTCTGGAAGAAATTAAGTATAAAATGATAAATGGCTTCCATGAATTACAACAAGCAAAACGATGAGATCGTAAAACTAAAGAATTGCCCACAAAACCATGTCCACCCGGCTTCCACAAAGCAGGTAATCAAGAAAATGGAATGCAAGAAAGGTGGCGTAGGTCAGCAAATTTTGTTACCTGGAGGAACCATCTGCAGAACAGTTTGCAATTCAGACCGATCTCTGCTTGCAATGTTGTGTGATGAATATACAACCCTCAAATATGCAACCTCCATACATTTGTATGCCAGTGCAGCTGTAGCCATGTCTTTAGACTTCTCATATTCATGGGCGCAAAACCTGGTGGTTTTTGTTTGGAAGAGAGTGGGTGCAGAATTAGTGAAAGTACTACAAACAATGATAAAAAGCTCCCCCTCTTATCAAGAACAGCCCCAATTGTCTACAACCCATTGTATGCACATATTATTTGTGTAGCGCTCCTTCAAAAAGCAACTAAGTTAACTTTAAAGTTAGTTCAGTAACTCTGTAAAGGAGCTTCAATCCTATGAAGATATTAAGCTCGGGTATAAAAGCTAGCTCAATATTGTTGTAAAGTTGCCCAAAAACTTTACAAAGGGGATCGGTAACTTCTATCTAGTTGTAATTACGTCGTACCATTTTTTGTTACCGATTGCAACATCCCCCCAATGCCTCAAGAACTCCTAAAACTGGCGAGGTCGGTGGTCTGTGGTCATATGTATGCAGTCTTATTTGTGTTAACAAACAAAAAAACGCTATATTTGGATGACCAGCAATGAGAATTGCGTGGAGGGTGGCATCAAAGTAATTATGCTTTAGTGTGAGTGTGTCATGAATTTACAAAAATATAGTTTGGCTGGGGAAGAGATCATGAATATTTTAAAGTTTAAACAGAACGGAAAGAAAACCTACTTTCATAGATTGAAATTTCTTGAAACACAGGTCTGTCATTGACATAATGAAGTCAACCTTTTTGCAATTCATGAATTGGTGATAAAATAGTGAACTTCAACTAATATCGTGCAACTTCTCTTAAGCAAAACTAAGTAAAGAATTAACGGTGGTTTACTAATATAAAGTCCTTCATGGAATTCGACTAGTCTAAAACAACTGTTTGACAAGCTTGAAGCTCAACTGAGCCCAAGAAATCAGCACTGCAAGTAGACGTGACAAAACCCGATCCGACTCACCCGAGGTCGGACCCGTTCGACGATCGACAATACTGAAATATCTTAGTGACCAAAACCGACCTGGTTTGATTTGGCTCAATCCGATACCTGATTATATCCGATAACCGATAGATTCCGAATTCGGTAACAACCGAGTCGGTTAAACTCGACAAGAAAATACCCGACCCAAATCTGACTCAAATAACTGAAAATTATCCAAAATATACGTAGCCGAAAATACCCGATCCAAATCCAACGCAAATAATAAAAAAATTATTCAAAAAACAGGTAACCGATATAACCAATAAGGTGGCCCATTCCGAATTCATATATCGAGTAATATGGCGTACGAGTAAAACTAAAAGGAGAAGGTGATGAGTGATGAAGTCCTAGATTCATTGAAGACATGCAAATTGGAGGTTCAATATACAAACGTGGGAACATGGGTTGAATGTGGGATTGTAATGTTTAGTATACGTATTAACTAACAGGCGGCTCGTATGATTTCATATGTTTTATAAAATATACTTACATGGAGTTATAAGTATAAGTAAAACATACTTTCGTATGTGAGATTGTCATGTTTAGTACTATAATTATAAAGTTTACTTAATACGAAACTATTAATTTATTACGTGTATAAAGAGTATTTTTATTTGATATCGAGTTAGCTGAGTTAAGATTAATTGAATTTCGTGTCTATTTGAAATAAACTATTACTACATGACATATTATCTGAACGAACCCGTTCCTAAAACAACCGCAACCCGACCAAGACTTAGCCGTTCTAACCCGATACCCGTACCCCGTTCTAACCCAATACCCGTACAGTATCATGACTCGAAACTACCCGACCGAATCTGATTCGACCCGCTAATTCAAATGAGCCAAAAATATCCGATAGTTTGGTAATCCGAACTCGAGACAACTCGACTCGAACCCCATCCACCCCCATCCGATTGGCACCTCCAACTGCAAGGAGATCCTTAATGATGTGTGTTAACTATGTCAAGTTTCAATGAAGTTACACCGTCCACACAGTTTATAAAGGCTAACCATAAACCAAACAACAACAAAAAGAATTACCTGCATTGCATCAAACGCTTTAGGACATCAATCAAATATCTACCTCAAACTGTATACTTACCGAAAAAGCTTTGCGGTATCACTATATATTTGCATTGCTTGAACAATGTCCCCTTGTTTAGCACTCTCATTCTTTCCAGATTCTAGTAAGGAGGCTCCATGAAGAAATTTGAGTGCAGCGTCGAAATACAATCCTGTACTCTCCATTGGATCAGCATTCTGTTGCATCAAACAACACAAGCACAGATTTATATAGTTGCTCATTGCTCATCAAAGGATGTAGGGAAAAGTGAGGTTATTACTATAACCTTTACGCGATCGGCCAGGTGTTTGAGACTCTTGGCTTCTTTTATAGCACTGCTTGCCGTCTGACTTGATGAATCTCTTTTATGAGGACTCGATACCTCTTTATTCTTAACCCTGTGGCCGTTAGATATTGTAATCTTAGACAGACCATGATGAGGCTCTTTTGGATGAACATCAGTAGATAATGAACTCGTGTTATTACCCTGCAACAGATGTACCTTATTGGAGGTCTCATTTTTCATTCCATCAGAGGGTGGCAAACATTGAGATTTCACATTTATAGACACTAATTTTATGGAATTGGACTTTGGCTTTGCCAGGTCGAAATTTTCCGGAGATGTTTTCTTATTGTTTCCTTGTTGCAGTTTGCACTCTGGAATAGTGAGTTCTTGGATTCGGGCAGTAGCCTGTCCACATGTATTGAAATTGCTTTCAAAGTTGTCTTGAACTCTGTTTGTTCTGCCCTGTATTCTCTCTTCATAATCTTCCATCTTATGCGGCATTTCGACATACGATTCAGACATCTTGATCTCATTCTTTTCCATATTAGACTGACAAGTCTGATTTTTATCCCCATTTTGATGTCTTACACTTTCACCATTTTTGTCTTGCACTTCAATCAGAGACTTATGATCAACTCCAGCGTCGATTAAATCTTTCCTTACCATCCCTTCAACTCCTGATGCAAGCTTATCAACTATGGAACCTCTCAAGGGAGACGATGAAACTGAATCGACCGGTGAACCTTTTATTTCCTGGGACTTATACTTCACTTTAAAAGATACAGTAACTTTTGACGAACTTGATGTGGCAGCCACATGGGCACTTGAGGAATCCTTTTGTTGGGACTCGTTGTTATCAGTTATCTGTTGTGAAATACTTCTACACTTCCTATCTATTTTACTATTTCTTTTACTTGTACTAGCTTCCTTCCCTTCGGATTTGGACATCCTGTATCGTTTACTTCTCAACTGTTCGTCATCATCCATCCTTTTTACAGATGACAGAGTAGCGTTCGGAAGATCCTTGAAACTATTGCCTTTCCTCTTCTTAGGAACAATATTACTACTATCTGGGGAAGTATTAAGTTCTTGATTTGACCTTTTACCACCTGTCTCATTCTTTGAATTCCCAAAGGATTCAAATTCTGAGTTTCTCATCTGATCCTTTCCAGCTGTCTCAGCCACTACTCCATTCCCAGAGCTAACATCAAACATCTCATTCCTTTGAGCTAGAGGAGTTGTCCTGTTATTATTACCACTTAGCGAAACCCGTATCTTGCTTTTCCTAGATGTTCTAGGGATTTCTTGCTCTAATTCTCTTCTGCCTTCAATCTTTGGGTTCTTAAAATTACCTGTTTTGACGCCATGCAAAACCAATCATTGAAAATACAAGTGCAGTATGAGCAGAACAATTGGTAAATACTCCTGAACTATGACTATACCTCCATCAGAATGACAATCAGATTGCAGAACCTTAGATATTTTCCGCTTATTTGTCTCCATAGACATATCACTGGACTTGGTTTTTTCTGCATTCATCAGTTGACTGTCCTTCCTTGTTGAACTTTTAATTTTAGACTGTTGTTTCTTCTTTGATGAGCTTGAAGGCCCATTTGAATGATCTTGGAAAGGTGAATTGGATGTTCTTTTTAGTTTACCATCATTAGAAACATTAGGTTGTAGTGTTTCTAATGCAGTTGTCCTGGTAGCCAATTTATCAAGAGGAACATCAAGTCTGGCAGGGAACTCTGGAAGCAAGTTGTAACGTGCTCTCACAACTTTAATGCATTCTTCCTCACTAATGCCGCAGCAATTCATATTAGGCCTAAAACATGTTTAGAATCTATAAGAATTTTGCGTGAACGAGAGGAGCACAGCACATGATGTTTCTTATACACTAGAATTCTGAGGCTCTGGGCTAGGCAATGGTTAAATATGATCTCGTTAGGGTATCTGAAGCCAGTTAATGAAATTTCATACTGCAATTACGCTATTTTTCGTTATGTAACACACATGAAAAAAATGCTGATATTTTGGCCGCATCAACTAATATTTCGAGATATTGTTGTTGCGATATATTCAGGCTTCAAACGATACTATATGTAGCTTACAGAAGAAAAAAAAATATTGGAAATGGTGTACATCTTTATGGAAAAAAGGCAATGAGAGACTGGACAGACTATGAACATGGGAAAGCAACTTGAATTTTACGACTTAAGTAGAGGAGATCTAACCCATTCGGTTAATATTTTTGTAATTACAGATATATAGGACGCTAGATGTCAGTACATTACACTAGTCCATGACATCCCTACACCAATATTTCATACCCTTAACATGACAATGGCCAACACCGCATTTTGATACTATAGCACATGCTACATATTTGTCAGTCATGAATGAAAATGAAACGCTTGAACTTGAACTTTTTCAAGCTGTAAAGTGCCTGTCAAACAAGAAATTCAATCAAATACAAAAACTGAACTTACAGCCAAGTTTGCAAGCTGCAGAGCCAAGTATCAGGAAGCTCATCTTCTTTGGAGCCAGGTGGAAGAAGTCGCCATTTTTTACATTCGTCACATTGAACCCATACATCTGAATCAGCGCCAACAAAAGCTTGGTCAAATATGGGTCGGGTGTTCTCTAGCACAAAAGCATTGTTGGAGGACCCACTCAGAGGTGTTGCAGAAACTACTTTTCCACGTGATTTGCTGGATTTCTTCACCTCAGGAGTTGTATCTTCATTAGTCTGAACAGATCCTGTCTTCTCCCTCGAAACGTTCTCATATGTTATTGTCGCCTTCTCAACTAGCTCAGACATCTTCAGCCTCTCATCAGGAAGCACATCTGGGGAGTTCATTGTTTCACCTTCATGATCACTCAAATTCCCAAAGAAATCTGAATATTTATCTTTTATTTTCTTTGTATCCTTTTCCATAGACAAATTTTCGCATTTACTTTTAAATGGGGGACACTTGTTATCAGAATTATTACCGACGCTTAGCACCTGGGCCTCATCTTTAGCACTTTCTGCCACTTCTTTTGTAGCTGCAGAACCACGAATTTGGCCTTTTTTTGTCTTTTTTCTGGCCACAGATGACAACGTTTCTTTTCCACTTACCAGCCTCCCAAGATCTTTAAATTTGATCGATTTCTCCAAATCAGTCCTTATATCATTGGTATCAATTACTGTTCCTTCTACATTTACCACCCCATTTGGCTTCTTAAATGAGTTTTGAGTTCTGTCAGGACAAACCTCCTCCTTGGTACCATATGAATCAGATAAAAGAGGAAGTTTCAAAGCATTGGAGATAAGCTCTTCGCAAGACACAACATCGATATCAGACTCCTTCAAAGGAAAGTCAAAACCAACTTGTTCTTGCAGGCATATGCCTTCTTTATCTACATAAGTCATGGTGTTCTCCCCTGATAGTGTTTGGTTCTCTTTGACATGATAAAATAAACGTTGATTGATTTTTGAGGAAGGTCTTGCAGGAATATCCAGTAGTTGCTTTGGCTTTTCACTTAGTTTAAGTAGATCGTCCATCAGCGGAGACAAAACACAGCCTCCAAACAGTGGGAAGGAAGTCATCATCTACCTCAATGCAGAAAAGGAGATGAAATATAGTAAGGACAGAGCATTTGAATCATAGTGATAGATAAAGAACACGAAAAGTGAACAAACATACATGGAGAATTTGAGACGGAGATTCAAAAGAATCACATGCTTGCCTACGCAACAAACCTTGACTTTCCTTCAGGCCATCATCAAAAGATGGTGAAGGAGAGCCATCGAGGCCAAGACCACTGTAGATTGCAGTATTTTTTTTCACTGACAAGTTTTCCGACCCAACTTTAATCCGAACTTTCAGTGTTCTTTGATCTCGATTCTCAGATTTGGGGGCAACCTTTTCTTGAATAGCTGGTACCCTTGGAAATTGTATGGATCGGTCACTTTGAACAATAGGAACAGAAGCAGTTGATGAATCAGGATATGCAGAAGCAGCCCCACGTTTCACAAAATGAGAGACACTGGCTGCTGCTACAGAATTATGACTACGGCCCTGAAATAAATGTTGGTCCGACAACTAAGAAGCCTTTAAAGACAATTAAGGCATAGCAGTAAACATAGCTACGAGAAAAAAGGCATAGCAGTACTATAACAAGAGTACCTCTGCTGCCAAAGTACTTGAAGGAGTATGACGATTTTGAACTTTTGGCGGACTTTTAGGATGTGAGCACACTGGAGATCGGCGATAAGCAGGCAAAAATGTACCATACTCTCCGTTTTTTGGCCCTGCGGTATTGCAGAGATCACAACGATCACACAGGGATGACAATCATCAAACAGTCTATCACATTAACGTATATATACAATAAGAAGAATTACCCAAACTCTCAGCTGAAACCAGGCCTTCAAAATCTTTCTGAAAATGCCCAAGAACATTTTGCAGTTTCTCACCCTGAAAATAACGCTAAAATTTGGTTATCAATAATGGTACACTACCAATTAACAGAGCAGGCTTAGACATTATTTTAGAAAGCAGGACTACTTTACTAAAATGGACATGCAGAAAAATACTGCACAAGGCATTCTCAAGATATTAAACATTCGTCTTATGTTACTTTGATTTTGTTTCTAGTATAGGAAACGACGCAATGTTAAAGTGTCCAACATGGCAATTTTGTGACGTCGTCTTAAATGAAGTGTCAAAATGTCAAGAGTGTATAGAGACACAGTTAAAGTGTAGTATCAAAATAGCTTAGCATTAATTGGGCGTAAGTAGCTTCAACCTTCAAGCTACCACAACGCCCGAAGGCCACAAAAGCTTTGACGCCTAGGTAATGTAAAATGATGACAAAACCAACATCACCACCAAGAACAAAAACAACATTACAATATTCCCCCAAGACTCCCGCAAACAGAGGGTTGAATATGGTAAAGGGCCTAAGGTAATACATGGAGTTTTACCTTTGAACCCTTATCACACACAGTGGTTTCTGAATGACCAAAAAAACTTCTGTCTAGATTTTCAACAAATGAGTCTCACTTCATAATGAAACAGAAGGACTGCCATTAGTAAAGGTCAATTAGTTGCGGGCGACGTACATGAAGCTTCGAGAGTACGGAGACAATCATGAAAGGTATATCATGTTATATTAAGAAGCAAACAACCCTAATAACAGTTAGCTAAATCTGCACTGAATCCATAGAGCCAAGCCAAACTTGTTCAAATACAGGCCCATAACCCAATGTGTTATCACTTTTTGTGTACATAATCAATTCACGATTATAATTATCCAGAACCTTACAGGACTGCTCCTAATGGCCTCCATGTAGGTCCTCCACTGAGTTCGATCTACTTCCATCCATTGACTTCTATGCTGTTCCATAGATGGTTATAGCAACCATACAGTTTCAGCCTATCAGCTTTTGAGAGAACCTTAAATCACTATATAATGTTAGCTGACCTTATATAATGTTAGTACGACTTTAACAATTTTTCTATTGTTTGTCCTTTGAAAACATGAACGGGTATGTTGAATAGATTTTTTTAAATCGAGAAGAGAACATGCCCTAAGAGACCTTGACATAAATTTTAGTCATCGAATGAGTTGTATCAAGTTCAGTCCTAACACAAAGAGCAATGCCATAATTCTTCAGCTTCGAAGCAAGAGGCATCGTGTATGAGTGACACATTGAGTTCTGCTAGAACCTTGGTTATTGGATTCGCCCAAACCCTAGCAAATCGGGAATCGGTTGGAGCATATTCTACCATGAACCATACTAAAATACATATGCCACACGCTTTATAAGGGTGAATCGTGAAATTTACATATTCAGAACGACGTAACCAAGGCTCGAACTAAAGTTTGGATGCTCCCATGGAAGCCAACCACTAAAAATCATTGCCTATAAAACTTAAAGTGCAACACTCATATCTTAGTATATACTCACAAGATAAAAGTACATAAAACCCATACAAAATAATAGGAGTGATCCATGACAGTTTAAAAGATTTTAATAAAGCTTCTAATGATTAAAGTACCGAGTATGCACTCAAAAATATCAGTCAATAGAAAACCTGAAACTCATAATTCTGTCCAATCAAACATTAATTCCTACCAAATATCTTGCAACCACCAAGCCTTTTTCCAAAGGACATATAATTGATCCAAAAACAAATACGGGCATTGTCCACAAAGGTAGCAATTAGAATAAGAACCACTTCAACAACCTACACCTCGAAAAGCTTATACAACTCAAAACGCAAGTCTCAATAAAGCAGCCAACCTTTTAAACTCAATATATACAACGTCAACCACGGGTAGCAAAAGATTAATCACTCACGATAAAAACCCTAACTTACCAACTCTAGCTAAACAATGCTTAAGCTCCTTAATAGATGGTTTTCGTGAAACAACAGCAACAGGGTGCATACATAAGCTCAAAAACCGAACATTTTCAGTCTTCCATGCCAATATGATCTAAAAACACCACTAATCAATGAGCTTAAGCATGAGAGCACAACAATTAGATTGCAAAACGAAAACATCAGCTCAAATATCCAAAACAACAATAACAAATTGAATCGAGCTCGACTGAAATTAGATTGGGGGGAGGGGGCGCTTACAATGTAAGAAAGGGCAACATCAGGGTCAATGGCAGGATTATCATCCTGGTAAGAACAAGCTTCACCTTCTTCAAGCTCTGCATCATCCAGCAGAATATCTCTCCTATTACTACAGCTACTAAATCCTTGATCCATCCTATTTCTTCCTTCTCTACTTCCCATTGATATCATCTTCAAAAGAAAGCTTTCAGAAACGTTTCGAAACGTTTGTTAATATTCCACAAAATTAGCACCAAAAAATAATTACAGCTCGCAATCCCAATGATGAACTCAAAACTCTATCCTACCCATTACAGAACACGGAAATCCAAGAAAAAAAACCATCAATTATTTTACCAAATGGATCAAGATCAAAACCTTAATCGTAAAATTTGCAAATAACTAAGAGAAAAATGATTCAGCAAATTAAGAAGAAAGGTAGGAATTTTATGCTGGGAAAATGGTGGCTATTCAAAACTCGTATTATTTGCTTTCGGATCGTAAAACTACGATCTTGTACCAAAGTCGGAATTTGTTTGAACATAACTATGGGTTTTTTAGGGAACAACTATGGTTTTTGGTGTAAAGCATCCGTGTTTTTCTTTTATTTTTATATTTCCACTTCTTGTTATACTCCCTCCGATCATAATTTACTAGTTTTAATGTCCGTGCGATGCACGGGTGCAACAAAAATGCTACTAAATGATCCATAACAGTGATAATACTTCATTTTATAATATTGACTGTGACGAACGGTTTATGATTATTTCAAATAATTGTAATTTTGGAGTTATTGATAATAACTCGACCTGTGACTCGTATAACCCGACCCGTATCCTGACTCCACTCGTATAACTCGACCCGCGAGCCGACCCGCTCGACTTGTTTGACTGGTCTCGTGCATGTATTGATTACTTACTTGGATAAAAAAAACGACGCTCATCAAAGTAGTAGGTCATGTATCTGTGAGCAATATTAAAACGTCACAACTTATTTGTGAACATTTAGTTTATCTATGTCTTTTACGGAGTACTTTATAAGATTATAATCATTTGACTTAATGCATCAAATATTTTGTATGCATGTATCATCTCGCACTATATTCGACCCTACTCGCCCGACCCATTGTTTTTATGAGCATGAGCCCTTTTTTCTTGAGCCGCGACGCATTTGACCTAAACCAATCTAAAAGATTTAGTCTAAAAGCCTAGTTCGACTCAATCTATTATTCTGCCTAGATTTTGTTAAAACTCTAATTTTAATTTATTAGTTATTCGATATAACTAATTTTATATATTACTCCGTATTCTTTTATTTGAATATAACTTTATGTCTAATCTTAACCTAAATTATATAGGGAGCCTAACAGAAATTCTTACTTGTGACGGATATATTCGTCGCAAACTTGCGACGGGTCAAGTACTACCTATGTAGGGTAGATAAACTAAAGCAAAATACTTAGTAAATGACACTTTGTTTTGTCTTATCTACCCAATGGGTAGTATTTTTCCCGTCGCAAGCTTGCGATTCTGTGACAGATATGGTCGTCACAAGAAACATGTTAAATAGTAATGTTACTATTAGACTCAACAAAACTTAACCTGACTTGTAACACGATCCGCTCAACCCGTTTATTCATAGGTTAAGATTCAAGACATCTAAATCTTGATCCGCGACTCGATATTTTAAATTATAAATATAAATTAATATTCAATTTAATACAACATTTTTTATCTTTTGATAGTAAATAATTATTAAAATAGTTCTAAAAATTCATTGTAATATAAACATTATAATAAAGGAGTATAAAAATAATATTATTAAAATAAATAAAAAGATAATATCGAAAATATTACTCCGTTCTACTTAAAGGGAAAAAAAATCTACGTTTGAAACTATTTTTCAGCTATATTCTAAGCATAATCGTCTCGTGACCCGTATAACCCGACCCCTATTTGAACCGACCTGTAGTCTAACCCGACATATATAAAGTTATTTAAATAAATTATGTAGTTTAAAAAAGTTTGAGACTACGTGTCACTCGAAATACCCGTAGTCTAACCCGACATGTATTCATTATGTTTTTAATTATTTAATTATTCTATTTAAGTGTTTGAACTTCATTAAATTTTGAATTAGTTAAAATAATTTAATCAAGTTTGAAGTGTTCAAAATTTTTAAATACTTAAATATGATAAATAATTTAAGTTTGTATTTAAGAATTCTAAAACTATTGGAGATTACCAACGTCGCTCGAAAAGCGTATCGTTTAATTATATTGATAATTGACGGATTGATTGATTGAACATAATTATTTTTGATATATTAATCAATTTATTTGAATATGATTTTGTTTCTAATTTTAACTTAAATTATCTAGCACTCTTATTAGTATATACGGAGTATATTGTTTTCTTATAAACCAGGAGACTAAAGTTGTACTCTCTAGTTGATTCTGAATGACTTGACTTGACCCGTAAACCCTACCCATCCAACCCGTTTCTCGTAGGTCAACACCTATAAATCTTGATCTGTGACTTGACTGTCATCAAACCCGGTATATTAGGGTCGCGCCCCGACCCGACCTGTCCGTTAAAAATTATTTACTCTATATGATTGCAATATTAAATGCAATGTAGTTTTATTTTGATAACACCTCTAAATGAAGTAATAATTTATTTATTTTTATTGTGTAATATCTTTTAAAACATTTATTATTTATAATTATTTCTATATAAATATGACAAGTAATGAATATAAATAAAATACTCCAATATTAAATTAAAAAAACTCTAAAAAAAATTTATTGATATAAAAGGTAAAAAGTTAAAAACAATGTAATAGATTTTACATAAAATTGTAATTCCTCACACAGTATTTTCGCAAAAATGTAAATCCAATTCTATTAGGATAATTTTATCTTAATAAATATATCTACTTATATTAGGATAATAATTTTATTTTAATACTTCCTCCATTTTCTTTTTATCTTCCCATTTACTTTTGGCACAATTTTTTTTGTAATGAATATGAAATGATAAATTTAGTAAATATTGAGAGTAGAAGGGTAAAATGTGTGTAAATAGGAAAGAATAAAGGTATAAAGTGTTGTAAATAGTAAGGGTAGTATGGTAAAAATTATGGACTAAAATAGAAAGAAATGAAATGAAATGATAAAAAAAAAGTGGCCAAAAAAGAAAATTGGGAAGATAAAAAGAAAATGGAGGAAGTAATAATTCTCCAAAAATGACGATTATTTGAAATAATCATAACCATTTTACGCGTTCCACGCGGTGTGTATTCAAATTTTGTTGTTTTCTGAGGTGGTAATTGACGGTTTATATAATGGTAATTCTTTGAGTCTTAGGGGTGTTAGGATTATTTTGTCTAATACTTAGAGTCAAAGGAGTATTATTTATTATCTAATACTAAAATAAATAGGAGTATTATTCATCGTATCCACTTTTAATATGGATAATATTTAAATTATTAGTGTTTCATAAAAGTTGGATTCCCTCGAAAAAAAAAGCTTCCTTTAATTATATATATTGATTGCCCTCATTTATTAAAATACAGCTTACATATAATCATTAAATGGGTACTAGATATAAAAACGGGTCACGGTGAAATATTTTTTATATACTCCATATTTTAGGGTTGTTTAATGACAATAATGCAAACAGAGGCTACAGTTCGTTCATATTGGGTTGTACCATGTGTCGGTCCAGTCGTGCACAACTTCAACCAAGCTCGGCTCAAGTAAGGGTAAGAGGCTCGGCGTGCCATTCCTGGGCCCGGCCCGATCCCCATATCCCAGCCGAAGCACGGACCCCCGGTCAGGCCGGCTTGTCTTGCCTAGGTCGGGCCTAACCAAAATTTCAGATTTTTTTTCAATTTTTTGTTTGGGTTTAGGGTCGTGTTTGGCCCGTCGTGCCTCATGCCGGGTCGTGCCTATGCACGACATTTTCTTCAAATTTGTGTCACGGCCCGACTCCGGGTTGTGTCGGGCCGGACTCGTGCCTGAGCCACGTGTCATCGTGCTCAGCCCGGGTCGTGTCCGGTCAGGCGCCGAGACAGGTCTGTTTGCCAGCTTTAATACCAACTATATGGCGTCTTCCTAAAATAATATCAATTTCAATAAATCTGCGAATAATACGTATTATTGGAGTAGTTAATCCAGGGTAGTATAGTTGACTTTATAACCTGCTATATCAAGTAACCTAATTCTTATTTAACCACCTACTTATACTCCATCTTTCTCCTTAGACTTGGATATCGATCAACCGGGTCGATTTCGGGCCGGGTCAGCTTCGGGTTGTGCCACCTTCGGGTTATAATAATCGGGTTAACTTCGGGTCGGGTCGGATCATTTCGAGTTCGGGTCATTTCCGGGTCTACTATTTTCAACATTTTTAGGGATATCGACTCATTTTCTATAATAATAGTTTGGTCAGTTTCATGTTAGCTCGGGTCAATTTGGGTTACGGTTCAAAATCGGATCTTCAGTTCGGGTATCGGGTCGGGTCAATTGGGTCGTGTCAGTTTTGTCATGACTATTGCTCCTTAATTCTCTTTCATCCTCTCTCTCAATCAACCTCCTTCTTCCCTTCATTAATGACACATGTAGATCTCCAAAAAAAAAGTCTAAAAATTTATGGGCTTCAAAATTGCGCTTCAATCTGCATCTCATCCTTGGTGTTGTCGATGAGAGGGAGGGAGGGGAAGAATGTCGTCAATGAGTTCAATAACTGGAGGAAACAACCGGATTTGGCGGAGGCGGTGGCTGCTATACGTGGCATCCGTTATTACTTAGTAGGTTTAGTAAGGCTACTACTATGATGGAGCTTTAAATAATTGAGCTCAAGAAAACTTCTGATTCTCTCAAGGTTTTCTAATTTCTATTATTTAGTTGTTTTTTTCTATAGGTTTCGTTTAGATCAGTAACGTGTTAATTTTGGTGTAGGATTGTGTTGTTAGCTAGATTTGCTGAGGTTGAAGGAAGAGGAAGACGGAGGACATTAATGATGTTTAGTGCTCCGTACACTGAGTGAGTGAAAGGGAATAAAGTAATATGAAATAAATTAAAAGCGAAAAAGGAGGGTGAACGGGTTCTGATCTACCGATAACTGGTCACCTATACTACTCTAGTTTAACTACTCCAATAATATGTATTTTTCTCAAATTTATTAAAATTAATATTATTTTGGGAAGACGCCCTATAGTTGGTATTATTGTCGTTAAATAAAATTAAAGGCGAAAAAGAAAGGTGAACGGGTTCTACCGGTAACCGGACACCTATACTACTCCGGTTTAACTACTCAAATATTACGTATTATTATTCTCAGATTTATTAAAATTGATCTTATTTTGGAAGACACTCTTTAGTTGGTATTATATTTATTTTTTTGTAAACTGTAATTATATTAATATCGATGCAAAATTTTCATACAATCCTTGACTTAGTTATCCCCATTCGTACTTTCTATAATCTTTATATGACAATGCCAATATTCCTCATCCAGTTACTATCTACTCTAGACTTAACAAAAGGGAGTCTAGTATTAATCCTATACCATAATACCCGCTTTACATCTGCCAGCAAGGAAGACGGATGCACCAGTTTATATTCAAGCCGACAGACATTGCGCTCCTGCCATACCCTGTATATTAATCCCATCAGCGCTGCAAACACGATTTGTCTCTTGAAGGCAGATCTATCCCTCCAATTAGCGCACCAATCCAGTATGTTATGCACCGGTATATCAATGTTAAGCCATTGCAGTAATAATCTGAAACATCTCCTACTGAATTCACATTCAAAGAAAAGGTGGCTGGTTGTTTCAGGCCTCTCATTGCAGAAGAAACACATGTCTTCAGTAATGCACCTATACCGCTTCAACCTCTCCCTTGTCATTAGTCTATTATTAGCATACACCCAACTAATAAAATCATGCTTCGGAGTCACCATTCTATTCCACACTGTCGCATACCAGGGTACCTTATCATGTTGTTCCTATAACCACTCATACCCCATCTGTATTGTATACGCTGCAAGCATTCTTCCCCCATCAACAAATGCAGGCTTCAATATTTCTTTAACTGCACATATTCTTCTCCATGTCCAACTAGAAGATTGGGTGGGTTGATAATTAGCCCAATTCCTTCCCTTCAAATAGATCGCATCCACCCATTTAATCCACAAATGATCTTTTTTCGTATGTACCCACCAACTATATTTAGCAATACTAGCTTGATTCCACAATCTGGCATTAATAACCCCTAGTCCACCCCTCTTCTTACTTTGACAACATCGTTCCCAAGCCATGAGTGGTATCTTTTGGAAACTGTCATCTCCTAACCACAGATAATTTCAGCATATACTCTCTATGCGTTTGATGATTCCACTCGGTAAGAGAAAAATACGACACTAATATGAATGTACATGAGTAAGGACCGCTTTCACCAATGTTAACCTCCCTGCATAACTGAGTTTTCTTGCACCCCATCCCCTAATTTTATTAACCATCTTCTCAATAAGGAATGCACAGTCATTCGATGTCAACTTCTTATAAGATATAGGCACACCTAAATACCGAAAAGGAAGTTTCCCTAAACTGAAACCAGAGATGTCCAGTAACCTTTTCCTCATTTGCCCATTCACACCACTAATAACAATGTCAGATTTCTGTTTATTGACTTCTAATCCCGATGCCTCTGAGAACCATTTGAATGTCCTACTAATAATCCCTACCGATTCTTCATTTGCATAGCAGAAGATCATGAGATCATCCGCGAAGCATAGATGAGATAGCTTAATTCTATTGCACAATGAATGGTACCTGAATTCCCTCTTAAGCGTCATAGTATGCATAAGTCGTGAGAAATATTCCATACACAACGTGAAGATCAATGGTGACATTGGATCGCCTTGTCTAATTCCTCTCTTACCCGGGAAGAAACCAAACAAAGAACCATTAAGAGCCAGTGTATAAGTGGGGGTCGTTATACACTCCATTATCCATCCAACCATCCTCTTCGGGAAATTTAATGTCTCCAGTACCTGCCTTATGAACGTCCATTCAATGGAATCATAAGCTTTCTTGAGGTCTACCTTCATAATGCACCTTGGGGAGCAACCCTTCCTATTATATAATCTTACCAAATCTTGGCATATCAATATATTATCCACAATATCACGCCCTTGGATGAACGCACTTTGATTCTGACTGACTATCTCAGGTAGCACTTCCATAAGCCTCCCACAAATAATTTTAGTAATGCATTTGTAAAGCACATTACAGCATGCTATCGGCCTGAAATCTACAACTGAATCTGGTCTCTCCTTCTTTGGTATGAGAGTAATAATGGTAGTATTTATTTGTTTGAGAATCCTCCCTGACTTGAAGAACTCATTAACAACATACACTACATCATGCCCTATGACATTAAAGCCATTTTTAAAAAATCCGCTCGAATACCCATATGGGCCAGGGGCCTTAATCTCAGAGATGTCCCAAAGACTCTTCTTGATTTCCTCGTCAGATACTTGCCTTTGCAGCTCATCCCACTTCTCGTGTTTCACCAACGCACCTCTCTGCATTACCTGTACATTCACAGTTGCTGTACTCCGTGAAGATCCAAGGAACTTATTATAATACTCCAAGAATGCATTCTCAACTGAATCATTTATATTACAAGTCTTCCCAGCCATGTCTTTAATAACAAAAACCATGTTTCTGCTTCGTTTGGCTTTAATACATGAATGAAAATATTTTGTATTATCATCTCCATCCATTTGCCACATAGTCTTAGCTTTCTGTGCAAGAAAGCTAATCCTAGCATCTTCCAATTCCCTATAACTTCTAGCCAGTTCAATCTCATAGCGTTGTAGTACTACATCATGAGGGTTTTTGTGCAGCTTCTGTTGTACATCATGGAGTGCACTTAGGGCAATCTGAGCACTACTCTCAATATTAGCGAACCCCTCTTTATTCAACATCCTTAAAGGCTGCTTGAGAGCCTTAAGTTTCCGAACCACCTGAAACATTTTTGAACCCTTAATCTCCTGATTCCACACCTCCTTGATGATCTTCTCAAAGTCTCTATCCTTACCCCACATATTATAATATTTAAAGTTCCCTTTTCTTTTCGCATCATCCTGAACAGCCTGAATTAAACAAGGACTATGGTCAAAAAGTCCTTCAGGCATAAACTGTATATTGCAATCAGGCATTGTCCTTATCCAACTATCATTTGCCAACACTCTATCGATTCTACTAAATATTCTACTTCCTTCCTCGTGTTTGTTGTTCCATGTGAAGAACACCCCCTTTGCAGGTAGGTCATCCAGTCCACAATCATCTACACATCTCTGAAAATCCAACACCTCCGCTTGAGTGACCTTACTCCCAATTCTCTCATCATAATGCAGCACATTATTGAAATCTCCTACCAATATCCACGGTCCACTGTAATTCTGCTTAAACTTCCTGATAGAATCCCACAAAGGCCTCCTCTCACCAATCCTATTATACCCGTATACAAATGACATATTCCATTGCATACTATTCACATGTAACTGTATTTCTGTGTGAATAATCTGTTCTTCTTTGCTAATAACCTGCACATCATATACACAAGGATCCCGAATAATCCATATCCTTCCTCCTTCTCCCCCTTGAGTATTAGTAATTAAATTCCAATTTATCCCTATACGAGAGAATACTTTATTTGTTACAGCCATACGAACTCGAGTTTCCATTATACCAAAAAGTCCAATATTATTCTTATGCAAGAACCAACTAAGATCCTTTTGCTTATTACTACTATTTATTCCTCTCATATTCCAAATCCGAGACTAGTCATTGCATCCACTAGCCTCTCCACCTCCTAAGAGCCCTCCTATATTCATATGAAACGAAGATTTAAGTGCATCAAAGAATGATTTGCCTCCAATCCTGATCCCCTCTCCATCCTGTTGTGCCAACTTGGTGATGATTCTGGCCGGACTTTCAGTGCTGATGGTCTGTACAGGCTTTGGTGTTATCATCTCCTCATGTTCTCGTATAGGTTGTAAGGCCTCTTTTCCCAAGTCTGGAGCAACCACTGGTATAGCAGGAGGTACCTGCGGTTGCCGCGGTCTCCATACTTGTTTGATTCCAGCCTTCACCTCCTCTTTCTTCTTGTAGCACACAACTTCATCATGACCAATACCCTGACATAATTTACACTTGATGGGCCTCCATTCATAGTGTACAATCTGAGTATGGGAATTATCTAGCTCATCATGAAACGTGATAGTTTCTGGCAGTTGTCTACCAAACGGTACCTCTATCAGGACTCGTGCGTACCCCAAAAAAGATTTCTCCTTCGTTGCTGCATCCTTGTTCATGGGCTTTCCAACTAACCCTGCAATTTTCATCAACGCTTCTCCCCAAAGTTTCAACGGCAGATTGTAGAACCTCACCCAAATAGGGACCTTATCTACATCCACCTTCTCCAATTTCTGGTTGGGATTCCAATCCTTAACCACCACTGGTTTGCTATCAAAGAACAAAAATCCCTCCCTCAACACCTCAATCTTCTTTTCGGCAGTTTTAAAACGTACAATACATATACCATTGGGCTGAAAAGATATTTGTTCTATCTCCGATTGCCTCCATTTTCGACGTAGAAAACCACTCAGCACAAACCAAGGAGGATTCGCTCCAAGCACATAGCACATCACAGCATTAGACCAATATTCCAATTCTGTTTTAACGTCCTCATGAGTGAGTGTTAGAGAATTACCATTTGATTTGCGCGCTATCGTGTTCCACCTAGTTTGATCCTCCCCCTGATCAGAGATTATATGTTGCACTTCTTCATCAAGTGAGGGACCGTGATCTGGCTTTATTGGATCTTCCTTCAGCTCAAGCTCATCATCTTTAGAATGGAACCCCTATTTCAGGCTAGATGAACCTGATTGACGTTGTGTCTTTGTATTATGAGGCATATTACTATTACTTTTTGTGTATTTATTATAGTATGAATTTTTTTTTGTGCCTTACTATTATTAGATCTAGATGAATTTTTCTTGTGCTTTGCCATTGCAAAGCTTCAAGCAATTATCCAGATCTTTTTCTCTCTCTAAAACTTTCTCTTGTTGCACCCCTTTTACTTTTTTTTAGTTGGTATTATTATCGTTAAAGAACCCAATATTTTATTTAAGTTTTTAGTATATAAAAATTATTTAATTATTAAAGACTATAATAATGTGGACGCTGCCACCCCTACGCGCGCACCCGCGCTCGTCCGTGGCGGCCATACAAATGGCCCGCTCCGGGGGCCGGTTCGATCACGCGTTCGGGGCGAAGTGTCGGACCTCGATTTGCTTAACGACTTGTGGGTTGTACTAGATAGATGTATGGGCGCATCTATGTTTCCGTTGAAATCGATCAAGTTATGGTTGTAAATGTTTAAAGGCCGGATCATTTGGTCTGACGACCGTTTAGTGAACCGAATTCGCGATGTGATGTTGGAGTCACCACCGAACAATTATAGGGTGTTTGGAAACCGTTCAAGTCAACTTTGATCCCTTAGTCGGCTCAAAGTTGAGTGACATGAGACCTAAAGATAAAGACTCTACCTTTAAGTACTCCATGTTTGGAATGAATCTCGTTTCAAGGATTAGCCATTCATTTATCCAGATATTCGAGGAAGGGGTGAGGGTATGTATTGGGAAGCCAATATTAGGAACATCGATACCCAATCCCGCCCGCACATAGCGACCTCTACTAATCAATCGATGTCGGATGTTTCTTGTTCTAAAGTGGTGAAAAGAAAAAATAACAACCAATGTTTTAACTAAGTCGGTTGATTTAGGAGCAAGTTAGCTAATTTTTTTTGTAGAAATGTGAGGTTGTAGACACCCACATTTGGCTGCTAGGTCTCTATAGCAGTTTCCAAAAACACCCGATGATGATCGGACGCAAACGTGTTTCCATGCGTTCGGATATGGACTCGAAACCATTAGTTTCTGGCTTTGGCTTTTTACGGAGTACAGATCTCACAAAACCGACCTCAAAATCAGGCCCAGTGGGTCGTTTCCAATAAAATAAGACTAATTTGGGTCAAAATCGACACCGGAAATAAAACCGACTTTTAGCGACTGGGTCAAACTCCTGTCAAAGCCGTTTCCAAAACACAAAAATAGCCATGAAAACATCAAAAGTCCAACCCAAATATAAGATCCACAAAATGCCCAACACAAGGTTCAAAACCCGGACCCCTTCGCTCCAGCTGACCCACTCGATCGAGTGTCAGCCCACTCGATCGAGTGGGCCCTCAAACAGGCCCGTGTACGGCAGCTTGGGCCACTCGGCCGAGTCAGCAGGGTACTCGGTCGAGTAACCCTAGACGGAGAGGTAGCCATTGCCTATATATACACCCCTTTGCATGCACAAAACACAACTTTTTACAACCCTATTTACCGACCCTACGCACAATACACCGCTTACACTTTCAAAAAAACCCTAGCATCTAGGAATCAAACCCTAAACCGCCATAACTCTGTCTACATCTCGATACTCCCGTGCAAGCCACAACTAAAGAGTCCCGTCTGAGAACAAGAAACATGTAGGTTGAGGGTGCACAATCCCGATTTCTCCTTTCTTCTCTTCTCTTCTCCTCGCGTCGTTCGTCCGTGTCGTCGTCGTTCTTTTTTTTTCTTTTTTTTTTTTATCGTATCGTAGCGCTTATAATATCGTTAATATATTACTAGTATAAGACATTAAAATACTCGCTAATTCGTGTCGAATATGAGGGATGACGGAATAATAAAACACGAATGCAAGGGTGTTTCACCCGACGTGGACGGTCGCTTATCCCGACACCCCGATTATTTGATTGTTGAAGCAAGTCAACGTCAACAAAATCGTCTCTTTTTATTCTTGTCGCGTCATTATCATCATTCATCGCATGTTTATCAATTTTAAAACTATTTCAAATAAAACCTCTTTTTAGTTAAGTCGAAACCTGTTGATGCGGATCCGACATCGCACAATCCGCAAAGGTTTATTAAGATGTCGGGATGCTGTTGTGTGCCAAATTTGGATGGTTTTTCCTCCCATCTAGACCCGTTTTTCCTCCGTTTTGCGAGACTTGAGTGCGATTATCGCCGTATTTTGCGTAATTCTCGCATTAGTGTCTCTCTTTTACATTTTACGTGTTTTTGATATTTTTCTGTCTATTTTGATAGAATTTTCGACCGAAAACATAACCGAGCTTCCATGAGCACAAAAGAGAGAGACACGGTCCTAAAAGCAAAGCACACAACTGAAAGTTCAAGTAATCCAATTGATCGACAAAGAAAGAGATCGGAAAAGAGTCGGAAGACCACCGGGTGAGGTTTCGCCCGGTGAGTCACCACCGGGCGAAGTTTCGCCCGACGACATTTTTCCACCCCCGAAGATTCTCATGACACTTTCCACCGGGCGAAACGACCAGGCGAAATTTCGCCCACCGGGTGAAATTTCGCCCGATGGAGAAACCGAGCCGAAAACGCAAAAAATGATGAAAATCTCATCGGGTGAAATTTAACCCGGTGGGATTAGTTCGTCAAGCCGCGGGGCAAAGTTTCACCCAATGAAGATGCAAAGGGTGATGTCTAGCTAAAATGAAGAGAAATTGGATTTGAGCCTTGAAGTTTGTGCAACCCATTAAGAAACTCCATAAATACTCCTCCTAGGGTTTTGTGCCTCCTTGTGCCTTGAGTGAGCCTTTACGAGTAGGGTAGTTTAAAGGATTCTTAGTAGTAGTGGTAGTAGATTGTAGTAAGCTTTCTAGTAAAATTCTCTACAAACAATTAGTAGATCTTAGTATTAGATTAATTCTACTCTATAATTAGTAATCAAGCTTCCATCTTTATTGAAGATTGTGTTTTTATGTTGAAGATTCAAGGGCTTTGCAAGGGTTTATGTGACAAGATTCTTGTATTATCCCTTGAAGATTTATATTTCTTTTATTGAAGATTGAAGAATTTATCCATGGATTAGGGACAAATTCTTGTATTATTTCTTCCAAGATTCAATCTTTATGTTAATCTTCATCTTCGTCCTTAGTTTTCTTCATAGTTGGTAAATTCTTTCCTCTCCCTTTTCTCCATTAGTTTATGATTTTCTCTCCTTTGTTAATTTCTCTTTAGATTGTGTGTTAGTTAATTTCTCTCCTTAGTGTCAATTGCTATTATAGTTATTATGCATGCTTTAGTTATTTTCTCCTTATTTAATGTTTTGTTGTTAATCATCATGACTAGTGAGTAAATTTTCTTGTTGGAGAATTTAGGGAGGAGGATTTGGATTATTTGATTTGAGGGATGTTGGTGGGTTGTTTACTTGTTGATTATCAATTTTAAGGTTTTTGTGTCTTTGTTGACCTAGACTGCAGCTAGATTGACCTTGACTCGTTTCTATCAATATGGGGAAACTCGGGGTAGAAATTACCTTATTTTGAGACTTGCCCTTTCGTCGCGAAAGCGGGTATAGGTGGGCGGGGTGAAGAAACTGAAAGGTGGCATTCTCCCTTTTTAACGTTGTAGCTAAAACTCGATCTCGAGACTCTTAGACCCCATTTCCGAATCCCGACTCTCCTCAATACCTTTCCTATTATTGTCCCTAGCCTTAGTAGTGTAGTTCGCTAGCTTTAGTTCGACTTCTCTTGACCCAAACCCCCATCTCAATCCCAATCACGATTAAACTCTAGACTTGACCAATATCGCTTAACCGTCTCCCTGTGGATCGATCCCGACCTACCACTACTACACTAGTTAGGTTAGTCGGTGTTAAAAATATTGTTTGACTGTACGGGTCGCGATGCCCGCGCATCAAAATGGCGCCGTTGCCGAGGAGAAGGTGATTAGTTAATTGATTAAGTCTTTGTTTTATTGTGTTTGGATAATTGTTTCCTTTCCTTCTACCCTAGTACCGCTCGGTGCTAGGAGTCTCATCTTTGAATTGAGTTGTGCTCAGGAACAATCATATTTGGCATTGCTTATTCCATACCAGTGCAAGCGAGGCGATATTATTATTTCGGACTTCAAATCAACCAATGTGAAACCTCATCCATATCTTACACCAACTTTTCACCCATCCAACATTCCAAAACTCTTACAAAATTCCTTTTCCCTCTTCTCCCTTCAAAAATCACCTCTACAAACAAACATGCCTACTTTGAGATCTCACTCCCAACCCACCAATGAACAAACTTCTTCTCCCGTCGCATATGGAAACATACCCGATAATTTTGAGCTCAAGATTTCTTCAATTGCCATAGTCCAACAAGACACTTATAATGGGGTTCCACAAGAAGATGCTCTAGAATACATAGCAACATTTAAAGAGAAGCTAGTTGGAATGAAATTAAATGGACTTACTTCATGTCAATTCCATAGGCTTTTGTTCCCCAAAACCCTTCGTGATGATGCTAGGAGATGGCTACAAAGCCACCACGATGATACCTTCCAAACTTGGAATCAATTAGCCAATGCATTTCTAGAAAATACTATCCTCCTTCCAAGACCAATCAATATCGAATGGAGATTCATACCTTCCGACAAGGTGATAAAGAAAGCATAAGTGAAGCTTGGGATCGATTCCAAACTCTACAAAGGAAGTGCCCACACCATGGTATCCCTCATTGGCTTTTGCTCTAAACGTTTTTCTATTCCTTATTCGCCGATGCAAGGGACATTCTTAACGCGACCGCAAAGGGCGACTTTTTCTTACTTAACGAGGATGAATCCCATGAGCTTCTTGACAAGATAGTCAAAAGTGGCATATGTGATAAGAAAATGCAAGAGGGTGAATCAAATGGTGACTCAAAATCGTCAAAAGACATGGAGGCCACTCTTGAAGCACAAATCGCTCAACTAGTTGGGAGATTTGAAGAGACGGTTGCTAGGGACACCTTCCAACCCGAAATGAGGCCCCCACCAAGAAGAGTCACCCCACCAAGAAGAATCACACCACCTAGGTGAACGTCCATCTCGCCTCCAAAGCCATATAGGGTAGATATCCCATGTGATCATTGTGGAGAATAGGATCACGACTCCAACTTTTGTGTGAGGAAGGAAAATGTTTATCAAGTCAACACTCAAGGAACATATGAAGAATCTTACATGCATAACCCTAACTTGGGGACCGGATTCTATTCCACGCCGACTCAAAGATCATATCCTTTTCCAAGAGCCCCCAATCAAAGGGTTTACCCCAATTCATATGAGCCCCACTATCAACCGATACCTCCTCACACCAATCAATTCAATCAAGGCTATTTCTATCCTCAAGGACCACCTCGACCAAACTATGATCCTCCTTTTGGAACCTATCCTCCATTTAATCAAGGTCCTCCAAGGCACTTTCAAGGTAACTCTCAACCTTTACATGACATTCAACAAACGATCAATTTTCTATTGAAAGAAAATGCGTCAAATCGAGCTAGGCTTGAAGCTCTAGAAGCACGTGCCGCATCGCAACCTTGAACTCCTCAAGAGCCGACCAATTCTTTCAACCAAGCTTCCGTGAATGCCATTAAGGTGGTAAGCAAAAAGAAACCGGTGAAATCTTTTGATCCACAAACTCTTGTATCTCATCCCTCAATCAATGAACTCGATGAGAAAGTGCGTGGTCAAGGATGTAACCGAAAAACCAAGAAGAGATCCATCAAAATATGTTGTAGGAGACCTTGCGTTTGTTATTGAACAAATTCCAATAGAGGACACAAATCTAGTCTCTAGGATTGAAGTACCTCCTTTGAATGACAAGCCACCAATCCCATTCAATGATCAAGCTTTGGGCATGATAACCTTCACCGATCTTATTGAGGACATTGTCACAAGCACATCCATGCCTACCCTGTCCGATTACATCCGAGACATCATTTTGAAACCTGCCGAGAAGGAAAAAGCTTCCGTTTCTCCAAGGACCAACCCTAAAGTCACAATTCCCATCAAACTAGGAGATCCGGGTAGTTTTGCCATTCCATGCTCCATCGACCATGTCTTGATAGACCGGGCTTTGTGCGACCTTGGCGCCGACATTAGTTTGATGCCTTTAGCCATTGCTCGTACTATTTATATTAAAGATTTGGACTACTTCCCCGAGAATGTGCAAATGGACGATGGAACCACTAAGGAGCCCTATGGATTGGCCCGTAACCTCATGGTTAAGGTGGGGAATTTATATATCCCCACCGACTTCGTCATTTTAGACATGCCAATTGAGGAGCGGAATCCTATCCTCTTGGGACGGCCTTTCCTAGCTGCCGGTGGGGTGATTATCGATGTGAAACGAGGACGTTTATCCTTCAATGTTTCTAACGAAACGGTTCATTTTGTGCTTCCCGAAGATCCTCCTAATATGGAGTTTTGGAACCAAATGGTGGAATTCCCATCCAATGAAGAACCTTCTACCGAAGATCTTGACTACGATGATGAAGAAGACGACGGTGCCCTATTCATACTTGGTTCTACCTCCGACGAAGATATTCCCAAAGAATTTGCAATGCTTCCCGAGGTAGCACAACTTATGGGTTTGCCGGAGTTTAGAGAAAAGCTCAAGATCGGTAATGTGGAATTTGAAGTGAATGATCAAGACCCTCCGGGTTGCTTCTTAAGCAACCCCAACTAATCTCAAACATTCAATTCGGTTTGGTGGTGTCCATAATAATCACCTTTGTAAATATTTGTATATTCTCGTCTCTTTTTATTTTCTTCGAACAATAGCTTTTGGATTTTTCTCTTTGGAGCTTGCTTGTTTTGGTAACTGCAGGAATCGTGAAGATTTCTTTCGGAATTTTTGGGGTTGCGCTTTGAACGATTATGAACGATTTGGATTGAGAAGATAGGTTATATCTTTGAAGAAGTTAAGGAAGGTTTGGGCCAAGTCAAAGAGAATTTTCGTAGCAAGGTCCCGTTTTGAAGTGAATTATTTTACCGGGTGAAATTTCACCCGGTGGCGACTTTGCTCGAACTAAAGGAATTGACGGAAAACCCGTCGGGCAAAATTTCACCCGGTGGAATCTCACCGGGCGAAATTTCGCCCTGCGGTAAAAATATTTTGCGACTTGGAATTAAAGGAAATCCGACCGGGCGAAATTTCGCCCGGTGGTGAACTTGCGCGGAAATGTCGAGAAATGGTTCGAAGACCGTCGGGTGAAATTTCGCCCGATGGTGTCCACTGGGCGAAAATCACCCCGCGTCACTTACTCAACCAAACCCCCCTTACCCATCTTCATTATTCACTTTTTCCTCTCTCTCTCCTCAATCAAACCTAAAAACCCCAAACAAACCCCAAATCTTCCACCTTAAACCACCTCTAATCCCTCCATTCCTTCACTAAAATTCAATTAAATTATATATTTCTCACTCTTATCACATTTCTATCACCTTCTTGGAGTTTGTTTCGAGAAATTATTCCGATTCCGACAAACCCCAAACCGAGACCGTCAACACATAATCGTCAAATTCAAGCATCAAGGATGAGGAGGGTAAAGCAAATGGCAAGGAAAAGGATATCTTCAATGCTAAATCGCAATTTGGGTTCAACATCTTCCTCAAGGTCCGAGGAGCAGGCTGAGGCTCGGGACGAATCTGTCCCGATGCCCGTTCAAACACAAAGCTCTATTCCGCGTGAACAACCTGTTCCGCTTGAGGTACGTTACCCGAAAATCCATCGTAATTTCCGTGAACCTCTGTCTGGTCTCTTTTTCGCTAAGAAAGCCCATCTTGATAAATGTAAAAAATTATGGGTCTGTCGTCTCGAGCCAACTCGTTGGGCGGCTTGAGATGTACTTGTTCGTATGGGTATAGAAACGCAGGTACGAGCAATGTGCCAAAACCTTGGTCTCTTCAAATTTTATGCCTCCGAGGAGGATACTTTTCAAAAGTTGACGTGAGTTTTTCGCAACTTTTGAGCTGCGTGGTGACGATAATACCACTGTTAGTTTTCAGCTGCGAGAAACTCTATACGTCCTCAATTTGAGGGATTTTGGTGCATTGCTTGGTTTACCTTCTTCTGTCCTTGGAAGGCCTAGGGCGGGGCAGAGTCGGGACGACAAGTTCGCCCGCGATCGATTTTGGATTTAAATTGCCCGCCAAAAGACCTTCAAGGGAGGGAAGATGCGTTCTTTTTCTGTCCGAAACCCTATCCTCCGGTATGTGGCGCGTATTATAGCTAATTCATTCTTGTCAAGCTATGATACGCACCAAAACTGTAGTGCTACAGCTGTGCAGCTGTTAGAGGATGCGATTTTTGGGAGAGGCCCATCGATCGATATGTCCGAGGCTTTAGTTACTCACTTCGCCCAGATTGCGAAGGGCGGCCGCAAGAGAATTTCTTGTGGCGGGGTTGTAACGATGCTAGCTAGAGCCTTAGGCGTCGATTTTAGCGATTTAACACCAGTTGCGGGGGCGGAAATTTACATAGATGAGGTTTATTGTCCTTTCCTTGTTTGGCCCCAGAAAGGGGATTATGATAGTTTGGTTTTGTATAAGATTACTGAGCTACGAGCTATTGCAATGCCTAACCCCAAATGGGTAAGGCTAGATATTGAAGAGAACTTCGGCATGCCGAAAAGGTCCGGGGAGTACATTCGGGGTAGCACCCGAGGTAAGTTCTATCAGATTGAATACCCCGAGGGACCTTTAGATTTTGGCGACGATGATATAGAGGTTGTAGACGTGTCGGAGGAGGAACCGGAGGTTGAAACCTCTCGGGATGAGGGTCAAAGAACATTACCATCATCTTCACACGGACCCTCTTCCTCCCACCAACCCGAACCCCAGACCTCGCAATTTTTCACCCCTAACTTCTCAGACTTTGAACCACACAGACACTACTCCACGTTCACCCAGTCTACCCCTGGTTTTCAGGAGGGCATTAACATGAGTCCTCCACGACACTCTTCGTTATTTGGATCGGAGGACTTTTATAACCAATGGGGGAAGTCTATAACCAATCACGTCAGACTTGGGAGAACTCGACCACCTCACTAAACCTAGCCCAAGATGCCTACAATGTGGCCCGGGATGCGCGCGATACTGCGCATAGTTTGTACTCGTAGTCTAGGGATGGTTTTGAGTACGCCCGGACCAGTTTTGAGATGGCTAAGGAGGCTGTTAGGGATGCCCAAGCAGCAAGGTTGGCAGCGGAGGAGAACCAAATGATGTTGCAACAGCAGCAGCACTATTTTGATCGATTTTTCGGTATGCCTCCGCCAGGGTCTTACTACCCACCACCTCGTCCCCTAAGTCTTATGTGAGTGGTCGAGTGTCGTTAGTGTTAGTGTGGGGGTGTTAGTTGTCGGTTGTCAGTCGTCAGTAATCTGTTCTCTTGTCTCAGTTATCTCGGTCATTGTCTGTCCTTGCAGCGCCAATATTTGGCATTTGATAATTATGTTTGTTGATTGATTTGTAGTTGATTATTTTGTTGGTTTGAGAAATTGTCAGCCCCTCCGTGACCCTACTTGGGTCGTTACACACGTGAGGTTTATTGCAGGTGCCTTAGAGAAGAAGGACCTGATTGTTGCTCCCGGTCTTCGGTGACTTGATCGCACCATGACCATTTGAAAAATCCAAAATTTTCTTTTTCTTTTAATTTTCCCGATTTGTGCAGAATCCGGGCGAGGTTACGTGATTACACCTACGCCCTTTCTCCACTTATCGATTTTTCTTCTTTTTCATTTTTTACTTCATTTTCTTTTCTAATTTTTCGATTTTTCTCTTTGGCTAGGGTCTAGGTGACGTGATTACACCTAGGCCCGCCACTTCATTTTCTTTATTTTATCTTTTATATTTTCTTTTTCTCCGTTTTCATTTCTTTTATTTTTATTCCCTTAATTTATCAAAAATATAAAAACATTTGAAAAATCATCAAAAATACAAAAACATTTGAAAAATCATCAAAAATCCAAAAACATTTGAAAAATCATCAAAAAAAAAAAAACATTTGAAAAATCATAAAAATTCAAAAATATTTTCCGTTCTTTTCTCTTTTTCTTTTTCGATTCTTCTCTTATTCGTGCATTGAGGACAATGCACAGTTTTAGTGTGGGGGAGGGATCTACTATCCTTTTCTTCATTTTCTTTTTCTTTTTTTCCTTTAAAAACCAAAAAATTTCATTTTTTTTTTCTCTTTTTAGTTTTCTTTCCTTTATTTTCGTTTTTGTGTCACTTGTATTGTCTTGCATTCTCCTTCTTGTAGGTACACCGCCAACCATTTAGTATGGATACGTAAGGTAGTGGAAATGAAATGAAGACCGCGCGGTGATACTTTCTACCTTCGTTTTATCCCTTTCTCTTATGCATGGAGTTTGGGCATATATGCTATTTGGAGGTTCACTTGGTGAACATTTTGGAATTGGTGGTTGTGGATTGTGTTGACTTAATGGAGTATGGAGTGCTTGGCTATACTTGTGCATTTTATTTTGTTTGCTCTTTTCGTGTTTTTGTCCCTTTTTGTGTTCTTTTTTATTTTGTGTATAGTTTGTCTAGGTAAAGTTTTCGAAAACCCGATTTTGAGATTAGGCCGAGTGTTTATTACTCCCTTGTTAGTAACCCTTTTGACTTTTTGACATAATTCTAGTAGAATGACCTTGACCCAATTTTTGCATTGGATTTTTATCATGAGTCCATCTTTTCTACTAGGAGTCTACATCGGGATTTGCATTTGACCACCTTGACCACCCATGGAGTGATAAGGCCTTGTTTACCGTTCCCCGTTCTCTTAGGTGACCTTACTTGAGAAGCCACTTTTAGTCCAAAATTTTCATTCTTTTATGGGTTCGGAGGGGGTGCACACCCGACTAGCCTGTTTCTCTACCATTCACCCATTTCCACAAATAAGTTTGCAAGAATATGCTTTACCTTGATCTCAAATGAATCATCTAGCCAAAAATGGGCTATTCAAAGAAAGCAAAAGGGAAAAATGAAGAAGAAGGGTATATCAAAAAAAAAAAAAAGAAAAAAAGCCCTCGATCGAAATAATGGGAAAAGAAAAACCGAAAAAGAAAATCAAAATCTCAAAAATCGTTCCCAAACCCAAATAATCCCTTGGTTGACTTATTGCCGTGAAATGCCTACTAGAGGACCGAGTTCGGAGGAAGGAAAATAGCGGTAATTTGGCAATCCTTACCATTTTGCAAACACTTATCCGTCTTTTTGGTCTAATTGGCTTTCTCGAGTTTGGAATGACCCTCTAGGCTTAGCTTAGGAGACGGCATAACACTTACCTACAGTGCTTACTAACTCCATGGTTCTCACTTATCCACTCCATTTATCGTCCCGTTGTAGGCATCTTTAGTGGAATTAGAAGGACCTTGGTAAATTTTCAATGTTCTTATTTTTTGATTGTCATCCTATTAGGATCTTGTCCATGTCAATTTGTGTTACTAGCTTGGTAGTGTTCTCGCTTGTCTTAAGCTCAAATCGGTGCTTTCTCCGCCGTTTCGATGAGGGATACGGTGATTTATTTTCTCTTTGGTTGCGACTATCTTTTTATGTGTGTCTTCTTTGTTTTGCGTTTGTGTGTGTGTTAGTCGCAACCCCAATTTTGAGCAAGACCCAACTTGCCTTGCATGGAGGTACTCTACCTCATGGGTATCTCGATGTGAGTTGAAGGGACGGAGCGGGCCCTTTAATTGCCTCGTATCGGCTTAGCATAGTTTAGCTTAGTAGTAGTAGCTAGTTTCTTTTTGGGTCTTTGCTCGAGGACGAGCAACGGTTTAGTGTGGGGGAATTATTGTGTGCCAAATTTGGACGGTTTTTCCTCCCATCTAGACCCGTTTTTCCTCCGTTTTGCGAGACTTGAGTGCGATTATCGCCGTATTTTGCGTAATTCTCGCATTAGTCTCTCTCTTTTGCATTTTACGTGTTTTTGGTATTTTTCTGTCTATTTTGATAGGATTTTCGATCGAAAATGTAACCGAGCTTCCATGAGCACAAAAGAGAGAGACACGGTCCGAAAAGCAAAGCACACAACAGAAAGTTCAAGTAATCTAATTGATCGACAAAGAAAGAGACCGGAAAAGAGTCGGAAGACCACCGGGTGAAGTTTCGCTCGGTGAGTCAACACCGGGCGAAGTTTCGTCAGACGACATTTTTCCACCCCCGAAGATTTTCATGACACTCTCCACCGGGCGAAATGACCGGGCGAAATTTCGCCCACCGGGTGAAATTTCGCCCGATGGAGAAACCGAGCCGAAAACGAAGAAAATCTCATCGGGTGAAATTTCACCCGGTGGGATTAGTTCGTCAAGCCGCGGGGCAAAGTTTCACTCCATGAAGATGCAAAGGGTGATGTCTAGCTAAAATGAAGAAAAATTGGACTTGGGCCTTGAAGTTTGTGCAACCCATTAAGAAACTCCATAAATACTCCTCCTAGGGTTTTGTGCCTCCTTTTGCCTTGAGTGAGCCTTTAGGAGTAGGGTAGAATAGAGGATTCTTAGTAGTAGTAGTAGTAGTAGATTGTTGTAAGCTCTCTAGTAAAATTCTCTACAAACAATTAGTAGATCTTAGTATTAGATTAATTCTACTCTATAATTAGTAATCAAGCTTCCATCTTTATTGAAGATTGTGTTTTTATGTTGAAGATTCAAGGGTTTTGCAAGGGTTTATGTGACAAGATTCTTGTATTATCCCTTGAAGATTTATATTTCTTTTATTGAAGATTGAAGAATTTATGCATGGATTAAGGACAAATTCTTGTATTATTTCTTCCAAGATTCAATCTTTATGTTAATCTTCATCTTCGTCCTTAGTTTTCTTCATAGTTGGTAAATTCTTTCCTCTCCCTTTTCTCCATTAGTTTATGATTTTCTCTCCTTTGTTAATTTCTCTTTAGATTGTGTGTTAGTTATTTTCTCTCGTTAGTGTCAATTGCTATTATAGTTATTATGCATGCTTTAGTTATTTTCTCCTTATTTAATGTTTTGTTGTTAATCATCATGACTAGTGAGTAGATTTTTTTGTTGGGGAATTTAGGGAGGAGGATTTGGATTATTTGATTTGAGGGATGTTGGTGAGTTGTTTACTTGTTGATTATCAATTTTAAGGTTTTTGTGTCTTTGTTGACCTAGACCGCAGCTAGATTGACCTTGACTCGTTTCTATCAATATGGGGAAACTCGGGGTAGAAATTACCTTATTTTGAGACTTACCCTTTCGTCACGAAAGCGGGTATAGGTGAGTTGGGTGAAGAAACCAAAAGGTGGCATTCTCCCTTTTTAACGTTGTAGCTAAAGCTCGATCCCGAGACTCTTAGACCCCATTTCCGAATCCCGACTCTCCCCAACACCTTTCCTATTATTGTCCCTAGCCTTAGTAGTGTAGTTCGCTAGCTTTAGTTCGACCTCTCTTGACCCAAAACCCCCATCTCAATCCCAATCATGATTAAACTCTAGACTTGACCAATATCGCTTAACCGTCTCCCTGTGGATCGATCCCGACCTTCCACTACTACACTAGTTAGGTTAGTCGGTGTTAAAAATATTATTTGACTGTACGGGTCGCGACGCCCGCGCATCAGATGCAGAGGGAATCAGATCGAGTCCTTTTAATTCAAGTAATCGTAAAGAGTCATTCTTTAGATTCGATACCAATTCAATAATTGGGTGTCGTATCTAAACTAATTAATCAAATAAATCTAACTAATATGAATTCATTGATGCTAAAAATAGTGATCACATAATTCGAAAGAATTAGTTACGACACTATAAACGCAGAGATAATCAATTTCGTGTTAGTCGATTTAAAACGATTTACAAACATATTTTTTTTCTAGATTTCGCTCTAAATATTCGATATCGATTCAATAATCGAATATCGGATATGACGTATCAAAGTCTGAATCGAGTATAAATCTTACAATATTTATGCCCGACTCAATAAAATCATCGACTTTTCAAATTCAAAAAAAGCAATTTCGAAATCGATAACAAATTGCGAAGCGAACCCTAGTTCGTACAGGGGGCACTCGATCGAGTGCCTAGCACACTCGGTCGAGTGGCACCCCAAAAACCGAGACAAAAGGTTTTTTGACCACCACTCGGTCGAGTCTCGCAATGACTCGATTGAGTGGCTTCTCACTCGGTCGAGTTCCTCAATAACTCGATCGAGTGTCGTCTAAAAAAAGGGGACAGAAGCCTTTTCCGAGGACCACTCGTTCGAGTCCTTCAATGACTCGATCGAGTGGCCCTATCACGTCAAAACCGTGAGTCCCACAACGCTTTCTAGTCTCAACAATACTTTTTTATGACTTAGGTCAACACGTGTCCAATCAATCACGTGTCATACTACTTTCCAAAACCATGCATCGGGTCTTTTACATTATTCTGTATCATTCTATATTATTTTCAAACCGTTATTATCTTTATCATCGTTACTAACACGTTTGTTGCTATTTTGTCATCTTATTTCCGTTATTTGTTTTATTGTACTAAAACGAATATCGCATGCTAAATACAACTTTGACGTTAACTTTATATGCATTAAATCGACGTAGCAACTTATTCAAATATTCGCATGTTTAGTCAAAATGTTGTTTGCATATCATCTCATCGTATTACTAACGCGCGTATTGAAACATCAAACGATATCTTAGTAGAGGCCGCTAATGTGCGGGCGGGGTTGGGTGTTCTTTGTGAAATTCCCAACACGTACCCTCACCCTTTACTTAGAACCATGGTTTCCGGATATACGAATCCATTGGCACATGAGAGTCATTCAATACACGGTATCCGATAATGTCGGTATCGGTATCAAATGCAAAGAGACGAGCCCAATAAACCCTGACATCCGAATGGGCCATACTTTGTGCATGGCCCACTAAGATATAGAGTGGGTTCGAACGGGCCCGAACTCCCACAAAGTTCGGTGGCGATTCCACTTCGATTTAAATTTCAGTTCGACCCATCTCATATGGAGATTCATTCGCCGCACCAAACCCGCGCGTGGCCGCGTCGGGGTGGACCTATGTCATTTCCACAATTTGGCGACTCTGCTGGGGATTAACTGATGCGTGACTTACCATCGGCATCCTCAGGGTGAGACTCGAATAGAAATCGTTTGACTAGTACAATACGCGTTTTAGTTTTACGGTTCAGCATAACCCTATATTTTCCCGGGCCGGTACTGGTGACCGACGTCCCACTATACCGTGATGTACTCCAATATGGATATGTCAAAGGTGTCCATAGTCGATTCGTATGGGTTTCGTGGCATGTTCTAAGCTCAACTCGACTTAGGAAGTCCGTCCCGATTCTCGGATAGGCTATGTGCACTGGTATAGACCCTTATAGACCGACCGAGACTTAGTATAGAGCATACATGGTGTCGTTATAATGCTTGCGTGACTATGTGCTACTTGGTTTCTAAGGTCGTTTTTCAAAAACCGTCATTTTCAAAAATTGCATCTTTTTTTCAAATTATCCAATTTCAAAACCTAGGACGTATACCGAACTTAGGACTTATGATTTTACTCAAAATAGCCTATTTCTAGCCGGTATTTTGCCCATTTCAAAACTCGAAAATATTTTCGAACTTTCAAAATTGTGGCTTGATAGACTTTTCCGTTTTTTTCGAAAAAATCGGGCCCTCCGCCGAATTTTTCGGGTTTTCCAAAAAAAAAGTCCTTTTCAAAACCTTCCTCTTCTTAGGACTTCCCGTATTTAGCAGTGTCGGGTCGTGTCGGGTCGTGTCGAAGTCTCTAGCGTCGAAACTCCGTCGATCTTAAATCGCAGGTTTCCTCCCTATCCCAGTCCGCCTTATTCGACTAAGGCATGGCCCACCTACGTAGGACATACTCCTACAAAGGAGGGCCCATTTACACATTCGAGTCCAAAGTCTGGGGATGTCTCACGTGGACCTTCCTTGAACGGGACCCGACCCACATCGCCGGATCCTAAGGGAGGCCCACCCTTCACAAGTCACCCGTCTAAGTGTCTTTTCCGAGTCATTTCTTTTTCAGTATTTCCTTTGCTCGAGATGTACTGTTTATTCCAGGATTTAGGCTAGTTTCCGATTACACGGTGTTCTTACAGACATGCCACCGCTAACCATACGCCAGAAGATGCAGGACACTTTGGATCAACTGACCGCCGCACTGGCCAATATCGAGACCCAATTGACTGCCATCCAGACCGACCAAACAACCCTTGCCACCCGTTTGAGTGCCGTGGAGAAAGGGACTCCCACTGCTGGATCCGAGCACACTGGGCCCATAGCTGAACTAATCAGCGTTGTTCGCAAGCTTGAAGAACAGGTCCACTTGTCAACAAGTAACTCGATCCATACGGAGAATGCTCGCTCCTACTCGCCTCTGAATGACGAGTTACCCACCAACCTCAATCTTACGGGAATACCGATGTTTGAGGGTACTGAAGACCCGGTCCATCACATGTTTGAGGGGGTGAAGTCCACCATGTTCAAGCACTTATTCGCTTCCTCCCTCGAGAAGCATCCCAAAGCCTGGTACTACAGGCTCGATTCCACGAAGTACAAGACTTGGGACGATATGGCAACTGAATTTGCTCGGAATTACGCTGATAATACCGAGATCCAGACTACGTTGCGTACTCTGGAAGTTATGGCCCAAGAGCCCAAAGAAGGGTTCACCAAATACCTTCAAAGGTGGAGGGCCGAGAGTGTGAAGCTGGTGGATAAGCCCACCGAGAAAGTCTTAGTGGGGGCCTTTGTCAAGAACCTCCTCCCTTCCTACCGAGTCTACCTCCGGTATGCTGTCATTCCTAACTTTGCCACCCTAACTGAAATGGGCACAAGGATCGAGGATGATTTAAGGTTAGAGAGCCTGACTAAGGCCCCTACCAAGAGATATCAATGGGCCAGTTCATCTGTGAGCAAGCCCACACCTACAGCTGCAACCCGCAGCATCTTCGATGAGGTTAATCTGCTGGATACCTCATCCAAAAAGAATACTCCAACTCGGGTATTCATGGATATAGGGACTACCTATACCTACGCCTTACAAAGGCTATCTTCAAAGGGCCTAATCCAACCGATAGGCCCAACTCCCGAAGTTCCAGTGGAGAAAAGGTCCAAAAGCTACAATGTCCAGGCCTATTGCCAATACCATCGTGGCAATGGGCACGATACTGAAAAATGCTGGAAATTGAAGCACCTGATCCAGGATCTGATTGAAAGTGGGAAAATATCGTTGCTTGGAGACAAGCCGAGCAACAAAGAAAACCCGTTCAGTGCTCATGCTATATTCACTAGAGAGATAATCGACTATTCGCACCTCATTTCCCCTTTTATCCCACAAATTAATGGGATATGGTTCGATGATGAGGAAGACGTCTACCTAGCTAAAGGGGAAGCTGTCCCCATCACAATTGAAGAGGTTCGAAAAGCTAAGTCTAAAGCCTTGGCCACCAACCACCTCGCCACCACCGAGCGCCCTACCCCAACAACCGTCGCTGAACCTGCAAGGACGGAATCCACCCTTGAGGAACTCAGCAACGACACGGCCTTGGTCCAGTAATTGAAGAGGGTCCGAGCTGATCTAACCATATGGAAGCTACTGGTTAGCTCACAAGAACATCGGGAAGCACTGACTAAGGCTCTCGATCAAATTAAGGTCAACTCACAGGTTACCCCCGCTGAAATGGTAGCCACTATTATGCCCTATCTCAAGGGCAAGTCCAAAGAAGAAGGCCCACTCATCACCTTCTCTGAGTCCGATCTTCCACCGTTCGGGGCCGCCCATAACTTGGCCCTATACATCACGGTCATTTGCCGAGGGAAGTACCTCCCAATGACCCTGATCGACGACGGGTTTGCCGTGAATGTTCTATCCTTTAGGACCGCTAAAGCCCTCGGAATCACTGAGGCCGACTACCTCCCGACGGCGTAAACTATCCAGGCTTTTAACGGAAGCCCAAAACCGGTTGTCGGGGCCGTTAAACTAACAATTATAATGGGCCCAATCGAGAAAGAGTTGGAGTTTCAGGTGATCGATGTCACCTCATCTTTCAACTTATTGCTCGGATCAGAAGGCCTTGGATCCATGCGGTCAAGGCCGTGTCCTCTACCCTCCATAGAAAGGTTAAGATGCCTCTTCAAGACTATGTCATCACACTGGAGGCAACCCCCATAACCGTGGGTAGTTGCAACGCCACGGGCCAGGCCGAACCACGAGGATTCGACTTCGTGGGAATGATTGAAGGGGAATATCTCTTCAAGCCCTATTTCACTACTAGCATCGATATGATGCTACAAAACTTGGGCTATCTACCGGGAGCTACCTCGAGACCATATCTTCCAGCTGGGAAGATCATCGAAGTGCTAAATGATGGAGAATCGCGATCCGGTCTAGGGTATGTTGCGACTCCCGAAAACATGATCTGGGCCAGTTTCCAAGAAGCCCAAAACGCCATCAAGGGTACCTACTTTGGCCCTTATAGCCCGAAACTAACCGATTACTTCGTCACTTCGGTATTCGGAGCTATTCAAGTGGACCTCTACCAACCCACTATCACATATCCCGAGACCAAAATGGCTGGGGAATGCAATTTCATCCCCGATGACATATTTGCCCTCGTCCAGACGGAAACCAAGGAGGGCGCCGACAGCTCCGTGCCCATGCTGGGGCTTCTATTCGGGGAAGACAAGGCCATCCCCACTCCTAAAGAAGATCTGGTCAACCTGATCCTCCGCAGCAACCGGTTCGACCCGACGAAGCTGATCTCCAAAGTTGGTGCAGACACCTGGAAGAGGGCCTGGAGGAAGGCCATCAAGTAGACCGACAGTCAGGATCGAGTCTACAAGCTAACCACCGGCGAGGGAGACATGCTGGATACCGAGCCCGAGTCCGAGTCTGAGTCTGAGTCGGAATCGGAGTCAGCGTCCGAGTCCGAGTCTAGAGAGTCTGGTGCTAGAGTCCGGTCTGTAACCCCTATCCCTTTAGCCACTTCCATTGAGTCTCGGGGCCTGTCCCGAGAGTACTCCCTATCCCGCCTCTGACCAACGATCAGATGGCCGCTCTCTTCGAGCTGTTCTCAAAATTTACTATTAATAATAACGAAAACCGTTCCGCTTACGACTTTTCTTATTTCCAAAATTCTTTCAATTTCAAAACTTTTATATGCAATGACATTGAGAAACCCGACGAACAGGTACCTCTGCCTCCGCATCTGATCGAGCAACTCGAACAAAGGGAATCTCGAGACTCGATAATTGAAGAAACCGAGTCTATTAATGTGGGAACCCCTTTAGAGCCCTAGATGCTTAAGTTGGGCCTATCTTTAGATCCCGAGGAGAGAAAGCAGTTCATGGACCTCCTCCAAGAATTCAAAGACGTCTTCGCATGGTCCTACAAGGACATGCCAGGAATAGATCGGGAAATAGCTGAACACCGTATACCCATCAAAGATGGGTGCAAGCCGGTAAAACAGAAACTCCGAAGAATAAGGCCCGAATGGTCCCTCAAAGTCAAAGAAGAAGTCGACAAGCAATTCAAAGCGGGCTTTATACAAGTGTCTGAGTATCCAGACTGGGTTGCAAACATCGTCCCGGTACCTATGAAGGACGGTAAGGTGCGGGTATGCATGGACTTCCGGGACCTTAACAAGGCCAGCCCAAAAGACGATTTTCCGTTAACTTACATCGACATACTGGTGGATAACACGGCCGATCATGCCCTCTTATCATTTATGGACGGGTATGACGGCTACAATCAGATTAAAATGGCAGAAGAAGACATGAGTAAGACCACCTTCATTACACCTTGGGGTACTTACTATTACACCGTTATGCCATTTGGGCTTATCAACGCCGGGGCCACTTATCAACGAACCACCACTGCTTTATTACACGATATGATGCATAAAGAAGTGGAAGTTTATGTGGACGATATCATTGTCAAATCCAAAGATCGAAGCGGGCACATCACGACCCTAAAGAAGTTCTTCACCCGATTGCGTAAGTACAATATGAGGCTAAACCCTCAAATGTGCAGTTTCGGGGTAACATCGGGCAAAGTACGGGGCCATATCGTTAGCCAACACGGCATCGAGGTCGACCCAGCTAAAATCAAAGCCATTACCGAGATGCAGCCACCTAAAACCGAAAAGGAAATAAGGGGGTTTCTTGGGAAAGTCCAATATATCAGCCGATTTATTTCAAAGCTAACCATGGTATGTGAGCCCATTTTCAAGAAACTGAAGATAGGAGAACGGGTACTGTGGGATGATAAATGCCAAACGGCTTTTGATAAAATCAAGGAGATTCTGTCTGCTCCACCGGTATTAATGCCACCTCAACCCGGTCTGCCTTTGTCGTTATACCTAACAACGACCGAGACCGCCATGCTGGCCTAGACAATCGATTCAGAAGAAAGGGCTATTTACTACATCAGTAAGAAGTTCCTGGAATACGAGTGCGAGTACACAATGCTCGAAAAGACATGGCTAGCTTTAGTTTGGGCCACTAAAAAGCTCCGACACTATATGCTCAGTCACGAGGTACATGTTTTATCCAGAAGCCCGTCCTTAACGGCCGGATGTCCAGATGGACTTTAATGCTAGCAGAATTTGATCTCAAATTCGTACCATTAAAAGCCATCAAAGGCCGGGTAGTAGCGGAGTTCCTTGCCGATAGTCTGGTATCTGAAGAGAGGCATACCGATACTTGGGCCTTCCCAGATGAAGACATATTCCATAACGACTCCGAAACATGGGACTTGTATTTTGATGGGGCGTCCAACTTCCGACGATTTGGGGTCGGAATTCTGTTAATCTCGCCACAAGGGGAACTGTAACATCCCTGATTTTATAAATTAAATTAAATTAAAATTATGTTCGTATTTATATTTTTACGATTTAACTCGTGATTCTTGAAATTATTATAAAACGAATTTATCGTATAATCGATTCAAACTCCTAAAATTCTATTTGACTCGGAAACTCTTTTTATATATTTCTATTTCGATTCATTTTGTACATTTATTTAATTATTATCGAAAATCTATTTTGACGATTTAAATTCTTAATTCCTTTATTTATTTAAATTGAAGCTCGAATTTCTATTTTTCGGTTCGAAGTTCATTTATATTAAGTTTCGTCAAAACATTTATTTCCTTTCCTCGAGAAATCAACTTAATTCACTTGAAAGAAGATTTATTTATTTTTCGAGAAATACTATTTCACCGTCTAATTATTTATTGCTTTAAACTTCATTTTCGTCTCGAATAATTTATTTACTCTTTTTATTTGAGGGTCCGATTATTTAATAATTTTATTAACTCGTTTCATTCAATTTGTGGGTCAGCCAACTTATCGATACGGAATTTGTTTAATCCGTATTTCTAACCCGATTCATTTAATTAATCCGTATGCTTTGTATATCCTACTTGTCTGACATTCAACTCCCCTAATCCTTTTGTCTTCCCATTACACCGTACACCCTCTTTTCCCTTGTTTTCTCCTTACTTAATTCATTTCCCCATGCCTTGTTTTTGACTCCACCGCTTAACCTCTTCATTCATCCCTGTCAACCGCCCTTCATCCTTGGCTATCTTTTTTTTTTCCCTTTCGTTCTCTCTTTCCTTCTGTGAGATAACTGCTATGGTTCCTGTCTTCGTCCCATTTCTTCACCGAAGCTCGATCTGCCATCGCTGCTTTGTCGCCAATATCTTCCCCACATCTTGTCCACCCCTATCTCGCTCTACTTCGTGTTACAATTAGACGTGCCTGCTACTACTTTGGTCAGCATAAAGGTGATGACTGAAGCCTTCCCGTCTCTTCTCTGTTTTTGCGATTTGTTGTTGTTGTTGTTGTTGTTGTCGTGTGTCTGATGCTTGATTTTGATGCTGCTGTGGTACGCCTGTGATGTTCTACGCTGCTACTGCTACTGTGATGCTGTCCGTTTCCGTCTTCTTCTTCTCCTTTCTCTCCTATTTTGTTCGTTTGGTTACCTCCTGTTGCTGTCTATTTTCTTCATCCTTGTCCTTCTTTTTCGGTTTCGGTTTCTACAGTTGTGATGTTACTGCTGTTGTCGTCCATTGCTGTTGGTTCGTGAAGCCTACTGCTGTCTTTGATCTCATCATCGTTGCTGTTTGTTTTTGTTCTCATCTTTTTCTTCTTCTCCTTATTTCATACTGCTATTCTCGTGTCCGGTTCTTAAGCATCTTTTCGTGCTGTGGTTGTTCCTGTAATTGCCTTGTTGTTGTTGTTATCGATCTTCTTTGATGCTGCTGTTCTTTCTTCGTATTTGTGTTGTTGTCGCTGCTGCTGTCCGTGTTCCTTCGTCGCTGCTTGATCTTGCATTCCTCTTCGCTGTTCTACTTCTTCATTTGACATTCGTGTTGTCTGAACCTTGCCCATGTCGAATTACTGTTGTCGCTTTGGCTCACTATTGTTGTGTGAAGCTTGTTGTGACGTTTTTCCTCAGTTCATCGTGTCTTATCGTTCTTCTTTATCCTATAATCTTCGGTTCACATGTAGTTACTCTTCTTGACCATTTGTGATTTCTCCAACGTTTATGTGTGACTCTCTTTTCCAACTTTCCTTAACTTCCGATCTCTTCGTTTTTGTTTCTTTTTGTCTCGAATCTGAAGTGGAGCATACTTGGAAGGCTAGCGATTCACGTGACGAAGGATTTTGCGTACTATTGAAGATTTGGGAATCGGACTATGCAAGTAGACATGTACGGGATCGATTCGATTTTTCTGCTCGAGGTAACTTTAGGACGTTACTCGATTTTATATCGTATGTTGAGTAGTAGTATGTAGTAAATATTTTAACTTCGGTTTTCTAATTTTAGCTATTTATTATTTGCTAAAAATATTATTTTATAAATCGTGTGCTTTATAAATATTTTACGATTTTCGATATCGTTTTATAAATCGTTAGTAATTTAATTATTTACGATCGTTATAATATTTTGTTGTTTATCGTGACATTAGTAACTAAATAATATCGTTTTCATATTTTCGTCATATTTTGTTAATTTATAATTTTTAACTCAAAATCATATTTTTATATTATAATCGAGATTTGTATACTTGTTCAATAAATTAATTTCTTTTTATGACTTATATTAATAAATGAGGAAATAGTCGATTTAGTTTTAAATATATTTTTAGTCGAGACTATTTTCACTAATAATTCCTATTTGTTTCCGATTGACTATTTTTATTGAAATCCGTATTATTTATTAATAAAAACTATTTGTTAAAAATAATTTGAAATCTTTGTAAATCTCATTTCATTTATAACATTCGTCGACTCAATTAAACTTGATATCGTTCTTCTTAAAACAACTCTTTTCTAAAAATTATAGTTTTAACTCGATTTCCTAATTATTTATGAAGTACTATATATTGACTTGGTATATTTTGTTTATATTTTGAGTAACGAATTTAGAAATATATTAAAGTTACGATAACGACGATAATAATAAAAAAATTAATTTTGTTATAAATGCTATTTTTATGCATTTCACTTATTTTAAATAACCTACGTATTTTCTATGAGATTTTCTATTTTTAGTAAGTTTTTAAAATTAGCAAGTTTCTATTTATAGAAAGTTTTCCCTTTTAATATAAAATATTTATTCATTTTATCCTCATATTATTTATATTGATGGTATCTTTTGAATATCGATAATGACTTGGTTTTGGAGTTATGGAATAAGGACAAGTGTACGGGTAGAGTAATACAGTCTAGGGTATACGTTTTGCCATCAACTATAAAGCTGGTGTGTCTATGTTGAGACACATTGGTTGTTGAACTGAGCATGGTTTGTGTTCAGGAGTGTGTATATTTTGAACTTAAACTTAGATATCGCATCGTGTAAGTCGCCGTCGGGTTGAACTGGATTACGGTTGGTGTCCAGGAGGGGTGTACATTACTTAAGCCAGGACCTCGCTGCACGCAGTCCTGTTATAGTTGAGTTGCCTAGTTAGAGACCGAAGTCTAATTTGTTTTGACTAAGTTCTCGAAACTAGTTTAGTATGATCCTAGTGAAAGTCTATTCCGTTGCACTAATTGATTTCCATAACGCCATTTTGGATTTTATAATTATCGATTGATTTTGACTTGCAGGTTGGCAGTCACTTTAAGTTTTGCTAAAAACATATGTTACTATATTGTTTTAATGTTTTCCATTTTACTATTTTGATATAGTAATACTATTGTTTTTCATATGATATAATATGGCTGGGAGAACGTCCGAGTTACTCCCCACTGACGTGGCTGTTATGTTTATAACATGACAGGTATTTGCTGCTGAGTTTTGGGTGTGAGCTAGCAAGTAGCGTGGATCCTACTCTTTCTTCAATCAAGTTTATCTATGGATTTTTGTAAACCCATTTGGAGATTTTACTTTTAGCCCTTTTGTAAAAAGAGGCCTTTGTATTGACTTACCGCTTCTTTTAATAAGATATAGTTTGTCAGTGTGTTTTAATCCCAACTCTACAGTGTTTCCGCCACTGTGTTGCGTTAGATTTTCTAGGGGATTACAGTTGGTATCAGAGCATTGTTGCTCCCGACGCTTACACCTGATTTTAGTAAAAATACTAGTAAATGATTTGAATATTAATAAAAATCTTGGTGAGAGATGGGTAGAAATCAAAATAAGGACTTAACTGTTAGGTTTATATGTTCTTGTAACTCAATGAATAGCATTGAATATTTGTTCCTTTTTCCAAGAAGAAGATGAGTGAACGAGTTATTGACGTGATGCTGCTCCAGATTGGGACAAGACCTACTTGGCACTCTCAACACCTGTTGACTCGAGTGGACAACTCGGTGCTACACGGGAGATACCATGGTTACTTTCCGGTCAAGATTCAGTTTGCTCAAGCTTCAGGTTAGATGATCAAGAGTGGATTCAAGTTACATGATGTTGCAGTAGATCCAGATTGAGTGACCCAAGACTTGCGTTCTCGCCCCTCTGCAAGAAGATGAAGTAATCCTTATGGTTCCCTCGTGAACCTTAGAGGTCCAAACTTTCCCTTCTCGTTTTAGGTCTTTATCATCTAGAATCATTGATTCTTTTCTTCCAACTTCTGCTTCTTCTAATTCTTCTCTTATATATTTTCATCTTCATTCCTGGGATAAATCTTTGATTAATTCTCTTATTTTACCGTCTCCCCTTTTGAGATTCTTTGGTGTGACCGATTCTGTCTTAGTAAACCCCGTGAGAGTTAAGTTATAGATGTTTGAGGTTTAGTAAACCCTTGTTACCTGGTTTGAGATTGTGAGTTTTACCCTGTTATCTATCTTAGTAAGCTTTTGAGGATCGATTTGAATGATAAATTGTTGATTGATGGAATTAGGACGATACTTTAGACACTGAACCTTGGGTTATAGGTTATCCTGATTATTTGGAGTACTTAGGGTTGAATATATTTTGGAGTAGTAAGAGTATGTCATATTTAATGGTTACCTAGTACCTAACCCAGAACCGAACTAAGTGTAACTGATAATAGTACCTAATGCTTATTTGATGGATGCATCACGAATATTTGGGATCTTGGAGTGTTGTTTAAAGTGTTTGCTTGAGTGTTGTGGTACCACTAAAGGTTTTCATTATTGTCATTAGTAATTTTGGCTGACATAGAATGCCCTTGTTTCTTGAGGATTAGATCGTTGTTGTGTAAGGTTGTAACCTATGAACTTTGGAGTTGAGTGATCTAACTTGGATAAATTGTTGTTAACCTTGAAGAAGAGAAGCTTCTTGCACAACCGTGATTTGGGCTTATTATGTTGTTTTGAGGAATATTGTAATACAGGTGTATCTTTTTGGGACCTTCAGTTTAGAACCTTAGACCAACGAGATTGTGGCTTCACTGAGTTATTAAATATTTTGTGGTTGCACCATTGTGATTAGGCATTGGATGGATAGAAACCTTAGTCGAATGACGTATTTGAAGATGTGAGTGTTCGCTATTACCTATAGGTTTGAGCATGTTTGAGGATTTATTGTACTTCCCCAACTTTTGTACTTGTGGCATTATAAATATGTTAATGATCATTTTTGAGGATTTCGTACCCGAGCCTTGTTAAATTGGTGGACTTTATTTAGTGTTACATACTCGAGAAATTTGGAGTATACTTCGAGTTCAAACCTTATGAGCTTTGGAATTACGAGCCTTATCGATCCAGAGTTTGGGCGTGTTTTGATTACCGTTGGAATTTTAATTGATGAGATTAGATTCTAAAACAATTATGGATTAGTATCATGTCGTTTGAACGATTGGATAATCACGCAAGACATTTTTGGGATTCTGACCAGTAGTACCACCTAGTGCCTACTATTGGACTTAACGTTACTTGATGGAAATTAGGAACCCGTGTTGTGGGAGTCGTACCGGGAATCTCGAGATGGTTAACTTCTTCTGTAATTCTTTGAGAACTCTTTTTAACTTTCAATTTTGTCCTCCCATTTGCTTCTTTTAATCCTGCTACTTCTTTTTCGGACTTCCCCTTCGACTTCTTTATCGAGTTTGAAAATTTCTGTTTCGATTTGTCGTTGACACTGACTCTATTTATCCGTTTACCATTTCCCCGAACTCATGTTATGAAAAGTTTGACTAATTTAAAAATTTTGATTTTCATAAAATTTTAACATTTTAAGTTATGAATTTCAAAACTTTGTATTTCGTTTTTGTTTTATTTTTAGTTCCGTTTCAAAGGGTCTTAATAATTTTCTTTAAAGTATTTCGAAATCGTTTAAAATTTTAATTTTGATTATCAAGTAACCGAGATTTTTATGAAAACGCCCGTAGTTGCAAATATTTTGATTTCTATAGAACTATTTTCTAAAAATGGTTTTAACATTTTCGAAAAATTTAGAAGTATGTCTAAATTTATATTTTATTGTCGATAAACTTTAAATCTATTATTGAAAATGTTTGACGAATGGTTCGATCTTAATTTACTAACTACAAAATTTGATTTCTCAAAATTTTGTTTGGTTTTAAAGCAAAATATTGTCGAAATTCTTAATCAAAATGTTTTACTGTTGTTTTAAAAATATTTGGGTACTCTCCCCCTCGAGTTCGTTTACAAATATTATTCACTGTCATTATTTTATCGAATAATTTTTAACTTACGATTTTAGTAATTTAAATGATTTTAAACTTCGGGTAACTGAAACTTATCTTGAAATAAATTTTTTTTTCTTCGATTTGTTCAAATGATATATCCTTGTTTTCCATTTTACTATTATGTTTTTGTAAGTTTCGAGGACGAAACTTCTTTTAGTGGGGAAGATTGTAACACCCCTGATTTTATAAATTAAATTAAATTAAAATTATGTTCGTATTTATATTTTTACGATTTAACTCGTGATTCTTGAAATTATTATAAAACGAATTTATCGTATAATCGATTCAAACTCCTAAAATTCTATTTGACTCGAAAACTCTTTTTATATATTTCTATTTCGATTCATTTTATACATTTATTTAATTATTATCGAAAATCTATTTTGACGATTTAAATTCTTAATTCCTTTATTTATTTAAATTGAAGCTCGAATTTCTATTTTTCGGTTCGAAGTTCATTTATATTAAGTTTCGTCAAAACATTTATTTCCTTTCCTCGAGAAATCAACTTAATTCACTTGAAAGAAGATTTATTTATTTTTCGAGAAATACTATTTCACCGTCTAATTAGTTATTGCTTTAAACTTCATTTTCGTCTCGAATAATTTATTTACTCTTTTTATTTGAGGGTCCGATTATTTAATAATTTTATTAACTCGTTTCATTCAATTTGTGGGTCAGCCAACTTATCGATACGGAATTTTTTTAATCCGTATTTCTAACCCGATTCATTTAATTAATCCGTATGCTTTGTATATCCTACTTGTCTGACATTCAACTCCCCTAATCCTTTTGTCTTCCCATTACACCGTACATCCTCTTTTCCCTTGTTTTCTCCTTACTTAATTCATTTCCCCATGCCTTGTTTTTGACTCCATCGCTTAACCTCTTCATTCATCCCTGTCAACCGCCCTTCATCCTCGGCTATCTTTTTTTTCCCTTTCGTTCTCTCTTTCCTTCTGTGAGATAACTGCTATGGTTCCTGTCTTCGTCCCATTTCTTCACCGAAGCTCGATCTGCCATCGCTGCTTTGTCGCCAATATCTTCCCCACATCTTGTCCACCCCTATCTCGCTCTACTTCGTGTTACAATTAGACGTGCTTGCTACTACTTTGGTCAGCATAAAGGTGATGACTGAAGCCTTCCCGTCTCTTCTCTGTTTTTGCGATTTGTTGTTGCTGTTGTTGTTGTTGTTGTCGTGTGTCTGATGCTTGATTTTGATGCTGCTGTGGTACGCCTGTGATGTTCTACGCTGCTACTGCTACTGTGATGCTGTCCGTTTCCGTCTTCTTCTTCTCCTTTCTCTCCTATTTTGTTCGTTTGGTTACCTCCTGTTGCTGTCTATTTTCTTCATCCTTGTCCTTCTTTTTCGGTTTCGGTTTCTACAGTTGTGATGTTACTGCTGTTGTCGTCCATTGCTGTTGGTTCGTGAAGCCTGCTGCTGTCTTTGATCTCATCATCGTTGCTGTTTGTTTTTGTTCTCATCTTTTTCTTCTTCTCCTTATTTCATACTGCTATTCTCGTGTCCGGTTCTTAAGCATCTTTTCGTGCTGTGGTTGTTCCTGTAATTGCCTTGTTGTTGTTGTTATCGATCTTCTTCGATGCTGCTGTTCTTTCTTCGTATTTGTGTTGTTGCCGCTGCTGCTGTCCGTGTTCCTTCGTCGCTGCTTGATCTTGCATTCCTCTTCGCTGTTCTACTTCTTCATTTGACATTCGTGTTGTCTGAACCTTGCCCATGTCGAATTACTGTTGTCGCTTTGGCTCACTATTGTTGTGTGAAGCTTGTTGTGACGTTTTTCCTTAGTTCATCGTGTCTTATCGTTCTTCTTTATCCTATAATCTTCGGTTCACATGTAGTTACTCTTCTTGACCGTTTGTGATTTCTCCAACGTTTTTGTGTGACTCTCTTTTCCAACTTTCCTTAACTTCCGATCTCTTCGTTTCTGTTTCTTTTTGTCTCGAATCTGAAGTGGAGCATACTTGGAAGGCTAGCGATTCACGTGACGAAGGATTTTGCGTACTATTGAAGATTTGGGAATCGGACTATGCAAGTAGACATGTACGGGATCGATTCGATTTTTCTGCTCGAGGTAACTTTAGGACGTTACTCGATTTTATATAGTATGTTGAGTAGTAGTATGTAGTAAATATTTTAACTTCGGTTTTCTAATTTTAGCTATTTATTATTTGCTAAAAATATTATTTTATAAATCGTGTGCTTTATAAATATTTTACGATTTTCGATATCGTTTTATAAATCGTTAGTAATTTAATTATTTACGATCGTTATAATATTTTGTTGTTTATCGTGACATTAGTAACTAAATAATATCGTTTTCATATTTTCGTCATATTTTGTTAATTTATAATTTTTAACTCAAAATCATATTTTTATATTATAATCGAGATTTGTATACTTGTTCAATAAATTAATTTCTTTTTATGACTTATATTAATAAATGAGGAAATAGTCGATTTAGTTTTAAATATATTTTTAGTCGAGACTATTTTCACTAATAATTCCTATTTGTTTCCGATTGACTATTTTTATTGAAATTCGTATTATTTATTAATAAAAACTATTTGTTAAAAATAATTTGAAATCTTTGTAAATCTCATTTCATTTATAACATTCGTCGACTCAATTAAACTTGATATCGTTCTTCTTAAAACAACTCTTTTCTAAAAATTATAGTTTTAACTCGATTTCCTAATTATTTATGAAGTACTATATATTGACTTGGTATATTTTGTTTATATTTTGAGTAACGAATTTAGAAATATATTAAAGTTACGATAACGACGATAATAATAAAAAAATTAATTTTGTTATAAATGCTATTTTTATGCATTTCACTTATTTTAAATAACCTACGTATTTTCTATGAGATTTTCTATTTTTAGTAAGTTTTTAAAATTAGCAAGTTTCTATTTATAGAAAGTTTTCCCTTTTAATATAAAATATTTATTCATTTTATCCTCATATTATTTATATTGATGGTATCTTTTGAATATCGATAATGACTTGGTTTTGGAGTTATGGAATAAGGACAAGTGTACGGGTAGAGTAATACAGTCTAGGGTATACGTTTTGCCATCAACTATAAAGCTGGTGTGTCTATGTTGAGACACATTGGTCGTTGAACTGAGCATGGTTTGTGTTCAGGAGTGTGTATATTTTGACCTTAAACTTAGATATCGCATCGTGTAAGTCGCCGTCGGGTTGAACTGGATTACGGTTGGTGTCCAGGAGGGGTGTACATTACTTAAGCCAGGACCTCGCTGCACGCAGTCCTGTTATAGTTGAGTTGCCTAGTTAGAGACCGAAGTCTAATTTGTTTTGACTAAGTTCTCGAAACTAGTTTAGTATGATCCTAGTGAAAGTCTATTCCGTTGCACTAATTGATTTCCATAACGCCATTTTGGATTTTATAATTATCGATTGATTTTGACTTGCAGGTTGGCAGTCACTTTAAGTTTTGCTAAAAACTTATGTTACTATATTGTTTTAATGTTTTCCATTTTACTATTTTGATATAGTAATACTATTGTTTTTCATATGATATAATATGGCTGGGAGAACGTCCGAGTTACTCCCCACTGACGTGGCTGTTATGTTTATAACATGACAGGTATTTGCTGCTGAGTTTTGGGTGTGAGCTAGCAAGTAGCGTGGATCCTATTCTTTCTTCAATCAAGTTTATCTATGGATTTTTGTAAACCCATTTGGAGATTTTACTTTTAGCCCTTTTGTAAAAAGAGGCCTTTGTATTGACTTACCGCTTCTTTTAATAAGATATAGTTTGTCAGTGGGTTTTAATCCCAACTCTACAGTGTTTCCGCCACTGTGTTGCGTTAGATTTTCTAGGGGATTACAGTTCGTATCAGAGCATTGTTGCTCCCGACGCTTACACCTGATTTTAGTAAAAATACTAGTAAATGATTTGAATATTAATAAAAATCTTGGTGAGAGATGGGTAGAAATCAAAATAAGGACTTAACTGTTAGGTTTATATGTTCTTGTAACTCAATGAATAGCATTGAATATTTGTTCCTTTTTCCAAGAAGAAGATGAGTGAACGAGTTATTGACGTGATGCTGCTCCAGATTGGGACAAGACCTACTTGGCACTCTCAACACCTGTTGACTCGAGTGGACAACTCGGTGCTACACGGGAGATACCATGGTTACTTTCCGGTCAAGATTCAGTTTGCTCAAGCTTCAGGTTAGATGATCAAGAGTGGATTCAAGTTACATGATGTTGCAGTAGATCCAGATTGAGTGACCCAAGACTTGCGTTCTCGCCCCTCTGCAAGAAGATGAAGTAATCCTTATGGTTCCCTCGTGAACCTTAGAGGTCCAAACTTTCCCTTCTCGTTTTAGGTCTTTATCATCTAGAATCATTGATTCTTTTCTTCCAACTTCTGCTTCTTCTAATTCTTCTCTTATATATTTTCGTCTTCATTCCTGGGATAAATCTTTGATTAATTCTCTTATTTTACCGTCTCCCCTTTTGAGATTCTTTGGTGTGACCGATTCTGTCTTAGTAAACCCCGTGAGAGTTAAGTTATAGATGTTTGAGGTTTAGTAAACCCTTGTTACCTGGTTTGAGATTGTGAGTTTTACCCTGTTATCTATCTTAGTAAGCTTTTGAGGATCGATTTGAATGATAAATTGTTGATTGATGGAATTAGGACGATACTTTAGACACTGAACCTTGGGTTATAGGTTATCCTGATTATTTGGAGTACTTAAGGTTGAATATATTTTGGAGTAGTAAGAGTATGTCATATTTAATGGTTACCTAGTACCTAACCCAGAACCGAACTAAGTGTAACTGATAATAGTACCTAATGCTTATTTGATGGATGCATCGCGAATATTTGGGATCTTGGAGTGTTGTTTAAAGTGTTTGCTTGAGTGTTGTGGTACCACTAAAGGTTTTCATTATTGTCATTAGTAATTTTGGCTGACATAGAATGCCCTTGTTTCTTGAGGATTAGATCGTTGTTGTGTAAGGTTGTAACCTATGAACTTTGGAGTTGAGTGATCTAACTTGGATAAATTGTTGTTAACCTTGAAGAAGAGAAGCTTCTTGCACAACCGTGATTTGGGCTTATTATGTTGTTTTGAGGAATATTGTAATACAGGTGTATCTTTTTGGGACCTTCAGTTTAGAACCTTAGACCAACGAGATTGTGGCTTCACTGAGTTATTAAATATTTTGTGGTTGCACCATTGTGATTAGGCATTGGATGGATAGAAACCTTAGTCGAATGACGTATTTGAAGATGTGAGTGTTCGCTATTACCTATAGGTTTGAGCATGTTTGAGGATTTATTGTACTTCCCCAACTTTTGTACTTGTGGCATTATAAATATGTTAATGATCATTTTTGAGGATTTCGTACCCGAGCCTTGTTAAATTGGTGGACTTTATTTAGTGTTACATACTCGAGAAATTTGGAGTATACTTCGAGTTCAAACCTTATGAGCTTTGGAATTACGAGCCTTATCGATCCAGAGTTTGGGCGTGTTTTGATTACCGTTGGAATTTTAATTGATGAGATTAGATTCTAAAACAATTATGGATTAGTATCATGTCGTTTGAACGATTGGATAATCACGCAAGACATTTTTGGGATTCTGACCAGTAGTACCACCTAGTGCCTACTATTGGACTTAACGTTACTTGATGGAAATTAGGAACCCGTGTTGTGGGAGTCGTACCGGGAATCTCGAGATGGTTAACTTCTTCTGTAATTCTTTGAGAACTCTTTTTAACTTTCAATTTTGTCCTCCCATTTGCTTCTTTTAATCCTGCTACTTCTTTTTCGGACTTCCCCTTCGACTTCTTTATCGAGTTTGAAAATTTCTGTTTCGATTTGTCGTTGACACTGACTCTATTTATCCGTTTACCATTTCCCCGAACTCATGTTATGAAAAGTTTGACTAATTTAAAAATTTTGATTTTCATAAAATTTTAACATTTTAAGTTATGAATTTCAAAACTTTGTATTTCGTTTTTGTTTTATTTTTAGTTCCGTTTCAAAGGGTCTTAATAATTTTCTTTAAAGTATTTCGAAATCGTTTAAAATTTTAATTTTGATTATCAAGTAACCGAGATTTTTATGAAAACGCCCGTAGTTGCAAATATTTTGATTTCTATAGAACTATTTTCTAAAAATGGTTTTAACATTTTCGAAAAATTTAGAAGTATGTCTAAATTTATATTTTATTGTCGATAAACTTTAAATCTATTATTGAAAATGTTTGACGAATGGTTCGATCTTAATTTACTAACTACAAAATTTGATTTCTCAAAATTTTGTTTGGTTTTAAAGCAAAATATTGTCGAAATTCTTAATCAAAATGTTTTACTGTTGTTTTAAAAATATTTGGGTACTCTCCCCCTCGAGTTCGTTTACAAATATTATTCACTGTCATTATTTTATCGAATAATTTTTAACTTACGATTTTAGTAATTTAAATGATTTTAAACTTCGGGTAACTGAAACTTATCTTGAAATAAATTTTTTTTTCTTCGATTTGTTCAAATGATATATCCTTGTTTTCCATTTTACTATTATGTTTTTGTAAGTTTCGAGGACGAAACTTCTTTTAGTGGGGAAGATTGTAACACCCCTGATTTTATAAATTAAATTAAATTAAAATTATGTTCGTATTTATATTTTTACGATTTAACTCGTGATTCTTGAAATTATTATAAAACGAATTTATCGTATAATCGATTCAAACTCCTAAAATTCTATTTGACTCGAAAACTCTTTTTATATATTTCTATTTCGATTCATTTTATACATTTATTTAATTATTATCGAAAATCTATTTTGACGATTTAAATTCTTAATTCCTTTATTTATTTAAATTGAAGCTCGAATTTCTATTTTTCGGTTCGAAGTTCATTTATATTAAGTTTCGTCAAAACATTTATTTCCTTTCCTCGAGAAATCAACTTAATTCACTTGAAAGAAGATTTATTTATTTTTCGAGAAATACTATTTCACCGTCTAATTAGTTATTGCTTTAAACTTCATTTTCGTCTCGAATAATTTATTTACTCTTTTTATTTGAGGGTCCGATTATTTAATAATTTTATTAACTCGTTTCATTCAATTTGTGGGTCAGCCAACTTATCGATACGGAATTTTTTTAATCCGTATTTCTAACCCGATTCATTTAATTAATCCGTATGCTTTGTATATCCTACTTGTCTGACATTCAACTCCCCTAATCCTTTTGTCTTCCCATTACACCGTACATCCTCTTTTCCCTTGTTTTCTCCTTACTTAATTCATTTCCCCATGCCTTGTTTTTGACTCCATCGCTTAACCTCTTCATTCATCCCTGTCAACCGCCCTTCATCCTCGGCTATCTTTTTTTTCCCTTTCGTTCTCTCTTTCCTTCTGTGAGATAACTGCTATGGTTCCTGTCTTCGTCCCATTTCTTCACCGAAGCTCGATCTGCCATCGCTGCTTTGTCGCCAATATCTTCCCCACATCTTGTCCACCCCTATCTCGCTCTACTTCGTGTTACAATTAGACGTGCTTGCTACTACTTTGGTCAGCATAAAGGTGATGACTGAAGCCTTCCCGTCTCTTCTCTGTTTTTGCGATTTGTTGTTGCTGTTGTTGTTGTTGTTGTCGTGTGTCTGATGCTTGATTTTGATGCTGCTGTGGTACGCCTGTGATGTTCTACGCTGCTACTGCTACTGTGATGCTGTCCGTTTCCGTCTTCTTCTTCTCCTTTCTCTCCTATTTTGTTCGTTTGGTTACCTCCTGTTGCTGTCTATTTTCTTCATCCTTGTCCTTCTTTTTCGGTTTCGGTTTCTACAGTTGTGATGTTACTGCTGTTGTCGTCCATTGCTGTTGGTTCGTGAAGCCTGCTGCTGTCTTTGATCTCATCATCGTTGCTGTTTGTTTTTGTTCTCATCTTTTTCTTCTTCTCCTTATTTCATACTGCTATTCTCGTGTCCGGTTCTTAAGCATCTTTTCGTGCTGTGGTTGTTCCTGTAATTGCCTTGTTGTTGTTGTTATCGATCTTCTTCGATGCTGCTGTTCTTTCTTCGTATTTGTGTTGTTGCCGCTGCTGCTGTCCGTGTTCCTTCGTCGCTGCTTGATCTTGCATTCCTCTTCGCTGTTCTACTTCTTCATTTGACATTCGTGTTGTCTGAACCTTGCCCATGTCGAATTACTGTTGTCGCTTTGGCTCACTATTGTTGTGTGAAGCTTGTTGTGACGTTTTTCCTTAGTTCATCGTGTCTTATCGTTCTTCTTTATCCTATAATCTTCGGTTCACATGTAGTTACTCTTCTTGACCGTTTGTGATTTCTCCAACGTTTTTGTGTGACTCTCTTTTCCAACTTTCCTTAACTTCCGATCTCTTCGTTTCTGTTTCTTTTTGTCTCGAATCTGAAGTGGAGCATACTTGGAAGGCTAGCGATTCACGTGACGAAGGATTTTGCGTACTATTGAAGATTTGGGAATCGGACTATGCAAGTAGACATGTACGGGATCGATTCGATTTTTCTGCTCGAGGTAACTTTAGGACGTTACTCGATTTTATATCGTATGTTGAGTAGTAGTATGTAGTAAATATTTTAACTTCGGTTTTCTAATTTTAGCTATTTATTATTTGCTAAAAATATTATTTTATAAATCGTGTGCTTTATAAATATTTTACGATTTTCGATATCGTTTTATAAATCGTTAGTAATTTAATTATTTACGATCGTTATAATATTTTGTTGTTTATCGTGACATTAGTAACTAAATAATATCGTTTTCATATTTTCGTCATATTTTGTTAATTTATAATTTTTAACTCAAAATCATATTTTTATATTATAATCGAGATTTGTATACTTGTTCAATAAATTAATTTCTTTTTATGACTTATATTAATAAATGAGGAAATAGTCGATTTAGTTTTAAATATATTTTTAGTCGAGACTATTTTCACTAATAATTTCTATTTGTTTCCGATTGACTATTTTTATTGAAATCCGTATTATTTATTAATAAAAACTATTTGTTAAAAATAATTTGAAATCTTTGTAAATCTCATTTCATTTATAACATTCGTCGACTCAATTAAACTTGATATCGTTCTTCTTAAAACAACTCTTTTCTAAAAATTATAGTTTTAACTCGATTTCCTAATTATTTATGAAGTACTATATATTGACTTGGTATATTTTGTTTATATTTTGAGTAACGAATTTAGAAATATATTAAAGTTACGATAACGACGATAATAATAAAAAAATTAATTTTGTTATAAATGCTATTTTTATGCATTTAACTTATTTTAAATAACCTACGTATTTTCTATGAGATTTTCTATTTTTAGTAAGTTTTTAAAATTAGCAAGTTTCTATTTATAGAAAGTTTTCCCTTTTAATATAAAATATTTATTCATTTTATCCTCATATTATTTATATTGATGGTATCTTTTGAATATCGATAATGACTTGGTTTTGGAGTTATGGAATAAGGACAAGTGTACGAGTAGAGTAATACAGTCTAGGGTATACGTTTTGCCATCAACTATAAAGCTGGTGTATCTATGTTGAGACACATTGGTCGTTGAACTGAGCATGGTTTGTGTTCAGGAGTGTGTATATTTTGACCTTAAACTTAGATATCGCATCGTGTAAGTCGCCGTCAGGTTGAACTGGATTACGGTTGGTGTCCAGGAGGGGTGTACATTACTTAAGCCAGGACCTCGCTGCACGCAGTCCTGTTATAGTTGAGTTGCGTAGTTAGAGACCGAAGTCTAATTTGTTTTGACTAAGTTCTCGAAACTAGTTTAGTATGATCCTAGTGAAAGTCTATTCCGTTGCACTAATTGATTTCCATAACGCCATTTTGGATTTTATAATTATCGATTGATTTTGACTTGCAGGTTGGCAGTCACTTTAAGTTTTGCTAAAAACTTATGTTACTATATTGTTTTAATGTTTTCCATTTTACTATTTTGATATAGTAATACTATTGTTTTTCGTATGATATAATATGGCTGGGAGAACGTCCGAGTTACTCCCCACTGACGTGGCTGTTATGTTTATAACATGACAGGTATTTGCTGCTGAGTTTTGGGTGTGAGCTAGCGAGTAGCGTGGATCCTACTCTTTCTTCAATCAAGTTTATCTATGGATTTTTGTAAACCCATTTGGAGATTTTACTTTTAGCTCTTTTGTAAAAAGAGGCCTTTGTATTGACTTACCATTTCTTTTAATAAGATATAGTTTGTCAGTGTGTTTTAATCCCAACTCAACAGTGTTTCCGCCACTGTGTTGCGTTAGATTTTCTAGGGGATTATAGGAATACACCCCGTTATCCATTAAACTGGACTTTGATGTGACTAACAACGCAGCCGAATATAAAGCATGTATTCACGGGTTGCAAGCCGCCGCTGATTTAGGGGTAACGAACCTCCGGGTCCACGATGACTCATCGCTAGTCATCAATCAAGCTCTCCAAAAATGGAAAACTCGGAACGCCAATCTCGTGGCTTACCAAGCGCGAGTAAGGGTTCTCGAGAAACAATTCCAAAAGGTAGAATACATCTATCTACCTCGGGAGGAAAACCAATTCGCGGATGCACTTTTGAAATTAGCATCTTTATTGAATATCCCGGAGCACCTAACCAACATGCCGATTTGCGTCGCGAAAGGCGGTCCGAGCCGACATATATCCACGCCATCCAGGACATTGAAATAACTGATCCGGAACCTTGGTATCAGACCATTCTAACCTACTTAACAACGGGAGAGTATCCTACGGGAGCGGAAAACCGGGCCAAGAAAGTCCTGCGAAGGTTGGCCACCCAATTTGTCCGTACGGACGACGGGCAGTTATACAAAAAGACGACGCACGGGGCTCTCCTTCTATGTGTCGACAAGATACAAGCTGAGAAGATCATGGCCGAGGTACACGACGGTGAAAACGGCCCGCATATGAATTCCCATATGCTAGCCCGAAAAATCATGACGCTCGGATATTATTGGAACAGCATGGAAACCGACTGTCAGTTATATGTCAAACACTGTCATAACTGTCAGATCTTTGCCAACGTAAAACATATGCCATCATCCCTACTATACACCATGACATCACCATGGCCGTTTTTGACGTGGGGCATTGATATAATTGGCAAGGTACACCCTTCCGGGACGGGAGGTCACTGTCTCATTTTGGTAGCTATCGACTATTTCACCAAATGGGTTGAAGCCGAGTCATATCGGATCTTAAATGCTAAGCATGATGCCAAATTTATCCAAAATAAGATTATATGCCGATACGGGATCCCACATGAATTTATCAGTGATCACGAGACCCATTTTCAAGCTGAAACCGCTGTGTTGCTAGCAAAATATAAAATCCAAAGGCATACATCTTCGCCCTACCGTTCCTAAACAAATGGAGCGGTAGAAGCGGCTAATAAAACAATTGTCACCATACTTAAAAATAGGGCTGAGAATTACTGAGATTGGCCCGACAAGATACCTTTCGACCTTTGGGGGTATCGGACGTCAATTCGCACCGCGACCGGAGCAACTTCATATTATTTGACATATGGAATGGATGCGGTCCAACCGGTCGAGCTGGAAGTGCCATCCCTCCGGATTTTACTTGAAAGCCAAGTGCCGGAAGCAGATTGGGTCCAAGCCCGATACGACTCGTTAGTTCTTTTGGATGAACGGCAGTCCCGGGCCCTCAACAATATCCAAATATACCAGAAAAGGATACAACGGGCCTTCAACAAAAGGGTTAGGCCCAGAAACATCAAGGAAGGGATCTGGTTCTAAAGTCGGTTCGTGCATTACTATCGGTTGACCCAAGAGGAAAATTTAAACCCAATTAGGCTGGGTCCTATTTGGTAAAGAAAGTCTTATTAGGAGGATCAGTGATGGTAACAGACCTGGACGGGAACGAATTCGTCAACCCAACCAACTTGGACCAGTTGAAGCGCTACTACCCCTAAACCTTATCTCAATGTCATTCACAAAGAGTTTATAAAAATTTGTTTTTTTTTTTTTTTTATAAATTTTCCAAAAATTATAAGCAAGTCAATAAGTTAGGGTTACTCATCCTACCGTCGCACATCTCGAACTAATAATCTTGGTGTATTTCGAAAATTGCAAAAAAATCTATTTTGAGGTACATTTGGTTTGATTCCGCTAATTGTGGATACGTAGGCAACCCCTCAAAAGGGTACAACCGCTGCAATAAGGAAAAAGACGGAAACGGTATTCACTAATATGTCTTTTATTAAAAAACCCGATAAACTCGGGAATTTCAAAAATTACATACAAAAAAACGGCAAAAACAAAAAAAACACACCGCAAAAGATAGTAATAATACTTAAATAATAAAACTAAGGAGACTAGTGTTCATGCATTCTGCCCTTTCCCTTGTCCTTTAGGTCGCGTGGAGCCCAAGGTCGCCGGGGCGGGGGCGAGCGTTCCCGAATCACGAGAGGAACCTCCTTAGCTCGAACCCGTTTCTTCGACAGCGGGTCTTCTGCAATTGTCACTAATCCAAACCGAGCCCGTACGTGCTCAGGTAGCCTGTCTCGCGGGCCAAGTCGGTCTTGCACTGCCAGTCTTAGGCCAAGTCTCCTTTCCAAGTCAGTCAAGGGGCTCACATTCCCCCACACACCTCTAGCACTGAACCCTTCAGCTTGAGTCCTAGCTTTCCCTTTCTGATCTGACATAAGACAGACCAATGTAGCTGGAGTATCGCCTTCATAAAAAAACCTATTGTCTTTAACTTGCTCCCTTCGCAGCAGGTCAAAAGCTTCATCAACCTTTAGAGCAGCTCGGGCTTTGGCATTATCTGCTTTAGTCCACCTCACATAAGCATCTGAAACCCAGATTGAATGAAGAGATTTGGGAATGGGCCAAGTATGCCGGGTGTACCATCTATGCATCCAAGTATCGTACATCACGTCCGTCAGTTGGGTAGATTCACTCACAACTGCTTCAACCTCCGGGATCCTTTGGGACCAACCATACTGCCTTAGTATGCGGTCAGGGTAATGATGAATTGTCTGACTGAAAGACAAAATTACCTGGTAACGAGCCTTATCCCTCGGAGCCAAGCCCGTCCAAGCATAGATGGGCCACCATGACACTACCCATTGAATCAACGGATCGCTATGAAAAGACAACACTTCATCCCAATACTTCTGAGTAGTCTGGCGAGAAAAATTGATAACCCGTCTCCTTGTCATCACCTGGTTCGGACGGTATCTATGACCGATAGCCTCTCGAATAGCCAAATCTGAAAAAAGAAACAAAATATGAGTTCTCGGGACAAAATAGGCGTCCGCCTAGGGGCACTCGATCGAGTGCCTATGGCTCACTCGATCGAGTGGCACCTTTGAAATCGGAACAGGGGTTTTTTACGAGGGCACTCGATCGAGTGCCAGGGTGACTCGATCGAGTGCCCACTGCAGCAGAAAAATCTCGAAAAAAATCAAAAATTGAGAAATTGGGGAAAATCAGAAAAATCCGAAGCTGTAACACCTCTGACTTTATAAATTTAAATTAGATTAAATTTTGAGTTATATTCGTATTTTTATTTTATTTACGATTTAACTCATAATTTTTAAAATTATTATAAAACGAATTTATCATTTAATCGTTTCAAACTCCTAAAATTCTATTTGACTCGGAAACTCTTCTTATATTTAAACATGTTTTCATTTTTGTTTTGATTCGTTTTATACATTTAATTTAATTCTTATCGAAAGTCTATTTCGACGATTTAAATTCTAAATTCTTTTTATTTATTTATATTTAAGCTATAATTTTCTACTTTTGGGCTCGAAGCTCATTTATTTTCAGTTTCGTCAAAAATATTTATTTCATTTCCTCGAGAAATCAGTTTAATTCACTTCGTCAAAAATTTATTATTTGTCGGGAAATACTATTTCATCGTCTAATTATTTATAAGCCTTGTTTTCGTCCCGAATACTTTATTTACTCATTTTTTTGACGGTCCGATTATTTATTAATTTTATTAACTCGTTTTAACCCGATTCGTGGGACAGTCAACTTATCTTTACGGAATTCGTTAATTCGTGTTTCCGAGCCGATTCATTTAATTAGTCCTTTGCTCTCCCACTTGTTTAACGTGTCCCTTTCACATTCCGTAATCCATTTCTCTTCCTCCTATTCTCATTCCACCGTTTCTCCACTTATGCGTGCATCTCCCCCTTCCACTTTCTTTAATATAACATCCACCGCTTCACCCCTTGTATTCCCTTTTTCATTCATTCCCTAATTTCTTATTCTCCTCCCCTGGCAACCTGCTCCTCGTTTTCATCCGCTCACCAGCCTTCTCCCCTTCTTTCCCTTCATTTTTCTTCGTCTTCATTGCACCTCGTTCCCCTCTGTTTTTTCTCTGTTCTTTTACTGTCGTTGCTGCTGCTGTTTCCGGCGCTGCTTGTCGCTTCTGCGTCCCCTTGCTGCTGTAGTCCTTCGCTGCTGCTGCTCTGTTTTGCTGCATATTGCTGCTGCTGCGTTATGCTGCTGTTACGGTGATTCCTCTTCTCTGTTTTCATCTTCTTCCTCGTCTTCTCTTCTTCGCGTCTCTTAATTTGTTCCGTCTTCGTTGTTGTTTCTCGTGTATGTTGTTCGTATTCTCCTTCTTCTTTGGCTGCTATTTATTGCACCAGTCCTTGTCCTCTTTCTTCTTTCATTCGTGATTAGTGTTGCTGTTGTCCTCCTTCGTCTATTTATCGTGACATTAGTAACTGAATAATAACGATTTCATATTTTCTTCACATTTCGTTAATTTATAATTTTTAACTCAAAATCGTATTTTTATATTATAATTGAGATTTGCATACTTGTTTAATAAATTAATTTTCGTTTTACGATTTATACTAATAAATGAGAAAGTGGTCGATTTTGGTTTAAATACATTTCTAGTCGAGACCATTTTCCCTAATAAATTCTCATTTGTCTACGATTGATTATTTTTAGTAAAATCTGTATTTTTATTGATAAAATCTATTTGCTAATATTTAATTCGGAAGCTTTATAAAATCTCGCTTAATTTATAAAACTCCTTGACTCAATTAATTTTGATATCTTTTTTCTTAAAACATCTCTTTTCTGAAAATTTAAAGTTTTAACTCGATTTCCTAATTATTTATAAAATACTATATATTAACTTATTATATTTTATTTATATTTTGAGTAACGAATTTAGAAATATAATAAAGTTACGATAACGACGATAATAATAAAATGTTAATTTTGATAGAAATGCTATTTTTATACATTTCACTTATTTTAATAACTTACGTATTTTCTATAAGACTATTTCTATTTTAAGCAAGTTTCTCAAATTAGTAAGTTTCTATTTTTGGAAAGTTCCCCTTTTAATATAAAATGTTTATTCATTTTTATCTTCATATCACTTATATTGATTATATTTACATTTGACTATCGATAATGGATTATTTCGGAGTTATGGAATAAGGACAAGTGTGGGTTTAGAGTAATATAGTCTGGGATGTACGTTTTGCCATCAACTATAAAGCTGGTGTGTCTATGTTGAAACACATTGGTCGTTGAACTGAGCATGGTTTGTGTTCGGGAGTGTGTATATTTTTACCTTAAACTTAGATACCGCATCGTGTAAGTCGCCGTCAGGTTGAACTGATTACGGTTGGTGTCCAGGAGGGGTGTACATTACTTAAGCCAGGACCTCGTTGCACGCAGTCGTGTTATAGTTGAGTTGCCTAGTTAGAGACCGAAGTCTGATTTGTTTTGACTGAGTTCTCGAAGCTATTTTAGTATTGTCCTAGTGAAAGTCTAGATTCTACATCAATCCTATCCATAACGCCATTTTTGAATATCATTATTATCGATGGATTTTTGACTTGCAGGTTGACAAGTGTTTTAAGTTTCGTTGAAAACTTATTTTTATTATAGCGTTTTAATGTTTTCTCTTTTAAGTATTTTGATATAATAATATTATTATTTTTTCCATATGATATAATTTGGCTGGGAGAACGTCCGAGTTACTCCCCACTGACGTGGCTGTTATGTTTATAACATGACAGGTATTTGCTGCTGGGTTTTGGGTGTGAGCTAGCGAGTAGCGTGGATCCTACTCTTTCTTCATTCACGTTTTATGGATTTTGTATTAACCTTTTTTGGAGATTTTACTTTTAGCCCTTTTGTAAAAAGAGGTCTTTGTATTGACTTACCATTTCTTTTAATAAGATATAGTTTGTCAGTGTGTTTTAATCCCAACTCTATAGTGTTTCCGCCACTGTATTGCGTTAGAATTTCTAGGGGATTACAGAAGCGATATACCTGCAGCAAACGCGTGCTACCGTATAAGCGGACCGACGAATCCCTCTTACGGTTATCCAAACCCTGGATAATTTCGCCCGTAATCAGCTAAGCCGGATGATAAGTGTCACTTGTAGTGCCTATTTCGTAGTGTTTTGGTCCCGTTTTCCTTGTAGAATCGCTCCTTGGGAGCGGTTTAGGGGCTTCTTATGCTTCCTTTAGTTCGTTTCAGGTTCCCGAGACCGAATTGGAAGAGTTGGAGCGATTCCGACTCGATACATACACATTTTGGAGCCAACGAAGCTAAGGAACGATGACTCGATGCCTTGGAATCGACCCCGAGACCTTGGGACCCAATCCCGAGCCTCCGAGACCCGATCCCGAGTCCCGAGAATCGATGGGAAGCCCATGAGAACCAAGGAGGGGCCAAAAAGTTCATATTGGAGGCCTACAAGACTCATCCCGGACGGGTATGGCCTCATCCCGTCCGGGATGAAGGAGGAACGAAGAGCAGCTACTGGAGGGTGTTCCGGATCGGGAACAGGAAATCCCGATCGGGAATCCCCACAATCCCGATCGGGAATTACCTTCCCGACCGGGAAATGCCCCAGCTCACCCGCCTTCAATTCCTTTCTTCTCCTTTCATTCTTAAACCCTATATATACCCTTCCTCTTGTAATAAGACATTATGTTATGTTAGGTTATCTCCTTAAAACCCTAGACTACTTTAGGTTAGATTAGATTAGATTAGATTAGTGTAGATTAGTCGATAATTAGTAGTTAATCTTAGATTAGTACTTGTATTAAGGGAATTCTTCAAGATCTTCTCCAAGCTTGACAACATTGGATGTTTGTTTTGGGTTTTCTTCATTAATGCAAGTTTTGTTCTTTCTCCTTCATTAGTTTGGTATAATCTCTTCCTTTTCTTCTTAATCTTTATTTATGTTATTCAAGTTTCAATCTTTGATTGTAGTTAATAGTTTTCACTAGTTTGTTTATGTTTGTTTTGTTTCTTATGATGATTCTCCATGTTAGTGTTAGTTTTCCTTTAGATATGTTAGAGTAGTGTTCTTGCTAGGGTTAGTAAGGTGATTAGGGTGTTAATTGGGTGATTAATGGTTGGTTAGAGATGTTGGTGGAAAATTTGGGTTTCCTCTTGTTTGATGCACATCACATGTTTGTGGAATTGCTTGAATGACTAAGTATGTACGAATGCTTGTTTTCTTGCCTTTCTTTTGTGGGTGTTAGTTTGTTGTGGGTTCGGTCCCCTCATTAAGTTGCGAGAGCCCGGTGAGGACGACCCCTAGGCCGGTCTAAGTAGCGAGAGCCCGGATTCGACCTAGGACTATAGCGCGCTAGAACCCCGTTTGTGTTGTGTACCGCCGAGATGGGTTCTAGGTGGAACCTCTAGGTGAGTCTAAGACGCGAGAGCCCGGACCAACCTAGATTACCCTACTACCTCCTTCACTCTAGTCCTCCCTTGACCATTCCGTTACCCCTTTGACCCCGACCTAATCCTAGCCCGTTTTCCTTAGTTGTTCCCTTAGTCATAGTCTAGCCCCCTCCCTTCTCATTATTATCTAGTTTAGCTCGTTGACTTTGTCTAGTATTTGGGCGACCTAGTCTAGACGCCTCTTACCGTCCCCGTGGATTCGACCCGACTTGCCCTATCTACCCTAGTTAGGATTAGCCGGTTATTTTATTGACGGTTGGGATTCCACGACAAATCCCTACCATCAATTTGGCGCCGTTGCCGGGGACGGTGCTAGTTTAGACTTTGTTTTCCTATTTGCTTGACTTAGTCTTTGTGTTTGTGTTTTTCTTTTTCTTTTTGGTTACCTTGCTTCTTGTGTGTGTAGTTTATTTCTCCCTTGTCTAGTGTCCAAAAAGCACTAGACTTCTCACGTTTGTTCTTAGTCTACAGTTTGTGCTTAGAGGTGGTGATTATCTTCTCCTTGCAACTCAGAGCCGCTTAAACGGACGGTTGCTAGGATGAGTGGTTTCCAACCGGGTATGGACTACGATTTTCGAGCGAGCATGGGGTTTGATCTAAACTCCACACACTCGGGAGCCGATATGAGCTACCACTCTTCTTCCTTGAACCAAGGGTATGACATGACGTCCCCCTACCACTATCAAGCTTCTTGGGGTAATCAAGATGGGTATGATCCTCAAGATTATGAAAACGGCTACCAACAAGTAGACGATTATAACTCCTCGATCATGGTGGCTATTACTCAAGCTATGATTGTGAACCCACCATGTTCAATCAAGATCCACCTTATGGAAGCCAATACCCTCAAGACCCACAATATTACCCTCCACCCCAACCACAATATGAACCCTATGACCCACAATACTACCAACCACCCCAACCTTGCTACCAACAATATGATGCCCCACCCCATGGGTATCATCAAGATTTTCAAGGAGCTTTACAAGACTCCAATGACCACCAATCGCTAAACTTGGAGTTGCATCAATCGATTCTTCAAATGCAAAAAAGACCGACAAGAAATGGCCATCCAAACGAAAAAGAATTATGAACTCTTGGCCATGCTCCAAAGGGAATTTGAAGAACTTCAATCGTCTACCCAAAAAGAGACGAATGAGGATGTGACCCTTAGTGAAGGCATTCTTGGTGAGGAATTGGAGGACGATAGTGAGTGGGATGGTTTGGTGGAGTTTGTGAGGATGTTGGGTGAGATTGTTAGCCTCGAGTTGCCCTTGTCCGAGAATGTGAGTAAGCATCAAGAGCCCCTTGCAAGTACATCGAGCGATGATGTGGGGCCGAGTGATGGAGATGGGGAACCACAACTTGAGGCAAGTGTGGGGGTGTGCACCGAGGAAATGAGGCCAAAGTCGTTGTTTGTGCCTCGTTTCTTGGAGATGAAGCTTCCTTGTGATTGGAGGCAATGCTTAGGGAGGAAGAGGCCGGTTAAGCTCGTAGGATGGATAGACCCCGGATATGACATGAAAGATGACTTAGGGTCTTGGGATTCCTACTTCTTGCCTCCTCCTTGGAGGCCGTGGAGGTCGGTAAAGCTCGAGCGCTTCTTGGGCCTTCACTACAATGTCGGTAGCGCGTTCGACTTGCTCCTCCATGCCCTTGAGGGCTACGGTTGAAGAAGAATCCACCATCCTAGGTTTGACGGAGTTCCTAAAAGAATCGTCATGTTGTATATTCCCCTCCTCTTCTTCTTTAGAATACTTGTCCTTGTATTTGTGTGTTTTCTTCTCTTGATTTTTGTTTGTTTTTGTGAAGCTCTTGTAATTGATTTGGTATTTTGATGAGCGATGTGAGGGAGTGAATTTGATGTGTATTTTGAGTTTATTGTGATAGGTGCAATGAAGATGACTCCTTGAGAGGATTGGTTATCGATATAGCTCTCATATCATGCCACCCATGTACCTCATTTTCATACCTTCATCTCATTCCTCCTTACTTTAGACCGATATTCACATCAAATACCACCCCCCTTCACACCTTTACCACCTCTACCATGCGGTATTATCGAGAATGAAGAGGAATAGCAATGAAGAAGACGAGCTTTGTGCCAATTTTGAATCATGAGGTGATGGAGCGAGTGAGTTGCTAACCGATCGGTATAGCAACTATCCTTTCTTTTCCATCTTTTATAGCTTGTCTCCCTTTGCATGTCCCCCTTCCCCTTATATTTGTGTCATGGTAGCCCTCGGGGCCTAGGTATTGGTTGCTCTTGACTCTCGATGAGCAAGTATGGGGAGTATGGCCACTACTACTCACACAAGCATCGAGAGTCGTTTCAAAACCCAAATTTTATAAGTTTTTCACTCTTTCTTTTTTTGAGGATTTAGTCGGATTTAGGCGGAATCCGGGCTAGGTGACTTGATTACACCTAGCCCTCCCCTCCCATTTCCTTTTATTTCCTTCTTTTTATTTCTTCCCCCATCCATATCTTTTTCTTGTCTCGGCCCATGGTGACTTGACTACACCCCGGCCGGACACCTTCTACCCTTTTCTTCGCTTTATTTTTGTTTTTTTTAGTTTTATTTTCGTAGTTTCTTTTCTTTTTCTTTTGTCTCTCCGCACACTACGATCGAGCATGAGGACATGGCTCGATTTAAGTGTGGGGGAGCGATATTCTAGTATAGTTAGTTTTATTTTCGTAGTTTTTCCGAAAAAAATCTTAAAAACCATAAAAATTTGAAAATTTTTCATAAAAATCAAAAAGATTTTTCTTTTGTGTGTTTTCATTTTGTGTCTTTGTGTCGTATATTTGTTTGTGTGTGTGTTTTGCCTCCCTTTGTCCTTATAGGTTACTTTAATCGCCAATGACTTTGGAAAGCTCTAAAGACTTCCGGTAACATCTTATCCCTTTTTCTTCTTTATCTCTTATGGAGTTTGGAGGAGATTGTGATGTTATGTGCTCGGGTGGAGCTATGTGCATATTGGTGGGTGATTTGGTGACTTGTTTGGATGATCGGGGTGGTGTTTGTGTTGCGTTTGTTATATGTTGCTTTGTTATGTTTTGTTTTTGTTGCCTTTGTTTCTTTTTCTTTCGTTCGTTTTCGTCTTGTCTTTGTTTTGTGTGTATTTGTGTCTTGTATGTAAATGGTTTTCGAAAACCCAGTTTAGAGGCTAGTGTGTAAGTAGCTACTTTCCCTTCCTTGTGGTATAAATCGAGTCTTGGACTTTAATCTAGTAGAATGACCCTAAATCAATGAGTTCGTTGGTCCTTTATCTCGAGTCCACCTAGCTTACTAAGAATTTACTACGGGATTTGCACTTTTGACCATTATGACCACCCACGGTGTGAAAAGGCCTTGGTTACCGAGTCTCGTCCCCTAGGTGACCGTGTTTAGGATTGTTTGATTAGTCCAAGTTATCCACTTTTTGTGGGTTTGAAGAGGGATCGCGACCCTCGACTCACTCATTTCCCTACCTCCTACACATATCCACACAATAAAATGCAAATTGTTGATTCTCCCTTTCTTGTTATTCAATGAAAATGCCAAAAATGTCAAATCTTGCCAAAAGGGCAAAGAAAAAAAAAGAAAAAAAAAGAAAAAAAATGAAAGAAAGAAAAGAATGAAGAAAAAGAAAAGGCACAAATGCCAAAAAGAAAATAGAAAAGAAGAAAAAAGAAATGGCATGGCAAAACAAAGCAAAAACGTCAAAAGGAAAGAAAATGCCAAAAGAAAACTCGTCTCACAAAAAGATATCCTCTCAAAATAAGCCTTTTTCTGACTTTTGCCGTGAAGAGCCTACCAAAGGACCGAGTCCCTAGGAAGGATGATAGCGGCATTAGTCGGTCTTCCCTCATTTTGCATGTTTTCCACCTTTTTACTTGGACTAGTTAGGCGGTTTTAGACATGGGACGACCCTCTTGGCTCACGCTAAAGGGGGCGGGGCCTCACTTACCTACAGTGTCGACTAACACCGTGGTTCCTCACTTTTCCACTCCGCCGATCGTCCCGTAGTACGTTTTTAGAAAGTTAGGAGGACCTAGGTAAGTTACCAACGTTTTTGTTGCTTTATCGTCATACTATTAGGGTTTAGTCCACCTTGGTTTGTATTGCTAGCTTGGGAACGTAGTCACTTACCTCGAGTCCTAAACCGGTGCCTCTTTCACCGCTTTTAGAGGGAAGCGGTATTTCTTTTGTTTTGGGTGCAACCGATTATGTGTTTGTGTGTGTGTTTGTTTGTTTATGTGTTTTGTGTCCGGTTGCATCCACAGTTTTGTCGCAAGACCCAACTTGCCTTGCGGAGTGCACTTGTCCTCTAAGTGCACTCGCGTGAGTTGAAGGGGCGTAGGGTGCGCTAATACCCACTCGGATAGTTTAGTAGTAGTATGTGCTTACTCGAGGGCGAGTAAGGGTTAAGTGTGGGGGAGTTGATAAGTGTCACTTGTAGTGCCTATTTCGTAGTGTTTTGGTCCCGTTTTCCTTGTAGAATCGCTCCTTGGGAGCGGTTTAGGGGCTTCTTATGCTTCCTTTAGTTCGTTTCAGGTTCCCGAGACCGAATTGGAAGAGTTGGAGCGATTCCGACTCGATACATACACATTTTGGAGCCAACGAAGCTAAGGAACGATGACTCGATGCCTTGGAATCGACCCCGAGACCTTGGGACCCAATCCCGAGCCTCCGAGACCCGATCCCGAGTCCCGAGAATCGATGGGAAGCCCATGAGAACCAAGGAGGGGCCAAAAAGTTCATATTGGAGGCCTACAAGACTCATCCCGGACGGGTATGGCCTCATCCCGCCCGGGATGAAGGAGGAACGAAGAGCAGCTACTGGAGGGTGTTCCGGATCGGGAACAGGAAATCCCGATCGGGAATCCCCACAATCCCGATCGGGAATTACCTTCCCGACCGGGAAATGCCCCAGCTCACCCGCCTTCAATTCCTTTCTTCTCCTTTCATTCTTAAACCCTATATATACCCTTCCTCTTGTAATAAGACATTATGTTATGTTAGGTTATCTCCTTAAAACCCTAGACTACTTTAGGTTAGATTAGATTAGATTAGTGTAGATTAGTCGATAATTAGTAGTTAATCTTAGATTAGTACTTGTATTAAGGGAATTCTTCAAGATCTTCTCCAAGCTTGACAACCTTGGATGTTTGTTTTGGGTTTTCTTCATTAATGCAAGTTTTGTTCTTTCTCCTTCATTAGTTTGGTATAATCTCTTCCTTTTCTTCTTAATCTTTATTTATGTTATTCAAGTTTCAATCTTTGATTGTAGTTAATAGTTTTCACTAGTTTGTTTATGTTTGTTTTGTTTCTTATGATGATTCTCCATGTTAGTGTTAGTTTTCCTTTAGATATGTTAGAGTAGTGTTCTTGCTAGGGTTAGTAAGGTGATTAGGGTGTTAATTGGGTGATTAATGGTTGGTTAGAGATGTTGGTGGAAGATTTGGGTTTCCTTTTGTTTGATGCACATCACATGTTTGTGGAATTGCTTGAATGACTAAGTATGTACGAATGCTTGTTTTCTTGCCTTTCTTTTGTGGGTGTTAGTTTGTTGTGGGTTCGGTCCCCTCATTAAGTTGCGAGAGCCCGGTGAGGACGACCCCTAGGCCGGTCTAAGTAGCGAGAGCCCGGATTCGACCTAGGACTATAGCGCGCTAGAACCCCGTTTGTGTTGTGTACCGCCGAGATGGGTTCTAGGTGGAACCTCTAGGTGAGTCTAAGACGCGAGAGCCCGGACCAACCTAGATTACCCTACTACCTCCTTCACTCTAGTCCTCCCTTGACCATTCCGTTACCCCTTTGACCCCGACCTAATCCTAGCCCGTTTTCCTTAGTTTTTACCTTAGTCATAGTCTAGCCCCCTCCCTTCTCATTATTATCTAGTTTAGCTCGTTGACTTAGTCTAGTATTTGGGCGACCTAGTCTAGACGCCTCTTACCGTCCCCGTGGATTCGACCCGACTTGCCCTATCTACCCTAGTTAGGATTAGCCGGTTATTTTATTGACGGTTGGGATTCCACGACAAATCCCTACCATCACCGGACTGTGCTCCGTCTCCATCATATCAACCACGGTAAAAAGACGGACATCACCCATGCACGACAATAAATCCATGTGACCTTTAAAAGCATAAATATGGAGCATACAAAAGGAGAAGGCCCTACGGCTCTGAATCGGTCTGACCCGGACATCATGCGGGTTCATAAATTTCTCGGCCAAATCGATCAGGGAGATAGTATCGTCTTCAGCCATTCGAGATACTTCATTGTGGAAAAGTCCTAAAAATTCTCGAAGCTTCCTCCTTGTATCGTGGACCGAAAACGGGACAACAGGGTGAAGTATCGGGTTCCATCCTCCCACAGCAGCAATCTACTCGGGTAAAGGACAGATTTCTCCCCGAGGAAAGGCAAAGACATGATAGGTGTCGTCCCAATAGGACAAACAAGCTTCAAGAAAGTAGCGGTCCACCTGCATCTGACGGAACGTATACGGCTGAGTAATACCCGTCTGGTTCAGAGCCACCCTGTCCGTGTCCCTAAAGCGTCGGGACCATTCTTGTAGCATCGCGGTCAATCGCTCGATTCCCATGGCTAAAATTCTTGGAAGAGATAAAGAGTTTTCTTTTTGAGGAAAAGAGAATTATGAGGAAGTTGTGAAGAAAATTAAGACAAGGGAGGGGTATTTATAACATCAAGCCCCACAACCCTCTTTCCACAAAAGTTTCCTAATTCTAGTGGGCTTAAACATACAGGCCTAGTCTCAAATCCCTCAGTATTAGCACGGAAATTAGTCATCCCGAGCATTCCTAATTTTTATGGAGTAAAATTTTTTCAAGAATTCAAAAATTTTCAAAAAAAAATCCAAAGTTAAAAAAATGCAATTTTTATTCCCCAGCGCGAGTCGTGTTTTAACTATGTGTTGCATGTAAAATTTTATGTAACTTATACAGGTACGATTCAATCCCTTCAGAAACAAGCCCGCACAGATCACACATCTCCCCAGCGGAAAGCCCAAGGTGGTAATTTTCACGGGATGGGCCCACATATAGGCGCACCCAGGACTTACACAACAAGTCCAAATTCCCCACGGAGTTATCATCATCAGCTCAGGTATGATTTCTATCTTATGGCTGGCGATCCCTTCACGCAAGTCTAATGAACTATAAGCGACCCGAACGGAAGTCTACCAGGTCTTAATCCTCGATTGGTTTGGTAGCTACTCTGACTTTCGCCCTGTCCAAGCCTCAGTCAGAGTGGGGGCTTTGTAGACACCCACATTTGGCTGCTAGGTGTCTATAGCAGTTTCCAAAAAATACCCAATGATGATCGGACGCAAACGTGTTTCCATGCGCTCGGATATAGACTCGAAACAATTAGTTTCTGGCTTGGACTTTTTACGGAGGACAAATCTCACAAAACCGACCTCAAATTCAGGCCCAGTGGATCGTTTCCAATAAAATAAGACTAATTTGGGTCAAAATCGACGCCGAAAATAAAACCGACTTTTAGCGACTGGGTCAAACCCCGGTCAAAGCCGTTTCCGAAACACAAAAATAGCCATGCAAACATCAAAAGTCCAACCCAAATACAAGATCCACAAAATGCCCAACTCAAGGTCCAAAACCCGGACCCCTTCGCTCCAGCTGACCCACTCGATCGAGTGTCAGCCCACTCGATCGAGTGGGCCCTCAAACAGGCCCGTGTGCGGCAGCTTGGGCCACTTGGCCGAGTCAACAGGGTACTCGGTCGAGTAACCCTAGATGGAGAGGTAGCCATTGCCTATATATATACACCCCTTTGCATGCACAAAACACAAATTTTTACAACCCTATTTACCGACCGTACGCACGATACACCGCTTACACTTTCAAAAAACCCTAAACCCTAGCATCTAGGAATCAAACCCTAAACCACCATAACTATGTCTACATCTCGATACTCCCGTGCAAGCCACAACTAACGAGTCCCGTCCAAGAACAAGAAACATGTAGGTTGAGGGTGCACAATCCCGATTTCTCCTTTCTTCTCTTCTCTTTTCCTCGCGTCGTCCATCCGTGCCGTCGTCGTTCTTTTTTGTTTTTTTATATCGTATCGTCGCGCTTATAATATCGTTAATATATTACTAGTATAAGACATTAAAATACTCGCTAATTCGTGTCGAATATGAGGGATGACGGAATAACAAAATACGAATGCAAGGGTGTTTCACCCGACGCGGCCGATCGCTTATCCCGACACCTCGAATATTTGATTGTTGAAGCGAGTCAACGTCAACAAAATCGTCTCTTTTTATTCTTGTCGCGTCATTATCATCATTCATCGCATCTTTATCAATTTTAAAACTATTTCAAATAAAACGTCTTTTTAGTTAAGTCGAAACCTGTTGATGCGGATCCGACAATCCGCAAGGGTTTATTACGATGTCGGGATGCGGAGGGAATCAGATCGAGTCCTTTTAATTCAAGTAATCGTAAAGAGTCATTCTTTAGATTCGATACCAATTCACTAATTGGGTGTCGTATCTAAACGAATTAATCAAATAAATCTAACTAATACGAATTGATTGATGCTAAAAATAGTGATCACATAATTCGAAAGAATTAGTTACGACACTATAAACGGGGAGATAAACAATTTCGTGTTAGTTGATTTAAAACGATTTACAAACATATTTTTTCTAGATTTCGCTCTAAATATTCGATATCGATTCAATAATCGAATATCGGATATGACGAGTATCAAAGTCCGAATCGAGCATAAATCTTACAATATTTATGCCCGACTCAATAAAATCATCGACTTTTCAAAATAAAAAAAAGCAATTTCGAAATCGATAACAAATTGCGAAGCGAACCCTAGTTCGTACAGGGGGCACTCGATCGAGTGCCTAGCACACTCGGTCGAGTGGTACCCCAAAAACCGAGACAAAAGGTTTTTGACCACCACTCGGTCGAGTCTCGCAATGACTCAATCGAGTGGATTCTCACTCGGTCGAGTTCTTCAATAACTCGATCGAGTGACGTATAAAAAAATGGGACAGAAGCCTTTTCCGAGGACCACTCGGCCGAGTCCTTCAATGACTCGATCGAGTGGCCCTATCACGTCAAAACCATGACTCCCACAGCGCTTTCTAGTCTTGACAATACTTTTTTATGACTTAGGTCAACACGTGTCCAATCAATCACGTGTCATACTACTTTCCAAAACCATGCATCGGGTCGTTTACATTATTCTATATCATTCTATATTATTTTCAAACCGTTATTATCGTTATCATCGTTACTAACATGTTTGTTTCAATTTTTGTCGATTTATTTTTTGTTATTTCTTTATTGTACTAAAAGAATCTCGCATGCTAAATATAACTTTGACGTTAATTTTAGATGCATTAAATCGACGTAGCAACTTATCCTAATATTCGCATGTTTTGTCAAAACGTTGTTTGCATATCATTTCATCGTATTACTAACGCGCGTATTTCAAAATCAAACGATATCTTAGTAGACGCCGCTAATGTCCGGGCGGGGTTGACCCTCACCCCTTACTCAGAACCATGGTTTCCGGATATCCGAATCCATTGGCACACGAGATTCATTCAATACACGGTATCCGATAATGTCGGTATCGGTATAAAATGCAAAGGGACGAGCCCAATAAACTCTGACATCCGAATGAGCCATACTTTGTGCATGGCCCACTAAGATATAGAGTGATTTCGAACGGGCCCAAACTCCACAAAGTTCGGTGGCGACTATACTTCGATTTAAATTTCGATTCGACTCATCTCATATGTAGATTTATTCGCCGCTCCAAATTAACCCGCGCGTGGCCATGTCGGGGTGGACCTATGTCATGTCCATAGAGGTATATTATATCAAAAAAAACGGTCACAAATTACATAAATCTATACTCTCTTCGTCTCATTCATTTGTTGGCTTTTGATTAAAATACTCCTCACAATGAATATAAAAGGCCAACAAATGAACGAAACAGAAAGAGAACATTCTAAGAATTAAGACACCCCATAGAAAGATGCTAATCCTTAGCAAATAGAGCACTAATTATGTCAACTTCAGTTTGCTTGATGTGTGGGTTCTGCAGCACCCCTTATAGTCTTGTTTTGATTTCATTCTTCACTGAACTAGTTACTTTACAAGAGTCTATCAGGTATCCTTCAAGTCGAGCCTTATTTCTCATCATCCAAATGCTATGATGGTAAGCATTGATTGTCATTGCTATACTTCTGCCAGTAGGGTCATCAGAAACCTGAAAATCAGGTGGGAAAGAACGCCCAAGCCAGTGTTCCGATCTGATTCTAATCATATTGCTGTACACACAAGTGGAGGTGATGTGTTGCATAGGTTCAGCAGCTACATTGCATAGGCATGCAACAGATATCATCCTAACAACAACCAATTCTCATCAGCGTGTCTTTTGTATTCAGTCCCTTGTTGAGCATAATCCATATGATAATGGCATGCTTGGGGACATTCCAGTCAATCCAAACCAGCTGGTACCAGTCAATTTTAGGGTGTGTTTTAGAGAGCCATCTGTACCCCTTAGATATTGAATACCCTTGGATTTCTGCAATCCAGATGTTCTCCTCATATCCTACCTTCAACTCTTCCTTAGCTTTACAAATCGATCTCCATGTCCAAGCAACATCGATAATAAGGATATTAGTTTTATCTCGTGATATACCTTACCTGGTATTTTGCTTAAAGTGCGTCTTTACGACATTAGTAGGGATGCGTGACACTTTGCAGTTCGGAAGTCAGGTGCACGCCACTGCGCGCTCTGGTTCGTGGGTGTTGGATGCGTAGCGCTTATACTAATACTGAATTGACCACTACTCGTTTTGCTTAAGATGCTTAAACACAGAAACGCACACAGAGAGAGAGAGAGACACATGCCCCCTGGCGCCCCAGGAATCAGACGCACGAAGCCGTGCACTTCAGTTCTGAGGGTTGGGTTGAGACGCGGTTTCTGAGTTTGTTTAGGTGTTCGATTAGTGTTTGTTAGTTACATTTTAGGCTCTTTTTAGGTGATTTATCATGCGATTGTTGTCATAAAAGCAATAAATCATGCGAATAAGACGGTAAATGTGTGAGAAGATAAGTAAATCACATTGACAAGAACTGCACCCCCAAATTGTACATGAAAACGAAATACGATGAATAGACGATAAAGAACGAATCTAATAACGACTACTCGAATTTAATTTAAGTGTTTTAGTATTTAGGGGTTTAAGTTGTGGACATATCGTAGATTGAACGGTTTAGGCTAAGGGGTCGGTCGGACATGCACTGCGACGGGGCACCGAGCATGAGCAAGGTTTTTACACCTACCTGGAATGGGAACCGCAAGTGTACGTGTCGGTTTGGGCGTATTATAAATCCTCATCGATCTAAAATATCGTAATGCATATTTTAGTTAATCGGACTGTGAACCCTTTTAATTCGACCTTTATTTAAAGGAAAAAGATGTAAAGTACTAGATTGAGGAACAACCTAATGACGATTACGACTTGCGTGGATGAACTCGTGTACGTTATGAACGTGTGAAGTATTGGTGAACCCTGTCGTGGATATGATTAGGTTAGTAACCATTATTAATTCGACCCTTTGTCTCGGCTTGGTCGATTACGACGAGGTTTGAGTTAAGAACTCGAGGTTTGTTGGATTAAGAATATGGATTTCCTAAAGATTTGACTAGAAAGAATTATGAATTCTTTAGGGTTCGATGTGACCGAGGTTAATTCATTTATCCTTTTTAATCTCGTCGGATAATAAGTTGTTGAGAAATTGAAGGATTCAAATTAGGGAGGTTCTTCTTTGTTCTCGTTGAATTAGGAATTCTTGAGAGCTCCGGAGAATTGAATTGTATGTTGAATGGTCGAGGGAAGAGGGGGTATTTATAGATTTTTCGAGGTCGGGTTCGACTGTACAAGCGCGTGCCTTCCCACGCCCTGGGATTGAGGCGCAGGGCGTCTTGCGACTCATATCTTGGGCGCAGGGCTTCCTGCGACTGAGATTTCGAGGTCCGTTTTAGGAAAACTTTCCTAAACGTGAAGATACGAGATCTTAAGATATTTCGACGGGTTTGCTTGCTTTCTAAGGCTTATAGAATCCGTATCTTTGGCTTGTCTATGGACTTTTTGTTCGGTTTCGAGGTTTGACCCGGTGATTCGGGTTTAAATTTGCATTCCGTGAACGGTTCGGGGACCCGAAGTCGGAATTGACTCTATATAGTGTTGACACTACCATAATGACTCGACTAAGACCGTCTAGATGTTGAATTAATTTTTCCGAGTAGTAATTTGATCCGATCTATAGAAAAATCATCTGAAACATCATAAAATGGTATCGTGTTGCAGTCTGATCATCATCGGGTGTTTGTCGGATGCTCAAGTAGCCACCAGGTACAAATCCAGATGTCGCCAGCCAAGGTTAGGAGTCATACCTGACTTCCTTTACTTGTGATAGCTTTTGTGACATTGATTAGTAATTGTTGAAGCAGCTTCCTTCGATCTGGATTCTGCTTCGAGTTGGGAGGTTTGCCTTGATATCTTCGGTTAGGTTTGATGAATGAACGAAACTTTGATTGAATATTTGAAGTACACCCCGTATTTTAAGTCTGCTTCTAGTACCCTTGTATTGAATTTGGTGAAGATAGACCCCATGCTTTAAGTCTTCTTCGGTTGTAACTTGAATTGAATCCCCCTATGGGGTGGTTGCGTAATTGAATTGTATTGAATTGATTCCCCTACGGGGTGACAACATAATTAAATTGTATTGAATTGAATCCCCTACGGGGTAGCTCCAATTTGAATTTTATTGAACTGAATCTTCTACGGGGTGGCTGCATAAGCTCTTGATGAGTGCATACTATTGGTGAGTGCATAATTGTACTTGTATTTTTTATCCTTCCTTCGATCATTATATAATCTCTTGACGAGTGCATACTCTTGGCAAGTGCATAATTGTATTTGTATTGCTTTTGATTTTGTATTGATTTGCCTGGTTATACTTGCTTCAGTGCACACGTCCTGGGAGGGACGTTCCGCGGGGAGGATATACCTGCTGTGGTTGGCATTTTGCTTTTTTTTTTTTTTTTTTTTTTTTTTTTTTTTTAACTTTTTGCTGAGGTTTTTGTGTTGGTGACAGGCTAGTATCCTAGTTTTAGAGCCTTTCCGCTGGGGGTATAGCTTGATCGTGTAGGTTAGTATTTGTCGGGGTTTTTTATTGCAGATGATAGATTGCGTTTGATGGGTACCGTTGGGGATTTCTTCGATTTGTTTGACTGAGGTGTGCTCTTGAGAGATTATCCATGTATCCCGGTTAGGTTCCGCTGGGGATGCAGGTAATAGTCTGGGGCGATGTCCTTTGCTTTGTCATAATAAGTCGAGATGTGTTTTGCTCAAATTCCAGGAACGCTCCCAAAACTGGCCAGTTTTTATCCTAGGTCAGGGTATGGGTGCGCGCCTATGGTGCCTCAGATCTAAGATGCGGGTTGTCCAAGCGCTCTGATTCTTAGGCGCAAGATGTCTCGCGCCTACGTTCTTGTGTTACGGATATGAATAAGATGCGGACTTGAGAGCGATTGGGTTCATTTGTTCGAAAACAGACGCGACAACTCTTCTTCCCCAAAATCGCTTTTTTTTTTTTGCCAATTTTACTGATGTCGAACTCAATTCTTTGCTAATCTCGAAACTATCGGTTTCAGGGAAGTAGTCCTTACTCACCTCTGTCGATTTTAAGCTTGTTTGCACTTGATTTGGGTCGGATTTATGATATTCCTAGAGATTGATTTTGGGGTTTTGATTGTATCTCGTTTTGGTGCTTGATTTCGGTCCTAATCGTGAATTAGGGTAGTATAGAGCTTGTAGAAGTTATTATTAGCTTGATTAAGAGCTTGAAGGTCATTCAATGGCCTCCTATGGTTAGGGTTTAGGGTTGATTTTTCGACCATTCTCGTCATTGCTTCCCGTAAACTTGTTGATTCCTTATTTAGGATGTTATGGTAGCTTGTATGCCAATTTTTGCGACCCGGAATGCACTCCAGGTCACTTTGTGTGAGACTGTGAAGTGTAAAATGGACCGTATAGTGCTGTAATGATGTCCGATTTTCTCGAAACTGCTTTTATTGCGACCGTGACCTTGAATATAGTGTAGGGTGCCTTTTGGGGTTTGCTTTGCTTGGTTGTAGTTTTTGAGTCAATTTTTACTTGGTTTAAGCTATTCGCGTCGACCTGAAACAACTTAAATTACTTTGTTTGCTGCTGGAGATGATGTGGAGCATCTAGATGAGGCTTTAGGAGTCGGTAGAATGGACGAGGGTCCTGAGGCGGGTCCGCCACATCGAGGAGCGTGCATAAGATGAGGCGCGCTAGCCGTCAGCCTAGGATAGAGGTTGGGGTAATTAACAAGGACTTAGCTCGTGTGAGGAAGTGGAGGCTTCTTGTGACTCCTCATAGGCGGAAGCGGGCTTTTAGGGAAGCGGGCGAGGCTCTAGTCGAGGAGGATTCTTATATGGATCCTGCTTGAGATTGGGATGGGCGCCAGCTCGTGTTTCATCCCGATTTGCATTTGTCGATCCGTACCATCAATGACACGGTAAATTTGTACTTGACGTAATTTGATTAGCGTCGAGTTACTAGGTTTAATTTGTACTTGATGTAATATTTCTTGCTTTGCTGTTTTTTCGTTTTTGCTGCCCCTAGGCCTAATGAGGACGTTCTTCAGGTATACGACGTGCTTGGAGGTATTTTTGCAGAGGTTGGGCCTTGAGGTCAAGGCGTTGATTAGGAGGACGACCTTGGGTCCACTAGTCGACTACTGGGCTCGTTTGATTGAATGTTAGATTCAGAGTAACCTGATGGTGATTCAGGCGATGATAGATCACTTTCACAATACTACCTCGACCTTCCATATGTACTTTGGAGAGGTCAGGATGATTCTTGAGGACTTTGGGATGATCACGGGATTGCCTTGGGGTCCGAAGACGATCAAGTGGGCCTCAGAGGCTAAGTTGGACAGTGCTGAGGTTAGGAGCTGGATTGGTCATGATTGCTTGGAGCCATCGGTGTATGGTTCGCCTCACACCCTGGCGAGTTCGTACATAATTGATCGCTTTGAGAGGGTAGGCGTGTTGGCGGGGCGGGCGCCCAACATTATTGAGCAAGATGCCCGGCTATGGCTGTGGTACTTTCTGGGCTCCACTCACTTCTCGGGCAAGGGTGAGAGGTTTAGTACAAAGATCCTGCCGCTCCTGGCTGATTTGGATCAGCTGGAACGTATTGATTGGGCTACAGTGAGTTTTGATGAGATAACCCGCTGTTTACAAGTGATGATGGGGCCACGGGATATCAGACACCCATCGTGGGTTCAGACCTTGTGCTGGAGGTACGATATCTAGTTAGTATTCATTTGGATTTCTTCGATCTCTTGCTTTATGCGTTATGGCCCGTGTTTTGTTTTGTAGGTTTGAATATATTCCTACTTCCACGCTTGGCGCCTAAGACGATGCTTCACCCGACTCAATTTCTGGTGGGGATTGAGTGGAGGTTAGCTCAGCCAAAGTCGACCACGAGTCACTACTTGACCGAGAACGTGTTGGTGAACCAGTTGCATTTGGAGGATGTAAGTCTTGTTGTCTTTAGAAGTACTTCCCTAGATAGCCCCCAAGTTAGGAGTCTTGATATGTTATGTTTGTATATTGTAGTTCGTGGCCCGTCCTTGGGCTAACTACTCGGGTTTACCCGAGTACGTAGCGGTCGAGCTGAGGCCGAGGAGTTATAGGAGGATGATCTTGCATGCTTTATTACACCGGCCGGTGTGGTACCTGAGGGGAGAGGCTGGTTCGCCATTTCGGGATCTCATAGATCCTCCTAGGACATCATTTAGACCTCCTACCTCGGTCGAGGCTCGCGAGGGTAAGGACGGTGAGGGAAGAGAGGCATTGTTGTAACACTCGCTATTTTCCTAGCATTTTTATTCTTTCCGTTATGACATCGTTATAACTCTATCACATTTTGGCTTATGTTTCATCATTTTTCCAAGCTTATTTTCAATTTGGAGTTTAAGGATATTTATTTTTATTTTAAAATATTTTAATTCCTTTACATCTATTTATTTGATTTTCTTCGTAAACTAATTAATTTTCCGTGAGGAATTCTATTTCTCTTCGAATTGACGTTTTTAAGCTCGGATTTAAGTTATTCCTTTTCCTAAATTTTTTTAAATACATTTATATAATATTTTCAAGTAGTAAATATTTTTATTTACGAAAATTAAGCCATTTATGATTTTAATACGAAGTTTCGTAAATAATTATTTTCCAACGCGAGGTTTACTCGAATTGCTTTGAAATGCCTTTAACTATTTTACGATTATAATTTTTATCAACTTATAAATCATTTGAGATCTTTTCCTCATATTTTGGACCGAAGAAGCTTCTTGTCACAATTTAACTACATTTTACTAATATGTTTCATTTTATCACATTAAACTGTAAACGTAAGATTCTTTTCTTTCATTGAATTGAGGCTTTAATACTCAAAATCTTCCTACTTCTCCTCTTATCCTCTTGGCCGGCCAACCTAGTCTAGATACACTTTGGATGCTTCACCCATCTTTACTATCATTTATGCTTAAAACCATTTCTCTCTTCCTTACATTCATTTTTACATAATAAAATTTATTCATCATCATCTGTCCTTCCCCTTTGGCCGAGTATTCATCCTCCTCTCCTTTGCTGATTCTTGCTTAATTTGAGTCCCAATCGTCTCATTTTTATCATCGAATTAATCATCTTTCCAATTATTTCGTTAAGGTAATAATCAATGTTGTTTTCGATCGTTATTCACCTTAATTTTATTAGTTTTTCTCATGGTATTTTTTTGCCATGATTTTTATATATTGTAGGATTTCTGGACAATCCCGAGGCTGACGAGAATATTATTGATTCCGACTTGGATTAGAGGTAACGTCGATGTTACTCGGTATTTCATGATTTTTAATTGTGTGATTGCATGTATATTTTATATTTCATTGTTGACAATATATGTATGTCATATAATCTGGAAAATTTTTAAAAGTTGAAAATTTGCATGTTTCGGTATTTTTATCGCTTTTACGAGATTAATGATTAAATTGTTATATTAATTTGTAAAATCGTAATATTTGGCCTAAACTTGTAATATATGATTATATTCTGTAAAAATGAGGTTTTTGATGATTTTTAATAATTTAGTATTTTTCTGATATTTTAGTTATCGATTATTGAATTATTACCGTTTACGAACAATAACGATTAAAAGTCGATTTTTAGTTCTAGTACTGAAACATTTTATTTTAATCTGATTTTTAACATGGCAGGTATACTTGTTTCCGGGTGTGGGCGAGCGAGCAATGCGGATTCTGCTTATTTTTCTTTTACAATTATGTCTTGTGGATTGTTTTTTTTTTAAATTTTGGCCATTTTATTTTAGGCCTATTGTTTGACTTTACCATTTAAATTTTACTAAGACATAGTTACAGCGTATTTTAATCCCGACTCTACAGTGTTTCCGCCACTGTATCGCGTTAGAATTTCTAGGGGATTACTGTTGGTATCAGAGCATCATTGCCCCCAATGCTTACACTTGAAATTAGGGAAAATACCAGTAAATTGTTTAAACAGTTGTAGACACCCACATTTTGATCGCCAGGTGTCTATAGTAGTTCCCGCCAAACACCCGATGATGATCGGACGCAAACATGCTTTAATGGACTCGGATATGGGCTCGAAATCATGGACATTTGGTTTAGGCTTATTACGGAGTACAAATCTTGCAAAACCGACCTCAAATCCAGACCCAGTAGGTCGTTTCGAGTCAAATAAGACTAATTTGGGTCGATTCCGACACCAGGGGTAAAATCGCCTTTTAGCGACCGAGTCAAAACCCGATCAAAAATATTCTCGAGACACGCGAGTCAGCAGTGACACCTCACGTGGCTGATTCGGTCTCCAATACCACAAAAAATCAGCTTCAAAAAATATTAAAAAATCCGTTTGAAGATAGAATTCGATCTCAAGTAGGAATTCTATCCGAAAACCGAATCAGATGCTCGACCAAGCATTAGCTCGGCCGAAATACTCCACCAACCAGCCGAGATTCATTGCTTCTTCGCCAAGAAACGGAATTTACGTTCCTCTCGACTTCCTACATTTCCTATCCTAAGCGGTAGTTTTAGTCCGACGACTACTTCTCCTAGCCAAGGTCGGGAATACTCCTATAAATAGCCCCTTGCACAACACAAAAAAGGGATACATGAAAAACTTCCATCATACATACATCATCTACTATTATTCATCAACCTCGACACACATTCATTATCTGTCATTCATACATCCAAAAAGCACCGAAATACCGTCAAAATCAACCCGACAAGTTCGACCCACACGCCGGCCGAAACCCGCCACATCACACGACCAAACCGACACCTTAACTCATCCCACATAATCTCGACGCTCCCAAGTTTAAACCACTTTTCGACGAGCTCTTATCCGAGAAAACAAAGCATGTAGGTTGAGGGTGTAAATCAAACCCGATTCTTCTCTTTCTTCTCTTCCTTTCTCACGTTTGTTTATGGGTCGTGTCGTCGTCGGTCGTATTTTTAATATGGGTCGTTCGTCACATATTTTTCATTATTTCTAATAATCGATACTACAAAAAAACTATTTTTTATAACGTTCTTAAAATACGATATTGATTCTCTAATCAAATATCGTATCTAACAAGAATTAAATTAATTAAAACTCGTTGATGCTAAAAAACATCGTTACATCCTTTTTTTAACAAAATTCGACGATTTTTTACGCGGAGAGAATTAACATTTTTTTCGTTCAAATTCCTTTTTTTCTTTTTTTGTTCAAAATGAACTTTTTTTCAAAACCTTTTTTAAAAGCATTCTAACTATTCGATATCCATTTCATAATCGAATATCGAATACGACGAATATCAAAAATATAAATCGAGTATAAGTTAATCCAACGCGATTTATCAAAATTAACAATTTTTGAAAAACGAATCCGAGACAGCCACCCGCGCGAGTCGCGCCCCTCCCAGGCGAGTCGCGCGGGCTGCTGTAAGCCGCGACCTTTTTTTTCGTTTTTTCCGATTTTTCCAGCACCGTTTTCTCACATAAAATAGCGGTTTTCTCGGTATATTTTCAGATTTCGACAAATATTTTTCGCGTGTCATAAACCTTTTCAAAACCATGCATATTATTGTATTTACATCTTTATTCAATTTATTCAAACGTTACTAACTCGTTTTCTCGTGTTTTGTAGCAATTTATTTATTTCTTTTGTTTTATTAGACTAAAACGAACTTCACATGCTAAAATAACTTTGACGTTATTAGTTTAATATGCATTAAACGACTTAGCAACCCATTTATTTTTCTCTCACATGCTTAGGAAAAATAATGTTTGCATATCATTCAACCGTCGAACTAACTCGTGTACACCAAAAACGAACGATATCTTAGTAAAGGCCGCTAAGTGCGGGCGGGGTTGGGTGTTCTTAGTGAACTTCCCAACACGTACCCTCACCCCTTACTCAGAACCATGGTTTCCGGACGTCCGAATCCATTGGCAACGAGAGTCATTCAATACACGATATCCAATAATGTCGGTATCGGTATCGTAATGGAAAGGGACGAGCCCAATAAACTATGACATCGGAAATGGCCCGTATTTTGTATACGGCCCACTACGACATAGAGTGGGCTCGAATGGTTCCGAATAACCACAAAATTCGGTGGCGACTCCTACTTCGATTTAAATTTCAGTTTGACCATCTCATATAGAGATTCATTCGCCTCCCCAAACCCGCGCGAGGCCGCGTCGGGGTGGACCTATGTCATGTCCACAATTTGGCGACTCCGATGGGGACCAACTGATGAGTCACTTACCATCGGCATCTTCAGGGTGAGACTCGAAAAGAAATCGTTCGAATAGTAATGTACACGTTTTAGTTCAATGGTTCATGCATAACCCAATTCTTTCCCGGGCCGGTTACTTGTGACCGACGTCCCACTATAGCACGGTACATTCCTAAATGGGTGCACTAAAGACTTCGATGGCGGAACTCGCATGGGTTTTACGGCAGGTTCTAAGACCAACTCGGCTTAGGAAGACCGTCCTGATTTGCGAGAAAGCTATCGTCGTTGGTATAGACCCTATTCGACCGACCGAGACTTAGATTAAGAGCATACATGGTGTCATTATACTGTTTCCATGACTACGTGCTACTTGATTTACTTGTTTTCTTTTTCAAAAACCATCGTTTTCAAAAACTTGCATCCTTTTCAAACCTATCCATTTTTCAAAACCCGGGAAGCTACCGAATTTAGGACTTATGATTTTGACTCAAAATAGCCTATTTTTAGCCGGTATGCTGTCCAAACTTTCCAAAAATTTCGAAATCTTGGCCCGAAAACACCTTTTTTCAATTTTCAAAAAAAATCGGACCATCCTATCCGACCTCGTTCGGTTTTTCAAATCCAAATTCTCCTTTCAAAGCTTTCTTCTTCTTAGGACTTCCCGTATTTAGCAGTGTCGGGTCTTGTCATAACTTTTAGAGTCTATAGCGTCGAAACTCCGTCGATCTTACATCGCGAGTTTCTACCCCATCCCAGTCTGCCTTATTTGTCAAAGCACGGCCCACCTACGTAGGACAAACTCCTACAAAGGGAAGCCCATTTACACTTTAGGGTCCGAAGTCTGAGGAATAGCTCACACGTAGGTCTTTCTTCACACGGGACTAGGCCCACTTTGCCAAATTCTAAGGAAGGCCCACCATCCACGAGTCAGCCGTCTAGGTGTCCTTTCCGACTCATTTCCTTTTCGGGCTTTTCCTCACTCGGGGGCTACCCTTCATCAGAGCGGTCAATCACGGTTGCTCTAAGGGTCATGTCTTACACGTGTTGTCTCACGTACCCCACTTTTGAGTCACTTAGATGTCACACCATCTGAGTCTTTAGTCTTACTCAGGGCTGTCCTTCACCCGAGCAGTCGACCACGGTCACCTTAAGGGGTACTTTACACCGGCGTCCTTGTGATGCCTTCTCCGAGTCGAACCTATGCTACGAACACTCGAGTCACCTAGGGTTAGGTCACCACGGTTGGGCCAAGCACGCGACACGGTCGAACACGGTCGCCCCCATTTTCGGACTCACCCTTATGAAGCTCGAGTCTAATTCGCGGTCGTTACTTTGTCTAGGTCAACATTCGAGTATCCCGATCCAAGAGTCTTTGTCATCCCGTCACCCCGGGCCATGTCTAGTTTGACACCCTCTCTTGCATTTGCGCAAAGCCGAGTTTAGGCGAGTCGTGGCACTTGTCGTTCTCTCCAATCAAAGACCTTACAAAAACAACCAACCGAGCGTCCGAAAGTCCGGATTTGATTCGAGTCTAAGTCTGAGTTCGAGTCTAGGATACCCTACATCCTCATTCCCAAATCAGAGTCAGAGTCATTTGCATTCTGTCATCTTTCAATATTCTATTTCCCATATATACTTTCCTTATGTGTTTCCGAGAACATGATGAATACCGTCATACACTGTGAGCACATGCACGTGACTATTATAGGCCCATCTATAACGACTGCAGAAAACTGAACCCGTGTTTTCCTTTACCTGTTCCATGTCTGACATAGAAAGCCACATAACCACCCTTAGCAGGAGCGGTATCGAATCCTACGACGAATCTAGGTAGTCTCCTAGTTTGGGTTCAAGACGAGAGGCAAGCCCATTTCCCACCATAAACACCCATCCAATAAGACTAACCAGTCCCTACCTTAGGTGTTAGTCTGACCGACAAAAAAAAAGCTGGACAAAAAAATCAAAAGTCCAAGAGAAAAAGCAAAAGGCCAAAACAAAAAAGCTGGCCATGATCAAAAAGAATTATCAACATCCCTCGATCAGACACGGTCAACTCAAATGAAGAATCCCACGACCGGGGCTAAGAGGTCAATCCAAAGAATTCAAAAACCCATGATCGTAGTTAACGATCAATTCAAGTGAAACGGTCAATTCAAAAATTATCATTACCCGTACCATCAAATAAGGGAGAGACAGTCAAGCTGGTCAGCTAACACCACATCTAGCCTTCCCACATTACAACCCTCAAGACCTTCTCGAGACCTAGGCTAGAGACAACCCAGAATTTTGAGGATTCAAGCTTCATAGGATACACCCTAACTATTAGGGCCAGACATGGAAACCAGATCCCGCATTATCAAACCTGCCCGATCGAAGTTCGAGTCATTATTACTCGACTTCCCCCTTTCCTACCACATTACAATACCTTACCCTCGAAGCCTTAGCTCCACAAAATCGAACTCCAGATGTCAAAACATCAAAGCCACTTACATCCTAGCACCACATTCCAAAAAACATCTAAACCAGTTACCAACCCCAAACACGGGAACTCAACTTGCAGTCGGCATAGAACATGCCCAAATAGTTCACACCACCTCGGGGGGCTACCCCGGAGAACGCTCACAGTCACAAGATCAACGTCCTAACTATTCTATCCCCTTGATCAAGGCATCATTGGGAATGCACCTAGCCTACACCATTGCTACGGCTAGTTACACACAAAGCCCTAATAGACTAGGCACCATAACATATCCTTCAATTCACTGAACTACGGCTTGGTTTGATTTCACCACACGTGAATACGTAGGCAGCCTTTCAACAGAGGCACAACCACCCACATTGACAAATTCAAAAAAGCGCCATCATTCCGGTCACGACACTGTCATGTTCTCAACAGCTAGCTTTGTCGTTCTGGGGGCTTCTCTTAGGAAGAAGTTTTCGTTCCACTCACAAAAATCCAAATACTTTTCAAACACTAGCTTCCTTTCTATAGAGTGTCCTAGTACTCGGCTCAGTTGAAGACGAGAGTTTGTCAGGGACTCAAAGCAATACCTACTTCGGGAACATACCCCGAAACTAAAAAATTCAAAAGGAGCACTAGACTACAACATTATTACTGCTAAAACAGTCTCATTACAGACTACTGCAATTCCCCTACAACACATCCTTCCCATTCTAAAGTTCAACCGTGTTGCCACTCGCCTAGGCTATGAAATAACGCAACTTAAGAGTCTTGTCATCTTAGGTGGCCCACCCCCTACCGAGTCACGGTCTAACCCTTAGAGAGTCAAAGTCGTGTCTGTCAACTCGTCCTCACGCGTCCAGAGTCGAGTCTGTCGGTAGGCCTCTCTCTTCAAATTCTACTTTGAGATTTGCAAAACTTAGCCATTTGAAAAAATCCCTTTCCTAGTCACCACGGGAATAGGAATTTTTATCATACTCCCTACTTCATCTAGGCATACAGGCCTAGCCGAAGTATTTTAGGAGTCCGTGTCAGAATCTGATCAGGAATCAAGTCATCCCAAGCATTCTTATTTCCAAAAAAAATTCCAAAAAAAAAATTCAGCATTTTCTTTCCAAAAATCAATTAAAAATCATTTCTTCCCCAGCGTGAGTCGGTGTTTTGCCTAAATATTACATGCAATTTGTTATGTACAGACAGGTGCATCCAAGACTCCCGAAGAATTCTCAAAAACTCCCCAGTGGAAGGATCAGGCAACATTTCTACTAAAGACGGGATGTATCTACAAGCAGATACACCCAGAGCTTACAAGGCAAGCTCCCACGCAATCTCAAGACGGGATGTATCTGTAAGAAGGTACACCCAGAGCTTACGAGGCAAGCTCCCACGCAATCCCAAGACAGGATGTATCTGTAAGCAGGTACACCCAGAGCTTACAAGGCAAGTTCCCCCGCGATTCTAAGACGGGATGCATCTACAAGCAGATACACCCTGAGCTTACAAGGCAAGTTCCCACAAAATTTCAGGACGGGATATGTCTGTAAACAGACACACCCAAGACTTTTCAGGCAAAGTCCCCACGACATTATTGACATCTACCCAGGTATGATTTCTATCTTATGGCTGGCGAGCCCTTCACGCAAGTCTAAGGGACTATAAACGACCCGATCGGAAGTCTGCCAAGTCTTAATCCTCGATTGACCTGGTAGCTACTCTGACTTTCGCCTTGTCCAAGCCTCAGTCAGAGTGGGGGCTCTGTAGACACCCACATTTTGACCTCCAGGTGTCTATAGTAGTTCCCGCCAAACACCCGATGATGATCGGACGCAAACATGCTTTAATGGACTCGGATATGGGCTCGAAATCATGGACATTTGGTTTAGGCTTATTACGGAGTACAAATCTTGCATAACCGACCTCAAATCCAGGCCCAGTAGGTCGTTTCGAGTCAAATAAGACTAATTTGGGTCGATTCCGACACCGGGGGTAAAACCGTCTTTTAGCGACCAAGTCAAAACCCGGTCAAAAATATTATCGAGACACGCGAGTCAGCCGTGACACCTCACGTGGCTGATTCGGTCTCCAATACCACAAAAAATCAGCTTCAAAAAATATTAAACAAATCCGTTTGAAGATAGAATTCGATCTCAAGTAGGAATTCTATCCGAAAACCGAATCAGATGCTCGACCAAGCATTAGCTCGGCCGAAATACTCCACCAACCAGCCGAGATTCATTGCTTCTTCGCCAAGAAATAGAATTTACGTTCCTCTCGACTTCCTACATTTCCTATCCTAAGCGGTAGTTTCAGTCCGACGACTACTTCTCCTAGCCAAGGTCGGGAATACTCCTATAAATAGCCCCTTGCACAACACAAAAAAGGGACACATGAAAAACATCCATCATACATACATCATCTACTATTATTCATCAACCTCGACACACATTCATTATCTGTCATTCATACATCCAAAAAGCACCGAAATACCGTCAAAATCAACCCGACAAGTCCGACCCACACGCCGGCCGAAACCCGCCACATCGCACAACCAAACCGACACCTTAACTCATCCCACATCATCTCGACGCTCCCAAGTTTAAACCACTTTTCGACGAGCTCTTATCCGAGAAAACAAAGCATGTAGGTTGAGGGTGTAAATCAAACCCGACTCTTCTCTTTCTTCTCTTCCTTTCTCACGTTTGTTTATGGGTCGTGTCGTCGTCGGTCGTATTTTTAATATAGGTCATTCGTCACATATTTTTCATTATTTCTAATAATCGATACTACAAAAAAACTATTTTTTATAACGTTCTTAAAATACGATATTGATTCTCTAATCAAATATCGTATCTAACAAGAACTAAATTAATTAAAACTCGTTGATGCTAAAAAACATCGTTATATCCTTTTTTTAACAAAATTCGACGATTTTTTACGCGGAGAGAATTAACATTTTTTTCGTTCAAATTCCTTTTTTCCTTTTTTCGTTCAAAACAAACTTTTTTTCAAAACCTTTTCTAAAAGCATTCTAACTATTCGATATCGATTTCATAATCGAATATCGAATACGACGAATATCGAAAATATAAATCGAGTATAAGTTAATCCATATTTGTACGCGATTTATCAAAATTAACAATTTTCGAAAAACGAATCCGAGATAGCCACCCGCGCGAGTCGCGCCCCTCCCGGGCGAGTCGCGCGGGCTGCTGTAAGCCGCGGCCTTTTATTTTTTTTTTTTTTTCATTTTTTCCGATTTTTCCAGCACCGTTTTCTCACATAAAATAGCGGTTTTCTCGGTATATTTTCAGATGTCGACAAATATTTTTCGCGTGTCATAAACCTTTTCAAAATCATGCATATTATTGTATTTACATCTTTATTCAATTTATTCAAACGTTACTAACTCGTTTTCTCGTGTTTTGTAGCAATTTATTCATTTTTTTTGTTTTATTAGACTAAAACGAACTTCACATGCTAAAATAACTTTGACGTTATTAATTTAATATGCATTAAACGACTTAGCAACCCATTTATTTTTCTCTCACATGCTTAGGAAAAATAATGTTTGCATATCATTCAACCGTCGAACTAACCCGTGTACACCAAAAATGAACGATATCTTAGTAAAGGCCGCTAAGTGCGGGCGGGGTTGGGTGTTCTTAGTGAACTTCCCAACACGTACCCTCACCCCTTACTCAGAACCATGGTTTCCGGACGTCCGAATCCATTGGCAACGAGAGTCATTCAATATACGATATCCGATAATGTCGGTATCGGTATCGTAATGGAAAGGGACGAGCCCAATAAACTCCGACATCGGAAATGGGCCGTATTTTGTATACGGCCCACTACGACATAGAGTGGGCTCGAATGGTTCCGAATAACCACAAAATTCGGTGGCGACTCCTACGTCGATTTAAATTTCAATTTGACCATCTCATATGGAGATTCATTCGCCTCCCCAAACCCGTGCGTGGCCGCGTCGGGGTGGACCTATGGCATGTCCACAACAGTAAATAAAAATATTGCTAGAAATGGGTAGAAACAAATAAGGACTTAACTGTTAAGATTATCTGTTCCTGAACTCGATGACTAGCATTGATTATATGTTGTTATTTGTGAACTTCAAGATGGCTGGGAGAGGCAACCGAAACAACAACAACAATAACAACAACAACAACAATGGTCAAGGAGGATTCGAGGCACTGGCTGACTCGCTGCCCAACATAGCGCAAACCATGAACGAGATTAACAACCGGAACCACCAGAGACCCTTTAGCTTCTTTCACGTAGCTGAAAGAATGGCCAAAAGCAGGCTAAATTTTTATGATGGCTCCGTGGACCCCGAAGTCATGAACCGTTGGTTTCGACTAATGGAACGGTAGTTCGGAATTTACTCCGCCCCCGAGAACCAGAAGGTGGGCTTGGTTGTGCTGTACCTGTCAGACGAAGCGGACCGATGGTGGACCCAGGTTGGCCCGACTACACTTCAAACTCCAGGATTCAACTGGACTCAATTCAAGACCCTTTTAGAACGAAGATTCTATCCTGAGGAGCTGAGGCATTAGAGGATGACTGAATTCAGCGCTCTGCGCCATGGCACCATGTCTGTAGAAGCATACACTACTCGGTTCCATTTCCTGGCGAATTATGCTGGAGACCTGCTACCCAACGAGAATTCCCGAGCTTTCTATTATCGTAGAGGACTCCGAGCCGATATCACCCTAAACATTCCCCGGAGTCTCACAACAGTTAATGAGCTCTATGATGTTGCGCTGTACGCAGAGTCTTCAATCGAGCGGGTGAAATCTATGAACCCATCCTCTGGTTATAAACGACCTTTTCCCCACTCTGGGAATAACTCTTCATCTTCTTCAAAGAAGTTCAACTCTGGAGGTTTGGATTACTTTTCCTTTCCCTTCTTCTTTTATCTTCTTTTCTCCTAAAAAGTTCTGACTCTACTGTATGATGTTACATGTAGTGGTTACAAGAAAAAAAATTTCAACTCGAAGCCTAACAACAAGAAGGATTCTACCTGTTTCAAATGCAAGAAGGCTTATCATCCTGGTTTGACTTGTGAAGCAAACCATGTTACCTGTTTCCACTGTGGAGAAGTGGGGCACCGCTCTACATACTGCCCGAAGAAAGCAACAACCAACACCGCTACTGCAGCTAGCGCTGTTACTACTCCCGCTCCTCGTAAAGGGCGTATCTTTCTGATGAGCCGTGCCGGCGCTGAGGCTAATCCTAATGTGGTTCACTACTACAAATCCCTCCATATGATGACACATCGTGTTGGACGCTTAAGTCAATCGTCAAGAATATTAGTTCTCCGTGACTTAGAAAACGAGCCCGCATATAAATCAATCGAATAAAATAATAAAACAACCTTTCCCTTCTCCTAACTCCTGCCCAACTCAATTTTTCCCAATTCCCATCTCCCTAAACCTAATATGGAGTATCAAACTGTTAGTTTTATGCGCTTACCCTAATCGATCAAATCTATCAATATAATTAACCCAAGATTTCATTCAATAATTAATGCTGAACGATTTCTATAATCGTTGATCATCTTCTCCAGTAGTAGTAAGTCTGGTCATTTTCTTTTCGTGTCCTTGTTTAACCTACAGGTACGATTTACGATTTTATTCCTGTTAATTCTAAATTATGTTTTTTCTTCTTCTTAATTTTACAATACACAAATTCGTTCTTCTCTTAGTGTTCATCTACATATTTGAAACATTATTAGGACAAACTATGTTTAACATTCCTATTAGGGTTTATGTTAATTTGGGATTTTCCTTAGAATTCGAGTTATAGCTCGATTTATATTAATTTGGAATTTGGATCAAGTATTGGTGTTTTTGGGTTTGATGCAGAGACATAAATGCTTTTGGAAAGACAAATAGTAAACGCTAATGAAGATTTCGTTCAAATATAATGTAGTTGTAGTGTTTTTAGTCGATTCTCATCTTGACTCAGCCACCTACTACATTTCAATAATTTATTGGCTTAAACAACATAGATGTGTAGTCAAATATAAGTATGCAGATTGATAATCTAGCATAATACTATGCTGTTAGAAAACATAAGTACTTAATTATTGGAATTCTAGATGGCGTTTTTAATTTTGATTAATTATCGATTTGGTTGATGAAATGGTTGTGATTTTGATAAAAAGATTACACCTTTGTGTTATGACCTGTGGTTTTTGAAGGTAAATCGAGTCTATGAGATGTTATATACTCCTATTTGATAATGATATACTGTAGTAATTTGGATTGTGGTTTAGTGAACTATGCAATTTTGTTGGGTACTTCACATTCATCTTCAATTGTTTTATTTAGGTAGCGAAACGGGAACATGAGCTTGGTCGAATTTTGTCTGCTAGGCTGTGTAACACGTTCCGACATTTGCCCAATGGTGGAGGTATAGTTTTGTTTTGGTTTTTTTTGTTATCTTATATTCCTGCTGCTAACTGATCTAGCTCTAAAGTTCTTTGGGTTTAACTTTTTTTGTCACTCGTAAGTTGATCGTGTTAGGTGAGCCACAACAAGGGCTCAGTCTCGAAAAGAATGTTTCTATTTTGACAATAGTAGCAAAAACAAAACCAAATATGATGTGGAGACATGAATTGTTTGGTATGGAAATTGATAAACGTGACGATTTTAAGAAACTTTTGCTAACCAAGAAATTGTTTTTTCTGCGGTTTTGAGCATATTGTATTCAGTTATGTGTTTACTATGTAGATGAATTGAAGTTTTGATGATACGTTCATTTTACATCAAAAAATATTAGTCTATTATGTTTATTAGTGTTGATTTCTTTAAAAAAAAAATTCTGATTTGCTTTCATATTGAGAAACTTTATATTATCAAACATTAATTGCCAATTCTGTTTGATATGAATTCAGAAAGTCGGCTTGCTGGATCTCATAAGAGATTTCAGTCCAGCTATCTAGGCAGTCAAAGTGATAGTGCTTATCGTGGGGATTTGTATCGTCAAAGTGATCCAGAATCTATCGTTAATTTTGATTAATTTTGATTGCTAGATTATATACTTTATAAATAGGAGCCTATCAATTTTTAGTATGGGACACCTGGTGTTCTACAGTTTTAAAATTAGCTATTCCAAAGGCTAATTTAAGGGAAGTTTTACCCAAGGAGCCCATTATTTTTAGTGTAGAACACTCTGCCTTGCATTATTGTTTTGTAGTACTACGTAGTAACTAGTTAGTTATTCTAAAGGCTATTTTAAATTAAGTTTATGGTATATGAACAATATTACACCATATATGTATTTTTTGCTTATATATCTAACGTACTAAATAATGTATTTTGATTTTTTTTGCAGGTTTTAAGACACAAGATAATGTCGGTGCACCAAAATGGAGTGATTGTCGCTTTGACACAACCTGAAGCTATACATTATATTGTAGAGAATCTATTGTCAACAACATTTGTATATGAATTTCTATTAGTTTTTTTTTGGAGAAGAATTTCTATTTAGTTAAATGGAATAAAGATGTTTGTTAAGTACTAGAGAGGGATGCATGTATGTATACTACTATTTTGTCGAGAATCAGCTCTAAAATTGTGAGAAAACAAGGGATTTGTAAATCGTGACGCTTTTATCCGTCAACGTTAGTTACCACCAATTTTTTTTACACATTAGTGTCAACCTTGACACATAAAAGCGTCAGAAATCTTGACACAATATAGTGTCGTCTTAAACTGTTGACACAAGAAAATGTCGAGAATATCGACGCTTAAAAGTGTCAGAAATTTCTGACGGCTCAAAATCCGACGCTTTTGTGAAGCGTCATCAAGAGTATAATTCTCGACGCTTTAAAGCGTCGGAAATCAAACAAAAAAGTGTCTAGATTCATAGAGATTTGTAGTAGTGGTTACGGGTACGTTTCTGATTTCTGGTGTTAGTGCTTATATACTATTTGATACCGGCACTTCTACATTTGTCATATCTTCTATTCTGGCATCAAAATTATCTATAACCCTCTGTCAAGCTGAACCAATAGCCATTACCCTTCCTTCTGGCGAAGTTGTTGATTGTTCCAAGGCTTATCAGAATGTACATATTCTCTTTGATGGTACTATTCTTCCTTCTACTGTCCTTGAGTTCCCTCTCGCTGAGTTCGATGTTATTTTGGGAATGGACTGGTTGGCTCAATATGATGCAAGGTTTCAGTGTCAAGATCAGAAGATTTTTCTGAAGACTCCCGAAGGTGTTCGAGTGTCTTATCGTGGTGGTCGAAGACAGAAGGGTATCAAAATTATTTCTGCCATGAAGGCTATCAGATTGCAGAGAAAAGGTTGCCAAGCATTTTTATGTATGGTAACTATAACCGCTGAACTCCCTAAACTTGAGGAAGTACGTATAGTATGTGATTATGCAGATGTATTTCCCAAGGAATTACCAGGTATTCCACCCGAAAGAGATGTGGAATTCACTATTGAACTCGTGCCTGGTACTGGCCCGATCGCCAAAGCACCTTACAGAATGGCTCTTGCTGAGTTGCAAGAGTTGAGAAAGCAATTAGAAATGATTGAGAAAGATTTCATTCGTCCAAGTTCTTCCCCTTGGGGCGCTCCTGTTCTTTTTGTCAAGAAGAAATACGGTTCGACGCGCCTGTGTATTGATTATCGTGATCTCAACAAGGTTACGATCAAGAACAAATATCCTTTGCCCAGAATTGATGATCTCTTTGATCAACTTAAGGGTGCTTCTGTATTTTCCAAGATCGATCTAAGGTCTGAATATCACCAAATTCCCGTCCGAGAATCAAATATTCCAAAGACGGCTTTCAGTTCGAGGTATGGACATTATGAATTCAAAGTCATGCCTTTTGGACTAACCAATGCTTCTACTGTTTTTATGGATCAGATGAACAGAACTTTCAGGGAGTATTTGGATCAGTGTGTTGTTGTCTTTATTGATGACATCCTGATTTATTCCAAGTCGAAACTCGAGCACGCAGAATATCTCAAGATTATTCTTGGCATTCTACGAGATCAAAAGTGGTATGCTAAGTTTTCCAAGTGTGAGTCCTGGCTTTCCGAGGTAGCTTTTTTGGGTCATGTTATCTCAAAGGAAGGTATTAAAGTTGACCCTGTTAAGATTTCAGCTATCGAGAGCTAGGCAAGTCCCAAAGATGTTGGCGAGATCTCCTTGGTCTTGCTGGCTATTATCGAAGGTTTGTACAAGATTTTTCTAAGATAGCACGGCCTATGACTCAATTACTCAAGAAAGAGAATAAATTTTTGTGGAGTCAAGCCTGTGAAGATGCTTTTTCTGAGCTCAAGAGAAAGCTAACTTCAGCTCCTGTCCTGACCCTACGCGAAGAAGGCGTTGGTTTTGATGTATATTGTGACGCTTCTAAGAATGGTTTGGGTTGTGTCCTTATGCAAAGTGGTAAGGTGATCGCTTATGCCTCTAGACAGTTGAAAGTTCATGAGGTGAATTACCCTACCCACGACTTGGAGTTAGAAGCTGTGGTGCATGCCGTGAAAGTTTGGAGGCATTATTTGTATGGAGTAAGATGCAAGGTTCACAGTGACCAAAAGAGTCTGCGATATCTCTTCACGCAGAAAGATCTGAATGCAAGACAAAGACGTTGGATCGAGTTGGTGAATGACTATGACCTTGAATTGGTGTATTGTGAGGGTAAAGCTAACGTAGTCGCTGATGCTCTTAGCAGAAAGATCCTCCATTCCCCGACTTCGTGTTCTGGCTTATCTGAGAGATTGGCCCGAGATTTTTCCAAGATGACTATCGATGTTGTTGATGAAGGTTATGATAGTCACCTCAATGCCCTAGTTGCTGAACCAACTCTTTTCCGAGAGATTCGTGAGAAGCAGTTGGAATATCCTTTTGTGGCCGGTATCCGAGAGAAGATGAATCTTGGTAAAGCTCTAGATTTTTCTGTGGATTCCAGTGGTGCACTGAAGTTTAAGAACCGCTGGGCTGTCCCTAGTGATGCTGAAGTGAGAAAGCAAGTTCTATCCGAGGCACATAAGACGAGGTACTCTATTCATCCTGGTGGTGACAAGATGTATCGGGATTTGAAGCTCCATTTCTGGTGGCCTCATATGAGAGAGGGCATTGCAGAGTTTGTGAGTAAGTGCTTAACATGTCAGCAAGTGAAGTTCATGCACAAGAAGCCTGGAGGTTTGCTTCAACCACTCCCTGTTCCAAAATGGAAGTGGCAGTGCATATCGATGGATTTTGTGATGGCATTACTGAGAACCGTAAACGAAAGAAACGGTATTTGGGTTGTGGTGGATCGCTTGACCAAGTGTGCACGATTCGTCCCTATTCGCGACACTTGGAGTCTGGAGAAGCTCGTAGAGGTTTATGTTGTCGGGATCGTCCGTCATCATGGCGTACCGCTCGAGATTGTTTCGAATCGGGATCCGAGATTCTGCTCTAAATTCTAGAAGGGATTACAAGATGCTTTGGGAAGCAAATTATTGATGAGTACCGCTTTCCATGCTGCTACTGATGGACAGTCCGAGAGAACGATCCAAACGACTTTGGAGGATATGTTACGGGCTTGTGCTTTGGATTTCCAAGAGAATTGGATCCGACATCTTCCGCTGGTAGAGTTTTCCTATAACAATAGCTACCATGCTTCTATTAAGATGTCCCCGTTCGAGGCACTATATGGTCGTAAGTGCCGTAGTCCCGTCTGTTGGGATGTCCCGGTGAGGTGAAGATTTTGGGTCCAGATTTGTTGGCTCAGACTATTAATGTGGTGAATGTGGTTCGAGCTAGGATGAAGTCTGCCCAGGATCGACAGAAGTCGTATGCAGATGTCCTTCGCCGACCTCTGGAGTTTTCAGTTGGTGATCTTGTGTTCCTGAAGGTATTACCTAGAAAAGGAGTGAAGCAGTTCGGGATTAAGGGCAAGCTCAGACCTAAGTTCGTTGGTCCGTACCCTGTGGTCGAGAAAGTGGGCGAAGTTGCTTATAAGCTGGAATTGCCTGCTTCCATTGGTAAATTAAAGTTCACGATGTCTTTCATATTTCTTCGCTGAGGAAATATGTTAGTGACCCCGAGCACGTGTTGGAACCCGAGATTTTGGATCTCAAACCAGATCTGACTTATGAAGAAAGGCCGGTGAAGATTACTGATCGCCGTGAGAAGCGCTGGAACAAAGTTGTACCCCTGGTAAAAGTTCAGTGGCGCTGTAATCGGTTTGAGGAAGAAACGTGGGAAACCGAGTCTTCGATGCGAGCTAAGCATCCTCATCTCTGCGATTAAGGTAAACCTCGATTTTCTTTCTGCTTATTCTCAGTTTCGAGGACAAAATTTTCTTTTAGTGGGGAGGATTGTAACACCCGCTATTTTCCTAACATTTTTATTCTTTCCGCTATGACATCGTTATAACTCTATCACATTTTTGGCTTATGTTTTTTTCATTTTTCCAAGCTTATTTTCAATTTTGAGTTTAATGATATTTATTTTTATTTTAAAAGATTTTAATTCCTTTACATATATTTATTTGATTTTCTTCGTAAACTAATTAATTTTCCGCGAGGAATTCTATTTCTCTTCGAATTGGCGTTTTTAAGCTCGGATTTAAGTTATTCCTTTTCCTAAAATTGTTTAAATACATTTATATAATATTTTCAAGTGGTAAATATTTTTATTTACGAAAATTAAGCCATTTATGATTTTAATACGAAGTTTCGTAAATAATTATTTTCCAACGCGAGGTTTACTCGAATTGCTTTGAAATGCCTTTAACTATTTTACGATTATACTTTTTATCAACTTATAAATCATTTGAGATCTTTTCCTCATATTTTGGACCGAAGAAGCTTCTTGTCACAATTTAACTACGTTTTACTAATACGTTTCATTTTATCACATTAAACTGTAAACATAAGATTCTTTTCTTTTCATTGAATTGAGGCTTTAATACTCAAACTCTTCCTACTCCTCCTCTTATCCTCTTGGCCGGCAAACCTAGTCTAGATACACTTTGGATGCTTCACCCATCTTTACTATCATTTATGCTTAAAACCATTTCTCTCTTCCTTACATTCATTTTTGCATAATAAAATTTATTCATCATCATCTGTCCTTCCCCTTTGGACAAGTATTCTTCCTCCTCTCCTTGGCTAATTCTTGCTTAATTCGAGTCCCAATCGTCTCATTTTTATCGTCGAATTAATCCTCTTTCTGTTTCCTTCGTTAAGGTAATAATCGATGTTTTCGATCTTTATTCACCTTAATTTTATTAGTTTTTCTCATGGTATTTTTCTGCCATGATTTTTATATATTGTAGGATTTGTGGATGATCCCGAGGCTGACGAGTATATTATTGACTCCGACTTGGATTAGAGGTAACGTCGATGTTACTCGGTATTTCATGATTTTTAATTGTCTGATTGCATGTATATTTTTATATTTCATTTTTGACAATATATGTATGTCATATAATATGGAAAATTTTTAAAAGTTGAAAATTTGCATGTTTCGGTATTTTTATCGCTTTTACGAGATTAACGATTAAATTGTTATATTAATTTGTAAAATCGTAATATTCGGCTTAAACTTGTAATATATGATTATATTCTGTAAAAATGTGGTTTTTGATGATTTTTAATAATTTAGTATTTTAGTTATCGATTCTTGAATTATTACCGTTTACCAACAAAAACGATTAAAAGCCGATTTTTAGTTCTAGTACTTAAACATTTTATTTTAATCTGATTTTTAACATGGCAGGTATAATTGTTTCCGGGTGTGGGCTAGCGGGCAATGTGGATCCTGCTTATATTTTCTTTTACAATTATGTCTTGTGGATTGTTCAAACCCCTTTGTGGATTGTTTTTTATTTTATTTTATTTTATTTTTAAATTTTTGGCCATTTTATTTTAGGCCTATTGTTTGACTTTACCATTTAAATTTTACTAAGATGTAGTTACAACGTATTTTAATCCCGGCTCTACAGTGTTTCCGCCACTGTATCGCGTTAGAATTTCTAGGGGATTACATTGTGGTGCTGGATGCCTCACATATGTCTCACGTCTGCTAGAGGCTTGCTTGTCACCGTGTTGTGGTAAGTGCTTTCGTTTTATTGTTTTCCTGTGTTTTGACTTTTGCCGAATTTGGCTTTGAGACTTTTCATTGACGCTGCTCAGGGTTGATGCGGCGTGGGTGGAGTTTACAGAGACTCTTCCTCCTTTTTTGGTGGAGCAGCTAGAGGCCAGGATGGGGTGTCGCGACCGGGTGTACCGGGTAAGCATTGTGATGAGAGTGACTTTTACCATGATAATTAGGCTCATATTGTGGTACTTTTGGTGTTGTTAGACTCGTATTAACATAGATTTCATGTACTCGTTGGGTTTTGGCCACTTGTATGTAATCTTTGTATTTTAGGCCATTTTGTATGTCATTGACTTGCTTAGGCAAGAGTTTGGTTGTAAGTACTCTTGAAGTGGATTTTCCAAGTGAAGATGTCGGCTCAAGAAGACTCTCTGCGGCTAAGGCACGAGGAAAACAACTCATGTCCGAAATCCGAGTATCGAGCACAACCTAAAAGTCGAAGGCACGTATTTAGTAGAAGAATAAGAAGCTCGGAACCAAAGGATAACATTGAAGCAAAGGAAGCGGAAGAGGCAAACCAGACCTGGGCTGCAGGCTATGGTTCATCAGCGCAGCCCATGCCCTCTGTCTCCATCGAGCCTGCGGTCCCCTACGTTGTAGGATTTTTGCGGGTTTTAATTCTGTATTTTGGACTAAGCCCACTTGTTTTGTTTTCTTAATTTTGGCAAAGCTATAAATAGTTTAGGGCTTTAGATTTGTGAGGGGAGCTTGGAGAGGAGATTTAGAGAGAATTTAGAGCATGTACAATAGAGAAGATTTATCTTCCTCTTATCACTCTCTTCTCTAAGAGGAGGTCCTCTCTATTATAGGGTGTTCATGGTTTATCCTCTTAGTAAGAGGAATATGTTTTTCTCCTCTAATTTTAGAGGAAAATTGTCCTTCGCCCTTGTGCAAAAATATATATTTTATTATTAAAAAAAATGTCATATTCTTAGTCAGAGAATATCATTTTTATTTTTTATCTGCTATAAAAATTGGAAATGATTTTATTTGCTTTTATTTTGTATGTTTTCATTTTCAATTTTTTATCTTTGACTATATAATCTTGTTTCATAGATGTACTTATTTTGGCATGTATTATTATGCACAACATGACCGTGGAAGATGAGCGAGATGAATATCTAAATTATACAGACCCAAGAGAATATGCTCAAGAGCTACTTGAAAATGATGTTGACGCATCTACGTACCTCTTTTTCGTAGTCATTTGTTGTTAATCCTGGAATGTACGTGGAGAGAAATTTTCACAAATTTTTGGCTAGGAGGAAAGAATTACATGACAACCAAATACACATGTCTTTGAAGAACGATTTAGTTATGTGGACTACGTTACAAGGCTCGAACATAAATTAAAAATATGTATCACAATTTAATGTTATGTTTCATGTATTTTCATTTAATGTATTTTATTATGATTTTTATGTTACTAGATATAATTTAATTAATAATTATTTTTAAAAAAAAAATTAGTTTAAGTAAATTATGCAAACAATATAAAGTAAGTCAATATTAACAATATAATAATTAAAATAATAAGAAGAGTAATGTAAGGGGATCCTCTTTATTGTGGGGGAAAATTGAAGAAGAGAAGAGGAAAAGGATGTATATAGTGAAAAATGTAGTAGAGGAAAGTGAGTATGAGGTGTCAAAAAAAAGGGAGATTGAAGAAATAAGAGGATGAAAGTCTCCTCTCTATTGTACATGGTCTTAGAGGGGCTTAACCCTCGTTTTTAGATCTCTAATTTTAGGAAAAACTAATTGTAGGGGATTTAGGAATTGAAGATCTTGTCTATGAGATTCTTCCTTCTCTAACTGATGAGGGTGTCGCAACCTATAAAAAATAACCAACTTTGATCTCACTAAATATAGTTAAGGAAGTCGGGATCGTCTCCACAGGGAGACAATCTAACTATTTGCTATTCTAGAATGTCAAGTAACACAAGGGAAAGTGTAAATTATAGAGAGAAAAGACTAGGATTGTCAATTCATCTTGGACTATCGTGGAGCGAGGTTAGTTCAATGAGTCGATCTCAATTACTAGTGTAAGGGGTATTGATAAGGTCCTTTCGAATAGCTAATCAATCATCCTAGAATGCTTCTAACGGGCTCTCGCAACTTATTAGGGCACTCTAAAGATTGTGATAGGTCTAACCCTTACCCGGCTTTCGATCTTAGGTCGGGGTTTTTCTAATCAACTAGGTTAATCATGTGCATCAACCAACCTGTTGCAATTATATATCATAATTAACAACAAAGATCAAATAATTTCCACCGAACTGTTGTTCTAATCTAGCATCGCTACCCCGATGGCTCCCCCAAATCCTTTCGATAAAATTTAGCTACTTATAGTAAAATTAAGCAAACTAATTATAATAACGATATTAAAGAAACGATTCACGATGAAGAATTAAGGAGAAAAATTTAAGGAATGATCTTCTGCTATTTAGTAAAGGTGATATTCCCTCTATTATGATCTTGCTCAGGACATTTGCAACTTTTTCAGCTGCTTCTGGCCTTAAGATGAGCCCGGGAAAATCGAATGTCTACTTCAATGGAGTTGACGATGCGATCATAAAAGATATAGTGCAGGTCTCAGGGTGTGTTGAGGGTAAATTACCTTTCAAATACCTTGGAGTTCCGGTTAAATCTACGAGACTGAATGCCAAAGACTGCAGGCCATTGATTGACAAAATTATGGATAGAATTCGGGCATTGGGCTCCAGGAAGCTCTCTTACACGGGTCGGTTGGTCCTTGTTAAAGCTGTCCTAAAAACGCTTCATACTTATTGGGCCACCATATTCATACTTCCTTCTTCCGTTATTAAGAATATTGAAAGCTTATGTAGGTATTTCCTATGGGATGGAGGAACGGAGTATAAACGAACACCTAATGTAGGCTGGGATAAGATTTGTCGTCCTTTACAGGAAGGTGGCCAGGGGATTAAAAGTGAGGCTATTTGGAATCGCGCTGCTATTGGTAAGCTAGCATGGTGGGTGTTTATCAAAGCGGACTCTCTTTGGGTTCGATGGGTGAATCAGATATATCTCAAAGGATCATCCTGGATGCTTTATGAGCCTCCGATTGACACATATTGGACTTGGAGGAAAATATGTAAGACTAAAGATGTCTTAAAAGATGCATTTAACGGTGAGGTTTGGATGAATGAGCCCCAGAAGATGTATACAATCAGGAAAGGCTACGATTTTCTAAGAACTCCGGGCCCGAAAGTGAACTGGTATGCGTTTATTTGGAATGCTTGGACTGTTCCGAAACATCAATTCATTGGCTGGATTTATCAGCATGATAGACTCCGTACTAGAGCGAAACTACAACAGTTCGGTGTAGTAGACTCGAATGCTTGTTGTATCTGCGAGGATGGAATTGAAACAGCAAACCACCTGTTTTTCGACTGCTGTTACAGCAGACAGGTCGTGCAGCAGGTTAGCCAGTGGACTGGTATACAGTTCCCCATTGATAACGTTCCCGCTTGGAGAGAGGCGAGACGAGGCTCGAAAGTTCGTAAAGCAATTCTGAATGGCATACTGAATGCTTTGATTTACAACGTCTGGATCCAAAGAAACAAAGCTAGAGTGGAATTAAGCGTGATGAAGCCTGCTTGGGTCTTATTAACGATTCAGAAAGAATTCCGCTTATCTTTTTCCGATACTTGTGTCACCTCTATGAGGGATAGAAATTTGATTGATAAATTGTTAATGTAATTGAGGGTTAAGGCCCCAACATATTTGTTCACTTATCTATATATATTTACATTTTACCAAAAAAAAATGATGGAAAAGAGAAAAAAATTACCAATAGTACGAAGTAGAACAGGAAGTTTCAACGATTTCTCAATCCAAGAGGGATTTGAGGATCTTCTCTAACATAGTAGTTTTAGATGATTTTTTGTTGAGTGAAAAAGAGTATGAAAAGGAGATACCCTAATTCTAAACTAAAACAAGTATATATATATATATAGCAAGCCAAAATTTAAAAGAAATAAAACAACTAAGCCCAAAATGGGCGAAAATGGAGCCCGTCTAATGGCATGTCGATCGACATATAGGTGATGGTCGTTCGACACTGATGAAGCTTCTTTGGTCTTTGTCTAACGAGGATGTCGAACAATATTGATTCATGGTCGAGCGACATGGATGATGTTGTCGATTGACAGCGCCTCCAATTGAGATAAGATTATGGTATGCTTCTAATGAGGATGTCGAATGACATTGATTGATGTCGAATGACATAGCATGTTGGTCGAATGACATAGTTGCACTGCTTCTCTTCTAAACTCTCCTATAGCCTCCCAAATACTCAGGACATGAGCTTCTCTCTTCTTTATCAAGCGGTTTTGGCTCATAAATACGTGAATGGGTTCCAAATCTGCAATGCACATAGAAAATACCCAATGTAGCAAATACGGAAGGAAAAGGAAAGAAGTAGCCAAATAAACGAATAGAAATGCGTGCCAAACAAGTGAATAAACGCATAAATAGGGAACTCATCAAACCTCCCCAAACCAAACCCTTACTTGTCTCCAAGCAAGCAAAAGACAAGATAAGAAGAAGGGACAAATGGAGTGGTATGTAACTCAGAGCTAACAATACACAAGACTCATCCAAACCAATTTAATGCACCATCGACAGCCATGCTAAGGAATAAATCCTAAAATGAGAAGAGCAAGAATTCATATGTAAACAAGTTAAATCAATGACCGAGAACTACCGAACCGTACGCTATTTGCTAGTAGAATAAATCCCAAAACCCTTACTAGTAGAAAACACCCCTATAGCGTCGGTTCTAAACGGCTATTTGCGTCGTTATGTGTCGACGTATATTGAGGGGGTATTTTTCCCTTTGCGTCGGTTGTTTAGAAGTGATGCAATATGTATTATTTGTTGTGTCGCTTTATTGGCAAAAGCCTACGCATTAACTGACTTTTAGCGTCGCTTTTATCTAAACAATCGACGCAAAATAAATAATTTGCGTCGCTCTTTATTTAGAGATGACGTATTGCGTCAGTCGTAAACTAGAAATTGACGCTATAATATTTGACAACCTAAGCTAAAAATTACTTTTTGCATCATTGTTGTTTAGAACCGACGCCATCAGTGAATTTTTTGCATCGGTTGAGTCATAGAAGATGATGCAAAAAAGTTTAACGACGTCGTTCGATCTCATTTATAGGCGACGTAATTGCACACCCATTTCAGCATCATTGGCTACAGAATTAGCACAAATAAAACTTTTCTAGTGTCTTCGTGTTTAGGTAATTGCAAACGACCTAATATGTATGTATTGTTTTCATATATTTAGCATTTAATATCAAAATTTCAGCCGCGACTTCACATAAAACTCATTAATTATAAATATCTAAATACTTGCAAAAGAAATTCAACCAACCACTAATGCACCACATGTAATTAACGAACATTATTGTCATTCAAAACAGTAAAGTCAAAATAATACATTCAAATGTATTATAATTGATCCCACAAACGGTCAAGTTTGCGGTCAAGTTTACTAATATATATATATATATATATATATATATATATATATATATATATATATATATATAAATAACCAAAATTGACTTTACATAGCATATGTACAGACAATAGCATATCAGGACAGTACAATACAAAACACAAGCTACCACAGCTCAAACGTTATATCCTATCAAACGGTGGTAGTGAATATCTTCATTTCCGAGAGACTCCTTAGGATTAAGCTTTACTCGACTCCGCACACAAGCAGCAGCACGAGTCGCGATACTATCCGGGCGGAGGATCACTCCATCATAGAGGGGTGAATTACGTTGGATCCAAATCAAGTAGTAGCAAGCAGCCAAGAGAGCAGAACGTAGTCTGCCATGGACAGACCCCGTTCCAGAGGTGAAAATCTGCTGTGGAATCAGGCGAGACCCAGTAGAGACAGCGACAACATTCATAACGCGTCTGCTGTAACAGCAGTCGAAGAAAAGGTGCCGCTCCGTTTCAGGTTGTAGTTGACAAATGCAGCACAGATCGTTCTCGATATACCCGTAACTCTGCAGCTTGGTTTTAGTGTTTAACCCATCGTTCATGATAATCCAAGAGATGATGGAATGTTTAGGAACATTCCACTTGTTCCAGATTAAATCAACCCAATCCGGTGTGGGTTCAGGGGGTTTTAGCCAACGGTAACCATTCTGGATAGAATACGTTTTAGTAGGGTTGTTCCAGGCTCCATTTGTGTATCCATTTTTGAGCTTCTCTTTAACTCGACAGATAGCTTTCCAAGACCAAGGAGAATCAATCGGGGGCAAATAATCCTGCCAAGCTTGCGTTTTCAAGTAGATTGAATTAACCCATTTAATCCACAGGCTATCCCGCTGAGTGTAAATCCAGTTAACCAACTTTCCCACAGCAGCCACGTTCCACCTCGAGGCTTCCTTAATACCGAGACCACCTGCAGTTTTCGGCAATGTAACTTTGTCCCACGCAACAAGAGGAACCTTCCTATACTCCGCAGAGCCATCCCAAAGATAGTTCCGACATACCGCTTCTATTCTTTTAATGGCATGCTTGGGGATAATGAACATAGTCGCCCAATAGTTATGTAGCGAATTGAGCACAGAATTGATAAGTGTGACTCTTCCCGCATACGATAGCTTTTTAGCACCTAAGTTTCTGATCCTATGGATGATCCTTTCTGATAGAATCATGCATTGCTCTCTGCTGATTTTGGTAGCTTGAATGGGTATGCCAAGATACTTGAAAGGCATACTACCTTCCCTTACGCCTGTCACATTATAAATATCTGTCTTTAGAGTGTCCGACACACCATTATAGTAACCTTCAGACTTTGCTTTATTCATATGAAGTCCAGAGGATTTGGAAAAAGTAGAGAACGCCTTCAAAAGTAGCATAATGGAGGAAGAGTTTCCCTTACAGAAGAGAAGAAGATCATCCTCAAACATAAGATGGGTTAGTTTAAGTTGTTTGCACTTCGGATGGTAAGAGAAGGGCCATCTATCCGTAGCATAATGAATAGTCCTACTCAGGTATTCCATACATATTGTGAATATCAAAGGCGAAATTGGATCCCCTTGTCGCAGACCCCGCTTACCTGGAAAATAGCCAAAATTTGGACCATTAAGCACCCGTGTATAAGTGGGAGACTCGATACATAGCATGGTTAATCAGGTGAAATATGGGGGGAAGGATAAGGCCCTTAGCATCCCATCCACAAAACTCCGTTCAATCGTATCGTAAGCCTTCTGCAAATCGAGTTTATATAGGCATCTTGGGGAAACATGTTTCCTGGAGTACATATGGACAAGATCTTGACAAATCAAGACATTCTCAATTATCGACCGTCCTTGAACAAAGGCAGTTTGAGTGGGATGTATAATATCAGGAAGCACTCGAGCCAACCGGTTACATATCAGCTTTGCAATGACTTTATATAGCATATTACAACAAGCAATAGGTCTAAATTGAGTCACAGATTCCGGTCTATCGCTGGTGAGCCTAGGTCGTATGCTCCCAAAGATAAATAATTAAATCCTATTACCTTTAACAATATAGTAGAGGTAAGTCGGGTGTCGAATCCACAGGGAAGGCGATGTAAATTAATGTGTGAATAAAATAAATAAACGTAAAAAAGAATAATCGGGGGTTTATGAGTAAATTGTCTAACTACTAAAATAATGAGAGTAAAATAACTAATAATGACGAATTCAGATAATTAAGAGACTGGACTCAAAGAAAATCCACTAACTAGTTAAACGATTGATCATCGACTACTAACCTTAATATAATCCTTGAGTATTCTATTGTGAAACTAAAAGTTCCAATTGTTCCGTAGATAATATTACTTAGGTCGAAACGCGATACTAAGCAACCTAATTATTGAACAACCTAATCCACGCGTCTAGATTTAATTCAATAACATCATGAATGATAATGAACAAATCAATAGAAATAACGACCTTTAACACACGCGGTTATTGGTTCGAATTATATGTTTATTCCTCCCTTTACCCAATTACGATGAAACGCATACAAATAATTAGGTCTAAAGGCTGCAACTTTATCTAGTGAATTGAACAATTACGGATTAAAACACAAAGAATTGCAATAGATTGAAGATTGAAATAATCAATTGGCCAAAAAGATTAAACAAAGAACAATCATAAAATTAGCACAAGGAATAAACAATACTCAAGTAATTAAATAAAGATTAAGAAAGTCTCACAATCAATTAACTAGAAAGCTTCAAATCCTTGATCCGAGAAGGAAGATTAGTTACACATGATTAGGGTTTTTCTTCTCTTCTCTTATTATCAACGTAACGTGAATTATGAATATCCTGTCTAACAATATCAATCTAATAATATGATGTCTAATAGTAGTAATAATAATAATAATAGGAAAGTCTAGTTATTTCCTAACTCTAATAATAATATAATAATAAATAATAATTAAGCTGACACGGAACCTGAAGTAGTTCCGTCTTCAATTCCCGAGCTGCGCTTTGATTTTTCACTCGGTTTGTCGGGCTTGTTCTTCGTACTCTCCGTCTCGAGCCCAGATCACACCTCAAGGAATTAGAGTCCTATAAATCGTCTTTTCTTCAATAAAACACAATTTCTTAGATAAAAGCAATTAGACGATTTTCACTCTAAATCCGCATCTTTAACCACCAAATCTAGCTCAAATCTCCGTTGTAAACACATATAAAATACGCTAGATCAATCGCATTTCGGGATAAGGAAACAATTTAGCAGGGATAAGGTAACCACAAATTTTGTATCGCAGCTAACTGAAATACAAAATAAGGAAAACAAATAAATTTTTATTAATTATTTATCAAAAGTTCGTGTATAATCTCTAATGTATCCTCTGATTCTAACGCCGTTTAGGGAACACGTGTACGCGGTACACGTGAGGGACGCGTGCGTAGCTGACTTGTACTGCCTTGCGCGCGTTGTAATTTGATATTCTCGAGAGGGTCGCTTGGACTTGAATCTCCCTTGAATGTTTGAATTTGTCTTGGATTTTCTTACTGCTTGCGACGGATTTGATGGAGAGCTTGTAGCGACTTCTTGTCTTTTTTCTCTCTGGATCCTTTGCTTATTAGTGACATTGGCCCAATTTGTCTTATTTTCGGGTTTAATGATCCAAATAGTTCATTTTGTAATTCGGATGGACCCATATTTATTTTACTCGGGGCAAAATAATTAAATTGAGCTAAAATTTCGTATTAACTCAAAATAATTAATTAATTTAATTTATTCGGCCCTTTAATAAATTTTTAGTGCCTACAAATTGCCCCCTCGAGACCTTGTCACGTACACCGTTTGGGTGTTTTGGAGTGGCAGGGTCTCGAACATTTTTTTTGTTTGACTTTGACTTGGAAGTCGACGAGCACCGGACTTGTCATACGGGTAGCTCTATTTTTTTTTTGTCGTCACCCTGTCATTATCTGACTTGACGGATGACCTGGGGGCTCGTGAATTTGCTTTGACTTGGAAGTCTCTGGTCACCCTATATGGGTTGTGAGATAAACCCACTTTTTTGTACGGCCTTGCTATTATCTAACTCGATTAACATTGACCCAAATTTTAGAGTGTCGCTTTTACAGTCGGGTCCTCTCCGTTTTAAGGAAAGTATACGATTACCATAATTGTTTTCCTTATTACGTTCCTTGTAAAATTAGGGTTGAATTCCACCCAAACCTATATAAACAAGCATGGTCCGTCCCTCTTTCTTGTCAAAGCCTTGTTATATCTTCTTCTTAGGTACGTCTTCTCTTTGTTCATCAATTTTTTTTGGTTCTTCTTTTTAGCAGCAGATGACAATGAAGGGAAGGAATTTGGTGCACAAATAACAATGAACTCATGTCCTTAAATCTTGATATCTTTCTTCTTCTGCGCACTTCTCCCCCTCGTTTCATTTTAATATGACATGTGAATATAGAAATTACTACATAAATCCTAATTCTTACGGAGGCATTAATTACTTAACCTTGATCAATTGAATGTTCTATCTCAATTCCACTTTGCAGGCTTGAAATTTGCTTAAAGTCCATGCAAATATTTGTTTGGATGCTTTTGATATAGCTTGGACTTTTTATCTATGTTTGCATTGATTTTTCTTTACAATTGGGTTGATGTTGAATTACAATCGTCATGCTTCATGCCTCAAACCATTCCGGCCTTTGTCCCGTTTTTGTTTTGAATGAACAGGATCTCAACTTGATTTCGGGAGTAGGATTCTTGGCTACTAAACTTCCTCGAAACATAAGTAATGGAGATGGAAGCCCCCCTCCATTTTTCAAACTTTGCAGGAGGAGAGCTTGGGTTCGGTGGGGTGGAATCTGTGTATGCTAAAATAAAGCTCACTATTTTGTATTTTTGCTATTAATAATGATCCCACCTTTTTGATGATAAACATGGAATAATTCACTTGAGGCGTGACTAACATGTCGTTTGTCTTTGCAGTTTCAACTTCACGTTGCTCAGCTACTTTTTTGCTTATCTCAGACTCTTACTTTTTTTGATTGTCGAGGTAGCACTCAAATTGTAGTTTTCCTTGTATTTTTTTTAATTGTATAGTTGTATGCATATGCTTGTCTATATATGCAGGTACCATACATCTCAGTTTGGTTCGTTACGACGCTCTTACGAAGTCCAGTCCGGTGATTTTTTTTATCTTCAACCGAGTTGTCATGGGATGAACCCGTTTGGGTCATCGCGACTTCCTCGTAGGGAGCCATGGAGGGAGCACACGGAGTTGAGGAACCACGGAGGGAGCACCAGAGTTGTTATGAGGTGAACCCGTTTGGGTCATCACGACGCTCGCATGGAGAAGAAGCACCCGAGTTGTTACGTGGTGAACCTGTTTGGGTCATCATGACGCTCGCATGGAGGAGAAGCACCCGAGTTGTGGAGAAGACACGGAGGGAAGATTCGGAGCTGAGGAGCCACGGAGGGATCACTCGGAGCTGAGGAGCCGCAGAGGGAGCACTCGGAGCTGAGGAGCCACGGAGGGAGCACTCGGAGTTGTTATGAGGTGAACCCGTTCGGGTCATCACGACGCTCCTACGAAGGAAGCCTTTCTCGATAACTGGTGTGCACTGCTTTGAAGATACTCCAAGTTGCATCACTTTGTCCTACTTGAGTTGTCATGAGGGGACCCGTTTGGGCCATCATGACTTTCTAGTAGAGAAGCTCCGCTTGATGAAGAATTTTATGAAGCGTCGTTCAGTGATGATTTTTTTTCTTTAGCCGTTCACAGTATACGCTCTTGCAGGCCAGGAGCAATTATTTGTTATTTTGGATGGAGGGGGTGGCTGCACTCAAGCTACATGTTCACTCGAGTTGCCTACGTACTTGCAAAACATGGATAATGATTCACAAGATCAAACCAACGTAGTTCGATAAAGGAATGGGTGATTTGTTTGGTGGTGTGGCTGCACTCAATCTACATGTTCACTTGAGCTGCCTACGTACTTGCAAAACATAAAGGATGTTTTACAAGATCAAGCCAACGTAGTTCATGGGATATTTTTTTGGTTATTTTTTTGTTGTTTTTTTTTTGGTTTTGTTTCTGTTTTTTTTTTTGGTGTGCAGTTATCCTCTTGCTTAGGAGCTTTCTTTACAATTTAGCCTCTTGCTTAGGAGACTTCAGCGTGGGGATTTAAGAATAGTAGCGTTTCAGAAATTTCCCATTGATAGGGCCTACGCGCACACCATCTTCATCTACAACTTTGTATGCACCATTTGTGTAGACTTCTCGCACCACATATGGGCCATCCCACTTGGCGGTGAATTTTCCTACCGGCTTGTGAGAAGTAATGATCGGCCTTCGTACTGCAAGGACTAAGTCTTCTACTTGAAAGGAACGAGGGCGCACCTTTTTGTTGAATGCTCGCGACAGTCGTGCCTGGTAACATTGAAGCTTCTGTTGAGCTTGGAGCTTCTTTTCATCGAGAGCCTCTAGCTCTTCTAGACGCAACTTATCGTTTTCATCTTCTGTAAGTCCTTCCTGAATGGCTATGCGCAACGATGGGATCTGCAACTCCAGCAGCAACACAACTTCTACTCCATACACCAATGCATACGGGGTCGCTTGAGTTGGCGTTTTGTATGTAGTGCGATATGCCCATAAAGCTTCACCGATTCTTTCATGCCAGTCTCTTTTTGACTTTCCCACGACTTTCCTTAGCAGGTTACAGAGCGTTTTATTGAAGGCTTCGGCTAGACCATTTGCAGGAGCATTGTACATTGATGACTTGTATTGTTTGAACTTGAACTTCTCTGCTAGGCTTGTCACCAACTGGTTGGCAAATGGCTTTCCATTATCGGTTATGATGCGTTGTGGTACACCATACCTGTAGATGATTTGAGTTCGGATGAAGTCCACAACATTTTCTTTCTTCACTTCTCCTAATTTGACTAGTTCTGCCAATTTTGAGAAGTAGTCAGTACCGGCGAGAATGTACTCGTGCCCATTGGAAGCCTTTGGAGTGAGTGGTCCAACAACATCAAGTCCCCAAGTATCGAAAGGCCATGAAGAGACGGTAGGATGCAATGGCTCCGGCGGTTGATGTATGAAGTTTGCGTTGAATTGACACGCGCCACATTTTCTTGCGAAGTCTATGCAATCTTGCACCATGGAAGGCCAGTAGTATCCCATTCTTTTGACGCGATCGTAAAGATTCGGACCTGACTGGTGAGCTCCGCATATGCCAGAGTGAGCTTCATGCATGGCTTTGGTGGATTCGTCTTTCCCTAAGCATCTCAACCATTGTCCAAGAAAAAAGCGCCTGTAAAGTGCTCCTTTAAAGTGGATGAACTTTGAGGAACGTCGGCGTATCTCTACTTTGTGCCTAGGATCGTCTGGCAACTTCTGATGGTCCAAGAAGTCGATGATGGGTTGACGCCAGTCATTCTCATCAATTGTGTAGACGTTGATCATGTTCGTCTCGTTCCTATTTTCTTCCTCCTCAAGCAGCGGTATTGCCCAACGATTACAAACTGGAACTTGCATTGATTCTTCTGCCCCCAGTGCCAATGTGGCTGCGAGGTTAGCAAGCGCGTCAGCCAACTTATTGGCACTTCTTGGTAAATGACCAATGTTGACGGTGTCAAGTTGATTTAGCAGTCGGAGTGCTTGTTGATGGTATGGGACCAGATCCTCTTTTCGTACTTCATATTCATTGAGGACTTGACTGATCACGAGCTGCGAGTCTCCGTAGATGTCCATGTCCTGAACGCCTATCTCGAGCGCCATTTGGAGACCAAGTATGAGGGCCTGGTATTCAGCTACATTATTTGAGCATAGCTGAGTTAGTGAAAAGGAGTATGGCAAAACATGGTTTTGTGGAGATACAAACACCACTCCAGCCCCAGCTCCATCTCGCCTTGCAGCACCGTCGAAGTACATTTGCCATGCTGGTAGAACATCAACATAGAAGATCTCTTCCCCAGGCAAGTTATCAGAAAGTTCCCATTCGGCTGGGACTGGATGGTCGGCGAAGAAATCGGCGATGGCTTGACCTTTCACAGCTTTCTGAGGCACGAAGACCAAGTCGTATTGTTTCAGCAACACTGCCCATTTTGCGAGCCTTCCTGACAATACTGGTCTTGAGAGTATGTATTTGATTGGGTCTGCCTTGGACACCACGTGTATAGTGTGTGCTTGCATGTAGTGCGTCCGCTTTTGGATCGCAAACACCAGTGCAAGACATATTTTCTCGATTGGAGAATAATTCACCTCAGCTCCAACCAACGTACGACTCAAGTAGTAGAGTGCTCTCTCTCTTTGCGGTCTTCGATTTCTTGAGCACACATTGCCCCCAGGGATCTTTCTTGTGCCGCGATGTATAAGATTAGTGGCTTCCCAGGAATAGGTGCCCCCAGCATAGGTGCACTAGCCAAGTATTTCTTTATGCTTTCGAAAGCATGTTGACACTTATCGTCCTATTCATATGGAGCGTTCTTCTTCATCAAATGGTTAAACGGCTGACAACGCCCTGCGAGGTTGGATATGAACCTTCTAATGTATGCGAGGCGTCCCTGCAATCTGCGTAATTCTTTCAATGTCTTAGGCACCGGCATTTCTCGAATCGCTCTGATTTTGGTCTGGTCGATCTCGATGCCTCGATGTCTGACAACGAATCCTAAGAATTTTCCTGAAGTGACACCAAATGCACACTTGAGCGGATTCATCTTCAGCTGACATTTTCTGAGTCGTTCGAAGATAGCTCGGAGGTCTTTAATGTGGTCTTGTCTTTTCTTTGAATTAACAACCACATCATCGACGTAGCATTCTATTGTTTTATGCAACATGTCATCGAAGATTTTCTGCATTGCCCGTTGATATGTCGCGCCAGCATTCTTTAATCCGAAAGGCATGACTGTGTAACAGAATATCTCTTTCGGTGTTCGGAAGGCTGTGGCCTCTTGATCTTCCGGCGCCATGTGTATCTGGTTATACCCTGCAGTACAATCCATGAACGAGAGCGCTTCGTGCCCAGTAGTTGCATCAATCATTAATTCTGTGACCGGTAGAGGGAAGTCATCTTTCGGGCATGCGTCATTGAGATCTCTGAAGTCGACGCATACTTGCAATTGTCCATTCTTCTTCCTGACTGGGACAACATTGGCTATCCATGTAGGATACTTGACTTCACGGATGAAACCCGCTTCAATGAGTATGTTGACTTCCTTTTCAATTTCAGGTACAAGCTCAGGCCGGAAGCGACGTTGGGGTTGCTTTTTAGGACTAACTCCCTTTTTGATTGCTAGACGATGTACTGCAATCTTTGGACTCAGTCCCGGCATTTCCTTGTAGCTCCAAGCAAAAACATCTTTGTACTCGATCAACAATTTGTAGTACTCGTCTTCTTCCTCTTTGGTCAGCAGAGCACTCACATATATGGGGCGTGGGTCTTCAGAAGTCCCTAGGTTGAGTTCTTTCAACTCATCTACCGTTAATTGCCCCCCCGTCTTCCAATGGTTATGGAGCTTCATCTTCATCCACTTCTTGATTGTCATCCGGGATCTCCTCTACCGTTACATGATAAGAGGTTGCCACTTCTGAAGTCTTCGCCTTCTTGATGTTGCTCCCATTTGATGATGACGAATCGACATGCTCACTACTTTTTGAATGACCAGTGAGAATCAAGACGCGACTCCTTACTTTGAGTGGTGTATGTTGCATGATATCCACTGCTTGCAAGCGTTTCATGCGGGAAGGTATTGCACTTTTTAAATCATCTTCTATTTTCACTTCCTCTTCAAGAGTTGAGCAACGACAACCTTCACCTTTATCCTTCTTGGGGACTCCTAGTCGGTTGAAAACTGTTTTTGTCTGGGCGCCTAGGCAATGACGTGCTGGGTTCCGACAGATGTTTCGTGGTCTAGAGTTTGGCAATACTTCTTCACCTCCATTTTGGTTGCCCAACCTGTTGAACACAGAATGATGATTGGATGGAGAGCTCGTCCTTCCTATCCTGTCAAACACAGAAGTTCGAGTTGTCTCCACGGGCGCACTTATCCTCTCGAAGATTGATGTGGGTGACGGCTTTATCACGCCCCCTGTCTTGTCATCTTCGATCTCTTCCGCCGTGATATGTTGTGATGATGTAGTATCACTTCCTTTTCGTCTTCCAATCTTTACTGGTGGAGGAGGTTGATAACTTACCCCAGGTTTGGCAACTCTACATACGCCTTCTTTTTCATACTGGTCTTGTTGTGCTTTACTAAGGCCATATGGTTTTGGAATTTCATCGACAGCCGTCCCCATGGGATTTGGTTTTGAATAATTGTAACCTGCTTTCCCTAACAATTTCTGCGCATTGGGATTACAAAATTCGTCGAACTCTTTCAGCCTTTTGGTATCTTCAACTGCTCTGTCGAATCCCTCTAAAGGTGGTCCGACGATCTTGGTTTCTGATGAACTCGGCAGAGGTGTGGTGACCTTGGCTACCCATTCTTGCTTGAATGTTTGACTTGGTTTGTTTTTATCCCTGGATTCCGTCTTTGTTGGAGTACATTCTGCAAAAGGACTCTCCCTTCTTTGCGACGAGACTTCGGTATGTATCGAAGGACGGGTGGTGCAGGCGTCAGTGGCGCTTCTTGCTTCTTGGGAATTACCATTGGACTGATGAACTTGACCACTTTGTTTTCTTTTAGTTCGTCTTTCTCTCCCTCAGTACGAACTGCAGCTGCATCCTTTTTGATGACATTCTTCTCCAACTTGCTTCCAGCCCCAGTTGAGGAGATGGTGGTTGGCATAAACTCGTAAGGCGTTGCGTCTTCATTGAAAAACTTAGCATCTGCGAAGAAGGTGTCGGCCTTGGAGAATGGTTTGGTGTCTCCAATTATTTTCCTTTCACCCCCTCAGTAATACTTCAGACATTGATGAAGGGTTGAAGCGACAATGCCATTCTCATGCTTCCAGGGTCGTCCCAGCAGTAACCCATAGGATGTCTTGGCTTCGATCACATGGAACAACACGTCATAAGAAAGGTCATCCATGGTAAGGTTTACATGGATCATCCCGACCGCACGTTCTCCTGTCAAGTTGAAACCGTGAATAACTGTTCGACTGCTTGTAAGTTCCCCCACGGTGATGCCCAATTCTTTCATTGTAGCTTTCGACATTACGTTGACTCCCGAGCCTCCATCTATCAAGATTCGCTTGACCTTTTTCCCCTTGATATAGCCGGACATGTAAAGCGGCCTATTATGAGGCTTAGATCGGAGGAGTAAGTCTTCATCCGAGAAAGTCAAGGCAGCGTTGCAGGAAAGACATTGACTTGATTGTTCTAGGGGTTCCGCCACATCCTTCATCTTGCCGGCGTATAGCTCTGGCTTCTCGAGTCCTTGGAGGATCAACTCGCGACTCTCTTTAGAAAGATGAAATATTTGTTTCCAACCCATATTTGTAGGAAGTCCATCTAGAGCCTTGACGATCTTCATCTCCTTTTGAGGCTGCGCCTGCTGTGAAGGTTCGGGCTCATCTACGTCACTTTTATCCACTTCTTCATCGTGATCAGTTGGTGAGGCGGAGACGGTGTAGACAGCCACTTCATCCAGGTAATCTTCTGGAAAGAACTCCTCAAGGGTAATTGGACTAAGTGTTTTTTGTTCTAGCAGATCTTCGGGTAAGACATGCGGCTTGACAACTGTTTTGGACTTCTTCTTTCCCTTGGATTTGCGAGGTTGCTTTCTTGCCTGTTTTCGACGACGGTGAACAGGTTTGACTGTTTGTTTAGTTTGTTTCCTTGGCTTCTTACGTGTCACCAAGGTCCACCCTTCATCATCATGCGCATCTTCTTCATCATGAAGACTTGCTTTCCTGATTTGTGACTCTGAAGGTGATGGCGACGTTAGCCTCGGAATCCATAATGTCACAGGCTCGAGGGTCCCAAATTGTATCATATGCGCAGTCAATTCGTCAGCTGCTCTTGTTGTCTCCTGTCTCGGTTGCTCTCCGACTGCAGTAGCTTGGTTTGTTGCCACCGTTTCATCAAGATCGAGGATTATCTTCCCATCCCTTGAAAGCTGCATGATTTTTTCTTTGAGCGTTACACTTCTCGATGGGGTGACTCACCAGTCTGTGATAATGACAGTACTTAGGATCATTTGTCTTGTCAGCTTGCTCGGGCCGCTTGAGCTCTGGTAGCTGTATGATCTTCTTCTCGAGTAAATCATCGAGCATCCCTGACAAGTCTGAATCAGAAAATGGGTACTTCTTAGCCTACAATTCCTTCAATGTAGGCCTATTCTTCCGGTAGTCATAGGAGAATGACTCATTCCGCTTTTCATCTTTTGACCTGCCTGAGATCTTGACTGGTCCACTACCTGCGTCGACGGTCATTGTCTCTTTTGTTTTTGACCCCTTTTCGGTCTTCTTGAATTCCTTCTTTTCACCAGGTGCTTTAGAAGAAGACGCTCGATTTTTTCCGCGCCCTTGTTTGATGGTGACCTCCATGTCATGCGCCCGAGTTTCCAAGTCTTGAAAGCTTCTTGGCTTAATCCCATGTAGAATGTACAGGAGATCCCAGTTCATGCCATTGATGCACATTTCGACCGCGGAAGCTTCACTTAGACGATCTTTGCATTCCAGACTTAGCGCACGCCAGCGGTTGATGTAGTCGATGACCGGCTCCTCATCCCATTGGGCAGTGTTTGTTAGCTTGCTCATGCTAACGATGCGTCTGGTACTGTAGAATCGGTTCAGGAATTCGTCTTCCATCCGAGTCCAGCTGTCGATTAATTCTACCTTTAAATCCGTGTACCAATGAAAAGCGATTCCCTTGAGAGAGCGCACGAACTGCTTGACGAGGAGATCCCTATCAGTTCCAGCGTTGTTACATGTCTCCACGAAGTGCGCGACATGTTGCTTTGGGTTGCCTTTCCCATCGAACAGCTGAAACTTCGGAGGTTGATATACGGCCGGCATGAGCAGGTCATCGATCCTTTTGGTGTAAGGCTTGATGTACCGTCCAGTGGGATTCTTTTCACCGAGTTGGGCCTTGATCGCATCGGCTATCAGACTCTGCAACTGCTCCGGGGTGTAAGCTCCACTCCCTTTCTTTGAAGGCTTTCCACCTCCAACTCCGTCGTCCTTTTCACTGTCACTCCCGCGGTGCTGCTCTTCTCACTGCCACTATCATCGTGCACACTAGGAGTAGGCTTTTCGCGGAGCTCAATCACCTCCTTTTGAAGATCTTCGATCTTCTGGTTCTTCTCGTCATTCTCCCTTTGCATTTTTTCGACGAGTTTAGTCAGATTCAGGAGTTGATCTTCAATACTGGAACCACTAGCCATCATCACCGAAGCGCTGATAGGAGTGGCGATCTCCTTCTTCTTCGGCGACAGCTTTGGCTTGCACGGGGAGGCGGTGTTGCTCTTGGAGACTTCATCCTTGCGGGAAGGAGAAGAGGCTGCAATCATGGCTTTGGCAGCAGCAGCTATTGAGGCAGCAGAAATCTTGCGCGGCCTGGTAGGGATGTGGGCGGCGCGTAGGCTAGCGGCAGCGGCGTCGAGGGCAGCCTTCTTCGCTTTCGCCCTGGTGACCGTGCCAGCGGATTGCACAACAGCGCCTGGAGATTGTTGAAGATCGTCAACGTACGTAGGTCTTCCTAGGGGTGTTGAAAGTGTTGTTTTGGTTGGTAGACATCTTCTTGTAAAGTTGTCTTGGTTGCTTCAGCGGTAGCGATGAGAGGTAGAGATTTTCACGTCGGGTTCACCAAAATTTGTAACCACAAATTTTGTATCGCAGCTAACTGAAATACAAAACAAGGAAAACAAATAAATTTTTATTAATTATTTATCAAAAGTTCGTGTACAATCTCTAATGTATCCTCTGATTCTAACGCCGTTTAGGGAACACGTATACGCGGTACACGTGAGGGACGCGTGCGTACCTGACTTGTACTGCCTTGCGCGCGTTGTAATTTGATATTCTCGAGAGGGTCGCTTGGACTTGAATCTCCCTTGAATGTTTGAATTTGTCTTGGATTTTCTTACTGCTTGCGACAGATTTGATGGAGAGCTTGTAGCGACTTCTTGTCTTTTTTCTCTCTGGATCCTTTGCTTCAGACTTTTCCAATTGTCTTCAAATGAATGAGAAGAGTTCTATTTATAGAGTTTTGATTTCTCTTTGGTGGACTTAGTAGTCACAAGCCTGTTTATGGGCTTATTAGTGACATTGGCCCAATTTGTCTTATTTTCGGGTTTAATGATCCAAATAGTTCATTTTGTAATTCGGATGGACCCATATTTATTTTACTCGGGGCAAAATAATTAAATTGAGCTAAAATTTTGTATTAACTCAAAATAATTAATTAATTTAATTTATTCGGCACTTTAATAAATTTTTAGTGCCTATAATTTAGCAAGGATAGCTGCGAGCATTGGATAAACTTGCATGATCACATTGAAGTCACACAATTGAAGATATGAATGTTGCTAAGTGGGCTACCAATTGTTTAAAGAACATATATATATATATATATATATATATATATATATATATATATATATATAGAGGTAGGTTCAAATAAGGTCCACAATTTTTTTAAGTCTATATTGAAGTTACAGATGACATACGCTAAAGTTGCATTTGTATATATATCAATTTTGAACAAATGCAACTTTAACGTATGTCATCTGTAACTTCAATATAGACTCAAAAAAATTGTGGACCTTATTTGAACCTACCTCTATATATATATATATATATATATATATATATATATATATATATATATATATATAGAACCACACACAAATTGTTTAATGCAAGTTCATCCAATGCTCGCAGCTATCCCTACTAAATTGTTTCCTCAAGCATTATTAATCTTCCAACCAGCTAATATGAGAATCACACACAAATTTGTAAAGTGTTGTTGTAATCTTTTGTACAGGATTAGGAAGCACAAAGTATCTTCGAACAAACTGCTTTCTACTTGTAGTACATAGAACGACACCAATAATAATACCTTCTAATAAGCATCATTTCAACAAAGTCGGAAACTATATAGAGCTTTATTCAAATCTTTAATAGAATACGGAACTTGTCAACACTAACCTCTAGCTCGCTTTCAGTTTTCGTGTCAATAACTCATTAAGTGATTGCAAACTCACGTCACAATCTTCATTGAATTCCAGACCTTGGTGAATTTAATCACATCTTCAAGCTCCTGAACTCAATTATCAAATTACTGAACTTGTTAATAGTTTGTTGATCATCCCAAGTCACATGGGACGTTCATCATGAACCCTATTAATCAAACATTTCGATAGTAATTAGAGGAAATTAATAAAATATGATACTTAGGTGAATTGAAAACACAAATCAATTGAATTTTCTTTACCATTGCTATAGGAAGGCGCATCTAGCAACAACCTTCACCGCCTATACCAACATCAAACACGAGAAAACACACATCAGACTAGTGAGTAACCAACGGAAATAGCATAGCAGTATGTACAGCCACAGAAGGATGAAGGTCGTTGCACCTTGAAGAAACATAGATCGAAAGTCGATCACCAGCAGCAGAAAACCATCGCCGCGACCAACAAAGACAAGAACTCACGAGCCTGCAATATACCCGAAAATCCAATTGATCGATATACCTTAAACTGATTCTCCAGAAATCCAATTGATAAAATTTAACCAAAAATTTGATCTGTAACACCCCTGATTTTATAAATTAAAATTATGTTCGTATTTTTATTTTTACGATTTAACTCGTAATTCTTAAAATTATATTAAAAGGAATTTAACGTTTAATCGTTTCAAACTCCTAAAATTTTATTTGTCTCGGAAACTCTTCTTATATTTAAAACATATTTTTATTTCTGTTTCGATTCATTTTATACATTTAAATTAATTCTTATCGAAAGTCTATTTCGACGATTTAAATTCTAAATTTTTTTTATTTATTTATTTTTAAGCTCGAATTTCTATTTTCGGCTCGAAGTTCATTTATTTTAAGTATCGTCAAAATATTTATTTCCTTCCTCGAGAAATCAATTTAATTCACTCTATCAAAGATTTATTATTTATCGGGAAGTACTATTTCATCGATCCAATTATTTATTCTATAAGCTTCATTTTCGTCTCAAATATTTTATTTACTCATATTATTTGACGGTCCTATTATTTATTAATTTTATCGAGTCATTTTTGATTCAACTCGTTGGTCAGTCAACTTCGTTACGGAATTCATTTCCTAACCCGATTCACTTAATTAATCCGTATACAACGTATACTAGTCTCGGAATCCGTGCACTTTGTTTGGTGAGTTGCTTTCAACCCCACCTAATTACGTGCACCTTTCCTTTTCCCATTTATTTTTGTTTCATCACATTCAACCCCCCTTGTTTTCTTGTTAATTCCACCGCATTATTATCATTCATCTCACCTCACTCCTCCACCTCTTCGTCCTCCCTCTTCATTTGTTTTTTAAAAACGCACCCCCGCTATACCCCTGTTTGCGGTCTAATATACATCACTGTTGTTTCTGCCGCTGCTGCTTTTGTCATCGTTCTTCGTCACCTTTTTCTTCCCCTTTCTCCTCCATTTCTGCCGGTGTTGCTGCTGCTGCGTGAGTTGCTGCTGCAGTTCGCTATAGAGGTAGGTTCAAATAAGGTCCACAATTTTTTTGAGTCTATATTGAAGTTACAGATGACATACGTTAAAGTTGCATTTGTTCAAAATTGATATATATACAAATGCAACTTTAGCGTATGTCATCTGTAACTTCAATATAGACTTAAAAAAATTGTGGACCTTATTTGAACCTACCTCTATATATATATATATATATATATATATATATATGTTCTTTAAACAATTGGTAGCCCACTTAGCAACATTCATATCTTCAATTGTGTGACTTCAATGTGATCATGCAAGTTTATCCAATGCTCGCAGCTATCCTTGCTAAATTATAGGCACTAAAAATTTATTAAAGTGCCGAATAAATTAAATTAATTAATTATTTTGAGTTAATACAAAATTTTAGCTCAATTTAATTATTTTGCCCCGAGTAAAATAAATATGGGTCCATCCGAATTACAAAATGAACTATTTGGATCATTAAACCCGAAAATAAGACAAATTGGGCCAATGTCACTAATAAGCCCATAAACAGGCTTGTGACTACTAAGTCCACCAAAGAGAAATCAAAACTCTATAAATAGAACTCTTCTCATTCATTTGAAGACAATTGGAAAAGTCTGAAGCAAAGGATCCAGAGAGAAAAAAGACAAGAAGTCGCTACAAGCTCTCCATCAAATCTGTCGCAAGCAGTAAGAAAATCCAAGACAAATTCAAACATTCAAGGGAGATTCAAGTCCAAGCGACCCTCTCGAGAATATCAAATTACAACGCGCGCAAGGCAGTACAAGTCAGGTACGCACGCGTCCCTCACGTGTACCGCGTATACGTGTTCCCTAAACGGCGTTAGAATCAGAGGATACATTAGAGATTGTACACGAACTTTTGATAAATAATTAATAAAAATTTATTTGTTTTCCTTGTTTTGTATTTCAGTTAGCTGCGATACAAAATTTGTGGTTACAAATTTTGGTGAACCCGACGTGAAAATCTCTACCTCTCATCGCTACCGCTGAAGCAACCAAGACAACTTTACAAGAAGATGTCTACCAACCAAAACAACACTTTCAACACCCCTAGGAAGACCTACGTACGTTGACGATCTTCAACAATCTCCAGGCGCTGTTGTGCAATCCGCTGGCACGGTCACCAGGGCGAAAGCGAAGAAGGCTGCCCTCGACGCCGCTGCCGCTAGCCTACGCGCCGCCCACATCCCTACCAGGCCGCGCAAGATTTCTGCTGCCTCAATAGCTGCTGCTGCCAAAGCCATGATTGCAGCCTCTTCTCCTTCCCGCAAGGATGAAGTCTCCAAGAGCAACACCGCCTCCCCGTGCAAGCCAAAGCTGTCGCCGAAGAAGAAGGAGATCGCCACTCCTATCAGCGCTTCGGTGATGATGGCTAGTGGTTCCAGTATTGAAGATCAACTCCTGAATCTGACTAAACTCGTCGAAAAAATGCAAAGGGAGAATGACGAGAAGAACCAGAAGATCGAAGATCTTCAAAAGGAGGTGATTGAGCTCCGCGAAAAGCCTACTCCTAGTGTGCACGATGATAGTGGCAGTGAGAAGAGCAGCATCCGCGGGAGTGACAGTGAAAAGGACGACGGAGTTGGAGGTGGAAAGCCTTCAAAGAAAGGGAGTGGAGCTTACACCCCGGAGCAGTTGCAGAGTCTGATAGCCGATGCGATCAAGGCCCAACTCGGTGAAAAGAATCCCACTGGACGGTACATCAAGCCTTACACCAAAAGGATCGATGACCTGCTCATGCCGGCCGTATATCAACCTCCGAAGTTTCAGCTGTTCGATGGGAAAGGCAACCCAAAGCAACATGTCGCGCACTTCGTGGAGACATGTAACAACGCTGGAACTGATAGGGATCTCCTCGTCAAGCAGTTCGTGCGCTCTCTCAAGGGAATCGCTTTTCATTGGTACACGGATTTAAAGGTAGAATTAATCGACAGCTGGACTCGGATGGAAGACGAATTCCTGAACCGATTCTACAGTACCAGACGCATCGTTAGCATGAGCAAGCTAACAAACACTGCCCAATGGGATGAGGAGCCGGTCATCGACTACATCAACCGCTGGCGTGCGCTAAGTCTGGAATGCAAAGATCGTCTAAGTGAAGCTTCCGCGGTCGAAATGTGCATCAATGGCATGAACTGGGATCTCCTGTACATTCTACATGGGATTAAGCCAAGAAGCTTTCAAGACTTGGAAACTCGGGCGCATGACATGGAGGTCACCATCAAACAAGGGCGCGGAAAAAATCGAGCGTCTTCTTCTAAAGCACCTGGTGAAAAGAAGGAATTCAAGAAGACCGAAAAGGGGTCAAAAACAAAAGAGACAATGACCGTCGACGCAGGTAGTGGACCAGTCAAGATCTCAGGCAGGTCAAAAGATGAAAAGCGGAATGAGTCATTCTCCTATGACTACCGGAAGAATAGGCCTACATTGAAGGAATTGTAGGCTAAGAAGTACCCATTTTCTGATTCAGACTTGTCAGGGATGCTCGATGATTTACTCGAGAAGAAGATCATACAGCTACCAGAGCTCAAGCGGCCCGAGCAAGCTGACAAGACAAATGATCCTAAGTACTGTCATTATCACAGACTGGTGAGTCACCCCATCGAGAAGTGTAACGCTCAAAGAAAAAATCATGCAGCTTTCAAGGGATGGGAAGATAATCCTCGATCTTGATGAAACGGTGGCAACAAACCAAGCTACTGCAGTCGGAGAGCAACCGAGACAGGAGACAACAAGAGCAGCTGACGAATTGACTGCGCATATGATACAATTTGGGACCCTCGAGCCTGTGACATTATGGATTCCGAGGCTAACGTCGCCATCACCTTCAGAGTCACAAATCAGGAAAGCAAGTCTTCATGATGAAGAAGATGCGCATGATGATGAAGGGTGGACCTTGGTGACACGTAAGAAGCCAAGGAAACAAACTAAACAAACAGTCAAACCTGTTCACCGTCGTCGAAAACAGGCAAGAAAGCAACCTCGCAAATCCAAGGGAAAGAAGAAGTCCAAAACAGTTGTCAAGCCGCATGTCTTACCCGAAGATCTGCTAGAACAAAAAACACTTAGTCCAATTACCCTTGAGGAGTTCTTTCCAGAAGATTACCTGGATGAAGTGGCTGTCTACACCGTCTCCGCCTCACCAACTGATCACGATGAAGAAGTGGATAAAAGTGACGTAGATGAGCCCGAACCTTCACAGCAGGCGCAGCCTCAAAAGGAGATGAAGATCGTCAAGGCTCTAGATGGACTTCCTACAAATATGGGTTGGAAACAAATATTTCATCTTTCTAAAGAGAGTCGCGAGTTGATCCTCCAAGGACTCGAGAAGCCAGAGCTATACGCCGGCAAGATGAAGGATGTGGCGGAACCCCTAGAACAATCAAGTCAATGTCTTTCCTGCAACGCTGCCTTGACTTTCTCGGATGAAGACTTACTCCTCCGATCTAAGCCTCATAATAGGCCGCTTTACATGTCCGGCTATATCAAGGGGAAAAAGGTCAAGCGAATCTTGATAGATGGAGGCTCGGGAGTCAACGTAATGTCGAAAGCTACAATGAAAGAATTGGGCATCACCGTGGGGGAACTTACAAGCAGTCGAACAGTTATTCACGGTTTCAACTTGACAGGAGAACGTGCGGTCGGGATGATCCATGTAAACCTTACCATGGATGACCTTTCTTATGACGTGTTGTTCCATGTGATCGAAGCCAAGACATCCTATGGGTTACTGCTGGGACGACCCTGGAAGCATGAGAATGACATTGTCGCTTCAACCCTTCATCAATGTCTGAAGTATTACTGAGGGGGTGAAAGGAAAATAATTGGAGACACCAAACCATTCTCCAAGGCCGACACCTTCTTCGCAGATGCTAAGTTTTTCAATGAAGACGCAACGCCTTACGAGTTTATGCCAACCACCATCTCCTCAACTGGGGCTGGAAGCAAGTTGGAGAAGAATGTCATCAAAAAGGATGCAGCTGCAGTTCGTACTGAGGGAGAGAAAGACGAACTAAAAGAAAACAAAGTGGTCAAGTTCATCAGTCCAATGGTAATTCCCAAGAAGCAAGAAGCGCCACTGACGCCTGCACCACCCGTCCTTCGATACATACCGAAGTCTCGTCGCAAAGAAGGGAGAGTCCTTTTGCAGAATGTACTCCAACAATGACGGAATCCAGGGATAAAAACAAACCAAGTCAAACATTCAAGCAAGAATGGGTAGCCAAGGTCACCACACCTCTGCCGAGTTCATCAGAAACCAAGATCGTCGGACCACCTTTAGAGGGATTCGACAGAGCAGTTGAAGATACCAAAAGGCTGAAAGAGTTCGACGAATTTTGTAATCCCAATGCGCAGAAATTGTTAGGGAAAGCAGGTTACAATTATTCAAAACCAAATCCCATGGGGACGGCTGTCGATGAAATTCCAAAACCATATGGCCTTAGTAAAGCACAACAAGACCAGTATGAAAAAGAAGGCGTATGTAGAGTTGCCAAACCTGGGGTAAGTTATCAACCTCCTCCACCAGTAAAGATTGGAAGACGAAAAGGAAGTGATACTACATCATCACAACATATCACGGCGGAAGAGATCGAAGATGACAAGACAGGGGGTGTGATAAAGCCGTCACCCACATCAATCTTCGAGAGGATAAGTGCGCCCGTGGAGACAACTCGAACTTCTGTGTTTGACAGGATAGGAAGGACGAGCTCTCCATCCAATCATCATTCTGTGTTCAACAGGTTGGGCAACCAAAATGGAGGTGAAGAAGTATTGCCAAACTCTAGACCACGAAACATCTGTCGGAACCCAGCACGTCATTGCCTAGGCGCCCAGACAAAAACAGTTTTCAACCGACTAGGAGTCCCCAAGAAGGATAAAGGTGAAGGTTGTCGTTGCTCAACTCTTGAAGAGGAAGTGAAAATAGAAGATGATTTAAAAAGTGCAATACCTTCCCGCATGAAACGCTTGCAAGCAGTGGATATCATGCAACATACACCACTCAAAGTAAGGAGTCGCGTCTTGATTCTCACTGGTCATTCAAAAAGTAGTGAGCATGTCGATTCGTCATCATCAAATGGGAGCAACATCAAGAAGGCGAAGACTTCAGAAGTGGCAACCTCTTATCATGTAACGGTAGAGGAGATCCCGGATGACAATCAAGAAGTGGATGAAGATGAAGCTCCATAACCATTGGAAGACGGGGGGGCAATTAACGGTAGATGAGTTGAAAGAACTCAACCTAGGGACTTCTGAAGACCCACGCCCCATATATGTGAGTGCTCTGCTGACCAAAGAGGAAGAAGACGAGTACTACAAATTGTTGATCGAGTACAAAGATGTTTTTGCTTGGAGCTACAAGGAAATGCCGGGACTGAGTCCAAAGATTGCAGTACATCGTCTAGCAATCAAAAAGGGAGTTAGTCCTAAAAAGCAACCCCAACGTCGCTTCCGGCCTGAGCTTGTACCTGAAATTGAAAAGGAAGTCAACATACTCATTGAAGCGGGTTTCATCCGTGAAGTCAAGTATCCTACATGGATAGCCAATGTTGTCCCAGTCAGGAAGAAGAATGGACAATTGCAAGTATGCGTCGACTTCAGAGATCTCAATGACGCATGCCCGAAAGATGACTTCCCTCTACCGGTCACAGAATTAATGATTGATGCAACTACTGGGCACGAAGCGCTCTCGTTCATGGATTGTACTGCAGGGTATAACCAGATACACATGGCGCCGGAAGATCAAGAGGCCACAGCCTTCCGAACACCGAAAGAGATATTCTGTTACACAGTCATGCCTTTCGGATTAAAGAATGCTGGCGCGACATATCAACGGGCAATGCAGAAAATCTTCGATGACATGTTGCATAAAACAATAGAATGCTACGTCGATGATGTGGTTGTTAATTCAAAGAAAAGACAAGACCACATTAAAGACCTCCGAGCTATCTTCGAACGACTCAGAAAATGTCAGCTGAAGATGAATCCGCTCAAGTGTGCATTTGGTGTCACTTCAGGAAAATTCTTAGGATTCGTTGTCAGACATCGAGGCATCGAGATCGACCAGACCAAAATCAGAGCGATTCGAGAAATGCCGGTGCCTAAGACATTGAAAGAATTACGCAGATTGCAGGGACGCCTCGCATACATTAGAAGGTTCATATCCAACCTCGCAGGGCGTTGTCAGCCGTTTAACCATTTGATGAAGAAGAACGCTCCATATGAATAGGACGATAAGTGTCAACATGCTTTCGAAAGCATAAAGAAATACTTGGCTAGTGCACCTATGCTGGGGGCACCTATTCCTGGGAAGCCACTAATCTTATACATCGCGGCACAAGAAAGATCCCTGGGGGCAATGTGTGCTCAAGAAATCGAAGACCGCAAAGAGAGAGAGCACTCTACTACTTGAGTCGTACGTTGGTTGGAGCTGAGGTGAATTATTCTCCAATCGAGAAAATATGTCTTGCACTGGTGTTTGCGATCCAAAAGCGGACGCACTACATGCAAGCACACACTATACACGTGGTGTCCAAGGCAGACCCAATCAAATACATACTCTCAAGACCAGTATTGTCAGGAAGGCTCGCAAAATGGGCAGTGTTGCTGAAACAATACGACTTGGTCTTCGTGCCTCAGAAAGCTGTGAAAGGTCAAGCCATCGCCGATTTCTTCGCCGACCATCCAGTCCCAGCCGAATGGGAACTTTCTGATGACTTGCCTGGGGAAGAGATCTTCTATGTTGATGTTCTACCAGCATGGCAAATGTACTTCGACGGTGCTGCAAGGCGAGATGGAGCTGGGGCTGGAGTGGTGTTTGTATCTCCACAAAACCATGTTTTGCCATACTCCTTTTCACTAACTCAGCTATGCTCAAATAATGTAGCTGAATACCAGGCCCTCATACTTGGTCTCCAAATGGCGCTCGAGATAGGCGTTCAGGACATGGACATCTACGGAGACTCGCAGCTCGTGATCAGTCAAGTCCTCAATGAATATGAAGTACGAAAAGAGGATCTGGTCCCATACCATCAACAAGCACTCCGACTGCTAAATCAACTTGACACCGTCAACATTGGTCATTTACCAAGAAGTGCCAATAAGTTGGCTGACGCGCTTGCTAACCTCGCAGCCACATTGGCACTGGGGGCAGAAGAATCAATGCAAGTTCCAGTTTGTAATCGTTGGGCAATACCGCTGCTTGAGGAGGAAGAAAATAGGAACGAGACGAACATGATCAACGTCTACACAATTGATGAGAATGACTGGCGTCAACCCATCATCGACTTCTTGGACCATCAGAAGTTGCCAGACGATCCTAGGCACAAAGTAGAGATACGCCGACGTTCCTCAAAGTTCATCCACTTTAAAGGAGCACTTTACAGGCGCTTTTTTCTTGGACAATGGTTGAGATGCTTAGGGAAAGACGAATCCACCAAAGCCATGCATGAAGCTCACTCTGGCATATGCGGAGCTCACCAGTCAGGTCCGAATCTTTACGATCGCGTCAAAAGAATGGGATACTACTGGCCTTCCATGGTGCAAGATTGCATAGACTTCGCAAGAAAATGTGGCGCGTGTCAATTCAACGCAAACTTCATACATCAACCGCCGGAGCCATTGCATCCTACCGTCTCTTCATGGCCTTTCGATACTTGGGGACTTGATGTTGTTGGACCACTCACTCCAAAGGCTTCCAATGGGCACGAGTACATTCTCGCCGGTACTGACTACTTCTCAAAATTGGCAGAACTAGTCAAATTAGGAGAAGTGAAGAAAGAAAATGTTGTGGACTTCATCCGAACTCAAATCATCTACAGGTATGGTGTACCACAACGCATCATAACCGATAATGGAAAGCCATTTGCCAACCAGTTGGTGACAAGCCTAGCAGAGAAGTTCAAGTTCAAACAATACAAGTCATCAATGTACAATGCTCCTGCAAATGGTCTAGCCGAAGCCTTCAATAAAACGCTCTGTAACCTGCTAAGGAAAGTCGTGGGAAAGTCAAAAAGAGACTGGCATGAAAGAATCGGTGAAGCTTTATGGGCATATCGCACTACATACAAAACGCCAACTTAAGCGACCCCGTATGCATTGGTGTATGGAGTAGAAGTTGTGTTGCTGCTGGAGTTGCAGATCCCATCGTTGCGCATAGCCATTCAGGAAGGACTTACAGAAGATGAAAACGATAAGTTGCGTCTAGAAGAGCTAGAGGCTCTCGATGAAAAGAGGCTCCAAGCTCAACAGAAGCTTCAATGTTACCAGGCACGACTGTCGCGAGCATTCAACAAAAAGGTGCGCCCTCGTTCCTTTCAAGTAGAAGACTTAGTCCTTGCAGTACGAAGGCCGATCATTACTTCTCACAAGCCGGTAGGAAAATTCACCGCCAAGTGGGATGGCCCATATGTGGTGCGAGAAGTCTACACAAATGGTGCATACAAAGTTGTAGATGAAGATGGTGTGCGCGTAGGCCCTATCAATGGGAAATTTCTGAAACGCTACTATTCTTAAATCCCCACGCTGAAGTCTCCTAAGCAAGAGGCTAAATTGTAAAGAAAGCTCCTAAGCAAGAGGATAACTGCACACCAAAAAAAAAAACAGAAACAAAACCAAAAAAAAAACAACAAAAAAATAACCAAAAAAATATCCCATGAACTACGTTGGCTTGATCTTGTAAAACATCCTTTATGTTTTGCAAGTACGTAGGCAGCTCAAGTGAACATGTAGATTGAGTGCAGCCACACCACCAAACAAATCACCCATTCCTTTATCGAACTACGTTGGTTTGATCTTGTGAATCATTATCCATGTTTTGCAAGTACGTAGGCAACTCGAGTGAACATGTAGCTTGAGTGCAGCCACCCCCTCCATCCAAAATAACAAATAATTGCTCCTGGCCTGCAAGAGCGTAAACTGTGAACGGCTAAAGAAAAAAAATCATCACTGAACGACGCTTCATAAAATTCTTCATCAAGCGGAGCTTCTCTACTAGAAAGTCATGATGGCCCAAACGGGTCCCCTCATGACAACTCAAGTAGGACAAAGTGATGCAACTTGGAGTATCTTCAAAGCAGTGCACACCAGTTATCGAGAAAGGCTTCCTTCGTAGGAGCGTCGTGATGACCCGAACGGGTTCACCTCATAACAACTCCGAGTGCTCCCTCCGTGGCTCCTCAGCTCCGAGTGCTCCCTCTGCGGCTCCTCAGCTCCGAGTGATCCCTCCGTGGCTCCTCAGCTCCGAATCTTCCCTCCGTGTCTTCTCCACAACTCGGGTGCTTCTCCTCCATGCGAGCGTCATGATGACCCAAACAGGTTCACCACGTAACAACTCGGGTGCTTCTTCTCCATGCGAGCGTCGTGATGACCCAAACGGGTTCACCTCATATCAACTCTGGTGCTCCCTCCGTGGTTCCTCAACTCCGTGTGCTCCCTCCATGGCTCCCTACGAGGAAGTCGCGATGACCCAAACGGGTTCATCCCATGACAACTCGGTTGAAGATAAAAAAAATCACCGGACTGGACTTCGTAAGAGCGTCGTAACGAACCAAACTGAGATGTATGGTACCTGCATATATAGACAAGCATATGCATACAACTATACAATTAAAAAAAATACAAGGAAAACTACAATTTGAGTGCTACCTCGACAATCAAAAAAAGTAAGAGTCTGAGATAAGCAAAAAAGTAGCTGAGCAACGTGAAGTTGAAACTGCAAAGACAAACGACATGTTAGTCACGCCTCAAGTGAATTATTCCATGTTTATCATCAAAAAGGTGGGATCATTATTAATAGCAAAAATACAAAATAGTGAGCTTTATTTTAGCATACACAGATTCCACCCCACCGAACCCAAGCTCTCCTCCTGCAAAGTTTGAAAAATGGAGGGGGGCTTCCATCTCCATTACTTATGTTTCGAGGAAGTTTAGTAGCCAAGAATCCTACTCCCGAAATCAAGTTGAGATCCTGTTCATTCAAAACAAAAACGGGACAAAGGCCGGAATGGTTTGAGGCATGAAGCATGACGATTGTAATTCAACATCAACCCAATTGTAAAGAAAAATCAATGCAAACATAGATAAAAAGTCCAAGCTATATCAAAAGCATCCAAACAAATATTTGCATGGACTTTAAGCAAATTTCAAGCCTGCAAAGTGGAATTGAGATAGAACATTCAATTGATCAAGGTTAAGTAATTAATGCCTCCGTAAGAATTAGGATTTATGTAGTAATTTCTATATTCACATGTCATATTAAAATGAAACGAGGGGGAGAAGTGCGCAGAAGAAGAAAGATATCAAGATTTAAGGACATGAGTTCATTGTTATTTGTGCACCAAATTCCTTCCCTTCATTGTCATCTGCTGCTAAAAAGAAGAACCAAAAAAAATTGATGAACAAAGAGAAGACGTACCTAAGAAGAAGATATAACAAGGCTTTGACAAGAAAGAGGGACGGACCATGCTTGTTTATATAGGTTTGGGTGGAATTCAACCCTAATTTTACAAGGAACGTAATAAGGAAAACAATTATGGTAATCGTATACTTTCCTTAAAACGGAGAGGACCCGACTGTAAAAGCGACACTCTAAAATTTGGGTCAATGTTAATCGAGTTAGATAATAGCAAGGCCGTACAAAAAAGTGGGTTTATCTCACAACCCATATAGGGTGACCAGAGACTTCCAAGTCAAAGCAAATTCACGAGCCCCCAGGTCATCCGTCAAGTCAGATAATGACAGGGTGACGACAAAAAAAAAATAGAGCTACCCGTATGACAAGTCCGGTGCTCGTCGACTTCCAAGTCAAAGTCAAACAAAAAAAATGTTCGAGACCCTGCCACTCCAAAACACCCAAACGGTGTACGTGACAAGGTCTCGAGGGGGCAATTTGTAGGCACTAAAAATTTATTAAAGGGCCGAATAAATTAAATTAATTAATTATTTTGAGTTAATACGAAATTTTAGCTCAATTTAATTATTTTGCCCCGAGTAAAATAAATATGGGTCCATCCGAATTACAAAATGAACTATTTGGATCATTAAACCCGAAAATAAGACAAATTGGGCCAATGTCACTAATAAGCAAAGGATCCAGAGAGAAAAAAGACAAGAAGTCGCTACAAGCTCTCCATCAAATCCGTCGCAAGCAGTAAGAAAATCCAAGACAAATTCAAACATTCAAGGGAGATTCAAGTCCAAGCGACCCTCTCGAGAATATCAAATTACAACGCGCGCAAGGCAGTACAAGTCAGCTACGCACGCGTCCCTCACGTGTACCGCGTACACGTGTTCCCTAAACGGCGTTAGAATCAGAGGATACATTAGAGATTATACACGAACTTTTGATAAATAATTAATAAAAATTTATTTGTTTTCCTTATTTTGTATTTCAGTTAGCTGCGATATAAAATTTGTGGTTACCTTATCCCTGCTAAATTGTTTCCTTATCCCGAAATGCGATTGATCTAGCGTATTTTATATGTGTTTACAACGGAGATTTGAGCTAGATTTGGTGGTTAAAGATGCGGATTTAGAGTGAAAATCGTCTAATTGCTTTTATCTAAGAAATTGTGTTTTATTGAAGAAAAGACGATTTATAGGACTCTAATTCCTTGAGGTGTGATCTGGGCTCGAGACGGAGAGTACGAAGAACAAGCCCGACAAACCGAGTGAAAAATCAAAGCGCAGCTCGGGAATTGAAGACGGAACTACTTCAGGTTCCGTGTCAGCTTAATTATTATTTATTATTATATTATTATTAGAGTTAGGAAATAACTAGACTTTCCTATTATTATTATTATTACTACTATTAGACATCATATTATTAGATTGATATTGTTAGACAGGATATTCATAATTCACGTTACGTTGATAATAAGAGAAGAGAAGAAAAACCCTAATCATGTGTAACTAATCTTCCTTCTCGGATCAAGGATTTGAAGCTTTCTAGTTAATTGATTGTGAGACTTTCTTAATCTTTATTTAATTACTTGAGTATTGTTTATTCCTTGTGCTAATTTTATGATTGTTCTTTGTTTAATCTTTTTGGCCAATTGATTATTTCTATCTTCAATCTATTGCAATTCTTTGTGTTTTAATCCGTAATTGTTCAATTCACTAGATAAAGTTGCAGCCTTTAGACCTAATTATTTGTATGCGTTTCATCGTAATTGGGTAAAGGGAGGAATAAACATATAATTCGAACCAATAACCGCGTGTGTTAAAGGTCGTTATTTCTATTGATTTGTTCATTATCATTCATGATGTTATTGAATTAAATCTAGACGCGTGGATTAGGTTGTTCAATAATTAGGTTGCTTAGTATCGCGTTTCGACCTAAGTAATATTATCTACGGAACAATTGGAACTTTTAGTTTCACAATAGAATACTCAAGGATTATATTAAGGTTAGTAGTCGATGATCAATCGTTTAACTAGTTAGTGGATTTTCTTTGAGTCCAGTCTCTTAATTATCTGAATTCGTCATTATTAGTTATTTTACTCTCATTATTTTAGTAGTTAGACAATTTACTCATAAACCCCCGATTATTCTTTTTTACGTTTATTTATTTTATTCACACATTAATTTACATCGCCTTCCTTGTGGATTCGACACCCGACTTACCTCTACTATATTGTTAAAGGTAATAGGATTTAATTATTTATCTTTGGGAGCATACGACCTAGGCTCACCAGCGATAGACCGGAATCTGTGACTCAATTTAGACCTATTGCTTGTTGTAATATGCTATATAAAGTCATTGCAAAGCTGATATGTAACCGGTTGGCTCGAGTGCTTCCTGATATTATACATCCCACTCAAACTGCCTTTGTTCAAGGACGGTCGATAATTGAGAATGTCTTGATTTGTCAAGATCTTGTCCATATGTACTCCAGGAAACATGTTTCCCCAAGATGCCTATATAAACTCGATTTGCAGAAGGCTTACGATACGATTGAACGGAGTTTTGTGGATGGGATGCTAAGGGCCTTATCCTTCCCCCCATATTTCACCTGATTAACCATGCTATGTATCGAGTCTCCCACTTATACACGGGTGCTTAATGGTCCAAATTTTGGCTATTTTCCAGGTAAGCGGGGTCTGCGACAAGGGGATCCAATTTCGCCTTTGATATTCACAATATGTATGGAATACCTGAGTAGGACTATTCATTATGCTACGGATAGATGGCCCTTCTCTTACCATCCGAAGTGCAAACAACTTAAACTAACCCATCTTATGTTTGAGGATGATCTTCTTCTCTTCTGTAAGGGAAACTCTTCCTCCATTATGCTACTTTTGAAGGCGTTCTCTACTTTTTCCAAATCCTCTGGACTTCATATGAATAAAGCAAAGTCTGAAGGTTACTATAATGGTGTGTCGGACACTCTAAAGACAGATATTTATAATGTGACAGGCGTAAGGGAAGGTAGTATGCCTTTCAAGTATCTTGGCATACCCATTCAAGCTACCAAAATCAGCAGAGAGCAATGCATGATTCTATCAGAAAGGATCATCCATAGGATCAGAAACTTAGGTGCTAAAAAGCTATCGTATGCGGGAAGAGTCACACTTATCAATTCTGTGCTCAATTCGCTACATAACTATTGGGCGACTATGTTCATCATCCCCAAGCATGCCATTAAAAGAATAGAAGCGGTATGTCGGAACTATCTTTGGGATGGCTCTGCGGAGTATAGGAAGGTTCCTCTTGTTGCGTGGGACAAAGTTACATTGCCGAAAACTGCAGGTGGTCTCGGTATTAAGGAAGCCTCGAGGTGGAACGTGGCTGCTGTGGGAAAGTTGGTTAACTGGATTTACACTCAGCGGGATAGCCTGTGGATTAAATGGGTTAATTCAATCTACTTGAAAACGCAAGCTTGGCAGGATTATTTGCCCCCGATTGATTCTCCTTGGTCTTGGAAAGCTATCTGTCGAGTTAAAGAGAAGCTCAAAAATGGATACACAAATGGAGCCTGGAACAACCCTACTAAAACGTATTCTATCCAGGATGGTTACCGTTGGCTAAAACCCCCTGAACCCACACCGGATTGGGTTGATTTAATCTGGAACAAGTGGAATGTTCCTAAACATTCCATCATCTCTTGGATTATCATGAACGATGGGTTAAACACTAAAACCAAGCTGCAGAGTTACGGGTATATCGAGAACGATCTGTGCTGCATTTGTCAACTACAACCTGAAACGGAGCGGCACCTTTTCTTCGACTGCTGTTACAGCAGACGCGTTATGAATGTTGTCGCTGTCTCTACTGGGTCTCGCCTGATTCCACAGCAGATTTTCACCTCTGGAACGGGGTCTGTCCATGGCAGACTACGTTCTGCTCTCTTGGCTGCTTGCTACTACTTGATTTGGATCCAACGTAATTCACCCCTCTATGATGGAGTGATCCTCCGCCCGGATAGTATCGCGACTCGTGCTGCTGCTTGTGTGCGGAGTCGAGTAAAGCTTAATCCTAAGGAGTCTCTCGGAAATGAAGATATTCACTACCACCGTTTGATAGGATATAACGTTTGAGCTGTGGTAGCTTGTGTTTTGTATTGTACTGTCCTGATATGCTATTGTCTGTACATATGCTATGTAAAGTCAATTTTGGTTATTTTTATATATATATATATATATATATATATATATATATATATATATATTAGTAAACTTGACCGCAAACTTGACCGTTTGTGGGATCAATTATAATACATTTGAATGTATTATTTTGACTTTACTGTTTTGAATGACAATAATGTTCGTTAATTACATGTGGTGCATTAGTGGTTGGTTGAATTTCTTTTGCAAGTATTTAGATATTTATAATTAATGAGTTTTATGTGAAGTCGCGGCTGAAATTTTGATATTAAATGCTAAATATATGAAAACAATACATACATATTAGGTCGTTTGCAATTACCTAAACACGAAGACACTAGAAAAGTTTTATTTGTGCTAATTCTGTAGCCAATGATGCTGAAATGGGTGTGCAATTACGTCGCCTATAAATGAGATCGAACGACGTCGTTAAACTTTTTTGCATCATCTTCTATGACTCAACCGATGCAAAAAATTCACTGATGGCGTCGGTTCTAAACAACAATGATGCAAAAAGTAATTTTTAGCTTAGGTTGTCAAATATTATAGCGTCAATTTCTAGTTTACGACTGACGCAATACGTCATCTCTAAATAAAGAGCGACGCAAATTATTTATTTTGCGTCGATTGTTTAGATAAAAGCGACGCTAAAAGTCAGTTAATGCGTAGGCTTTTGCCAATAAAGCGACACAACAAATAATACATATTGCATCACTTCTAAACAACCGACGCAAAGGGAAAAATACCCCCTCAATATACGTCGACACATAACGACGCAAATAGCCGTTTAGAACCGACGCTATAGGGGTGTTTTCTACTAGTAAGGGTTTTGGGATTTATTCTACTAGCAAATAGCGTACGGTTCGGTAGTTCTCGGTCATTGATTTAACTTGTTTACATATGAATTCTTGCTCTTCTCATTTTAGGATTTATTCCTTAGCATGCCTGTCGATGGTGCATTAAATTGGTTTGGATGAGTCTTGTGTATTGTTAGCTCTGAGTTACATACCACTCCATTTGTCCCTTCTTCTTATCTTGTCTTTTGCTTGCTTGGAGACAAGTAAGGGTTTGGTTTGGGGAGGTTTGATGAGTTCCCTATTTATGCGTTTATTCACTTGTTTGGCACGCATTTCTATTCGTTTATTTGGCTACTTCTTTCCTTTTCCTTCCGTATTTGCTACATTGGGTATTTTCTATGTGCATTGCAGATTTGGAACCCATTCACGTATTTATGAGCCAAAACCGCTTGATAAAGAAGAGAGAAGCTCATGTCCTGAGTATTTGGGAGGCTATAGGAGAGTTTAGAAGAGAAGCAGTGCAACTATGTCATTCGACCAACATGCTATGTCGTTCGACATCAATCAATGTCATTCGACATCCTCATTAGAAGCATACCATAATCTTATCTCAATTGGAGGCGCTGTCAGTCGACAACATCATCCATGTCGCTCGACCATGAATCAATATTGTTCGACATCCTCGTTAGACAAAGACCAAAGAAGGTTCATCAGTGTCGAACGACCATCACCTATATGTCGATCGACATGCCATTAGACGGGCTCCATTTTCGCCCATTTTGGGCTTAGTTGTTTTATTTCTTTTAAATTTTGGCTTGCTATATATATATATACTTGTTTTAGTTTAGAATTAGGGTATCTCCTTTTCATACTCTTTTTCACTCAACAAAAAATCATCTAAAACTACTATGTTAGAGAAGATCCTCAAATCCCTCTTGGATTGAGAAATCGTTGAAACTTCCTGTTCTACTTCGTACTATTGGTAATTTTTTTCTCTTTTCCATCATTTTTTTTTGGTAAAATGTAAATATATATAGATAAGTGAACAAATATGTTGGGGCCTTAACCCTCAATTACATTAACAATTTATCAATCAAATTTCTATCCCTCATAGAGGTGACACAAGTATCGGAAAAAGATAAGCGGAATTCTTTCTGAATCGTTAATAAGACCCAAGCAGGCTTCATCACGCTTAATTCCACTCTAGCTTTGTTTCTTTGGATCCAGACGTTGTAAATCAAAGCATTCAGTATGCCATTCAGAATTGCTTTACGAACTTTCGAGCCTCGTCTCGCCTCTCTCCAAGCGGGAACGTTATCAATGGGGAACTGTATACCAGTCCACTGGCTAACCTGCTGCACGACCTGTCTGCTGTAACAGCAGTCGAAAAACAGGTGGTTTGCTGTTTCAATTCCATCCTCGCAGATACAACAAGCATTCGAGTCTACTACACCGAACTGTTGTAGTTTCGCTCTAGTACGGAGTCTATCATGCTGATAAATCCAGCCAATGAATTGATGTTTCGGAACAGTCCAAGCATTCCAAATAAACGCATACCAGTTCACTTTCGGGCCCGGAGTTCTTAGAAAATCGTAGCCTTTCCTGATTGTATACATCTTCTGGGGCTCATTCATCCAAACCTCACCGTTAAATGCATCTTTTAAGACATCTTTAGTCTTACATATTTTCCTCCAAGTCCAATATGTGTCAATCGGAGGCTCATAAAGCATCCAGGATGATCCTTTGAGATATATCTGATTCACCCATCGAACCCAAAGAGAGTCCGCTTTGATAAACACCCACCATGCTAGCTTACCAATAGCAGCGCGATTCCAAATAGCCTCACTTTTAATCCCCTGGCCACCTTCCTGTAAAGGACGACAAATCTTATCCCAGCCTACATTAGGTGTTCGTTTATACTCCGTTCCTCCATCCCATAGGAAATACCTACATAAGCTTTCAATATTCTTAATAACGGAAGAAGGAAGTATGAATATGGTGGCCCAATAAGTATGAAGCGTTTTTAGGACAGCTTTAACAAGGACCAACCGACCCGTGTAAGAGAGCTTCCTGGAGCCCAATGCCCGAATTCTATCCATAATTTTGTCAATCAATGGCCTGCAGTCTTTGGCATTCAGTCTCGTAGATTTAACCGGAACTCCAAGGTATTTGAAAGGTAATTTACCCTCAACACACCCTGAGACCTGCACTATATCTTTTCTGATCGCATCGTCAACTCCATTGAAGTAGACATTCGATTTTCCCGGGCTCATCTTAAGGCCAGAAGCAGCTGAAAAAGTTGCAAATGTCCTGAGCAAGATCATAATAGAGGGAATATCACCTTTACTAAATAGCAGAAGATCATTCCTTAAATTTTTCTCCTTAATTCTTCATCGTGAATCGTTTCTTTAATATCGTTATTATAATTAGTTTGCTTAATTTTACTATAAGTATCTAAATTTTATCGAAAGGATTTGGGGGAGCCATCGGGGTAGCGATGCTAGATTAGAACAACAGTTCGGTGGAAATTATTTGATCTTTGTTGTTAATTATGATATATAATTGCAACAGGTTGGTTGATGCACATGATTAACCTAGTTGATTAGAAAAACCCCGACCTAAGATCGAAAGCCGGGTAAGGGTTTGACCTATCACAATCTTTAGAGTGCCCTAATAAGTTGCGAGAGCCCGTTAGAAGCATTCTAGGATGATTGATTAGCTATTCGAAAGGACCTTATCAATACCCCTTACACTAGTAATTGAGATCGACTCATTGAACTAACCTCGCTCCACGATAGTCCAAGATGAATTGACAATCCTAGTCTTTTCTCTCTATAATTTACACTTTCCCTTGTGTTACTTGACATTCTAGAATAGCAAATAGTTAGATTGTCTCCCTGTGGAGACGATCCCGACTTCCTTAACTATATTTAGTGAGATCAAAGTTGGTTATTTTTTATAGGTTGCGACACCCTCATCAGTTAGAGAAGGAAGAATCTCATAGACAAGATCTTCAATTCCTAAATCCCCTACAATTAGTTTTTCCTAAAATTAGAGATCTAAAAACGAGGGTTAAGCCCCTCTAAGACCATGTACAATAGAGAGGAGACTTTCATCCTCTTATTTCTTCAATCTCCCTTTTTTTTGACACCTCATACTCACTTTCCTCTACTACATTTTTCACTATATACATCCTTTTCCTCTTCTCTTCTTCAATTTTCCCCCACAATAAAGAGGATCCCCTTACATTACTCTTCTTATTATTTTAATTATTATATTGTTAATATTGACTTACTTTATATTGTTTGCATAATTTACTTAAACTAATTTTTTTTTAAAAATAATTATTAATTAAATTATATCTAGTAACATAAAAATCATAATAAAATACATTAAATGAAAATACATGAAACATAACATTAAATTGTGATACATATTTTTAATTTATGTTCGAGCCTTGTAACGTAGTCCACATAACTAAATCGTTCTTCAAAGACATGTGTATTTGGTTGTCATGTAATTCTTTCCTCCTAGCCAAAAATTTGTGAAAATTTCTCTCCACGTACATTCCCGGATTAACAACAAATGACTACGAAAAAGAGGTACGTAGATGCGTCAACATCATTTTCAAGTAGCTCTTGAGCATATTCTCTTGGGTCTGTATAATTTAGATATTCATCTCGCTCATCTTCCACGGTCATGTTGTGCATAATAATACATGCCAAAATAAGTACATCTATGAAACAAGATTATATAGTCAAAGATAAAAAATTGAAAATGAAAACATACAAAATAAAAGCAAATAAAATCATTTCCAATTTTTATAGCAGATAAAAAATAAAAATGATATTCTCTGACTAAGAATATGACATTTTTTTTAATAATAAAATATATATTTTTGCACAAGGGCGAAGGACAATTTTCCTCTAAAATTAGAGGAGAAAAACATATTCCTCTTACTAAGAGGATAAACCATGAACACCCTATAATAGAGAGGACCTCCTCTTAGAGAAGAGAGTGATAAGAGATAGATAAATCTTCTCTATTGTACATGCTCTAAATTCTCTCTAAATCTCCTCTCCAAGCTCCCCTCACAAATCTAAAGCCCTAAACTATTTATAGCTTTGCCAAAATTAAGAAAACAAAACAAGTGGGCTTAGTCCAAAATACAGAATTAAAACCCGCAAAAATCCTACAACGTAGGGGACCGCAGGCTCGATGGAGACAGAGGGCATGGGCTGCGCTGATGAACCATAGCCTGCAGCCCAGGTCTGGTTTGCCTCTTCCGCTTCCTTTGCTTCAATGTTATCCTTTGGTTCCGAGCTTCTTATTCTTCTACTAAATACGTGCCTTCGACTTTTAGGTTGTGCTCGATACTCGGATTTCGGACATGAGTTGTTTTCCTCGTGCCTTAGCCGCAGAGAGTCTTCTTGAGCCGACATCTTCACTTGGAAAATCCACTTCAAGAGTACTTACAACCAAACTCTTGCCTAAGCAAGTCAATGACATACAAAATGGCCTAAAATACAAAGATTACATACAAGTGGCCAAAACCCAACGAGTACATGAAATCTATGTTAATACGAGTCTAACAACACCAAAAGTACCACAATATGAGCCTAATTATCATGGTAAAAGTCACTCTCATCACGATGCTTACCCGGTACACCCGGTCGCGACACCCCATCCTGGCCTCTAGCTGCTCCACCAAAAAAGGAGGAAGAGTCTCTGTAAACTCCACCCCCGCCGCATCAACCCTGAGCAGCGTCAATGAAAAGTCTCAAAGCCAAATTCGGCAAAAGTCAAAACACAGGAAAACAATAAAACGAAAGCACTTACCACAACACGGTGACAAGCAAGCCTCTAGCAGACGTGAGACATATGTGAGGCATCCAGCACCACAATGTAATCCCCTAGAAATTCTAACGCGATACAGTGGCGGAAACACAGTAGAGCCGGGATTAAAATACGTTGTAACTACATCTTAGTAAAATTTAAATGGTAAAGTCAAACAATAGGCCTAAAATAAAATGGCCAAAAATTTAAAAATAAAATAAAATAAAATAAAAAACAATCCACAAAGGGGTTTGAACAATCCACAAGACATAATTGTAAAAGAAAATATAAGCAGGATCCACATTGCCCGCTAGCCCACACCCGGAAACAATTATACCTGCCATGTTAAAAATCAGATTAAAATAAAATGTTTAAGTACTAGAACTAAAAATCGGCTTTTAATCGTTTTTGTTGGTAAACGGTAATAATTCAAGAATCGATAACTAAAATACTAAATTATTAAAAATCATCAAAAACCACATTTTTACAGAATATAATCATATATTACAAGTTTAAGCCGAATATTACGATTTTACAAATTAATATAACAATTTAATCGTTAATCTCGTAAAAGCGATAAAAATACCGAAACATGCAAATTTTCAACTTTTAAAAATTTTCCATATTATATGACATACATATATTGTCAAAAATGAAATATAAAAATATACATGCAATCAGACAATTAAAAATCATGAAATACCGAGTAACATCGACGTTACCTCTAATCCAAGTCGGAATCAATAATATACTCGTCAGCCTCGGGATCATCCACAAATCCTACAATATATAAAAATCATGGCAGAAAAATACCATGAGAAAAACTAATAAAATTAAGGTGAATAAAGATCGAAAACATCGATTATTACCTTAACGAAGGAAACAGAAAGAGGATTAATTCGACGATAAAAATGAGACGATTGGGACTCGAATTAAGCAAGAATTAGCCAAGGAGAGGAGGAAGAATACTTGTCCAAAGGGGAAGGACAGATGATGATGAATAAATTTTATTATGCAAAAATGAATGTAAGGAAGAGAGAAATGGTTTTAAGCATAAATGATAGTAAAGTTGGGTGAAGCATCCAAAGTGTATCTAGACTAGGTTTGCCGGCCAAGAGGATAAGAGGAGGAGTAGGAAGAGTTTGAGTATTAAAGCCTCAATTCAATGAAAAGAAAAGAATCTTATGTTTACAGTTTAATGTGATAAAATGAAACGTATTAGTAAAACGTAGTTAAATTGTGACAAGAAGCTTCTTCGGTCCAAAATATGAGGAAAAGATCTCAAATGATTTATAAGTTGATAAAAAGTATAATCGTAAAATAGTTAAAGGCATTTCAAAGCAATTCGAGTAAACCTCGCGTTGGAAAATAATTATTTACGAAACTTCGTATTAAAATCATAAATGGCTTAATTTTCGTAAATAAAAATATTTACCACTTGAAAATATTATATAAATGTATTTAAACAATTTTAGGAAAAGGAATAACTTAAATCCGAGCTTAAAAACGCCAATTCGAAGAGAAATAGAATTCCTCGCGGAAAATTAATTAGTTTACGAAGAAAATCAAATAAATATATGTAAAGGAATTAAAATCTTTTAAAATAAAAATAAATATCATTAAACTCAAAATTGAAAATAAGCTTGGAAAAATGAAAAAAACATAAGCCAAAAATGTGATAGAGTTATAACGATGTCATAGCGGAAAGAATAAAAATGTTAGGAAAATAGCGGGTGTTACAATCCTCCCCACTAAAAGAAAATTTCGTCCTCGAAACTGAGAATAAGCAGAAAGAAAATCGAGGTTTACCTTAATCGCAGAGATGAGGATGCTTAGCTCGCATCGAAGACTCGGTTTCCCACGTTTCTTCCTCAAACCGATTACAGCGCCACTGAACTTTTACCAGGGGTACAACTTTGTTCCAGCGCTTCTCACGGCGATCAGTAATCTTCACCGGCCTTTCTTCATAAGTCAGATCTGGTTTGAGATCCAAAATCTCGGGTTCCAACACGTGCTCGGGGTCACTAACATATTTCCTCAGCTAAGAAATATGAAAGACATCGTGAACTTTAATTTACCAATGGAAGCAGGCAATTCCAGCTTATAAGCAACTTCGCCCACTTTCTCGACCACAGGGTACGGACCAACGAACTTAGGTCTGAGCTTGCCCTTAATCCCGAACTGCTTCACTCCTTTTCTAGGTAATACCTTCAGGAACACAAGATCACCAACCGAAAACTCCAGAGGTCGGCGAAGGACATCTGCATACGACTTCTGTCGATCCTGGGCAGACTTCATCCTAGCTCGAACCACATTCACCACATTAATAGTCTGAGCCAACAAATCTGGACCCAAAATCTTCACCTCACCGGGACATCCCAACAGACGGGACTACGGCACTTACGACCATATAGTGCCTCGAACGGGGACATCTTAATAGAAGCATGGTAGCTATTGTTATAGGAAAACTCTACCAGCGGAAGATGTCGGATCCAATTCTCTTGGAAATCCAAAGCACAAGCCCGTAACATATCCTCCAAAGTCGTTTGGATCGTTCTCTCGGACTGTCCATCAGTAGCAGCATGGAAAGCGGTACTCATCAATAATTTGCTTCCCAAAGCATCTTGTAATCCCTTCTAGAATTTAGAGCAGAATCTCGGATCCCGATTCGAAACAATCTCGAGCGGTACGCCATGATGACGGACGATCCCGACAACATAAACCTCTACGAGCTTCTCCAGACTCCAAGTGTCGCGAATAGGGACGAATCGTGCACACTTGGTCAAGCGATCCACCACAACCCAAATACCGTTTCTTTCGTTTACGGTTCTCAGTAATGCCATCACAAAATCCATCGATATGCACTGCCACTTCCATTTTGGAACAGGGAGTGGTTGAAGCAAACCTCCAGGCTTCTTGTGCATGAACTTCACTTGCTGACATGTTAAGCACTTACTCACAAACTCTGCAATGCCCTCTCTCATATGAGGCCACCAGAAATGGAGCTTCAAATCCCGATACATCTTGTCACCACCAGGATGAATAGAGTACCTCGTCTTATGTGCCTCGGATAGAACTTGCTTTCTCACTTCAGCATCACTAGGGACAGCCCAGCGGTTCTTAAACTTCAGTGCACCACTGGAATCCACAGAAAAATCTAGAGCCTTACCAAGATTCATCTTCTCTCGGATACCGGCCACAAAAGGATATTCCAACTGCTTCTCACGAATCTCTCGGAAAAGAGTTGGTTCAGCAACTAGGGCATTGAGGTGACTATCATAACCTTCATCAACAACATCGATAGTCATCTTGGAAAAATCTCGGGCCAATCTCTCAGATAAGCCAGAACACGAAGTCGGGGAATGGAGGATCTTTCTGCTAAGAGCATCAGCGACTACGTTAGCTTTACCCTCACAATACACCAATTCAAGGTCATAGTCATTCACCAACTCGATCCAACGTCTTTGTCTTGCATTCAGATCTTTCTGCGTGAAGAGATATCGCAGACTCTTTTGGTCACTGTGAACCTTGCATCTTACTCCATACAAATAATGCCTCCAAACTTTCACGGCATGCACCACAGCTTCTAACTCCAAGTCGTGGGTAGGGTAATTCACCTCATGAACTTTCAACTGTCTAGAGGCATAAGCGATCACCTTACCACTTTGCATAAGGACACAACCCAAACCATTCTTAGAAGCGTCACAATATACATCAAAACCAACGCCTTCTTCGCGTAGGGTCAGGACAGGAGCTGAAGTTAGCTTTCTCTTGAGCTCAGAAAAAGCATCTTCACAGGCTTGACTCCACAAAAATTTATTCTCTTTCTTGAGTAATTGAGTCATAGGCCGTGCTATCTTAGAAAAATCTTGTACAAACCTTCGATAATAGCCAGCAAGACCAAGGAGATCTCGCCAACATCTTTGGGACTTGCCTAGCTCTCGATAGCTGAAATCTTAACAGGGTCAACTTTAATACCTTCCTTTGAGATAACATGACCCAAAAAAGCTACCTCGGAAAGCCAGAACTCACACTTGGAAAACTTAGCATACCACTTTTGATCTCGTAGAATGCCAAGAATAATCTTGAGATATTCTGCGTGCTCGAGTTTCGACTTGGAATAAATCAGGATGTCATCAATAAAGACAACAACACACTGATCCAAATACTCCCTGAAAGTTCTGTTCATCTGATCCATAAAAACAGTAGAAGCATTGGTTAGTCCAAAAGGCATGACTTTGAATTCATAATGTCCATACCTCGAACTGAAAGCCGTCTTTGGAATATTTGATTCTCGGACGGGAATTTGGTGATATTCAGACCTTAGATCGATCTTGGAAAATACAGAAGCACCCTTAAGTTGATCAAAGAGATCATCAATTCTGGGCAAAGGATATTTGTTCTTGATCGTAACCTTGTTGAGATCACGATAATCAATACACAGGCGCGTCGAACCGTATTTCTTCTTGACAAAAAGAACAGGAGCGCCCCAAGGGGAAGAACTTGGACGAATGAAATCTTTCTCAATCATTTCTAATTGCTTTCTCAACTCTTGCAACTCAGCAAGAGCCATTCTGTAAGGTGCTTTGGCGATCGGGCCAGTACCAGGCACGAGTTCAATAGTGAATTCCACATCTCTTTCGGGTGGAATACCTGGTAATTCCTTGGGAAATACATCTGCATAATCACATACTATACGTACTTCCTCAAGTTTAGGGAGTTCAGCGGTTATAGTTACCATACATAAAAATGCTTGGCAACCTTTTCTCTGCAATCTGATAGCCTTCATGGCAGAAATAATTTTGATACCCTTCTGTCTTCGACCACCACGATAAGACACTCGAACACCTTCGGGAGTCTTCAGAAAAATCTTCTGATCTTGACACTGAAACCTTGCATCATATTGAGCCAACCAGTCCATTCCCAAAATAACATCGAACTCAGCGAGAGGGAACTCAAGGATAGTAGAAGGAAGAATAGTACCATCAAAGAGAATATGTACATTCTGATAAGCCTTGGAACAATCAACAACTTCGCCAGAAGGAAGGGTAATGGCTATTGGTTCAGCTTGACAGAGGGTTATAGATAATTTTGATGCCAGAATAGAAGATATGACAAATGTAGAAGTGCCGATATCAAATAGTATATAAGCACTAACACCAGAAATCAGAAACGTACCCGTAACCACTACTACAAATCTCTATGAATCTCGACACTTTTTTGTTTGATTTCCGACGCTTTAAAGCGTCGAGAATTATACTCTTGATGACGCTTCACAAAAGCGTCGGATTTTGAGCCGTCAGAAATTTCTGACACTTTTAAGCGTCGATATTCTCGACATTTTCTTGTGTCAACAGTTTAAGACGACACTATATTGTGTCAAGATTTCTGACGCTTTTATGTGTCAAGGTTGACACTAATGTGTAAAAAAAATTGGTGGTAACTAACGTTGACGGATAAAAGCGTCACGATTTACAAATCCCTTGTTTTCTCACAATTTTAGAGCTGATTCTCGACAAAATAGTAGTATACATACATGCATCCCTCTCTAGTACTTAACAAACATCTTTATTCCATTTAACTAAATAGAAATTCTTCTCCAAAAAAAAACTAATAGAAATTCATATACAAATGTTGTTGACAATAGATTCTCTACAATATAATGTATAGCTTCAGGTTGTGTCAAAGCGACAATCACTCCATTTTGGTGCACCGACATTATCTTGTGTCTTAAAACCTGCAAAAAAAATCAAAATACATTATTTAGTACGTTAGATATATAAGCAAAAAATACATATATGGTGTAATATTGTTCATATACCATAAACTTAATTTAAAATAGCCTTTAGAATAACTAACTAGTTACTACGTAGTACTACAAAACAATAATGCAAGGCAGAGTGTTCTACACTAAAAATAATGGGCTCCTTGGGTAAAACTTCCCTTAAATTAGCCTTTGGAATAACTAATTTTAAAACTGTAGAACACCAGGTGTCCCATACTAAAAATTGATAGGCTCCTATTTATAAAGTATATAATCTAGCAATCAAAATTAATCAAAATTAACGATAGATTCTGGATCACTTTGACGATACAAATCCCCACGATAAGCACTATCACTTCGACTGCCTAGATAGCTGGACTGAAATCTCTTATGAGATCCAGCAAGCCGACTTTCTGAATTCATATCAAACAGAATTGGCAATTAATGTTTGATAATATAAAGTTTCTCAATATGAAAGCAAATCAGAATTTTTTTTTTTAAAGAAATCAACACTAATAAACATAATAGACTAATATTTTTTGATGTAAAATGAACGTATCATCAAAACTTCAATTCATCTACATAGTAAACACATAACTGAATACAATATGCTCAAAACCGCAGAAAAAACAATTTCTTGGTTAGCAAAAGTTTCTTAAAATCGTCACGTTTATCAATTTCCATACCAAACAATTCATGTCTCCACATCATATTTGGTTTTGTTTTTGCTACTATTGTCAAAATAGAAACATTCTTTTCGAGACTGAGCCCTTGTTGTGGCTCACCTAACACGATCAACTTACGAGTGACAAAAAAAGTTAAACCCAAAGAACTTTAGAGCTAGATCAGTTAGCAGCAGGAATATAAGATAACAAAAAAAACCAAAACAAAACTATACCTCCACCATTGGGCAAATGTCGGAACGTGTTACACAGCCTAGCAGACAAAATTCGACCAAGCTCATGTTCCCGTTTCGCTACCTAAATAAAACAATTGAAGATGAATGTGAAGTACCCAACAAAATTGCATAGTTCACTAAACCACAATCCAAATTACTACAGTATATCATTATCAAATAGGAGTATATAACATCTCATAGACTCGATTTACCTTCAAAAACCACAGGTCATAACACAAAGGTGTAATCTTTTTATCAAAATCACAACCATTTCATCAACCAAATCGATAATTAATCAAAATTAAAAACGCCATCTAGAATTCCAATAATTAAGTACTTATGTTTTCTAACAACATAGTATTATGCTAGATTATCAATCTGCATACTTATATTTGACTACACATCTATGTTGTTTAAGCCAATAAATTATTGAAATGTAGTAGGTGGCTGAGTCAAGATGAGAATCGACTAAAAACACTACAACTACATTATATTTGAACGAAATCTTCATTAGCGTTTACTATTTGTCTTTCCAAAAGCATTTATGTCTCTGCATCAAACCCAAAAACACCAATACTTGATCCAAATTCCAAATTAATATAAATCGAGCTATAACTCGAATTCTAAGGAAAATCCCAAATTAACATAAACCCTAATAGGAATGTTAAACATAGTTTGTCCTAATAATGTTTCAAATATGTAGATGAACACTAAGAGAAGAACGAATTTGTGTATTGTAAAATTAAGAAGAAGAAAAAACATAATTTAGAATTAACAGGAATAAAATCGTAAATCGTACCTGTAGGTTAAACAAGGACACGAAAAGAAAATGACCAGACTTACTACTACTGGAGAAGATGATCAACGATTATAGAAATCGTTCAGCATTAATTATTGAATGAAATCTTGGGTTAATTATATTGATAGATTTGATCGATTAGGGTAAGCGCATAAAACTAACAGTTTGATACTCCATATTAGGTTTAGGGAGATGGGAATTGGGAAAAATTGAGTTGGGCAGGAGTTAGGAGAAGGGAAAGGTTGTTTTATTATTTTATTCGATTGATTTATATGCGGGCTCGTTTTCTAAGTCACGGAGAACTAATATTCTTGACGATTGACTTAAGCGTCCAACACGATGTGTCATCATATGGAGGGATTTGTAGTAGTGAACCACATTAGGATTAGCCTCAGCGCCGGCACGGCTCATCAGAAAGATACGCCCTTTACGAGGAGCGGGAGTAGTAACAGCGCTAGCTGCAGTAGCGGTGTTGGTTGTTGCTTTCTTCGGGCAGTATGTAGAGCGGTGCCCCACTTCTCCACAGTGGAAACAGGTAACATGGTTTGCTTCACAAGTCAAACCAGGATGATAAGCCTTCTTGCATTTGAAACAGGTAGAATCCTTCTTGTTGTTAGGCTTCGAGTTGAAATTTTTTTTCTTGTAACCACTACATGTAACATCATACAGTAGAGTCAGAACTTTTTAGGAGAAAAGAAGATAAAAGAAGAAGGGAAAGGAAAAGTAATCCAAACCTCCAGAGTTGAACTTCTTTGAAGAAGATGAAGAGTTATTCCCAGAGTGGGGAAAAGGTCGTTTATAACCAGAGGATGGGTTCATAGATTTCACCCGCTCGATTGAAGACTCTGCGTACAGCGCAACATCATAGAGCTCATTAACTGTTGTGAGACTCCGGGGAATGTTTAGGGTGATATCGGCTCGGAGTCCTCCACGATAATAGAAAGCTCGGGAATTCTCGTTGGGTAGCAGGTCTCCAGCATAATTCGCCAGGAAATGGAACCGAGTAGTGTATGCTTCTACAGACATGGTGCCATGGCGCAGAGCGCTGAATTCAGTCATCCTCTAATGCCTCAGCTCCTCAGGATAGAATCTTCGTTCTAAAAGGGTCTTGAATTGAGTCCAGTTGAATCCTGGAGTTTGAAGTGTAGTCGGGCCAACCTGGGTCCACCATCGGTCCGCTTCGTCTGACAGGTACAGCACAACCAAGCCCACCTTCTGGTTCTCGGGGGCGGAGTAAATTCCGAACTACCGTTCCATTAGTCGAAACCAACAGTTCATGACTTCGGGGTCCACGGAGCCATCATAAAAATTTAGCCTGCTTTTGGCCATTCTTTCAGCTACGTGAAAGAAGCTAAAGGGTCTCTGGTGGTTCCGGTTGTTAATCTCGTTCATGGTTTGCGCTATGTTGGGCAGCGAGTCAGCCAGTGCCTCGAATCCTCCTTGACCATTGTTGTTGTTGTTGTTATTGTTGTTGCTGTTTCGGTTGCCTCTCCCAGCCATCTTGAAGTTCACAAATAACAACATATAATCAATGCTAGTCATCGAGTTCAGGAACAGATAATCTTAACAGTTAAGTCCTTATTTGTTTCTACCCATTTCTAGCAATATTTTTATTTACTGTTGTGGACATGCCATAGGTCCACCCCGACGCGGCCACGCACGGGTTTGGGGAGGCGAATGAATCTCCATATGAGATGGTCAAATTGAAATTTAAATCGACGTAGGAGTCGCCACCGAATTTTGTGGTTATTCGGAACCATTCGAGCCCACTCTATGTCGTAGTGGGCCGTATACAAAATACGGCCCATTTCCGATGTCGGAGTTTATTGGGCTCGTCCCTTTCCATTACGATACCGATACCGACATTATCGGATATCGTATATTGAATGACTCTCGTTGCCAATGGATTCGGACGTCCGGAAACCATGGTTCTGAGTAAGGGGTGAGGGTACGTGTTGGGAAGTTCACTAAGAACACCCAACCCCGCCCGCACTTAGCGGCCTTTACTAAGATATCGTTCATTTTTGGTGTACACGGGTTAGTTCGACGGTTGAATGATATGCAAACATTATTTTTCCTAAGCATGTGAGAGAAAAATAAATGGGTTGCTAAGTCGTTTAATGCATATTAAATTAATAACGTCAAAGTTATTTTAGCATGTGAAGTTCGTTTTAGTCTAATAAAACAAAAAAAATGAATAAATTGCTACAAAACACGAGAAAACGAGTTAGTAATGTTTGAATAAATTGAATAAAGATGTAAATACAATAATATGCATGATTTTGAAAAGGTTTATGACACGCGAAAAATATTTGTCGACATCTGAAAATATACCGAGAAAACCGCTATTTTATGTGAGAAAACGGTGCTGGAAAAATCGGAAAAAACGAGAAAAAAAAAAAAAAAAAAAAGGCCGCGGCTTACAGCAGCCCACGCGACTCGCCCGGGAGGGGCGCGACTCGCGCGGGTGGCTATCTCGGATTCGTTTTTCGAAAATTGTTAATTTTGATAAATCGCGTACAAATATGGATTAACTTATACTCGATTTATATTTTCGATATTCGTCGTATTCGATATTCGATTATGAAATCGATATCGAATAGTTAGAATGCTTTTAGAAAAGGTTTTGAAAAAAAGTTTGTTTTGAACGAAAAAAGGAAAAAAGGAATTTGAACGAAAAAAATGTTAATTCTCTCCGCGTAAAAAATCGTCGAATTTTGTTAAAAAAAGGATGTAACGATGTTTTTTAGCATCAACGAGTTTTAATTAATTTAGTTCTTGTTAGATACGATATTTGATTAGAGAATCAATATCGTATTTTAAGAACGTTATAAAAAATAGTTTTTTTGTAGTATCGATTATTAGAAATAATGAAAAATATGTGACGAATGACCCATATTAAAAATACGACCGACGACGACACGACCCATAAACAAACGTGAGAAAGGAAGAGAAGAAAGAGAAGAATCGGGTTTGATTTACACCCTCAACCTACATGCTTTGTTTTCTCGGATAAGAGCTCGTCGAAAAGTGGTTTAAACTTGGGAGCGTCGAGATGATGTGGGATGAGTTAAGGTGTCGGTTTGGTTGTGCGATGTGGCGGGTTTCGGCCGGCGTGTGGGTCGGACTTGTCGGGTTGATTTTGATGGTATTTCGGTGCTTTTTGGATGTATGAATGACAGATAATGAATGTGTGTCGAGGTTGATGAATAATAGTAGATGATGTATGTATGATGGATGTTTTTCATGTGTCCCTTTTTTGTGTTGTGCAAGGGGCTATTTATAGGAGTATTCCCGACCTTGGCTAGGAGAAGTAGTCGTCGGACTGAAACTACCGCTTAGGATAGGAAATGTAGGAAGTCGAGAGGAACGTAAATTCTATTTCTTGGCGAAGAAGCAATGAATCTCGGCTGGTTGGTGGAGTATTTCGGCCGAGCTAATGCTTGGTCGAGCATCTGATTCGGTTTTCGGATAGAATTCCTACTTGAGATCGAATTCTATCTTCAAACGGATTTGTTTAATATTTTTTGAAGCTGATTTTTTGTGGTATTGGAGACCGAATCAGCCACGTGAGGTGTCACGGCTGACTCGCGTGTCTCGATAATATTTTTGACCGGGTTTTGACTTGGTCGCTAAAAGACGGTTTTACCCCCGGTGTCGGAATCGACCCAAATTAGTCTTATTTGACTCGAAACGACCTACTGGGCCTGGATTTGAGGTCGGTTTTGCAAGATTTGTACTCCGTAATAAGCCTAAACCAAACGTCCATGATTTCGAGCCCATATCCGAGTCCATTAAAGCATGTTTGCGTCCGATCATCATCGGGTGTTTGGCGGGAACTACTATAGACACCTGGAGGTCAAAATGTGGGTGTCTACAGAGCCCCCACTCTGACTGAGGCTTGGACAAGGCGAAAGTCAGAGTAGCTACCAGGTCAATCGAGGATTAAGACTTGGCAGACTTCCGATCGGGTCGTTTATAGTCCCTTAGACTTGCGTGAAGGGCTCGCCAGCCATAAGATAGAAATCATACCTGGGTAGATGTCAATAATGTCGTGGGGACTTTGCCTGAAAAGTCTTGGGTGTGTCTGTTTACAGACATATCCCGTCCTGAAATTTTGTGGGAACTTGCCTTGTAAGCTCAGGGTGTATCTGCTTGTAGATGCATCCCGTCTTAGAATCGCGGGGGAACTTGCCTTGTAAGCTCTGGGTGTACCTGCTTACAGATACATCCTGTCTTGGGATTGCGTGGGAGCTTGCCTTGTAAGCTCTGGGTGTACCTTCTTACAGATACATCCCGTCTTGAGATTGCGTGGGAGCTTGCCTTGTAAGCTCTGGGTGTATCTGCTTGTAGATACATCCCGTCTTTAGTAGAAATGTTGCCTGATCCTTCCACTGGGGAGTTTTTGAGAATTCTTCGGGAGTCTTGGATGCACCTGTCTGTACATAACAAATTGCATGTAATATTTAGGCAAAACACCGACTCACGCTGGGGAAGAAATGATTTTTAATTGATTTTTGGAAAGAAAATGCTGAATTTTTTTTTTGGAATTTTTTTTGGAAATAAGAATGCTTGGGATGACTTGATTCCTGATCAGATTCTGACACGGACTCCTAAAATACTTCGGCTAGGCCTGTATGCCTAGATGAAGTAGGGAGTATGATAAAAATTCCTATTCCCGTGGTGACTAGGAAAGGGATTTTTTCAAATGGCTAAGTTTTGCAAATCTCAAAGTAGAATTTGAAGAGAGAGGCCTACCGACAGACTCGACTCTGGACGTGTGAGGACGAGTTGACAGACACGACTTTGAATCTCTAAGGGTTAGACCGTGACTCGGTAGGGGGTGGGCCACCTAAGATGACAAGACTCTTAAGTTGCGTTATTTCATAGCCTAGGCGAGTGGCAACACGGTTGAACTTTAGAATGGGAAGGATGTGTTGTAGGGGAATTGCAGTAGTCTGTAATGAGACTGTTTTAGCAGTAATAATGTTGTAGTCTAGTGCTCCTTTTGAATTTTTTAGTTTCGGGGTATGTTCCCGAAGTAGGTATTGCTTTGAGTCCCTGACAAACTCTCGTCTTCAACTGAGCCGAGTACTAGGACACTCTATAGAAAGGAAGCTAGTGTTTGAAAAGTATTTGGATTTTTGTGAGTGGAAGGAAAACTTCTTCCTAAGAGAAGCCCCCAGAACGACAAAGCTAGCTGTTGAGAACATGACAGTGTCGTGACCGGAATGATGGCGCTTTTTTGAATTTGTCAATGTGGGTGGTTGTGCCTCTGTTGAAAGGCTGCCTACGTATTCACGTGTGGTGAAATCAAACCAAGCCGTAGTTCAGTGAATTGAAGGATATGTTATGGTGCCTAGTCTATTAGGGCTTTGTGTGTAACTAGCCGTAGCAATGGTGTAGGCTAGGTGCATTCCCAATGATGCCTTGATCAAGGGGATAGAATAGTTAGGACGTTGATCTTGTGACTGTGAGCATTCTCCGGGGTAGCCCCCCGAGGTGGTGTGAACTATTTGGGCATGTTCTATGCCGACTGCAAGTTGAGTTCCCGTGTTTGGGGTTGGTAACTGGTTTAGATGTTTTTTGGAATGTGGTGCTAGGATGTAAGTGGCTTTGATGTTTTGACATCTGGAGTTCGATTTTGTGGAGCTAAGGCTTCGAGGGTAAGGTATTGTAATGTGGTAGGAAAGGGGGAAGTCGAGTAATAATGACTCGAACTTCGATCGGGCAGGTTTGATAATGCGGGATCTGGTTTCCATGTCTGGCCCTAATAGTTAGGGTGTATCCTATGGAGCTTGAATCCTCAAAATTCTGGGTTGTCTCTAGCCTAGATCTCGAGAAGGTCTTGAGGGTTGTAATGTGGGAAGGCTAGATGTGGTGTTAGCTGACCAGCTTGACTGTCTCTCCCTTATTTGATGGTACGGGTAATGATAATTTTTGAATTGACCGTTTCACTTGAATTGATCGTTAACTACGATCATGGGTTTTTGAATTCTTTGGATTGACCTCTTAGCCCCGGTCGTGGGATTCTTCATTTGAGTTGACCGTGTCTGATCGAGGGATGTTGATAATTCTTTTTGATCATGGCCAGCTTTTTTGTTTTGGCCTTTTGCTTTTTCTCTTGGACTTTTGATTTTTTTGTCCAGCTTTTTTTTTGTCGGTCAGACTAACACCTAAGGTAGGGACTGGTTAGTCTTATTGGATGGGTGTTTATGGTGGGAAATGGGCTTGCCTCTCGTCTTGAACCCAAACTAGGAGACTACCTAGATTCGTCGTAGGATTCGATACCGCTCCTGCTAAGGGTGGTTATGTGGCTTTCTATGTCAGACATGGAACAGGTAAAGGAAAACACGGGTTCAGTTTTCTGCAGTCGTTATAGATGGGCCTATAATAGTCACGTGCATGTGCTCACAGTGTATGACGGTATTCATCATGTTCTCGGAAACACATAAGGAAAGTATATATGGGAAATAGAATATTGAAAGATGACAGAATGCAAATGACTCTGACTCTGATTTGGGAATGAGGATGTAGGGTATCCTAGACTCGAACTCAGACTTAGACTCGAATCAAATCCGGACTTTCGGACGCTCGGTTGGTTGTTTTTGTAAGGTCTTTGATTGGAGAGAACGACAAGTGCCACGACTCGCCTAAACTCGGCTTTGCGCAAATGCAAGAGAGGGTGTCAAACTAGACATGGCCCGGGGTGACGGGATGACAAAGACTCTTGGATCGGGATACTCGAATGTTGACCTAGACAAAGTAACGACCGCGAATTAGACTCGAGCTTCATAAGGGTGAGTCCGAAAATGGGGGCGACCGTGTTCGACCGTGTCGCGTGCTTGGCCCAACCGTGGTGACCTAACCCTAGGTGACTCGAGTGTTCGTAGCATAGGTTCGACTCGGAGAAGGCATCACAAGGACGCCGGTGTAAAGTACCCCTTAAGGTGACCGTGGTCGACTGCTCGGGTGAAGGACAGCCCTGAGTAAGACTAAAGACTCAGATGGTGTGACATCTAAGTGACTCAAAAGTGGGGTACGTGAGACAACACGTGTAAGACATGACCCTTAGAGCAACCGTGATTGACCGCTCTGATGAAGGGTAGCCCCCGAGTGAGGAAAAGCCCGAAAAGGAAATGAGTCGGAAAGGACACCTAGACGGCTGACTCGTGGATGGTGGGCCTTCCTTAGAATTTGGCAAAGTGGGCCTAGTCCCGTGTGAAGAAAGACCTACGTGTGAGCTATTCCTCAGACTTCGGACCCTAAAGTGTAAATGGGCTTCCCTTTGTAGGAGTTTGTCCTACGTAGGTGGGCCGTGCTTTGACAAATAAGGCAGACTGGGATGGGGTAGAAACTCGCGATGTAAGATCGACGGAGTTTCGACGCTATAGACTCTAAAAGTTATGACAAGACCCGACACTGCTAAATACGGGAAGTCCTAAGAAGAAGAAAGCTTTGAAAGGAGAATTTGGATTTGAAAAACCGAACGAGGTCGGATAGGATGGTCCGATTTTTTTTGAAAATTGAAAAAAGGTGTTTTCGGGCCAAGATTTCGAAATTTTTGGAATGTTTGGACAGCATACCGGCTAAAAATAGGCTATTTTGAGTCAAAATCATAAGTCCTAAATTCGGTAGCTTCCCGGGTTTTGAAAAATGGATAGGTTTGAAAAGGATGCAAGTTTTTGAAAACGATGGTTTTTGAAAAAGAAAACAAGTAAATCAAGTAGCACGTAGTCATGGAAACAGTATAATGACACCATGTATGCTCTTAATCTAAGTCTCGGTCGGTCGAATAGGGTCTATACCAACGACGATAGCTTTCTCGCAAATCAGGACGGTCTTCCTAAGCCGAGTTGGTCTTAGAACCTGCCGTAAAACCCATGCGAGTTCCGCCATCAAAGTCTTTAGTGCACCCATTTAGGAATGTACCGTGCTATAGTGGGACGTCGGTCACAAGTAACCGGCCCGGGAAAGAATTGGGTTATGCATGAACCATTGAACTAAAACGTGTACATTACTATTCGAACGATTTCTTTTCGAGTCTCACCCTGAAGATGCCGATGGTAAGTGACTCATCAGTTGGTCCCCATCGGAGTCGCCAAATTGTGGACATGACATAGGTCCACCCCGACGCGGCCTCGCGCGGGTTTGGGGAGGCGAATGAATCTCTATATGAGATGGTCAAACTGAAATTTAAATCGAAGTAGGAGTCGCCACCGAATTTTGTGGTTATTCGGAACCATTCGAGCCCACTCTATGTCGTAGTGGGCCGTATACAAAATACGGGCCATTTCCGATGTCATAGTTTATTGGGCTCGTCCCTTTCCATTACGATACCGATACCGACATTATTGGATATCGTGTATTGAATGACTCTCGTTGCCAATGGATTCGGACGTCCGGAAACCATGGTTCTGAGTAAGGGGTGAGGGTACGTGTTGGGAAGTTCACTAAGAACACCCAACCCCGCCCGCACTTAGCGGCCTTTACTAAGATATTGTTCGTTTTTGGTGTACACGAGTTAGTTCGACGGTTGAATGATATGCAAACATTATTTTTCCTAAGCATGTGAGAGAAAAATAAATGGGTTGCTAAGTCGTTTAATGCATATTAAACTAATAACGTCAAAGTTATTTTAGCATGTGAAGTTCGTTTTAGTCTAATAAAACAAAAGAAATAAATAAATTGCTACAAAACACGAGAAAACGAGTTAGTAACGTTTGAATAAATTGAATAAAGATGTAAATACAATAATATGCATGGTTTTGAAAAGGTTTATGACACGCGAAAAATATTTGTCGAAATCTGAAAATATACCGAGAAAACCGCTATTTTATGTGAGAAAACGGTGCTGGAAAAATCGGAAAAAACGAAAAAAAAGGTCGCGGCTTACAGCAGCCCGCGCGACTCGCCTGGGAGGGGCGCGACTCGCGCGGGTGGCTGTCTCGGATTCGTTTTTCAAAAATTGTTAATTTTGATAAATCGCGTTGGATTAACTTATACTCGATTTATATTTTTGATATTCGTCGTATTCGATATTCGATTATGAAATGGATATCGAATAGTTAGAATGCTTTTAAAAAAGGTTTTGAAAAAAAGATCATTTTGAACAAAAAAAGAAAAAAAGGAATTTGAACGAAAAAAATGATAATTCTCTCCGCGTAAAAAATCGTCGAATTTTGTTAAAAAAAGGATGTAACGATGTTTTTTAGCATCAACGAGTTTTAATTAATTTAGTTCTTGTTAGATACGATATTTGATTAGAGAATCAATATCGTATTTTAAGAACGTTATAAAAAATAGTTTTTTTGTAGTATCGATTATTAGAAATAATGAAAAATATGTGACGAACGACCCATATTAAAAATACGACCGACGACGACACGACCCATAAACAAACGTGAGAAAGGAAGAGAAGAAAGAGAAGAATCGGGTTTGATTTACACCCTCAACCTACATGCTTTGTTTTCTCGGATAAGAGCTCGTCGAAAAGTGGTTTAAACTTGGGAGCGTCGAGATGATGTGGGATGAGTTAAGGTGTCGGTTTGGTCGTGTGATGTGGCGGGTTTCGGCCGGCGTGTGGGTCGAACTTGTCGGGTTGATTTTGACGGTATTTCGGTGCTTTTTGGATGTATGAATGACATATAATGAATGTGTGTCGAGGTTGATGAATAATAGTAGATGATGTATGTATGATGGAAGTTTTTCATGTATCCCTTTTTTGTGTTGTGCAAGGGGCTATTTATAGGAGTATTCCCGACCTTGGCTAGGAGAAGTAGTCGTCGGACTAAAACTACCGCTTAGGATAGGAAATGTAGGAAGTCGAGAGGAACGTAAATTCCGTTTCTTGGCGAAGAAGCAATGAATCTCGGCTGGTTGGTGGAGTATTTCGGCCGAGCTAATGCTTGGTCGAGCATCTGATTCGGTTTTCGGATAGAATTCCTACTTGAGATCGAATTCTATCTTCAAACGGATTTTTTAATATTTTTTGAAGCTGATTTTTTGTGGTATTGGAGACCGAATCAGCCACGTGAGGTGTCACTGCTGACTCGCGTGTCTCGAGAATATTTTTGATCGGGTTTTGACTCGGTCGCTAAAAGACGATTTTACCCCTGGTGTCGGAATCGACCCAAATTAGTCTTATTTGACTCGAAACGACCTACTGGGTCTGGATTTGAGGTCGGTTTTGCAAGATTTGTACTCCGTAATAAGCCTAAACCAAATGTCCATGATTTCGAGCCCATATCCGAGTCCATTAAAGCATGTTTGCGTCCGATCATCATCGGGTGTTTGGCGGGAACTACTATAGACACCTGGCGATCAAAATGTGGGTGTCTACAACTGTTTAAACAATTTACTGGTATTTTCCCTAATTTTAAGTGTAAGCATTGGGGGCAATGATGCTCTGATACCAACAGTAATCCCCTAGAAATTCTAACGCGATACAGTGGCGGAAACACTGTAGAGTCGGGATTAAAATACGCTGTAACTATGTCTTAGTAAAATTTAAATGGTAAAGTCAAACAATAGGCCTAAAATAAAATGGCCAACATTTTAAAAAAAACAATCCACAAGACATAATTGTAAAAGAAAAATAAGCAGAATCCACATTGCTCGCTCGCCCACACCCGGAAACAAGTATACCTGCCATGTTAAAAATCAGATTAAAATAAAATGTTTCAGTACTAGAACTAAAAATCGACTTTTAATCGTTATTGTTCGTAAACGGTAATAATTCAATAATCGATAACTAAAATATCAGAAAAATACTAAATTATTAAAAATCATCAAAAACCTCATTTCTACAGAATATAATCATATATTACAAGTTTAGGCCAAATATTACGATTTTACAAATTAATATAACAATTTAATCATTAATCTCGTAAAAGCGATAAAAATACCGAAACATGCAAATTTTCAACTTTTAAAAATTTTCCAGATTATATGACATACATATATTGTCAACAATGAAATATAAAATATACATGCAATCACACAATTAAAAATCATGAAATACCGAGTAACATCGACGTTACCTCTAATCCAAGTCGGAATCAATAATATACTCGTCAGCCTCGGGATTGTCCAGAAATCCTACAATATATAAAAATCATGTCAAAAAAATACCATGAGAAAAACTAATAAAATTAAGGTGAATAACGATCGAAAACAACATTGATTATTACCTTAACGAAATAATTGGAAAGATGATTAATTCGATGATAAAAATGAGACGATTGGGACTCAAATTAAGCAAGAATCAGCAAAGGAGAGGAGGATGAATACTCGGCCAAAGGGGAAGGACAGATGATGATGAATAAATTTTATTATGTAAAAATGAATGTAAGGAAGAGAGAAATGGTTTTAAGCATAAATGATAGTAAAGATGGGTGAAGCATCCAAAGTGTATCTAGACTAGGTTGGCCGGCCAAGAGGATAAGAGGAGAAGTAGGAAGATTTTGAGTATTAAAGCCTCAATTCAATGAAAGAAAAGAATCTTACGTTTACAGTTTAATGTGATAAAATGAAACATATTAGTAAAATGTAGTTAAATTGTGACAAGAAGCTTCTTCGGTCCAAAATATGAGGAAAAGATCTCAAATGATTTATAAGTTGATAAAAATTATAATCGTAAAATAGTTAAAGGCATTTCAAAGCAATTCGAGTAAACCTCGCGTTGGAAAATAATTATTTACGAAACTTCGTATTAAAATCATAAATGGCTTAATTTTCGTAAATAAAAATATTTACTACTTGAAAATATTATATAAATGTATTTAAAAAATTTTAGGAAAAGGAATAACTTAAATCCGAGTTTAAAAACGTCAATTCGAAGAGAAATAGAATTCCTCACGGAAAATTAATTAGTTTACGAAGAAAATCAAATAAATAGATGTAAAGGAATTAAAATATTTTAAAATAAAAATAAATATCCTTAAACTCCAAATTGAAAATAAGCTTGGAAAAATGATGAAACATAAGCCAAAATGTGATAGAGTTATAACGATGTCATAACGGAAAGAATAAAAATGCTAGGAAAATAGCGAGTGTTACAACAATGCCTCTCTTCCCTCACCGTCCTTACCCTCGCGAGCCTCGACCGAGGTAGGAGGTCTAAATGATGTCCTAGGAGGATCTATGAGATCCCGAAATGGCGAACCAGCCTCTCCCCTCAGGTACCACACCGGCCGGTGTAATAAAGCATGCAAGATCATCCTCCTATAACTCCTCGGCCTCAGCTCGACCGCTACGTACTCGGGTAAACCCGAGTAGTTAGCCCAAGGACGGGCCACGAACTACAATATACAAACATAACATATCAAGACTCCTAACTTGGGGGCTATCTAGGGAAGTACTTCTAAAGACAACAAGACTTACATCCTCCAAATGCAACTGGTTCACCAACACGTTCTCGGTCAAGTAGTGACTCGTGGTCGACTTTGGCTGAGCTAACCTCCACTCAATCCCCACCAGAAATTGAGTCGGGTGAAGCATCGTCTTAGGCGCCAAGCGTGGAAGTAGGAATATATTCAAACCTACAAAACAAAACACGGGCCATAACGCATAAAGCAAGAGATCGAAGAAATCCAAATGAATACTAACTAGATATCGTACCTCCAGCACAAGGTCTGAACCCACGATGGGTATCTGATATCCCGTGGCCCCATCATCACTTGTAAACAGCGGGTTATCTCATCAAAACTCACTGTAGCCCAATCAATACGTTCCAGCTGATCCAAATCAGCCAGGAGCGGCAGGATCTTTGTACTAAACCTCTCACCCTTGCCCGAGAAGTGAGTGGAGCCCAGAAAGTACCACAGCCATAGCCGGGCATCTTGCTCAATAATGTTGGGCGCCCGCCCCGCCAACACGCCTACCCTCTCAAAGCGATCAATTATGTACGAACTCGCCAGGGTGTGAGGCGAACCATACACCGATGGCTCCAAGCAATCATGACCAATCCAGCTCCTAACCTCAGCACTGTCCAACTTAGCCTCTGAGGCCCACTTGATCGTCTTCGGACCCCAAGGCAATCCCGTGATCATCCCAAAGTCCTCAAGAATCATCCTGACCTCTCCAAAGTACATATGGAAGGTCGAGGTAGTATTGTGAAAGTGATCTATCATCGCCTGAATCACCATCAGGTTACTCTGAATCTAACATTCAATCAAACGAGCCCAGTAGTCGACTAGTGGACCCAAGGTCGTCCTCCTAATCAACGCCTTGACCTCAAGGCCCAACCTCTGCAAAAATACCTCCAAGCACGTCGTATACCTGAAGAACGTCCTCATTAGGCCTAGGGGCAGCAAAAACGAAAAAACAGCAAAGCAAGAAATATTACATCAAGTACAAATTAAACCTAGTAACTCGACGCTAATCAAATTACGTCAAGTACAAATTTACCGTGTCATTGATGGTACGGATCGACAAATGCAAATCGGGATGAAACACGAGCTGGCGCCCATCCCAATCTCAAGCAGGATCCAGATAAGAATCCTCCTCGACTAGAGCCTCGCCCGCTTCCCTAAAAGCCCGCTTCCGCCTATGAGGAGTCACAAGAAGCCTCCACTTCCTCACACGAGCTAAGTCCTTGTTAATTACCCCAACCTCTATCCTAGGCTGACGGCTAGCGCGCCTCATCTTATGCACGCTCCTCGATGTGGCGGACCCGCCTCAGGACCCTCGTCCATTCTACCGACTCCTAAAGCCTCATCTATATGCTCCACATCATCTCCAGCAGCAAACAAAGTAATTTAAGTTGTTTCAGGTCGACGCGAATAGCTTAAACCAAGTAAAAATTGACTCAAAAACTACAACCAAGCAAAGCAAACCCCAAAAGGCACCCTACACTATATTCAAGGTCACGGTCGCAATAAAAGCAGTTTCGAGAAAATCGGACATCATTACAGCACTATACGGTCCATTTTACACTTCACAGTCTCACACAAAGTGACCTGGAGTGCATTCCGGGTCGCAAAAATTGGCATACAAGCTACCATAACATCCTAAATAAGGAATCAACAAGTTTACGGGAATCAATGACGAGAATGGTCGAAAAATCAACCCTAAACCCTAACCATAGGAGGCCATTGAATGACCTTCAAGCTCTTAATCAAGCTAATAATAACTTCTACAAGCTCTATACTACCCTAATTCACGATTAGGACCGAAATCAAGCACCAAAACGAGATACAATCAAAACCCCAAAATCAATCTCTAGGAATATCATAAATCCGACCCAAATCAAGTGCAAACAAGCTTAAAATCGACAGAGGTGAGTAAGGACTACTTCCCTGAAACCGATAGTTTCGAGATTAGCAAAGAATTGAGTTCGACATCAGTAAAATTGGCAAAAAAAAAAAAGCGATTTTGGGGAAGAAGAGTTGTCGCGTCTGTTTTCGAACAAATGAACCCAATCGCTCTCAAGTCCGCATCTTATTCATATCCGTAACACAAGAACGTAGGCGCGAGACATCTTGCGCCTAAGAATCAGAGCGCTTGGACAACCCGCATCTTAGATCTGAGGCACCATAGGCGCGCACCCATACCCTGACCTAGGATAAAAACTGGCCAGTTTTGGGAGCGTACCTGGAATTTGAGCAAAACACATCTCGACTTATTATGACAAAGCAAAGGACATCGCCCCAGACTATTACCTGCATCCCCAGCGGAACCTAACCGGGATACATGGATAATCTCTCAAGAGCACACCTCAGTCAAACAAATCGAAGAAATCCCCAACGGTACCCATCAAACGCAATCTATCATCTGCAATAAAAAACCCCGACAAATACTAACCTACACGATCAAGCTATACCCCCAGCGGAAAGGCTCTAAAACTAGGATACTAGCCTGTCACCAACACAAAAACCTCAGCAAAAAGTAAAAAAAAAAAAAAAAAAAAAAAAAAAAAATAAAAGCAAAATGCCAACCACAGCAGGTATATCCTCCCCGCGGAACGTCCCTCCCAGGACGTGTGCACTGAAGCAAGTATAACCAGGCAAATCAATACAAAATCAAAAGCAATACAAATACAATTATGCACTTGCCAAGAGTATGCACTCGTCAAGAGATTATATAATGATCGAAGGAAGGATAAAAAATACAAGTACAATTATGCACTCACCAATAGTATGCACTCATCAAGAGCTTATGCAGCCACCCCGTAGAAGATTCAGTTCAATAAAATTCAAATTGGAGCTACCCCGTAGGGGATTCAATTCAATACAATTTAATTATGTTGTCACCCCGTAGGGGAATCAATTCAATACAATTCAATTACGCAACCACCCCATAGGGGGATTCAATTCAAGTTACAACCGAAGAAGACTTAAAGCATGGGGTCTATCTTCACCAAATTCAATACAAGGGTACTAGAAGCAGACTTAAAATACGGGGTGTACTTCAAATATTCAATCAAAGTTTCGTTCATTCATCAAACCTAACCGAAGATATCAAGGCAAACCTCCCAACTCGAAGCAGAATCCAGATCGAAGGAAGCTGCTTCAACAATTACTAATCAATGTCACAAAAGCTATCACAAGTAAAGGAAGTCAGGTATGACTCCTAACCTTGGCTGGCGACATCTGGATTTGTACCTGGTGGCTACTTGAGCATCCGACAAACACCCGATGATGATCAGACTGCAACACGATACCATTTTATGATGTTTCAGATGATTTTTCTATAGATCGGATCAAATTACTACTCGGAAAAATTAATTCAACATCTAGACGGTCTTAGTCGAGTCATTATGGTAGTGTCAACACTATATAGAGTCAATTCCGACTTCGGGTCCCCGAACCGTTCACGGAATGCAAATTTAAACCCGAATCACCGGGTCAAACCTCGAAACCGAACAAAAAGTCCATAGACAAGCCAAAGATACGGATTCTATAAGCCTTAGAAAGCAAGCAAACCCGTCGAAATATCTTAAGATCTCGTATCTTCACGTTTAGGAAAGTTTTCCTAAAACGGACCTCGAAATCTCAGTCGCAGGAAGCCCTGCGCCCAAGATATGAGTCGCAAGACGCCCTGCGCCTCAATCCCAGGGCGTGGGAAGGCACGCGCTTGTACAGTCGAACCCGACCTCGAAAAATCTATAAATACCCCCTCTTCCCTCGACCATTCAACATACAATTCAATTCTCCGGAGCTCTCAAGAATTCCTAATTCAACGAGAACAAAGAAGAACCTCCCTAATTTGAATCCTTCAATTTCTCAACAACTTATTATCCGACGAGATTAAAAAGGATAAATGAATTAACCTCGGTCACATCGAACCCTAAAGAATTCATAATTCTTTCTAGTCAAATCTTTAGGAAATCCATATTCTTAATCCAACAAACCTCGAGTTCTTAACTCAAACCTCGTCGTAATCGACCAAGCCGAGACAAAGGGTCGAATTAATAATGGTTACTAACCTAATCATATCCACGACAGGGTTCACCAATACTTCACACGTTCATAACGTACACGAGTTCATCCACGCAAGTCGTAATCGTCATTAGGTTGTTCCTCAATCTAGTACTTTACATCTTTTTCCTTTAAATAAAGGTCGAATTAAAAGGGTTCACAGTCCGATTAACTAAAATATGCATTACGATATTTTAGATCGATGAGGATTTGTAATACGCCCAAACCGACACGTACACTTGCGGTTCCCATTCCAGGTAGGTGTAAAAACCTTGCTCATGCTCGGTGCCCCGTCGCAGTGCATGTCCGACCGACCCCTTAGCCTAAACCGTTCAATCTACGATATGTCCACAACTTAAACCCCTAAATACTAAAACACTTAAATTAAATTCGAGTAGTCGTTATTAGATTCGTTCTTTATCGTCTATTCATCGTATTTCGTTTTCATGTACAATTTGGGGGTGCAGTTCTTGTCAATGTGATTTACTTATCTTCTCACACATTTACCGTCTTATTCGCATGATTTATTGCTTTTATGACAACAATCGCATGATAAATCACCTAAAAAGAGCCTAAAATGTAACTAACAAACACTAATCGAACACCTAAACAAACTCAGAAACCGCATCTCAACCCAACCCTCAGAACTGAAGTGCACGGCTTCGTGCGTCTGATTCCTGGGGTGCCAGGGGGCATGTGTCTCTCTCTCTCTCTCTGTGTGCGTTTCTGTGTTTAAGCATCTTAAGCAAAACGAGCAGTGGTCAATTCAGTATTAGTATAAGCGCTACGCATCCAACACCCACGAACCAGAGCGCGCAGTGGCGTGCACCTGACTTCCGAACTGCAAAGTGCCACGCATCCCTACTAATGTCGTAAAGACGCACTTTAAGCAAAATACCAGGTAAGGTATATCACGAGATAAAACTAATATCCTTATTATCGATGTTGCTTGGACATGGAGATCGATTTGTAAAGCTAAGGAAGAGTTGAAGGTAGGATATGAGGAGAACATCTGGATTGCAGAAATCCAAGGGTATTCAATATCTAGGGGCTACAGATGGCTCTCTAAAACACACCCTAAAATTGACTGGTACCAGCTGGTTTGGAATGATTGGAATGTCCCCAAGCATGCCATTATCATATGGATTATGCTCAACAAGGGACTGAATACAAAAGACACGCTGATGAGAATTGGTTGTTGTTAGGATGATATCTGTTGCATGCCTATGCAATGTACTTGCTGAACCTATGAAACACATCACCTCCACTTGTGTGTACAGCAATATGATTAGAATCAGATCGGAACACTGGCTTGGGCGTTCTTTCCCACCTGATTTTCAGGTTTCTGATGACCCTACTGGCAGAAGTATAGCAATGACAATCAATGCTTACCATCATAGCATTTGGATGATGAGAAATAAGGCTCGACTTGAAGGATACCTGATAGACTCTTGTAAAGTAACTAGTTCAGTGAAGAATGAAATCAAAACAAGACTATAAGGGGTGCTGCAGAACCCACACATCAAGCAAACTGAAGTTGACATAATTAGTGCTCTATTTGCTAAGGATTAGCATCTTTCTATGGGGTGTCTTAATTCTTAGAATGTTCTCTTTCTGTTTCGTTCATTTGTTGGCCTTTTATATTCATTGTGAGGAGTATTTTAATCAAAAGCCAACAAATGAATGAGACGAAGAGAGTATAGATTTATGTAATTTGTGACCGTTTTTTTTGATATAATATACCTCTATGGACATGACATAGGTCCACCCCGACATGGCCACGCGCGGGTTAATTTGGAGCGGCGAATAAATCTACATATGAGATGAGTCGAATCGAAATTTAAATCGAAGTGTAGTCGCCACCGAACTTTGTGGAGTTTGGGCCCGTTCGAAATCACTCTATATCTTAGTGGGCCATGCACAAAGTATGGCTCATTCGGATGTCAGAGTTTATTGGGCTCGTCCCTTTGCATTTTATACCGATACCGACATTATCGGATACCGTGTATTGAATGAATCTCGTGTGCCAATGGATTCGGATATCCGGAAACCATGGTTCTGAGTAAGGGGTGAGGGTCAACCCCGCCCGGACATTAGCGGCGTCTACTAAGATATCGTTTGATTTTGAAATACGCGCGTTAGTAATACGATGAAATGATATGCAAACAACGTTTTGACAAAACATGCGAATATTAGGATAAGTTGCTACGTCGATTTAATGCATCTAAAATTAACGTCAAAGTTATATTTAGCATGCGAGATTCTTTTAGTACAATAAAGAAATAACAAAAAATAAATCGACAAAAATTGAAACAAACATGTTAGTAACGATGATAACGATAATAACGGTTTGAAAATAATATAGAATGATATAGAATAATGTAAACGACCCGATGCATGGTTTTGGAAAGTAGTATGACACGTGATTGATTGGACACGTGTTGACCTAAGTCATAAAAAAGTATTGTCAAGACTAGAAAGCGCTGTGGGAGTCATGGTTTTGACGTGATAGGGCCACTCGATCGAGTCATTGAAGGACTCGGCCGAGTGGTCCTCGGAAAAGGCTTCTGTCCCATATTTTTATACGTCACTCGATCGAGTTATTGAAGAACTCGACCGAGTGAGAATCCACTCGATCGAGTCATTGCGAGACTCGACCGAGTGGTGGTCAAAAACCTTTTGTCTCGGTTTTTGGGGTACCACTCGACCGAGTGTGCTAGGCACTCGATCGAGTGCCCCCTGTACGAACTAGGGTTCGCTTCGCAATTTGTTATCGATTTCGAAATTGCTTTTTTTGATTTTGAAAAGTCGATGATTTTATTGAGTCGGGCATAAATATTGTAAGATTTATGCTCGATTCGGACTTTGATACTCGTCATATCCGATATTCGATTATTGAATCGATATCGAATATTTAGAGCGAAATCTAGAAAAAATATGTTTGTAATTCGTTTTAAATCAACTAACACGAAATTGTTTATCTCCCCGTTTATAGTGTCGTAACTAATTCTTTCGAATTATGTGATCACTATTTTTAGCATCAATCAATTCGTATTAGTTAGATTTATTTGATTAATTCGTTTAGATACGACACCCAATTAGTGAATTGGTATCGAATCTAAAGAATGACTCTTTACGATTACTTGAATTAAAAGGACTCGATCTGATTCCCTCCGCATCCCGACATCGTAATAAACCCTTGCGGATTGTCGGATCCGCATCAACAGGTTTCGACTTAACTAAAAAGACGTTTTATTTGAAATAGTTTTAAAATTGATAAAGATGCGATGAATGATGATAATGACGCGACAAGAATAAAAAGAGACGATTTTGTTGACGTTGACTCGCTTCAACAATCAAATATTCGAGGTGTCGGGATAAGCGATCGGCCGCGTCGGGTGAAACACCCTTGCATTCGTATTTTGTTATTCCGTCATCCCTCATATTCGACACGAATTAGCGAGTATTTTAATGTCTTATACTAGTAATATATTAACGATATTATAAGCGCGACGATACGATATAAAAAAACAAAAAAGAACGACGACGGCACGGATGGACGACGCGAGGAAAAGAGAAGAGAAGAAAGGAGAAATCGGGATTGTGCACCCTCAACCTACATGTTTCTTGTTCTTGGACGGGACTCGTTAGTTGTGGCTTGCACGGGAGTATCGAGATGTAGACATAGTTATGGTGGTTTAGGGTTTGATTCCTAGATGCTAGGGTTTAGGGTTTTTTGAAAGTGTAAGCGGTGTATCGTGCGTACGGTCGGTAAATAGGGTTGTAAAAATTTGTGTTTTGTGCATGCAAAGGGGTGTATATATATAGGCAATGGCTACCTCTCCATCTAGGGTTACTCGACCGAGTACCCTGTTGACTCGGCCAAGTGGCCCAAGCTGCCGCACACGGGCCTGTTTGAGGGCCCACTCGATCGAGTGGGCTGACACTCGATCGAGTGGGTCAGCTGGAGCGAAGGGGTCCGGGTTTTGGACCTTGAGTTGGGCATTTTGTGGATCTTGTATTTGGGTTGGACTTTTGATGTTTGCATGGCTATTTTTGTGTTTCGGAAACGGCTTTGACCGGGGTTTGACCCAGTCGCTAAAAGTCGGTTTTATTTTTGGCGTCGATTTTGACCCAAATTAGTCTTATTTTATTGGAAACGATCCACTGGGCCTGAATTTGAGGTCGGTTTTGTGAGATTTGTCCTCCGTAAAAAGTCCAAGCCAGAAACTAATTGTTTCGAGTCTATATCCGAGCGCATGGAAACACGTTTGCGTCCGATCATCATTGGGTATTTTTTGGAAACTGCTATAGACACCTAGCAGCCAAATGTGGGTGTCTACAAAGCCCCCACTCTGACTGAGGCTTGGACAGGGCGAAAGTCAGAGTAGCTACCAAACCAATCGAGGATTAAGACCTGGTAGACTTCCGTTCGGGTCGCTTATAGTTCATTAGACTTGCGTGAAGGGATCGCCAGCCATAAGATAGAAATCATACCTGAGCTGATGATGATAACTCCGTGGGGAATTTGGACTTGTTGTGTAAGTCCTGGGTGCGCCTATATGTGGGCCCATCCCGTGAAAATTACCACCTTGGGCTTTCCGCTGGGGAGATGTGTGATCTGTGCGGGCTTGTTTCTGAAGGGATTGAATCGTACCTGTATAAGTTACATAAAATTTTACATGCAACACATAGTTAAAACACGACTCACGCTGGGGAATAAAAATTGCATTTTTTTAACTTTGGATTTTTTTTTGAAAATTTTTGAATTCTTGAAAAAATTTTACTCCATAAAAATTAGGAATGCTCGGGATGACTAATTTTCGTGCTAATACTGAGGGATTTGAGACTAGGCCTGTATGTTTAAGCCCACTAGAATTAGGAAACTTTTGTGGAAAGAGGGTTGTGGGGCTTGATGTTATAAATACCCCTCCCTTGTCTTAATTTTCTTCACAACTTCCTCATAATTCTCTTTTCCTCAAAAAGAAAACTCTTTATCTCTTCCAAGAATTTTAGCCATGGGAATCGAGCGATTGACCGCGATGCTACAAGAATGGTCCCGACGCTTTAGGGACACGGACAGGGTGGCTCTGAACCAGACGGGTATTACTCAGCCGTATACGTTCCGTCAGATGCAGGTGGACCGCTACTTTCTTGAAGCTTGTTTGTCCTATTGGGACGACACCTATCATGTCTTTGCCTTTCCTCGGGGAGAAATCTGTCCTTTACCCGAGTAGATTGCTGCTGTGGGAGGATGGAACCCGATACTTCACCCTGTTGTCCCGTTTTCGGTCCACGATACAAGGAGGAAGCTTCGAGAATTTTTAGGACTTTTCCACAATGAAGTATCTCGAATGACTGAAGACGATACTATCTCCCTGATCGATTTGGCCGAGAAATTTATGAACCCGCATGATGTCCGGGTCAGACCGATTCAGAGCCGTAGGGCCTTCTCCTTTTGTATGCTCCATATTTATGCTTTTAAAGGTCACATGGATTTATTGTCGTGCATGGGTGATGTCCGTCTTTTTACCGTGGTTGATATGATGGAGACGGAGCACAGTCCGATGATGGTAGGGATTTGTCGTGGAATCCCAACCGTCAATAAAATAACCGGCTAATCCTAACTAGGGTAGATAGGGCAAGTCGGGTCGAATCCACGGGGACGGTAAGAGGCGTCTAGACTAGGTCGCCCAAATACTAGACTAAGTCAACGAGCTAAACTAGATAATAATGAGAAGGGAGGGGGCTAGACTATGACTAAGGTAAAAACTAAGGAAAACGGGCTAGGATTAGGTCGGGGTCAAAGGGGTAACGGAATGGTCAAGGGAGGACTAGAGTGAAGGAGGTAGTAGGGTAATCTAGGTTGGTCCGGGCTCTCGCGTCTTAGACTCACCTAGAGGTTCCACCTAGAACCCATCTCGGCGGTACACAACACAAACGGGGTTCTAGCGCGCTATAGTCCTAGGTCGAATCCGGGCTCTCGCTACTTAGACCGGCCTAGGGGTCGTCCTCACCGGGCTCTCGCAACTTAATGAGGGGACCGAACCCACAACAAACTAAAACCCACAAAAGAAAGGCAAGAAAACAAGCATTCGTACATACTTAGTCATTCAAGCAATTCCACAAACATGTGATGTGCATCAAACAAAAGGAAACCCAAATCTTCCACCAACATCTCTAACCAACCATTAATCACCCAATTAACACCCTAATCACCTTACTAACCCTAGCAAGAACACTACTCTAACATATCTAAAGGAAAACTAACACTAACATGGAGAATCATCATAAGAAACAAAACAAACATAAACAAACTAGTGAAAACTATTAACTACAATCAAAGATTGAAACTTGAATAACATAAATAAAGATTAAGAAGAAAAGGAAGAGATTATACCAAACTAATGAAGGAGAAAGAACAAAACTTGCATTAATGAAGAAAACCCAAAACAAACATCCAAGGTTGTCAAGCTTGGAGAAGATCTTGAAGAATTCCCTTAATACAAGTACTAATCTAAGATTAACTACTAATTATCGACTAATCTACACTAATCTAATCTAATCTAACCTAAAGTAGTCTAGGGTTTTAAGGAGATAACCTAACATAACATAATGTCTTATTACAAGAGGAAGGGTATATATAGGGTTTAAGAATGAAAGGAGAAGAAAGGAATTGAAGGCGGGTGAGCTGGGGCATTTCCCGGTCGGGAAGGTAATTCCCGATCAGGATTGTGGGGATTCCCGATCGGGATTTCCTGTTCCCGATCCGGAACACCCTCCAGTAGCTGCTCTTCGTTCCTCCTTCATCCCGGACGGGATGAGGCCATACCCGTCCGGGATGAGTCTTGTAGGCCTCCAATATGAACTTTTTGGCCCCTCCTTGGTTCTCATGGGCTTCCCATCGATTCTCGGGACTCGGGATCGGGTCTCGGAGGCTCGGGATTGGGTCCCAAGGTCTCGGGGTCGATTCCAAGGCATCGAGTCATCGTTCCTTAGCTTCGTTGGCTCCAAAATGTGTATGTATCGAGTCGGAATCGCTCCAACTCTTCCAATTCGGTCTCGGGAACCTGAAACGAACTAAAGGAAGCATAAGAAGCCCCTAAACCGCTCCCAAGGAGCGATTCTACAAGGAAAACGGGACCAAAACACTACGAAATAGGCACTACAAGTGACACTTATCATCCGGCTTAGCTGATTACGGGCGAAATTATCCAGGGTTTGGATAACCGTAAGAGGGATTCGTCGGTCCGCTTATACGGTAGCACGCGTTTGCTGCAGGTATATCGCTTCTGTAATCCCCTAGAAATTCTAACGCAATACAGTGGCGGAAACACTATAGAGTTGGGATTAAAACACACTGACAAACTATATCTTATTAAAAGAAATGGTAAGTCAATACAAAGACCTCTTTTTACAAAAGGGCTAAAAGTAAAATCTCCAAAAAAGGTTAATACAAAATCCATAAAACGTGAATGAAGAAAGAGTAGGATCCACGCTACTCGCTAGCTCACACCCAAAACCCAGCAGCAAATACCTGTCATGTTATAAACATAACAGCCACGTCAGTGGGGAGTAACTCGGACGTTCTCCCAGCCAAATTATATCATATGGAAAAAATAATAATATTATTATATCAAAATACTTAAAAGAGAAAACATTAAAACGCTATAATAAAAATAAGTTTTCAACGAAACTTAAAACACTTGTCAACCTGCAAGTCAAAAATCCATCGATAATAATGATATTCAAAAATGGCGTTATGGATAGGATTGATGTAGAATCTAGACTTTCACTAGGACAATACTAAAATAGCTTCGAGAACTCAGTCAAAACAAATCAGACTTCGGTCTCTAACTAGGCAACTCAACTATAACACGACTGCGTGCAACGAGGTCCTGGCTTAAGTAATGTACACCCCTCCTGGACACCAACCGTAATCAGTTCAACCTGACGGCGACTTACACGATGCGGTATCTAAGTTTAAGGTAAAAATATACACACTCCCGAACACAAACCATGCTCAGTTCAACGACCAATGTGTTTCAACATAGACACACCAGCTTTATAGTTGATGGCAAAACGTACATCCCAGACTATATTACTCTAAACCCACACTTGTCCTTATTCCATAACTCCGAAATAATCCATTATCGATAGTCAAATGTAAATATAATCAATATAAGTGATATGAAGATAAAAATGAATAAACATTTTATATTAAAAGGGGAACTTTCCAAAAATAGAAACTTACTAATTTGAGAAACTTGCTTAAAATAGAAATAGTCTTATAGAAAATACGTAAGTTATTAAAATAAGTGAAATGTATAAAAATAGCATTTCTATCAAAATTAACATTTTATTATTATCGTCGTTATCGTAACTTTATTATATTTCTAAATTCGTTACTCAAAATATAAATAAAATATAATAAGTTAATATATAGTATTTTATAAATAATTAGGAAATCGAGTTAAAACTTTAAATTTTCAGAAAAGAGATGTTTTAAGAAAAAAGATATCAAAATTAATTGAGTCAAGGAGTTTTATAAATTAAGCGAGATTTTATAAAGCTTCCGAATTAAATATTAGCAAATAGATTTTATCAATAAAAATACATATTTTACTAAAAATAATCAATCGTAGACAAATGAGAATTTATTAGGGAAAATGGTCTCGACTAGAAATGTATTTAAACCAAAATCGACCACTTTCTCATTTATTAGTATAAATCGTAAAACGAAAATTAATTTATTAAACAAGTATGCAAATCTCAATTATAATATAAAAATACGATTTTGAGTTAAAAATTATAAATTAACGAAATGTGAAGAAAATATGAAATCGTTATTATTCAGTTACTAATGTCACGATAAATAGACGAAGGAGGACAACAGCAACACTAATCACGAATGAAAGAAGAAAGAGGACAAGGACTGGTGCAATAAATAGCAGCCAAAGAAGAAGGAGAATACGAACAACATACACGAGAAACAACAACGAAGACGGAACAAATTAAGAGACGCGAAGAAGAGAAGACGAGGAAGAAGATGAAAACAGAGAAGAGGAATCACCGTAACAGCAGCATAACGCAGCAGCAGCAATATGCAGCAAAACAGAGCAGCAGCAGCGAAGGACTACAGCAGCAAGGGGACGCAGAAGCGACAAGCAGCGCCGGAAACAGCAGCAGCAACGACAGTAAAAGAACAGAGAAAAAACAGAGGGGAACGAGGTGCAATGAAGACGAAGAAAAATGAAGGGAAAGAAGGGGAGAAGGCTGGTGAGCGGATGAAAACGAGGAGCAGGTTGCCAGGGGAGGAGAATAAGAAATTAGGGAATGAATGAAAAAGGGAATACAAGGGGTGAAGCGGTGGATGTTATATTAAAGAAAGTGGAAGGGGGAGATGCACGCATAAGTGGAGAAACGGTGGAATGAGAATAGGAGGAAGAGAAATGGATTACGGAATGTGAAAGGGACACGTTAAACAAGTGGGAGAGCAAAGGACTAATTAAATGAATCGGCTCGGAAACACGAATTAACGAATTCCGTAAAGATAAGTTGACTGGCCCACGAATCGGGTTAAAACGAGTTAATAAAATTAATAAATAATCGGACCGTCAAAAAAATGAGTAAATAAAGTATTCGGGACGAAAACAAGGCTTATAAATAATTAGACGATGAAATAGTATTTCCCGACAAATAATAAATTTTTGACGAAGTGAATTAAACTGATTTCTCGAGGAAATGAAATAAATATTTTGACGAAACTGAAAATAAATGAGCTTCGAGCCCAAAAGTAGAAAATTATAGCTTAAATATAAATAAATAAAAAGAATTTAGAATTTAAATCGTCGAAATAGACTTTCGATAAGAATTAAATTAAATGTATAAAACGAATCAAAACAAAAATGAAAACATGTTTAAATATAAGAAGAGTTTCCGAGTCAAATAGAATTTTAGGAGTTTGAAACAATTAAATGATAAATTCGTTTTATAATAATTTTAAAAATTATGAGTTAAATCGTAAATAAAATAAAAATACGAATATAACTCAAAATTTAATCTAATTTAAATTTATAAAGTCAGAGGTGTTACAGCTTCGGATTTTTCTGATTTTCCCCAATTTCTCAATTTTTGATTTTTTGCGAGATTTTTCTGCTGCAGTGGGCACTCGATCGAGTCACCCTGGCACTCGATCGAGTGCCCTCGTAAAAAACCCCTGTTCCGATTTCAAAGGTGCCACTCGATCGAGTGAGCCATAGGCACTCGATCGAGTGCCCCTAGGCGGACGCCTATTTTGTCCCGAGAACTCATATTTTGTTTCTTTTTTCAGATTTGGCTATTCGAGAGGCTATCGGTCATAGATACCGTCCGAACCAGGTGATGACAAGGAGACGGGTTATCAATTTTTCTCGCCAGACTACTCAGAAGTATTGGGATGAAGTGTTGTCTTTTCATAGCGATCCGTTGATTCGATGGGTAGTGTCATGGTGGCCCATCTATGCTTGGACGGGCTTGGCTCCGAGGGATAAGGCTCGTTACCAGGTAATTTTGTCTTTCAGTCAGACAATTCATCATTACCCTGACCGCATACTAAGGCAGTATGGTTGGTCCCAAAGGATCCCGGAGGTTGAAGCAGTTGTGAGTGAATCTACCCAACTGACGGACGTGATGTACGATACTTGGATGCATAGATGGTACACCCGGCATACTTGGCCCATTCCCAAATCTCTTCATTCAATCTGGGTTTCAGATGCTTATGTGAGGTGGACTAAAGCAGATAATGCCAAAGCCCGAGCTGCTCTAAAGGTTGATGAAGCTTTTGACCTGCTGCGAAGGGAGCAAGTTAAAGACAATAGGTTTTTTTATGAAGGCGATACTCCAGCTACATTGGTCTGTCTTATGTCAGGTCAGAAAGGGAAAGCTAGGACTCAAGCTGAAGGGTTCAGTGCTAGAGGTGTGTGGGGGAATGTGAGCCCCTTGACTGACTTGGAAAGGAGACTTGGCCTAAGACTGGCAGTGCAAGACCGACTTGGCCCGCGAGACAGGCTACCTGAGCACGTACGGGCTTGGTTTGGATTAGTGACAATTGCAGAAGACCCGCTGTCGAAGAAACGGGTTCGAGCTAAGGAGGTTCCTCTCGTGATTCGGGAACGCTCGCCCCCGCCCCGACGACCTTGGGCTCCACGCGACCTAAAGGACAAGGGAAAGGGCAGAATGCATGAACACTAGTCTCCTTAGTTTTATTATTTAAGTATTATTACTATCTTTTGCGGTGTGTTTTTTTTGTTTTTGCCGTTTTTTTGTATGTAATTTTTGAAATTCCCGAGTTTATCGGGTTTTTTTAATAAAAGACATATTAGTGAATACCGTTTCCGTCTTTTTCGTTATTGCAGCGGTTGTACCCTTTTGAGGGGTTGCCTACGTATCCACAATTAGCGGAATCAAACCAAATGTACCTCAAAATAGATTTTTTTGCAATTTTCGAAATACACCAAGATTATTAGTTCGAGATGTGCGACGGTAGGATGAGTAACCCTAACTTATTGACTTGCTTATAATTTTTGGAAAATTTATAAAAAAAAAACAAATTTTTATAAACTCTTTGTGAATGACATTGAGATAAGGTTTAGGGGTAGTAGCGCTTCAACTGGTCCAAGTTGGTTGGGTTGACGAATTCGTTCCCGTCCAGGTCTGTTACCATCACTGCTCCTCCTAATAAGACTTTCTTTACCAAATAGGACCCAGCCTAATTGGGTTTAAATTTTCCTCTTGGGTCAACCGATAGTAATGCACGAACCGACTTTAGAACCAGATCCCTTCCTTGATGTTTCTGGGCCTAACCCTTTTGTTGAAGGCCCGTTGTATCCTTTTCTGGTATATTTGGATATTGTTGAGGGCCCGGGACTGCCGTTCATCCAAAAGAACTAACGAGTCGTATCGGGCTTGGACCCAATCTGCTTCCGGCACTTGGCTTTCAAGTAAAATCCGGAGGGATGGCACTTCCAGCTCGACCGGTTGGACCGCATCCATTCCATATGTCAAATAATATGAAGTTGCTCCGGTCGCGGTGCGAATTGACGTCCGATACCCCCAAAGGTCGAAAGGTATCTTGTCGGGCCAATCTCAGTAATTCTCAGCCCTATTTTTAAGTATGGTGACAATTGTTTTATTAGCCGCTTCTACCGCTCCATTTGTTTGGGAACGGTAGGGCGAAGATGTATGCCTTTGGATTTTATATTTTGCTAGCAACACAGCGGTTTCAGCTTGAAAATGGGTCTCGTGATCACTGATAAATTCGTGTGGGATCCCGTATCGGCATATAATCTTATTTTGGATAAATTTGGCATCATGCTTAGCATTTAAGATCCGATATGACTCGGCTTCAACCCATTTGGTGAAATAGTCGATAGCTACCAAAATGAGACAGTGACCTCCCGTCCCGGAAGGGTGTACCTTGCCAATTATATCAATGCCCCACGTCAAAAACGGCCATGGTGATGTCATGGTGTATAGTAGGGATGATGGCATATGTTTTACGTTGGCAAAGATCTGACAGTTATGACAGTGTTTGACATATAACTGACAGTCGGTTTCCATGCTGTTCCAATAATATCCGAGCGTCATGATTTTTCGGGCTAGCATATGGGAATTCATATGCGGGCCGTTTTCACCGTCGTGTACCTCGGCCATGATCTTCTCAGCTTGTATCTTGTCGACACATAGAAGGAGAGCCCCGTGCGTTGTCTTTTTGTATAACTGCCCGTCGTCCGTACGGACAAATTGGGTGGCCAACCTTCGCAGGACTTTCTTGGCCCGGTTTTCCGCTCCCGTAGGATACTCTCCCGTTGTTAAGTAGGTTAGAATGGTCTGATACCAAGGTTCCGGATCAGTTATTTCAATGTCCTGGATGGCGTGGATATATGTCGGCTCGGACCGCCTTTCGCGACGCAAATCGGCATGTTGGTTAGGTGCTCCGGGATATTCAATAAAGATGCTAATTTCAAAAGTGCATCCGCGAATTGGTTTTCCTCCCGAGGTAGATAGATGTATTCTACCTTTTGGAATTGTTTCTCGAGAACCCTTACTCGCGCTTGGTAAGCCACGAGATTGGCGTTCCGAGTTTTCCATTTTTGGAGAGCTTGATTGATGACTAGCGATGAGTCATCGTGGACCCGGAGGTTCGTTACCCCTAAATCAGCGGCGGCTTGCAACCCGTGAATACATGCTTTATATTCGGCTGCGTTGTTAGTCACATCAAAGTCCAGTTTAATGGATAACGGGGTGTATTCCTATAATCCCCTAGAAAATCTAACGCAACACAGTGGCGGAAACACTGTTGAGTTGGGATTAAAACACACTGACAAACTATATCTTATTAAAAGAAATGGTAAGTCAATACAAAGGCCTCTTTTTACAAAAGAGCTAAAAGTAAAATCTCCAAATGGGTTTACAAAAATCCATAGATAAACTTGATTGAAGAAAGAGTAGGATCCACGCTACTCGCTAGCTCACACCCAAAACTCAGCAGCAAATACCTGTCATGTTATAAACATAACAGCCACGTCAGTGGGGAGTAACTCGGACGTTCTCCCAGCCATATTATATCATATGAAAAACAATAGTATTACTATATCAAAATAGTAAAATGGAAAACATTAAAACAATATAGTAACATAAGTTTTTAGCAAAACTTAAAGTGACTGCCAACCTGCAAGTCAAAATCAATCGATAATTATAAAATCCAAAATGGCGTTATGGAAATCAATTAGTGCAACGGAATAGACTTTCACTAGGATCATAGTAAACTAGTTTCGAGAACTTAGTCAAAACAAATTAGACTTCGGTCTCTAACTAGGCAACTCAACTATAACAGGACTGCGTGCAGCGAGGTCCTGGCTTAAGTAATGTACACCCCTCCTGGACACCAACCGTAATCCAGTTCAACCCGACGGCGACTTACACGATGCGATATCTAAGTTTAAGGTCAAAATATACACACTCCTGAACAGAAACCATGCTCAGTTCAACGACCAATGTGTCTCAACATAGATACACCAGCTTTATAGTTGATGGCAAAACGTATACCCTAGACTGTATTACTCTCCTCGTACACTTGTTCTTATTCCATAACTCCAAAACCAAGTCATTATCGATATTCAAAAGATACCATCAATATAAATAATATGAGGATAAAATGAATAAATATTTTATATTAAAAGGGAAAACTTTCTATAAATAGAAACTTGCTAATTTTAAAAACTTACTAAAAATAGAAAATCTCATAGAAAATACGTAGGTTATTTAAAATAAGTTAAATGCATAAAAATAGCATTTATAACAAAATTAATTTTTTTATTATTATCGTCGTTATCGTAACTTTAATATATTTCTAAATTCGTTACTCAAAATATAAACAAAATATACCAAGTCAATATATAGTACTTCATAAATAATTAGGAAATCGAGTTAAAACTATAATTTTTAGAAAAGAGTTGTTTTAAGAAGAACGATATCAAGTTTAATTGAGTCGACGAATGTTATAAATGAAATGAGATTTACAAAGATTTCAAATTATTTTTAACAAATAGTTTTTATTAATAAATAATACGGATTTCAATAAAAATAGTCAATCGGAAACAAATAGGAATTATTAGTGAAAATAGTCTCGACTAAAAATATATTTAAAACTAAATCGACTATTTCCTCATTTATTAATATAAGTCATAAAAAGAAATTAATTTATTGAACAAGTATACAAATCTCGATTATAATATAAAAATATGATTTTGAGTTAAAAATTATAAATTAACAAAATATGACGAAAATATGAAAACGATATTATTTAGATTTCCACTTTTTCATTTCATTTTTTTCATTTATTTGTTTCTTTGTTTTTTTTCTTCCTTTTCATTCAATTCTTCTTTTCCATCAAATTAGCAACATAATAGTAACATTGACCGAATAAGACATTTCCAAATTTCAATAACAGCTGTAATACCCCGAGTTTAAAGAGTATATATTGGATATGGTGCTCAGAGGAGCGTGTATTGAATATGGTTTAAGTGGCTCGAATGAGTGCTTAAAGGGATTGGTAGTACTACTCATGTCAACAAAGTGCACTTTCTTTTCTGGTTTTCCCATGATAAAAACTCCACAGTTAAGCATGCTTGACTGGGAGCAATCTTATGATGGGTGACCTCCTAGGAAGGTTTCCGGGATGCGCATGAGCGAGGTCAAAATGCGCTTGAAAAGACTCGTGTTCATCTGTGGGGCAGTACACGACCTGTTCAGCATCATAAGTGATACCACAGTCCACAAGTGGTGGTTGGGGTGTTACAAAATGGTATCAGAGCAACCCGGCGACAGTGTGGTGATCCTGTGATCAGGAATACCATGGTCATCAACCTAGCTGGGGTGGATCCTGGGGCTTGGCTGCAGTCAGCTTCTGACAGCAACGAGGACGTTGCTTTCTTAAGTGGGGGGGGGGGGGTGATTGTAATACTCTGAGTTTAAAGAGTATATATTGGATATGGTGCTCAGAGGAGCGTGTATTTGATATGGTTTAAGAGGTTCGAATGAGTGCTTAAAGGGATTGATAGTACTACTCATGTCAACAAAGTGCACTTTATTTTCTGGTGTTCCCATGATAAGGACTCCACAGTTAAGCGTGCTTGACTGTGAGCAATCTTAGGATGGGTGACCTCCTGGGAAGGTTTCCGGGATGCGCATGAGTGAGGTCAAAATGTGCTGGAAAAGACTTGTGTTGATCTGTGGGGCCAGTACACGGCCTGTTGAGCGTCATAAGTGATACCACAGTCCACAGGTGGTGGCTGGGGTTTTACAACAACACTAGCTTGACTTGTAGTTGAGTAAATGGGTCAATTTGGCCAATGTGGAGCTCAAGGGTAAAATGAAAGGGAGGGTTGCCTCTACGCATGTGTTACCACCACAAACCCGAATGCATACAGGCAATAAGAGACAAATTTCATGCTTATGCAGTTTGATATTACATGCCCTTTACGGAGGACTACTCACATCCTAGATGAAACAGATCATGAATATCATCGGTCTATAAAAACTCTAAACCTTAGAATGTTTAATTAGTTTGCTAACAAGTAGGTCAAGTCTATTCGTTCGATAGAATCCGTCAAAATCTCGTTAATTATGAAAATGATTTTTTTTCTCATAACAAGGGTGTCCAAAATGCACGGCTTAGGTGAGTTAGCTAGAGTATAGATGCAGTATCATCATCATTACATAACCACCACTCCACCCGATTAAAACTCTACCTAAATATAACTAATTGTTGTTTTTTTACGATGCATGCGGAAATGCAGAAATGCAGGAAATATGTAGAATGGATGCAGATAGACATATGCATATCCTCCCGAAACCAAATCACACAATGCCCTCATTGTGTACATCGAACAATAAGAGGCAAAAAAATAAATACGGGGAACGATATGCGAAACGATGAAAGTGCAAAAGAAAGAGAGAAAAAGGAAACTATTTACAAGATATAGACAAGTGACGACCTCCCCAAACCGTATCTAGCATCCTCTTCATAATCGGAACCATCGCCATCTCCGTCACCTCCTTATTCTTGGAGCTCACAAAAGCGGTACCTACACACCATACAAAAACAAAACAAAAAACACACAAGAGAAGGAAAGAAAATATATGGAACACATCTTAGCAACCTAGTGAATCGCCAAAAAAACAGGTTAAGGCCAATTAGCTTGTCAGCAACATATGACCGAATTAGCTTGTCAAAAAAGCTAGACTAATCATCAGAAAAGTGATCACAGGATATCAACATCAATAAACATGACCAATAGTAGATAATAGAGGTAAGAAGGCTAATAAGCAGTTTGTGAGGAAAAATGTGCATACCAAATGATGGGGGTCAATAGCCTGCGCCGGGTCGCCTGCCAAGCAGGCCCCGAGATGGCCCGGCCCGGGAACAAGAAGGAGCCAGCCCAGCAGGCTGACAGGGTAAATCACTAAAAAGAGCCTCGAGGGGCAGCTTCAGTCGGACGACTGATCGGCAGGCCGATGCCGCCCACCAAGCAGGACCCTCCAACCCCGTTGCCTGCCTGTCTCCAGAGAGCCTCTCCCCCGGGCAGGGCCAGGGGTAACCAGGGGCCCCTCCGTCATTTTTCCTAAGGTAATTAGGAATGAGTGGATATCATAGACCCACGTGTCGCTTTATCATCAACTCATTCTTTTCTCTCTCTCTCTTGGGGGAAGGTATAAATACTTTCCTTTCTCCCACATTCAAAAGGTTGGATTTTTTCTCTCTAGACTCTTACTCTAAAAAACGCCACCTAGCTCCTCACGAACTAGGTTCGTTAAGGCATTCACGTACTGACTTAGGCATCGGAGAGGGTTTCCTCGGACAACCTCCGAGGCCCTGTGCGCTCTGTGTGCAGGGAGCAGGCCCATTCTGCCGGGAAGGTCCGACCAGTGGAGTAAGAAGAAGGAGAGGATCGCAAGGTTATTCGATTGTCATCTAAGCAACACTCAAACACTAAAGACCCGAATCCGAAGTCGGGTTAATTGATTCCAATACCGGAACAATTTGGCGCCGTCTGTGGGGAAGAGTACGGTTGTACCCACGAAATTACCCACAAAATCAACCACTCTCAAATACAAAAATCATCCAGTTATAACAAATCATGCCCGAAAACGTTGACGCCAGTTCAGGAGCGGGCCCTACAGTACCACCAGCGGCCCCCCTATACGGCACGCCGTTCCCGGAGAAAACGCCCACTGCCACAATCCCGGGAGTAGGGCGGGCGAGCCTCCACGGAGCGCCCGGTAAGGACGTCGCTGTCACAGCTGGGCAGGGGGCACATCCGAGGCAGACCCTAAACCTCACCCCCGCTCAGATGGCGCAAACGGCGGCCTTCTTCTCGGCAATGCTTAACCAGGAATTTATTCCGGAGGATCTGGTAGGCAGGGTCGCCACGACCCTCAGACAGCTTCACTTCGAAAGTGGAGAGGGAACTGGGGGCTCAAAGCGAACCGTCGCCAGAAAGATCCAAAGGAAGGCGAAGAAAACAGCTCAATTGTATGCACAGGCGCAGAGGCGCATTACGGCAGGCAACCAGGAGCAGCCTGTGGCAGACTCGCAGTCAGCACCAGGCCTGTCTAAAAGCCTCCAGTCAAGACTTAATCAGGGGCAACCTATTGGTTCAAAGCATTGTCAGAGGGACAATCTTGAGCCAGCTCAGAGGAAGCGTCCACGACACCACTCCCCTGATAGATGGGACGACGAAGCGATTAGCAGGCAACCGCCCCGACACCGTTCCCCTGGTAGTCGGAAACTGACCCCTGATAAATGGGGGGATCACGGTTACCACTCCACCGGTAGCAGGTCGAGGATGGCAGGAAGGCTTACAAAAACCCCTCTTCATCCGAAGGTGCAAAGGTACCCAATCCCAAAAATCAAGATGCCTTCTGTCAAATTCGATGGCACGACCGACCCGGAAGACCACTTAGCTGCGTACGAGAGTCATATGGGCATGTACGATGCCGACGACGCAGTCTGGTGCAAAATCTTTCCAACCACCCTGGTGGGTCTGGCCCAGGGTTGGTTTAGGGACTTACCGCAGGGTTCGATCTGCTTTTTCATCGAGCTGGCAGAGGCCTTCCTAGATCAGTATGCTGGAAACAAGAGACGACGTCTTACCCGATTTCACTTAATGACTCTTAGGCAGAAGAAGGGCGAGACCGTCAGGGAATACCTGAAGAGATTTGACTTATCCTTCCAGCAGGTCAAGGAAATAGATGACCCAACAGCAGCGTATGCGCTAAGCAACTCTCTCCTTCCGGGAGAAATGAAGAATCAGATGATCAGAGCCCAGCCGAAAACCCTGGCGAAAGCTCGAAAAATTGCTGAAGGTTTTATGCTGCAGGAGGAGTTCCACAGCCTGCCGGATACCCCCGCAGGCCCTACCAGGCAGCAGGGGGGACCGCAGGGTGGGCGCGGCAGAGCCGAGGCAGGAAAACAGAGAGCCGAAGAAGGGGATACCCCCAGGAAAGAACGCACACCTTACCAGCCCAGATTCGACAGCTACATAGCCCTCAATAAATCCGGGACAGAAATTTTCGAGTTGGAAAAAGAAACAGCTAAGTGGAATCGCCCAAGTAAGCCACGCAGCCCAAAGGGGGACCCCAAGAAGTTTTGCACATTCCATGACTGCGTAGGACACACCACCGAAGAATGCCGCCACCTGAAAGACGAGATCGAGAAGCTCATCAGGAATGGCTGGCTGAGCAACTACGCAGCAAGGAACAAAACCCAGAAAGAAACAGTAGAAAAGCCTGAAGGCTCGGTGCAGAACCGCCTGATAATCCATGTGATATCAGGGGATGCAGAGGGCCAAACAAGCAGGAGAGGCCAGAAGAGGCAGATTCGTGAGCTACGAAATCAGATCTGTTATGCTGAAAGGGCAGGGAGCCCAAAGGGTATGACACTAAGCATCACCCCTGAGGATGCAGGGCGAGTAGTGTACCCCCATAGTGACCCTTTGGTCCTGTCCATGGAAATCAGCAACCACATCGTGAGGAGATGTATGGTGGACAATGGGGCTAACACGAACCTGCTGTACAGGGACGCCTTCGAGAAAATGGGCCTGGAAAAAAGACACTTGAAACCTGCCCCCGGGTCACTATATAGGTTTAGCGGGGCAGGCGTGCTTCCCATGGGAATTATAGAGTTTCCAGTAACATTCGGAGAGGGGACCTCCGCCAGGAATGTCAGGGCATCATTTGTTGTGGTAGACGCGAAATCTGCCTACAACGCCCTGATAGGCAGAGCCACCTTGGATGAAATTGAAGCCGCCATATCGATCAGGGCCCTCACAGTAGCCTACGTGACCGACTTTGGCATGGAGGGAAAGGTACATGGGGATCAAGAATCAGCCAGACATTGTTACACTGTAGCCTTGCAGACCCATGGGACCGAGAGAAAAGGAAAATGAAAAGCTGACAGCTCCCCCAGCAGAGAGGGAGAGATTCCAGGTGGCCAGCAGGCGGCTAACCACCTCGACCTGGGGGGGAAAGCATGCCGGTGGACCTAGAGCCAGGAAGACAAGTCCTTATAGGGGCCGACCTGGAGGAGTCATACCAAGTAGAGCTCATCAGGGTCCTTAGAGACAACAGGGACGTGTTTGCCTACTCAGCGGATGAAATGCCGGGAGTCGACCCGGCTCACATCGTTCACCGGCTGAAGGTGAGTCCGGAGGCTCGCCCTGTGAAGCAGAAGAAGAGAAATATGTCTGCAGAAAAGGACTTGGCTATCAAAGAAGAAATAGAAAAACTTTTGAAGGCGGATTTCATAGAAATCCGTGACTACCCTGAATGGCTGGCGAACGTCGTAATGGTTAAGAAGTCGTCGGGTGCATGGAGGATGTGCGTGGACTTCACAAACCTGAACAAAGCGTGCCCAAAGAACTGCTACCCCCTTCCAAGAATAAACTAGCTAGTAGACGCCACTAGTTAGAGCTGGCAGTTAGTCGGGCCGGGCCGGGCTTCGTGCCGTGCCCGGCGGGCTTCGTGCCTGGGTGGGCCGGCCCGGTCGTGCCTAGAACCGGGCTCGTGCCGTGCCCGGCACGGAGCTTTAGCCGACCATGCCGCCGAGGCACGGCCCGAGGCCCGGGCCCGGTCGTGCCGTGCTCGGGCCGGGTCTCGTGCCCGGCCCGTCGTGCTAGTTTCGTGCTCGTGCCCGTGTTTCGGTTTTCGTGCCGGTTTTCGGGTTTCGGGTCGTGCCTCAATCTATTTCATATTTTTTCCAGCAAAAACAAGACGCGTTTGTGTGCGACCCGAATATTTGTAGCCTTTTATATATATTAGTAATAATTTTATAAGATTAGACGATTAGAATTTAGAAATGTATACTTATAGAGTATTGAAATTTTCAAAAAATTCATAAGAATGATTATAAGATTAGAAGAAGAATAGAATGATTTGTGAAATGAAGATGGATGAAAGTGGGTAATTTATAGGAAAAGAAATGAAAAAAAATATAGAGGAATGGGAAGGATTGAAGGAGCCGTTGGAGAGTGTTGGAGGAAGGAGCCGTTGGAATTTGGAAAAGGGAAGAGGCAGAGCAGCAGGCCAGCAGAGCAGAGAGCCGTTGAGGCCGTGCCGGGCCGGGCCGGGCCGTGCCTCGGGCCCGCCGTGCCTGGTCGGGCCAGCCCGCGTGCCTGTCAGCGGGCCGTGCCGGATCGGGCCCGTCGTGCCCGTGCCTGGCACGGGCTTTTCAGCCTTTTCCTCGCCGAGGCCCGACCCGAGGCCCGACGGGCCGTGCCCGTGCCAGGCCCGAATTTGCCCTCGTGCCGGGCCGGTCGTGCCAAATCTCGTGCCGGCTCGGGCAGGCGGCGGCGGCCCGGCCCGAAATGCCTGTTCTACCACTAGTGGGTACTCTATGCTGAGTTTTCTGGATGCTTTTTCAGGGTACCATCAGGTGTATCTTTGGCAACCCGATAGAGTAAAGTGTGCCTTCATTACCAGCTCCGGCACTTATATGTATAAAATGATGCCATTTGGACTGAAGAACGCAGGTGCCACCTACCAAAGGTTAGTCGACAAAGTCTTCGAAGACCAGAAAGTGAGGAATCTAGAGGCTTACGTCGACGACGCTATCGTGAAAAGTAAGGGAGACAATGAACACCTGATGGATTTGCAGGAGACTTTCTCATCCCTGCGGGCCTACAAAATGAAGCTCAATCCGAAGAAGTGTACGTTTGGAGTTCGCTCTGGTAAGTTCCTGGGCTTTCTTGTCAGCTCCAGAGGGATAGACGCCAATCCCGAAAAGGTTCAGGCGGTCTTGGATCTCCCAGAGCCCAAAACCATAAGAGACATCCAGGCGCCTGACGGGCAGGATGGCCGCCCTGGCGCGCTTCACCGCCAGGTCGGCGGATAAATCAACCCCATTCTTCAAAGTCTTAAAAGGAAATAAGAAATTCAAATGGGAGGATGAACAACGAGAAGCTTTTGAGCAACTAAAGGCACATTTGAAGAAACTCCCTACCCTGGCAAGACCAGGGGCAGGGGAGAAGCTCTTCCTCCACATCGCCGTAACCAATTCGACGGTGAGCGCGGTAATCTTGAGAGAAGAAGCTAGTACCCAGCAGCCCATATACTTTGTAAGTCATGCCCTGGGGACAGTAGAAAGAAACTATCCGGTGGTCGAGAAAGAAGCCTACGCGGTCGTTATCGCAGACAGAAAACTCAAGCTATACTTTGACGCACATCCCGTCGTAGTGCAGACCGACCAACCCCTGGAAAAGGTACTGGAGAAGTTTGAAAAGTCCGGGAGGCTGCTAAAATGAGCCATCGAATTGAGCGGACTAGGAATATCATACCAGTCCAGGATCGCCATCAAGGCACAGGCTTTGACGGATTTCCTGGCCGAGTGTTCCCACTTAAAAGAGGATGACCTCCCTGCAGGAGAATGGGTAGTATACACAGATGGGACCTCCACGGCCAACGGTGCGGGGGCAGGAGTTGTGCTTACCAGCCCCGAGGGAGTGGACTTCGAGCATGCACTCAGGTTCACCTTCCCTGCGTCAAACAATGAGGCCGAGTATGAGGCCGTCCTTGCAGGGATCAAGCTGGCCAAAGCTGCAGGAGCAGAGCGAGTTGTATTAGCCACAGACTCTCAGCTCATTGCAAACCAGATTAACGGAGAGTACGAGGCTAGGGATCAGGCCATGACTGCGTATCTGGAGAAGGTAAAGCAGGAATTATCAGGATTGAAATCCTACGAAGTCAAGCAGGTCCCCCGGTCCCAGAATAACCGAGCGGACGCCCTGTCAAAACTTCCCAGTTCCAACCTGCAGGACATAAGGAGATCGGTCTGGGTAGACGTTGTCCAAGAAAAATCCACCAACACCTGCCAGTTGGTCAGTGTTATCGAAGAAGCAGGGACGGGGGATTGGATGGCCCTTCTCATTCAGTTTAAGAAGTATGGAGCCCTACCATCCGAACCTATGCAGAGAAGAAAGGTGCTATCAAAGGCAGCATGGTTTATAATGATTGGCGAAGAACTGTACAAAAAGTCGTTCTCCTCGCCCCTTCTCAGGTGTCTGGGGGCAAGGCAGCCTACAGAGGTTTTGGATGATATCCACTCTGGGATCTGTGGCCACCATGTTGGAGGAAGGTCGCTAGCTCACAAGGCTCTAAGGGCAGGCTACTACTAACCTACCATGTTGGCCGATGCAAGGGACCTGACCCAAAAGTGCAGGAAATGTCAACTATTCGCCCCTTAAATCCACTCTCCTGCCCAAGAACTCAGGCCAATATTGTCTCCCATCCCCTTCACTCAGTGGGGGATGGACATATTAGGTCCCTTTGCTGTCGCAACTGGGGGCAGGAAAATTTTTAATTGTGGGGATCGATTACTTCACCAAATGGATCGTGGCTGAAGCAGTTCCGAATATCACCAAGCCGGCAGTCAGGAAGGTGATCTGGAGAAACATCATAACTAGATTCGGCCTACCAAAAGTGCTGGTGTTCGACCATGGGAGGCAGTTTGATAATGACCCTCTGAGAGTCAGGCTGGAAGGCCACGGCATAACAGTCGCCTACTCCGCCGTCTGCCATCCCCAAACCAACGGGCAGGCTGAAGCCGCCAACAAGAAAATCCTGAACGGACTTAAGAGAATGGTGGATGATGAGCTTAAAGGAAGGTGGGCAGATGAATTGCCAAGCATCCTTTGGTCAATCAGGACAACAAGGAAAGAATCTATAGGGCAAACGCCCTTTGGCCTGGTTTACAGGGTTGAAGCTTTGTTACCTATTGATGTGCGAATTCCTACCCTGCGATCTCAGCAATATGACAGGGCTGATAATGAAGCAACAATGACTGAAGCAATAGACCTAGTCAGCGAGGTAAGGGAGGAAGCCAGCATTAACATCGCCGCCTACCAGCAGAGGATGAGAAAGGCGTATAACAGAAGAGTAAATGAAGGAGCTTTCAAGTAGGAGACCTAGTTTTAAGAAAAACACAGGCAGTAGGAAAATCGCGAGAGCATGGAAAACTGAGCGCTAACTGGGAGGGCCCATATGAGGTAACCCAGATCAAGGGGCCAGGTACCTACAAAATCGCTAATCTGGAAGGCTAAGAGTTAGCCGCCCACTGGAATGTAGACACCTTAAAGAAGTACAATGTCTAAGCACTAGATAAAAGCTAAGTAATTTTCGCTTTCAAAAAAAATTGGCGGAGGACGATCAGAGTAGAATGTCGACGGATCCGACCACACATGTTAAAATTTGTTCCAAAGAAATGAAAAGGTATCCAGAATTTATACTCGTTGCATGTTCAAACTCGCATTTCACACACAAACGAGCAGGGGGCAATAGGGGGAGGCCCCCCTGTTGCCAGAACCAGGAAAAATGGACCCCCAAACAAAATCCTAAGACCTCCTGCCTGCCTCTGAGCAGGCAGGGGGCAGGCCCCCTAGACTTCGACCGGAAGCCAGGGCCAGGCCGGGCCCCACGCGCCGAATGAACAAGGGCTGGGGGCATCCCCCAACCTTGTATAAAAAACACTAAGTCCTCCTGCTTGCCTCTGGGAAAGCAGGGGGCAAGCCCCCTGGACTTCGAACAGAAGCTAGGGCGAGGCCGGGCCCCACGCGCCGAATGAACAAGGACTGGGGGCATCCCCCAACCTTATATAAAAAACACTAAGTCCTCCTCCTTGCCTCTGGGCAAGCAGGCGGCAGGCCCCCTGGACTTCGACCAGAAGCTAGGGCCAGGCCAGTCCCCACGCGCCGAATGAACAAGGACTGGGGGCATCCCCCAACCTTGTACAAAAACATCAAGTCCTCATGCCTGCCTCTGGGCAGGCAGGGGGCAGGCCCCCTTGACTTCAATCAGAAGCCAGGGCCAGACCAGGCCCCACGCGCCGAATGAACAAGGACTGGGGGCATCCCCCAACCTTGTATAAAAAATGCTGAGTCCCCCTGCCTACCCCTGAGCAGGCAGAGGGCAAGCCCCCTGGACTTCGACTAGAAACCAGGGCCAGGTCTAACTTTGAAAGAAAAGCAAGCAAAAGCGGGCAAAAATAAAAATAGATACATACATAAACAAATGAAAGAGTCTTTACAAGAGGGCAACAGAATCTGTAAGCAAGAAAGTTAAAGCATTACACCAGAATGGCAGCCGGCCACATCAGGGCCCGGCGCGCAAAAAGATTAGAAAATCAGCAGGGGAGCTAAGGCGCAGTGGGATAAGGACATGAGCCCTCTGAGGACGACTACCCTTCATGTTAGACACCAGGGGCATCTTCCCCAGGCCCTGTAGCTTCTTTAGGTGGCCTAGTTGCCCGGGCCTCATTCTTAACAGCATAAAGGTCCCTGAAGGCATCCTCGTTAGAATCTGGAAACATCTTCCTGATAAATTCCATGACATGTTGCAGGGAGGAATTGGCGCCATCTTCGAAGCCCTTCACCACGACATCTTCAGCCTCCTGAATTATGTCCGTCTTCTCCTTCTACCATTCCTCACCCTTTGTCACCAAGTCAGCTTGAGGTTTTTGAAGGTCGGAATTGGCCTGGGACAAGCGCTCCTCTAGATCAGTTACCTTCCTCTTTACATGCTCCAGCTCAGCCGCCGCCTTTTGGGCTTGCTCCACTGCCTGCTTGGCTTCTTTCAGCTCCACCTCCAGCTTGGACACCTCCCTTACTGCCCTTTCGCCCTATGTCTTCCACTGGGTCGCCTGGCTCCTGGCCTCCTCTAAATCGCCTTCCTGCTTCGCCAACTGATCCTTCAAATTGGTGATAAGGGTGACATCCCTTTCAACCATAGCTAGGCGATCAGAGGGGGGGGGTGACCTCTGGGGTAATGGCTAGCTCCTCATCACTCAGACGACTGAGAGCCGCCAGCTCAGCAGAGGCTTGGAGCACCCTGGATGTACGCTGAATATATTGGATCACCTGGTGAGTAGTGGAGGTGACAGTCTTAGTTAGGTGATCCGCCAAAACATCGCTGGAGTCTGAGAGCATAGCAGAAACATCGAGGCTTTCCCCAACAGTATAGTGGAATTAAGGATTTTCCTATGAGAAGAGAGTGCTTGGAATCTCACGGGCATGGCGCTTAGGGTCAGGCGTGTCAACATCTGCCTCAAGATCTACCACATTCGTGGCGCCTGAAGGCTCCCTATTTCTCTTCTTCCTGTTTTCCAGGGGAGTGCTCTCTCCAGTCTCCTCAGAGGTAGCAGGGTGCGGCCCCTGGGGAGTATGAGCCCCTGAAGGGGAGCCTACCTGCTTGCTAGCAGGAGAGGGGATGGCCTCTGAGGCAGCCACCACCTCCGCACCATGAGTAGTGGAGGGGGGAGCGGTCGGCTTTGCAGACGAAAGTCTTGGGGGAAAAGGAAGTCTTCGGTTGGCGGAGAGGCCCTTCACAAACTTCATCAAGTTTTTCTCACCCTTCTTGTAACTGGAAGGAAGGGAGGGATGCTTGGCACGAATAGTAAAGTCTTCGTCCAATCCGAGGTTTCTCACCTCTTTCCTTTACCAGAGACGAGTGGCCGGCTCTGCAAAGACAAAGAATTAGTTAGTATAGAAAAAATGAGGTTGAGGGGAGATAGTACCAAAAAAGCCCCTGAACTACCTTCGCCAAGGCCAGGAATTAGGCCCACTCGGCCCAAATATCTGTCAGTAGCAATAAGCTTCGCATGAGGAAGCCAGAAGCTAAGGCTACATACCCCTGACTTGTCTACAATAGCAACAAATTTTTCAACCAACGCTTCATCCCGCTCATTCAACTTCACCTCCAGGGCCCTCCCCCCGACGCCCGGGTGATACTCTGCGCGGGTTTCCATGCGGGTATGGACATGATTCCTAAAATGCCGAGGAATCCTCCACCCTGAAGCACTGTGTACATACAGGAAGTTATTCTTCCAATCCTTCAGACTGTTCAGAGTTGGCCAGACAGGAGTGTACCCCTTCTGCCTCTGGATGGACCAATATCCAGGGGAGCCTTCTCCCCCAGAGGAGGACACCATTTGCAGCCCGACCATATACCTCAGGGCATTGATTGAGGGCCCCTCACCATGAAATATGCAAGTCCACGTGTAAGCTATTAGTGACCTGACCGCCACATCGGTTAACTGAGCTATAGCCACGTTCATTCGCCTGAAAGTCTTTTCCAAGAAGGGGTGCAAGGGGAAACGCTGGCCAAACTCTAGGCACTTGTGATAAATGGCTATACAGCCGTCAGGGGGGCCACACACAGTGTCCTTCTCTCCTGGGACAACAACTGTGTACCCCTCCCCAAAATTATAAAACCGTTCAATCGCTCCCGCGGCATTCTTCGCCAAGATTAAATCCCGGTTTTTGGATTCCGGGTAGGTCCTCAGGGGGATATGGTATTTAGCCTTATCTAAGTATTATGTCCTCCCCCTTTCCCCGGGAATGAGGGAGCCAGAAATTCTGGAGGAGTCAATCTCCATTGCCCCGTCCAATGAGTCAACGACGTCGAATGGGGCGGGGTCAGGGGAGTTGCCACCTCCGCTCTCCTCTAAATGCTCTTCTTCAATCATCCGGAGACCGGCTCCCCCAGAATAAGAGGCAAGGTTCTCCCTATTCTCCTCCCTACCCCCCGTCTTTTCGGTTGACGGGTCGGTGAATGAGAGGATGCGGGCACGTTGTCTAGGCATGGTGATTTAGGAAGAAGAAAAAGCGAGGAAACAAAAAAAAGAAGCAAGGACTTGGGATTAGATTCTAACCTAAAGTTGATGGCTGTCGAATGGAGGTCCGAGAAAGAAAGCTCCGCTAGCCCAAAAGTTTTCCAGTGGTAGGAGAGTATGATGAAGGCTCAAGATCTTTCAAAAAATTGTAAAAGAGGGAAGTGAGGGAGTTAGGTTGCTTTTATAGGGAGCGCAGACGAAGAGTCGCCAAACCTAGGGAACCTACCCAAGAAACACCCCCACGTGTCACACCCTCACAAACTAACCCCCTGCGGCTTGCCGAGAAAAGCCTCGAAGAAATAACAGGTCAGAGGAATAATTATTCCATGACATCATCCATCCAATTAAAAAAAAAAAAATAGACAAACAACAAAAATAAAAGTCCGCCTGATTTTTCCATTAAGAAAGCCCAAAAAGGGCAAGTTATAAACTAGACGAAGTTACAAAAAGAGCCTGAAAATCTGGCTCAGCCTGCCTGCATACCCTAAGCAGGCATAGTCATCATCAAAGCCTGGAGAGTAGCCCCCAGGGCTGTCATGGTCTCCGATGTCGGACCCCCAGTCCCAGCCGTCGGAATCTTTGAAGGGGTCATCAGAGCCCCCATCTTCATCCCTGCCAGAGGTGTAACCTTGGCCTTCGCTATCCCCAGAATCGTGACTGCTAATGTCCCAATCCTTGCCATAAGGGACTGCCTGGACGTTGTCACAAGAGCCACAACCCACCTTCCTCACCAGGGGAGAGGAAGGGCTTGACTCCGAAGAAGAATTCAGCTCAAGACAGTTGGGATCAAACTGTTCCGGATGTAGCCAGGGGAAGCACTCATGACATCCCCTGTCAAAGCAGCCTCCCCCCTGGGAGCAACGCTTGAACTTGGAGCCCGCTGAAGATGAGGAATTCTTGGGGCGCTTACCCACCCTGATAGAGGCTCTCCTCCTGGCATTTCGGCAAGAACGAGGATGGGGCCGCCGACTACGGCGCAGGGCAAGAAAAGCCGCCCTAGGATACCTCAACCTCCAGCCCCCCTTAAAACGACGAACAACTACACAAGCCCCACAGCGAAAAAATATTCTCGTAATCCAAGACATGCTTTTTTGAGAAAGCAGAACAAGAAGAAAATTGAAGATGGGTTATGAAAGTGGTGAAGAGTCTAAATTTATACAAAAGAGAAAGCATGACATTAATGGCATCCCAACCACCTCTGTAGGAGGGGAAGCCAATCACTGGCCTGGCACACTGCTCAAAAAGGCCGTTCTATGAGGAATGTAATCATGAGGACAGACATTCCAACTCTTTGCATGCCCAATACGGTTGAACTCCCTACCTCGGGAACACGCAACACATTTAATGCCAAAATGGATCCCAGAAAGTCAACCTCCCACCATCTGAATCAAGAGTTCACCTGCCAAGGGGAAGCCCTGCTCCCCCCCGGCCGGCGAGGGCCAATTGATGGGGGTCGGTAGCCTGCGCCGGGTCGCCTGCCAAGCAGGCCCCGAGATGGCCCGACCCGGGAACAAGAAGGAGCCATCCCAGCAGGCTGACAGGGTAAATCACTAAAAAGAGCCTCGAGGGGCAGCTTCAGTCGGACGACTGATCGGCAGGGCGATGCCGCCCACCAAGCAGGACCCCCCAACCCCCCCTGCCTGCCTGTCTCCAGGGAGCCTCTCCCCCGGGCAGGGCCAGGGGTAACCAGGGGCCCCTCCATCATTTTGCCTAAGGTAATTGGGAATGAGTGGATATCATAGACCCACGTGTCGCTTTATCATCCACTCATTCTTTTCTCTCTCTCTCTCTCTCTCTCTCTCTTGGGGGAAGGTATAAATACTTTCCTTTCTCTCACATTCAAAAGGTTGGATTTTCTCTCTATAGAATCTTACTCTAAAAAACGCCACCTAGCTCCTCACGAACTATGTTCGTTAAGGCATTCACGGACTGACTTAGGCATCGGAGAGGGTTTCCTCGGACAACCTCCGAGGCCCTGTATAATAACGCCACCTAGCTCCTCACGAACTATTTGCAAGGAATTTGCAACGAAATTAAGTTTGCTTGCATGATAACATATTCCATTGCAAATCCCCTGCGAATACCCTTTTGCAACAGATTTGCAAGGGACGTATATTTCAAAAATTAATTTTTTATCCTCGATTTCCATTGCAAATCCGATGCAAATATGTTGTATTGTTTCTTATTCTTCCTATTTTTGGCTCCCCAAAATGCCAAAAATCACAAAAAAAACCTTCGACAAACCACATAATTTATGATACCACAAATACCCATATTTTCATAAAAAACTTCTACACCAAGAAGACACACAACTCACAAAAAAAGTCTTGATAACTCTAAATTAAATCAACAATTACAAAGTATTTTGACTAAATCAAAGTATATCTCTACCAATCTTTTTAAAACATAAAACTAATGTATCTGTGATACAAGATGAACAACTCCTTGATCAATTTTTTACTAGATGTTGTCCGTAATCAGTGGTACGACTCCTTGATCAATGAACCTGAAACAAAAAAAACGATTTGAGACTGAAAAAAAACGAGTTGTAATCATAATGTTATAAGATTAGATATGCTTTTAAAAAAAATGTAAGCATATTAGCATATTTCTACTTACCCGAATACACCAACACCAACAACTAATACACCAACAAAAACAACAACAATCTGAAAAAGAAAGATCTTACTACACGACTATTATCAGAATTGAAAAGGTATGAAAAATAGAGTTCTAAGATCTTTCCATTTGATTATTTTACACTTTCTCAACTGAATACTAAAGTGGAAGGAAGTACCATATTCGTTCATATAGCTAGCAGATACGGTTAACAAAAAAAAGAACGCCTAAGCACCAAGCAGCAAAAGAAAGTACTCACCTGGTCTCAATTTGATGGATGCCAATTATTCGCACGACAAGCTACACCAAAAAAGTCTAGACAAGTATAAGTAGAAAATACATTTCCACTAAAGAAGGTATAATAAGGATACAACATAAAAGAGATTTGTCAAACTGGGATTCTATCTAGGTGTGCCTCCCTAAGAGCAGAACCGTGAACCTTTCTTTCTTCTGTATGGAAACATTTCATTTCAAATTAGTTGAAACATTAACTTCACAATATATTGACTTAAAATAAAGAATTGTAAAAGTGTCTAAACCGAGAATGATAAGATCAACATGAATATAGGCTAAGCAACAATTATTGATCAAAATGAGGCAATGGAATGAAATAGTTGTATTTAGAGTAGAAAATATATGCAAGTTAGCAGTCCATACGTGCTAGAATGTATGCCACCTAGTCGCGTCATTACAACAAAAGCTGATTTGCTAGTCGGTTTCATATTTTTTGTATGAAGGCCGATAGGGATGACAAAAAGTGATTAATTCTAATGAAGATTAATTCTTATAAGGAGTACTAAACAAAATTTTAGCCTAATAATAAGACGGGCGCTTACCTCAATAGCAAAAAGATGAAGATTAAACTTTTGTCACTTCCCAACATTAATCTCAATATACCTACAATGATTGTGATTGTGATTAGTGTTGGACTTATGATTGTATCTTACAAATTCAAAATCTAAGTTAAGTAACTTTCCATTGATTTTATTTGCCTCAAACTCTAAGTTGGTTAGTGCTCCACGTTCTTCTAAATTATGCTCTTCCTATTGCTAGTTTTCTCCATTATAATTGTTGGTTTTCTTAATCAAATAACATTGTCTTCTTAAAGCTAATGAAGATCTTATTTCTCATCAGAGTGGTGACATAAACCCAAACCGATATCTAAACCACACACAAAACGAATAGGGTTTAGATAATATACCTAATCGACGACGGAGACGGAATATGAAGAGGCTAGACGTTAGCAACAACTCCGGCATCAACACACAAGTTCGGCAGCAACAACCTGAATCAAAAAAACAAAAAACAAAAGGAAGAAGAAGGAAAGTGAGTCAACGTGAGGGAAAGGGAGAGGCGATCGAGGAGGCGACGATGATGGGTCACCAGAGAGGTAGGAGGAGAACCGATGGTCGGAGCAGTGGAGAACCAGACAGTTAGGTTGCCGGAAATAAAGAAAGAACAAAAAATAGCACAAAAAAGCGGTAGAGTGAGGAGAAGAACCGATGGCGGAGGGAGATGGGAGGTGAGGTAGGTCGCCGGCAGAGGGGAAACTACGGTGAGTTGTGGCAGAGTGGCAGTCGGGGGAGAGGGGTGAGGGTTTAGGGTTGGGGTTGATTTGGGCAGGGAGGGTGATTTCAGATCTGAAATCTAACAAAAAAACAAAGTAGTCCATGCTTCAGAGGATTATCAATGTCAGGTTTCGAAATCTTAGTTTGCGTGTCATTAACATTGTTCTTCTTCTCTTTGCTTGCCATAGCGTTCTTTTGGGTGATGTTACATAAGGATGAAGGGGAGGACTCCATAGCCAGATGCACATAGTCCACCTGGAGACTTTCTGACATTGACTTCCATAACCAGTTATTATCAAACAATGGCTTCTTGACATTGACTTGGAGAAGGAGAATGTGAAATCTTTCCCCACATGGATATGAATTCAGGGACTTCCTCTTAAATTTTGGGGTGCAAGTCTTCCCAAAATTGCAGGGACTGTGGGGAAATACCTACGAACAGACGTGGCAACAGAAAAGAAAACAAGGCTTGGATTTGCACGTCTCCTTGTGGAGGTGCAAGTTGATAAACAAATTTCCCCTTACAGTCAAATTTATGGATGAAAAACAACAGGTGGTGGAGTTGGATCTAGAATTTGAATGGAAATCTATTACATGTGCACATTGCAAACAGCTTGGTCATGATTCTAAGGACTGTAGGGTAAAACAAAAGAAGGTGCAAGCTATTGCGTCTGCAATTCAGAAGGCTTTGGCACAAGAAACCTGTCCCTATTGCTCCCCTCCAAAGGACTAAGTAAATGTTCCTCCAAAGGCTTAGGTACCTCCATTGTCTGCTCCTTTTGGAGTACAGACGACTACTCCTTTGAGGATTGTTGCCCCGAGCCCAATCAGGCCAGCTCTCGAGTTTGGCATGCCACCAGGATTCTTATCTTCTGAACCTGGCATTTGCTTGAGTCGGGAATCTGGCAGGGACCCTGATGTCTGTAGTCCTTCATTTAAGGAAGCGCCTACAAGTGGTTCTCACAAGAATGTTGAGAGGAATAAAAGACCCTCTCTTTCCACATCTTAATGATTTTAGGATTTTGGAATGTTAGAGGTATGAATAAAGATCATAAACAACACTTTGTTAATAATTTATTCTTACAAATAAGATTGACCTATATGTTTTGCTGGAAACTAAGGTCAAACCTCATAACCAGAATAAGGCATTGCAGATTTTTAATAATTGGAGTGTTTCCACTAGTACTCATACTCATAGGGGTGGCCGAATATGGATTGTTTGGAAGCCTAATTAGGTCAAGGTTGATTTCCTTTCCTATGACCCTCAATATATTCATTTCAAGGTTCACCATATTGCCACAAGAGTTGTTTTTCACTTTACAGTGGTGTATGCTTTTAATAATATTGCTGGTAGAGAGAGCCTTTGGCATAGTCTAAAATGCATTGCAGATTCAATGACAAGACCATGGGCAGTTGGGGGGGGGGGGCACTCTAATCGTGTCCTCAATGCGAAAGAAAGATTGAGGTGGAGTTTTTCTCTTGATGAAGCCATCCCTTTCTTCGACTATTTGAACTAGTGTGATCTGGTGGATAGTTCTTCTCAGGGTGCTCTTTATACTCGGAATAACAAACAAAAACTTGAAGATAGAGTGTACAGTCACCTTGATCGGTTTTGCATTAACAGTTTATGGCCTAATACTTTCCCTAGTCATCAAGCTCACTTTTTACTTGAAAGGGCTTTTGATCACACCCCTTGTCTTGTGTTACAACAGCTCACCCAGGCTAATAGTAAGAGAAGATTTAAATTTTCTAATATGTGGTGCACTGCCCCTAATTTTCTTCAGGTTGTTGATGACTCTTTGCAAATTGATAAGTATGGGACGAAGATGTACCTGCTAATTCAGAAACGTAGAGCTCTGAAGCATCCTTTGAAGTAGCTACATAAGCATCTCTTCTCTGATGTGGAGAATAAGGCTGACATTGCTAAGGTTAGACTGCGGGCATGCCAACAACGTTTGGCAAGTCTGGACATGGCATAGGTCCACCCCGACGCGGCCAAGCGCGGGTTTGGATAGGCGAATGAATCTCGTGGTAAGATTGATCTCGGGTCGAAATTTAAATCGAAGTTGGAGTCACCACCGAACTTTATGGGAGTTCGGGCCCTTCAAACCCACTCTATATTTCGGCGGACCGCGCACAAAGTGCGGCCCACTTTGATACTAGAGTTTGTGGGGTTCGTCCCTTTGCATTACGATATCGATGCTGAGTTATCGGGAATCGGGCATCAAATGACTCTCGTATGTGTAGACACCCGCATTTTGACTGCCAGGTGTCTATGGCAGTTTCCAAAAAACTCCCGATGATGATCGGACGCTAACGTGTTTCTACGCGCTCGGATACGAGCTCAAATCCATTAATTGCTGGCTAACGCACTTACGGAGTACAAATCTCACGAAATCAACCTCAAATCCAGGCCCAGTAGATCATTCCGAGTCAAACAAGACTAATTTGGGCCAAAACCGACACCGGAATAAAAACCGACTTTTCGCGATTGGGTCAACCCCGGTCAAAGTCGTTTCCGAGACACACAAAACAGCCCCTCACATCATCAAAAGTCCAAGTCAAACACAATACCCATCAAACATCCAAAGTCAAGGTCCAAAAGACTGACCTGCGCAACCCAGCTGGGCCACTCGATCGAGTGACCCACCCACTCGATCGAGTGGGCCTGTTTCGAGCCCGGCTACACGTGTAACGGGCCACTCGACCGAGTTAGCCACCTACTCGGTCGAGTAACCCTAAACCGGGTGCCCTAGCTCCTCCTATATAAACAACCCCCATGCACACATCTTGAACAACTTTTTACAACCTAATCTTACACACACAACCCTAAGCAAACCCTAAGCAATTCTACACTAGCAAACCCTAAACCTAGTTTTAGGAATCAAACCCGAGCCACCACAACTCAACTTTCATACACCTTGAAACTCTTGTGTTAAAGCCACGATTACGAGTCCGGTCCGAGACAAGAACATGTAGGTTGAGGGTGTCAAAACCCTTTCTTTTCTCCTTCTCTTTTCGTCGCCTTCTTCTCTTTTTTTCGTCCTTAGTTTCGTTTTTTTATTTATTTCGTTCATTGCGTCATAATATCAATAATACTATTAATATCAAAGCATTAAAATACTTATTGATTTGTGTCGAATGTGAGTGATGGTGGGATAAGGAAAACCGCATATACAAGTGTACTGCACACGCGTCGTCGGTCGCTTATCCCATCACCCCGATCGTTTGATTATTGAAATAAGTTAACTTAAACAATAATCCTTTTTATTTCGTTTTCATCTTTATTCGAGTCACATACTTATGTCAATTTTCAAAGCAAACATTGTATTTTAATAAGGGTCGAAACCCGTTGACACGGATCCGACATCACAATCCCTAGGGATTTATTTCGATGTCGGAAAAGTCGAGGGAATCAAGTCCTTTAATTCAAGCAAAGAGTCGATTCCCTAGATTCGATACCAATTTCATAATTGGATGTTGAATCTAGCAATCTAGTCACATAAATAGATTAACGCGATTTATCCATATCGCGCTAATTAATTTAAGACTACTAAAATTAATTTATTTTCTTTTATTTTCACTCTAGTATTCCATATCGATTCGATAATCGAATATGGGATACTACGAGTATTCAAATTTAGAATCGAATATAAATCCCTCAATATTTATATTCGATTCAACAAAATCGACAATTTGTACAATCCGAGTCGAGCATAAATTATGCAATATTTATGCTCGATTTGGTAGAATCGTCGAATTATCAAAAATCAAAAGCAATTTCAAAATCAATAATAAAATTGCAAGCAAACTCGTTTCGTACAGGTGCCACTTGACCGAGTGCCTTAGTCACTCGATCGAGTGACATCACAAAATCGAGTCAGAATGTCTCTTTTGACCTCTACTCGGTCGAGTCTCATAGCGTCTCGATCGAGTAGCAACGTACTCGACCGAGTTGGCCAATAACTCGGCCGAGTAAGGTCTGAAACACAAAGCAGAATCCTTTTCTGAAGGTCCACTCGATTGAGTCTATCGACCACTCGATCGAGTGGCCTCATCACGACCAAAACGAGAGTCGTACATCCTTCTATTTTCTAAATTCGATAGTATTTTACGACTTAGGTCAACATGTGCATAATTAATCACATGGATTTACTATCTTTTCAAACCATTCATCATCTTGTTTATCATTTAATTCAATTCAATATTTGCACAAACCATTATTGTTCATTATATCGTTACTAACCGTTTGTTGTTTCCTTTGTCAATTTTTACCGTTTATTTTATTGTACTAAAATGAACCCATATGCTAAATTCCACTTTGACGTAGAATTAATTGCATTAAATTGACTTAGAAACCCTTTTCAATTCCATTCACATGCTTAGGGAAAATAATCTTTGCATATCATTTTCCCGTTTAACTAGCGCGCGTATTAGAAAGTCATTCGAATTCTTAGTAGAGGCCGCTAAAGTGCGGGCGGGGTTGGGTGTCCTTTAGGGGCTTCCCAACACGTACCCTCACCCCTTACTCAGAACCTCGGTTTCCGGATGCCCGAAACCGTTGGCGCACAAGAGTCATTCAATACACGATATCCGATAATGTCGGTATCGGTATCAAATGCAAAGGGACGAGCCCAATAAACTCTGACATCGAAAATGGGCCGTATTTTGTATAAGGCCCACTACGACATAGAGTGGGCTCGAATGGTTCCGAATAACCACAAAATTCGGTGGCGACTCCACATAGACCTAAATTTCAATTCGATCCATTCTCATATGGAGATTCATTCGCCTACCCAAACCCGCGCGTGGCCGCGTCGGGGTGGACCTATGTTCTGTCCACAGTATGCCAACGGTTTCGGACATCCGGAAACCATGGTTCTGAGAAAGGGGTGAGGGTACCTGTTGGGAAGCCCACGAAGGACACCCAACCCCGCCCGCTCTTAGCGGCCTCTACTTAGATATTGTCCGTTTTTCGTGTACACGCGTTAGTTAGACGATTGAATGTTATGCAAACAATGCTTTTTAACTAAACATGTGAATTAAGTTCAACTACGTCATTTAATGCATCTAAACTGACATCGAAGTTATTTAGCATGCGAGATTCGTTTTAATGCAATAAGCGCAAATAACGAAAATAAAACAAAAAGAAATAGATTACAAATACGCGGGCGGAATACAACGAAACAAAATATAGAACAAATGCGACAATAACGGAACGTAAATAGATTAGATAATATAAGATGATATGATGCATGGTTTTGAAAAGATGAACATGTGATGGACTTAACACGTGACGATCGAAGTCGTAGAAAAAGATTTGTCGAGGCTCGTTGTATGTAGAAGGCTCACGGTTTTGGGCGTGACAGAGGCCACTCGACCGAGTCATGGGGGAGACTCGATCGAGTATCCTACTTGAAAACCTTCTGCCTCGTTTTTGGGATGCCACTCGATCGAGTGGGCTATGGCACTCGATCGAGTGCCCTGTTCGAGCTGCTGCTCGGTTTCGAAAAAGGTAATAATTCTGATTTTACTGGTTTTGAATTCGATATCCAACCGAGCCAAATAAAAATATGGCAAAATTTATATTCACTCGGTTTTTCGGTACTTGTAACATGTATTGTATGATTGCGAGATCGGTTATTTTGGAAAAGCGTTATAAAATCGATTTGAATTTGGTTAGGACGAAATTGGTTCCCTCTGCGTTACGACATCGTCACTAATCCTTACGGATTACGTGATGTTCGTTTGGCGTCAACGGGTTTTGTGCTAGCCTTAAATACGAGATCAAATACAATTAACGACAAACGTCCACGATCGCATTACACCCTTAAGTGTTTAGGGCGGCGCTCCTCGAAACGGTGCCACCTCTGTTACGACTTGTAAAGGGATTAAGAGGATCTTAGGTGGAGTTTGTCTTTAAGCATAATCGACTCGAGATTGTTTTAAATATATTTGTATATGCGCGATATTATTTAATTGTGATGATGAATAAAAAGCGCTAAACGAAATATAAAAAAAACGTTCTTTTTAAGGTTGATTCGCTTCAACAATCAAATATTGGGGGTAATAGGATAAGCGACAGGCAACATCGAGTGCAATACTCTCGTATTCGTGTTTCCTTATCCCATCATCCCTTGTATTCGACACGAATAGGCAAATATTTTGTGGTGATACGATTATAATAATATTAACGACGAAAAAAACAAAGAAAACGAGACAAAAAAACGGAGAAGAGAGGAGAGAAAAGGGAGAAAGCGGGATTTGATGACACCCTCAATGTACATGCTTAATTCGGCCTCGGTAATGGACTCGTAGTAACGGCGTTCGCGCGAGAGTGTCGAGGATATAGGAAAAGTTATGGTGTTTGTGTTTGTAGGACCGGTTTTCTGAGGTTTCTACAGGAGATGTCGGGATTGAATGTAGTGTATTGATTGCTGAAAAATTGTATTATAAAAATTTATGTTGAATGAAGGTTGAAAGGGGGTGTATTTATAGGAAAAGCCGAACCCCCCGACCTAGGGTCACTCGATCGAGTGGCCCTGATGGACTCGATCGAGTGGCCCTGATAGACTCGATCGAGTGGCCCAATAAACGGAAACAACGGGCTTTTCGAAGGCCCACTCGACCGAGTGGGCTGGCACTCGATCGAGTGGGTCGGCAGGATCGAGATGTTTTGAGGTTTTTGACTTGTAGTTGGTTTCTGAAAGCTTGCATGGCTGGTTTGCGCCTCGGAAACGACTTTGACCGGGGTTTGACTCGGTCGCTAAAAGACGATTTTATTTCCTGTGTCGGTTTTGGGTCAAATTAGTCTTATTTGACTAGAAACGACCCGCTGGGCCTGAATTTAAGGTCGGTTTGGTGAGATTTGTACTCCCTAAAAGCTCACGCCAGATACTATTGATTCCGAGTCCAAATTCGAGCGTATTAAATCACGTTTACATCCGATCATCATCGGGTGTTTTGTTGGAAACTGCTATAGACACTAGCAGGGAAAATGTGGGTGTCTATAGAGCCCCCACTCTGACTGAGGCTTGGACAATGCAAAAGTCAGAGTAGCTACCAGGTCCATCGAGGATTACGACCTGGCAGTCTTTCGGTCGGGTCGTTTATAGTCCGTTAGACTTGCGTGAAGGGCTCGCCAACCATAGTCAGAGGGTCATAACTGTCCTGACGATGATAACTCCGTGGGGAGTAAATGGGTTGCGTGAAGACTTGCTTTTGAAGTCTTGGGTGTACCTGTATGCTGACACATAACAATTTGTATGTAACATGTAGGTGAAACACCGACTCACGCTGGGGAAATAAAAATTTAATTATTTGAAAATTGTGAAAAATTTTGGATTTTTTTTGAAAATAGGAATGCTCGGGATGACTTGATTCTTGTATCAAATTTGGAAAAGGGCTTTGAAGCCTTGGGTCGGGCTTGCATGGGCTAAGAAGGTATTGACAAAATTCTTATTCATAAGGCAGCTAGGGATGGTAACAGGGTTTTCTATTATAAATAGAGGGCTCCCTGCTTTAACTTTCTGAGTCTCAAATCATTTTTTTTCTCTTTTCAAAATCCTTTAGATTTTCAAGAAAAGGTATCTGCTATGGGTATCGAGCAATTGACTGCAATGCTCCAGGCGTGGTCCCAGTATTTTCGGGACGGGGAAAGAGTTCAACTGTCTTAGATGGGAATTACTGCTCTATTCCTGCTCCAGCATCTCAGGATCGACTCACACTTCCTAGATGCCTGCTTGACGTTTTGGAACACTACCCATCATGTTTTCCCGTTTCCTCGAGGAGAGGTATGCCCTCTTCCTGAAGAGATTGCAGTTGTGGGCGGTTGGTGCCCTAGTGCTTGTCCTGTTATTACTCTGTTTTACCCTGATCCAAGGAGGAGGTTGAGGGACTTTCTTGGTTTGTCCCATGCCGAGACGGACCGTATGGTGCGAGGAGATTCCGTTTCTTTGTTTCACCTGGCCAATAAATTCATGAATACCGGTGGCGTAAGAGTTACTCCTACTAATAGGCGTAGGGTTTTGCCTTTTGGATGCTCCACCGATACGTCTTTGAAGGGAAGATGGAAGCTGACTCGTGCTTGGGTTAGATTAGGCTGATTGGCATAGTTGATCAGATGGAGACGGGTAACAGCCCGGATTGGCTGGCAACAAGAGAGATCATCATGGGTCTCGATGCTCGAAGACTCGACCCAGACCATCAACTGACGGGGAGCATCTGTCTCTTGCAATTATACGTCCCCTGCGTTTTTTTTTTCCATGCGAAAGTGCTGATATACGTTAGTCACTCGATCGAGTGACCTCGGTAAAGACCGTTTGCCTGTTTTCAGATGGGCCACTCGATCGAGTCAGGCGTGACACTCGATCGAGTGCCTGCCGGTGAACCCAATATTTGCTTACGGAAATTTGTATTCTTTCTTATCAGATTTGGCTATCTGAGTGTTTGTCGATCATAGAGCCCCCTGTGAGTATATCCAATTACCGTAGCAACCAAATTAGCTCGAGGAGGCGGCATATAAGCTCGAGTCATTACGTAAACCGGGCTTATTGGGACGAAGAGTTAACGTTGATCAGGTGGACCATCACTTGGTGGTTCCTCTTGAAACTGACGGGGTTGACCAAGAGGGACCAAGCTTGCTACCTGGTGGTCCTATCACTGGACTGGACCGTCCATATTTACCCGAACCACATTCTGAGGCAGTTCGGTTCGTCTCAGCGAATCCCCGAGACTGAAGCGATTATTAGCGTTTCGTTGCAATTGACGAACGCTATGTGTGACACGTGGCTACAACGCTGGTTTACCCGTGCCATGTGGACTATACCCCACTCTTGCCAATCCATTTGGGTTTCGGAATCATATCGGAAATGGACTTCCGAGGAGTCAGAGGAGGCCCATAAAGCTTTGAAGGTTGATGAGGCCTTCGACCTGGTTCGCCGAGAGACGGCGAAAAATAATAGGGGTTTCTTTGACGAAGGAGAGACTCCTGCTACCCTTGTCCGATTGGAGTCGGGTCTTAAGTCAAAAACTAAGACTCGAGCGAAAGAGGCCGATGCTAGCGGCGCGCGTGGGAACAACTTAGCCCCCAGACATACTTGGAGAGAAGACTCGGGCCAAGACTGGCGGCCCGAGACCGAATGGGCCCGCGTGATTGGTTGCCGGAACGGGTGAGGGTCCGACTTGGGCCAATTGAAGTGATCGATGACTCGAGTTCGAAGAAACGAGTATGGACCAAAGAGCTAGGGATGACCAAGGTGGTTACTGGCTAAGGCTTTGGACTTAGCTTTCCGGATCTCCTCGGAAGTAATGGGGACAACTTCCCCTTTGGCGAGGTACACATCGTCCTCGTCATCGAACCAAATCCGGTTTATTTGCGGGATGAACAGAGAGATAAAATGGGAACAATCGATCACCTCCCCGGCAAAGGTGGCATGGGAGCTGAAGGGATTGTCTTTCTTACTCAGCTTATCCCCGAGAAACGGGATCTTACCACTTTCGATCAAGTCCTGGATCAGATGCTTCAGCTTCCAACATTTTTCAGAATCATGCCCATTGCCTCGGTGGTACTGGCAATAGGCCTAGGCGTTGTAGCTCTTGGAGCGTCGCTCGACCAAAACATCAGGAGTTGGGCCTATCGGTTGGATTAGGCCCTTTGATGATAGCCTTTGTAAGGTATATGTATAGGTAGTACCTATATATCAGTGAATACCTGACGTGTGGTATTCCTCTTGGACGGGGTATCTAGTAGATTAACCGCGTCAAAAATGCTGCGGGTTGCAGCTTGGGGTTTAGTAGTAGAAGAGGTAGCCCCTTGGTATCCCTTGCTAGAGGCCTTAGTAAGGCCCTCTAGCCTCAAATCATCCTCGATCCTCATACTCATTTTCGTTAAAGTGGTGAAATTGGGTATGACAGCATACTGGAGATGGACCCGATAGGAGGGGAGGAGGTTCTTGACAAAGGCCTCCACCAAAGTCTTCTCATTGGGCTAGTTGACCAATTTCACACTTTCGGCCCTCCAGCGCTGAAGGTATTTGGTAAACCTTCTTTTGGCTCCTAGGCCATAACCTCCAAGGCTCCAAAGAGCGCATGGTTTTTTGAATCTCGGTATTATCAGCGTAATTCCGAGAAAACTTCGTTGCCACATCATCCCAAGTAGGGTATTTTTTCGGGTCTAGCCTATAGTACCAAGCCCGTGGGTGCTTTCATGGGACGCAGTGAAGAGATTCTTAAACATCGAAGAATCTACCCCCTTGATAGCCATGAATTCCTTGAAGGCCCGTACATGTAGTAACGGGTCTTCAGTCCCCTCGAACATGGGCAAACCTGTGAGGTTCAGGTTTGCGGAAAGCTTGTCATTCACCGGGGTGTAATCTCGGGAATTCTCCCGATGGATGTTTTTTTCTCCCGATAGGTGGACTTGTTCTTTTAATCGGCGGACTGCGCTAACTAGTTCAGCTATTGGCCCAGTGCTTGCAGGGGCAGCGATAGAAGTCCCTTGCTCCACAATAGTCAAACGAGTAGCAATAGCCGTTTGCTCGGCCCTTATGGTTGCCAGTTGGGCCTCGATTTCAGTCTGCTTGAAGACCATAGTGTCCATTGAGGCTGTCAGTTTGTTCAAAGCATCCTCCATTTTGTGTCTGCGTCTGGTTAATGGTGGTCTGCCTGTAAGAATACCGCGTAATGAGAAATCGAACGCATACCTCGAAATCAAAACAGTACATCCCGAGCAAGAAAGAGACTGAACGAAAAAACGACTCGAGAATGACACCTAGACGGGTGACTCGTGGGTGGTGTAACTAACTTAGGATTCGGCTATGTGGGCCGGGTCCCGTTCGAAGGAAGGTCCACGTGAGATTTTCCCCAGACTTTGGACTCGATTGTATGAACGGACTTTCCTTTGTAGGGGTATGCTGTAACACCCCGAATTTTCGGACATAATTATATATTCCATTTCATATATTATAATATCCGAAATTATTTATTTAATTCAAACCCTATAATTTTGTATTCAGATATTCCCTTTTTCCTAGTTAATTGTCCAGAAATCGCATCCTTGTCACTTTTTGACTGTTTAGCTTGGAATTTGGGCCAAAGCTAACCCATCCTTGTATTCCACATGTGGATTGATGAGGGAGCTAGGAGCATTGAGATTTGGGCCCAAGTAGGGTTTACCCATGATTCTTGCCTATATATACATGTGATTAGGTGAGAATTTCACCTTTCCTTCTTATTTGCAAATGATGCGCGTATTTTATATATAATTTTTATGCTCTTATTACGCACATTCCCGTGTTTATTGAATAGTGAAAACTATTATTTTGCCCCGAATTGGCTACTTTGTGGTATATTTTGTCTTATTTCAGGAACGGAAGCCACGTGAGCTAAAACGAACCAAAACCGAGCAAAGCTGGAAAAGCTGATCGCTGAACTGGGCATAATAGTCGACTGACTATCAGAAAAGTCGGCCGAACATGACGATAGTCGACCGACAGTTAAAAATAGTCGGCCGACTATTTGGGTGACAGCAGAAGATCAAATAAGTGAATTATTAGTCGACCGACTATTAAAATAGTCGGCCGACTATTTTCTGGGCTGCGGACAGTTTCGTGTTCAGCAAGCAGTTTCCTAAACAGTTTTATTTCTTTCTAAGTTGTATAAATAGGGCTTTTCAGCCACTTTTATTTCTACCACTCTACTTTTACTTCTCCATACTTTTACTCCTCCTTAGACTTTTATTTAGATATTGTCTCCTTATTACTTTTAGTTAAATTTTCCTCTTTAAAACTCGGTTATTGTAAGACTTCAAAGATTCGAATCCCCTTCATCCCTCTTGGTAATTTAATTTAATCTCTCTTCCTTCTTCCTTATTCTTCATTCTTGATTGTTCTTAATCTTTGATTGTTCTTCTTCCATATACTTAATTATTCTTAATCTTTGTTTTATGTTTGTCGTAATGTTATTATTATTCATCATGTTTAATCTAGTAAAATCTTTTATTAATCTTGTTGTTCTTGAGTAGCTAATTTCCTTCGCTAGGATTTAGGGGGTCTGCGAATTGAATGTGGTCGCTAAATAATTTATAGATTTGTCAATGATATTGTGTCTGAGTTGTTAATTGTAGCATTTAATTGAGATTAATTGATTAAATCGACATAATTGATTAATTGAATTGGTAAAGTTGAACCTAAGATCGGAAGCCTGGTAAAAGTTAGACCTGCTATAACACATTAGTATGCCCTAATAAGATCGGAAGCCTTTAGACGCATGCTAGGGTGAATAGCGGACCGGAAGGACCTTTTCACTACCCCTTAGACCAATTTCTTCGATAGACCTATGATTTAGACCGTGACCATATGAGATTCGTGGTAAACCGACGATCCTAGTTTTCCCTCTATATTTATTCATCCTTATTCATCTTGTTTATTTTAGTTATCCTTCTTTCTAATTTTCTTCCTTCACTACTTTTTAGATTAGTTAAACACAAAAACAAAACCCCCCGATTTGTTACTTAGATAGACTTTAATTGCGAGTAGAATTTATTTGTCTCCTTGTGGATACGATCCTGACTATTCTAGCTATATTTTTAGTTAGAACTAAGTTGGTTATCTTTGATAGGTGTACGATTAGCTTATCAAATTTTGGCGCCGTTGCCGAGGAGACGGTTAATTTTACTTGCCGTTTTAGTTAATCTTTTGTCTCAGGGAACTTTCGTTCCTTGAGACGGTTCTCATATTTTCCTTTTTAGTTCTGTATATGCCCAGGTCTAACAAGTCCAAGATTCATCCATTTGATCCCGAACCCGAGAAGACTTTACGAGCTAGACACAGTTTTTGGAGGGAAGTACGTCAAGCGGAAAAATCTAACCCGTTTGACCCAGTTTCCACTAACCTGGAAGTGGAATATTCGTCCCACGAAGAGGACGACTCAAGCACCAAGTCAGACGCCGAGTCAGATATCTCAGTTCCGATCATGCCGCCGAAGCTTTCCACTCACTCCGAGCCGCCTCTGGCTAACATCCCGAAAGGATGGAAGCTAACGGCTCCTACCACCGGCTCTTTCGAGATTCGTCCCGCTTATATCAATTTAGTGGAGCGAAATACCTTCTCGGGCAAGAAAGACAAAGACCCCGGACAGCATATGGAAATATTCACTGATTATTGCTGTTCGATTCCAGTTGCTCCCGCGGTAACTCAAGAACAAGTAATTGAGGCCTTATTTCCATTTTCTCTTGCAGGTCCAGCCCGTAGATAGTATCGAGACTTGGATAAAGAAGTTGTCGGTATTGATGACTCGAACTCGTTGGCGCTTGCTTTTTATAAGCATTACTACCCTCCTCAGCGCACCAATCAGATACGGAGTCAAATAACAAGTTTTAAACAAGGACCGTTGGAAGATCTAAACGAAACATGGACTAGATTTAAGGATCTAGTCCGTTCTATTCCTCACCATGGATTCCATCCATGGTTCTTATGTAATCAATTTTATAACGGTTTATTTGATGGTAATCGTTCTATTCTTGATGGTGCAGCTAACGGACGTTTCCAAAACAATGTTGATGATGATAAGGGTTTGAAATTGATCGAGGAGATGGCCACGCATCGAGCCGAGTACGGAAATCCGAGGGGAAGTGTTCGGGTAGCCACAGCAGAAACCAGTGAGATTATCTTATGGCTCAATTTGATCATCTTCATGCTCGTCTCGATAAAATTCAGAATCCGCCTCATAGAAACGAGTCAAATAACAAATTGTTCATGCTATGATCAAACAGGAGGCCATGTGTGAGCGATGTGGTACCGAAGACCATAGCGCGGGGGAATGTATGACCGGGATGGAGCAAGTTCTAGCTTTTCAACATTATAAGCAGGGTAATCCTCATTCTAATTATTATTATAATAAGAGGACTACGGAGCATCCGAACTTCAGTTGGACGAGTCGGAATGGGTTGAACCCAATTCCTCAACCGAAGCAACAAGCGTATGTTCCGCCTCATCGCGGACAACAACAAGTCTTCCAAAAGCCTCTAGCTCTTCCACCGCCGACTTAACCTCTTGTTATTCTTCCTGCACCGCCTGTGACTCCAACTCCAGTTCCTAGCGAATATCAGGAATTGAAGAGTATGATGCAATCTCTTATGATCCAGATGCAGAAAAGTGACCAATCTAAAGATGCAGAGATCAAGATGTTAGAGACGCATGTAATCCCCTAAAATATAACGCGATACAGTGGCGGAAACAATGTAGAGTCGGGATTAAAACACACTGTAACTATGTCTTAGTAAAATTAAAATGGTAAAGTCAAACAATAGGCCTTAAATAAAATGGCCAAAACTAAAACAATCCACAAAAGGGGTTTGAACGATCCGTAAGACATAATTATTCAAAATAAATAAGCAGGATCTACACTTCTCGCTAGCCCACACCTGGAAACACGTATACCTGCCATGTTAAAACATAACAGCCACAATCAATGGGGAGCAACGTCAACATTTTCCCAGCCGTATAACTGGATTTTAAAACTGTAATTACTACTATAGAAAAATAGTAAAAATGAAAATCAGTAAAACATTATAAGGAAAATAAGCTTTCAGTGAAAAACTTCACGTAACGAAACAATATAATAAAAATGAGTTTTCTGAAGAAAACATAAAACATTTACCAACCTGCAAACCAAATTATATCGATAATAATAAAAATATTCAAAATGGCGTTATGGAAATTCGATCAGTGTGCACAAGGCTAGACTTTCACTAGGATAATACTGGAAACTAGCTTTGAGAATTTTAGACTTAACTCATAACAGAATCCAGTCTCTAACTAGGCAACTCAACCATAACAGAACTGCGTGCAGCGAGGTCCTGGTTTAAGTAGTATACACCCCTCCTGGATACAAACCATATCCACTTCAACCCGACGCGACTTATACGATGCGATATCTAAGTTTAAGGGCACAATGCACACTCTCCTGAACACAAACCATGCTCAGTTCAACAACCAATGTGCCCCATAAAGACACACCAGCCTTACAGTTGATGGCAAAACGTACATCCCAAACTATATTACTCTAACCCCACACTTGTCCTTATTCCATAACTCCAAAACAAAGCCATTATCGATATTCGAAAGGATATAATCATTGTAAATAATAAGAGAACAAATGGGAAAATGATCGACTTCCAAAAGAGGAAACTTTCTATTTTAGGAAACTTCTATATTTACAAACATTACAAAAATAGCATCATATTAAAATAGCGAAAATATTAGTTCATACTAATAAAACATCTTTAGTAAAAGATATAGATTTATAAAACTAATACTTTCGGCCTTAACGATATTAATTGTTAAAATGAGAACTTTTGAGTTTATGAAATTATTGAAATATCATACAAGTGTTTATAAAATGATTTAAAATGTCTTAAATATTTTAATACTACTAATTAGAAAGTTTTCAAAATTTATAAAACTAAAATTCCCTAATTATTGTTAGTTTCGACAATACGATTAATAAAAATAGTAATTACCAAACGATTTACGCATTAATATCCAAAAATTATTATTAAACTTTAAAATCATGATTTTCCAGAATCTACCATTTTTTCCAAATTTAAAACAAAGACTAGAAAATCGGAAGTTAAAACGACAAATACTGTTTTAACGATAAACGATGATTTAAAGTGATTAATTAATTCACCCACTTAAAATTTCCAAAAATTATGAAGAAGTTTAGAAAATTCTTTTTCACCATAAATATTTCTCATGTCAAATTTCAGATTCAAATAAAATGCTTAAGTACTAGAAATAAAAATCGGCTTTTAATCATTTTTGTCCGTAAACGGTAATAATTCAATAATCGATAACTAAAATATCATAAAAATACCAAATTATTAAAAATCATCAAAAACCTCATTTTTACAGAATTTAATTATATATTATAAGTTTAGGCCGAATATTACGGTTTTACAAATTAATATGACAATTTAATAGTTAATCTCGTAAAAGCGATAAAAATATCGAAACATGCAAATTTTTATCTTTAAAAAAAAATTCCAGATTATATGACATACATATATTGTCAAAAATGAAATATAAAAATATACATGCAATTACACAAATAAAATCAAGTAATACCGAGTAACATCGACGTTACCTCTAGTCCAAATCGGAATCGATAATATACTCGTCGACCTCGGGATCGTCCACAAACCCTTAACCACAGGAAAATCATGGCAGAAAAATACCATGAGAAAAACTAATAAAATCAAGGTGAATAACGCTCGAAAACAACATCGATTATTACCTTAACGATAGGATCAGAATAAGGATTAATTTGAAAATAAAGACGAGACGATTATGACTCAAAATAGAGCAAGAACCAGCCTTGAAAATTTGGTAGAAGTCATGGCCAAAGAGAGAGCAAGAAGATGTTGAAATATTTTTTCTATGAACAATGAATGTAAGAGAAGATGAATGGTCTCCCTTAAGCTTGAATGATATTAAAAATGATGAAAACAAAGTGAGAAATGGGCTAAATGTGCCGTCCAAATAAAGAGGGAAGGAATATGAAAAGTTTACTCATAAATGCCTTGGTTAAATGCAGAAAAAGAATCCTATGCAACAACATTTAACGTAATGAAATAAAACGTATTATAAAAACGTAGTAAGATTGTGACAAGGAGCTTTGTCGATCCAAAATATGGGGAAAAGGTCTCAAATGATTTATAAGTTGATAAAATGAATAATCGTAAAATAGTTAGAGGCATTTCAAAGTAATTCGAGTAAACCTCGCGTAAGAAAATAATTATTCGCGAAGCTTCGTAATAAAATCATTAATGACTAAATTTTCGTAAATAAAAATATTTACTAGTCGAAAATATTATAAAAATATGTTTAGACGTTTGTAGAAAAAGGAATAACTTAAATCCGAGCTTAAATACGTTAATTCGTAGAGAAATAGAATTCCTCGTGGAAAAATAAATAGTTTACGAAGAAAACCAAATAAATAGATTTAAAAGAATTAAAATCTTTTAAAATTTAAATAAATATCATTAAACTCAAAAATGAAAATAAAGCTTGGAAAAATGAAGAAACATAAGGCTAAAATGTGACAGAGTTGTGGCGAAGTCATGACGGAAAGGATAAAAACGCTAGGAAAATTGCGAGTGTTAAACGCAGGTGGCGCAGCTTGCCACAAATCAGTCTACTAAGCAACCGGGTACACTACCGTCACATCCGGAAAAACCGTACGATACGGCCAACGCGATTCAGCTTCGTAGCGGCCTTACTTATGACGAGCCCAAGATGCCTAGTTATGATAATTCTGTTATTGTGGAGGATGTAATTGATGTATCGTTAAAAACTGCTGAAATTGCTGCGAATGACGAATTAGTCAATAATAGTCGACCGACTATCATTGACAGATTACCAGAAACTGCAGGTGAGGCGAAAAATAGTCGACCGACTATTGATAATGGTCGACCGACTATTCCAGAGACGGAATCCAGATCCGAGACGGTCGGTGCTGATAAGACGTCTGATGCTGAAGTGGAAACAAGTGTTCTACAAGATAAAACTGCTGAACAGGTCAAAATTCAAGTTCCTTTTCCTAGGCTGTTGAAGAATAAGAAGAGCGAGAATCAGTTCAGTAAGTTTATGGAGGTCGTCAAAAATCTCCAGGTAACCGTTCCCTTCACGGAATTAATTACCCAGGTAACCTCTTATGCGAAATTTATGAAAGATATTTTGACCCGTAAGAGGAATTTTAATGAACATGAGACAATTGCTTTTACTGCTAAATGTAGTGCTCTAATCCAAAGTAAGTCTCCACCCAAACTAAAAGACCCGGGTAGTTTTTCCATACCATGGACCATAGGTACCCATGTGATTGATAAAGCTTTATGCGATTTGGGTGAAAGTGTCAGTGTTATGCCCTATTCAGTTTGCGAGAAACTGAATATGGGTCAGCTTAAAGTCACAAGTGTGACTCTTCGGATGGTTGACAGGTCAGTTAAACGTCCCCTAGGAGTCTTAGAAGTTGTCCTCGTTAGGATAGGTAAATTCTTTATACCTGTCGATTTCATTGTTCTAAATGTGGCTGAGGATACCCAGATTCCTACAATTTTAGGTAGGCCATTTCTACATACTGAAGTGGCTATTATAGCTGTCAAGCACGAACGCTTGACTCTAGAGGTGAGGGACGATAAAGTGACCTTTAACTTGGCCAACACATTAGCTAAGCCTATGATCGAGGATACTTGTTATGCACTAGATATTATTGATGAAGTTATTCTTGATGTTTGTACGGGTTCCCGGAGTAGGGACCCGCTCGAGGCTTTGACATGTTTAGAGACTTGTGCAGGTAATAAGACTAACGATGATGTTGTGTGGGATATTTTAGGAGATACATAGAAACTGACGAGCAGCGACGGAGAAGTGATGAATAGGTTGGTAGATACTTCTTGTGCCGTAGAGGTAACCAAACCTGACCTGAAACCTCTTCCATCTCATCTCAAGTATGTATTTCTAGACGATTCTGAATCTTATCCCGTCATCGTAAGTAATAAATTAGATGAAAACCAACATTCTACTTTGTTGGTCGTTCTTAAAAAGAACAAGAATGCATTACGTTACAGTTTAGATGACCTTAAGGGAATTAGTCTCGACCTGTTAGACAAGGTCAACGTAAGTTGAACCCGAAAATGCAGGAAGTGGTAATGAAAGAAGTGAGAAGTTATTAGATGCAGGTATAATTTATTCTGTCGATCACTCTAAATGGGTGAGTCCTGTTCAGGTCGTCCCGAAGAAAGGCGGGACTACCATGGTCAAAAACGATAAAAATGAATTAATACCTACTCGGATACTAACGGGATGGCGGATGTGCATTGACTACAGACAATTAAATTAAATGCCGCCACAAAAAAAGATCACTTCCCTCTTCCATTTATCGATCAAATGGTAGAAAGGTTAGCCTCACATAAGTTTTTCTATATTTAGATGGCTATTCAGGGTTCTTTCAGATCCCGATCCATCCTGATGATCAGGAAAAGACGACCTTTACTTGTCCCCATGGTGTTTTGCTTATCGCAGGATGCCTTTCGAGTTGTGCAATGCCCCTGCCACCTTTCAAAGGTGTATGATGGGGATATTTTCCGAGTATATCGAGTCTATTATGGAGGTATTCATGGATGATTTCAGTGTCTACGGTAGTAGTTTCACTGATTGTTTAACTAACCTTGATAAAGTGATGCAGCGATGTATTGAGGTCAATCTAATGCTGAATTGGGAGAAGTGCAATTTTATGGTCAACGAGGGAGTTGTCCTTGGGCACTTAGTTTCAGATCGAAGCATCCATGAAGACAAAGCAAAGGTGCAAGTGGTCGAGCAATTGCCTCCTCCCGTTAACGTGAGGGGGGTTAGGAGTTTTCTTGGACATGCCGGATTTTATCGTCGGTTTATCAAAGATTTCTCTAAAATCGCTAAACCACTTACACAATTGCTCCTTAAGGATGCCCATTCATTTTTTCTGATGAATGTTTATCTGCTTTTAACAGGTTGAAGCAGGCTTTGGTCACATCACCTATTATTCAGGCCGCGGATTGGGAGTTACCGTTTGAAGTTATGTGCGACGCTAGTGACTACGCGGTTGGTGCGGTGCTGGGTCAAAGGCAGTGAATGCCGTTTATTATGCGAGCCGAACTCTAGATAGATGAGGCTCAGGTGAAGTATACTACGACGGAAAAGGAGCTTCTAGCTGTGGTCTATGCATTAAAGAAATTTTGATCTTATTTAATAGGGTCGAAAGTCACAATTTATACGGACCATGCTGCTTTGAAGTACCTTCTCGCGAAGCAGGAAGCCAAACCGAGATTGCTACGATGGATCCTCCTACTTCAAGAATTCGACCTGGAGATAAAGGACAAGAAGGGCGCTGAAAATTCTGTGGCGAACCACCTTTCTAGATTTCCTTTGCAGGATGGAGGCGATACTTTGCCGATAGATGATTCTTTTCCTAATGATATTTTGATGGCTATTGGTATAATGGATACGATCCGGACTTCCCTAGCTATATTTTTAGTTGGACCGTAGTTGGTTATTTTTGATAGGTACACGACTAGCTTATCAAATTTTTTGGTTGGTTTTTAGTTGGACCTAGTTGGTTATTTTTGATACGGCGCCAGGTATCGAGATTTGGATAAAGAAGGTGCCGTATTGATGACTGGAACTCGTTGGCGCTTGCTTTTTATAAGCATTACTACCCTCCTCAGCGCACCAATCAGATACGGAGTCAAATAACTAGTTTTAAGCAAGGACCGTTGGAAGATCTAAACAAAACATCGACTAGATTTGAGGATCTAATCCATTCTATTCCTCACCACGGATTCCAGCCATGGTTCTTATGTAATGAATTTTATAACGGTTTATTTGATGATAATCATGCTATTCTTGATGGTGCAGTTAACGGACGTTTCCAAAAAAATGTTGATGATGATAAGGGTTGGAAATTGATCGAGGAGATGGCCACGCTTTGAGCCGAGTACGGAAATCCGACGGGAAGTGTTCGGGTAGCCACAGCAGAAACCACTGAGATTATGGCTCAATTTGATCATCTTAAATTCTCGTCTTCGTCTTTTTCCTAGAAAATTAAAATCCAGATGGTCCGGCACGTATACGGTGATTTCAGTCACTAAATTTGGGTCAGTCGAGCTTGAAAACTCTACCACAGGAAATCGCTTTAAGGTCAATGGTCACCAAATAAAGCACTACCACGATAAAGGTGAGACAGAAGGAGAAGTCGAGGTTTTGTACCTCGATACAGTCACCAACTGATCAAGGTGACTACGGTCGTGCGGGACCTTAAACCAGCGCTGACCGGGAGGTAACCCGGGTTGTAAAACATTTGTAACTGCATTTAGTTAGTTAGAGCATATTTAATTTTCTGCATTATAGATTTTGTGCGGATGAGAACGAGGGTCGAAAGGCTGAAATTGAGTTTTGCAGAGAACAGGCTGCTGATGGAAAACTGGAATTGGTCAACAATAGTCGACCGACAATTTTTATAGTCGGCCGACTATTCTTACTATCGGACGACTATTGTTATAGTCGGTCGATAATTCTGGCGAAAATCGCGCACCTTGGCTGATTATTTCCGTTGCATAAGTCATATCTTCTCTCTTTACTCTATTACTTCAGTTCATTTTTTTAAAAAAATAACCCTTAAACCCTATTCTCTCTTTCTCTATCTCACTCCTCCCACCTACCTCCATTCTTAACTTCATTTTCTACCCATCAATCTTCATCTTCAACCTCCTTACCCAACTCCTTTTCTCCATATCTATCCTCTAACCTTGTCATCTTTTGCTAATTTCTTGTCTCTTTTTGAAGTATTACTGCTTTTTTTTTTTGGTAAAGTGTAAGTATATAAAAAAAACTCGTCACAATGGACGATAATACATTTACAACGGGGAGTAGCTTAGAAGCTACACAATCAAAATCACATTAGCATAATTTTTCTAGCCAAACCCGATCTCTAGGCTTAAGCGTACCCATAGTATGATTCCTTTTTGAGCATATAGCAGCAATACTCTGGTGTTGTCAACATTCCTTCTTGCCAAGCACGATTTCGTTGGTTCCATATGTATTAAACAGCCGCATTAATGATGCAATTGATCACACCCTGCTTAAACTTGGAGTATCTCATCTTCTTCCTCCAGTTGAGCACGTCACAGACTGGTAGTTGAACACCAGCCAGACCTGCAGCTCTTTCACAACCTGTCTACTTTAATCGCAGGAGAAGAAAAGATGTTTCAGCGACTCACTTCTTTGCCCGCAATTATAGCAACAATCATCATCTACAATCCCCCAATTCGTCAACTTGTCTTTGGTGTTAAGGCTCTTATGGTTATACATCCAAGCAATGAAAGCATGCTTTGGTACCGTCCAATGATTCCAAGTAAGGTGAAACCAGTCAACCTTCGGGCCTGCATGAATTAGCCACGCATAGCCCCTGGTTATGGTATAATTTCTGTCCGAATCAGTACTCCATTCTCCTTGAATGTATGCGTTTTTGAATAGCTTCTTAGTCTTACAAATTTTTTTCCATACTGCTTTCTGCCATATCAAGTAAGTTCCCTCTTGATCTTTTTCCGTCTGTTCATTCTGCTATCCACCGAAGTTTTCGCTGACCGTCGAAATAGTCGGACGACTATTACGATAGTCGGATGACTATTGTTTTAGTCTGGCGACTGTCGCGATTTTCAGGCGACATTCTGGGTTTCTGTCGCGATTCTTCCGAATTTGTTTTCAGACTTTGATTGCAGATTATGACTTAGTGATTTTCAGGCGACATTCTGTCAGATTTCTGCTATTGCTCAATTTCTTTACCCAAATTAATTGATTTGTTTCACATTATAATGTTTTTAATCCTCATGAAGCATATCCGTTTCAGAATTGCATAAATCAATGTGAGCTTATGGATTGTCCGGCGTTGGGTGCCTTCTATACATGGAATAACAAACAGCCACCGGAGGACAGAGTTTATAGTAGACTGGATAGAGTGTTAATTAACCAAGAATGGGTTGATTTGTTTGAGAGTTTCAGGGCTCACTTTTTGCCGGAGGGCTTGTATGATCACAGCCCGTGTATCATCAGGAAATCGGGAGGGCAAACCAGACATAATAGATCGTTCAAATATTACAACATGTGGAGCCAATCTAATGAGTTTGTTCTCACTGTGCAGTCATCCTGGAATCAGGAGGTAGAGGGGACGAAGATGTTCAGGCTTGCCTCGAAGCTTAAGAGACTGAAGAAACCGTTGAAACAATTGGACAGGGATTGTTTTGATGCTATTGAACACCAGGCTGATCTCGCGCAAGTCAAAATACTTGATATTCAGAAAAAGCTATGCACAAATACGGGTAACCATGACCTGATCAGGGAGGAAATTGAGGCTGCTGAGTCCTTCAGACGACTACATAAGGCGAGGCTGTGCTTCCTTCGACAAAAGGCTAAGCTTCACTGGTTGAAGGATGGAGATGCCAATACGGCAGCATTCCATGGGTCCCTTAAATCCAGACGCGCAAAGAACACTGTGCACCAGATTGAAGATAATCAAGGTAATTTACATACTAATGCTGATTCTATCCAAGAGGCCTTTCTATCGTATTACAAAGGACTCTTGGGTGAACGGAGAGATACCAGCAAGGTCGTGGATCAAATTATGCAGCTGGGTCCTCAATGTAACACTGACCATTGGGATATTCTAAACGCGTCAGTCACTAGAGATGAAATACGGGACACGATGTTTAGCATTCCGAATGACAAGGCTCCCGGGCCCGATGGCTACTCAAGTATATTTTTCAAGGACGCCTGGAACATTGTGAGCGATGACGTGTGTAATGCGGTCCTGGATTTTTTCGAAACTGGGCGGCTGCTTAAGCAGATAAATACCACGGCTATTACTCTTATTCCCAAAATAGAGAGACCTGTTTCGGTTCTTCAATTTAAACCAATTGCGTGCTGCAACACGGTTTACAAGTGCATATAAAAAATTCTATGCGCGAGAATAGCGAGAGTCCTGCCGGATATTATTTCTCCCGTTCAGGGAGGCTTTGTCCGAGGTCGGAGTATACTAGAAAACATTCTCATCTGTCAAGATCTCATCCGGCTATATTCGAGGAAAGCAGTGTCCCCGAGATGCATGATCAAAATGGATATGCAGAAGGCATATGACACGGTTGAATGGGACTTTTTAGACCAGATGCTCATGCATTTAAATTTCCCGCCACTGTTTCGGAATATGATAATGCAGTGTGTCTCCACGGCCTCCTTTTCGCTTAATCTTAATGGCGACTCTTTCGGCTTCTTCCATGGTAAGCGGGGATTGAGGCAGGGTGACCCGTTATCGCCACTTTTCTTCACAATTTGTATGGAGTACTTAACTAGACTGCTCAGGTATACCACGGAGAACAAGGATTTCAGATTTCATCCGCAATGCAAGCAGATGAAACTTGTGAATCTTATGTTCGCAGATGATCTTTTACTCTTCAGTAAAGGGGATGTCTCTTCTATGATGGTGCTTCTGCGAACCTTTGCGACCTTCTCAAAGGCGTCGGGGCTACAGCTCAGTAAAGGAAAGTCGAATATCTACTTTAATGGGGTGAAGAAGGAGGTACAGCAGGACATTATAGCTGTCTCTGGCTGTAAAGTCGGGACGCTCCCGTTCAAGTGCTTGGGTGTGCCCATTTAGGCGTCGAGACTTACGATCCAGGATTGCCAGCCTCTGGTGCATAACATCACGGAAAGAATAAGACGGCTGGGTGCAAGAAAGTTGTCCTACGCAGGAAGACTTGTCTTGATCAAGTCCGTCTTATCCACTCTCCATAACTATTGGGCGAGCATCTTCCTCCTCCCGACCGAGATTATCAAACAGATCGAAGGGCTTTGCCGGACTTTTCTCTGGGAAGGTGGAACCACTTATACCAGGGCTTCTCTTGTAGCTTGGTCGAAAATTTGTATGCCTTATAAAGAAGGAGGGTTGAATTTGACTCAATGCTCCAATTGGAACAAAGCTGCGATAGGTAAACTGGTTTGGTGGGTCGTGAAGGATCCTAACAGGCTGTGGGTGACTTGGGTTCACACCGTTTATCTAAAAGGGCAGAATTGGATGCTATATGAACCGCCGGCGGACGTGGGATGGGGATGGAGGAAGATTTGCAAAGTTAAAGGAAAATTCCAAACTGGCATCGAAGGAGGGGAATGGAACGATAATAACCGATATACTACGGCCAAGGGATATAATTGGATCAGAGACAACGAGATGGAAAAGGATTGGTGTAGGCTAGTGTGGAATAAATGGACTATACCGAAACATAGATTCATCGCGTGGTTATATCAGCATGATGCTATGAACGTAAAGACCAAATTGTTTGGTCTAAACCTGACTTCTAATGATCAGTGTTGCATTTGCAATAAGGAACCGGAGGATAGGAGCCACCTATTCTGGGAGTGTGAGTTTAGCAGCGAGATATTGAGGAGCTTGAACATGGGGATAGACCACGATTTCACTAGTACACGAAGCAACGTCCAGCGGGACGGAATGAGAGGTAGCAAACTCCAACGGGCTGTGATGAATAGCGTGATAAACGCTTCCATCTACTACATATGGGAGCAGAGGAACAAAATCAGAGTAGAGGGCATTCTACTAAGACCTAATGTAGTTAGTAAGAACATTATTAAAGAGCTGAAAATGTATTTTAATAGTGTTCGGAAAGGGAAACTCACCGCTAGAGATGATATCTTCTTCTCTAGGTTGATGGATACTTAATGTATATTTGATTATTCATTGATTAATATACAACTTACACTTTCCCAAAAAAAAAAAAAAAATCAGTTATGGAATTAGGGTTTTGATTTCAATTGATTTGGGGAGTTTTTGTGTGAGTAGTACACTAGTTTGATTTTTTGCTATTTCAGGTCGAAATGGATGCAAGGAAAAGACAACGTCGGGGAAGCACAAGGCGCCGGGTCGACATTAGCCGGGAGTTAGCACCGACTCAGGATCTCGTTCCATATTCCGAGCAGAGCATACCGGAATACCCCGACATTCAGTTTACCTCGGAAGATCAGAGGGAGCGCTTCGTCCGGTTGGCAACTCTTAAGGTAGTCCCGACACGATTTCTAGACCGTGAGGTCTTGAACATGTTGAACATTTATCAGCCTGTTGTTGACTTATTACTGAATGGTACTGGTATGAGTGGGCTTATTTATATGCTTGAATTCACTTATAAGAGTCTGACTCTAGAGTTTTTTAGTAGTTTCAATTTCATTAGTGACACGAATTCGGACACACCATGCATATTTTATAGACCCTTTAACACGAGTTTTTCTAGGACCGTTCGCGAGTTCAGTCAGATTTTGGGTGTCACTAGCGAAGGGGACTCAATACATCCCCCTCACCGTCTAGCCAACAAAATATGGTCTTGTATTTCTAATCGTAATACGGGTCGTAAGCGGGGCAACGAAGTCCACGACCCGGCCATCCGATACTGGCTTCGTCTATTAGGGTGCTCCATTTACGGACGTACAGAGCCGAATAACGTTAATGCCGATAAGTTAGAGAGTCTAGCAGGCTATCTTAACATCGATAGCAGACGACCATATGTCATGAACGTGGCCGCCCTCGTTGCCCACCATTTCCATCATATCGGGAATGGGCTTCTAGCTGTCATTCATTGTGGGGGTCTCGTCTCCCACATCGGTCATAGGCTATTTCCGGACTTCCCGTGCGGGAAAGACCCTATAGGACACGATCTACCATCGGCCGCGCGACTCGATAGTTGCCTTCTTAGCTTTTTTGTCCTTAGGGGTCTTCTTTGGATAGGTCCAGATTTGCGTTGGCGCATAGCAAAAGATGACTCGGTTATTCTCCCGTATAATCCACCACCTCTCACCCCTTTCCCCCAGATCCCCTTTAGTCCTGACATGGACCCTCCACCGTATCCCTCCTATTTGCTACCACTTAGGAGGGATCTTCAGACCGCCACACACTTCACACCCGAGACAGGTGGACCGTCTCTACCTTCTCGACAATCTCGAGGGGTGGCCGATTGACTAGCCGTGCATCACATGCCCCATCTTTTGCGGATGGACCTTCGGGCCCACCATGACCTCTTTATACATTTCCATATACTGATTATTCTAACGTGCCTGCATTTCTGGCCCATTTTGTGCCTCCTCCACCATATGTTCCACCTGTGGCCATCGACCAAGCAGCGGTCCCTGGAATGCTTAATGAGTTGTGCCACCGGATGGCCACGGTACAGCTAAATCAGGCACTTTCCGACTTTCCATTTTACGACAATTCAGTGCACCTCGGCCAGATCCCTCCTACAGCTTGGCACCCGAGTTACTACACCTATCCCGAGGGAGGTTATGATAACAATGACGGGAATGAGGAGGGTGATGACGAGGAGGGAGATGACGACGATGGGGATGACGATAATGGAAGTGGTAGTCAGGAGGAGAGCGGTGACGAGAGCTCCGATTAGGACGGTTTGGGGAGGTCTCCACTTGTATATACATCTTGTAAGTAGTTTTTTTTTTCTTATGCACTTTCACTGTCTTGCATTCCTTCCCCATATTTATTGTTGCCTCTTATTATTTGTTGTACACAATAAGGGCATTGTGTGATTTGGTTTGGAGAGGGTATGCGTCTGTCTGTTTCCATCCATCTGCATATTTCTTGCATTTCCGTTTGCATAAAAAAAGTCAAAAAAAAATCAAAAATATGTTTTTGCATTTAGTCGAGTCTTAGTTGAGTTGGAATGCTATGTAGCGATGATGATAATGCTTATATGTCTTCATTTAGTTGCTTATACTTGTGTGCCGTTAGAGTTTTTGTCCACAATCACATGCGATATTCTTGCATCTTTGGTTAACGGTACTGAACGAATAAACTTGACTCATTGTTGGCAAACTACTCAGATTTGTAAGGAATTAGAGCCTTTAAATTGATGACATTCATGATCAGTTTCATTTAGGTTGAGAGTAGTACTCTTTATGAGGCATGTAACATCAAATTGCATAAGCATGACATTCGTCTCTTAGGTACCTGTACGTTTTTGACTCGTGGTTTTGACATGTGCGAAAAAGGCAAATCCTTTCTTTTATTTAATTCCCATGAGCCTCACATAGCCAAATTGACCTGTTTCACCCGTTTATTAACTACATGCCATATATTGCCTACCCTAGTCAAGCTAGTAGATTAGTTGGACGAAATTGTTTTTTTCCGGGTTAACTTTGGTACCATGATGATTGAAAAAAAGGGGAATTGAAAAAAAATGAAAAGAAAAAAATCAATGAAAGAAATAAAAAATTGAATGAAAAAAAAGGAAAGAAGAAGAAAAGAAAGAAAAAATGAAGTGAAACTAGAAGAAGAATGTGTTTTTGCTATGAGAAAAGAATTGATCTCTCTAATTTCATAGTTTTTGGTGGGAAGCGATTTTGATAAGGCGCTTGTTATTATGCTTAATTTCTTCGACTGGAGTTTGGTGAGAACGGAATGTTTATTATTGATGGGTGTAAGGAATACTAGCTTGGCTTTTACGTCATCACATCAATATCGTTTTGCCCCTTCTTACCCGATTAGCCTTGTGTCTTTTCCCGATAGAATGTTTATTATTCTTGGCACGTGTCTTTTCCCGATAGAATGCGTATGTACGATTATTAGAGATTGATTTCATGTTAGATTGCATGCATGTTCATGTAGGTCGCAGTTTAGGTGAGTGTTTTGTCTTTCCATTTTTACATAAACTCATAATATCACCCGTTTGTGTGATGAGCGATCCGTGAGAGTCCGACATAGACGAGTCTTGCAAGGTTGAAGGTTCAGTATTGTTGTCATTGGTCAAGCTTGCTGTATGTGGTTGTTTACATTAATTTTAATTGTTGCGCATTGGTTTGGGTAACTTTGAAGCATACTCCGCTATGAGTTATATACATTCCATTAGGATTGAGTTCATCATTTTGTGCTTGCTTGAGGACAAGCAAGGGTTTGGTTTTGGGAGATTTGATGCGCGTATTTTATATACACTTTTTATGCTCTTATTACGCTCATTCCCGTGCTTATTGAATAGTGAAAACTATTATTTTGCCCTGAATTGGCTACTTTGTGGTATATTTTGTCTTATTGCAGGAACGGAAGCCACAGGAGCTAAAACGAGCCTAAACCGAGGAAAAATGAAGCTGGAAGAGCTAATCGCTGAACTGGGCATAATAGTCGACCGACTATCAGAATAGTCGGCCGACCATGACGATATTCGACCGATAGTTAAAAATAGTCGGCCGACTATTTGGGTGACAGCAGAAGAATAGTTGGCCGACTATTTTCTGGGCCGCGAACAATTTCGTGTTCAGCAAGCAGTTTCCTAAACAGTTTTAATTCTTTCTAAGTTGTATAAATAGGGCTTTTCAGCCACTTTTATTTCTACCACTCAACTTTTACTTCTCCATACTTTTACTCCTTCTTAGACTTTTATTTAGATATCATCTCCATATTACTTTTAGTTAAATTTTTCTCTTTAAAACTCGATTATTGTAAGACTTCAAAGATTCGAATCGCCTTCATCCCTCTTGGTAATTTAATTTAATCTCTCTTCCTTCTTCCTTCTTCTTCATTCTTGATTGTTCTTAATCTTTGATTGTTCTTCTTCTATATACTTAATTATTCTTAATCTTTCTTTTATGCTTGTCGTAATTTTATTATTATTCATCATGTTTAATCTAGTAAATTCTTTTATTAATCTTGTTGTTCTTGAATTAAATATGAGTCTCTAATTTACTTCGCTAGGATTTAGGGGATCTGCGAATTGAATGTGGTCGCTAAATAATTTATAGATCTGTCAATGATATTGTGTCTGAGTTGTTAATTGTAGCATTTAATTGAGATTAATTGATTAAGTCGACGTAATTGATTAATTGAATTGGTAAACTTGAACCTAAGATCGGAAGCCTGGTAAAACTTAGACCTGCTACAACACATTAGTATGCCCTAATAAGATCGGAAGCCTTTAGACGCATGCTAGAATGAATAGGGCGGACCGGAAGGACCTTTTCACTACCCCTTAGACCAATTTCTTCATTCGTGGTGAACCGACGATCCTAGTTTTCCCTCTATACTTATTCATCCTTATTCATCTTGTTTATTTTAGTTATCCTTTTTATTACTTCTCTTCCTTCACTACTTTTACATTAGTTAAACACAAAAACAAAACCCCCCGATTTGTTACTTAGATAGACTTTAATTGCGAGTAGAATTTATTTGTCTCCTTGTGGATACGATCCTGACTTCCCTAGCAATATTTTTAGTTAGACCTAAGTTGGTTATCTTTGATAGGTGTACGATTAACTTATCAGCAAACCCTAAAACTAGGTTTTCATCTTCTCCTCTCTTCTTCTCCTCCTAGCCACGCCATATATACCGCCTCTTTCTCCATACTTTCGTGCCTCCTCCTCTTCATTAAAGAATAGATCTTCATCCCTTTCGAATCCTAATCGATCCAAGCGCAATCCTTCACATTGTTTCGTAAGTTTCGCTTCTTTTCACGCTATTTTTTCGTAGTTCTTTTAGTAGTTTTTGATTAGGGTTTCCTTTTTGGCACGTGATTGATGATGGACTAGGCGTGGAGACGGGTCTGGGTGAAGACATCTACGTCATAGAAGATGAGATCGAGAATTATCACGCTTCAAGGTAACTAGATGTGATTCTTTTCGTGTTTATGCATTTTGAATGTGTTGTGTGATTTTAATGACTCGTAACATGATTTAATTGATTTGTGTTGTGTCTTTATTCATGATTCAAAGAGTCTAATTAATTGGTATGTTAATTGAACGATTCATTATTTCGTTAGAGCTATAATTATCGTTTTCGCTTGTATTAAAATTGTTAGATCTAATCCATTGTGACATCTGAAGATTCGTACGTGAGCCGCTTGGCCTCTCCGTTTGGAGATGCTAGGGTTTTTTCATCGATGGCTTTAGGGTTCCAACCCTAAGTATTAGATGACTCGTCCTATCATCGTCCGACGTGGAGGTTAGGGTTGAGGTTAATCTAACCTTGATTGAAGATCATGTAACTTTATTGGAATGTCACTATACAACTTCACTTAAGGTTAATGTAACTTCAATGTAGGGTTATAGTCTCGATGGGGCTCAATTTAATTGACTCCACGAGGTTATGATCAAGGTTAATGTAACCTTAGTTGAGGTTTATGTAACTTTATTGGAAAGTTAATATACAACTTCACATGAGGTTAATGTGACCTTATTGCGTGGTATAATCTCATGGAGGTAACGTAACCTCATGAAGTTATAACAAGGTTAATGTAACCTTACTTGAAGTCAAGTAACTTCAATGGGAAGTTATGATACCATTCACTTGAGGATTACGTAACACCGTTACAAAGCTATAATTTCACTGAGGTTAAGGTAACCTCACAAGGTTATAGTCGAGGTTAATGTAATCATAACTTGAAGTTGACGTTATACACTACTACACAAATTTTCAAAGAGACCACCGCAAAGACACCTGTTAGATTGTCTAACTGGTCTCTTATTAATAAGAAACCCCTCTTCTTTTACAACCGGTTTCTAAAGTCATTGATAGGACACCGGTTGGATAACTTAACCGGTCTCATAATTTAAGAGACCATTTATTTATTGTAAACAGTTTCTTAGAGTTAGGTTTCAACTTATATAACCGGTTTCTTAAAATATTTAAGAGACCACAATAATTAAGTGGTCTCGAAATTCATTAATATCATCATCATCATTCATCATCACAACCGAACAATATCTCAACCATTGTGCATAATGCACGCCTCACTTCCCCCTTAAAACCGCCGAAAAAGAAATTTCAGATCAATTGAAATTCTACCCAAAATTCACCTCTAAAACCTCCAGAATCAATTGCACGATTTTGCCTAATTTCACCCTGAATTGCACCTAATTTACAACACATCTATAATTGTCATCGTCTTCTTCAATTATCAATGACTCAATTCGATCGCCTCTTTTTTCAAGTGTGGAACACTATCCAATTCTCTGAATTTTAGGTTTGTTTTCCCCCAGTCTTCTTCTTGCATGAGTCAGCTCTTTGTTTGATTTATATGTTCATGTTCATCTGATTTTGCTTGATTTTGCTCGAATTTGTTCGGTTCATATGATATTCCCGATTTTGCTCAAATTTGTTCATGTGGGTTTGATTTTGATAGAATTTGTTCATATGTTCATCGAATTCTGCTTGATTTTTCTCAGAAATAATTTACAATCTACGGAGTAAATTTCAACTTGTCAATTTTTAGGGTTTCTCTGATATTTTTCTGTATCCGCTGCAACTTCAAGGTAAAATTCTTCTTCAATTAATTCCAGATAAAAACTTTCTGATATTGGTTGCGACTTTGTGTTTGTGATGTTGTGAACGTCTGAAGGACTGTAGTAGCTGTTTTCTTGACGCATTTTTCATCACGGGTCAATGAAAACATGTTCTCCGTGGTTTCAAACAATGACAGTACTGGAGTAATAACAGTGATCTTGTGCTGGCAGGCTGTCGAAGCATTAGGAAAATCTCACACAGCTTGCAAGACAGTAGAAACCCCAATTCTATATCAGAAGCAGATGCTAATGACAATTTACTCAGAGCCTTATTCAATAAAGCAAGTCGAGAAGAAGTAGGCACATTGTTGGATGCAATGGGAATAACCCCAGGGCTTGTGACCAACCTTTTTAACGGACAGATGCAAAGTCGATCAAGGTAGCGTAGTGTCCAGTCTCAAGGGGATATGATCATCGCAAATGAACTTTGAGACTGGAGCTGATATTAGTTGATCTTTATATTTTTTTCATTATTAGATTTTCCATGTTCTTTTCAGATGATATTAGTGTGTTCAAGGGGTTAGATCAGCCCTTCCTCACATCCTGGTAAGTGTGACTAATCACCATGACTTTGTATTAGTTTAATTTTTTATTTTATTTGCTGACCTTAGAAAGATCTCATAGTCATTGGTGTTTATGTGGTAAAGTGATCCGTGTTGGCTTAGCTTTCAAATTTTGTTAATACAATAAAGAGTAATAAGTCTCTTTTATCCATAAAAAAATTAGTGACGGGTCAAATGATATCACATAATTGTTGAAGACAAACGCAGGGAGTAGTAAATTGTTTGCAATCGTCGACCCAAGTGGGTATTTTTTAACCCTATGACGTATATACTCGTCGCAAACAAGAATTTGTCTACAATGAAAGTTTGATGGTTTTTTTTGCTATTCTTGAGTGGTTTTGCAGGGGTTAGATAAGCCGATCATATTGTCGAGTAGCACTCGAGGAATGTCATCTAATATATAAGGTATGTATCATATTCGTACTGCATTTGATTTACATTGAAATTCATTCTAAGAAATCCCGGTTCGGTGTTCAGTTTTAATTGATGCTGTTACTAACATTATTATAGCCACCATTTAATTTTGAGTAGCCTTATGTTTTCTTATGTCATTAGGATCAGTACAGTGTAGCTCATTGAATAAGTTAAGTACACAACTAATTAGTAGCTTAACGAAACATCTTAAAAATTATTGTTAGATAAATCAATTTATTTATATTATTATACGTATACTACTATTATTATAGAGTAAATCTTAGGCCTCTGTCTTGTGTTGGTGGCCAATACAAAAAGAATATGGAGTTTTTTATTAGTTTACTTGTAGCTTTGAATCAAGATCATGTTTAGGTTCTTAGTACTCGTAATGAATTTGTAGTTGGCTTTCAATACGGTTTCATTAGTAAAAAAATATGTATGCAATGTACGTAATCTTATACGCAGTATGATACAGCTAGTAAATCTGAGTTTGGTGTGTTATCATAAACTGGAGTTGATATGTGCAGGTTTTCAAGGACTCGTGTTCGGGGCTCGTGGTTGAACGGACGAAGAGGAGAATTGGTAATAAACTCGAGGGCACGATCATCGCTACTTTTCTATTTTCCTGAAATTTTGTAGAATCTTACATTTTCTTCCAGTGGTATAAGATTGATTTTACATGTTGAAGAAGACAATTAATTTTTAATGAATGAATTTTTTATTGATTGCAAAAAAAAATATATTCTTACTTTCGTTATTGGTAAAAAAAATTTTTTTAATTTTATCAATAACCTAAGAGACCGGTTCCTTTGTAAAACTGGTCTCTTAACAAAACTCAAAGAGACCAGTTTCTTTGTAAAACTGGTCTCTTACCCACCTCTCCTCAAAGAGACCGGTTATAACCAACCTATGGTCTTTTATGTAAGAGTGAAGAGACCGGTCTTGGGTAATAACAGGTCTTATAATTTTATCAAAGAGACCAGTTATCTCAACTGGTTTCTTTAAGCTAAGACACCGGTGAGATGGAGACCGGTTGTTAACCGGTTTCTTAAGCAAATTTCAACCGGTCTCTTATGCCTTTTTTGTAGTAGTGATAGTAGTTATACTATGACACCACCTTCGGGTTGACGTTATATACATAACTTCATTTTAGTAGACAAGGTTAATGTAGCCTTACCAACCTTACCTTAACCTTGAGTACTAATACACGTTAATTGTTCAGGGTTATACTTTGTTAAACCTTAACCTTATCACTAATTGAAGGTGATAGTCGGTTGTGCTATAACTTCATTATGTTATCGTTGTTTGATTACCTCTACACTCGTTCTTTTGGAACAATCAGTTATATTGTTCTACCTTCGAGTCGTGATATTTATCACGATTGGTTAACACTTGGTATAGTCAATTACACTATCTAGGGCTATTTTTCCCTGGTATAGTTAGTGACACTATAATAGATCTGATTACTACATAGTGTAGTCAGTTACACTGTACTACGTTGAAGTCGTGTGGTTGCTCACGCAGTTGGCAGTCAGTTACACTGTGCAACGTACATGATGGTTAGTGATATCGATGACGGTAGTATCAGTTACATACTATCAGAATGAACCAATACTGCTCGCAAGAGGTTTAATTGGTCTATGTTCGGTGGGTCCAGATTCGTCAGTTACACGTTCTGGAGTCCCGTGTGTCGTTCGATGTACAGTTACTGCGTCGAGAGTTCTGGCCAGGTCTTAGACATATAGTCGTCAGTTACACGCTATACATTATACCGTGGAGTATCAATTACATACTTCATAAAACGGAGGGTCAGTTACACGCTCCGTGTCAGAGGGTCAGTAACACGCTCTGACTAGTTAGAGTATCACTAACATACTCTAGCCGGTGTTTATTCTATTTCCTATACGTCTTTGTATGAAGTCTGTTGTTACTTACTCCGACATGCATGGATGGATACGTAGTATCTATCTCGATCGTTATGTTTAATAATAACATCGTGGATGATTTGATATAAATATGTCGTGTCCGTTGAGTCATGAGTTGTTTATGGATTGCAATAAATTATATGATTGTGTCTAATAACATGTTGGTCATGTGTATTGATATCTTCACTTGTCGTTTGATTATGTTATCTTTTATTATTATTGCTATTCATGTTCAACGTGTTGTAACCATGACTGGGAGAACATCTAGTTGCTCCCCACTGACTGTGGACCCCCCCTTTCAGGTCTTTCGAGTTGCTGTTGAATGTGATGATGTTGGGGAAGACCTGTGGAGAGAAACCTTTATTTAAGTTTCTTTTGATTTTCATTCCGAACACTTTTGAATAATGTATTAGTTTGAATGTCAAGATAGTGACGATTCGGATTTGGTTGGGTGTTTCAGCCACCTTTGACCCTATTATTTATACTATTTATATTATTATTTTGTTTTTAAAAATCCGGGTTGTTACATATGCCCTACGTAGGTCGGTCGTGCCTTGACGAATAAGGCGGACTCGGGAAAGGGAGGAAACTTGTGATGTAAGATCGACGGAGTTCCGACGCTAAAAACCTTCTACATACTATGAAAAGACCCGACACACGGTTAACGGTAGGCCCTATAATAAGGAAGGTTTTCGAAAAGTTGAATGTTTGAAATTTTGAAATTTCGATTATCGAAAATGAGTTCCCGACAATTTAAAAATCGAAAAGATGGCGTCTCGAGGATTTTGAAAAATCGAAACAGAATTTAGAAAAGTTCGAAAATCAAAGTGGTGTCGAAAATTCGGGAATTGAAATGGATAGCATGCCGACTAGAAAATAGGCTATTTTGAGTCAAATCGTAAGTCCAAACTTCGGCGGCATTCCGAGTTTTAAAAATTGGATGTTTTTTGAAAAAAAATGCATTTTTTTTAAATGATGGTTTTTTGAAAAAAGACATGGAAACCAAGTAGCACATAGTCACGCAAGCATTATAAAGACGCTATGTTTGCTTTATACTAAGTCTCGGTCGGTCATAATCGGGACTGTACCAACATCGACGGCTTTCTCGTAAATCAGGACGGACTTAATCTACGAAGGATTGTAGGGGGCTGCTTGGATAGTAATAGCATTATCTATAAAGCTGCTGTTGTTGCTTGGACCGCTTGTCACTATGAAATCTGGACCCAAAGGAACTTGGCTAGAATGGAATTTCGACTGAAGAAACCGAGCTTGATCGTTGACGAGATAATAAGGTATGCTAAGAAGAGAATCAGGAGCAAAGTAACTACCAATATTACTAGATTCGAAAGGGAGTGGCTTCGGAAATCGGGTATTATCTAAATTGTACTAGTATTATGCTTTGTCGGTTGCCTAAAGTGGACTGCTTAGGCTAAAGTTCTGATTCCTCGATTGTAATCTATACATTTGATCAGTAATATAATTCACATTTTACCAAAAAAAAAAGAACGGACTTCCTAAGCCGAATTGGTCTTAGAACATGTCGCAAAACCCATACGAGTTCGGCCATAGATGTGTTTAGCGCACCCATTTAGGAATGCACCGTGGTATAGTGGGACGTCGGTCACAAGTAACCGGCCCGGGAAAAATTTGGGTTATGCATGAACCATCAAACTAAAGCGCGTACATTAATAATCGAACGATTTCTTTTCGAGTCTCACCCTAGGAACCCCGATTGTAACACCCCGTGTTTTTGACCATTTTAGTTATTTATAATAACGATTAATATTAATAAATCGAGTTTCGACAAACTATTTTATATAGTAATATTCAATTCTTGTGCCTTTGGAACCTTTCTATTTCACTTCATTGTTTGCAAAACTGAAATTTCTGTCGTTATCGCAATTCTGCGCGATTTCGTAAAACGGTTCCTATTTTCTCATACGGACTCCGATTGAGGTATTTCAAAAGCCTAAAATGGTATTATTCAAAATTATAATTTATAATTTCATCATAAAAATATTGTACTGGACAGCTCCTTTACTACGAAAATCGTCACCTGACGAATCGTTTCTTGACATTCGATTTTCGTACTTCTTTCCTAACCATTGTGTGACCAAATAAACTCAAAAATATCAACCTAAGGCATGCCATACTGTCACTTTGAAGTCCAAGCCTCAAAATATGCTCTTCTAATCAAAAACACCAAATAGGGTAATGTACCTCTTAAAGTATGATTAGCTACTTTGAGTAATTGTCAAATTCTTGTCCACCCTTTGCTCCCCCAGCATTTGGACGACCAAGACCCCTTATAAACAGCCTCGTATGCCCATTTAGCTTACTTATTCATCCATCTTTTACCTTCCTTCAACTCCCTTCAAAAAACCAAAGAAAACAACACAAGTTTTCACAAGTTCTTAAGGTGTTTCAACCATAATTTTTGAAGAGCTCTAATCCCTTTTTCTCTTATCTTATACTACTTATTTTCAAGTTTATTTAATATTATAACTACTAACTTAGTTTGTTTTTGTGTCATTATAACTAATTTATGAAGAGGAGCAAGAGAAAAGGGGCATCGATCTTCGTTTTCATATATGATGTAGAATTGATTATTTATGCTTAAGGTAACCTAACTTTTCTTCTCCCTCAAATCTCTTAGTATAGTGTTTAGACTCTAACTAACATATAACATCATGTTTAGGACTAAATAATTAGATCACCAAGTTTAAAGTTAACTATTTGTTGATTTATCACTTAACAATACATGCTGTAAAATGGATTATGCGATGTATGATGTATGTTTACGATTTGTCTGTGTAAAATATATTTCGAATTAGCCTTAGGTTCTGTAGACACTCACATTTTGACCGCCAGTTGTCTATAGCAGTTTCCAAAAAACACCTGATGATGATCGGACGCAAACGTGTTTCTACGCGCTCGGATATGGGGTCGAAACCATTAGTTGCTGGCTTGGGCTTTTTAGGAGTTCTCACAAAATTGACCTCAAATTCAGGCCCAGCGAGTCATATCCAATCAAATAAGACTAATTTGGGTCAAAACCGACACCATAAATAAAACCATCTTTTAGCGACCGGGTCAAAACCCGGTCAAAGCCGTTTCCGAAGAGCAAATCCACGGTCCTCATTCAGGCGGGCCATTTGATCAAGTCCATCAAGGCAGTAAACCCTAGATAAGGTGCATAGCTTGGCCTATATATACAACCTCATGCATGCAACTTGAGACAAATTTTTTTGCAGCCCTACTTTACACACATATCATACAACCCTAATCTCACACTTTCAAAAACCCTAACCCTAGCGTTTAGGAATCGAAACCCTAACTTCCATAACTTAACTTATATTAGCCTCGATTCCTCCGTGCTAAAGCCACAACTAACGAGATCTATCCGAGACTAAGAAACATGTAGGTTGAGGGTGCGAAATCCCATCTTTCTCTTTTCTCTTCCTCGAGTGTCGTCCGTGTCGTCGTCCGTCGTCGTTGTCTTTTTTGTTTTATTCGTGTCTATAATATCTTTAATATCTTTAATATAAAACATTAAAATACTCGCTAGCTAATTCGTGTCGAATATGAGGGATGACGGGATAAGAAAACACGAATGCAAGGTTGTTTCATCCGACGCGGCCGGTCGCTTATCCCGACACCTCGAATGTTTGATTGTTGAAGCGAGTCAACGTCAACAAAGTCGTTTTTATTTTCGTCACATCGGCATCAATATCGCATACATCGATTTCTAAAACCCCTTTTTTTTATTCGCGTTTTTTATTCAAGTTGAGTCGAGACCTTTGGATGCGGATCCGACATCAAACAATTCGCAAGAATTAATTATGACGTCGGGATGCGGAGGGAATCAAGTCGAGTTTTTTTTAATTCAAGTGTCGATCTATTAGATTCGATACCAATTCAATAATTGTATGTCGAATCTAACGATCTAGTCAAATAATTTAACTAACACGGTTTTTCGTTGATGCTAAAATAGTTGTCATATAATTCGTTAGAATTAAGACACTATAAACGCGGAGGAAATCTATATCGTTTTAGTTAATTTAAACGACTTATATTATTTTCTTCCAGTTTTTCCTTTAATATTCCATATCGATTCAATAATCGAGTATGGGATATGACGAGTATCAAAATTAGAATCGAGTATAAATCCCATAATATTTATACCCGGTTCAACAAAATCAACCATTTATCAAAATCCGAATCGAGCATAAATTACATAATATTTATGTCCGATTCGGCAGAATCAACGATTTATTCAAAATCGAAAAGCAATCACGCAATCCATAAATTACGAGGCGAACCCTAGTTCGTACAGGGGGCACTCGATCGAGTGCCTAGCACACTCGTTCGAGTGGCACCCCAAAAAATGAGACAGAATGCCTTTTCGACCACCATTCGGCCGAGTCTCGCAATGACTTGATCGAGTGGCAGCATACTCGGTCGATTTCGTCAATAACTCGATCGAGTAGGGTCTAAAATACGGGACAGAAGCTTCTTTCGGGGACCACTCGGTCGAGTCCGTCAATGACTCGATCGAGTGGCCTTATCACGACAAATACCATGAGTCCCACATCGCTTTTCTACTCTCGATAATACTTTTTTATGACTTAGGTCAACACGTGTCAAATCTATCACGTGAAATATCACTTTTCAAAACCATGCATCATCCTATTTACATCATTCCATTTTATTCTATATTATTCGCAAACCGTTATTATCGTTATTTACCGTTACTAACACGTTTGTTTCCATCTTTGTCGATTTTATTTCCGTTGTTTATTTTATTGTAATAAAATGAACCCGCATGCTAAATATAACTTTGATGTTAATATTAGTTGTATTGAATCGATCTAGAAACCCGTTCAATTTCTCACATGCTTAGGGAAAACAACGTTTGCATATCATTTAACCGAACTACTAACGCGCGTATTAGAAAGTCATTCGATATCCTAGTAGAGGCCGCTAAGTGCGGGCGGGGTTGGGTGTTCTTTGTGAACTTCCCAACACGTACCCTCACTCCTTACTCAGAACCATGGTTTCCGGATATCCGAATCCATTGGCACACGAGAGTCATTCAATACACGGTATCCGATAATGTCGGTATCGGTATCAAATGCAAAGGGACGAGCCCAATAAACTCTGACATCGGAAATGAGCCATACTTTGTGCATGGCCCACTACGACATAGAGTGGGTTCGAACGGGCCCGAACTCTCACAACGTTTGGTGGCGACTCCACTTCGATTTAAATTTTGAATTCGATCCATTCTCATATGGAGATTCATTCGCCTCCCCAAACCCGCGCGTGGCCGCGTCGGGGTGGACCTATGTAATGTCCACAATTTGGCGACTCCGCTGGGGATTAACTGATGCGTGACTTACCATCGGCATCCTCAGGTGAGACTCGAATAGAAATCGTTTGACTAGTACAATACGCGTTTTAGTTTTACGGTTCATGCATCACCCTATATTTTCCCGGGCCGGTACTCGCGACCGACGTCCCACTATGCCGTGATGTACTCCAATATGGATATGTCAAAGGTGTCCATAGCAGATTCGTATGGGTTTCGCGGCATGTTCTAAGCTCAACTCGAGTTAGAGAATCCGTCCCGATTCACGTCTAGGCTATGTGCACTGGTATAGACCCTTTATAGACCGACCGAGACTTAGCGTAAAGCATACATGGTGTCGTCATAATGCTTGCGTGACTATGTGCTACTTGGTTTCTGTGTCGTTTTCAAAAACCGTCATTTAAAAAAGTGCATCTTTCCAAAATATTCAAATTTTCAAAAACCCGGATGCTACCAAAATTAGGACTTACGATTTGACTCAAAGCAGCCTATTTTTAGCCGGTATTCTACCCATTTCAAAAAATTCAAAAATTCCCGACTTTTCAAAAAAATCGGACCTGACGGCATTTTCGCCGATTTTAAAAGTCGGGATCCTGCTTTCGATTTTCAAATTTTCGGAAATTCATTTTTGATATTCAAAATTGCGAAATTCCAAAAATGCATCTTTTCAAAAAATATCCAATTTTCAAAAACTCGGAAAGCTGCCGAAATTTAGGACTTATGATTTTACTCAAAATAGCCTATTTTCTACCCGGCATGCTGTCCATTTCCATATTAAAATTCTCGATCCGGGAAGCATACCGAATTCAGGACTTATGATTTTACTCAAAATAGCCTATTTCTAGCCGGTATTCTGCTCATTTCAAAACCCGGGACGTATACCGAATTTAGGACTTATGATTTTACTCAAAATAGCCTATTTCTAGCCGGTAGTCTACCCATTTCAAAACTCGAAAATATTTTCGAACTCTCAAAATTGAGGCCCAATACATTTTTTTTCTAATTTTTGAAAAATCGGGCCCCCTCCACCGAATTTCCTCCGGATTAAAAAAAAACATTTTCAAAACCTTCCTCTTCTTAGGACTTCCCGTATTTAGCATGTGTCGGGTCGTGTCATAAGTCGTCGAGGTCTTTAGCGTCGAAACTCTATCGATCTTACATCACGAGTTTCTTCCCTATCCCAGTCCGCCTTATTTGACTAAGGCATGGCCCACCTACGTAGGACATACTCCTACAAAGAAAGGCCCGTTTACACATTCAAGTTCAAAGTCTGAGAAATATCTCACATGGACCTTCCTTCGAACAGGACTCGGCCCACATAGCCGAATCCTAAGGAAGGCCCACCTTTCACAAGTCACCAGTCTAGGAGTCTTTTCCAAGTCAACCTTTTACAAGGCATAGCCCTATAACAAAAGGTTTATGACCCTTACGTCTAAGGGTCACTCCTCCAACACTTGAGTCTTAACAAAATTATCGATCCCACTTGGGGGATACCCTTCAGCAGAGCGATCAATCACAGTTGCTCTAAGGGTCATGTCTTACATGTGTTGTCTCACGTACCCCGCTTTTGAGTCACTTAGATGTCATACTATCTAAGTCCTATCTGAGTCCTTAGTCTCACTTGGGGGCTATTCTCCGACGGAGCGATTAATCACAGTCACTCCGAGAATCGTACCCTACACATTTGTCTAGGAGAGTCTAACCCGGCTCAAACTGGAGTCGTCTCTCCTCCCGCGCTATTTCCTATGCCTTGGTGAATTTGAAGTTCCAAAGCAACTTTTCTGATTACGCGGTATTCTTACGGACAGGCCACCGATAACCAGAAGCCAACACAAAATGCAAGAAACTCTGGATCAACTGACCACCGCACTGGCTAAGATCGAGACTCAATTGACCGCCATCCAAACCGACCAGACAGCCCTCGCCACTCTGTGAGCGCCATGGAGAAAGGGACTCCTCCTGCTAGATCTGAGCCCACCGGGCCCATAGCTGAACTAATCAGCATTGTTCGCAAGCTTGAAGAGCAGGTTCACTTGTCAACAAGCGACTCGATCCATACTGAAAATGCTCGTTCCTACTCGTCGTTGAACGATGAGTTACCTGCCAATCTCAACCTTACGGGAATACCGATGTTTGAGGGTACTGAAGACCCGGTCCATCACATCCGGGCTTTCAAAGAATTTATGGCTGTCAAGGGGGTGAAGTCCACCATGTTCAAACACTTGTTCGCTTCCTCCCTTGAGAAGCACCCGAAAGCCTGGTACTATAGGCTCGATTCCAAGAAGTACAAGACTTGGGATGATGTGGCAACAGAGTTCGCACGGAATTACGCTAATAATACCGAGATCTAGACTACGATGCGTACTCTGGAGGTTATGGCCCAAGATCCCAAAGAAGGGTTCACCAAGTACCTTCAAAGGTGGAGGGCCAACAGTGTAAAGTTGGTAGACAAGCCCAACGAGAAGACACTAGTGGAGGTGTTCATCAACAACCTCCTACCTTCCTACCGCGTCCATCTTAGGTATGCCGATATTTCAAACTTTGCGGTGCTTACCGAAATGGGCATTAGGATTGAAGACGATCTTGAACATAATGAAGATCTGGGTGAAGCTTCTACTGAAGGCTATACTGGACATTAACTCGAGTCCTTGGAAGCCGATGACTAATGACAACATCATCCGAGAGTCAGGATTTGATTTAAGTCCGAGTCTGAGTCCGACTCTACGATTGCTATTTCTTCCAAAGTCAAAGTCAGAGTAAGAGTCAATTGTATTCTGTCCTCCTTTTCAAAATTCAATAAAATCAGCTTTTCTATTTCTCATATATACTTTCCTTGTGTGTTTCCGTGAACATGATGAACACCATCGTACACTGTGAGCACACGCACGTGACTATTATAAGCACATCTATAATGACTGCAGGATATTGAGACCCGTGTTTTCCTTTACCTGTTCCATGTCTGACATAGAAAGCCACATAACTACCCTTAGTAGGAGCGGTATCGAATCTTATGACAAATCTAGGTAGTCTCCTAGTTTGGGTTCAAGATGGGAGGCAAGCCCACTTCTCACAATAAACACCCATCCAATAAGATCAACCAATCCCTACCTCAAGTGCTAGTCTGACCAACAGAAAAAAAAAATGAACAAGAAAAAATCCAAAGTCCAAGAAAAGCAAAAGCCGAAATAAAAAGCAGGCAGAAGAAGCACCCATGACCGGGACTAAAAGGCCAAAAAAAAAAAAGCAAAAGGCCCAAAACAAAAGAGCTGACCATGATAAAAAAGAACTTCCAAAAACCCATGACCATGATCAACGGCAAGTGAAAGTCCCATGACCAGGGTACGGTCAAAAAATTCATACCATCAAATAAGGGAAGATAATCAAGCTGGTCAGCTAACACCACATCTAGCCTTCCCACATTGCAACCCTCAAGACCTTCTCGAGACCTAGGCTAGAGGCAGCCCGGAATTTCGAGGATTCAAGCTCCATAGGATATCCCTAACCATTAGGGCCAGACATGGAAACCAGATCCCGCATTATCAAATCTACCCCAATCGAAGTTCGAGCCATTTTTGCTCGACTTCCCTCTTGCACAACAACTACAACACAACACAACAGAATTCAAAAACCAGAGATCAAAACTCGTCAAAGACCACCCGAGATCAAAACTCATCAATCCCGAGAGCAAAACTCGTCAAATCCCTTACCTAATCATACACAATCCCGAGAGCAAAACTCGTCAAATCCCTTACCTAATCATACACAATCCCGAGAGCAAAACTCGTCAAATCCTATCCCAATTCTTCTCATCCAAATCAGTTACCAGCCCCATACATGGGAATTCAACTTGCAGTCGGCATAGAACATGCCCAAATAGTTTACACCACCTCTGCGGGCTACCACGGAGAACGCTCACAGTCACAGGATCAACATCCTAACTATTCTAACCCTTTGATCAAGACGTCATTGGGAATGCACCTAGCCGACACCGTCAATATGGCTAGTAATACACGAAGTCCTATTAGATTAGGCACCATAATATATCTTTCAATTCATTGAACTACGACATGGTTTGATTTCACTACACGTGAATACGTAGGCAGCCTTTCAACAGAGGCACAACCACCCCCATTGACACACATTCAAAAGCGCCATCATTCCGGTCACAACACCATCATGTTCTCAACAGCTAGCTTTGCCGTCCTGGGGTCTTCTCTTAGGCAGAAAACCTCCATCCACTCACGAAATCCAGATAAATTCAAAAAAATCTAGCCTCATTTCTATAGTGTGTCCTAGTACTCGTCTCAGTCGAAGACAAGAATCTGTTAAGGACTCGAAACAGCACCACAAAAGAGCACTAGACTACGACATTGCTATTGCCAAGTCCTGTCGTGCCAAAACAGTCTCATTACAGACTATTGCAATCCCCCCATAGCATATCCTTCCCATTCCGAGGATTTGACCAAGTTGCCACTCGCCTAGGCTACGGAATAGCGCAACTTAAGAGTCTTGTTAGGTGGCCCACCCCCCTACCGAGTCACGGTCCAACCCCTCGAGAGTCCAGTCGTGTCTGTCAACTCGTCCGGTCACGTCCAGAGTCGAGTCTGTTGGTATACCTCTCTCTTCAAATTCTCATTTTAAAATTTGCAAAATTTAGCCATTTGAAAAAATCCTTTTCGACAAGGTCAAATTTCAGTCTATTTAAACTGCAAATTTCTTTTCTACCCGTTTCCATTTTGAAAACCTAGCACGTGAGTTGCTTTCAGGATTTCGATTTCAAAAGAAAGAAAAAATTATTTTCCCCAACGCGAGTCATGTTTTTACCTACGTGTTGCATGCAAAATTTTATGTAACTTATACAGGTACGACTCAAGACCGCATAGCTCACGTATCTCCCCAGCGGAAGGCCCAAGCCGGCATTTTTCACGGGATGGGCCCACATACAGGCGCACCCGAGACTTACACGACAAGTCTAAATTCCCCATGGTGTTATCGTCATCAGCTCAGGTATGACTTCTATTTTATGGCTAGTGGGCCCTTTCACGCAAGTCTAATGGACTATAAACGACCCGATCGGAAGTCTGCCAGGTCTTAATTCTCGATTGGCCTGGTAGCTACTCTAACTTTGGCCTTGTCCAAGCCTCAATCAGAGTGGGGGCTCTGTAGACACCCACATTTTGACCGCCAGGTGTCTATAGCAGTTTCCAAAAAACACTCGATGATGATCGGACGCAAACGTGTTTCTACGCGCTCGGATATGGGCTCAAAACCATTAGTTGCTGGCTTGGGCTTTTTACGGAGTACAAATCTCACAAAACTGACCTCAAATTCAGGCTCAGCGAGTCATTTCCAATCAAATAAGACTAATTTGGGTCAAAACCGACACCAGAAATAAAACCGTCTTTTAGCGACCGGGTCAAAACCCGGTCAAAGCCGTTTCCAAAGAGCAAACCCACGGTCCTCATTCAGGCGAGCCATCGGATCAAGTCCATCAAGGCACTAAACCCTAGACAAGGTGCATAGCTTGGCCTATATATACACCCTCATGGATGCAACTTGAGACAACTTTTTTTTGCAACCCTACTTTACACACATATCATACAACCCAAATCTCACACTTTCAAAAACCCTAACCCTAGCGTCTAGGAATCCAAACCCTAACCTCCATAACTTAACTTAAATTAGCCTCGATTCTCCCGTGCTAAAGCCACAACTAACGAGATCTATCCGAGACTAAGAAACATGTAGGTTTTCGATGCCTGTTTCCTCGACTTCGTCGGAGGGTGCGAAATCCCATCTTTCTCTTTTCTCTTCCTTGCGTGTCGTCCGTGTCGTCGTCCGTAGTCGTTGTCTTTTTTGTTTTATTCGTGTCTATAATATCGTTAATATAAAACATTAAAATACTCGCTAATTCGTGTTGAATATGCGGGATGACGGGATAAGAAAACACGAATGCAATGATGTTTCATCCGACACGGCCGGTCGCTTATCCCGTCACCCCGAATATTTGATTGTTGAAGCGAGTCAACGTCAACAAAGTCGTTTTTATTTTCGTCACATCGGCATCAATATCGCATACATCGATTTCTAAAACCCTTTTTTTTATTTTATTCGCGTTTTTTTATTCAAGTTGAGTCGAGACCTTTTGATGCGGATCCGACATCAAACAATTCGCAAGAATTAATTATGACGTCGGGATGTGGAGGGAATCAAGTCGAGTTTTTTTTTTAATTCAAGTGTCGATTTATTAGATTCGGTATCAATTCAATAATTGGATGTCGAATCTAATGATCTAGTCAAATAATTTAACTAACACGGTTTTTCGTTGATGCTAAAATAGTTGTCATATAATTCGTTAGAATTACGACACTATAAACGCGGAGGAAATCTATATCGTTTTAGTTAATTTAAACGACTTATATTATTTTCTTCCAGTTTTCGCTCTAATATTCTATATCGATTCAATAATCGAGTATGGGATATGACGAGTATCAAAATTAGAATCGAGTATAAATCCCATAATATTTATACCCGGTTCAACAAAATCAATGATTTATCAAAATCCGAATCGAGCATAAATTACATAATATTTATGCCCGATTCGGCAGAATCAACGATTTATTCAAAATCGAAAAGCAATCACGCAATCCATAAATTACGAGGCGAACCCTAGTTAGTACAGGGGACACCCGATCGAGTGCCTAGCACACTCGGTCGAATGGCACCCCAAAAAACGAGACAAAATGCCTTTTCGACCACCACTCGGCCGAGTCTCGCAATGACTCGATCGAGTGGCAGCATACTCGGTCGAGTTCGTCAATAACTCGATCGAGTAGGGTCTATAATACGGGACAGAAGCTTCTTTCGGGGACCACTCGGTCGAGTCCGTCAATGACTCGATCGAGTGGCCTCATCACGACAAATACCGTGAATCCCACATCGCTTTTCTACTCTCGATAATACTTTTTTATGACTTTGGTCAACACGTGACAAATCTATCACATGAAATATCACTTTTCAAAACCATGCATCATCCTATTTACATCATTCCATTTTATTCTATATTATTCGCAAACCGTTATTATCGTTATTTACCGTTACTAACACGTTTGTTTCCATCTTTGTCGATTTTATTTCCGTTGTTTATTTTATTGTAATAAAATGAACCCGCATGCTAAATATAACTTTGATGTTAATATTAGTTGTATTGAATCGATCTAGAAACCCGTTCAATTTCTCACATGCTTAGGGAAAACAACGTTTGCATATCATTTAACCGAACTACTAACACGCGTATTAGAAAGTCATTCGATATCCTAGTAGAGGCCGCTAAGTGCGGGTGGGGTTGGGTGTTCTTTGTGAACTTCCCAACACGTACCCTCACCCCTTACTCCGAACCATGGTTTCCGGATATCCAAATCCATTGGCACACGAGAGTCATTCAATACCAGGTATCCGATAATGTCGGTATCGGTATCAAATGCAAAGGGACGAGCCCAATAAACTCTGACATCGGAAATGGGCCATAATTTGTGCTTGGCCCACTACGACATAGAGTGGGTTCGAACGGACCGGAACTCCCACAAAGTTCGGTGGCGACTCCACTTTGATTTAATTTTCAATTCGATCCATTCTTATATGGAGATTCATTCGCCTCCCCAAACCCGCGCGTGGCCGCGTCGGGGTGGACCTATGTCATGTCCACAGGTTCCTTCATGAAAATTTTAGATTTGAATGTCTAGAAAATGATAAAAATATGAAAAGTAAGTTTTTATGAATATATATATTTAGTATTGATTTATTTCTTAAATTGGTACTGTATGATTTTATGTACTGTCTGAGAAAATAATATGTTTCCTGATGTTAAACATTTTTTTTGGACTTGGAAATCTTATATTATGTTCCTGATGATGTCTAGTATGTGTACATCAAATTTCATATAAATCCATCATATATACTTTCATTTATAAAATTTGTACTAAAACGGGTCAGATCTGGAAAGAATATTTTATTTAAGAACATTTATAAAGTATTTTAATTTACATTTCTGGGGATAAGTTATGTACAAGTACAGGTATCCCAAATAAAAATTTGGTTCACTTTTCGGATGTTTAAGTATTTTAAACGATTTAAAAGAAAGTTTTGAAAACTGTACTGCTTTCGTTTTTAATTTGTTAAAAATAACAAAACGTATTATTTTTGAAAAATGAATTTATATCTGAAAACCTAACTCATAAAAGTATGTTGAGTATGCAAATCGAAAGTTAAAAATAACATTTCAAAAATAACTCATTTAGTATCCTTAATAATATTATCGATTTTGTTATTACTTAAAGTTACTTTTGTAAAACTCTATGTTTTGAGAAATATGATACCTAATAAGGTTAAAAATGATTTTTATGATTATTATTGATTTATTTGGTGTTTGAAATATTTTACTAAGTATAAATAGGCTTTAAGAGATATGTATACTTGTACAAATACGAAACCGTATAAAAATACTAAATACGTACACTTGAACAATAAATGTACTAAATACTTGTGCCCAAAAAGAATAGAGTACTAAAGGACCAATAACCCAAAAGTACTAACTTAAACAATGCTTAAATGTGAAAACAACACTTAAACTTTATAATAAGCACTTACGGACTAATTAGTGACTAAGTCAAAATTAAGGGTTAACTAGTCTATCTTTGTCAAACTTTAGCTTTTTAAGTCAACATAGACCAAGTCAAGATAAAGGAACCTATCTTATATTAAATAATGTACTTAGAAATAAATGAATCTTTTATTAAATCTCAACTAATGAACGCTTCAAATAATATATCTCAAATAAAATGTTCCAAATCTCTTACATCAGTATACTAAAACCATCAGTTATGTATACTAAATATATATCCTTTCCGTTATGACTTCATCATAACTCTGTCACATTTTGACCTTATGTTTCATCTTTTTCCAAGCTTTATTTTCAATTTTGGGTTTAATCATATTTATTTTTATTTTAAAGGATTTTAATTCTTTTAAATCTATTTATTTAATTTTCTTCGTAAACTATTTATTTTTCCGCTAGGAATTTTATTACCCATCGTATTTAAGCTCGGATTTGAGTTATTCCTTTTTCTACAAATGTCTAAACATATTTTTATAATATTTTCAACTAGTAAATATTTTTATTTACGAAAACTTAGCCATTAATGATTTTATTACGAAGGTTCGTAAATAATTATTTTCTTACGCGAGGTTTACTCGAATTACTTGGAAATGCCTTTAACTATTTTACGATTATACTTTTTATCAACTTACAAATTATTTGAGACATTTTCCTCATATTTTGGACCGACAAAGCTCCTTGTCACAATTTTACTACGTTTTATTAATACGATTCATTTTATTACGTAAACCGAAAAGATATGATTATTTCCCTTCTCATTTAATTGTTGCATTATTGCCTAAACTCTTCACACTCCCTCTTAACCTCATTGGATTCCTCAAATTATTTATTCTCATTTAACCTTAAGAAAGCTTCCAACTCTTTTACATTCATTTCTCATAAAAAAATAATTCAATACCCTATTTTCTTCTTCCTTGGCCGTGAGACTTCTTCCTCCTTATTGGCTGATACTTGCTCTATTTTGAGTCACAATCGTCTCATTTTTTTTATCGTCAAATTAATCCTTTTTCCGAGCCTATCGTTAAGGTAATAATCGATTATGTTTTCGATCGTTATTCACCTTGATTTTCTTAGTTTATCTCATAGTATTTTTCTACCATGAATTTTGTGTATGGTAGGTTTCGTGGACGATCCCGAGGTCGACGAGTATATTATTGATTCCGATTTAGATTAGAGGTAACGTCGATGTTACTCGGTATTTCGTGATTTTAATTGTGTAATTGCATGTATATTTTTATATTTCATTTTTGACAATATATGTATGTCATATAATCTGTAAAATTTTTGTAAGTTAAAAATTTGCATGTTTCGATATTTTTATCGCTTTTACGAGATTAACGATTAAATTGTTGTACTAATTTGTAAAATCGTAATATTCGGCCTAAACTTGTAATATATAATTATATTCTGTAAAAATAAAGTTTTTAATGATTTTTAATAATTTGGTATTTTTATGATTTTTTTGATATCAATTATTGATTTTTACCGTTTACGAACAAAAACGATTAAAACCCGATTTTTATTTCTAGTACTTAAACATTTTATTTTAATCTGAAATTTGACGTGGATAATCTTTCTGATGAAAAATCATTTTATGAATTTTTTCATAATTTTTCGGGATTATTAAGTGGGTGAATTAATTAATCACTTTAAATCATCGTTTATCGTTAAAACCGTATGTGTCGTTTAAATTCTCGATTTCTGGTCTTTTGTTTAAATTTTGGAAAAAAAATATTAGTTTCTGGAAAATCATTATTTTTAAGTTTAATAATAATTTTTGGATATTAATACTTAAATCGTTTTGTAATTACTATTTTTATTAATCGTTATTGTTGAGATTAGACGATTAACGAGAAAACCCTTTAAAAACCGAGTTTAAGGGTTCTGGAAAATTCTCTTTTCTGGACAGAATGTCCAAAAATATATTTTAGCTATTTTACGTAATTTTTGATCTATTTATTAAAGTCTTTAAATAATAGTAATGATTTTTGGACAAAATTTCGATTTATCGTTAAAATGCTTCGTCTTACCTAAAAGAATTATTTTTCCAGCAATTTTGTAAATATTTAAATCTGAAACTTTGATAGTTAAATCACCCCTTATCATATTCTAATTTTTTTTAATGGTTTAATTAAATAAAACACGTTAAAAGATTTATTTTTACATTTGCCGTAAAATCCTATTTATGTTCGTATTGTCGAAACTAATAATAATTAGGGAATTTTAATTTTATAAATTTTGGAAACACCCTAATTAGTAGTATTAAAATGTTTAAGACATTTTTAATCATTTCATAAACACTTGTATGATATTTTAATAATTTCATGAACTCAAATGTTTTCACTTTAACAATTAATATCGTTAAGGCCGAAAGTATTAGTTTTATAAATCTACATCTTTTACTAAAAACGTTTTATTAGTATGAACTAATATTTTCGCTATTTTGATATGATGCTATTTTTGTAAAGTTTGTAAATATAAAAGCTTCCTAAAATAGAAAGTTTCCTCTTTTGGAAGGCGATCCGTTTTCCCTTTTGTTCTCTTATTATTTACAATGATTATATCCTTTTGAATATCGATAATGGCTTTGTTTTGGAGTTATCGAATACGGACAAGTGTGGGGTTAGAGTAATATAGTCTAGGATGTACATTTTTGCCATCAACTGTAAGGCTGATGTGTCTTTATGGGGCACATTGGTTGTTGAACTGAGCATGGTTTGTGTTCAGGAGAGTGTGCATTGTGCCCTTAAACTTAGATATAGCATCGTGTAAGTCGCGTCGGGTTGAACTGGATATGGTTTGTATCCAGGAGGGGTGTATACTACTTAAACCAGGACCTCGCTGCACGCAGTCCTGTTATAGTTGAGTTGCCTAGTTAGAGACTGGATTCTGTTATGAGTTAAGTCTACAGTTCTCGATGCTAGTTTCCAGTATTATCCTAGTGAAAGTCTAGCCTTGTGCACACTGATCGAATTTCCATAACGCCATTTTTGAATATTATTATTATCGATTGATTTTGACTTGCAGGTTGGCAAGTGTTTTAAGTTTCGCTGAAAACTTATTTTTATTATATCGTTTTAATGTTTTCTCTTTCTAAGTATTTTGATATAATAATACTATTATTTTTCCATATGATATAATATGGCTGGGAGAACGTCCGAGTTACTCCCCACTGACGTGGCTGTTATGTTTATAACATGACAAATATTTGCTGCTGGGTTTTGGGTGTGAGCTAGCGAGTAGCGTGGATCCTACTCTTTCTTCATTCGATTTATGGATTTGTATAAACCCGTTTGAAGATTTTTACCTTTAGCCCTTTTGTAAAAAGAGGTCTTTGTATTGACTTACCTTTTCTTTTAATAAGATATAGTTTGTCAGTGTGTTTTAATCCCAACTGTACAGTGTTTCTGCCACTGTATTGTGTTAGATTTTCTAGGGGATTACCGTTTGTATCAGAGCATCACTGCTCCCAATGCTTACACCTGAAATTAGGGAAAATACCAGTAAATTATTTAAACAGTAAATAAAAATATTATTAGAGATGGGTAGAAACAAGTAAGGACTTATTTGTTTAGCTTTCCTGTTCCTGAAACTCAATGGTTAGCATTGAATATTTATTGTCCAAGAAGAAGATAAGTGGACAAGAGGTTGACATGATGCTGCTCCAGATTGGGACAAGACCTTCTTAGAACTCTCAATGCCTGCTGACTCGAGTGGATAACTTGGTGCTCCAAGAAAGATGCCGATGGTGACTCTTCAGCTCCGGTTTAGTTCGCTTAAGCCACTGGCCAGATGATGAAGAGTAGATTCTAGTTCGTTGACGGTACAACAGACTCAGATGTGAAATCACTTTGGATCCGGATGGAGAGACCCAATTCTACTATGCTCGTATCTCTACGAGATGATGAAGATATCCCGCGATTTCCTTTGTGGAACCTTAGAGGTCCGAACATTTCCGTCTCATTTTAGATCTTAGTTATCTAGGATCATCATTCTTTTCCTTCTTCCTCCACTTCTTTCAACTCTTTTTTTCTAAATTCTTGCCTTTATTCTTGAGGCAAATCTTCGACTAATTTTCTTACTTTACCATCTTTCCTCTTGAGATTCTTGGTTTGACCAAATTCCGTCTCAGTGGACCCCGTGAAAAGTCATAGATGCTTGAGGTTTAGTACACCCTTGTTACATGGTTTGAGGATTGTGAGTATACTCTGTTATCTATCATAGTAAGCTTTTGAGGATCGATTTGAATGATAAATTGTCGATTAATGGAATTAGGTTGGTACTTGAGACACTGAACCTTGGGTTATAGGTTACTTTGATTACTTTGGAGTACTTAGAGCTGAATATATTTTGGAGTAGTAAGAGTATGTCATATTTGATGGATACCTTGTACCTAACCTAGAACCGAACTAAGTGTAACTGATAATATCACTTTGGGATTCTTACCTAATGCATATTGGTCGATACATCGTGAATATTTGAGATCTTAGAGTATCGTTTAAGATGTTAGCCTAAGTGTTGTGGTACCATTTCAAGTCCTCGTTAATGTTTAGTAAATTTTGGGTTGACATAGATTAAACCTTGTTTCTTATGGAATAGATTGTTGATCGTTGATGTAAGGTTGTAACCTACGAACTTTGGAGTTGAATGACCTAAATTTTGGGATAGATCATTGTTAACCTTGAAGAAGAGAAACATATTACACAATTAGTGGTTGGATTTATTGTGTTGTTTTGAGGAATACTATAATACAGATCATCTTATTGGGACTTTTAGGTCAGAACTCTTTGACCAGCGAGATTGTGCCTTCGTTGAGTTATTAAATATATTGTGGTTGCACCGTGGTGATTTAAAATTTGATGGGCTCCTAGAAATATTAGTCGAATGACATATTTGAAGATGTGAGTGTCTGCTATTACCTATAGATTTGAGCGTGTTTAAAGATTTGTTATACGTTCCTAACTCCTGTACTTGCGGCATTATAAATATGTTGATGATCATTTTTGAGGATTTCGTACCCGAGCTTTGTTAAATTGGTGGACCTTATTAGTGTTCCTTACTCGAGAAATTTGGAGTATACTTCGAGTTCAAACCTTATGAGCTTCGAGTTTAGAAACCTTATCGATTGTGAGTTTGGTTGTGTTTTGATAACCGTTGGAATCTTAATTAATGGATTAGTCTAAATCATTTGTGGATTCTTACCATACCAATTGAAAAATTATATAAGTATGTAAGACTTAATTTTGGAGGTTGTGGCCGTTGACAATTTTGGAGGTTGTAGATTGAGTAGGCCCACCCTGTACCGATATTGCACTTAGTGTTAGTTGATGGGCCAATTAGGAACCCGTGTTTGTAGGTGTCGTGCTAGGAATCTCGAGATGGTTAATTTTCTCTAATATCCTTGAGAGCTCTGTCTGACTCTCAACTTCGTTTTCCTTTCTGCTTCTCTTGAATTCTGTTACACCAAATGCTGCCAACCCCTTTGACATTTATCGATTTTGAAAACTTTTGTTTTAATTTATTTTATCCTTGTTCTATTTACCCGTTAACCATTTTTTTTATTATTTGAACTTCCTATTTTATAAAAAGTTTGACTAACTAAAACTTTTCAGATATCGTGAAATTTAACATTTTTGAATTTTAATTTAAGAACTTTATACTTCACTCTTGTTTTATCTTTGGTTGATATTTATATTTAGATCTGTTTCAAAATGCTTTAATAATTTATCTTAAATTATTTTCGAAATTATTTCAATTTTTAATTTTCAAGCGATCGGAATTTTATGAAGAATTTCATATTTCCAAATACTTCAATTTCTATAGGATTATTATGTAAAAAGTTTTAAGATTGCCGAAAATATTTTGTATGTTCAAGTTTGATGACATTTTTGAAAACTTTCACAGTTACTTTGATAACATTTTCGAAATTTTAACGTTTTGAAAATTGGATTTCGTTTTATTTCTGGTAGATTTTTGAATCTGTTATTGAAAATGTTTGACGACTGGTTCGATTTCTACTAACTACAAAATTTGATCTCTCCAAACTAAAATTTTTTCATCAGAAAAAGAAAAATTATCGAATTTCTTAATCAAATTGTTTAATTTTGTTTTGAAAATGTTTTCGGTTACCCTGTTTCCTTCAAGTTTGTTTAAAAATGTTATTCAACAATATTATTTTATCAAATAACTTTACTTTACGATTTCATTAACTTAGAAGATTTTAAATTCCGGGTGGCTTAGACCAATCCCTCTTGTAATAAATATTTGCATTTGATTTCGTATCACTTTAAAAGTTGTAAAATTTTCTTTTACAGAAAAATTATTATACAAATTTGTATCCCCATCTTTTCGAGGGGGTAATCTTGATTCTCTTTCTGCTTATTCTTAGTTTCGAGGACGAAACTTTCTTTTAGTGGGGAGGATTGTAACACCCGCTATTTTCCCTAGCATTTTTATCTTTCCGTTATGACTTCGTCATAACTCTGTCACATTTTGACCTTATGTTTCATCTTTTTCCAAGCTTTATTTTCATTTTTGGGTTTAATGATATTTATTTTTATTTTAAAGGATTTTAATTCTTTTAAATCTATTTATTTAATTTTCTTCGTAAACTATTTATTTTTCCGCGAGGAATTTTATTACCCATCGTATTTAAGCTCGGATTTGAGTTATTCCTTTTACTACAAATGTCTAAACATAATTTTATAATATTTTCAACTAGTAAATATTTTTATTTACGAAAACTTAGCCATTAATGATTTTATTACGAAGTTTCGTAAATAATTATTTTCTTACGCGAGTGTGGACATGACGTAGGTCCACCCCGACGCGGCCACGCGCGAGTTTGGGTAGGCGAATGAATCTCGTGGTAAGATTGTTCTCGGGTTCGAAATTTAAGTCAAAATGGAGTCGCCACCGAATTTTGTGGTTATTCGGAACCACTCGAGCCCACTCTATGTCGTCATGGGCTATACACAAAGTAAGCCCACTTCGATTTCAGAGTTTATGGGGCTCGTCCCTTTGCATTTTTATATCGATACCGTTTACACCGGCTTTCGTATATAAAATGACTCTCGTGCGCCAATGGTTTCGGATATCAGGAAACCAAGGTTCTGAGTAAGGGGTGAGGGTACGTGTTGGGAAGCCCACTGAGGACACCCAACCCCGCCCGCACAATGGCGGCCTCTACTAAGACATCGTTCATGTTCGTGTACGCGTGCTAGTAAAACGACTAAATGATATGCAGACAGCGTTTTCGGGCTAAGCATGTGAATTATTGGTTTGCTACGTCATTTAATGCATCTTGATTCATGTCAAAGTGATTTAGCATGTGATGTTCATTTAAATAAATAAATGGCAAACATCGAAAATAGAAAACTCGTAAATAAATTACAAATTACACGGGCGGAATACAACCCGGAATTCACAATACAACGAGCAATAAAATAGAATAATTGAATTATAAGCAGCAAATGTTAACTAGAAACGGACCCGTATATATTAAATATAAACTAGACCGTATGTTGTGCAAATGGACGAACTTCGATTAATTACGATATTCTGGTGTCCTAGGCGTAGAGGAACCACACCAATCCATCCCGAACTTGGTGGTTAAACTCTACTGCGGTGACGATACTGTAGGGGAGGTCCTGCGGGAAAATAGCTCGACGCCAGGATGATAAAAAGCTTAACACCTATCATTCTTATTACTTTTTCATATTGAAAAAGTAATAAGAATGAAAAGGTCGTCTTATTCAAAAACCCAATATATTGCGTATTAATCAAAGGACGGAGGTTCGAGACCTAGGTGTGATGCTAACCCGATCTCGAACCTCGATGCCTTGTCCGACTTATCACCTCGAGAAATGGGGTCTAAATTAATTATGTGTCGGATACGACTAAAGAATCGTCGGCACAAAATTAATAGTGCGAGACTGTCGATCAAAGTCGTTCTACGTGTCGTGACATGCATGAGTTTTGAAAATTAGGATTACGTGATTGATTATGCACGTGTCGACTAAAAGTCGTAAAAAGAATGACGAGGCTCGAATGTTGCATTAGAGCTCTTGGTTTTCTGGGCTACAGGATCCACTCGATCGAGTCGTGGTCTGACTCGGTCGAGTGTGTCCTCAAGCGTAGCTACTGTCCTGATTTTTGGGTGCTACTCGATCGAGTAGCCTACGTACTCGGTCGAGTAGCCCCTGTACGAGTGACAACTCGTGTTGCTTTTTTGGTTAAAATCGATAGTGGGCCAAATTAAATACAAATATCGTACGATTTGTACTTAACTCGGCTTTCGGTGCTATAATCGCATATGCAAGTGATTATAATACCGTCATCGGAATTTTATGAAAATGTTATCGTTTAGATTGAAATTTTGAATTAGTGACGGAATTGCATCCCTCTACGTCACGACATCGGAATTAATCCTTTCGGATTATGTGATGTCGGTTTTCGTGTCAACGGGTTCTGTACTAATTATCGAAATGGGATCAAATGCGTTCAACTAGGACCGATCACGATCACATCATGTCCTTGAGTACATTGGGGCGGTGCTCCTCGAAAAGGCACCACCTCCGTCGTTACTCGTAAATGAATTAGATGGACTTTAGGCGTTCGTCATAGTCAAACGTATTCGAAACCGAGATTTTGATATTAGTATGTATATATACACGGTATAATAATGTTAGATGTTAGAATACGGAATTAAAGTGTTAGTATACAAAAATAAAAGTTAGTGTTAGAATACATAAATAAAATGTTATAGTGCGATAAATAAAATGTTAGTAACGAAAATAAATAAAAGGTTAGTATGCACAAAATTAAAGGTTAGTGTTAGTAAATAAAATATTAGTGTCGTTAATATCGACTAATAATAATAGTACTAATAATAATAATAATAATAATAATAATAATAATAATAACAATAATAATAATAATAATAATAATAATAATAATAATAATCGAAAAAAGGGAAAGGAGAAAAAGAAATGGGTTTGATGACACCCTCAACCTACATGCTTAATGGCCTCGGAAACGAACTCGTATTAGCGGCGTGTGCACGGGAGTGTCGAGATATGTAGGGTGATTTAGGGTGTGTTTGGTTAGGGAGAGGATGCTCTCGGGTCTTTGGCGAGTTTTTATCTCGAGTTTTGATTGTATGTGTGTGTATGTGTATCGGTTTTAAGAGGGATGCTAACTCGGTTTTTAGCCTAAGGTTGCTTAGGGTTTGTAGTATTGAAGTGATGAAAATGGATTGGGGTAGAAATGTAGGGTCTTTGGCATGGGAAAAAACCTTGTTTGTGAAGAGTATGAGGGTGAATGTAGGTTGAAAAAGCTTGTGAAATGAATAGGGTTAAGGGGGTATTTATAGGCTTCACCCCCCGACCTAGGGTCACTCGATCGAGTGGCCCTAGTGCACTCGATCGAGTGCCCTTCAAAACGGGCTTGATCTGCTGAATGACGCTGCACTCGACCGAGTGGGTCAATCCACTCGATCGAGTGGATCAAGTGAATCGAGATATTTTAGGAAGGATTTGACTTGATTAATTTGATTGATTTTTTGAATTTAGATTTGTGCGCCAGTTTCGAGAAGTTGAATTTGGCTGATTTATGTGACGGGTTCGTCTTTGACCGGGTTTTGACCCGGTCGCCAAAAGACGGGATTTATTTTTGGTGTCGGTTTTGGCCCAAATTAGTATTATTTTATTGGGAACGACCCACTGGGCCTGGTTTTGAGGTCGGTTTTGAGAGATTTTCACTCCGCTAAATGCCCACGTCGGATACTATTGATTCTGAGTCCGTATCCGAGCGTATTAAGTCATGTTGACGTCCGATCATCATCGGGTGTTTTGTTGGAGACTGCTATAGACACTAGCAGGCAAAATGCGGGTGTCTACAGAGCCCCCACTCTGACTGAGGCTTGGACAAGGCGAAAGTCAGAGTAGCTACCAGGCCAATCGAGGATTACGACCTGGCAGCCTTACGGTCGGGTCATTTATAGTCCAGTAGACTTGCGTCAAGGGCTCGCCAACCATAAGAAAAGGGTCATACCTGTCTTGATGATGATAGCCCCATGGAGAGTCGAACTTGCCTTTGAAGTCATAGGTTTATCCGTATGCCGACACATCACATCTTGGATGTAGCATTCCGGGAGAAACGCCGACTCATGCTAGGGAGTAAAGTAGCTGCGCGGGGACTTGCTTCTGAAGTCTGGGTGTACCCGTATGCCGACACATCACATCTTGGATGTGGCATTCCAGGAGAAACACCAACTCATGCTGGGGAGTAAAGTAGCTGCGCAGGGACTTGCTTCTGAAGTTTTGGGTGTACTCGTATGCCGACACATCACATCTTAGATGTAGTATTCCAGGAGAAACACCGCCTTTGTTGTTCCGTTGGGAAGCACTAGCTGGTACCTGAAATGTTAGATACATAGGCAGAAATAGCAGGCATAGCAAGATAGCACATAGGAAATGCAGTTGGCATCTATAGACTGGCTTGCACTGGGGAAAATGGTTTTTGCTTCATTTTGAAATCGAAGTCCTTAAAGCAACTCACGTGCTAGGAGATAGGTTTTTCAAAATTGAACGAGGTAGGAAAGAAATTTGCAGTTTAAATAGACCGAAATTTGACCTTGTCGAAAAGGATTTTCTCAAATGGCTAAGTTTTGCAAATTTCAAAGCAAGGATTTGAAAAGAGAGACATACCGACAGACTCGCCTCTGGACGTGACAGGACGAGTTGACAGACACGACTTAGAATTTTGAAGGGGTTGGACTGTGACTCGGTAGGGGGGTGGGCCGCCTAAGATGACAAGACTCTTAAGCTGCGCTAATCCGTAGCCTAGGCGAGTGGCAACACAGTCGAACATCAAAACGGGAATGATCCGGTATAGGGGAACTTCAGTAGTTTGGAATGAGACTGTTTTTGCAGGACTTAGCAGTAGCAGTGCTGTAGACTAGTGATCTTTTGAATTTTTGGTTTTGGGGTACATTCCCAAAGTGGGTGTTACTTCGAGTCCCTGACGGATTCTTGTCTTTGACTGAGCCGAGTGCTAGGACACACTAAAGAAAGGAGGCGAGTTTTTTTTAAAGTCATTTGGATTATGTGAGTGGATGAAGGTCTTCTGCCTAAAAGAAGCCCCCAGGACGACGAAGCTAACTGTTGAGAACATGACAGTGTCGTGACCGGAATGACGGTGCTTTTTTTTTTTTGAACTTGTGTCAATGTGGGTGGTTGTGCCTTTGTTGAAAGGCTGCCTACGTATTCACGTGTAGTGAAATCAAACCAAGCCGTAGTTCAGTGGATTGGAAGATATGTTATGGTGCCTAGTTTATTAGGGCTTTATGTGTAACTAGCCACAACGATGGTGTAGGCTAGGTGTGTTCCCAATGATGTCTTGATCAAAGAGGTAGAACAGTTAGGATGTTGATCCTATGACTGTGAGTGTTCTACGGGGTAGCCCCCAGAGATGGTGTGAACTATTTGGGCATGTTCTGTGCAGACTGCAGGTTGAGTTCCCGTGTTTGGGGTTGGTAACTGGTTTGGATGTTTTTGGAAATGTGGGGCTAGGTCGTAAATGGCTTTGATGATTCGAAATCTGGAGCTCGATTATGTGGAGCTAAGGCTTCGAGGTTAAGGTATTGCAATGTGGTAGGAAAGGGGGAAGTCGAGTAAAAATGACTCGAACTTCGATCAGGATAAGTTTGATAATGTGGGATCTGATTTCCATGTCTGGCCCTAATGGTTAGGGTGTATCCTATGGAGCTTGAATCCTCAAAATTTTGGGCTGTCTCTTAGCCTAGGTCTCGGGAAGGTCTTGAGGGTTGTAATATGGGGAGGCTAAATGTGGTGTTAGCTAACCAGCTTGATTGTCTCTCCCCTATTTGATGGTATGGGCATCGATAATTTTGAATTGACCGTACCCCGGTCAAGGAGCTTTCACTTGTGTTGACCATTGACCACGGTCATGGGTATTTGAATTTTTTGTTTTTTGGGATTGACCGTATCTGGTCGGGGGATGCTGAGAGTTCTTTTTTTGATGGCCAGCTCTTTTGTTTTGGGCCTTTTGCTTTTATCTTGGACTTTTGATTTTTTTTTTTTTTTTTTTTTTTTTTTTTTTTTACGGCTGCCCTCCTATGGTGTTGTGGGTGGATATGGGGGTGGGCCCATCGGTTGGATTTGGCTTGTGGAGCTAAACCCTTGTAAGGTGTGAGCCTAGTTGGTGTTTGTGTGAGTGAAACTCGCGGTGGAGTACTCTATGGTAAGCATGGTGGTTTGGATCTCGGTATTGTCATCATAATTCCGAGCAGGCTTAGTGGGAGCATCGTCCCGAGTTGGGTATTTTTGGCATCAAGTCAGACTAACGCCTAAGATAGGGATTGGTCAGTTTTATTGGAGGGGTGTTTATTGTGGGAAATGGGCTTGCCTCCCGTCTTGAACCCAAACTAGGAGACTACCTAGATTTGTCATAGGATTCGATACCGCTCCTGCTAAGGGTAGTTATGTGGCTGTCTATGCCAGACATGGAACAGGTAAGGGAAAACACGGGCCTCAGTTCCTGCAGTCATTATAGATGTGCCTATAATAGTCACGTGCGTGTGCTCACAGTGTATGATGATGGTGTTCATCATGTTCTCGGAAACACATAAGGAAAGTGTATAGTAGAGATAGAATATTGAAAGCTGATTTTTTGTTAAATTTTGAAAAGATGACAGAATGCAAAAGACTCTGACTCTGATTTGGAAATGAGGATGTAGGGTATCCTAGACTCGGACTCAGACTTAGACTAGAATCAAATCCGGACTTACGGACGCTCGGTTGGTTGTTTCTTTTTTTTTGGTAAAGTCTTTGATTGGAGAAAACGACAGGTGCCACGACTCACCTAAACTCGACTTTGCGTGAATGCAAGAAAGGGAGTCAAACTAGACACGGCCCGGGGTGACGGGATGACAAAGACTCTTGGACCGGGATACTCGAACATTGACCTAGACGAGGTAACGACCCTGGCTCGAACTCGACCATGAGATCTGAGCCACGAGGATGAGTCCGAAAATGGGGCGACCGTGTTTGGCCGCGTCACGTGTTCGGACCCACTGTGGCGACCTAAACCTTTAGGAGACTCGAGTGTTCGTAGCATAGGTACGACTCGAAGAAGGCATTATAAGGACGCCGGTGTATGATGAACGTAAGGTACTCCTTAGGGTGACCGTGTTTGACTGGTCGGTTGGAGGATAGCCCCCGAGCGACGCAAAAGACTCTATAGGACTCAGATGGGGTGGCATCTAAGTGACTCGAAAATGGCACGCGTGAGACAACACGTGTAGGACATGACCCTTAGAGCAACCGTGATTTATCGCTCTGCTAAAGGGTAGCCCCCGAGTGAGACCGAGGACTCTGATAGGACTCAGATGGTGTGACATTTAAGTGACTCAAAAGTGGGGTACGTGAGACAACACGTGTAAGACATAACCCTTAGAGCAACCGTGATTGACCGCTCTGCTGAAGGGTAGCCCCTGAGTGAGATTGCAGGTTTTGCTAAGACTCGAGTGATGGACGAGTGACCCTTAGATGTAAGGATCACGAACCTTTTGTTATAGGCCTATGCCTTGTAAAAGGTTGACTCGGCCTTGATGAAGGCAGACGGGTAAGGGAAGAAACTTGCGATTTAAGATCGGTGGAGTTTCGACGCTAGAGACCCTTGACTTGACTTGAATAAGGATGACCCTGTGATTAGGGTAGACCCTTAAGTTAAAGGATTTTTGAATTGGGATGACTCGACTAACGGATTGAAAGACGGGCAAAATTCCCTTAGGAAAGGTCGTGGGGACCGTCCTGTCGGAGGGAAAATTGCGTGTGACTTTCTAGTTAGGACTCGAGTGTTTATGAACCTTCCATTTACGAGTGTATGACTCGTGTTGGTCGGTTGTGCCATTAGAAAAAGGCAGACTAGGATGGGGAAGAAACCCGTGATGTAGGATCGACGGAGTTTCGACGCTAACGACCTTCGACAAATCATAAAAAGACCCGACACACGGATTACGGTAGGTCCTATAATCGGAAGGTTTTGAAAAATGATTGAATTTTGAAAATTGAGAGGACGGTCCTGAAATTGGTAGTTGGCCAATAGGACCGGGCATTTTGAAATGTTGGAATGGTTGCGAGTAATTTCGCGTTTTAAAAAATTGGGAGACGGTCCCGTTTTTTTGAAATTGGCAGCATGCTGACAGGACCGGTTTTTTGAAAAGTTGAATTTTTTGAGATTTTGAATATCGAAAATAAATTTTCGAAAATTTGAAAATCAAAAATAAGATCCCGAGGATTGGAAACGGCATCTCGGAGATTTGAAAATCGAGAATGGAATCTCGAGGATTTGAAAATCGCGAATGGCATCACGAAGATTTGAAAATTGAAATTGAATTTTGAAAATTCGAAAATCGAATGGTCGATCGGAAATTCGAATTAAAATGGATAGCATGCCGGCTAAAAAAAGACTTGTTTTGAGTCAAATCGTAAGTCTAATTTTCGGCAGCATTCCGAGTTTTTTGAAATTGGATATTTTGAAAAGATGCATTTTTGAAATGACGATTTTTGAAAAATGACACGGAAACCAAGTAGCACGTAGTCAAACAAGCATTATGACGACGCTTATGTATGCATTACGCTAAGTCTCGGTCGGTCAAAATAGGGTCTATACCAACAACGATGGCTTTCTCGTGTTTAGGACGGACTCCCTAAGCCGAGTTGGACTTAGGACATGCCGCAAAACCCAGACGAGTTCCACCATCGATGTCTTTAGCGCACCTATGTAGGAATGCACCGTGGTATAGTGGGACGTCGGTCACAAGTAACCGGCCCGGGCAAATTTGGGTTATGCATGAATCATTAAACAAATGCGCGCACACTAATCTACGAATGATTTCTCTTCAAGTCTCACCCTAGGAACCCCGATGACATGTGGTACATCAGGTATCCCCAGCGGAGTCGCCAAATTGTGGACATGACGTAGGTCCACCCCGACGCGGCCACGCGCGGGTTTGGGTAGGCGAATGAATCTCGTGGTAAGATTGTTCTCGGGTTCGAAATTTAAGTCAAAATGGAGTCGCCACCGAATTTTGTGGTTATTCGGAACCATTCGAGCCCACTCTATGTCGTCATGGGCTATACACAAAGTAAGCCCACTTCGATTTCAGAGTTTATGGGGCTCGTCCCTTTACATTGTTATATCGATACCGTTTACACCGGCTTTCGTATACAAAATGACTCTCGTGCGCCAATGGTTTCGGACATCCGGAAACCAAGGTTCTGAGTAAGGGGTGAGAGTACGTGTTGGGAAGCCCACTGAGGACACCCAACCCCGCCCGCACAATGGCGGCCTCTACTAAGACATCGTTCGTGTTCGTGTACGCGTGCTAGTAAAACGACTAAATGATATGCAAACAGCGTTTTCGGGCTAAGCATGTGAATTATTGGTTTGCTACGTCATTTAATGCATCTTGATTCATGTCAAAGTTATTTAGCATGTGATGTTCATTTAAATAAATAAATGGCAAACATCGAAAATAGAAAACTCGTAAATAAATTACAAATTACACGGGCGGAATACAACCCGGAATTCACAATACAACGAGCAATAAAATAGAATAATTGAATTATAAGCAGCAAATGTTAACTAGAAACGGACCCGTATATAATAAATATAAACTAGACCGTAAGTTGTGCAAATGGACGAACTTCGATTAATTACGCATTATATTGCGTTTTAATCAAAGGACAGAGGTTCGAGACCTAGGTGTGATGCTAACCCGATCTCGAACCTCAATGCCTTGTCCGGACTTATCACCTCGAGAAATGGGGTCTAAATTAATTATGTGTCCGATACGACTAAAGAATCGTCGGCACAAAATTAATAGTGCGAGATTGTCGATCAAAGTCGTTCTACGTGTCGTGACATGAATGAGTTTTGAAAATTAGGATTACGTGATTGATTATGCACGTGTCGACTAAAAGTCGTAAAAAGAATGACGAGGCTCGAATGTTGCATTAGAGCTCTCGGTTTTCTGGGCTACAGGATCCACTCGATCGAGTCGTGGTCTGACTCGGTCGAGTGTGTCCTCAAGCGTAGCTACTGTCCAGATTTTTGGGTGCTACTCGATCGAGTAGCCTACGTACTCGGTCGAGTAGCCCCTGTACGAGTGACAACTCGTGTTGCTTTTTTGGTTAAAATCGATAGTGGGCCAAATTAAATACAAATATTGTACGATTTGTACTTAACTCGGCTTTCGGTGCTATAATCGCATATGCAAGTGATTATAATACCGTCATCGGAATTTTATGAAAATTTTATCGTTTAGATTGAAATTTTGAATTAGTGACGGAATTGCATCCCTCTACGTCACGACATCGGAATTAATCCTTTCGGATTATGTGATGTCGGTTTTCGTGTCAACGGGTTCCGTACTAATTATCGAAATGGGATCAAATGCGTTCAACTAGGACCGATCACGATCACATCATGTCCTTGAGTACATTGGGGCGGTGCTCATCGAAAAGGCACCACCTCCGTCGTTACTCGTAAAGGAATTTGATTGACTTTAGGCAATCGTCATAGTCAAACGTATTCGAAACCGAGATTTTGATATTAGTATGTATATATACACGGTATAATAATGTTAGATGTTAGAATACGGAATTAAAGTGTTAGTATACAAAAATAAAAGTTAGTGTTAGAATACATAAATAAAATGTTATAGTGCGATAAATAAAATGTTAGTAACGAAAATAAATAAAAGGTTAGTATGCACAAAATTAAAGGTTAGTGTTAGTAAATAAAATATTAGTGTCGTTAATATCGACTAATAATAATAGTACTAATAATAATAATAATAATAATAATAATAATAATAATAATAATAATAATAATAATAATAATAATAATACATATATAATCGAAAAAAGGGAAAGGAGAAAAAGAAATGGGTATGATGACACCCTCAACCTACATGCTTAATGGCATCGGAAACGAACTCGTAGTAGCGGCGTGTGCACGGGAGTGTCGAGATATGTAGGGTGATTTAGGGTGTGTTTGGTTAGGGAGAGGATGCTCTCGGGTCTTTGGCGAGTTTTGATCTCGAGTTTTGATTGTATGTGTGTGTATGTGTATCGGTTTTACGAGGGATGCTAACTCGTTTTTAGCCTAAGGTTGCTTAGGGTTTGTAGTATTGAAGGGATGAAGATGGATTGGGGTAGAAATGTAGGGTCTTTGGCATGGGAAAAAACCTTGTTTGTGAAGAGTATGAGGGTGAATGTAGGTTGAAAAAGCTTGTGAAATGAATGGGGTTAAGGGGGTATTTATAAGCTTTACCCCCCGACCTAGGGTCACTCGATCGAGTGGCCCTAGTGCACTCGATCGAGTGCCCTTCAAAACGGGCTTGATCTGCTGAATGACGCTGCACTCGACCGAGTGGGTCAATCCACTCGATCGAGTGGATCAAGTGCATCGAGATATTTTAGGAAGGATTTGACTTGATTAATTTGATTGATTTTTTGAATTTAGATTTGTGCGCCAGTTTCGAGAAGTTGAATTTGGCTGATTTATGTGACGGGTTCGTCTTTGACCGGGTTTTGACCCAGTCGCCAAAAGATGGGATTTATTTTTGGTGTCGGTTTTGGCCCAAATTACTCTTATTTTATTGGGAACGACCCACTAGGCCTGGTTTTGAGGTCGGTTTTGAGAGATTTTCACTCCGCTAAATGCCCACGTCGGATACTATTGATTCCGAGTCCGTATTTGAGCGTATTAAGTCATGTTGACGTCCGATCATCATCGGGTGTTTTGTTGGAGACTGTTATAGACACTAGCAGGCAAAATGCGGGTGTCTACAGCGAGGTTTGCTCGAATTACTTTGAAATGCCTTTAACTATTTTACGATTATACTTTTTATCAACTTACAAATTATTTGAGACTTTTTCCTCATATTTTGGACCGACAAAGCTCCTTGTCACAATTTTACTATGTTTTATTAATACGATTCATTTTATTACGTAAACCGAAAAGATATGATTATTTCCCTTCTCATTTAATTGTTGTATTATTACTTAAACTCTTCACACTCCCTCTTAACCTCATTGGATTCCTCATTGGATTCCACATTGATGATACCACATTGGATTCCTCAAATTATTTATTCTCATTTAACCTTAAGAAACCTTCCAACTCTTTTACATTCATTTCTCATAAAAAAAAATAATTCAATACCCTATTTTCTTCTTCCTTGGCCGTGAGACTTCTTCCTCCTTCTTGGCTGATATTTGCTCTATTTTGAGTCACAATCGTCTCATTTTTTTTATCGTCAAATTAATCCTTTTTCCGAGCCTATCGTTAAGGTAATAATCGATTATGTTTTCGATCGTTATTCACCTTGATTTTCATAGTTTTTCTCATCGTATTTTTCTACCATGAATTTCGTATATGGTAAGTTTCGTGGACGATCCCGAGGTCGACGAGTATATTATTGATTCCGATTTGGATTAGAGGTAACGTCGATGTTACTCGGTATTTCGTGATTTTAATTGTGTAATTGCATGTATATTTTTATATTTCATTTTTGACAATATATGTATGTCATATAATCTGGAAAATTTTTGAAAGTTAAAAATTTGCATGTTTCGATATTTTTATCGCTTTTACGAGATTAACGATTAAATTGTTGTATTAATTTGTAAAATCGTAATATTCGGCCTAAACTTGTAATATATGATTATATTCTGTAAAAATGAAGTTTTTAATGATTTTTAATAATTTGGTATTTTTCTGATATTTTTGATATCGATTATTGAATTTTTATCGTTTACGAACAAAAACGATTAAAAACCGATTTTCATTTCTAGCACTTAAACATTTTATTTTAATCTTAAATTTGACGTGGATAATCTTTCTGATGAAAAATAATTTTCTGAATTTTTTCATAATTTTTCGGGATTATTAAGTGGGTGAATTAATTAATCACTTTAAATCGTCGTTTATCATTAAAACCGTGTGTGTCGTTTAAATTCTCGATTTATGGTCTTTTGTTTAAATTTTGAAAAAAAAAATATTAGTTTCTGAAAAATCATTATTTTTAAGTTTAATAATAATTTTTGGATATTAATACTTAAATCGTTTTGTAATTACTATTTTTATTAATCGTTATTGTTGAGATTAGACGATTAACGAGAAAACCCTTTAAAAACCGAGTTTAAAGGTTCTGGAAAATTCTCTTTTCTGGACAGAATGTCCAAAAATATATTTTAGCTATTTTACGTAATTTTTGTACTATTTAATAAAGTCTTTAAATAATAGTAATGATTTTTGGACAAAAGTTCGATTTATCGTTAAAATGCTTCGTCTTACCTAAAAGAATTATTTTTCCAGCAATTTTAAAAATATTTAAATCTGAAACTTTGATAGTTAAATCACCCCTTATCATATTCTAATTTTTTTTAATGGTTTAAATAAATAAAACACGTTAAAAGATTTATTTTTACATTTGCCGTAAAATCCTATTTATGTTCGTATTGTCGAAACTAATAATAATTGGGGAATTTTAATTTTATAAATTTTGGAAACACCCTAATTAGTAGTATTAAAATGTTTAAGACATTTTTAATCATTTCATAAACACTTGTATGATATTTTAATAATTTCATGAACTCAAATGTTTTCACTTTAACAATTAATATCGTTAAGGCCGAAAGTATTAGTTTTATAAATCTACATCTTTTACTAAAAACGTTTTATTAGTATGAACTAATATTTTCGCTATTTTGATATGATGCTATTTTTGTAAAGTTTCTAAATATAAAAGCTTCCTAAAATAGAAAGTTTCCTCTTTTGGAAGGCGATCCGTTTTCCCTTTTGTTCTCTTATTATTTACAATGATTATATCCTTTTGAATATCGATAATGGCTTTGTTTTGGAGTTATGGAATATGGACAAGTGTGGGGTTAGAGTAATATAGTCTAGGATGTATATTTTTGCCATCAACTGTAAGGCTGATGTGTCTTTATGGGGCACATTGGTTGTTGAACTGAGCATGGTTTGTGTTCAGGAGAGTGTGCAATGTGCCCTTAAACTTAGATATCGCATCGTGTAAGTCGCGTCGGGTTGAACTGGATATGGTTTGTATCCAGGAGGGGTGTATACTACTTAAACCAGGACCTCGCTGCACGTAGTCCTGTTATAGCTGAGTTGCCTAGTTAGAGACTGGATTCTGTTATGCGTTAAGTCTACAGTTCTCGATGCTAGTTTCCAGTATTAACCTAGTGAAAGTCTAGTCTTGTGCACACTGATCGAATTTCCATAACGCCATTTTTGAATATTATTATTATCGATTGATTTTGACTTGTAGGTTGGCAAGTGTTTTAAGTTTCGCTGAAAACTTATTTTTATTATATCGTTTTAATGTTTTCTCTTTCTAAGTATTTTGATATAATAATACTATTATTTTTCCATATGATATAATATGGCTGGGAGAACGTCCGAGTTACTCCCCACTGACGTGACTGTTATGTTTATAACATGACAAATATTTGCTGCTGGGTTTTGGGTGTGAGCTAGCGAGTAGCGTGGATCCTACTCTTTCTTCATTCGATTTATGGATTTGTATAAACCCGTTTGAAGATTTTTACCTTTAGCCCTTTTGTAATAAGAGGCCTTTGTATTGACTTACCGTTTCTTTTAATAAGATATAGTTTGTCAGTGTGTTTTAATCCCAACTCTACAGTGTTTCCGCCACTGTATTGCGTTAGATTTTCTAGGGGATTACAAGAATGGAATTTCGACTGAAGAAACCGAGCTTGATCGTTGACGAGATAATAAGGTATGCTAAGAAGAGAATCAGGAGCAAAGTAACAACCAATATTACTAGATTCGAAAGGGAGTGGCTTCGGAAATGGGGTATTATCTAAATTGTATTAGTATTATGCTTTGTCGGTTGCGTAAAGTGGAGTGCTTAGGCTAAAGTTTTGATTCCTCGATTGTAAGCTATACATTTGATCAGTAATATAATTCACATTTTACCAAAAAAAAAAGGACAGACTTCTTAAGCCGAATTGGTCTTAGAACATGTCGCAAAACCCATACGAGTTCGGCCATAGATGTGTTTAGCGCACCCATTTAGGAAGGCACCGTGGTATAGTGGGATGTCGGTCACAAGTAAACGGCCTGGGAAAAATTTGGGTTATGCATGAACCATCAAACTAAAGTGCGTACAATAATAATCGAACGATTTCTTTTCGAGTCTCACCCTAGGAACCCCGATTGTAACACCCCGTGTTTTTGACCATTTTAGTTATTTATAATAACGATTAATATTAATAAATCGAGTCTCGACAAACTATTTTATATAGTAATATTCAATTCTTGTGCCTTTGGAACCTTTCTATTTCACTTCATTGGTTGCAAAACTGAAATTTCTATCGTTATCGCAATTCTGTGCGATTTTGTATAACGGTTCCTATTTTCTCATACGGACTCCGATTGAGGTATTTCAAAAGCCTAACATTATTAATTTTCCAAGATATACACAATGGTGTTATTCAAAATTATAATTTACAAGTTCATCATAAAACTATTGTACTGGACAGCTCCTTTACTACGAAAATCGTCACCCATCGAATCGTTTCTTGACATTCGATTTTTGTACTTCTTTCCTAACCATTGTGTGACCAAATAAACTTAAAAATATCACCCTAAAGCATGCCATACCGTCACTTTGAAGTCCAAGCCTCAAAATATGCTCTTCTAATCAAAAGCACAAAATAGGGTAATGTACCTTTTAAAGTATGATTAGCTACTTTGAGTAATTGTCAAATTCTTGTCCACCCTTTGCTAGCTCCCCCATCATTTGGACGACCAAGACCCCTTATAGACAGCCTCGTATGCCCATTTATCTTACTTATTCATCCATCTTTTACCTTCCTTCAACTCCCTTCAAAAAACCAAAGAAAACAACACAAGTTTTCACAAGTTCTTAAGGTGTTTCAACCATAATTTTTGAAGAGCTCTAATCCCTTTTTCTCTTATCTTATACTAATTATTTTCAAGTTTATTTAATATTATAACTACTAACTTAGTTTGTTTTTGTGTCTTTATAACTAATTTATGAAGAGGAGCAAGAGAAAAGGGGCATCGATCTTCGTTTTCATATATGTTGTAGAATCGATTATTTATGCTTAAGGTAACCTAACTTTTCTTCGCCCTCAAATCTCTTAGTATAGTGTTTAGACTCTAACTAACATATAACATCATGTTTAGGACTAAATAATTAGATCACCAAGTTTAAAGTTAACTATTTGTTGATTTATCACTTAACAATACATGCTGTAAAATGGATTCTGTGATGTATGATGTATGTTTACGATTTGTCTGTGTAAAATATGTTTCGAATTAGCCTTAGGTTCCTTCATGAAAATTGTAGATTTGAATGTCTAGAAAATGATAAAAATATGAAAAGTAAGTTTTTATGAATATATATATTTAGTATTGATTTATTTCTTAAATTGGTACTGTATGATTTTATGTACTATCTGAGAAAATAATATGTTTCCTGATGTTAAACATTTTTTTTGGACTTGGAAAACTTATATTATGTTCCTGATGATGTCTAGTATGTGTACGTCAAGTTTCATATAATTCCATCATATATACTTTCATTTATAAAATTTGTACTAAAACGGGTCAGATCTGGAAAGAATATTTTATTTAAGAACATTGATAAGTGTGTGTTTTGTAGTGCTTATTTGTTGTGTTTGGTCCCGATTTCTCTTGTGGAATCGCTCTTTGGGAGCAGTTTCTAGGCTACTTATGCTTCTTCTAGTTCGTTTTAGGTTCCTAAGACCAATCATGGAGCATTGGAACGATTCCGACTCGTTTCCGACACATTTGGAGCCAACGAAGAGAAGCCACTATCACTCGGTGGCTTAGATTCGATCCCGAGACCTTGGGACCCATGCCCGAGCCCCTTAGCCTCGATCCCGAGCACCGAGAATCGATGAGAAGCCTTTGAAGAGAAAATAGGGACCTTTATGATCATATTGGAGGCCTACAAGACCCTTCCCGGGCGGGAAGAGTAGCCTTCCCGGTCGGGAAGGAGTGCAAGAAAGAAGCGTCTTCTGATGGGCCATCCCGACCGGGAAGGCTGTCTCATCCCGACCGGGACCATCCATCCCGATCGGGAAGGGCCCAATACAGCACTGCGTGACTTCTTTTCAATTCCTTTGCTCTTGTAACCTTATAAATACCCTCCCTTTGTATTGTTTAAGCACCTTACACTACTCTAAATTATTCTAAACCCTAGATAGACTCTCTTCATACCTAGCTTATTCTTTCATTAATCTTTTGTTAATCTTAGATTAATCTTAGTAATTAGTCTTGTATTAAGGGAATTCTTCAAGACTCATCTAAGATTTACAACCTTGGGAGATTCATTTGGGATTTTCTTATCAATACAAGTTTTCATCTTTTCATCCTCTTGTGTGTTGGTATAATCTTCTTATTCTCTTTACTCTTAATCCTTGTTTAATCTTTCAAGTTTTAATCTTTGATTATTGTTCTTGTTCTTGCTAGTTTCATTATGAATGTTTTGTTGTTTGTGTTGATTTCTCTTGTTATGGTTAGGGTTAGTTTCATTATGTGTGAGTAGACTTATTGTGGGGTTAGTAGGGGGATTAAGTGTGGATTATGGGTAATTAGGGTTTGATTAAGGGTAAAGATGAATCCTTTGTTACAAGTCACATGTTGAGCACTCTATGTGTTTGTTGAATTGCTTGTTTGAATTGTAGTGGCCATGCTTCTCATACTTGTTTTCATCTTCTCATTGTGTGATTGATTTGTGGTTGAATTCTTGTGTATTGGGTAATATCTTGCATGATTATTCGGGTTTAGTCTTTGACACGAGAGTGAGGACTTTGGCTTTAACGCGAGAGCGCGGACCGACCTTAGTAACTAGGTGAAACCTTACCCTTGGTCTCCCAATCATCATACTACACTTACGAACCCAACCTAACCCTACTCCTTCCAAATTTGATTTCTCCATCTCTTTAGTTAATCATTTCTCTAGTTTACTTGTTTCATTTAGCTTTTGTTGTTTTATTTAGTTCATGTTATATCTAGTTCATTGTTAGTCTAGTGTCATCATCTTCCATCGTCATAGATAATCAATTCTTGTCAATTCTCTTCCTCTTTGTGTTTGTTTGTGACATAGTCTTGTCTTGTAGGTAGACCATAGTCTAGACATCTCATAACCGTCTCCGTGGATATCGACCCGACTTCCCTAGCTACTAGTTAGGTCTAGTTGGTTATTACTTGTTGGTAGGGATTGACGGCAAATCCCTCCCACCAATTTGGCGTCGTTGCCGGGGTTGGTGCATGTTTAGACTTAGTTTACATATTAGCTTGACTTAGTTACCCGTCTTGTGTTCTTTTTCTATCCATTGTGCATATTTTGTAGTCTTTTTCTTGTTTTTCTTGTTTTCTTCTTTCTTTGTCTTCCGTTGTGCTCGTTTATTGTCTTTGCCTAGTGCCCATAAAGCATTTGGTGTTCTCACGTTTGTTCAAGTGTGTAGTGCATGCCTAGGAGGAGAGACGATTTCTTTCTCTTCAATCCAGATCCGGAAAGACTCTAAAGAGTCTTTCGCCAACGGACGATTGATCGGGTTAGGAACTCTCAACCGGGTACTAGCAATATCATTGATGAACAAGCTCAAGGATTCGACTTGAACGAGTCACCTCGAGAGACCGCCGAAGGGACCTTCATCAATCCCTTTGGTACATCTATCCATTCTTCTTCACCTAGTTCTCCTTCAACATCTACATCAACACCATCTACACCGTCATCTCCCGCACATCCAATAATGCCTAAGTTCTCTTCTCATTCAACTTTTACGGAAGACGTTTTGCCCGGTCCAACCGCTTTACCGGCCGCATATGCCGGGAATTTTGTAGCTAAAACGCAATTTATCCAGTTGGTTGAAAGAAGTCAATTTAGTGGGTTACCAACAGGAGATCCTCATCAACACATGGAAACCTTTTCGGACTATTGCGATGCTATCTTACAACCGGGAATAACCCAAGACCAAATCCGGTGGGTATTATTTCCTTTCTCTTTGATCGGCAAGGCAAAGCAATGGCTCAAAGGTTTAGAAAAGACGGCTCTCGGTATAGAAACTTGGAAGAAGCTAGCCTTAGCATTCTACCAACAATTTTATCCACCGGAGAAGACTAATCTATTGAGAGCTTCAATCACGGGGTTTCAACAATGTGACGAAGAAAGTCTCTATGAGTCGTGGGAAAGGTTCAAAGCCTTGATCCGTTCTTGTCCTCACCATGGTTTATCACAGTGGTTCCTTGTCCAACAGTTTCGGAACGGGTTATATGAAGATTCAAGGGCTATACTCAACATGGGATCTAATGGAAGGTTCACCGAGGTAGATGATGACCAAACATGGTCAAGAATTGAGGAAATGGCGGTACACAACTCTCAATACTCAAGGCCTAGGAAGTCGAATCGAGGGGGAAGGCACGAGATTGATGCCATTACACAACTCAGTATTGATCTTGGAGCACAATTAAAAACTCACATGGAAACTATTGATAAAAAGCTCCAAAGTCATTTTGATCAAGGTCAAAGCACAAGTTCTTCCCACCAACATTCAATTCAATAAGTCAATGCTTTGAGAGTTGTACCTCCTACATCCTATTATGGGATATGCGATATCTGTGGGATATTTGGACATGAACCTCAACATTGTCGAGGTAGTATTGAGCAAGTGAATGCTTTTCAAGCATTCAAGCAAGGTGCCCCATACTCTAACTTCAAGGCTCATAATGTGCCAAATCCTCACATGTTCCAAGCTTCCCATCAAGCTTCCCAACAACAATCTCTACATTAACACCGTCCAATCTATGTTCCACCTCCCTTAAGGGTCAACAACCAAGGCTACCTAGGTTATCAAGGCAATCTAAGGCCTTCCATCAACTTCCAACAACATAACCAAGGTGCCTTCAACAACAATCAAGGGTTCCAAAATCAAGGGAACTTCAATCATCAAGGTGGTTTCCAAGGAAACCAACATTCACAAGGATTTCTAAGCAACAACCAAGGTTACCAAAACCACAATCATGATAACTCTCAAGGCCTTAATCAAGGCAATTCTCATGGGTTCCAAGGGAACTTCCAAAAACAACAAGGGTCTCAAGGTACTCAACATGAAAGCAAGCAAAGGAGCCGGTCTCTAATTCATGATTATGGCACTCCCTTAGCCATCACCGATACTCCATACAATCAACAATCCCCACCTCGGGATTTCGATACACAAAAGCAAATGTTGGAGATGCAAAGAAGTCAAATGGAGTTACAAGGATCCCAACAAGAACTTATTGCCCAACTTCAAATGGAAAACAAGGAAACAAAAACTCATCTCAAGATGCTCGAAACCGAACTAGCTCAAGTTGCTTCGGGTAGTTCTTCAAGATAAAGAGATCAACTACCTCCTCAAGGTGTACCATCGAAATTTGAGCATGTGAATGCCATCACCTTGAGGAGCGGTGCATCCTACGATTCTCCCTTGTTTCCTAGTGAGCAACAAGCAATGAAAGAAGTTGAATCTCCGTGCCAAAGCAATGAAGGTTGGGGAAATCTCATGCAGGAGCAAGTCTTGTGGGAGGTTGAGAAACCCCATGAAGAAAAGCTTCCCCCACTCCAAGGAGAAGACAAAGGAAAGGAGAAAATGTCAATTGAAAAGTCCAACCCCTATGAGCAAGACAAGATACATATCAAGTTGCCATTCCCAACAAGGCAAATGAAGACCAAGGTGGATGTTCAATTTGACAAGTTTGTCAATATTGTGAAGAAGTTGGATGTGAGCATCCCTTTCACAGAACTAATTACCCAAGTCCCGGCATATGGAAAATTTATGAGAGAAATCTTGGCTAGGAAGCGATCCTTTGGCAAGGAAGAGACCATAGCGTTCACGAGGGAGGTGAGAGAGCTCATTCAAGGCTCTACACTTCCTAAGTTAAAGGATCAGGGTAGTTTCTCAATCTCGTGCACCATAGGGAACTTGAAGATTGAAAGGGCATTATGTGATTTGGGTGCGAGTGTAAGCATTATTCCGTATTCTATTTGTGAGCGACTTGGGATGAAAGAGCTCAAGTGTACCTCTATTACACTTCAAATGGCCGATCATTCGCTTAACCGACCATTAGGAATGCCAGAGGATGTGCCACTAAGAATAGGGAAGTTCTTTATTCCGGTCGACTTCCTTGTACTTGATATGCCGGAAGATGCCATCACTCCCATTATCCTAGGCCGCCCGTTTCTACATACCGCCGGTGCGATGATTGATGTAAAGAATGGTAGGATCACCTTTGAGTTTGGCGACGAGAAGCTCGTGTTTGACCTCCAAGGCAACACCTCGCCTACAAAAGAAGAATCGTGTAATACGATCCACGCCATGAAAGATATCGATTTAGGGGATGAGTCGGATGAAAGTTTGAAAGACAACTTGGGTGGATTGATGATGATTCCGAGCTTGGGGAGGATGAATGCCCATATCATGAGATTGAAGACAAGTCGGTTAGCAAGAAGAAGGTTGAGCCTCCCTTGAGGCCTTGTGAAGATGAGTGGAAGTTTGGGTATATACCGAAGGATTGAAAGTACAAGTTCAAGCCGTTAAATTTAGTAGATCGGGATGCCCCGGGAACTTATAGGCAAGGTTGTGAGGATCCTTGGAGTATGGATTGGTACTCCACGAGCTTGATTGAAGACTTCTCCTGGGCCTTTGATTTGTTACTCCGTGCTCTTGATGGCGATGGAGTTGTCTATGATGTTGCTGAAAATGAATGAAGAACCTACCACCCTTGGTTTGACGGAGTTCCAAAAGAACTGTCTCTTTGTATATATCTCTTTCTTACTCTTTTGTGTGTTTTTGAAATCTTCTAATTTGGTAATTTGATGAGCGATGTGAGGGAGGGATTTTGATGATGTTTGTTGAGTTTATTTGATAGGTTGGTGGTGAAGATGAAGTTTCGAGGAGAGTTGTTGATGATAGAAGCTTGGATTTGGGCATGGGAGTCGGTTTTTGAAGCTTTTGACAAGCTTTTGAGGACCAGATTTTAGATCTCGATGTATTGGTGGCCTTGTGGGTGATGCTATCAAGAAAATGAAGGGCTAGAAGACTCGACCCGACCGGGAAGGATGTCATCCCGATCGGGATGAGTGTGCTGAAAAGTGGGTTCACTGATGTGCCATCCCGACCGAGAAGAAGTCCATCCCGACCGGGATGGTGCCCAGCTCCTCTTTTTGCCTCTTCTTTGACATTTGTGCCAACCCAACCACTTTATACCCCCTCCCAACCTCCCTACTTACCCTTGAAACTATCTATGACCCATATACTTCATATATACTCCTTCACCTCATCTTCTCTTCACTACATACCGAGTTCCACATCAAATCCCACCTCCTTATACCATTGCAAGCCTAGTACTTCAACCATGCAACCATATCGAGAATGAAGAGGAATAACAATGATGAAAACAAGTAATGTGCCGATATCGAACATTGAGACGATGGAGTTAGTGAGTTGCTAACCGATTGGTAAGGCGACTATCCTTTCTTTTCCGTCTTTTATGACTTGTCTCCCTTTGTGTGTTCCCCTTCCCCTTATCATTTTTGTGTCATGGTGGCCCTCTGTGCCTTGGTAGTCGTTGCTCCCGACTCTCGATGACGTGACTACATCGAGAGCCATTTCAAAAATCCAAATTTACAAGAACTTTCACTTTTTCATTAATTTTACTTTCTTTTCATAGGATTTAGTCGGATTCGGGCGGAATCCGGGCTAGGTGACTTGATTACACCTAGTCCTCCCCTCACATTTCCTTTTATTTTCTTCTTTTTATTTCTTCCCCCATCCATATTTTTTCTCGTCTCGGCCCATGGTGACTTGATTACACCCCGGCCGGACACATTCTACCCTTTCTTCGCTTTTCTTTTTGATTTTTAACTTTATTTTCTTAGTTTCTCTTCTTTTTAGTGTCTCCGCACACTACAGATCGAGCATGAGGACATTGCTCGGTTTAAGTGTGGGGGAGCGATATCCTAGTGTAGTTTAGTTTTATTTTCATAGTTTTTTCGAAAAATCTTAAAAAACCCTAAAAATTTGAAATTTTTTCACAAAAAAAAAGATTTTCTTTTGTGTCGTTGTGTCATATTTTTGTTGTATTGTGTGTTTTGCCTCCCCATTTCCTTATAGGTTCCTTGATCGCCGTAATTTTTGGAAAGCTCAAGACATCCGGTAACATCATTCTATATCTTTTCTTTTTTATCTCTTGTGGAGTTTGGAGGAGATTTGTGATGATGTGTGCTCGGGTGGAGCTTGTTGAAGGTTGTGGTTGTTTTGGTTGCTTTTGTGGATGTCTCGGGGTGGTGTTTGTTTTGTTTGTTTGTTCGTTTTCTTTTCTCTTATTTTGTTTTGTTTTGTTGAGTGTGTCTCATTTTCATTCGTCCTTGTTGTGTTTTGTTTAGTTTTGTCTTGTGTAATAAAAGATTTTCGAAAACCCGGTTTTGAGGATAGTACGCAAGTGTTTACTTTCTGTGGACATGACGTAGGTCCACCCCGACGCGGCCACGCGCGGGTTTGACGAGGCGAATGAATCTTCATATGAGAATGGATCCAATTGAAATTTAAATCGAAGTGGAGTCGCCACCGAACTTTGTGGGAGTTTGGGCCCGTTCGAACCCACTCTATGTCGTAGTGGGCCATGCACAAAGTATGACCCATTTCCGATGTCAGAGTTTATTGGCCTCGTCCCATTGCATTTTGATACCGATACAGACATTATCGGATACCGTGTATTGAATGACTCACGTGCGCCAACGGTTTCGGACATCCGGAAACCGAGGTTCTGAGTAAGGGGTGAGGGTACGTGTTGGGAAGTTCACAAAGAACACCCAACCCCGCCCGCACATTAGTGGCCTCTACTAAGATATCGAATGACTTTCTAATACGCGCGTTAGTAGAACGATGAAAATGATATGCAAACATTATTTTCCCTAAGCATGCGAAAAAGAATGAATGGGCTTCTAAGTCGATTTAATGCAACTAAAGCTAACGTCAAAGTTATATTTTGCATGCGGGTTCATTTTAGTATAATAAAATAAACAATGGAAAAATAGATCGAAAAGACATGAACAAACAAGTCAGTAACGATATAACGATAATAACAGTTTGCGAAAATATAGAATAATATAAGATGTTGCATGGTTTTGAAAAGTAATATTTCACGTGTTAGATTTGACACGTGTTGACCTAAGTCATAAAAAAGTATTATCGAGACTAGAAAAGCGATGTGGGACTCACGGTATTTGTCGTGATAAGGCCACTCGATCGAGCCATTGACGGACTCAACCGAGTGGTCCTCGAAGACAGCTTCTGTCCCGTATTTTAGACCCTACTCGATCGAGTTATTGATGAACTTGACCGAGTACGCTGCCACTCGATCGAGTCATTGCGAGACTTGACCGAGTGGTGGTCGAAACAGCATTCTGTCTCGTTTTTTTGGTGCCACTCGACCGAGTGGACTAGGCACTCGATCGAGTGCACCCTGTGCGAACTAGGGTTCGTCTCGTAATTTATTATTGATTGCGAGATCGCTTTTCGATTTTGGTAAATCGTTGATTCTGCCGAATCGGGCATAAATATTATGTAATTTATGCTCGATTCGGATTTTGATAAATCGTTGATTTTGTTGAATCGGGTATAAATATTATGGGGTTTATACTCGATACTAATTTTGATACTTGTCATATCCCAGAGTCGATTATTGAATCGATATGGAATATTAGAGCGAAAACTTGAAGAAAATAATATAAGTCGTTTAAATTAAACTAGAACGACATGAATTTCCTCCGCGTTTATAGTGTCGTAATTAATTTAGACGAATTAGGTGACAACTATTTTAGCATCAACGAAAATCGTACTAGTTTAATCTTTTGACTAAATCGTTAGATTCGACATTCAACTATTAAGTTGGTATCGAATCTAATAGATTGACACTAAAAAAAGTATTCGATTTGATTCCCTCGGCATCCCGACATCGAAATATATCCTTGCGGATTGTGTGATGTCGGATCCGCGTCAAAGGGTTTCGACTCAACTTGAATAAAAAATATGTGAATTAAAAAAACGGTTTTAGAAATTGATGTATGCGATGTTGACGATAGAATAAGAAAAAAAACGAAAAAAATATGAAGATGACGAGATGGACGACGCGAGAAAGAAGATAAGGGAAAAGAACGGGATTTTTGCACCCTCAACCTACATGTTCTTGTCTCGAATAGGACTCGCTTGATTGTGGCTTAGGCACGAGAGTTCGAGGTTTACGTAGATTAAGTTATGATGGTTTAGGGTTTGCCTCCTAAGTACTAGGGTTAGGGTTTGAGTGTATAGGATTAGGGTTGATTAGGGTTTGATTAGGCTGAAAAAGGATGTGTAGATGTGTCTAGACGTGTGTAAAGTTGTGTGTAGTTATGAAAGTTAGGGTTTCAATTTCATGCAAGGGGGTGTATATATAGACAATTGCTCCCTCTTGTTGTCTAGGGTTTAGTGCCTTGATGGACTTGATCCGATAGCCCTCCTGAATGAGGACCGCGGGTTTGCTCTTCGGAAACGGCTTTGACCGGGTTTTGACCCGGTCTCTAAAAGACGGTTTTATTTCCGGTGTCGATTTTGACCCAAATTAGTCTTATTTGATTGGAAACGACCCGCTGGGCCTGAATTTGAGGTCAGTTTTGTGAGATTTATGCTCCGTAAAAAGCCCAAGCCAGAAACTAACGGTTTCGAGCCCATATCCGAGCACTTAGAAGCATGTTTGCGTCCGATCATCGTCGAGTGTTTTTTGGAAACTGCTATATACACCTGGCGGTCAAAATGTGGGTGTCTACAGAGCCCCCACTCTGACTGAGGCTTGGACAAGGCGAAAGTCAGAGTAGCTACCTGGCCAATCGAGGATTAAGACCTGGTAGACTTCCGGTTTGGTCGCTTATAGTCCGTTAGACTTGCGTGAAGGGCTCGCCAGCCATAAGATAGAAGTCATACCTGAGCTGATGATAATAACTCCGTGGAGAATTTGGACTTGTCGCGTAAGTCCCGGGTGCGCCTGTATGTGGGCCCATCCCGTGAAAAATGCCGCCTTGGGCTTTCCGCCGGGGAGATATACGAGCTGTGCGGGCTCATTTTTTGAAGCCTTGAGTCGTACCTGTATAAGTCACATAAAATTTTGCATGCAACACTTAGGTAGAAAATATGACTCGCGCTGGGGAAAATGATTTTTGCTTCCTTTTGAAATCGAAATTCTGAAAGCAACTCACGTGCTAGGTTTTCAAAATGGAAAGGGGTAGAAAAGAAATTTGCGGTTTAAATAGACTGAAATTTTGACCTTGTCGAAAAGGATTTTTTTTCAAAGGGCTTTTGCAAATTTTAAAATGAGAATTTGAAGAGAAAGGTATACCGACAGACTCGACTCTGGACGTGACTGGACGAGTTGACAGACACGAATGGACTCTCGAGGGGTTGGACCGTGACTCGGTAGAGGGGTGGGCCACCTAAGATAACAAGACTCTTAAGTTGCGCTATTCCGTAGCCTAGGTGAGTGGCAACACGGTCGAACATCGAAATGGGATAGATATTCTATAGGGGACTTGCAATAGTCTGTAATGGGACTGTTGTAGTCTTGTGCTCTTCTGGATTTTTGATTTTAGGGTACATTCCCAAAATGGGTATTGTTTCGAGTCCTGACAGATTCTCGTCTTCGACTGAGCCGAGTACTAGGACACACTATAGAAAGGAGGCTAGTTTTTGAAAGTATTTGGATTATGTGAGTGGACGGAGAACTTCTGTCTAAGAAAAGCCCCCAGGATGACAAAGCTAACTGTTGAGAACATGACAGTGTCGTGATAGGAATGATGATGCTTTTTGAATGTGTGTCAATGTGGGTGGTTGTGCCTCTGTTGAAAGGCTGCCTACGTATTCACGTGTAGTGAAATCAAACCAAACCCTAATTTAGTGGATTGAAAGATATATTATGGTGCCTAGTCTAATAGGACTTTGTGTGTAACTAGCCATATTGACGGTGTAGGCTAGGTGCATTCCCAATAATGTCTTGATCAAAGGGCTAGAATGGTTAGGATGTCGATCCTGTGATTGTGAGTGTTCTCCAGGGTAGCCCCCAGAGGTGGTGTGAACTATTTGGGCATGTTCTATGCCGACCGCAGGTTGAGTTCCCGTGTTTGGGGTTGGTAACTGGTTTGGATGAGAAGAATTGGGATGAGATTTGACGAGTTTTGCTCTCGGGACTGTGTATGATTAGGTAAGGGATTTGACGAGTTTTGCTCTCGGGATTGTGTATGATTAGGTAAGGGATTTGACGAGTTTTTCTCTCGGGTCTTTGACGAGTTTTGATCTCGGGTCTTTGACGAGTTTTGATCTCGGGTTTTTGACGAGTTTTGATCTCGGGTCTTTGAAGAGTTTTGATCTCGGGTCTTTGACGAGTTTTGATCTCGGGTCTTTGTATGGTGATTGTGAATTTTGTTATGTCGTGCTGTGTTGTGTTGTAGTTGTTGTACAGGGGGAAGTCAAGTAAAAATTGCTCCAACTTCGAACGAGGTAGGTTTGATAATGCGGGATCTGGTTTCCATGTCTGGACCTAATGGTTAGGGATATCCTATGGAGCTTGAATCCTCAAAATTCCGGGCTGTCTCTAGCCTAAGTCTCGAGAAGGTCTTGAGGGTTGCAATGTGGGAAGCCTAGATGTGGTGTTAGCTGACCAACTTGATTATCTTTCCCTTATTTGATGGTATGAATTTTGACCGTACCCTAGTCATGGAACTTTCACTTGAATTGACCGTTGATCATGGTCATGGGTTTTTGGAAGTTCTTTTTGATCATGACCAACTCTTTTGTTTTGGGCCTTTTGCTTTTTTTTTTCTTTTTTTTTTTGACCTTTTAGTCCCGGTCATGGGTGCTTCTTTTGGCTGCTTTTTATTTCGGCTTTTGCTTTTCCTTGGACTTTTGTTTTTGTTTTTTTTTGTCCAGGCTTTTTTTTTTTTTTTTTTTCTGTTGGCCAGACTAACACCTAAGGTAGGAATGGTCAGCCTTATTGGAGGGGTGTTTATTGTGGGAAATGGGCTTGCCTCCCGTCTTGAACCCAAACTAGGAGACTACCTAGATTCGTCATAGGATTCGATACCGCTCCTACTAAGTGTAGTTTTGTGGCTTTCTATGTCAGACATGGAACAGGTAAAGAAAAACACGGGTCTCAATATCCTGCAGTCATTATAGATGTGCCTGTAATAGTCACGTGCATGTGCTCACAGTGTATAACGATGTTCATCATATTCTCGGAAACACATAAAGAAAGTATATATGAGAAATAGAAAAGTTGATTTTATTGAATTTTGAAAAAGAGGGCAGAATGCAAAAGACTCTGACTCTGATTTGGAAATGAGGATGTAGGGTATCCTAGACTCGGACTCAGACTTAGACTCGAATCAAATCTGGACTTTTAGATGCTCGGTTGGTTGCTTTTTTTAGTAAGGTCCTTGATTGGAGAGAACGACAGGTGCCACGACTCGCCTAAACTCGGCTTTGCGCAAATGCAAGAGAGGGAGTCAAACTAGACAGGCCCGGGGTGACGGGAATGACTAAAACTCTTGGATCGGGAAACCCGAACGTTGACCTCGACAAAGTAACGACCGTGGATTAGACTAGAACTGCAGAAGGTGAGTCCGAAAATGAGGCGACCATGTTTGACCGCGTCGCGTTCTCGTACCGACCGTGGTGACCTAACCCTAGGTAACTCGAGCGCTCGCAGCATAGGTACGACTCGAAGAAGGCATCATAAGGACGCCGGTGTATGATGAACGTAGGGTACTCCCTTAAGGTGACCGTGGCTGACTGTTTGGGTGGAGGATAGCCCCCGAGTGAGACTAAAGACTCTGATTGGACTCAGATGGTGTGTCACCTGAGTGACTCAAAAGTGGGGTATGTGAGACAACATGTGTAAGACGTGACCCTTAGAGCGACCGTGATTGATCGCTCTGCTGAAGGGTACCCCCCGAGTGGGATCGAAGGTTGATAAGACTCAAGCGTCGGACGAGTGACCCTTAGACGTAAGGATCACGAACCTTTTGTTGAAGGGCTATGCCTTGTAAAAGGTTGACTCGACCTCGAGGAAAGGTAGACGGGATAAGGGAAGAAACTTGCGATCTAAGATTAGCAGAGTTTCGACGCTAGAGACCCTCGACTCGACCTGAATAAGTCCACCCATCAGTTAATCCCCAGTGGAGTCACCAAATTGTGGACATGACATAGGTCCACCCCGAGGCGGCCACGCGCGGGTTTGGGGAGGCGAATGAATCTCCATATGAGAATGGATCGAATTGAAATTTAAATCGAAGTGGAGTCGCCACCGAACTTTGTGGGAGTTCGGGCCCGTGCGAACCCACTCTATGTCGTAGTGGGCCATGCACAAAGTATGGCCCATTTCCGATGTCAGAGTTTATTGGGCTCGTCCCTTTGCATTTTGATACCGATACCGACATTATCGGATACCGTGTATTGAATGACTCTCGTGCGCCAACGATTTCGGACATCCGGAAACCGAGGTTCTGAGTAAGGGGTGAGGGTACGTGTTGGGAAGTTCACAAAGAACACCCAACCCCGCCCGCACATTAGTGGCCTCTACTAAGATATCGAATGACTTTCTAATACGCGCGCTAGTAGAACGATGAAAATGACATGCAAACATTATTTTCCCTAAGCATGCGAAAAAGAATGAATGGGTTTCTAAGTCGATTTAATGCAACTAAAGCTAACGTCAAAGTTATATTTAGCATGCGGGTTTAGTATAATAAAATAAACAATGGAAAAATAGATCGAAAAGACATGAGCAAACAAGTCAGTAACGGTATAACGATAATAACAGTTTGCGAAAATATAGAATAATATAAGATGTTGCATGGTTTTGAAAAGTAATATTTCACGTGATAGATTTGACACGTGTTGACCTAAGTCATAAAAAAGTATTATCGAGACTAGAAAAGCGATGTGGGACTCACGGTATTTATCGTGATAAGGCCACTCGATCGAGCCATTGACGGACTCGACCGAGTGGTCCTTGAAGAAAGCTTCTGTCCCGTATTTTAGACCCTACTCGATCGAGTTATTGATGAACTCGATCGAGTACGCTGCCACTCGATCGAGTCATTGTGAGGCTCGACCGAGTGGTCGTCGAAAAAGCATTCTGTCTCGTTTTTTGGGGTGCCACTCGACCGAGTGGACTAGGCACTCGATTGAGTGCCCCCTGTGCGAACTAGGGTTCGCCTCGTAATTTATTATTGATTGCGAGATCGCTTTTCGATTTTGGTGAATCGTTGATTCTGCCGAATCGGGCATAAATATTATGTAATTTATGCTCGATTCGGATTTTGATAAATCGTTGATTTTGTTGAATCGGGTATAAATATTATGGGGTTTATACTCGATTTTAATTTTGATACTTGTCATATCCCATATTCGATTATTGAATCGATATGGAATATTAGAGCGAAAACTTGAAGAAAATAATATAAGTCGTTTAAATTAAACTAGAACGACATGAATTTCCTCTGCGTTTATAGTGTCGTAATTAATTCAGACGAATTAGGTGACAACTATTTTAGCATCAACGAAAATTGTACTAGTTTAATCTTTTGGCTAAATCGTTAGATTCGACATTCCACTATTAAGTTGGTATCAAATCTAATAGATTGACACTAAAAAAAGTATTCGATTTGATTCCCTCGGCATCCCGACATCGTAATAAATCCTTGCGGATTGTGTGATGTCGGATCCGTGTCAAAGGGTTTCGACTCAACTTGAATAAAAAATATGTGAATTAAAAAAAGGATTTTAGAAATCGATGTATGCGATGTTGACGATAGAATAAGAAAAATAAAAAAAACGAAAAAAAGATGAAGATGACGAGATGGACGACGCGAGAAAGAAGAGAAGGGAAAAGAACGGGATTTTTGCACCCTCAACCTACATGTTCTTGTCTCGAATAAGACTCGCTTGATTGTGGCTTAGGCACGGGAGTTTGAGGTTTACGTAGATTAAGTTATGGTGGTTTAGGGTTTGCCTCCTAAGTACTAGGGTTAGGGTTTGAGTGTATAGGATTAGGGTTGATTAGGGTTTGATTAGGGCGAAAAAGGATGTGTAGATGTGTCTAGATGTGTGTAAAGTTGTGTGTAGTTATGAAAGTTAGGGTTTCAATTGCATGCAAGGGGGTGTATATATAGGCAATTGCTCCCCCTTGTTGTCTAGGGTTTAGTGCCTTGATGGACTTAATCCGATGGCCCGTCTGAATGAAGACCGCGGCTTTGCTCTTCCGAAACGGCTTTGACCGGGTTTTGACCTGGTCGCTAAAAGACGGTTTTATTTCCGGTGTCGGTTTTGACCCAAATTAGTCTTATTTGATTGGAAACGACCCGCTGGGCCTGAGTTTGTGGTCAGTTTTGTGAGATTTGTGCTCCGTATAAAGCCCAAGCCAGATACTACGGGATTTGCATTTTGACCACTATGACCACCCACGGTGAGAAAAGGCCTTGGTTGTCGAGTCCCGTCTCTTAGGTGACCTTGTTCGAAATTGTCTGATTAGTCCAAGTTTTCCCCCTTTTTGTGGGTTTGAAGGGAAAGTGCGCTCCCGACAATCCCATTTCCCTACCTCCTACAAATCTTCACAAATAAGTTACAAATTGTTGAAATTCTCACTTGGTTGCAAGAAGTACCTACAATACAAGATATATCAAAAAGGTAAACCAAGTCAAAAAGAAAGAAAAGAAAAAGAAAGAAAAAAAAAAGAAAAGAAAATGGCACAACAAATGAAAAACTAAATACAAAAGAAGAAAAAGAAATGGCATAGCAACTCAAAAGCAAAATGCAAAAGAAAAGAATGCCAAAGAAAATCACCTCACAAAAAGAATTCTCACCCTAAAAAATATGCCTTTTTCCGACTATTACCGTGAAGAGCCTACCAAAGGACCGAGTCCCTAGGAAGGATAATAGCGGTAAATAGTCGGTCTTCCCTCACTTTGCAAACCTTATCCACCTTTTTACTTGGACTAGTTGGGCGATTTTTGAGCATGGGACGACCCTCTTGGCACATCGCTAAAGGGGATTGGGCCTCACTTACCAACAGTGTCGACTAACTCCGTGGTTCATCCTTTTTCCATCCCGCCGATCGTCCCGTAGTACGTTCTTAGAAGGTTAGGAGGAACCTAGGTAAGTTACCAACGTTTTTATTGCTTTGTCGCCATACTATTAGGGTTTCGTCCATTTCGGTTTGTATTACTAGTTTGGGAACGTTATCACTTGCCTTGAGTCCTTAACCGGTGTTTCTTCACCGCTTGTTTGAGGGAAGCGGTATTTGTTTCTTTTTGGGTGCAACCGATTGTTTGTTTGTTTGCATGTTTGTTTGATTTTGTGTTTTTGTGTCCGGTTGCATCCACAGTTTTGTCGCAAGACCTCACTTGCCTTGCGAAGAGAACTTTTCCTCTAAGTGTTTTCGTGTGAGTTGAAAGGGCGTAGGATGCGCTAATACCCGCTCTGTTAGTAGTCCAGTTTCTTTTAGTTTTTAGTTAGTTTGTGGTTACTCGAGGGCGAGTAAGGGTTAAGTGTGGGGGAGTTGATAAGTGTGTTGTGTAGTGCTTATTTGTGGTGTTTGCTCCCAATTTCTCTTGTGGAATCGCTCTTTGGGAGCGGTTTCTAGGCTACTTATGCTTCTTCTAGTTCGTTTTAGGTTCCTAAGACCAATCATGGAGAATTGGAACGATTCCGACTCGTTTCCGACACATTTGGAGCAAACGAAGAGAAGCGACGATCACTCGGTGGCTTAGATTCGATCCCGAAACCTTGGGACCCATTCCCGAGCCTCTTAGACTCGATCCCGAGCACCGAGAATCGTTGAGAAGCCTTTGAAGAGCAAATAGGGACCTTTATGATCATATTGGAGGCCTACAAGACCCTTCCCGGGCGGGAAGAGTAGCCTTCCCGGTCGGGAAGGAGTGCAAGAAAGAAGCGTCTTCTGATGGGCCATCCCAACCGGGAAGGAAGCTTCCCGACCGGGAAGGTTGTCTCATCCCGACCGGGAAGGTTGTCTCACCGCATGACTTTCTTTCAATTCCTTTGCTCTTGTAACCTTATAAATACCCTCCCTTTGTATTGTTTAAGCACCTTACACTACTCTACATTATTCTAAACCCTAGATAGACTCTCTTCATCCCTAGCTTAATCTTTCATTAATCTTTTGTTAATTTTAAATTAATCTTAGTAATTAGTCTTGTATTAAGGGAATTCTTCAAGACTCATCCAAGATTATTGACAGCCTTGGGAGATTCATTTGGGTTTTTCTTATCAATACAAGTTTTCATCTTTTCATCCTCTTGTTTGTTGGTATAATCTTCTTATTCCCTTTACTCTTAGTCCTTGTTTAATCTTTCAAGTATTAATCTTTGATTATTGTTCTTGTTCTTGTTCTTGCTAGTTTCATTATGAATATTTTGTTGTTTGTGTTGATTTCTCTTGTTATGGTTAGGGTTAGTTTCATTATGTGTGAGTAGACTTATTGTGGGGTTAGTAGGGGGATTAAGTGTGGATTATAGGTAATTAGGGTTTGATTAAGGGTAAAGATGAATCCTTTGTTACTAGTCACATGTTGAGCACTCTATGTGTTTGTTGAATTGCTTGTTTGAGTTGTAGTGGCCATGCTTCTCATACTTGTTTTCATCTTTTCATTGTGTGATTGATTTGTGGTTGAATTCTTGTGTATTGGGTAATATCTTTCATGAGTATTCGGGTTTAGTCTTTGACACGAGAGTGCGGACTTTGACTTTGACGCGAGAGCGCGGACCGACCTTAGTAACTAGGTGAAACCTACACCCTTGGTCTCCTAATCATCCAACTACACTTATGAACCCAACCTAACCCTACTCCTTCCAAATTTGATTTCTCCATCTCTTTAGTTAATCATTTCTCTAGTTTACTTGTTTCATTTAGCTTTTGTTATTTCATTTAGTTCATGTTATATCTAGTTCATTGTTAGTCTAGTTTCATCCTCTTCCATCATCATAGATAATCAATTCTTGTCAATTCTCTTCCTCTTTTTTTCTTCTTTTTTTTTTGGTCAAATGTGAGTAATGTCATTCATCAAAAAAATTGAGTTACAAGCATATGCTTTACAGCAAATATAGGACAAAAAAGTTCAAACAGAAACAAGTATCCTAGATATTGTATCCAATCTGCCTGAAGAACCAAATATCCTGACTAGTAAAATTATCATTCTTTCCGATATTGATTCTCCCTCTAATCTCAGAAGCAATTTTCCTCACAACTCTTTCAGGATGGCTGATTTTATCTTTCATTCTTGCCTTATTTCTTTGCTCTCATATGTGATAGTAGCAGGCAGCAAGAAGAGCAGCATGCAGTTTCTTGTAGACATTTTTAGAGTCAATATTAAGAACATAGCCAAGCGTGGGAATACAGCCTGAATACTGATGGACAATATTCATCAGTTTAATGGCATATGGACATCTAAAGAAAAGGTGGTCCATAGTCTCTGGATGTTGTTGACACAAACAACAGGTATTATCTTCGATGCATCCCAAATCATACAGCTTTTGCTTCACATTTAGTCCTCGATGCATGACAATCCAACAAAGAAGAGCACGTTTCGGGACATTCACGGATTCCAGGTGAAGACAGTCCACGAAGGAGCTGTAGTACTTGGGCGAAGCCAAGAATATTCATTGCTAATGGAATACTCATCATCCCGTTGCCCATTATCAAAACCCGACTTCATTCTATCTTTAACCTTGCAGATCGCTTTCCACGTCCATGGAGCATCTTTTTGAGTGTTGTAATCTGACCAGGTGGTACCTTTAATATAGATAACATTTATCCATTTGATCCAGAGTGTGTTCCTCTCGCTATAAATCTAATGAACCAGTTTTGCAATTGCAGCAACATTCCAATCACTCGCTCTCTTTATCCCGAGACCACCAGCACTCTTTGGGAGAGTGACAGTATCCCAAGAAATTAAGGGAGTTCTTCTATAATCGGCCGTCCCATCCCAAAAAAAAATCCGACAAATAGCTTCAATTCTTTTGATTGTGTGCTTTGGAATGACAAAGATTGAAGCCCAATAATTGTACAAGGAATTTAGCACAGAAGAGATGAGCGTGACTCTACGTGCATAGGAGAGTTTTCGCGCTCCAAGGCTCCTAATTAGGTTGATCATCTTCTCAGCTATCTTGTTACATTCTTATCTGCTTAGTTTGGTGGCGTTAATGGGAACACCCAAATAACCGAATGGCAAATCAGCTATTTTGATGCCTGCAACATTATAGATGTCCTGGGGGAGTTCATCGGGAACACCAGCATAATAGGCCTCTGATTTCTGTTTATTCATACATAAGCCAGTAGACATGGAGAATGTGGAATACGCTTTCAGCAACAACATGACAGAGCTAGTATCTCCCTTACTAAATAATAATAGGTCATCCGCGAACATAAGATGAGTAAGTTTAAGTTCCTTACAAAGGGGATGATAATGAAACTTCCATTTGTCTGTCGCATAGCTCAAAGTTCTGCTGAGATAGTCCATACATAGGGTAAACAATAGGGGTGAAACCGGGTCACCTTGTCTCAAACCCCTCTTTCCTTTGAAATAACCAAACGTGGTCCCATTAAGAACAAGGGTATAAGAGGGAGTAGAGACACATTCCATAATAATCGAGACAAACACCTGGGGGAAATTTAATGCGGTGAGCATCTTCTTAATGAAGTCCCATTCGATCGTATCATAAGCTTTTTGGAGGTCCAGCTTAAAAATGCATCTAGGGGACACATGTTTCCTAGAATACATCTTAATTAAATCTTGGCAAATTAGCGCATTCTCTACAATCGACCGTCCTCTGATAAAGGCCCCTTGAGACTCATTAATAAGATCACGTAGAATCAGTGATAACCTGCTGCAAATGATCTTCGAGATAACCTTGTAAACCATGTTACAGCAAGCTATAGGTCTGAATTGTGTAACATTTTCCGGGCGCTCGCATTTGGGGATCAGCATTATATTAGTAGCATTAATCTGTTTGAGTAATTTCTTGCTACAGAAAAAATCCAATACAGCAGCAGTGACGTCCTCCCCAATAAGACTCCAAGCATCCTTGAAGAAGCTACTTGAGTACCCGTCAGGACCAGAGGATTTTTCCTGCGGAATAGAGTTAAATGCTTGCTTAATTTCTTCTCTAGTAACCTGTCTAAGGAGAATAGCATGGTGATCAGTAGTGCATATAGCCCCCCGAGAGACAATAGCATTCTTTATGGGTAGGACAGGTTTGCTCTTGCCTAAAAGATCCTGGTAATAGTCCAGAAATGCCTTCTGGATGCTCTCCTGGTCATTAAAGGTCTGTCCGCTAGCATTCCTGATTTGAGTGACCCTATTTCTTAAGCAACGTTGTTTGATTGCTTGATGAAAATACCCAGTATTCGAATCCCCTTCTTCGAGCCACTGAATTTTAGCTTTTTGATTGAGGTAAATGTCACGAGCCATCTTTAGCCATACCAATTCTCCATGAGAAATTCTTTCCTGTACAATCAAGGAATCTGTAGGGCATCCTTCAGCAATTGCTTCTTGAATTTTCTCCAAATAAAAGGTTTTCGCAGCAGTCTTCTGTTCAATGTTCGAGAACATATCATTGTTCAGTTTTTTCAGGTCTTTTTTCAACATCTTGAGCTTCTTAACAAGTTTGAACATTGGTGTACCTTGAACTTGCACCGACCAAATATTATTCACCACGTCCTTGAACGAAGGAGCCTGACTCCACATACGAAAGTATTTAAAGCTAGCTTTCCTGACCATCCCCTTCCAGTAAATGTCCTGAACCGTGGATTATGGTCAAATAAGCCTTCAGGATGAAAGTGAGCCTGATAAGAAGGATAACTGTCCAACCAAGCAGCGTTAACCAGAAATCTATCTAATCGACTATACTTTCTGCTATGAACCTCCTGCTTATTACTCCAAGTATACCAAGCCCCGGTAGCGTTGATATCTGTCAACTCACAAGAGTCAATACAGTCAAGAAATTCATCCATATCACTTTGTTTTGAGTGGCCACCCAACCGTTCATTAGGATTAATAACACTGTTAAAATTGCCACCCAAAGCCCAAGGAATCTGAATTTGTGTAGCAAAGCATTTCAACCTATCCCATAGAGGTCGTCTTTCCAATCCATCATTGAAAGCATAGATCATTGTGTAATAAAACACCTTTCCTTCAGGCTTGTATGTGATCCTACTATGAATGAACTGATCAGAGTATTCCACCGGTTCCACTTCAAATAAGCTTGGGGACCAAACGAGCCATATTCTTCCCCCAGGATGCTTATGGCTATTGGTAGTCACACTCCACCCCTCAAGCATCCTATTAGTCACATTAGCATTATTAATAGGTTTAATCTTCGTCTCAAGCAAGCCAAACAAGCCTACTCCTTTATTTTGTAAAAAAAGTCTAACCTCATGCTGTTTATTAACATTATTTAAACCTCTAACATTCCAGAAACCCACAATCATTAATCATTATTTAATGTTTGGTTTCCTTTATCGAGAGCACCCCCATTATTAGCTACATTCAAAGCAGCTGCATAAGTTCTCTCCTCAATCTGAATTTTATCAAGAGCCTGTTCCTGTGAGCCTGGACTAGAAGACCTAGAACACACAAGTATTTTGACAGGTTGAACAGGCTGCTGTACAGATCGTTGTACAGAGTGATGTACAGTCTGTTGCACCTGCTGCAGAATTCTAATTTCTTTCGGTTTCCAGACTTGCTGCTGAGGTTTTTGCACTTGTTGTATCTTCTGCTCCACTCTTCCCCTCCTGCAAGACTTCATCTCATGCCCCAAGCCTTTGCATTTAGAGCATAGAATGGGTTTCCATTCATATTCAACTTTGACACTAACAACTTCTCCTTTTTCATTCTTGAAGCTTACTGTTTCAGGATATTGTCGATCAACTTGAAGTTCCAACAGGACTCTAGCATATCCTAGTCTAGTCTTATCCAACTTAAGGGGATCAGACTTAATGAATTTCCCTGCCAAGCTAGCAATCCTAGCAAAACAACTCCCCCAAAACTGAAGTGGCAGTTCATGAAAACGTACCCAAGATGGGACTGCCTTAATATCCTCCTTTGAACGGTTGATATCCTGCTGCCATGCCTTGACCATTAGAGGTCTGTTATCAAACATATGATAACCAGCCTTAAGTATCTCATCTTTGGCCACGACATCTTTAAAACGAACCAGAAAAATTCCATTTGGGGAGAAAGATATTTTATCGATTCCATATTTACCCCAAACTCGTTGCACATATCCTTTCAAAACCTCCCAAGGGGGGTTTGCACCAAGGACATAGAAAATAAGTGCTGAAGACCAATATTCAACTTCCTCCTTTGTATCATCATCTGAAAACTGAAACATCGATGCATCCTCCCCGACCATAGTCTGATTATTGTCCTTTGATATAGGCGTGTCTTCAACTATGGTCTGCGAGGAGTTCTTACGTCCTCTTTGAGTAATCCAAATGCTGGAAGAGGCATCCAAAACATCTTCATCATCTTCATCATCTAAGGACAATCCTGGAGTGTCATTCAGTTCGTGCATGGGTTTAGTACGTATGACATCTTCCACGTCCGGACCCTTAGGCCCAAGATTATTACGCTTATTTGAACTCCTAGACGCAGGAGAAGCATGTGCAGTCTTCTGAACATTGTTTCGTTGAGTTTTCTTCGCTGAATTCCTTGCCATGATCTTCTCCTTCAAATCGCCTAGGATCGCCTCAATTCTCTTCCTCTTTGTGTTTGTTTGTGACATAGTCTTGTCTTGTAGGTAGACCATAGTCTAGACACCTCATAACCGTCTCCGTGGATATCGACCTGACTTCCCTAGCTACTAGTTAGGTCTAGTTGGTTATTACTTGTTGGTAGGGATTGACGGCAAATCCCTCCCACCAAACATTTATAAAGTATTTTAATCTACATTTCTGGGGATAAGTTATGTACAAGTATAGGTATCCAAAATAAAAATTTGGTTCACTTTTCTGATGTTTAAGTATTTTAAACGATTTAAAAGAAAGTATTGAAAACTGTACTGCTTTCGTTTTTAATTTGTTAAAAATAACAAAACTTATTATTTTTGAAAAATGAATTTATATCTGAAAACCTAACTCATAAAGGTATGTTGAGTATGCAAATCGAAAGTTAAAAATAACATTTGAAAAATGACTCATTTAGTATCCTTAATAATATTATCGATTTTGTTATTACTTAAAGTTACTTTTGTAAAACTCTATGTTTTGAGAAATATGATACCTAATAAGGTTAAAAATGATTTTTATAATTATTATTGATTTATTTGGTGTTTGAAATATTTTACTAAGTATAAATAGGCTTTAGGATATAAGTATACTTGTACAAATACAAAACCGTATAAAAATATTAAATACGTACACTTGAACAATAAATGTACTAAATTCTTGTGCCCAAAAAGTATAGAGTACTAAAAGACGAATAACCCAAAAGTACTAAGTTAAACAATGCTTAAATGTGCAAAACAACACTTAAACTTTATAATAAGTCAAAACTAAGGGTTGACTAGTCTATCTTTGTCAAACTTTGGCTTTTTAAGTCAATATAGACCAAGTCAAGATAAAGGAACCCATCTTAAATAATGTACTTAGAAATAATTGAATCGTTAATCAAATCTCAACTAATGAACGCTTCAAATAATATATCTCAAATAAAATGTTCCAAATCTCTTACATTAGTATACTAAAACTATCAGTTAAGATAAATTTTACGATGATTGATATTGTTTGTTAAACTTAAACTCGACACACTCAAATTCCATAGGAACAACCGTACTTCTAGTCGGTGTGTTACCTAAGCCGGTGATCAGACACGTTTTCACGAACGATGTTATCGATACCAATCATGGTGAAAATGAACATGTGCTCTGGCAGTACCCTCTGAGTCGTCTTCACCATTCCATGTTGTAATGACTTGTTCCGAGTCAATACACAGCTCACAGACCGGTCATCCTTATGGAACCCAGTATTGTTTCATCCCTCTGGACATCGGACATGTGCCCCACGATGACCGCTGAGCTCGATATTCCAGAGACTCTGTCTTTATAAGACACCCAAATTCAGCCTACGTTTCGTGTTGGGCGCTATCTTGGTAAAGTTTAGAAGACGATGCGATAGAAGACAACTTCGAAAGTAGACTGTTACACTCGGAGTCACTGCTCATGGGAGGCCATGATGCATCTTGCCGGTGCGAGAAAATACTAAGAAGTAAATGGGTAGCCAACTCTTTATGAGTTTGTCGGTAGAGTAGTAGTCGTCCAGTTGCCATTGAGGTGCTCGGTTGTGTAAAGGTTCTCTTTCCCGAGACCAAGAGTATGGATTGGGTGTGTGCGCATACATAGACAAAGGCACTGATCAGCTCTCACTCTCTATATCGGATATCTTTGGGGGCAGAATACCTTCCGACCTTTGCCTTAGCAGTGTATGGGACATGTTCGGTTTAGTGGGGCCTCTGAGTCCATGCATTTGCAGTCCTTCTTCTCCGTATATCAGTCGACCAAACCCAGTCAATTTAGGTGTTCGATCCTATTGAGCACTAGGGGTGAGATGTAAACCTCCTAGTATCGATATGATTGGCGGGATTGATGTTCCCATCCGCACTTATGGTGATCGAGATGCAAGCCTTAAGTGTGCATGAGACATTAGTAGTCACGTCCCGTGCATTATGTGTACGGAAACCATTGTTTTTAAAAGTAAATGACTACAGTTTTCTAAATCACATGTGCTAATATGCTTTGTTACTGTTCTATACTTTTATGGCTAATGATGTGATTCAAATGCTTGATAATGGGAAGTAATGTTTTGTTATATGTCTTGCTTGAATATTGATTATGCTTGATATTATGTTTCATACGATTTGTATTATATATGTCTTACTCTATTTTCACATGACACTTCTATGAATCCATGATCTATGCTTTACTGTATTATTCACATGATACTCATATGATGTATGTATTACTTTATTCTATATAACCTACATGTCTTATATATTTAAATTGATTCACATGTTAACTGAAATCACTTCATGTGTATCACACATTGTATACATGTCGATTTGTAATGTGACATGCCTGCTTAACTGTTAATTAGATAACCTAAACGTTGTACTACATTGATTATTCGGGGCCGTGTTAGAAGGACGGTTAGGTTACTCCCACTAAGTGGGACATGTATATTTAAATATGCATTCAGGTTGACGAACCCTCTAAACTGGACATGGGGGCATGCTTAAGTGCAAGAGATACAGTGTGGCAGATGAGAGTGTCAAACTATAAATCTTGTAACACAAATTTTGTCAGACTATTGTATTTAGAAATTTGTAATTCGGGTTTCAGTTTTTGTGTTTTAACAAACGGTTTATTTATCGGTAAAAGACTCACTTGAGTCGACGGTTTTAAATTTTTACCCCTTTTTACGACTTAATTATTTTCCGCCTTGTTAATTAATGTCATTAGAAGAACCGGGTTGTTACACCGATGACAAGTAGTACATCAGGTATCTCCAACGGAGTCGCCAAATTGTGGACATGACAAAGGTCCACCCCGACGCGGCCAAGCGCGAGTTTGGGTAGGCGAATGAATCTCGTGGTAAGAATTATCTCGGGTCGAAATTTAAATCGAAGTTGGAGTCGCCACCGAACTTTATGGGAGTTCGGGCCCATTTGAACCCACTCTATATTTCGATGGACCGTGAACAAAGTGCTGCCCACTTTGATACTAGAGTTTGTGGGGTTCGTCCCTTTGCATTACGATACCGATGCCGAGTTATCGGGAATCGTGCATCAAATGACTCTCGTATGCCAACGGTTTCGGACATCCGGAAACCATGGTTCTGAGTAAGGGGTGAGGGTACGTGTTGGGAAGCCCACGAAGGACCCCCAACCCCGCCCGCTCTTAGCGGCCTCTACTTAGATATTGTCCGTTTTTCGTGTATGCGCGTTAGTTTGACGATTGAATGTTATGCAAACAATGCTTTTTAACTAAACATGTGAATTATGTTCAACTACGTCATTTAATGCATCTAAACTAACGTCGAAGTTATTTAGCATGTGAGATTCATTTTAATGCGGCAAGTGCAAATAACGAAAATAAAACAAAAAGAAATATATTACAAATACGCGGGCGGAATACAACCCAAAAATACAATACAACGAAAAAAAATATAGAACAAATGCGACAATAACGGAACGTAAATAGATTAGATAATATAAGATGATATGATGCATGGTTTTGAAAAGATGAACACGTGATAACACGTGACGACCGAAGTCGTAGAAAAAGATTTGTCGAGGCTCGTTGTATGTAGAAGGCTCACGATTTTGGGCGTGACAGAGGCCACTCGACCGAGTCATGAGGGAGACTCGATCGAGTTTCCTACTTGAAAACCTTCCGCCATGTTTTTGGGGTGCCACTTGATCGAGTGGGCTATGACACTCGATCGAGTGCCCCCTGTTCGACCTGCTGCTCGGTTTCGAAAAAGGTAGTAATTCCGATTTTACTGGTTTTAAAATCGATATCCAACCGAGCCAAATAAAAATATGGCATAATTTATATTCAACTCGGTTTTTCGGTACTCGTAACATGTATTGTATGATTGCGAGATCGGTTATTTTGGAAAAGCGTTATAAAATCGATTTGAATTTGGTTAGGACGAAATTGGCTCCCTCTGCGTCACGACATCGTTACTAATCCTTACGGATTACGTGATGTTCGTTTGGCGTCAACGGGTTTTGTGCTAGCCTTAAAAACGGGATAGAATACATTTAACGACAAATGTCCACGATCGCATTACGCCCTTAAGTGTTTAGGGCGGCGCTCCTCGAAAGGGTGTCACCTCTGTTACGACTTGTAAAGGGATTAAAAGGATCTTAGGTGGAGTTTGTCTTTAAGCATATTCGCCTCGAGATTGTTTTAAATATATTTGTATATGCGCGATATTATTTAATTGCGACGATGAATAAAAAACGCTAAACGAAATATAAAAAAAAAAACGTTTTTTGTAAGGTTGATTCGCTTCAACAATCAAATATTGGGGGTAATAGGATAAGCGACCGGCAACATCGAGTGCAATACTCTCGTATTCGTGTTTCTTTATCCCATCATTCCTTGTATTCGACATAGGCAAATTTTTTGTGGTGATACGATTATAATAATATTAACGACGAAAAAAACGAAGAAAACGAGACAAAAAAAACGGAGAAGAGAGGAGAGAAAAGGGAGAAAGCGGGATTTGATGACACCCTCAACCAACATGCTTAATTCGGCCTCGCTAATGGACTCGTAGTAGCGGCGTTTACGCGAGAGTATCGAGGATATAGGAAAAGTTATGGTGTTTGTGTTTGTAGAACCGTTTTTCTCGGGTTTGTAGAGGATTTCGGTCTCGAGTTTTCTAGTCAATGCCTAGAGGGGATGTCGGGATTGAATGTAGTGTATTGATTGCTGAAAAATTGTATTGTAAAAATTTGTGTTGAATGAAGGTGCAAAGGGGGTGTATTTATAGGAAAAGCCGACCCCCCCGACCTAGGGTCACTCGATCGAGTGGCCCAATAAACAGAAACAACGGGCTTTTCGAAGGCCCCCACTCGACCGAGTGGGCTGGCACTCAATCGAGTGGGTCGGCAAGATCGAGATATTTTGAGGTTTTTGACTTGGAGTTGTTTTCTAGAAGCTTGCATGGCTGGTTTCTGCCTCGGAAACGACTTTCACCGGGGTTTGACCCGGTCGCTAAAAGACGGTTTTGTTTCCGGTATCGGTTTTGGCTCAAATTAGTCTTATTTGACTAGAAACGACCCACTGGGCTCGAATTTCAGGTCGGTTTGGTGAGATTTTTACTCCTCTAAAAGCTCACACCAGATACTATTGATTCTGAGTCCAAATTCGAGCGTATTAAGTCACGTTTACGTCCGATCATCATTGGGTGTTTTATTGGAAACTGTTATAATCACTAGGAGACAAAATGCGGGTGTCTACAGCAAGTCAACCAAGGAATGTGCAATTCATACAGGATGAATTTAATGCTCATTCTGTGTTCCTCACCCTGCACCGGCATCAATTGACTTATCTAAGACAGAAGGTAAAAGCACATTGGATGAAATATGGGGATGCAAATACAACATAATTCCATGGAGTTTCGAGGTCTAGAAGAGCCATGAATAAAGTACACCAGATTGATGATATGCATGGTAGTACCCACTCATCTCCTAAAGAGATCCAAGAGAGTTTTCTGAACTTCTATAAGACTTTATTGGGTCAGAAAACCAATACTATCCCGGTGGCTGGATCCATTGTTAAAAATGGTGGGTTATGCACTACTAATCATAGACTGATGTTACTCTCTCTCCTGTGACCAATGCTGAGTTTAAGGGGGTGGTTTTTAGTATTCCTAATGACAAAGCCCCTAGGTCTAATGGGTTTGTACAGCAATTCTTCACTAGTGGCAGGGTGCTTAAACAACTAAATGATACCACAATAACCCTCAACCCCAAAGTGAAGAAACCTCAAACTGTTCAGCAATTCCGATCTATTGCTGCTGTAATATGACTTATAAATGCATCTCTAATCTCTTATGTAGAAGGCTAGGCCTGCTTCTACCAGACATCATTTCCCACACCCAAGGTGGCTTCATACAAGGGAGGAACATTATGGAGAACATTCTAGTTTATCAAGATTTAATCTAATTGTATGGGAGGAAAGTTGTATCCCCAAGATGCCTATTCAAAACGGACATTCAAAAGGCATGTGATACAATTGAGTGAGATTTCTTATCCCAAATGCTTCAGGCCTTAAACTTTCCACAGCCTTTCATCCTTCTGATTATGGAGTGTGTGACTACCGCCTCTGTGGGCGCTGCCACACCACTGCCCGCGCGTACCCGCGCGGGAAGCGTCACGGCGACTACCAACACGGCACGTCATCCGGGGCGCCTTGCGTCCCCGGGGGCCGATCTGATCTCGCGTTCGGGGTGAAGTGTCGGACCTAGATTTGGTTGACGATTTGAATTGTACTTGATAGATATGGCGACATCTATGTTTCTGTTGAATCAATCGAGACGTGGGTGTAAATGTTTAAAGGCCGATATGTTTGGTCTGACGACCTTTTTAGTGAACCGAATTCGTTCCCTATTTGTGGAGTCGCCACCGAGTAATTTTGGCATACTAGAAAACCGTTCAAGTAAACTCTAATCCTTAGCCGGCTCAAAGCTGAGTGACATGGGAACCTAAAGATAGAGATTTGTACCCTTAAGCATTCCATGTCTAGAATGACTCTCATTGCCAATGGTTTCGGCCATCCGAAAACCGTATATTCCAAGTAAAGGGCGAGGTTACGTATGATGCGGACCGTCGCAAGTCCACATGCAAATAATATTTATAAACACCAAAAAACCAACTAATGCAGTAGTGGTAGGTCGGGATCGATCCAAGGGATGAATGTCTTAAGCTAATGAGTTTAAAGTGTCTGGGATCTTTTTGGGGGGTTTTGAGTTGGGACTAGAGTAATGATGTGATTAATGAGAAGAGGTAATCAATAAGGAAAAAGCGTTAGGGGGAGTCGGACATCGGGTTCTACAAATCAAGGAATTATGAGGTTGGTCACAAGGTCGATAAAGGGAGAAAGCCACCTTTCGATTTCTTCACCTAACTTAACTAAATCCTGCTTTCGTGGCAAAAATGATAAGTCTCAAGTCAAGGTAACTCCTACTCCGAGTTTCCCCATATTGATAAGAGTGAGTCAAGGTCGATCTAGTTGGCCGGACTAAGTCAACAATAACACAATAACCTTGAACAAGATAGATCGACAAATATGCAACCAATCCATAAATCCTCAATTCATATTACCCAAAATCCTCCTTCCTTAACTAATACAAAGAGTCTACACACAATTCTTTGATGAAATGTCAAAAATAATAACTAAGATAACCACACTGACAACATGCTCTTTAGATTCGATACCAACTCAATAGTTGGATGTCGTATCTAAACGAATTAGTCAATAAATTTAACTAATACGAATTAGTTGATGCTAAAAAATAGTTGTCACATAATTCGAAAGAATTAATTACGACACTATAAACGCGGAGATAATTTATTTCGTTTTAGTTTGATTTAAAGCGACTCACAACATATTTTTCTAGATGTCGCTCTAAGTACTCGATATTGATTCCATAATCAAATATCGGATGCGATGAGTATCAAAATCCGAATCGAGCATATATAATACAATATTTCTGCCCGACTCAATAAAATCATCGATTTTCCAAAATCAAGAAGCAAATTCGAAATCAATAATAAATTGCGAAACGAACCCTAGTTCGTACATGGGGCACTCGATCGAGTGCCTAGCCCGCTCGATCGAGTGGCACCCCAAAACCGAGGCAGAAGGTTCTTTGAGAACCAGTCGGTCGAGTCTCGCAATGACTCGATCGAGTGGCTGCTCACTCGGTCAAGTCCCTCTATGACTCGGTCGAGTGACACCTCGAAATCCGGGACATAAACTTTTTCCGAGGTCCACTCGGTCGAGTCCTTCAATGACTCGATCGAGTGGCCTTATCACGTCAATACCGTGAGTCCCACAACGCTTTTCTAGCCTCGATAATACTTTTTTTATGACTTCGGTCAACACGTGTCAAGTCAATCACGTGATCTACTACTTTACAAAACCGTGCATCGTGTCGTTTACATTATTCTATAGCATTCTATATTATTTGCAAACCGTTATTATCTTTATCATCGTTACTAACACGTTTGTTGCTATTTTGTCATCTTATTTCCGTTACATGTTTTATTGTACTAAAACGAATATCGCATGCTAAATACAACTTTGACGTTAATTTTAGATGCATTAAATCGACGTAGCAACTTATTCAAATATTCGCATGTTTAGTCAAAATGTTGTTTGCATATCATCTCATCGTATTACTAACGCGCGTATTGAAACATCAAACGATATCTTAGTAAAGGCCGCTAATGTGCGAGCGGGGTTGGGTGTTCTTTGTGAACTTCCCAACACGTACCCTCACCCCTTACTCAGAACCTCGATTTCCGAATGTCCGAAACCGTTGGCGCATGAGAGTCATTCAATACACGGTATCCGATAACGTCGGTATCAATATCAAATGCAAAGGGACGAACCCAATAAACTCTGAGATCGGAATGGACCGTATTTTGTACACGGCCCACTAAGATATAGAGTGGGTTCGAACGGGCCCGAACTCCCACAAAGTTTGGTGGCGACTCCACTTCGATTTAAATTTCAATTTGACCCATCTCATATGGAGATTCATTCGCCTCCCCAAACCCGCGTGTGGCCGCGTCAGGGTGGACCTATGTCATGTCCACAGTAAGGCATGTTTTCCATAATGCACTGTGGAGGGAATATGTATTCAGTGGTCATATGCTCAAAGTCTACCTCCTCTTTTCCCTTATCCTCTTCACGTTCTCCCTCTTCTTCCTCCTCATAATCCTCATCATGTTCCTGGTCTTCATAATCTGAGTTGAACATTGTATGTTTAGATTAGCGGTAAGTTTGTTCTAGATGTAAGGTGTATAAGTCGATTTTATTGTTTTTTATACTGTGGCAGGGATGGTTCGCTGGGCTCTATAGTTATAGCACAACTATGATTATGTAATGTCGTGAATCACTGAAGATAGTGACAATTGCCTGCATTCCTTTTTGTCCTCATCCTTCCTACATCAAGTTCATGAGTTCCAAGAACCCTTTAGTGTAGCTGTTCGAGATAGGTTGCATAGCCTTTCCTAGCGTTGTCTTTGTCTAGATGCCAAAACATAGCAGAGAAAAAGTAAAAGAAAGCAGGGCACAATATTCCAGACCAAATAACCAAATGGGTAAAAAAAGTGGCTCAAAGGTGACGAATTGATAAAAAAAGTATTGTCGGCGCCAAATTGGTAGAAAAAGTGGCACCCAAGTGAAGAATTGGTAAAAGATGTCGTCGGTGCCAAATAGGTAAAAAAAGTGATACCGAAATGACGAATTGGTAAAAAAAATATAATCGTGTTACGGATTAAAAAAAATTAACCGATGCAAGAAATTGGTAAAACCGTAATCGGTGCAAATTGTTACGGATTAAAAAAAAATTGTCCATGCGATACTATTTAGAAATTTATGTTCGTAAAATGAATTACCTAGTGTTTTGGGTCGGTTTAGACTTTTTTTTTTCAAAGTGTGACGATATTGTCACATAAGTCCGTGTTTACAATTCTTACGATACGGTGTAAAAAATCTGAAACTGTCGAAACTCGATCCACGATCCATTTGACCCGAACCCGAAAAGATCCATTAAACTAGGATCGAAATCCAACTCGACCCGTATTGTAACCCGACCAATTTAACGGATCTAAAATCTTTTAATAAAAAAAATTAAACAAAAACAAATTTCCGTTCACCGTATCGTAAGAACCGTAAAGACGGACCTATGTGACAATGTCGGCATACTTTGAAAAAAAATCTAAACCAACCCTAAACGCTAGGTAATTTATTTTATGAAAATTAATTTCTAAATAGTGTCGCATCGATTAATTTTTTTTAATCCGTAACAATTTGACACCGATTACGTTTTTACCAATTTATTGCATCAGTTAATTTTTTTTATCCGTAACACGATTATTTTTTTACCAATTTGTCACTTCGGTACCACTTTTTTTACCTAGTTGGCACCGGCGACATTTTTTTACCAATTCGTCACTTGGGTGCCACTTTTTTTTTACTTATTTGGTGCCGACGATACTTTTTTTTACCAATTTGGTTATTTGGCGGCCCAATATTCTTGTCTGGTTTGCTAAAGATAAGTGGGCACGACAACAATTAACTCAAACATATTAGCCTCGAAAATAATCTTCTCGATTTGTGAGTGATAGACTTTCCACCTAAAACAGAATAAATGACGGGAAAAAATCAATATAGAACCAAACAGCCTATACAACATGGAAAATCTAGGTACTGATTGGGTAATAGCCATAAAATTAAACACGACACTGATGAAATTAAACACGAAATTAGAAGCACAAAATTGGTTAGGAGATCATAGTTTTGTTAAGAACAGTGTACGGAAGCGATCATAATAATATTAAAAAATGGCGTTATGGAAATTCGATCAGTGTGCACAAAGCTAGACTTTCACTATGGATAATACGGAAACTTGCTTCGAGAACTGTAGACTTAACTCATAACAGAATCCAGTCTCTAACTAGGCAACTCAACTATAACAGGACTGCGTGCAACGAGGTTCTAGTTTAAGTAGTATACACCCCTCCTGGACACAAACCATGTCCAGTTCAACCCGACATGACTTACATGATGCGATATCTAAGTTTAAGGGCATAATGCACACTCTCCTGAACACAAAACATGCTCAGTTCAACAACCAATGTGCCCCATAAAGACACAGCAGCGTTACAGTTGATGGCAAAAACGTACACCCCAGACGATATTACTCTAACCACACGCTTGACTTTATTCCATAACTCCAAAACAAGCCATTATCGATATTTAGAAGATATAATCATTATGAGGATAAAAGAAATAAACATTTTATGGTAAAAGGGAAACTTTCTATTAATAGAAATTTACTAATTTTAGAAACTGACTTAAAGTAGAAATATTGTTATAGAAAATTCGTAAGTTATAAAAATTAGTGAAATGCATAAAAATAGTATTTCCAACGAAATTAACAATTTATTCTTATCGTCGTTATCGTAACTTTATTATATTTCTAAATTCGTTACACAAAATATAAATAAAATATAATAAGTCGATATATAGTATTTAATAAATAATTAGGAAATCGAGTTAAAACTATAAATTTTAGAAAAGAGGTATTTTAAGAAAAACGATGTCAAAATTAATTGAGTCAATGAGTTTTATAAATGAAATGAGATTTACAAGGATTTCAAATTATTTTTAACAAATAGCTTTTATTAATAAATAGTACGGATTTTATTAAAAATAGTCAATTGTAAACAAATAAAAAAAATTATTTGTGAAAATAGTCTCGACTAAAAATATATTTAAAACAAAATCGACTATTTTCTCATTTATTAATATAAGTCATAAAACAAATTTAATTTATTAAACAAGTATACAAATCTCGATTATAAAATAAAAATACAATTTTGAGTTAAAATTATAAATTAACAAAATATGACGAAAATGTGAAATCGTTATTATTTAGTTACTAGTGTCACGATAACCAACAAAATATTATAACGATCATAAATAATAAAATTACTAACGATTTATAAAACGATATCAAAAGCTTGTAAAATATTTATAAGGTACACAATTTAAAATAATACTTTTACCAAATAATAAATAGCTAAAATTAGAAAATCGAAGTTAAATGTTTACTACATACTACTACTCTAACATACGATATAAACTCGTGTAACGTTCTAAAATTATCTTAGGACGACGCAAATGATCTCGTGCTTATCCTTATCGAGTCCTCACGAATTCCCTGACTAAATAGCAAAAGCAAAGCATAGGGACAAGAGAGTGATCGATGAGGATGGAGGTTGGGTTGGTGGTGAAGGCTCAAAAACGAAGAAAAATGAAGAAGGTAGGAAGAGCGTCCGAAAGAGGATGACTGATCGGCTGAAATGGGGAGCGGTGGAAGTACAAAATAAATGGGAATGGAATTGAAGAAAACAAACGGGTGGAGGGGAACACGTAGTGAAGCGGTGGTATAAGAGTAGGCAAAAGGGGTTAAGAGAATTAAGTCGGTGGAACCAAAAAACTAAGAAAGGGAAGTTAATCATGCACAATTAAATGAATCGGGTTAGAAAATACGAATTAAACGAATTCCGTAGGAATAAGTTGACTGACCCACGAATCTAATTAAAAATGAGTTGATTAAATTGTTAAATAATTGGGCCGAAAAATAAAATGAGTAAATAAAGTATTCGAGACGAAAACGAAGATTTAGGAAGAATAATTAGACGATGAAATAGTGTTTTCCGATAAATAATAAATCTTCGATAAAGTGAATTAAATTAATTTCTCGAGCAAAGAAAATAGATGTTTTGGTGAAACTTAAAATAAATGAACTTCGAGCTTAAAGATAAATAAAAGAATTTAGAATTTAAATCGTCGAAATAGATTTTCGACAATGATTAAATTAAATATATAATAAATCGAAATAGTAATAAAAATATGTTTTAAATATAAGAATAGTTTCTGAGACCAATAGAATTTTAGGAGTTTGAAACGAATAAATGATAAATTCGTTTTATAATAATTTTAAGAATTACAGGTTAAATCGTAAACAAAATTAAAAATACGCACATAATTTAATTTAATTTATAAAATCAAGGGTGTTACAGAGCACCGAGACTAATATGGAACCCGGCCATCATTTTCTTCAGTTTTAATTTATTTACGTTTTGAATTTCGTGTTAGGGGATTTAGCATGCGATTATAAGATCATAAAAGCAGTAAATCATACAAAAGCGGTAAATACGAAATGTAAGTAAATCACGTAGTGAGAAGTTCCACCCTCGGAGTGTACACCAAATGAGACACGATGCGTAGATGGTTAAGAACGGATCTCGGAACTACTCGGGTTTAGTTAAGGTGTTTTAGTGCTTATGGTTGAAGTTGAGGACGTTACGTATATTTTATAACGTGCCATGGACCTAGTGTCCATATTTGACATTATTGAAGTGCATAATAAAAGTACAGAAATGTAAAGTTTTGTTTAGACGACAACCTAGTGAGGGTTCGACTTCGAGGCGGATCCTCCTAACTTGTTCTGCGGTGAATTCGGCAGAGCTTCGCTACTACAACTAATTTTGCGGTGAATCCGGCAGAGCTTCGCTGCTATACTCGGGGTCGTCTAGTCGAGCGCGGGTGCTCCTCGATTCGAGTTGGGTGCTCGAGATGAGGAGTAGCGTTGATTCGCTTATCAGAACAACGATCGAGTGGATTGTACTTAGTGTCGGAGTGCGACCTAAGTTACAGAAGAAGAGAGGGAGAGCAAATTGTGAGAGAAGTAGTTCACGAATTCGTCGATTTGTGTGTTGAAATGAATGAAGTGAGCGGGTATTTATAGTTGCTCGCGCAGTTCAAATCGACATTTCGGACGCCTGGGGTCTTGCGCTTGAGGACTGAGACGCCTGGTGTGAGGCGCCTGGATTTTTGAAGATCCGATTTCGAAACTTTCCAAAACGGAGAGGATACGTATATTGTTATTGTTTGGGGATTAAGAGTTCCCGCCTAACTCTAGCACGTCGAGTGCCGGGTTGTCCTCGGGTGTGTGTCTCGAGGTATTCTCGGCCCGACGCGTTGACTCGGGTTCGACTTTGCATATTTCGGGAGCGATTCGAGGTCCCGGTGTCGGAATTGACTCTAATTAGTGTCAACGCGACCGTAATGACACGACTAAGGCTGTCCTGATGTCGAATTAATTTTTCCGAGTAATTATTTGATCCGTTCTATAGAACTGTCTAAAACATCGTAATTTCGCGTTGCGTTGTAGTCCGATCGTCATCGGGTGATCGTCGGGCACCCCCGCAGCCACCAGGTCAGAATCTAGGTGTCTACAGAAGCCCCCACTTTGAGTGAGGCTTGGACAAGGCGAAAGTCAAAGTATAGCTGCCCAGGTCAATCGAGAATTACGACCTGGTGGCTGTCCGGTCGAATCGTTTCAAGTCGTTGTACTACATATTTGAGGCTTGTCAGCGAAGGCTTAGAAATCATACATGATCTCCTTGCCTGCGGTTGCCGGTTGATGCTCGGATCTGGGATTGATCTTCTTGCTTTGGGTTGCTTAATGTTGATTAGTGTTTCGGTCTTTGACATGGACCTTTTGCTTAAGTAATTTATTGGTGATTTAGTTCTGATTTGATTTCTTGCGGGTGGTTGCATTAAGTTAGATTTATCCCTCTCGATTGGCTGCGTTGATTTTGGATTTATCCCTCCCGAGTGGCTACGTTGATTTTAGATTTATCCCTCCTGGGTGGCTGTATTGGTTTTGGATTTATCCCTCCCGGACAGCTGCATTGGTTTTGGATTTATCCTTCCCGTGAAACTGCATTGGTTTTGGATTTATCCCTCCTTGGTGGCTGCATTGGTTTTGGATTTATCCCTCCCGGGTGGCTGCATTGGCTTTGAATTTATCCCTCCCGGGTGGCTGCGTTGATTTTAGGTTTAAATTCTTCGGAATAGAATCCAGTCTAATTCTTGTCTATCTTTGAGATAGTTTCCGACTATCTCTGGCCTATTCTCTGGAACGGATCTTTGTTCCTGGTCTTTTGCTTGGTTTGGGATAGTTTCCGACTATCCCTGGTCTATTGCTTTCTTTGCCATAGTTTTTGACTATCCCTGGACTATTGCTTTTTTCGAGGTAGTTTCCGACTACCTCTAGCCTATTGCTTTCTTTTGGATAGTTTCCGGCTATTCCTGGTCTATTGCTTTGATAATGGGTGATTGTTTAGGTTTACGGGTTTAAAATTTGCTAATTCTTCAGGATTAACTCGCGTTTGAATTGAATTGAACTTGAATTGCCTTCAGAACAATTTGGGGTTCATTAGGCTCACGGGTTTAAAATTTTCTAATATGTTAGGATTCACTTGAGTATGAACTTGAACTTGAATTGCCTTCAGAATGCTTTGGGACTCGTTAGGCTTATGGGTTAAAAATTTTCGAGTGCTTTAGGATTCACCCGAATTTCGACTTGAACTTGAAATTGAATTGCCTTCAGAATGCTTTGGAACTCGTTAGGCATATGGGTTTAAATTTTTCGAGCGCGTTAGGATTCACTCGAGTTTGAACTTGAACTTGAACTTGAATTGCCTTCAGAATGCTTTGGGACTCGTTAGGCTTATGGGTTAAAATTTTCGAGCGCGTTAGGATTCACTCGAGTTTGAACTTGAACTTGAACTTGAATTTCCTTCAGAATGCTTTCGGACTCGTTAGGCTTAAGGGTTTGAATTTTTCGAGCGCGTTAGGATTCACTTGAACTTGAACTTGAATTATCTTGATTGAATTGAATTGAATTGATTTGAATTGAATTATTCTACTTGGGATGTCATGCGCTTTGGTATAAGTGGTCTTGTTAGCTGGAGATTTTCATGTTTGTTATTTGTTATTATTATTTTTTGTTCGGGGCCGGTTTCGATTTGGGGAGGTTTTGAGGCTTGCTTTATCGGTTCGGGGTAGTAAACTGTCCCGTTCTTGCTTATTTTATTTAAAGTAGGAGGGTACGTCCTACGATTATCGGATACCATGTCCCATTGGTTCCCGATTTTGCTTTGGGCTGAGTAATTTGTGCGCCTTAATCTTCGGACGCCTAGCCCCCAGTGGTCCAAAGTAAGGACGCTTGACATGGGCGCCTGGGTTTTGAGGGTCGGATTTGTTTAAAATTAGCGAAGGAAAGGGGAATGGGTCATTCATCTTAACAAGCGAACGCGCGGCACCCTTCGACTCAATCTCGCGTTTTTTATTTATTCAACCGATTTCCGTCTTGATTTTCGTCATACACAATTATGGCGACCTCGGGTAAGTGTTCCTTACTAGCCTATTGTCGATTTGCACTTAGTTAGATTGATTGTGGGTCGATTTTGCTTAAACCCTAGAAATTGATTTGGACGTTTTGATTTTACTATGTTTCGATGTTTATTCTTGATCCCATTGTAAAATAAATGTCGAATAGAGCTTGATAGAGTAGTTATTCGTTTGATAGGAAGTTTTGAGGTACTCTAATGGCTCCCTATGGGAGAAATTCGAAATGCTAGGGTTTAGGGATCGTTTTCCCGGTTATTCCCGTACTTAATCTTTATAATTTCGCTCGACTAGTGTTTGTGACATTATGGGTAACCTCCATGTCAACTTTTGTGGGTTAGAATGTGTCTTAGGGCATTTCGTGAGGGTTTGTGTGACTTACGACGGACCAAATGATACAGTAACAATGTCGGATTTTCCCGAAACCACTTTTATTGTGACCGGGGTCGATAATGGGTGCTAGTGGGTCTTTCGGAATTTTGATATCTCTATTCAAAATTTCGAGCTTATTTTGACCCGTTTGTGCTGCGCCTGCTTTGACCTGACCAGAGACGCATATTTTTGCTTTTTTGCTCGGTTTTGCAGCTAGAGACGACACTGAGCGTCTCAAGGGAGCTCCTTTGACTGGTACGAGTGGTGAGGTCGCCGAGACAAGCTCACTGAATCCCCGGGGGGTTCTTAAGAGGCGACGAAGCGTTCCTTCACAGCGTCGTGAACCAGGGACCATAAATGAGGCCGAGTTTGATAGGGTCACGAGGCGTAGGCAGCCTTTGACGGTTGCCAAGAGGGCCCACGTCCGGATCCTACCAATGAGGGTGAGGAGGTTGGTTATGATGACCCCCCTTGGGCTCGGGATTGGGACGGTCATCCGTTGTTGTTTCGTCCCGATTTGCACGTCTCTAGCCGTATCGTGAATGGCTTGGTGAGTTCCTTGACTCGTGCTCATTAGTTTAGGCTTTAATTTTGTTTTGGTTTGTTTATGCTTGTATTATCTCGGTTTGCAGTCCCCGGGCCTGATGAAGACCTTCTCGGGTTTTACCATGTTCTTGGAGATCTATTATCAGAAGCTTAGTCCCGCGGCAAGGGGATTATCGCGAGGACGTCTTTAGGTCTCGTGGTCAGGCATTGGGTCCGATTGGTAGGTTGCAAGACTAAGTGCAACCTTATGGTCATTAGAGCGATGATAGATCGCTTTCACGACACTACCTCGACCTTCCATATGCCTTTTGGGGAGGTCGGGATAACTTTGGAGGATTTCGGGGTTATTACGGGTTTACCCTGGGGTCTAGAGATGATTAGGTGGGCTACTGAGGGCCCTAGGTTAGATAGTGATGAGATCCGGGGATGGATAGGAGATTGTTTGGAGCGTGAGACTTATAGCACGTCTCATGCTCTGGTGAGTTTGCACATTACCGACCAGTTTGAGAGGGTGGCGGTACTAGAGGGTCGAGTACCCAACACACCGGTGCAAGATGCCCGTCTGTGGTTGTGGTACTTCATAGGAACGACCCACTTCTCGGATAAGGGCGAGAGGTTTAGTACTAAGATTTTGCCCTTCCTGGCTGATTTAGATCAACTGGGACGTTTTGATAGCGTGGTCGCGGCTTTCGCGGTGATTGCCCGTTGCTTACAACTCATTGTGAGGCCGCTGAAGGTGGATTCAGGCTCGGCTTTACCCATCGTGGGTCCAGGTCTTGTGTTGGAGGTTAGTTATTGTTTTTGTATTCGGTTTTGGGATTTCGCTTAGTTCGGTTTGGTTTTGTCAATGATATTTTTGGGGTTTTGTAGGCTTGGATCTACTCCTAATTCCCTCGATTGGCACCTAAGACGGTGCGTGCTCGTCCGGTTAGGTTTCCGGGGGGGGATTGAGTGGAGGTTGGCTTAGGCAAAGAGCAGGACGAGTCACTACTCGTCGGAAAATGTGCTGGTGAACCAGCTGCGCCTCGAGGATGTAACTTTCCTTCTTAAGGATTGTTTTGCTTATTATCCCCCAATATTAGAGTTATTAAAATGTCGGTTTGCTTGTGCAGGTCATGGCCCGTCCTTGAGCTGACTATGAGGGTCTGCCTGAGTATGTGGGGGCGGAGTTGAAGCCTAGGAGCTACAGGAGGATGCTCCTCCTTGCGTTGTTTCGCCCGGTGTGGTATCTGGGCGAAAGGTTGGTGCGTCAGTGCTTGTACGACGAGTTTAAGGTGCCGGTTGATCATCCCCGGACCATGTGTGAACATGACATAGGTCCACCCCGACACGGCCACGCGCGGGTTTGGGGAGGCGAATGAATCTCCATATGAGATGGGTCACATTGAAATTTAAATCGAAGTTGGAGTCGCCACCGAACTTTGTGGGAGTTCGGGCCCGTTCGAACCCACTATATATTTTAGTGGGCCATGCACAAAGTATGGCCCATTCGGATGTCAGAGTTTATTGGGTTCGTCCCTTTGCATTTGATACCGATACCGACGTTATCGGATATCGAGTATTGAATGACTCTCGTGTGCCAACGGTTTCGGACATCCGGAAACCACGGTTCTGAGTAAGGGATGAGGGTACGTGTTGGGAAGTTCACAAAGAACACCCAACGCCGCCCGCACTTAGCGGCCTCTACTAAGATATCGTTTGACGTTTTAATACACGCGTTAGTAATACGATGAATGATATGCAAACATTGTTTTGTCTAAACATGCGAATAATGGAATGGGTTGCTAAGTCGGTTTAATGCATCTAAATTTAACATCAAAGTTGTACTTTAGCACGTGAGATTCGTTTAGTATAATAAACAAACAATAAAGTGCTAACAAACATGAGCAAACAAGTTAGTAACGGTTTGTAAATCGAATAAGAGATATAGATACGATGACATGCATGATTTTGTGAAGATAATTCGCGTGATGGATTAAGCACACCTTGACCGAGGTCATGAAAACATTTATCGAGGCTTGAAATATGCTGAAATGCCCGCTGTTTTATTAAAAAAAAGGATGTTTGAAGAATTAAGACAAAACAGCTTTTTTATGTTACGATTTTCAGGGAACCACGCGACCCGCGCGAAAAAAGCCCCGCGCAACCATGCGACTCGCATGAGGCACGTGCGGCTCGCGTGGCGGACAGTTCTCGGGATTGTTTTTAGAAAATCGACAGTTTTGTTAAATCCCGTACAAATATAGCATAATTTATACTCAACTTAAATATTGATACTCGTACTATTCGATGCTTGATTATAGAATCAATATCGGATATTTAGAGTGGAGTAAAAAACGTTGTTTAGAAAATCGTTTTGAATGTTGTTAAGACGAGATAATTCCTCCACGTTGTAATATCGTAATTACTCGGCTTCAACGGTATTATGCTTAACATGATTTGATGATTGATTCCTTTAGATCCGATATTCGACTATAGAGTCGATATCGAATCCTTAGGGACGACTCTTTATTTAAAATAGTACGATAATATCGATATTAGGAACAAGAAAATAAAAAAGAAAAGACGTGACGACGACCGGTATAAAAAGGCGGACGGACGAGAGAAAGAGAAGAAAAGGGAGAAGTCGGGATTTGTAACACCATCAACCTACATGCTTGATTATCTCGAAAACAGACTCACACTTGTAGAAAAAGGTCGATTTGCGGCTCCAAAAAACCCCCAATATGAGGCGTTTTTTTTGATGCCTCATATGGCGGGGCCGCAGATGGAAAAATATTGTGTTGCGTCTGAAAAACGCCGCAAATAGATCAGTATTTGAGGCGTTTTTTGAAAAGACGCCGCAAATAAGGACACCATTTGAGGTGCTTTTTAAGAGTTGACGCCGCAAATAGGATTAATTTTGAATAAAAAAATATATTTTGGAGCATCTTGTACGACCTCCAATATGCATTTTCAATGAAAGCAAAACCAAATATTTTACATTATCTATTTCAATCGACATACACGACATTTATTCAAGTCTAAAAAAGTAACATTGATACATTTACAAATACTCATAAGTTTAATAAAATACTACAAAATTAGAATTAGATTAGTCAGGAAGGCGGACTGAACCTCAAACAGAGTAGTAGCTGGAATAAAGCAGCAATCGGGAAAATGTCGTGGTGGGTACTTAAACACCTGACCAAGCTCTGGGTCCAATGGGTTAACTCCGTATACCTGAGAGGGAAAGATTGGTTGAGCTATATTCCATCTATTAACACCAGTTGTGGGTGGCGTATGATTTGCAAGGTCAAAGAAGCTTTTAGATCGGCTTATGAGTAAGGAGAATGGACGGAGTCACACCAGTACACGATTTCTAGAGGCTATGATTGGTGCAGGTGCAAAAGGGAGAAGGTAGAGTGGCACAGGCTGGTATGGAACAGGTGGACAATCCCAAAACATCGAATCATTGCCTGGCTCCATCAACATAAGGCCATGAATACTAAAGAACATCTAAATAGGCTGAGCATAACCAACGATGATCTGTGCTGCATATGCGATATGAGCACGGAAACTTTGGCTCACTTGTTCTGCAGCTGCCCGTATAGTGGTATGCTGCTGAAGTACGTGACGAACTGGATTGGAGTATCAATACCGGCTGCTATTCCCAATAGTTGGAGGCTTGATATAAGGGGATCGAAGCTAAAGAGAGCAATAGTAAAAGGAGCGATTAGTGCAGCTATATATCACATATGGATGCAGCGTAACAGGAGCAGAACAGAAGGTGTACTGATGAGACCGAAGACGGTTAGCACGGGTCTAATCAAGGAGTTGCAATCGTATTTTCGTAACCTGAATAAAGGGAATATGAGCACGAGGGACACTGATTATGTAATTAAAATTATGCAACATTGTACATGAATTTTGATTATTAATATATACACTAACCATTTACCAAAAAAAAAAAGAATTAGATTAGTCTAATTCACGTACGACTTGTAAAATATAACTCATTTGTCTCGCAATCCATTCATCTCATCTTTACCGTCGTTGTAACACATGCACAAATACTAAATCAAACTTCACATTTCAAATATGGGCATTTGTGGATTACATTAGACTACCATGTTGTCGGTGTTTCAACTTAAGTAGAGTGTATGTCTACCTTGTTACTAACGACAACTTCATTTTTGGAACGACAAGTACAGAGTTCCGGTAGTTGACATAGCATGATAGCCTTGACACTGCCCAATTGAATAATGTTGTAGCATGATGAAAACGTGGAATAGAGAGAAGAGAAAAGAGAAACGAGCATGGCTAAGATCGAGTGCATGGTTATGTACTGTACCTGCCAACAACATTAAGCAAAATATTTTCCGAAAATTCTGGTAAGAGTGATCATCGGGCAGACTCTCGACAATGACAGTATAACCTGGAAGTCTTCTTTGTAATTTTCAGTAAACGACCTTATTCTTTTTGCTTTCTTGAGATCCTTACTCACCACCTTGGAAGTGGAACCTAAAAAAAGTCAGAACAAAAGAAGCTAAGATCATCGTAACACAAAATGAAACAAACTGAATGGCCGTTACTTACTAGTTTGGTAGACGAATCAGTTACACTGTCTCTAAGGCAACTAACTGTTTACAGCCTTACAGCAATGTTGAAAGTACCTGTCAAATGCTCCAGCAGTGGCGATAGAGAGTTCATCTTTGAGATAAAGAACTGATGTGACATCCATGAATGCTACCTGAAATGATGAAGAATTTTGTTTAGAGATGGCAACTTAAACCCAAAGAAAATCTTGAAGATAGTACAAACCATTCCCTCAACAAATCGTTTCCTCTTAGCTGAGGTATGAGCTCCGTTAACCTTTTCAGTTGGCCTACGACAGGTGATAAAAAAAACCAATTACTCCAAACATCACAGACATGTTTCAGCAAAAAAAATCATGCGGAGAAAACAGTATAAATCAACTTACATCATCCATGACTCATTTCGATGCTTACACCTCAAGTCCCATAGTGCACAAGACCCATTCCCTGAGCCAGATACAACAACATCTATTCCACATTTACAAAAGCAAATATTTATTACTCAATACCACACAAGACATCATACATATTATTTTGCTCAGACTCATTTGACACGAGTGTGTGTGTGTATCCAAGTGTCCGACTATGCTATTTTTTATGAAAATTCGGCATATTTTGGCTTAAAACGAAGAGTCCAAATGTTAAAGTGTCGGACGCAAGTTGATGATAGGATTTGTCGTGAGTCCTAACCAACAATAAACTACCGATTACACCTACGGGGTAGATAGGGCAAGTCGGGATCGTATCCACGAGGACGGTATTGCGAAGCTTAGACTAGGTCATCCTACAACAAGACCATGCTACCAAACAAACACAAAGAAACGATAAAAGGAAAACTATGATGGAGGATAGGTAGGATCTAGACTAATGATGAACTAGCTAAATTAAGATTAAGAGAATTAACTAGAAACAAACTAAACAATGAAACTAATGGAATAATGACTAACTAAGAGGATGAACTCAAATAAGGAAAGAAGTGGGGTAGGTCGGGTTCATAGGAGTAGAAGGGTAATTGGGGTGATCAAGGGTATAGGTGTCTCCTAATTGCTAGAGTCGGTTCGGGCTCTCGGAACTTAGACCGATGTCAAGGTGGGTCCGGGCTCTCGCAACTTAGACCCTAGTCCGCGCTCTCGCGACTAAACTATTCTCAACATTTCCGCATCATAGACAAACAATGAGAAGATGAACACAAGTATGGGAAGCATGGCCACTACAACTCACACAAGCATATCAACAAACACATGGAGTGCCCACAATGTGACTAACAACAAAGTTTCACCCTTTTCCCTTAATCAACCCTAATCATCCATAATCTACCCTTAATCCCCCTACTAACCCCACAAGAAGACTACTCACTCATGATGAAGAACAACACAACCATAACAAGAGAAAACATCATCACAAAACAAACATCCATAATGAATAACAAGAACAATAACAATAACAACATAAAAAGATAGAAACAAGATTAAATAACTAAGAACAAGAGTAAGAAAGATTATACCAACACTAGATGAAGAAAAGATGCAATCTTGTATAAATAAGAACCCAAATAGAATCCCAAGGTTGTCAAACTTGGAACAATCTTCAAGAACTTCTTAATACAAGAACTAATTACAAACATTAACCAATAATTAAAGGAAGATTAAAACTAATGAGTGAAAGTAAATCTAGGGTTTTAGGGTTGTAGATAGGCTGAAGGAATACTAAACTATGATAATATATGTTACTAATACAAGAAGGGAGTATATATATATGGGTACAAGAATGAAGGAGAAGAAATAAAAGAAGTCGCGCTGCAGGTCTACGGTCCCGACCGGGACGGGTTGGTCCCGATCGGGACGGCCCTGTCATCCCGATCGGGACGGGTTGGTCCCGACCGGGATGGGCTCACAGTGGCCTCCTCAAAAGCGCACCCCCTCCCGAACAGGATGAGGCCATCCCGAACGGGATGGGTCTTGTGGGCCTCCCTTAAGAGCTCTTTGGTCCCTCCTTGCCTCTCATGGGTTTCTCGCCGATTCTCGGGACTCGGGATCGGGTCTCGGAGGCTCGGGATTGGGTCCCAAGGTCTCGGGGTCGATTCCAAGGCATCGAGTCAGCGTTCCTTTACTCTGTTGGCTCCAAAATGTGTATGTATAGAGTCGGAATCGCTCCAACTCTTCCAAATCGGGCTCGGAAACCTGAAACGAATTAAAGGAAGCATAAGAAGCCCATGAATCGCTCCCAAGGAGCGATTCCACAAGGAAATGGGACCAAAACATAGTGAAAAAGGCACTACAAACTACACTTATCAACACCCCCGCACTTAACCCTTACTCGCCCTCGAGTAAGCACATACTAACTACTAAACTAGCCGAGCGGGTATTAGCGCACCCTACGCCCTTTCAACTCACGCGAGTACACTTAGAGGAAAAGTGCACTCCGCAAGGCAAGTCGATTCTTGCGACAAAACCGCGGATGCAACCGGACACAAAACACACAAACAAACAAACACACAAATAAACACTTAGACGGTTGCACCCAAAACAAAAGAAATACCTCTTCCCTCTAAAAGCGGTGAAAGAAGCACCGGTTTAGGACTCGAGGTAAGTGACAACGTTCCCAAGCTAGCAATACAAACCAAGGTGGACTAAACTCTAATAGTATGACGATAAAGCAACAAAAACGTTGGTAACTTACCTAGGTCCTCCTAACTTTCTAAAAACGTACTACGGGACGATCGGCGGAGTGGAAAAGTGAAGAACCACGGTGTTAGTCGACACTGTAGGTAAGTGAGACCCCGCCCCCTTTAGCGTGAGCCAAGAGGGTAGTCCCGTGTCCAAAACCGCCTAACTAGTCCAAGTAAAAAGGTGGAAAACATGCAAAATGAGGGAAGACCGACTAATGCCGCTATCATCCTTCCTCGGGACTCGGTCCTTTGGTAGGCTCTTCTGGGCAAATTTCGGAAAAAGGCTTATTTTTGTGCGGATTTCTTTTTGTGAGACGGGTTTTCTTTTGGCATTTTCTTTCTTTTCGACGTTTTGATTTGTGTGTTGCCATGCCATTTCTTTTTTTCTTCTTTTCTATTTTCTTTTTGGCTTTTGTGCCTTTTCTTTTTCTTCATTCTTTTCTTTCTTTCATTTTTCTTTCTTTTCTTTTCTTTGCCCTTTTTGGCAAGATTTGGCTTTTTGGCATTTCAATGTGTAACAAGAAAGAGAGAATTCATCAAATTGCATTTTATTGTGTGGATATGTGTAGGAGGTAGGGTAATGGGTATGTCGGGACGACGTCTTCCCTTCATACTCACAAAAAGGGGAGAACTTGGACTAATCAAACGATCCCAAACACGGTCACCTAAGGGACGAGACTCGGTAACCAAGGCCTTTTCACACCGTGGGTGGTCATAATGGTCAAAATGCAAATCCCGTAGTAAATCCCTAGTAAGCTAGGTGGACTCAAGGTAAAGGACCAACGAATTCATTGATTTAGGGTCATTCTACTAGGCTAAAGTCCAAAACTCGATTTATACAACTAGAAAGGGAAAATAGACACTCACACACTAGCCTCTAAACCGGGTTTTCGAAAACCATTTACACACAAGACTCAACTACACACACAAAATAAAGACTCAACGAAAATGAAAGGAAAAGAAACAAAAGGCAACAAAATAAAACAAACAAGACAAAAACATAAACAAAGCACACACACCACCCCGAATTTCCAAACAAGTCATCAAATCCACCACAAGTATGTACAAGCTCCACCCGAGCACACCTCAACACAACCTCCTCCAAACATCACAAGGAATAAAGAGGGAAAGAGGGTTAGAAGATGTTACCGGATGTCTTCAAAGCCTTCCAAACAATGGCGATTAAGCAACCTAGAAGGGAAAGGGATGCAAAACACACACAATACAACAAATACACGGCACAAAGAAACAAAGGGAAAACACACAAAAGAAAATCTTTTTGATTTTTATGAAATTTTTTCAAATTTTTAGGGATTTTTAAGATTTTGTTTCGAAAAAACTAAGAAAATAAAGCTAACTATGATAGAATATCGCTCCCCCACACTTAAACCGAGCAATGTCCTCATATGCTCAATCGTAGTGTGCGGAGAGACAAAAGAAAAGGAAAAGAAACTACTAAAGTAAAGCTAAAAATCAAAAAGAAAAGTGGAGAAAAGGGTAGAAGGCGTCCGGCCGGGGTGTAGTCAAGTCACCATGGGCCGAGACAAGAAAAGATATGGATGGGGGAAGAAAATAAAAAGAAGGAAGTAAAAGGAAATGGGAGGGGAGGGCTAGGTGTAATCAAGTCACCTAGGCCGGATTCCGTCCAAATCCGACTAACTACAAAAAAAAAGGGGTGAAATCTTGTACAATTGGATTAATCGATCGCCTCCCGACGTAATCACGTCATCGGGAGTCGGGAGCAACCATACTACGGCCTCGAAGGCCACAAAGATACCGTGACTCAAGGGGAAGGGGGGGTAAACAAGAGAAAACAAGCGACAAAAGACGGAAAAGTAAGGGAAGTTGCTTTACCAATATGCTAGCAACTCACGAACTCCATCGTCCTCAATGATCATTAAAGGTACGGGGCTTGTCTTCTTGGATGCCATCTAGCTTCACAGTTGAAAAGAACTCACGGTAGAGGTAGTAATGGTAGGGGGTGGGATTTTATGTGAGAGTCGGTGTAAAGTGGATAGGAAATGGAGTGAGGGCATGGCAATGAAGTATAAGGGGCATATGATAAGGCTAGGATAGCTAGGGAAGTTGGGAAGGGGCATAAAATGGTTGGGTGGAGCCAATTGTCGAAGAAGAAACACAAAGGGGGAGTAGAGGACCATCCCGGTCGGGATGGTTGGTCCCGGTCGGGTTACCTCACTCGTCCCGGTCGGGTTACCTCACTCGTCCCGGTCGAGACGCCTCATCCCTGTCGGGACGGACTCACAGCATGCTCGAAATTTGGTACACCCATCCCGATCGGAACGGCACCCTTCCCGGTCGGGATGCCTCACTCTTCCCGGTCGGGACGCCTCATCCCGGTCGGGATGGGCCTTCTTCAACCTCCACAATCCCAAAAGCTTGTTCCAAGCTTCAAAAACCCGATCCTCGTGCTTACAACCCAAGCTCTATCATAGCCATTCTTCTCTAGGAAGCATTCTCACTTCATACCTATCAAACAAACTCAAACTCAACATCAAACTCTCTCCCTCACATCGCTCATCGATAAGCCAAAATTACAAGAATTCACCAAAAATCCAAGAGAACTACAATGAAAAGATATATACAATGAGACGGTTCTTGTGGAACTCCGTCAAACCAAGACTGTGCACTCCTCATTCTTTTTCAACACTACTACGACCGGTTCCATCTCCATCAAGGGCACGGAGGAACAAGTAAAAGGCCCTAGCGAAATCTTCAATCAAGCTCGTAATGTAACCGACCACATCCCAAGGCTCTTCATGGCCTTGCCTTGACGTTCCCGGGGCATCCCGATCTTCCAAGTTCAATGGCTTGAACTTGTACTTTTGGTCTTTCGGGATATACCCGAACGTCCACCGGTCCTCATGTGGCCCCAAGGGAGGCTCATCTTGCTCCTTGTCATTGCATTTGTCACCTAACCCATGATGTGGGCTCTCATCCTCCTCACTCTCGGAGTCATCATCATCAAGTACATAAGAGTACTTCTTCATGCTTTGTCCCGGTTCCTCCCCTAGACCGACGTCTTCCGTGGCTTGGATCATATTGCATGACTCATCGCTAGTAGGCGAAGTGTTACCTTGGAGGTCGAACACTATCTTTTCCTCGCCTAACTCAAATGTGATCCTGCCCTTCTTCACGTCGATCATGGCACCGGCGGTGTGTAGAAATGGGCGCCCAAGAATAATGGGAGTGTTTGCATCCTCCGGCATATCGAGCACAATGAAGTCGACCGGAATGAAGAATTTCCCTATTCGTACCGGCACATCCTCAAGATTGGGTTATGCATGGCCCATTGAACTAAATCATGTACATTACTATTCGAACGATTTCTTTTCGAGTCTCACCCTAGGGATGCCGATGGTAAGTGACTCATCAGTTGATCCCCAGCGGAGTCGCCAAATTGTGGACATGACATAGGTCCACCCCGACGCGGCCACGCGCGGGTTTGGGGAGGCGAATGAATCTCCATATGAGATGGTCAAATTGAAATTTAAATCGAAGTAGGAGTCGCCACCGAATTTTGTGGTTATTCGGAACCGTTCGAGCCCACTCTATGTCGTAGTGGGCCGTATACAAAATACGGCCCATTTTCGGTGTGAGAGTTTATTGGGCTCGTCCCTTTGCATATCGATACCGATGCCGAATGGAGCGGTTAATCGTATATTGAATGACTCTCGTTGCCAATGGATTCGGATATCCGGAAACCACGGTTCTGAGTAAGGGGTGAGGGTACGTGTTGGGAAGTTCACTGAGAACACCCAACCCCGCCCGCACTTAGCGGCCTTTACTAAGATATCGTTCGTTTTTGGTGTACACGCGTTAGTTCGACGGTTGAATGATATGCAAACATTATTTTCCTAAGCATGTGAGAAAAATAAAGTAGGTTGCTAAGTCGTTTAATGCATGTTAAACTAATAATGTCAAAGTTATTTTAGCATGTGAGTTCGTTTTAGTCTAATAAAACGATAAAAATAAATAAAAGCTACAAACACGAGAAAACGAGTTAGTAACGATGAATAAATTGAATAAATATGCAAATAAATAAAATGCATGATTTTGGAAAAGATTTGTGACACGTGATTGATTAGCACGTGTTGACCAAGGTCGAAAAAGAGTATTTATTGAAATATGTCGCGAAAGTCGCATTTTAATGTAAATGTTCGAAAAGAATTAAAAATAGAGAAGCGAAGAAACGAAAAAAAATAAAGGCCGGCTAACCAGGCTTCCGCGCGAGTCGCCTGGAGGGCGCGCGACTCGCGCGGAGGTCTGCTCAGGTTTTTTTTTATTTTGTTCGAAAACCGTTAATTCCTATAAATCGCGTACAAATATGGATTAATTTATACTCGACTTATATTTTCGATATTCGTCGTATTCGATATTCGATTATGAAATCGATATCAAATACTCGGAATGACTTTAGAAAAAGTTCGTTTTGAACGAAAAAAAAAAAAAAAAAAATTTTGAACGAAAAAGATGTTAATTCTCTCCGCGTTAAAAATCGTCGAATTTTGTTTAAAAATATGTAACGATTTTATTTAGCATCAACGAGAATAAATTAATTTAGTTCTTGTAGATACGATATTCGATTAGAGAATCGGTATCGTATTTTAAGAACGTTATATGAAAATAGTTTTATTATCGAAAATAAATAAAAATATGATGTGACGAACGACCCATATTAATAATTAGACGACCGATGAAAAATAAATAAAACGACGGACGAAAAAGGATAAAAAACGTGAGAGTGAAAGAGAAGGAAGAAGAATCGGGTTTGATTTACACCCTCAACCTACATGCTTTAGTTTCTCGGTATGAGGCTCGTCGGACGGTGGCTTAGGCACGGGAGCGTCGAGATGATGCGGGTGAGTTAAGGTGTCGGTTTTCGGAGCGTTTTTGTGTGTGTGTGTGAGGCGTGGGTTCGGCCGGGTGACGGGACGGATTCGTCGGTTTTTGGACACTATTTCGGGATTCCTTCGGATGTGGATTTCGAGATTATTTTTGCTGTATGAGTTGCTGAAAAATTATGTTCAAACTGTTGTTTTTTGTGTCGGATATAAGGTCCTATTTATAGGAATCGAGGTGGTCTTGTTTGTGTGACAAGAAACACCGGTTTGGATAGGAAATACGAGAGTTCGTAAGGGAATAAACTTCTCGTTTCTTGGTGAAGAAGCCAAAAGTCTCGGCTGGTGGGGAGGTATTTTGGCTGTCCTGGGGTATCTCGGCCGAGTATTTTGATGCTCGGTTGATGTCTGATTCGGTTTCCGGATAGAATTCCTACTTGAGATCGAATTCTATCCTTAAACGGATTTGTTTAATATTTGTGAAGGCTGATTTTTTGGTGTTTGAGTCCGAATCAGCCGTGTAGTGTCACGGCCAGCTCGTGTGACTCGGGAAAAAATATCTTTGACCGGGTTTGACTCGGTCGCTAAAAGACGGTTTTACCCCTGGTGCCGGAATCGACCCAAATTAGTCTCATTTGACTCGAAACGACCCACTGGGCCTGGATTTGAGGTCCTTTTTGTGAGATTTGTACTCCCTAATAAGCCTAAACCAAATGTCCATGATTTCGAGCCCATATCCGAGTTCATTAAAGCACGTTTGCGTCCTATCATCATCGGGTGTTTGGCGGGACCTACTATAGACACCTGGCGGTCAAAATGTGGGTGTCTACAGAGCCCCCACTCTGACTGAGGCTTGGACAAGGCGAAAGTCAGAGTAGCTACCAGGCCAATCGAGGATTAAGACCTGGCAGACTTCCGATCGGGTCGTTTAGAGTCCATTAGACTTGCGTGAAGGGCTCGCCAGCCATAAGATAGAAATCATACCTGGATAGATGTTAATAACGGCGCGGGGACTTTCTACTAAAAAAGTCTTGGGTTTGTCTGTTTACAGACAATCTCCATCTTGAAATTGCGTGGGAGTTTGCCTTGGAGGCTATGGGTGTACCGCTTACTGATACGTCCCATCTTTGAATTGCGCGGGAGCCTCTATTAGAAGCTGCGGATGTACCGCTTACTGATACATCCGATTCCTCAGCGAAAATGTTGCTTGAATTTTCACTGAGAACTTTGAGAATTCTTCGGGAGTCTTGGGATACCTGTCTGTTTTGCATGCAACATACAGATAAAACATCGACTCGTGCTGGGGAAGAAAATGATTTTTGGTCGATTTTTTTTGGAAAAAACCGAATTTTTTTTTGAAAATGGTGGAAATTTTGAAAAATTTGGAAGAAAAGGAATGTTTGGGATGACTTGATTCCTGATCAGATTCTGACACGGACTCCTAAAAATTTCTGGTTAGGCCTGTATGCCGACAGACTCGATTCTGGATGCGAGAGGATGAGTTGACAGATACAACTTGGACTCTCTAAGGGTTAGACCGTGACTCGGTAGGGGATGGGCCACCTAAGATGACAAGACTCTTAAGTTGCGCTATTCCGTAGCCTAGGCGAGTGGCAACATGGTCGAATCCTCGGAACGGGAAAGATGACACTGTTTCCGTACGACAAGGCTTTGTGGTAGCAACGCCGTAGACTGGTGTTCTTTTGGATTTTTGATTTTTAGGGCACATTCCCAAAGTGGGTGTTGCTTCGAGCTATCTGACAGATTCTTGCCTTCGACTGGGCCGAGTACTAGGACTCACTAAAGAAAGGAGGCTAGATTTTGAAGGTATATTGGATTATGTGAATGGATGGAGAACTTCTGCCTAAGAGAAGCCCCCGGGACAACAAAGCTAGCTGTTGAGAACATGACAGTGTCGTGACCGGAATGATGATGCTTTTTGAATTTGTGTCAATGTGGGTGGTTGTGCCTTTGTTGAAAGGCTGCCTACGTATTCACGTGTAGTGAAATCAAACCAAGCCGTAGTTCAGTGTTGAAAGATGTATTATGGTGCCTAGTTTATTAGGGCTTTGTGTGTAACTAGCCATAGCAATGGTGTAGGCTAGGTGCATTCCCAATGATGTCTTGACCAAAGGGCTAGAATAGTTAGGATGTTGATCCTGTGACTGTGAGCATTTTCCGGGGTAGCCCCCAGAGGTGGTGTGAACTATTCGGGCATGTTCTATGCCGACTGCAAGTTGAATTCCCGTGTTTGGGGCTGGTAACTGGTTTAGATGTTTTTGGAAATGTGGTGCTAGGAAGTAAGTGGCTTCGATGATTCGAAATCTGGAGCTCGATTTTGTGGAGCTAAGGCTTCGAGGGTAAGGTATTGTAATGTGGTAGGAAAGGGGGAAGTCGAGTAATAATGACTCGAACTTCGATTGGGTAGGTTTGATAATGCGGGATCTGATTACCATGTCTGGCCCTAATGGTTAGGGTATCCTATGGAGCTTGAATCCTCGAAATTCCGGGCTGTCTCTAGCCTAGGTCTCGAGAAGGTCTTGAGGGTTGTAATGTGGGAAGGCTAAATGTGGTGTTAGCTGACCAGCTTGATTGTCATCCCCTATTGGATGGTATTAATAATTTTGAATTTGACCGTACCCCGGTCAAAGGATTTTTACTTGAGTTGACCGTTGACCACGGTCGTGGGTATTTGATTTTTTTTGATTGACCTCTTAGCCCCGGTCATGGTTTTTTTTGAATTTTTGCTGGTTGACCTCTTAGCCCCGGTCATGGTTTTTTTTTTGAATGTTGGTTGGCCTCTCAGCCCCGGTCATGGGTTTCTTGAATTTTGGTTGACCTAATACCAAAGGTAGGGATCGGTTGATCTTATCGGATGGGTGTTTATTGTGGGAAATGGGCTTGCCTCCCGTCTTGGACCCAAACAAGGAGAATTCCTAGATTTGTCCTAGGATTCGATATGCTCCAGCTAAGGGTGGTTATGTGGCTTTCTATGTCAGACATGGAACAGGTAAAAGGAAAACACGGGTCTCAGTTTCCTGCAGTCGTTATAGATGTGCCTATAATAGTCACGTGCATGTGCTCACAGCGTATGATGGTATTCATCATGCTCTCGGAAACACGTAAGGAAAGTATATATGGGAAATAGAATATTGAAAGATGACAGAATGCAAATGACTCTGACTCTGATTTTGGAATAATATATCCTAGACTCGGACTCAGACTTAGACTCGAATCAGATCCGGACTCGGATGCTCGGTTGGTTGTTTTTTTTGGTAAGGTCTTCGACAGGTGCCACGACTCGCCTAAACTCGGCTTTGCGCAAATGCAAGAGAGGGAGTCAAACTAGACATAGCCCGGGGTGACGGGAATGACTAAAATCCTCGGATCGGGAAACCCGGACGTTGACCTAGACAAAGTAACGACCGTGAATTAGACTCGAGCTGTACAAGGATGAGTCCGAAAATGGGGCGACCGTGAATTAGACTCGAGCTGTACAAGGATGAGTCCGAAAATGGGGCGACCGTGTTTGACCGCGTCGCGTGCTCGGACCAACCGTGGTGACCTAAGCCTAGGTGACTCGAGTGTTCGTAGCATAGGTACGACTCGAAGAAGGCATCATAAGGACGCCGGTGTAAAGTACCCCTTAAGGTGACCGTGGTCGACTGCTCGGGTGGAGGACAACCCCCGAGTGAGACTAAAGACTCAGATGGTGTGACATCTAAGTGGCTCGAAAGTGGGATACGTGAGACACGTGTAAGACAAGACCCTTAGAGCAACCGTGATTGATCGCTCTACTGAAGGGTAGCCCCCGAGTGGGTGTGAAGACCGACTCTTAGACGGGTGACTCGTGGATGGTGGGCCTTCCTTAGGATTCGGCAAAGTGGGCCTAGTCCCGTGTGAAGAAAGACCTACGTGTGAGCTATTCCCCAGACTTTGGACTCGATTGTGTAAGTGGGCTTCCCTTTGTAGGAGTTTGTCCTACGTAGGTGGGTCGTGCCTTGACTAATAAGGCGGACTTGGGATGGGGTGGAAACCCGTGATGTAAGATCGACGGAGTTTCGACGCTATAGACTCTTGCTACTTATGACAAAACCCGACACTGCTAAATACGGGAAGTCCTAAGAAGAAAGCTTTGAAAAGGGATTTGGATTTGAAAAGCCCGAGCAAAGTCGGATTGGAAGGCCCGATTTTTTTTTTTGAAAATCGAAAAAACATTTTATCGGGTCGAGTTTTGAATTTTTTGAAAAGTTTGGACAGCATACCGGCTAGAAAATAGGCTATTTTGAGTCAAAAATCATAAGTCCTAAATTCGGTAGGTTTCCGGGTTTGAAAAATGGATGGTTTTCGAAAAAGATGCAAGTTTTTTTTTTGAAAACACGGTTTTTGAAAAGAAAAAAGGATGAGACACGGACCAAGTAGCATGTAGTCACGGAAACAGTATAACGACGCCATGTATGCTCTTAGTCTAAGTCTCGGTCGGTCTAATAGGGTCTATACCAACAACGATGACTTTCTCGTACTGAGGACGGACTCCCTAAGCCGAGTGGGTCTTAGGACATGCCGCAAAACCTAAACGAGTTCCACCATCGATGTCTTTAGTGGGTCCAAGTAGGAACGCACCGTGGTATAGTGGGACGTCGGTCACAAGTAACCGGCCCGGGAAAGATTGGGTTATGCATGGCCCATTGAACTAAATCGTGTACATTACTATTCGAACGATTTCTTTTCGAGTCTCACCCTAGGGCTGCCGATGGTAAGTGACTCATCAGTTAATCCCCAGCGGAGTCGCCAAATTGTGGACATGACATAGGTCCACCCCGACGCGGCCACGCGCGGGTTTGGGGAGGCGAATGAATCTCCATATGAGATGGTCAAATTGAAATTTAAATCGAAGTAGGAGTCGCCACCGAATTTTGTGGTTATTCGGAACCGTTCGAGCCCACTCTATGTCGTAGTGGGCCGTATACAAAATACGGCCCATTTTCGGTATGAGAGTTTATTGGGCTCGTCCCTTTGCATATCGATACCGATGCCGACTGGAGCGGTTAATCGTATATTGAATGACTCTCGTTGCCAATGGATTCGGATATCCGGAAACCACGGTTCTGAGTAAGGGGTGAGGGTACGTGTTGGGAAGTTCACTGAGAACACCCAACCCCGCCCGCACTTAGCGGCCTTTACTAAGATATCGTTCGTTTTTGGTGTACACGCGTTAGTTCGACGGTTGAATGATATGCAAACATTATTTTCCTAAGCATGTGAGAAAAACAAAGTAGGTTGCTAAGTCGTTTAATGCATGTTAAACTAATAACGTCAAAGTTATTTTAGCATGTGAGTTCGTTTTAGTCTAATAAAACGATAAAAATAAATAAAAGCTACAAACACGAGAAAACGAGTTAGTAACGATGAATAAATTGAATAAATATGCAAATAAATAAAATGCATGATTTTGGAAAAGATTTGTGACACGTGATTGATTAGCACGTGTTGACCAAGGTCGAAAAAGAGTATTTATTGAAATATGTCGCGAAAGTCGCATTTTAATGTAAAGGTTCGAAAAGAATTAAAAATAGAGAAGCGAAGAAACGAAAAAAAATAAAGGCCGGCGAACCAGGCTTCCGCGCGAGTCGCCTGGAGGGCGCGCGACTCGCGCGGAGGTCTGCTCAGGGTTTTTTTTATTTTGTTCGAAAACCGTTAATTCCTATAAATCGCGTACAAATATGGATTAATTTATACTCGACTTATATTTTCGATATTCGTCGTATTCGATATTCGATTATGAAATCGATATCGAATACTCGGAATGACTTTAGAAAAAGTTCGTTTTGAACGAAAAAAAAAAAAAAAAAATTTGAACGAAAAAGATGTTAATTCTCTCCGCGTTAAAAATCGTCGAATTTTGTTTAAAAATATGTAACGATTTTATTTAGCATCAACGAGAATAAATTAATTTAGTTCTTGTAGATACGATATTCGATTAGAGAATCGGTATCGTATTTTAAGAACGTTATATGAAAATAGTTTTATTATCGAAAATAAATAAAAATATGATGTGACGAACGACCCATATTAATAATTAGACGACCGATGAAAAATAAATAAAACGACGGACGAAAAAGGATAAAAAACGTGAGAGTGAAAGAGAAGGAAGAAGAATCGGGTTTGATTTACACCCTCAACCTACATGCTTTAGTTTCTCGGTATGAGGCTCGTCGGACGGTGGCTTAGGCACGGGAGCGTCGAGATGATGCGGGTGAGTTAAGGTGTCGGTTTTTGGAGCGTTTTTGTGTGTGTGTGTGTGTGTGAGGCGTGGGTTCGGCCGGGTGACGGGACGGATTCGTCGGTTTTTGGACACTATTTCGGGATTCCTTCGGATGTAGATTTCGAGATTATTTTTGCTGTATGAGTTTCTGAAAAATTATGTTCAAACTGTTGTTTTTTGTGTCGGATATAAGGTCCTATTTATAGGAATCGAGGTGGTCTTGTTTGTGTAACAAGAAACACCGGTTTGGATAGTAAATACGAGAGTTCGTAAGGGAATAAACTTCTCGTTTCTTGGTGAAGAAGCCAAAAGTCTCGGCTGGTGGGGAGGTATTTCGGCTGTCCTGGGGTATCTCGGCCGAGTATTTTGATGCTCGGTTGATGTCTGATTCGGTTTCCGGATAGAATTCCTACTTGAGATCGAATTCTATCCTTAAACGGATTTGTTTAATATTTGTGAAGGCTGATTTTTTGGTGTTTGAGTCCGAATCAGCCGTGTAGTGTCACGGCCAGCTCGTGTGACTCGGGAAAAAATATCTTTGACCGGGTTTGACTCGGTCGCTAAAAGACGGTTTTACCCCCGGTGCCGGAATCAACCCAAATTAGTCTCATTTGACTCGAAACGACCCACTGGGCCTGGATTTGAGGTCCGTTTTGTGAGATTTGTACTCCCTAATAAGCCTAAACCAAATGTCCACGATTTCGAGCCCATATCCGAGTCCATTAAAGCACGTTTGCGTCCTATCATCATCGGGTGTTTGGCGGGACCTACTATAGACACCTGGCGGTCAAAATGTGGGTGTCTACAGAGCCCCCACTCTGAGTGAGGCTTGGACAAGGCGAAAGTCAGAGTAGCTACCAGGCCAATCGAGGATTAAGACCTGGCAGACTTCCGATCGGGTCGTTTAGAGTCCATTAGACTTGCGTGAAGGGCTCGCCAGCCATAAGATAGAAATCATACCTGGATAGATGTTAATAACGGCGCGGGGACTTTCTACTAAAAAAGTCTTGGGTTTGTCTGTTTACAGACAATCTCCATCTTGAAATTGCGTGGGAGTTTGCCTTGGAGGCTATGGGTGTACCGCTTACTGATACGTCCCATCTTTGAATTGCGCGGGAGCCTCTATTAGAAGCTGCGGATGTACCGCTTACTGATACATCCGATTCCTCAGCGAAAATGTTGCTTGAATTTTCACTGAGAACTTTGAGAATTCTTCGGGAGTCTTGGGATACCTGTCTGTTTTGCATGCAACATACAGATAAAACATCGACTCGTGCTGGGGAAGAAAATGATATTTGGTCGATTTTTTTTGGAAAAAACCGAATTTTTTTTTGAAAATGGTGGAAATTTTGAAAAATTTGGAAGAAAAGGAATGTTTGGGATGACTTGATTCCTGATCAGATTCTGACACGGACTCCTAAAAATTTCTGGTTAGGCCTGTATGCCGACAGACTCGATTCTGGATGCGAGAGGATGAGTTGACAGATACAACTTGGACTCTCTAAGGGTTAGACCGTGACTCGGTAGGGGATGGGCCACCTAAGATGACAAGACTCATAAGTTGCGCTATTCCGTAGCCTAGGCGAGTGGCAACATGGTCGAATCCTCGGAACGGGAAAGATGACACTGTTTCCGTACGACAGGGCTTTGTGGTAGCAACGCCGTAGACTGGCGTTCTTTTGGATTTTTGATTTTTAGGGCACATTCCCAAAGTGGGTGTTGCTTCGAGCCTCTGACAGATTCTTGCCTTCGACTGGGCCGAGTACTAGGACTCACTAAAGAAAGGAGGCTAGATTTTGAAGGTATATTGGATTATGTGAATGGATGGAGAACTTCTGCCTAAGAGAAGCCCCCGGGACAACAAAGCTAGCTGTTGAGAACATGACAGTGTCGTGACCGGAATGATGATGCTTTTTGAATTTGTGTCAATGTGGGTGGTTGTGCCTTTGTTGAAAGGCTGCCTACGTATTCACGTGTAGTGAAATCAAACCAAGCCGTAGTTCAGTGTTGAAAGATGTATTATGGTGCCTAGTTTATTAGGGCTTTGTGTGTAACTAGCCATAGCAATGGTGTAGGCTAGGTGCATTCCCAATGATGTCTTGACCAAAGGGCTAGAATAGTTAGGATGTTGATCCTGTGACTGTGAGCATTTTCCGGGGTAGCCCCCAGAGGTGGTGTGAACTATTCGGGCATGTTCTATGCCGACTGCAAGTTGAATTCCCGTGTTTGGGGCTGGTAATTGGTTTAGATGTTTTTGGAAATGTGGTGCTAGGAAGTAAGTGGCTTCGATGATTCGAAATCTGGAGCTCGATTTTGTGGAGCTAAGGCTTCGAGGGTAAGGTATTGTAATGTGGTAGGAAAGGGGGAAGTCGAGTAATAATGACTCGAACTTCGATTGGGTAGGTTTGATAATGCGGGATCTGATTTCCATGTCTGGCCCTAATGGTTAGGGTATCCTATGGAGCTTGAATCCTCGAAATTCCGGGCTGTCTCTAGCCTAGGTCTCGAGAAGGTCTTGAGGGTTGTAATGTGGGAAGGCTAAATGTGGTGTTAGCTTACCAGATTGATTGTCATCCCCTATTGGATGGTATTAATAATTTTGAATTTGACCGTACCCCGGTCAAAGGATTTTTACTTGAGTTGACCGTTGACCACGGTCGTGGGTATTTGATTTTTTTGATTGACCTCTTAGCCCCGGTCATGGTTTTTTTTGAATTTTTGCTGGTTGACCTCTTAGCCCCGGTCATGGTTTTTTTTTTTGAATGTTGGTTGACCTCTCAGCCCCGGTCATGGGTTTCTTGAATTCTGGTTGACCTAATACCAAAGGTAGGGATCGGTTGATCTTATCGGATGGGTGTTTATTGTGGGAAATGGGCTTGCCTCCCGTCTTGGACCCAAACTAGGAGAATTCCTAGATTTGTCCTAGGATTCGATATGCTCCAGCTAAGGGTGGTTATGTGGCTTTCTATGTCAGACATGGAACAGGTAAAAGGAAAACACGGGTCTCAGTTTCCTGCAGTCGTTATAGATGTGCCTATAATAGTCACGTGCATGTGCTCACAGCGTATGATGGTATTAATCATGCTCTCGGAAACACGTAAGGAAAGTATATATGGGAAATAGAATATTGAAAGATGACAGAATGCAAATGACTCTGACTCTGATTTTGGAATAATATATCCTAGACTCGGACTCAGACTTAGACTCGAATCAGATCCGGACTCGGATGCTCGGTTGGTTGTTTTTTTTGGTAAGGTCTTCGACAGTTGCCACGACTCGCCTAAACTCGGCTTTGCGCAAATGCAAGAGAGGGAGTCAAACTAGACATAGCCCGGGGTGACGGGAATGACTAAAATCCTCGGATCGGGAAACCCGGACGTTGACCTAGACAAAGTAATGACCGTGAATTAGACTCGAGCTGTACAAGGATGAGTCCGAAAATGGGGCGACCGTGTTTGACCGCGTCGCGTGCTCGGACCAACTGTGGTGACCTAACCCTAGGTGACTCGAGTGTTCGTAGCATAGGTACGACTCGAAGAAGGCATCATAAGGACGCCGGTGTAAAGTACCCCTTAAGGTGACCGTGGTCGACTGCTCGGGTGGAGGACAACCCCCGAGTGAGACTAAAGACTCAGATGATGTGACATCTAAGTGGCTCGAAAGTGGGATACGTGAGACACGTGTAAGACAAGACCCTTAGAGCAACCGTGATTGATCGCTCTACTGAAGGGTAGCCCCCGAGTGGGTGTGAAGACCGACTCTTAGACGGGTGACTCGTGGATGGTGGGCCTTCCTTAGGATTCGGCAAAGTGGGCCTAGTCCCGTGTGAAGAAAGACCTACGTGTGAGCTATTCCCCAGACTTTGGACTCGATTGTGTAAGTGGACTTCCCTTTGTAGGAGTTTGTCCTACGTAGGTGGGCCGTGCCTTGACTAATAAGGCGGACTTGGGATGGGGTGAAAACCCGTGATGTAAGATCGACGGAGTTTCGACGCTATAGACTCTTGCTACTTATGACAAAACCCGACACTGCTAAATACGGGAAGTCCTAAGAAGAAAGCTTTGAAAAGGGATTTGGATTTGAAAAGCCCGAGCAAAGTCGGATTGGAAGGCCCGATTTTTTTTTTTGAAAATCGAAAAAACATTTTATCGGGTCGAGTTTTGAATTTTTTGAAAAGTTTGGACAGCATACCGGCTAGAAAATAGGCTATTTTGAGTCAAAAATCATAAGTCCTAAATTCGGTAGCTTTCCGGGTTTGAAAAATGGATGGTTTTCGAAAAAGATGCAAGTTTTTTTTTTGAAAACACGGTTTTTGAAAAGAAAAAAGGATGAGACACGGACCAAGTAGCATGTAGTCACGGAAACAGTATAACGACGCCATGTATGCTCTTAGTCTAAGTCTCTAGCGGTCTAATAGGGTCTATACCAACAACGATGACTTTCTCGTACTGAGGACGGACTCCTAAGCCGAGTGGGTCTTAGGACATGCCGCAAAACCTAAACGAGTTCCACCATCGATGTCTTTAGTGGGTCCAAGTAGGAAAGCACCGTGGTATAGTGGGACGTCGGTCACAAGTAACCGGCCCGGGAAAGATTGGGTTATACATGGCCCATTGAACTAAATCGTGTACATTACTATTCGAACGATTTCTTTTCGAGTCTCACCCTAGGGATGCCGATGGTAAGTGACTCATCAGTTGATCCCCAGCGGAGTCGCCAAATTGTGGACATGACATAGGTCCACCCCGACGCGGCCACGCGCGGGTTTGGGGAGGCGAATGAATCTCCATATGAGATGGTCAAATTGAAATTTAAATCGAAGTAGGAGTCGCCACCGAATTTTGTGGTTATTCGGAACTGTTCGAGCCCACTCTATGTCGTAGTGGGCCGTATACAAAATACGGCCCATTTTCGGTGTGAGAGTTTATTGGGCTCGTCCCTTTGCATATCGATACCGATGCCGACTGGAGCGGTTAATCGTATATTGAATGACTCTCGTTGCCAATGGATTCGGATATCCGGAAACCACGGTTCTGAGTAAGGGGTGAGGGTACGTGTTGGGAAGTTCACTGAGAACACCCAACCCCGCCCGCACTTAGCGGCCTTTACTAAGATATCGTTCGTTTTTGGTGTACACGCGTTAATTCGACGGTTGAATGATATGCAAACATTATTTTCCTAAGCATGTGAGAAAAATAAAGTAGGTTGCTAAGTCGTTTAATGCATGTTAAATTAATAACGTCAAAGTTATTTTAGCATGTGAGTTCGTTTTAGTCTAATAAAACGATAAAAATAAATAAAAGCTACAAACACGAGAAAACGAGTTAGTAACGATGAATAAATTGAATAAATATGCAAATAAATAAAATGCATGATTTTGGAAAAGATTTGTGACACGTGATTGATTAGCACGTGTTGACCAAGGTCGAAAAAGAGTATTTATTGAAATATGTCGCGAAAGTTGCATTTTAATGTAAAGGTTCGAAAAGAATTAAAAATAGAGAAGCGAAGAAACGAAAAAAAATAAAGGCCGGCGAACCAGGCTTCCGCGCGAGTCGCCTGGAGGGCGCGCGACTCGCGCGGAGGTCTGCTCAGGGTTTTTTTTATTTTGTTCGAAAACCGTTAATTCCTATAAATCGCGTACAAATATGGATTAATTTATACTCGACTTATATTTTCGATATTCGTCGTATTCGATATTCGATTATGAAATCGATATCGAATACTCGGAATGACTTTAGAAAAAGTTTTGAAAAAAAAGTTCGTTTTGAACGAAAAAAATAAAAAAAAAAATTTGAACGAAAAAGATGTTAATTCTCTCCGCGTTAAAAATCGTCGAATTTTGTTTAAAAATATGTAACGATTTTATTTAGCATCAACGAGAATAAATTAATTTAGTTCTTGTAGATACGATATTCGATTAGAGAATCGGTATCGTATTTTAAGAACGTTATATGAAAATAGTTTTATTATCGAAAATAAATAAAAATATGATGTGACGAACGACCCATATTAATAATTAGACGACCGATGAAAAATAAATAAAACGACGGACGAAAAAGGATAAAAAACGTGAGAGTGAAAGAGAAGGAAGAAGAATCGGGTTTGATTTACACCCTCAACCTACATGCTTTAGTTTCTCGGTATGAGGCTCGTCGGACGGTGGCTTAGGCACGGGAGCGTCGAGATGATGCGGGTGAGTTAAGGTGTCGGTTTTTGGAGCGTTTTTGTGTGTGTGTGTGTGAGGCGTGGGTTCGGCCGGGTGACGGGACGGATTCGTCGGTTTTTGGACACTATTTCGGGATTCCTTCGGATGTGGATTTCGAGATTATTTTTGCTGTATGAGTTGCTGAAAAATTATGTTCAAACTGTTGTTTTTTGTGTCGGATATAAGGTCCTATTTATAGGAATCGAGGTGGTCTTGTTTGTGTGACAAGAAACACCGGTTTGGATAGGAAATACGAGAGTTCGTAAGGGAATAAACTTCTCGTTTCTTGGTGAAGAAGCCAAAAGTCTCGGCTGGTGGGGAGGTATTTCGGCTGTCCTGGGGTATCTCGGCCGAGTATTTTGATGCTCGGTTGATGTCTGATTCGGTTTCCGGATAGAATTCCTACTTGAGATCGAATTCTATCCTTAAACGGATTTGTTTAATATTTGTGAAGGCTGATTTTTTGGTGTTTGAGTCCGAATCAGCCGTGTAGTGTCACGGCCAGCTCGTGTGACTCGGTCGCTAAAAGACGGTTTTACCCCTGGTGCCGGAATCGACCCAAATTAGTCTCATTTGACTCGAAACGACCCACTGGGCCTGGATTTGAGGTTCGTTTTGTGAGATTTGTACTCCCTAATAAGCCTAAACCAAATGTCCATGATTTCGAGCCCATATCCGAGTCCATTAAAGCACGTTTGCGTCCTATCATCATCGGGTGTTTGGCGGGACCTACTATAAACACCTGGCGGTCAAAATGTGGGTGTCTACAGGAAGGTACCTTGGTTATTTTGCTTGAAGTTGTTGAAGGGTCTTGGATTACCCACATAACCTTGACGGACGATGTTGTTGTTGATATTGAAACGCTTGTTGTTGAGGGACTTGATTGGAAGCTTGGTATTGATTAGAGTAGGTGGCTTTGGAGCTTTTTATCAATACTTTCCATGTGTGTTTTCAATTGAGCTCCAAGGTCAATGCTTAATTGAGTGATAGCATCGACCTCGTGCCTACTTCCTCGATTCGCGTTCCTAGGCCTAGAGTATTGCGAATTATGCACCGCCATCTCTTCGATTCTCGCCCAAGCTTGGTCATCATCGACCTCGGTGAACCTACCATTGGAGCCCATGTTAAGAATGGCTCTCGAGTCCTCATAAAGACCATTCCAAAATTGTTGAACCAAGAACCATTGTGAGAGTCCATGGTGGGGGCACGATCTTACCAAAGACTTAAACCGCTCCCAAGCTTCATAGAGGGTCTCTTCATCCCGTTGTTGGAAACCGGTGATGGAGGCCCTAAGCATATTAGTCTTCTCCGGAGGGTAAAATTTTTGGTAGAACGCCAAGGCAAGCTTCTTCCAAGTGTCGATACCCATGGTTGCCCTATCGAGACTCTTTATCCATTGCTTCGCTTTTCCAATAAGAGAAAACGGGAAAAGTACCCAACGAATTTGATCTTGAGTAACCCCGGTTTGAGATATAGCGTCACAATAATCGGAGAAAGTCTCCATGTGTTGGTGCGGGTCTTCGGTGGGCAACCTAATAAATTGGTTCCTCTCCACAAGTTGGATAAATTGAGTCTTCGCCACGAATTTCTGATATAAGTATCCGGTAATGCACTCGGTCCCGGCAAGACATCCTCGGTGAATGTGGAGTGAGAGGAAAACTTAGGTATTCTTGGATATAAGGGAGAAGATGGTGGTGTAGACGGTGTTGATGTAGATGAAGAGGGGGAACTAGGAGAAGAAGAATCACCAAAAGGGGTTAATGAAACTCCCTTCGGCCGTCTCTCGATGTGTATTGTTCAAGTCGGATCCTTGAGCTTGCACTTGATGAGTATTGCTTGCACTCGGTTGAGAGATTCTAACCCGGTTAATCGTCCGTTGGCGAAAGGCTCGAAAGAGTCTCTCCGGCTCTGGATTAAAGAGATAGAAGTCACCTCCCCTCCTAGGCATAAACTACACACTAGAACAAACGTGAGAACACCTAGTGCTTTATGGGCACTAGGCAACGACAATAAACAAGCACAACTAGAGACAAAAAGAAAAGAAAGCTAAGAAAACAAGAAAAACTAGAAAAATATGCACAAGAGATGATGGGAGAACACAAAGAAGGGTAACTAAGTCTAGAAATAAGCAAACTAAGTCTAAACAATGCACCGTCCCCGGCAACAGCGCCAAATTGATGGAAGGATTTGTCGTGAGTCCTAACCAACAATAAACTACCGATTACACCTAGGGGGTAGCTAGGGCAAGTCGGGATCGTATCCACGAGGACGGTATTGCGAAGCTTAGACTAGGTCGGCCTACAACAAGACTATGCTACCAAACAAACACAAAGAAACGATAAAAGGAAAACTATGATGGAGGATAGGTAGGATCTAGACTAATGATGAACTAGCTAAATTAAGATTAAGATAATTAACTAGAAACAAACTAAACAATGAAACTAATGGAATAATGACTAACTAAGAGGATGAACTCAAATAAGGAAAGAAGTGGGGTAGGTCGGGTTCATAGGAGTAGAAGGGTAATTGGGGTGATCAAGGGTATAGGTGTCTCCTAATTGCTAGAGTCGGTCCGGGCTCTCGCAACTTAGACCGATGTCAAGGTGGGTCCGGACTCTCGCAACTTAGACCCTAGTCCGTGCTCTCGCGACTAAACTATTCTCAACATTTCCGCATCATAGACAAACAATGAGAAGATGAACACAAGTATGGGAAGCATGACCACTACAACTCACACAACCATATCAACAAACACATGGAGTGCCCACAATGTGACTAACAACAAAGTTTCACCCTTTTTCCTTAATCAACCCTAATCATCCATAATCTACCCCTAATCCCCCTACTAACCCCACAAGAAGACTACTCACTCATGATGAAGAACAACACAACCATAATAGGAGAAAACATCATCACAAAACAAACATCCATAATGAATAACAAGAACAATAACAATAACAACATAAAAAGATAGAAACAAGATTAAATAACTAAGAACAAGAGTAAGAAAGATTATACCAACACTAGATGAAGAAAAGATGCAATCTTGTATAAATAAGAACCCAAATAGAATCCCAAGGTTGTCAAGCTTGGAACAATCTTCAAGAACTTCTTATTACAAGAACTAATTACAAACATTAACCAATAATTAAAGGAAGATTAAAACTAATGAGTGAAAGTAAATCTAGGGTTTTAGGGTTGTAGATAGGCTGAAGGAATACTAAACTATGATAATATATGTTACTAATACAAGAAGGGAGTATATATATGGGTACAAGAATGAAGGAGAATAAATAAAAGAAGTCGCGCTGCAGGTCTACGGTCCCGACCGGGATGGGCTCACAGTGGCCTCCTCAAAAGCGCACCCCCTCCCGAACAGGATGAGGCCATCCCGAACGGGATGGGTCTTGTGGGCCTCCCTTAAGAGCTCTTTGGTCCCTCCTTGCCTCTCATGGGTTTCTCGCCAATTCTCGGGACTCGGGATCGGGTCTCGGAGGCTCGGGATTGGGTCCCAAGGTCTCGGGGTCGATTCCAAGGCATCGAGTCATCGTTCCTTTACTCAGTTGGCTCCAAAATGTGTATGCATAGAGTCGGAATCGCTCCAACTCTTCCAAATCGGGCTCGGGAACCTGAAACGAATTAAAGGAAGCATAAGAAGCCCATGAATCGCTCCCAAGGAGCGATTCCACAAGGAAATGGGACCAAAACATAGTGAAAAAGACACTACAAACTACACTTATCAACACCCCCACACTTAACCCTTACTCGCCCTCGAGTAAGCACATACTAACTACTAAACTAGCCGAGCGGGTATTAGCGCACCCTACGCCCTTTCAACTCACGCGAGTACACTTAGAGGAAAAGTGCACTCCGCAAGGCAAGTCGGGTCTTGCGACAAAACCGCGGATGCAACCGGACACAAAACACACAAACAAACAAACACACAAATAAACACTTAGACGGTTGCACCCAAAACAAAAGAAATACCGCTTCCCTCTAAAAGCGGTGAAAGAAGCACCGGTTTAGGACTCGAGGTAAGTGACAACGTTCCCAAGCTAGCAATACAAACCAAGGTGGACTAAACCCTAATAGTATGACGATAAAGCAACAAAAACGTTGGTAACTTACCTAGGTCCTCCTAACTTTCTAAAAACGTACTACGGGACGATCGGCGGAGTGGAAAAGTGAAGAACCACGGTGTTAGTCGACACTGTAGGTAAGTGAGACCCCGCCCCCTTTAGCGTGAGCCAAGAGGGTAGTCCCGTGTCCAAAACCGCCTAACTAGTCCAAGTAAAAAGGTGGAAAACATGCAAAATGAGGGAAGACCGACTAATGCCGCTATCATTCTTCCTCGGGACTCGGTCCTTTGGTAGGCTCTTCACGGCAAAATTCGGAAAAAGGCTTATTTTTGTGGGGATTTCTTTTTGTGAGACGGGTTTTCTTTTGGCATTTTCTTTCTTTTCGACGTTTTGATTTGTTTGTTGCCATGCCATTTCTTTTTTTCTTCTTTTCTATTTTCTTTTTGGCTTTTGTGCCTTTTCTTTTTCTTCATTCTTTTCTTTCTTTCATTTTTCTTTCTTTTCTTTTCTTTGCCCTTTTTGGCAAGATTTGGCTTTTTGGCATTTCAATGTGTACGAAAGAGAGAATTCATCAAATTGCATTTTATTGTGTGGATATGTGTAGGAGGTAGGGTAATGGGTATGTCGGGACGACGTCTTCCCTTCATACTCACAAAAAGGGGAGAACTTGGACTAATCAAACGATCCCAAACACGGTCACCTAAGGGACGAGACTCGGTAACCAAGGCCTTTTCACACCGTGGGTGGTCATAATGGTCAAAATGCAAATCCCTTAGTAAATCCCTAGTAAGCTAGGTGGACTCAAGGTAAAGGACCAACGAATTCATTGATTTAGGGTCATTCTACTAGGCTAAAGTCCAAAACTCGATTTATACAACTAGAAAGGGAAAATAGACACTCACACACTAGCCTCTAAACCGGGTTTTCGAAAACCATTTACACACAAGACTCAACTACACACACAAAACAAAGACTCAACGAAAATGAAAGGAAAAGAAACAAAAGGCAACAAAATAAAACAAACAAGACAAAAACATAAACAAAGCACACACAGCACCCCGAATTTCCAAACAAGTCATCAAATCCACCACAAGTATGTACAAGCTCCACCCGAGCACACCTCAACACAACCTCCTCCAAACATCACAAGGAATAAAGAGGGAAAGAGGGTTAGAAGATGTTACCGGATGTCTTCAAAGCCTTCCAAACAATGGCGATTAAGCAACCTATAAGGGAAAGGGATGCAAAACACACACAATACAACAAATACACGGCACAAAGACACAAAGGGAAAACACACAAAAGAAAATCTTTTTGATTTTTATGAAAAATTTTCAAATTTTTAGGGATTTTTAAGATTTTGTTTCGAAAAAACTAAGAAAATAAAGCTAACTATGATAGAATATCGCTCCCCCACACTTAAACCGAGCAATGTCCTCATATGCTCAATCGTAGTGTGCGGAGAGACAAAAGAAAAGGAAAAGAAACTACGAAAATAAAGCTAAAAATCAAAAAGAAAAGTGGAGAAAAGGGTAGAAGGCGTCCGGCCGGGGTGTAGTCAAGTCACCATGGGCCGAGACAAGAAAAGATATTGATGGGGGAAGAAAATAAAAAGAAGGAAGTAAAAGGAAATGGGAGGGGAGGGCTAGGTGTAATCAAGTCACCTAGCCCGGATTCCGTCCAAATCCGACTAAGTACTAAAAAAAAGGGTGAAATCTTGTACAATTGGATTAATCGATCGCCTCCCGATGTAATCACGTCATCGGGAGTCGGGAGCAACCATACTATGGCCTCGAAGGCCACTAAGATACCGTGACTCAAGGGGAAGGGGGGGTAAACAAGAGAAAACAAGCGACAAAAGACGGAAAAGTAAGGGAAGTTGCTTTACCAATATGCTAGCAACTCACGAACTCCATCGTCCTCAATGATCATTAAAGGTACGGGGCTTGTCTTCTTGGATGCCATCTCGCTTCACAGTTGAAAAGAACTCACGGTAGAGGTAGTAATGGTAGGGGGTGGGATTTGATGTGAGAGTCGGTGTAAAGTGGATAGGAAATGGAGTGAGGGCATGGCAATGAAGTATAAGGGACATATGATAAGGCAAGGATAGCTAGGGAGGTTGGGAAGGGGCATAAAATGGTTGGGTGGAGCCAATTGTCGAAGAAGAAACACAAAGGGGGAGTAGAGGACCATCCCGGTCGGGATGGTTGGTCCCGGTCGGGTTACCTCACTGGTCCCGGTCGAGACGCCTCATCCCTGTCGGGACGGACTCACAGCATGCTCGAAATTTGGTACACCCATCCCGATCGGAACGGCACCCTTCCCGGTCGGGATGCCTCACTCTTCCCGGTCGGGACGCCTCATCCCGGTCGAGATGGGCCTTCTTCAACCTCCACAATCCCAAAAGCTTGTTCCAAGCTTCAAAAACCCGATCCTCGTGCTTACAACCCAAGCTCTATCATAGCCATTCTTCTCTAGGAAGCATTCTCACTTCATACCTATCAAACAAACTCAAACTCAACATCAAACTCTCTCCCTCACATCGCTCATCGATAAGCCAAAATTACAAGAATTCACCAAAAATCCAAGAGAACTACAATGAAAAGATATATACAATGAGACGGTTCTTGTGGAACTCCGTCAAACCAAGACTGTGCACTCCTCATTCTTTTTCAACACTACTACGACCGGTTCCATCTCCATCAAGGGCACGGAGGAACAAGTAAAAGGCCCTAGCGAAATCTTCAATCAAGCTCGTAATGTAACCGACCACATCCCAAGGCTCTTCATGGCCTTGCCTTGCCGTTCCCGGGGCATCCCGATCTTCCAAGTTCAATGGCTTGAACTTGTACTTTTGGTCTTTCGGGATATACCCGAACGTCCACCGGTCCTCATGTGGCCCCAAGGGAGGCTCATCTTGCTCCTTGTCATTGCATTTGTCACCTAACCCATGATGTGGGCTCTCATCCTCCTCACTCTCGGAGTCATCATCATCAAGTACATAAGAGTACTTCTTCAAGCTTTGTCCCGGTTCCTCCCCTAGACCGACGTCTTCCGTGGCTTGGATCATATTGCATGACTCATCGCTAGTAGGCGAAGTGTTACCTTGGAGGTCGAACACTATCTTTTCCTCGCCTAACTCAAATGTGATCCTGTCCTTCTTCACGTCGATCATGGCACCGGAGGTGTGTAGAAATGGGCGCCCAAGAATAATGGGAGTGTTTGCATCCTCCGGCATATCGAGCACAATGAAGTCGACCGGAATGAAGAATTTCCCTATTCGTACCGGCACATCCTCAAGCATTCCCAATGGTCGGTTAAGAGATTTATCGGCCATTTGGAGTGTAATGGACGTACATTTCAACTCCTTCATCCCGAGTTGGTAACAAATAGAGTAGGGAATGATGCTCACACTCGCGCCCAAGTCACATAATGCATTCTTGATCATGAAATTGCCTATGGTGCAAGGGATCGAGAAACTACCTGGATCCTTCAACTTCGGATGCGTAGAACCTTGAATAAGCTCGCTCACCACCCTCGTGAACGCTACTGTCTCTTCCTTGTCGATGGACCTCTTCCTAGCCAAGATTTCCCGCATGAATTTTCCATATGCCGGGATTTGGGTAAGTAACTCGGTGAACGGGACACTAACATCCAATTGCTTCACGATGTTAAGGAACTTGTCGTAATGAGTGTCCACCTTAGTCTTCATTTGCCTCGATGGGAAAGGCAACTTGATTTGGTACTTGTTTTGCTCACTAGGGGTGGACTCTTCAAAGGACACTTTCCTTTTTCCCTTGTCTTTCTCTTGAAGTGGGGGAGGGTTCTCTTCTTGGGGTTTTTCAACTTCCCATAGAACTTGTTCCTCCATTGGATTATCAAAGCTTGGTTCTCCTTGAGTTGGAGACACAACTTCCTTCATTGCTTGTTGCTCACTAGGAAATACGGGAGGATTATAGGTGGCACCGCTCCTTAAGGTGATGGCATTGACATGCTCAAAATTTGGAGTTTCACCTTGAGGAGGTAATTGCCCTCGTTGCCTTGAAGAACTTCCCGATGAAAGTTGTGATACTTGATTCTCAATCATCTTCATGTGAGTTTTCATTTCCTTGTTATCCATTAGAATTTGAGCAATGATTCCTTGTTGTGACATTTGTGTCTCCAATTGGCTCCTTTGCATTTCTTGAGTACTCATTTGCATATCCAACATTTGCTTTTGTATATCCAAATCCCGAGGTGGAGATTGTGGATTATGCGGAGTATCGGTGAGGGCTAATGGAGTACCATAGTCATGAATAGGAGACCGGCTCCTAGGCTTGCTTTGTTGATTGCCTTGTGTTGCTTGTTGTTGTTGATGGTTCCCTTGGAACCCATGAGAATTGCCTTGATTAAGGCCTTGGTTGTGGTTTTGTTGTCCTTGAAAGTTTCGGTTTCCTTGGAAACCTCCTTGATTGAAGTTCCCTTGTTGGAACCCTTGATTGTTGTTGTGGAAGGTACCTTGGTTATTTTGCTTGAAGTTGTTGAAGGGTCTTGGATTACCCACATAACCTTGATAACCTTGATTGTTGTCCCTTAAGGGAGGTGGAACATACGGACGATGTTGTTGTTGATGTTGAAAGGCTTGTTGTTGAGGGACTTGATTGGAAGCTTGGTATTGATTAGAGTAGGAGGCACCTTGCTTGAACGCTTGAAAGGCGTTCACTTGCTCAATACTCCCTCTACAATTCATAGGATCATGACCAACAATTCCACAAGTATCACACATCCCAAAATACGGCAAAGGAGGTACAAACTCCAAAGCATTCACTTCTTGAATCGGTTGATGGTGGGAGGAACTAGTGCCTTGGACTTGGTTGGGGTGGCATTGGAGCTTTTTATCAATACTTTCCATGTGTGTTTTCAATTGAGCTCCAAGGTCAATGCTTAATTGAGTGATAGCATCGACCTCGTGCCTACTTCCTCGATTCGCCTTCCTAGGCCTAGAGTATTGCGAATTATGCACCGCCATCTCTTCGATTCTCGCCCAAGCTTGGTCATCATCGACCTCGGTGAACCTACCATTGGAGCCCATGTTAAGAATGGCTCTCGAGTCCTCATAAAGACCATTCCAAAATTGTTGAACCAAGAACCATTGTGAGAGTCCATGGTGGGGGCACGATCTTACTAAAGACTTAAACCGCTCCCAAGCTTCATAGAGGGTCTCTTCATCCCGTTGTTGGAAACCGGTGATGGAGGCCCTAAGCATATTAGTCTTCTCCGGAGGGTAAAATTTTTGGTAGAACGCCAAGGCAAGCTTCTTCCAAGTGTCGATACCCATGGTTGCCCTATCGAGACTCTTGATCCATTGCTTCGCTTTTCCAATAAGAGAAAACGGGAAAAGTACCCAACGAATTTGATCTTGAGTAACCCCGGTTTGAGATATAGCGTCACAATAATCGGAGAAAGTCTCCATGTGTTGGTGCGGGTCTTCGGTGGGCAACCCAATAAATTGGTTCCTCTCCACAAGTTGGATAAATTGAGTCTTCGCCACAAAATTCCCGGTATAAGTATCCGGTAATGCACTCGGTCCCGGCAAGACATCCTCGGTGAATGTGGAGTGAGAGGAAAACTTAGGTATTCTTGGATATAAGGGAGAAGATGGTGGTGTAGACGGTGTTGATGTAGATGAAGAGGGGGAACTAGGAGAAGAAGAATCACCAAAAGGGGTTAATGAAACTCCCTTCGGCCGTCTCTCGATGTGTATTGTTCAAGTCGGATCCTTGAGCTTGCCCTTGATGAGTATTGCTTGCACTCGGTTGAGAGATTCTAACCCGGTTAATCGTCCGTTGGCGAAAGGCTCGAAAGAGTCTCTCCGGCTCTGGATTAAAGAGATAGAAGTCACCTCCCCTCCTAGGCATACACTACACACTAGAACAAACGTGAGAACACCTAGTGCTTTATGGGCACTAGGCAACGACAATAAACAAGCACAACTAGAGACAAAAAGAAAAGAAAGCTAAGAAAACAAGAAAAACTAGAAAAATATGCACAAGAGATGATGGGAGAACACAAAGAAGGGTAACTAAGTCTAGAAATAAGCAAACTAAGTCTAAACAATGCACCGTCCCCGGCAACAGCGCCAAATTGATGGAAGGATTTGTCGTGAGTCCTAACCAACAATAAACTACCGATTACACCTAGGGGGTAGCTAGGGCAAGTCGGGATCGTATCCACGAGGACGGTATTGCGAAGCTTAGACTAGGTCGGCCTACAACAAGACTATGCTACCAAACAAACACAAAGAAACGATAAAAGGAAAACTATGATGGAGGATAGGTAGGATCTAGACTAATGATGAACTAGCTAAATTAAGATTAAGAGAATTAACTAGAAACAAACTAAACAATGAAACTAATGGAATAATGACTAACTAAGAGGATGAACTCAAATAAGGAAAGAAGTGGGGTAGGTCGGGTTCATAGGAGTAGAAGGGTAATTGGGGTGATCAAGGGTATAGGTGTCTCCTAATTGCTAGAGTCGGTTCGGGCTCTCGCAACTTAGACCGATGTCAAGGTGGGTCCGGGCTCTCGCAACTTAGACCCTAGTCCGCGCTCTCGCGACTAAACTATTCTCAACATTTCCGCATCATAGACAAACAATGAGAAGATGAACACAAGTATGGGAAGCATGGCCACTACAACTCACACAAGCATATCAACAAACACATGGAGTGCCCACAATGTGACTAACAACAAAGTTTCACCCTTTTCCCTTAATCAACCCTAATCATCCATAATCTACCCCTAATCCCCCTACTAACCTCACAAGAAGACTACTCACTCATGATGAAGAACAACACAACCATAACAAGAGAAAACATCATCACAAAACAAACATCCATAATGAATAACAAGAACAATAACAATAACAACATACAAAGATAGAAACAAGATTAAATAACTAAGAACAAGAGTAAGAAAGATTATACCAACACTAGATGAAGAAAAGTTGCAATCTTGTATAAATAAGAACCCAAATAGAATCCCAAGGTTGTCAAGCTTGGAACAATCTTCAAGAACTTCTTAATACAAGAACTAATTACAAACATTAATCAATAATTAAAGGAAGATTAAAACTAATGAGTGAAAGTAAATCTAGGGTTTTAGGGTTGTAGATAGGCTGAAGGAATGCTAAACTATGATAAGATATGTTACTAATACAAGAAGGGAGTATATATATATGGGTACAAGAATGAAGGAGAAGAAATAAAAGAAGTCGCGTTGCAGGTCTACGGTCCCGACCGGGACGGGTTGGTCCCGATCGGGACGGCCCTGTCATCCCGATCGGGACGGGTTGGTTCCGACCGGGATGGGCTCACAGTGGCCTCCTCAAAAGCGCACCCCATCCCGAACGGGATGGGTCTTGTAGGCCTCCCTTAAGAGCTCTTTGGTCCCTCCTTGCCTCTCATGGGTTTCTCGCCGATTCTCGGGACTCAGGATCGGGTCTCGGAGGCTCGGGATTGGGTCCCAAGGTCTCGGGGTCGATTCCAAGGCATCGAGTCATCGTTCCTTTACTCCGTTGGCTCCAAAATGTGTATGTATAGAGTCGGAATCGCTCCAACTCTTCCAAATCGGGCTCGGGAACCTGAAACGAACTAAAGGAAGCATAAGAAGCCCATGAATCGCTCCCAAGGAGCGATTCCACAAGGAAATGGGACCAAAACATAGTGAAAAAGGCACTACAAACTACACTTATCACAAGTGCATTAAAGGATTAATTAAACATGCTTAAAAGTACCTCGAATGTTAAAGAAGCTTAAAAGTACCCCGAATGTCAGCAAGTATAATCTCAGCAAGCTGTAAGACGATTAATTAAACATGAAAGGATTCGCTAACTTTGAAGTCAATGCTAATGAAGGGTAGAAAGGATGAATGTACAATGTTTTACACGAATTAACTCCAACAAACGCCGAAAATGAATATATACAAGCAAATCAACAAACACTCTTCCTCATGTTATCTTATCTAACCAGAAATAATCATCTAGTCATTATTCGTGAAACGAAAGCAAACCAAACATTCAACATAGTAACACATATGTCGACTTAAGAGGCACCGTGCTAAGGCACAGATAGGGGCTCAAATGTACGAGTATATTTACATCTACAACCACATAAAGAGGAAAAAAAGGATCATGATCAATAGGCTAACATCAGCAACTGTGGAAAGTAAGACATGAAAATATGAAATGAACATCAAGTCATCAACTAATACTATCTAACCAAAACTAACCATCTAATCATAAAATAATAGACACATTTTGAAGTCAGCTCATATGGACGGCAAAAAGATGAAATTTTTTGTTGTTTCTCTATAATCTACCCCAAAACATTACAACTCATTAACTATTACAACCCGGTTACATGATAAAGAGACTACATTTGTTAAACAATGAGTATGATTAGGGTTTTTGGTAATTTGAAATTGTCTCCTTTTACTAAATATATATAATATAATTAATTGAAGTTGATTTCCTAAGTCTGGGGTTCGATGATTTTGAACAGAAAAGCGGGAATCTTAACACATGAACAGAAAGAACACGTGATAGAGTAATAGTTAGAGAAAGATAGAAAGATGTGTTTAAAGAGGAGGAAAGGAAGGAAGCAAACCAAAAATATTATTGAGAGGGTTCTTAGTAGATTGATTAAGAGCAACTTCATCAATGAGACGGTCGGAGTTAGTGAAAGCAACACAAGAAGGTGTTGTGCGGTTACCCTGATTGTTAGGGATGATCTCCACACGGTCATGCTGCCAAACTGCAACACATGAGTACGTCATCCCCAGATCGATTCCAATCACCGGCCACTCTCCTCCTCCTTCTCCTTCCATCCGTTCTTTCTCTTCATTCAACTTTTCAGAATCATAAAGCTTGTGAAAAGAGCAGCACGACTAGCTAGACAGCTTTTATGGTATGAATGTAAGTTGACCTTTGACTCTTTGAGTTTCTATCACACTGGCTCGACAGTTTATTAGGGATTATTAGATCATGGGTGGGCTATTGCCTATTGGTGGGTAATACGAGTTCTTCTTTTGAAATGGGTTTTCCCCTAATTTTCTACTCTAGCTACAACTTGTATAATGTCAAATTGTGCAAATTTTGCAACTTACAGTAACTTTTTTCATATAAATTTCCAAAATTTGTGTTAACTATTATTGTATGCTGTGAAGTCAAATTGGCCAAACCCACCAAGACGTTCAGAGTATAAAATCAATGTTGAACTACAAATATCAGTTTTGGTTGGTGTCAAGGAATCATCTCAACCAAAACCAAAAGCACCAAAGTCAAATGAGGATAATATAAGTGGGATAAAGGGAGTAACTCGGTTTGGTAGCTGCAACTACGAGTCGGTCAATATCTGCAGACGAAATGAGCCAACCACTTCACTTTTTGTTATGTTAAGAGCAACTTTTTACCACCAAAAAATAATGAGAAACATAGCTTTAATTCAAAGTGGTGGCATAATATATACTACTGCATTTTATGTTTCATCAGCTCTCATCCTCTGGCGAGCTATAAAAAAAAGTATGGCCCTGCACTTTTCGTCCAACATGATCAACCTTTAGAGATTCCCTACTCCTTGTGATTATTACCCCTTGAAGGCCATGTAACAGATTTACACTGAAGCTAAATCTAGCCAACATAAAGTGAACAAGAGTTAAGGCAATTCAGACCCTTTCAATTTAAAATAGACACCTATCCATGATATAAAGAACAAATCCCAGCAGGCCAGGTCACAACGAAAGCCACGGACCAGGATATCACATAATTGTATAAATAGGAAATGAGAAAACGTAAATATGCATCAAAATGTTGAAGAGCTGCAAACTTGAGAAATAAGAAAAGAGCTGACACAAATGCGCTCATGCAATTAATGAATAGCCCAGAAGTTTTAAAAATCAATAAAACCTAATTTTACAAATCCAACAAATCGATGAAATTAAAGCAATTAAGGTTATAAAACACCTGCAATTGATGAGCAATATTGTTTTTGCACTTCTTGAATCAACTTAATTAAGACCTTAAGATACCAGATTTCGATTCAAAATCTACCCAAATATCGCCCTTCTTACTTCGAAAAGAGGAAAAAAATTCAACCCAAATGAAGAGGCGTGCAACAAGGAAACACGAGAGGGGCGAGCAACTAGCAAAGGAAAAATGGTGTGTGTTTTGAAGAAGGAATACGAGCAAGAAAGGGGAGTGCGAATGAAGATGATGGGTACTGTTGGTAGGAGTTTTTGTAGTAAACCAAGAGACTCGTGGATAGATAGGCACCGTATTATCTATGCAGTATAATTTTTATTTTTATTTTTATTTTAGAAATTGGAGAGGCGTCAGCCTACCATAATAGACGCCGCACCAAACAAAAAAACTCTATTGGATGTATCTTATTTCAAAAAAGCCTCACCTAATGTAATATAATTAAGAAAAAGGGAAATACATTGCTGCTATTTATCAAAAACGCCTCAAATAAGGAGCAGCAATTTGATATTTTTCTACTAGTAGTAGTAGCGGCCTAGGCGCGGGAGCGTTAAGATGTATATAGGTGAGTTATGGTGTGTATGGTTAGGGATTTGGCGAGTTTTGCTCTCGGGTTTGTATATGGTTTGCCTAAAATTGCCTAGAATTTCGGGTTGTGAATGGTCGGGAATCCTATAGGATTTCTAGAGGGAAGATCGGAGTATAATATGCCTAGTATTGCTGGAATTCTGGGTTGTAATTTTGATGATGTGTGTTGATGTTGTAATTGATTTCGGGAATTGTGTGTGCAAGGGTGGGGTATTTATAGGATGAAATACCGACTTGGGATAGGAGATTGATATCTTGCAAAGGAAGAAAACAACCGGTTGAGATGAAGTGGGATTCCTTCTTTGGATAGGAAAATGTTACTTGCATGGGAAGAAACACCCGGTTTAGATGGAGTAGGATTCCGACTTTGGATAGGAAAGGATTCCTACTTTGTAGCTGATATTTGTGTAGTATTTAACTTCGGGTCAAATTCTTGAAGTGGCGTGACAGATTTTTATGTCTCAGAAACGTCTTTGACCGGGGTTTGACCCGGTTGCTAAAAGACGATTTTGCCCTTGGTGTCGGTTTTGACCCAAATTAGTCTCATTTGACTGGAAACGACCCACTGGGCCTGGATTTGAGGTCTGTTTTGTGAAATTTTTACTCCGCTAAAAGCTCGTGCCAACTACAATTGATTCCGAGTCCGAAAATCGAGTGTATTAAGTCATGTTTGCGTCCGATCATCAACGGGTGTTTTTTTGAAACTGCTATAGACACCTAGCGGTCAAAATGGGGGTGTCTACAGAGCCCCCACTCTGACTGAGGCTTGGACAAGGCGAAAGTCAGAGTAGCTACCAGACCAATTGATGATTAAAACCTGGCAGACTTCCGATCGGGTCGTTTATAGTCCGTTGAACTTGCGTAAAAGGGCTCGCCAGCCATAAGATAGAAATCATACCTGAATGGATGCCAGTAGTTCTGTGGGGACTTGCCTAAGAAGCCTTGGGTGTGTCCGTTTGCAGTCACATCCCTTGTTTCCTCAGTTGAAATGCTACACGGGGCTTCCGCTGGGGAGTTTTAGCGAGGAGACTTCCTTCTTGAGTCTAGGTGTACCTGTATGATGCCGACACATAGCAATTCGTATGTAACATCTAGGCGAAACACCGACTCACGCTGGGGAAGTTAAAACTTGATGTTCCTTTGGGAAGCACAAGCTGGTACCTGGAATATTAGATATATAGGCAGAAATAACAAATATAGCAGATATCAAGGTATGTAGCATACAGGAAATGCAGTTAGCATATATATATATAAACTGACTGGCGTTGGGTAAAATGATTTTTGCTTCATTTTGAAATCGAAGTCCTGAGGGCAACTCATGTGCTAGAAAATAGGTTTTCAGAACTGAAATTTGACCTTGTCGAAAAGGATTTTCTCAAATGGCTAAGTTTTGCAGATTTCAAAGCAAGAACTTGAAGAAAGAGGTATATCGACAGACTCGACTCTGGACATAACAGGACGAGTTGACAGACGCGACTGGACCCTCGAGGGGTTGGACCGTGACTCGGTAGGGGGTGGGTCATCTAACAAGACTCTTAAGTTGCGCTATTCCGTAGCCTAGGCGAGTGGCAACACGGTCGTACATCGAAATGGGAAGGATGCGTTGTAGGGGAATTGCAGTAGTCTGTAATGAGACTGTGGTAGTCTAGTGCTCTTTTGATTTTAGGGTACATTCTCAAAGTGGGTATTGCTTCAATTTCTGACAGATTCTCGTCTTTGAGTGAGCCGAGTACTAGGACACCCTATAGAAAGGAGGCTAGATTTTGAAAGTATTTGGATTATGCGAGTGGATGGAGAACTTCTGCCTAGGAGAAGCCCCCAGGATGACAAAGCTAGCTGCTGAGAACATGACAGTGTCGTGGAATGATGGTGCTTTTTGAATGTGTGTCAATGTGGGTGGTTGTGCCTCTGTTGAAAGGCTGCCTACGTATTCACGTGCGGTGAAATCAAACCAAGCCGTAGTTCAGTGTTGAAAGATATATTATCGTGCCTAGTCCATTAGGGCTTTGTGTGTAACTAGCCATAGCGATGGTGTAGGTTAGGTGTGTTCCCAATGATGTCTTGATCAAAGGGCTAGAGTAGTTAGGATGTTGATCCTATGACTGTGAGTGTTCTCCGGGGTAGCCCCCAGAGGTGGTGTGAACTATTTGGGCATGTTCTATGCCGACCGCAAGTTGAGTTCCCGTGTTGGGGTTGGTAACTGGTTTGGATGTTTTTGGAAATGTGGAGCTAGGTCGTAAGTGGCTTTGATGATTCGAAATCTAGAGCTCAATTTTGTGGAGCTAAGGCTTCAAGGTAAGGCATTGCAATGTGGTAGGAAAGGGGGAAGTCGAGTAATAATGACTCGGACTTCGATTGGGGTAGGCTTGATAATGCGGGACCTGATTTCCATGTTTGGACCTAATGGTTAGGGTGTATCCTATGGAGCCTGAATCCTCAAAATTCCGGGCTGTCTCTAGCCTAGGTCTCGGGAAGGTCTTGAAGGTTGTATTGTGGGAAGGCTAGATGTGGTGTTAGCTGACCAACTTGATTATGTCTCCCCTATTGGATGGTATAGACATTGATAATTTTTGAATTGACTGTACCCCAGTCAAGGGACTTTCACTTGAGTTGACCGTTGACCACGGTCATGGGTTTTTGAATTCTTTTGGTTGACCTCTTAGCCCTGGTTTAGTTGACCGTTTAACCTCGGTCATGGATGCCTCTTTTTTTATGATGGCCTGCTTTTTTGTTTTGGCCTTTTGCTTTTTCCCTGGACTTTTGATTTTTTTGTCCATCTTTTTTTTTTGTCGGTCAGACAAACACCTAAGGTAGGGATTGGTTGATCTTATTCGATGGGTGTTTATTGTGGGAATGGGCTTGCCTCCCGTCTTAAACCCGAACTAGGAGTCTACCTAGATTTGTCATAGGATTCGACATCGCTCCTGCTAAGGGTAGTTATACGGCTTTCTATGTCAGACATGGAACAGGTAAAGAAAAACACGGGTCTCGATTTCCAGCAGTCATTATAGATGTGCCTGTAATAGTCACGTGCATGTGCTCATAGTGTATGATGTTGTTTATCATGTTCTCGGAAACACATAAGGAAATATATGAGAAATAGAAAAGCTTATTTTATTGAATTTGAAAAGAGGACAGAATATAGCTGACTCTGACTTTGACTTTGAAATAGTACATCCTAAACTCGGACTCAGATTAGGACTCAAATCAAATCCGGACTCTTGGATACATGGGAGGTAAATCGGATGCTTTGGTCGTTGGGCCCTGTGTAGTCCATGAGGGGCCTTGTAAGTGACAATGTTTCCATGACGGGTGTCCTCCCGGCATCAAGGGAATCTTGGATGAGGTGTTTCAGTTTCCAGCACTGCTCTGTATCGTGTCCCCTCCCTCTGTGGAATTTGCAGTAATACTCGGCGTTCCATGTTTTGGAGCGTTTTTCCAAAGGTATGTCGCCCGTTGGGCCTATGGGTAGTATTAGCCCATTCAAAACCAACCTTTGGAAAGCGACGGTGTAAGACATATCCAAGTCGGTAAACGTCCTTACTATTGACTGGTTCTTGACTTTCAGAGAGGTGACTTGTGGATTACCTCTCTCGGTCTTGCCATCTTGGGGGTTTCGGATGGTTTCATAAGAGTCCTCACCCTTTAAATGGCTCGGTTGGATGATTGGCTGCCCTACCCGTTATAGTTGTGTTAGACGGGATTGGGTTCTTGCAAGATCCTCTTCGATGATAGCTTACCCTGGAACCTAGGTTATCCAGGGCGGTATTGATTTTCGAGAAGATATTGTTAATGGAGCAAGATAGCATAAGCATGCTTCCCTGGATATCCCCTTTCTCGAAGGCGCGGGCTTTCTCGTGGTTAGGTAGTGTCTCTTTCATTGGGTCCCTGGTAGGAAGAAGCGACGGGTGTAAAACTCGCCTAAGCTAGATTTTGTGCAGGTGCAAGAGAAGGAATCAAACTAGACATGGCCCGGGGTGACAAAATGACTAAAATTCTTGGATCAGGAAACCCGGACGTTGACCTAGACAAAATAACGACCGGTGAATCCAAAAATGGAGCGACCGGGTTTGACCGTGCCACGTGCTCGGACCAACCGTGGTGACCTAACTCTAGGTAACTCGAGTGTTGGATGAGTGACCCTTGGACGTAAGGATCACGATCCTTTTGTTATAGGGCTATGCCTTGTAAAAGGTTGACTCCGCCTCGATGAAAGGCGGACGGGGTAAGGGAGGAAACTCGCGATGTAAGATCGGCATAGTTTCGACGCTAGAAACCCTTAACTTGACTTGAATAAGGATGGACCTGTTATTAGGGTAGACCCTTAAGTAAAGGAGTTTTGAATTAGGATGACTCGACTAACGGATTGAAAGACGGGCGAAATTCCCTTTAGGAAAGGTCGTGGGGACCGTCCTGTTGGAGGGAAAGATCGCGTGGGACTTCCTAGTTTGGACTCGAGTGTGTAAACGGGCTTTCCTTGGTAGGGCTATATCCTACGTAGGTGGGCCTTGCCTTAGTTAAGTAAGGCGGACTGGGATAGGGAAGAAACCCGTGATGTAAGATCGATGAAGTTTCGACTCTAGAGACCTCGGTGACTTACGACGCGACCCGACACTGCTAAATACGGGAAGTCCTAAGAAGAGGAAGTTTTTGAAATAGGATTTTTTTTTAAAGCCCGAAAAATTCGAGAGGAAAACCCGACCTTTTTTCGAAAAACAAATGGAAAGGCGAGCCGGGTGACGGTTTTGAAAGTTCGAAAGTATTTTCGAGTTTTGAAATGGGCAGAATCCGGCTAGAAATAGGTTGTTTTTTTAGTAAAATCGTAAATCCTAAATTCGGTATATGTCCCGGGTTTTGAAATTGGATATTTTGAAAAGGATGCAATTTTTGAAAATGACGGTTTTTTGAAAAAAGATATAGATCAAGTAGCATGTAGTCATGGAAGCAGTATAACAACACCATTAAACTAAGTCTCGGTCGGTCTATAAAGGGTCTATACCAGTATACATAGCTTATCCGAGAATCGGGGCGGGCTTCCTAAGTCGTATTGAGCTTAGAACATGTCGCAAAACCCATACGAATCGACTATGGACACCTTTGACATATCCAATTTGGACTACATCAACAGTATAGTGGGACGTCGGTCACCAGTACCGGCCTGGGAAAATATGGGGTTATGCATGAACCGCAAAACTAAAACGCGTATTGTACTAGTCAAACGATTTCTATTCGAGTCTCACCTTGAGGATGCCGATGGTAAGTCACGCATCAGTTAATCCCCAGCGGAGTCCTCAAATTGTGGACATGACATAGGTCCACCCCGACGCGGCCACGCGCGGGTTTGGGGAGGCGAATGAATCTCCATATGAGATTGGTCGAATTGAAATTTAAATCGAAGTTGGAGTTGCCACCGAACTTTGTGGGAGTTCGGGCCCGTTCGAACCCACTCTATATCTTAGTGGGCCATGCACAAAGTATGGCCCATTCGGATGTCAGAGTTTATTAGGTTCATCTCTTTGCATTTGATACCGATACCGACGTTATCGGATATCGTGTATTGAATGACTCTCGTGTGCCAACGGTTTCGGACATCCGGAAACCACGGTTCTAAGTAAGGGGTGAGGATACGTTTCGGGAAGTTCACAAAGAACACCCAACCCCGCCCGCACTTAGCGGCCTCTACTAAGATATCGTTTGACGTTTTAATACACGCGTTAGTAATACGATGAATGATATGCAAACATTGTTTTGTCTAAACATGCGAATAATTGAATGGGTTGCTAAGTCAGTTTAATGCATCTAAAATTAACGTCAAAGTTGTATTTTAGCATGTGAGATTCGTTTAGTATAATAAACAAACAATAAAATGCTAACAAACATGAGCAAACAAGTTAGTAACGGTTTGTAAATCGAATAAGAGATATAGATACGATGACATGCTTGATTTTGCAAAGATAATTCGCGTGATGGATTAAGCACACGTTGACCGAGGTCATGAAAACATTTATCGAGGCCTGAAATATGCTGAAAAGCCCGCTGTTTCAATAAAAAAAGGATGTTTGAAGAATTAAGACGAAATAGCTTTTTTATGTTACGATTTTCAGGGAACCACGCGACCCGCGCGAGAAAGGCGCGACTCGCGCAGCCATGCGACTCGCACGAGGCACGTGCGACTCGGGTGGCGGACTGTTCTCGGGATTGTTTTTAGAACATCGACAGTTTTGTTAAATCGCGTACAAATATAGCATAATTTATACTCGACTTAAATATTGATACTCGTAATATTCGATGCTTGATTATAGAATCAATATCGGATATTTAGAGTGGAGTAAAAAAAGTTGTTAAAAAATCGTTTTGAATGATGTTAAGACGAGATAATTCCTCCACGTTGTAATATTGTAATTACTCGGCTTCAACGGTAATATCGTAACATGGTTGTAATAGGTCGATATCGAATCCTTTCAAAAAAAAATTAGCGAAACGCCTAACGCATTTTTAGATCTCTGTAACGAGACGATTTGACACAAACCTCGGAGGTGAGGTTTAAAGAGGACTTCTTGAAATGAGATGACCAAAAATGTAAGACCTCGAGTAGAGGTGATCCTAGTAACTAACACAGACAGTTAATCACACGGTTGTACGACGTATAGGGTTGATCGCGATCCCGGCTCAGGATCAAAGGATTTTTTTGTTTTTTTTTTTTTTTCGAAAACGGCCAGTATTTGCAGAGGATTTTTTTTGAAAAGGGATGATTTATAAAAATGGGGTGACGATGGCGTGACGACATCGTTTGTGACGACATGTTGCTATCTGTGCGCGTCGGGAACCCGGCGATAGCAAAAGTGTAAATATTTTTTTTTGAAAGGATCATGGTTCTTAGGGGAACCAATTTTGAAAATGATGACGTGATGCTTTTATCGAGACTACTATTAATTACCTAGTTCGATACTTGTAGTGGATGTGGTACTCGTGGTAGAGCGTGAGGTCTAATGATGGTGTTTGAAAGGTGTGACTAAATCCTCGTTTAAGGACTTAGGTAGTGAATGATGTTTTTAGAAAAGATCTTTCTTTTTTTTTTCGAAAAACCTTTAACGCTAGCGACCCACGTTAGTTGGTTGCGTTCACGAGCATTTAACGGTGGGGGAATGTAAAGTGTTCCGAGGGTGTAACAGTTTCGGGTTCCTTGACTTCATTAATTGAAGTTTCGGTTGTGTTAACGGTATGTGTAAAATATTTTTTTTAAAAATAAAATGTAACCGTTTGGCGTACCTTGTTCCCATTGATTGGGAGTCTCGGTGGCATTAACGGTAATCGTTATTGACGGGTTTTACTTTGGCCAAGGTGATGGCACTAAAAATAATTCTTTTATTTTGAAAGTGGTGAGTGTAAAGTTGGCCATGATAACGGCATCTAAAAATGTTTTTCCCTTTTTGGAAATCACGATTTGACCGAGGTATCGGCGTTTGAAAGGTCGTTTTGAAAAAAAGAGAAGGTATTTTTCGAAAATGGAATTGAGTGCGGTTGAATATGTTGGCGTGGTTGAATCAAGATTATTAGTGTTTTATTTGGGTTGGGTTGTTCAAACACGCTACACATAACTAGGAATGCATACACTCATGCAGGATGCAGACACGGGTAGGTTAGGGTAGGCTACCGCACACGAATAATCTTTACTTAGGCATTGACAATTATCTGGGGAGACGAGTGTCATACCGTCTGTTCGGAACTATCCGCTTATTATTCCCGTGGTGTACACGTTAGGCGGTCGGAGCGTCAATCGAGGATCTCTCCGCGTGTCCCTAAAGATCTTACCGCGAAGAGGTCGATTGGTCCTGATATCGGTTAGGGTGGGCTTTTTAGGACTAAAACATGTAGTGACCACAACTAGGAACTAAGAAATGAGCTTCACCGACCTCGTTCAAGTTACACCACCGCTGGAAACTTGTTTCCCAATCCCGAGCTGAGTCGCCAAACTGTGGACCTCCGTCCGCACCGCCCGGCCCCTGCGCGGGACCGTCCCGGTTTTTCAACGTGTGGCGGCGGACTCCCACGCGGCCCCCTCCCGGTCGGGCGCCGGTCCGATCTCATGTACGGGGCGATGTGTCGGACCTCGATTCGGATGACGATCCGGACTTTTACTAGTACTAGACTGGTGCGGGAACCCGTGTTTCCATTTGGAATCGATCGAGTCGTGTTTGTAAATGTTTAAAGGCCGGTTTGTTTGGTAAGGCGACCATTTTAGTGAACTGAATTCGTTGCCGATTTGTGGAGTCGCCACCGAGTCAATTATGGGGACTCGGAAACCGTTCAAGTCAACTTTGATCCCTTGTCGGCTCAAAGTTGAGTGGCACGGGACCTAAAGATAAAGACTTGTACCCTTAAGCAATCCATGCCTGGAATTACTCTCATTGCCAATGGTTTCGGACATCCGGAAACCGTCGATTCTGAGTAGGAGGTGAGGGTACGTTTTGGGAAGCCAACATCCGATAGATGTCGACACCCAATCCCGCCCGCACTATAGCGGCCTCTACTAATCAATCGGTGGACTGATAACCTAGTTCTTTTGTTGTGGTGAAAATACTGTAACATCCGTTGTTTTAACCCTATACCTTTTGCTACGTCGGTTGTTTAAAGACAAGTAAGTTTTGTTGTCAAAGTGGTTGTGTTTACATTCTTTGCATGCGATTTCACGTGACAGGCAGACCATGAAAAGATGCACGTAGCAGAGTAGAGAGTAATAGTATTATACGTATTAGCAAATCAGTTTTAACGTGATAATACGGATATTAGTCGTTCTCGTGGTATACCTTACCTGTTATTCTACTTAAGATGCGTCGGTTCGGTATTAATATAGATGCGTCGAACCTAGTAAGGCGAGCACCCGGACTAATACGGAACCCGACCATCACTTTGCTCATCAGTTTCAGTTGTTTTATGTTTTGAATTCCGTGTTAAGTGATTTAACATGCGATTATAAGGTCATAAAAGCAATAAATCATACAAAAAACTGAAAATGCGAACGTAAGTAAATCACATAGTGAGGAGTTGCACCCTCGAAGTATACACTAAACGGGACACGATGCATAGATAGTTTGAGAACGGATCTCGGAATTACTCAGGTCTATTTAGTGTGTTTTAGTGTTTGCGGTTGAATTTGGGATGTTACGTATTTTAGTGAGTGCTTGCGGACCTAGTGTCCGCATCTAGTGTTGTCGTAGTGCATGATAAAGGAAAGTGTAAAAATGTTAAGTTTTGTTTAGATGGCAACCTAGTGACGATTCCACTTCAACAGGCGGATCCTCCTAGCTTGACCAGTGATTTCGGAAGAGCTCCGTTACCGTTGACCCTTCCTACGACTACTCTGGCAGAGTTTCGTTACTATGGACCGATTCTGCGGCTAATCCGGCAGAATTTCGTTACTAGACTTGATCTAGTCGAACACAGGCACCTCGGTATCGAGTGGGGTGCTCGAAGGTGAGGAGTAGCGTCGATGTCTCTTTTTTATTGGAACTACGATCGAGTGGATCCTTTGCCGCGGGTGTCGGAGTGCGAGCCCTTAGCGAGAAAGTAGAGGGAGCAGAGAAGAATGAATTGTGTGTTGAATGAATGAGGTGGGGGGGGGGAGGGTATAGGTGTTTTCAGCCCTCGTCACCCATATGGACGCCTGAGCTGTGGCGCACCAAGACTCAGGTGCCTGGGTTCAGGCGTGGGGAGTCTTAGGCGCGTGAGGCGAGGCGGTTGGAGTTTTGAAGGTACGATTTTGATACTTTCCAAAACCGTGAGGCGGGTGTATAATTCGTGGCTTAGGGACTAAGTCTCCCCCATCTTGACCTAACGTCGCGGGTTTAGTGGGCCTCGGGTGTGCATCCCGATGTTCGCTTGGCGCGGTGTTGACTCGGTTTGAGTTTCGGGGCCGACTCGGGGTCCCGAGGTCAGAATTGACTCTAATTAGTGTCTATGCGACCGTAACGACACGACTAAGGCTGACATCATGTTAGTTTAATTTTTCCGAGTAATTTATTTGATCCGTTTTATAGAAAAACTACCTAAAACATCGCGAACCCGCGTCGCGTTGCAGTCCTATCGTCATTGGGTGTTTGTTGGGCACTTTTGCAGCCACCAGGTCCCAATCTGGGTGTCTACGAGCCTTTACCACATGCGCTGTAACACCTCGTGTTTTGACCATTTTAGTTATTTCTAATAACGATTAATATTAATAAATCGAGTCTCGACAAACTATTTTAAATAGTAATATTCAATTCTTGTGCCTTTGGAACCTTTCTATTTCACTTCATTGTTTGGAAAAATGAAATTTCTATCGTTATCGCAATTCTGCGCGATTTCGTAAAACGGTTTCTATTTTCTCATACGGACTCCGATTGAGGCGTTTCAAAAGCCTAACTTTATTAATTTTCCAAGATCTACACAATGGTTACATTCAAAATTAAAATTTCTAATTGAATAATAAGAATATTATACTGGACAGCTCCTTTGCAACGAAAATTGTCATCCGATCGTTCGTTTCTCGACTTTCGATTTCCGTACTTCTTTCTTAACCATTGTGTGACCAAATAAACTCATAAATATAATCCTAAGGCATGCCAAACCGTGACATTGAACCCCTAGCCTCAAAATATGCCTAACTAATCAAAAGCACCATTTCTAGTATGTACTTCTTAAAATATGCTTAGCTACTTTTGGTAATTGTCAAGTTCTTGTCCACCCTTTGCTCCCCCATCTATAGCACGACTTGTGTGCTTATAATCAGCCATTTTCTCTTCATTTACTCATCCATTCACTCACTTAAACACTCCTTCAAAGATCCATCTAAAAACCAAAGAAAATCATACAAGATCTTTTAAGTTCTAAGGTGTTTACACCACCATATCTCAAGAGCACATACTCTTTCTTTTCCTTACCTTATACTCTTTATTTTTAAGTCTTATTCCTATTATATTTACTAACTTACTTTGTTTGTGTGTCCTTCTAACTTATTCATGAAGAGGAGCAAGAGGAAGGGGGCTTCGATCTTAGTATATTTGATTTCATAGTTGATCCGGAGAATTGCTAATAGGTAACCTAACTTTTCTTCGCCCTCAAATCTCGTAGTATAGTGTTTAGACTCTAACTAACATATAACATCATGTTTAGGACTAAATCATTAGATCACCAAATTTAAAGTTAACTATTTGTTGATTTATCACTTGACAATACATGCTGTAAAATGGATTCTGTGATGTATGATGTATGTTCATGATTTTTATGTGTACAATATGTTTCGAATTAGCCTTCAGTTCCTTCATGAAAGTTGTAGATCTGAATGTCTAGAATATGATAAAAATATGAAAAGTAAGTTTTTATGAAAATATATATTTAGTAATGATTTATTTTGTAAACTGGTACTGTATGATTTTATGTACTGTCTGAGAAAATAATATGTTTCGTGATATTCAACGTTTCTTTTGGACATGCAAAATTTATGTTACGTTCCTGATGATGCCTAGAATGTGTATGTAAAATTTCATATAAATCCATCATATATATTTTCATTTATAAAATATTTACTAAAATGGGTCAGATCTGGATAGAATATTTTATTTAAGAACATTTATAAATTATTTTAATCTAAGTTTCTGGGTATAAGTTATTTACAGGTATAGGTATTCAAAATAAAATTTTGGTTCACTTTAATGATGTTTAAGTATTTTAAATGATTTAAAAGAAAGTATTAAAAACCGTACTGTTTTTGTTTTTAATTTGTTAAAAATAATAAACCTTATTATTTTTGAAAAATGACTTTATATCTGGAAACCTAACTTATAAAAGTATGTTGAGTATGAAAATCGAAACTTAAAAATAACATTTGAAAAATGACTCATTTAGTATCCTTAATAATACTATCGATTTCGTTATTACTTAAAGTTACTTTTGCAAAACTCTATGTTTTGAGAAATACGATACCTAATAAGGTTAAAACTGATTTTTATAATTATTATTGATTTATTTGATGTTTGAAATATTTTACTAAGTATAAATAGGCTTTAAGAGATAAGTATACTTGTACAAATACGAAACCATATAAAAATACTAAATACGTACACTTGAACAATAAATGTACTAAATACTTGTGCCCAAAAAGTATAGAGTACTAAAAGACGAATAACCCAAAAGTACTAAGTTAAACAATGCTTAAATGTGCAAAACAACACTTAAACTTTATAATAAGCACTTAAGGACTTATTAGTGACTAAGTCAAAACTAAGGGTTGACTAGTCTATCTTGGTCAAACATTGGCTTTCCAAGTCAACATAAGCCAAGTCAAGATAAAGGAACCCATCTTAAATAATGTACTTAGAAATAATAGAATCTTTAATCAAATCTCAACTAATGAACGCTTCAAATAATATATCTCAAATAAAATGTTCCAAATCTCTTACATCAGTATACTAAAACTATCAGTTAAGATAAATTTTACGACGATTGATATTGTTTGTTAATCTTAAAATCGACACACTCAAATTCCATAGGAACAACCGTACTTCTAGTCGGTGTGTTACCTAAGCCGGTGATCAGACACGTTTTTCACGAACGATGTTATCGACAACAATCATGGTGAAAATGAACTTGTGCCCTGGCAGTACCCTCTGAGTCGTCTTCACCATTCCATGTTGTAATGACTTGTTCCGAGTCAATACAGAGCCCACAGACCGGTCATCCTTATGGAACCCGGTATTGTTTCATCCCTCTGGACATCAGACATGTGCCCCACGATGACCGTTGAGCTCGATATTCCAGAGACTCTGTCTTTATAAGACACCCAAATTCAGCCTACGTTTCGTGTTGGGCGCTATCTTGGTAAGGTTTAGAAGACGATGCGATGGAAGATAGCTTCGAAAGTAGACTACGACACTCGGAGTCACTGCTCATGGGAGGCCATGATGCATCCTGCCGGTGCGAGAAAAATGCTAAGAAGTAAATGGGCAGCCAGCTGTTTATGAGTTTGTCGGTAGAGTAGTAGTCGTCCAGTTGCCATTGAGGTGCTCGGTTGTGTAAAGGTTCTCTTTCCCGAGACCAAGAGTATGGATTGGGTATGTGCGCATACATAGACAAGGGCACTGATCAGCTCTCACTCTCTATATCGGATATCTTTGGGGGCGGAATACCTTCCGACCTTTGCCTTAGCAGTGTATGGGACATGTTCGGTTTAGCGGGGCCTCTGAGTCCATGCACTTGCAGTCCTTCTTCTCCGTATGTCAGTCGACTAAACCGAGTCAATTTAGGTGTTCGATCCTATTGAGCACTAGGGGTGAGATGTAAACCTCCTAGTATCGATATGATTGGCGGGATTGATGTTCCCATCTGCATTTATGGTGAGATGCAAGCCTTAAGTGTGCATGAGACATTAGTAGTCACGTCCCGTGCTTATGTGAAAGGAAACCATTGTTTTTAAAAGTAAATGACTACAGTTTTCTAAATCACATGTGCTATTATGCTTTGTTACTGTTCTATACTTTTAGGACTAATGATGCGATTGAAATGCTTAATAAAGGGAAGTGATGTTTTGTTATATGTCTTGCTTGAATATTGATTATGATCGATATTATGTTTCATACGATTTGTATTATGTATGTCTTACTCTATTTTCACATGACACTTCTATGAATCCATGATCTATGCTTTACTGTATTATTCACATGATACTCATATGATGTATGTATTACTTTATTCTATATAACCTACATGTCTTATATATTTAAATTGATTCGCATGTTAACTGAAATCACTTCATGTGTATCTCACATTGTATACATGTCGATTTGTAATGTGACATGCCTGCCTATCTGTTAATTAGATAACCTAAACGTTGTACTACATTGATTATTCGGGGCCGTGTTAGAAGGACGGTTAGGTTACTCCCACTAAGTGGGATAGTTTTGTATTTTTGTAAATTTTGCAGGATGTCAAATTACTGGGCTTACAGGGGAAACGTGTGCAAGTGAGGAGTAGTCTTGCTTAATTTTGAGTTTTCTGTTAACCTGTCCACATGTAACCCTAAACATTATCAAGCTCGTACTTTAGTTGTAATTCGTTTTATGATATTGTAAGTGACGATCGGTTCTTGTATTAATGAAAGACTCACTCGGAGTTGACGGTTTTAATTTTTACCACTTTTTACGACTTAATTATTTTTCGCCTTGTTAATTAATGTCATTAGAAGAACCGGGTTGTTACAGTTGGTATCAGAGCAACCTTGAGACCGTGTGTAACTATGTGCGATGCATTTTTATATCACCTATCAAGGGAACGCACCTGGAGCTCATGACAAGTGTCTAAAACATATTGAACTTTAAGATCACTAAATGAGAGATTCACTAGTATAACCCTAGGACCAAATAAAACATTGGGGTAGAACATCTAGTGTGGGTAGAAGTGTCAAAGTCTCTTACACCGTCCGATTCAGGTTTTTGGCCCTTGTTTTGTATGTTATCTGACTAGTTATGTGTAGAGTGTATGCTAACAATTACTTAGAATAGTAACTAACCTAAAAAAAAACGATTTCTAGTTAGAATGGAGCTTTCATCACTCGAGAAGCAACCCAATATCGTTCAAGCCGCAACACAAGTTAGCCCGAGGTGCCTTAAGAACATCGAAGCTTTTAACAGAAACCACAAGAAGATGAAGGCCAGAAGAGCTATATACATGGAGGAACGCTATACTGATTGGAATGAAGCTGCTCTATGCTTTAACTTTGAACCTATAGCCTTGAACCCTAACCTCTTTAAGGATCCTATAAGGAAGAGTGAAATCCTAGCATTATTTCAAAACCCGAAGATAGAGGACTTCAATGGAGATCCAAAAGGCTACAAGGATTTCATCCTTGGATGTGAAGAGAAGTACCACACGCACAAAATTCCTGAAGACGGGAAGGTTGAGTTCGCTGCATCATACCTGTCCGGCCTAGCATCTTTATGGTGGAAGAACATCAGTGTAGGACCAGCACCAGATGGCCATTTCTATGCCTGGAAGGAATTCAAGAAAGCACTCCGCTACTGCACCAACGACTTTCGAAATAAGAAGCATTTGTTCCCTTCCAACCTTAGCATTTGAACTACCCTTGTAACCCAGTCCAGCTTTGAACCTTGCTATTTTATCCTTAACGTTGTAATTTTAAGTAAAATTCTAGTAAGAATGTAACTTATTGATGAACCTTTCAAACCTATTTCTTTGTGATGGACAATGAGAATAACATTGCCCACGTACGAGTAATGAGATCCATGAATCATATTTTCATATGAAACCATGTTCATACAAACTCCTTGTCCTTACCTATAACCTCTAATTTCAGATGACGAAGTCGAGCAACCAAGAAAAGGAGGAAGCAGGCAACAGAGCCGCTTTCCTTAAGAGGTTTAACGCTTGGAAAACAAAACGAGCGGAGCAAGAGAGAAAGAGAGCCTGGGAGGAACGAGACCGTAAGAGAAACTGGGAAGGAAAAGCAAGAAATTTTCAGTTTTTACCTTGTCCTAACAATAAGGGATGGAAAGAGGATGCTGAGAAGAAAAAACATTTATATGACTGCTTCACTGGAATGGGACCTCTACTATGTTCTGACCGTAATTACTATGCCATTTTCCTTCGAGCCTGTACGTTTCTATTTGAACTCTACAAAATACCAGAGGAATGGAAAGTGGAATTCGCTGCAGCTCAACTCCGTAATCGAGCTAAGGCATGGTGGAGACATGTAACCAAATCAGGAATTCCCAAAGACCACCATTACTCCTGGAATGAGTTTAGATTGGCACTGTTTTCATTTTCCAGAGCCTTGGAACTCAACCCTCACATGTTCTTAGTGGAGACCATCGGTGGTGTCACGACATGCTATTAAGAAAATTCTACCCTTCGTCTTCAAAACTGTAATCAACTTGTAACCAACTACGGAAGTCTGCGTACTTCCCTATTTTGAAGAGTTAGACTCTTTCTCTAATTGTAACCTAATGATATACCTGGGCTACTATGTATTAGCCTTGCTTTATGGTTATCTATGAAACTTTATTTTTGTCGATCTATCCATGTGCATTTTAACCTTCATACCCTGTTTTGTGTATTTACACCTTTTCTTTTCCTCCTGTTGACGTTGATTCGAACTATAGATGGTGAGAACTAACGGTCAAGTGAACAATGTCGAAGAAACTAGGAGATTGGCATTCGAGGAAAGGATGACTCAGATTGTTGCACAACTCGCGGGGTCGCAAGCCACCATGGCACAGCTAATGGCTAATCATAATAATATCAACCAGAACAACCAGAACCGAGTCTCTGCATTCGAAAAATTTTCTAAACATCGACCATCAACTTATCATGGTTCTGACAATCCTAATGACTTGGCCAATTGGTTGGCCGAGATGGAGAAGCTTATGAAACTGAGCCACACTCCAGATGCAGAAAAGGTAGACATAGCTGCATACTACCTCAAAGATGGAGCTAATGACTGGTGGACAGTTGCTCAAGATTCTTTCCGTGCAACTCCTGGTCATGGTTGGGCAGAATTTCGCACAAGCATCGAGAAGAAGTATTACCCTCCTGCACTGAAGCATCAGAAAGAACAAGAATTCAACAATCTGGAGATGGGGAACCTATCCTTGTCTGAGTACACTCGCAAGTTTGACGAACTGTCAAAATTTGCCAAGAGGCTAGTACCGGAGGAAGAAATGCGCATCAGCCAGTATGTCAGACAAATGGAGCCAAGCTTGAGCCAACTCATGGTGGGACATACCTTTCCTACTTTCCAGGATGCCTATGAGAAGGCAATGGCGATCTATGCTGCCATTCAGAATGGGGAGAAAAAGAAGAAGAAAGCCTGCGTCCCTACTGTCTGCCCATCCAGCTTGATCCAGAAACCGTTCTTTCAGAAGAACAACCTCCCCAGGAGTAACTTCAAGAAAAACAACAACTTCAACAATAAGAACAACCGTTCCAACTTTCAGAACAAGAATCTTGGAAGAAACAACAACAGTAACACCAGGAGCAACAACCCTCAGTCGGCACAAAACTGCTATTTGTGCAAGGAACCTGCACACCCTGGGAAGCAGTGCAATGGTAAACCAATCACATGTTTTATCTGCAAAGAAGTAGGCCACAAAGCAAACATGTGCCCTAGGAAGACCACCACTATTGCAATTCAGCCTCAGCCTGTCAGAGGAAAAGTGTTTGCCATGCAAGAAGATTCTGAGGAACCCATTGAGGAACCTTCTAATGTTATCTCTGGTAAATTTTTGGTTAACTCTGTTACCGCCTATGTTTTATTTGATACGGGAGCGTCTTTATCCCATGTATTCCCAACATTCGTGTCTAGAGCAAACCTGTCTAACCCTGAGAAAATACACGCATCTATATCAATACGAAATGGTCAAACCTTAGCTTGTAAAGAGTTGTTTAGGGACGTACCTATAACCATCCTTCTAGCCTCGTTTCTAGCCAACCTTATCATCTTAGACCTACCCGGTTTCGATGTCATATTGGGAATGGATTGGTTGGCGAAACATCATGCACAGTTCGAGTGCCGAGATCAAAAGATCACCTTGAAGGACCCACTTGGAGCGAGAGTTACATATCGTGGATGTATGCCAAATACTAAAGTAAAAATCGTGTCAGCAATGAAATTGGAGAACCTGATTCGAAAAGGGAATGAGGTATTCTTATGTAACATCAACCTAGTGGAGAAGGAACTTCTGACCATAAAAGATATACCGATTGTGCGAGAGTATCCTGATGTGTTTCCAGAAGAGTTACCTGGAGTACCGCCAGAATGGGAAGTGGAGTTTTCCATCGATTTAATCCCTGGAACAGCACCAATTTCGAAGGCACCGTATCGTATGGCACCGATCGAGCTAAAGGAGCTGAAGATGCAATTAGAAGATCTAATTGAAAAGGGATTCATCCGCCCAAGCGTATCACCATGGGGAGCACCAGTACTTTTCGTCAAGAAGAAAGACGGAAGTATGAGAATGTGTATCGACTACCGAGACTTGAATAAAGTAACAATCAAGAATCGATACCCACTACCTCGTATTGATGACCTCTTCGATCAGCTAAAAGAAGCTGGAGTATTCTCAAAGATTGATCTAAGATCAGGTTATCATCAAATTCCGGTTAGGGAAGGAGACATTCCAAAGACCGCCTTTAGAACGAGATATGGACATTACGAATTTAAGGTAATGCCTTTCGGTCTAACCAACGCACCAGCAGTGTTCATGGACCAAATGAACAGGACATTCAGAGATTATTTGGATAAATGCGTTGTAGTATTCATAGACGATATTCTTATTTATTCTAAGACAATGTCGGAACATGAAAAACACCTTCTCGTGATTTTAAATAAGTTACAGCAGCATAAATGGTATGCCAAGCTATCAAAGTGTGAGTTTTGGTTGAACGAAGTCGCTTTCTTGGGTCATGTTATCTCACATCTTGGAGTAAAAGTATACCCATCTAAGATCAAAGCCGTCGAAGAATGGCAGGCACCAAAGAACGTGTCAGAGATTCGAAGTTTCTTAGGACTTGCCGGATACTATAGAAGATTCTTCCAGGGCTTCTCAAAGATCGCAAAACCAATGACTAAGCTACTTCAGAAAGAATCTAAGTTCGTTTGGACAGAGGAATGCGAGAGAGCCTTTCAAGAACTCAAGATTCGTCTCACAACAGCACCAATTCTAACCTTACCAGAAGATGGAGAAGAGTACGATGTATATAGCGATGCATCCCTTAATGGTCTGGGATGTGTGCTAATGCAAAAAGGAAAGGTGATTGCCTACGCATCACGACAATTGAAGGTGCACGAGAATAACTATCCCACCCATGACCTAGAGCTTGCAGCCGTGGTCTTTGCATTGAAGATCTGGAGACATTACCTGTACGGAGTTAGATGTAAGTTCTACACGGATCATAAGAGCCTTAAGTACATATTCACTCAAAAGGAGTTGAATATGAGACAGAGAAGGTGGTTGGAGTTGATCAAGGATTATGATATCGAACTACAATACCACGAAGGGAAAGCCAATGTAGTAGCCGATGCCCTAAGCCGAAAGACTTCTCACGAGCTAGTACGAGATCTGGATAAGATGGAGGTGAACATGGTGAAGAAGGGAGGAGCTACAGTAAACGCGATGTCATATGAACCAGAGTTGTATCACGAGTTGAGAACACTACAATGGGAAGACCCTGATTTGATAAAAATACGAGAGGACATTGCACTGGAGAAAAATGATGGTTTTGAAATTCATCCAGATGGAAGCCTACGATTCAAAGGGAGATGGTGTGTACCACAGAGAGAGGATATTCGTAAAAAGATATTAAATGAAGCTCACAACTCAAGATACTCAATACACCCAGGATCCGACAAGATGTACAAGGACTTGAAACTTCAATATTGGTGGCGAGGATTAAAAAGAGATGTGGCTGAGTTTGTGGCTAGATGTTTGATTTGCCAAAAGGTAAAGTTCGAACATCAAAGACCAGGAGGTATGCTACAACCTTTAGATATTCCAATGGGTAAATGGGATTCTATATCTATGGACTTCATTATGGGATTGCCGAGAACACAAGGCAATAAAGATGTAATTTGGGTAATCGTGGACCGACTCACGAAGGTTGCTCATTTTATTCCTATGAAGGAGACATGGAGTTTGGAAGAGCTAGCTAAAGCTTATCAGAAGGATATAATCCGACTTCATGGAGTGCCAAAGGACATCATATCTGACCGAGATCCGAGATTTGTATCTCACTTTTGGGGAAAGCTACAAGAATGTATGGGAAGCAAGTTGAACCTTAGTACCGCCTTCCACCCACAATCAGATGGACAAACCGAGAGGACCATCCAAACCCTTGAAGATATGCTGAGAGCTTGTGTGCTTGAGTTTAGCGATAGCTGGGAGAAGAAGTTACCATTGGTCGAGTTTTCCTACAATAACAGTCATCACGCCAGTCTTGGATGTGCGCCATTCGAAGCGCTGTATGGAAGGAAGTGTCGAAGCCCGGTATGTTGGGATGACACCAGCGATAATTTGGTGTTGGGATCTCAAATAATCCAAGACCAGATTGAGCATATCAAGATCATCCGAGAAAGACTACAAGCAGCACAGGACCGTCAGAAATCTTATGCCAATGAACATCGTCGACCGATCGAGTTCGCTGTTGGAGACTATGTATTCTTAAAGGTGTCACCGATGAAAGGAGTGAGACGTTTTGGTCTCAAAGGGAAATTGAGCCCAAAGTACATTGGACCTTATGAGATTCTAGAGAGGATTGGGGAGGTAGCGTATCGCCTAGCTCTACCTCCTAACCTATCGAAAGTACACAACGTTTTTCATGTATCCCAGCTGAGGAGATATAGAAGCGACCCAACACACGTGATCGAACCCGATGTGGTAGCCATCGAGCCAAATTTGAATTACTCAGAGAGACCAGTGGAAATCGTAGCCCGAGAAACTAAGACCCTTCGAAGGAAAATAGTACCGCTGGTAAAGGTTAGATGGTTAAGTAGCAAGTTAGACCATGCTACGTGGGAGACTGAAGAATCAATGAGGGAGAAGTACCCAGAACTTTTTGATTAGGTAGTTAAATCCGCCCTTACCTTTGCCTTAGTCTGTCAAATTTCGAGGACGAAATTTTCTTAAGGGGGGTAGACTGTAACACCTCGTGTTTTGACCATTTTAGTTATTTCTAATAACGATTAATATTAATAAATCGAGTCTCGACAAACTATTTTAAATAGTAATATTCAATTCTTGTGCCTTTGGAACCTTTCTATTTCACTTCATTGTTTGGAAAAATGAAATTTCTATCGTTATCGCAATTCTGCGCGATTTCGTAAAACGGTTTCTATTTTCTCATACGGACTCCGATTGAGGCGTTTCAAAAGCCTAAATTTATTAATTTTACAAGATCTACACAATGGTTATATTCAAAATTAAAATTTCTAATTGAATAATAAGAATATTATACTGGACAGCTCCTTTGCAACGAAAATTGTCATCCGATCGTTCGTTTCTCGACTTTTGATTTCCGTACTTCTTTCTTAACCATTGTGTGACCAAATAAAATCATAAATATAATCCTAAGGCATGCCAAACCGTGACTTTGAACCCCTAGCCTCAAAATATGCCTAACTAATCAAAAGCACCATTTCTAGTATGTACTTCTTAAAGTATGCTTAGCTACTTTTGGTAATTGTCAAGTTCTTGTCCACCATTTGCTCCCCCATCTAATGCACGACTTGTGTGCTTATAATCAGCCATTTTCTCTTCATTTACTCATCCATTCACTCACTTAAACACTCCTTCAAAGATCCATCTAAAAACCAAAGAAAATCATACAAGATCTTTTAAGTTCTAAGGTGTTTACACCACCATATCTCAAGAGCACATACTCTTTCTTTTCCTTACCTTATACTCTTTATTTTTAAGTCTTATTCCTATTATATTTACTAACTTACTTTGTTTGTGTGTCCTTCTAACTTATTCATGAAGAGGAGCAAGAGGAAGGGGGTTTCGATCTTAGTATATTTGATTTCATAGTTGATCCGGAGAATTGCTAATAGGTAACCTAACTTTTCTTCGCCCTCAAATCTCGTAGGATAGTGTTTAGACTCTAACTAACATATAACATCATGTTTAGGACTAAATCATTAGATCACCAAATTTAACGTTAACTATTTGTTGATTTATCACTTGACAATACATGCTGTAAAATGGATTCTGTGATGTATGATGTATGTTCATGATTTTTCTGTGTAAAATATGTTTCGAATTAGCCTTCAATCCCTTCATTAAAGTTGTAGATATTAATGTCTAGAATATGATAAAAATATGAAAAGTAAGTTTTTATGAAAATATATATTTAGTAATGATTTATTTCGTAAACTGGTACTGTATGATTTTATGTACTGTCTGAGAAAATGATATGTTTCGTGATGTTAAACGTTTCTTTTGGACATGGAAAATTTATGTTACGTTCCTGATGTTGCCTAGAATGTTTATGTCAAATTTCATATAAATCCATCATATATATTTGCATTTATATAATTTTTACTAAAATGGGTCAGATCTGGATAGAATATTTTATTTAAGAACATTTATAAAATATGATAATCTAAGTTTCTGGTTAGAGGTTATTTACAAGTATAGGTATCCAAAAAAAAAAGTTTGGTTCACTTTAATGATGTTTAAGTATTTTAAATGATTTAAAAGAAAATATTGAAAACCGTACTGTTTTCGTTTTTAATTTGTTAAAAATAATAAACCTTATTATTTTAGAAAAATGACTTTATATCTGGAAACCTAACTTATAAAAGTATGTTGAGTATGAAAATCGAAACTTAAAAATAACATTTGAAAAATGACTCATTTAGTATCCTTAATAATATTATCGATTTCGTTATTACTTAAAGTTACTTTTGCAAAACTCTATGTTTTGAGAAATACGATACCTAATAAGGTTAAAAATGATTTTTATAATTATTATTGATTTATTTGATGTTTGAAATATTTTACTAAGTATAAATAGACTTTAAGAGATAAGTATACTTGTACAAATACGAAACCGTATAAAAATACTAAATACGTACACTTGAACAATAAATGTACTAAATACTTGTGCCCAAAAAGTATAGAGTACTAAAAGACGAATAACCCAAAAGTACTAAGTTAAACAATGCTTAAATGTGCAAAACAACACTTAAACTTTATAATAAGCACTTAAGGACTTATTAGTGACTAAGTCAAAACTAAGGGTTGACTAGTCTATCTTGGTCAAACATTGGCTTTCCAAGTCAACATAGGCCAAGTCAAGATAAAGGAACCCATCTTAAATAATGTACTTAGAAATAATAGAATCTTTAATCAAATCTCAACTAATGAACGCTTCAAATAATATATCTCAAATAAAATGTTCCAAATCTCTTACATCAGTATACTAAAACTATCAGTTAAGATAAATTTTACGACGATTGATATTGTTTGTTAATCTTAAAATCGACACACTCAAATTCCATAGGAACAACCGTACTTCTAGTCGGTGTGTTACCTAAGCCGGTGATCAGACACGTTTTTCACGAACGATGTTATCGACAACAATCATGGTGAAAATGAACTTGTGCCCTGGCAGTACCCTCTGAGTCGTCTTCACCATTCCATGTTGTAATGACTTGTTCCGAGTCAATACAGAGCCCACAGACCGGTCATCCTTATGGAACCCGGTATTGTTTCATCCCTCTGGACATCAGACATGTGCCCCACGATGACCGCTGAGCTCGATATTCCAGAGACTCTGTCTTTATAAGACACCCAAATTCAGCCTACGTTTCGTGTTGGGCGCTATCTTGGTATGGTTTAGAAGACGATGCGATGGAAGATAGCTTCGAAAGTAGACTACGACACTCGGAGTCACTGCTCATGGGAGGCCATGATGCATCCTGCCGGTGCGAGAAAAATGCTAAGAAGTAAATGGGCAGCCAGCTGTTTATGAGTTTGTCGGTAGAGTAGTAGTCGTCCAGTTGCCATTGAGGTGCTCGGTTGTGTAAAGGTTCTCTTTCCCGAGACCAAGAGTATGGATTGGGTGTGTGCGCATACATAGACAAGGGCACTGATCAGCTCTCACTCTCTATATCGGATATCTTTGGGGGCGGAATACCTTCCGACCTTTGCCTTAGCAGTGTATGGGACATGTTCGGTTTAGCGGGGCCTCTGAGTCCATGCACTTGCAGTCCTTCTTCTCCGTATGTCAGTCGACTAAACCGAGTCAATTTAGGTGTTCGATCCTATTGAGCACTAGGGGTGAGATGTAAACCTCCTAGTATCGATATGATTGGCGGGATTGATGTTCCCATCTGCATTTATGGTGAGATGCAAGCCTTAAGTGTGCATGAGACATTAGTAGTCACGTCCCGTGCTTATGTGAAAGGAAACCATTGTTTTTAAAAGTAAATGACTACAGTTTTCTAAATCACATGTGCTATTATGCTTTGTTACTGTTCTATACTCTTAGGACTAATGATGCGATTGAAATGCTTAATAAAGGGAAGTGATGTTTTGTTATATGTCTTGCTTGAATATTGATTATGATCGATATTATGTTTCATACGATTTGTATTATGTATGTCTTACTCTATTTTCACATGACACTTCTATGAATCCATGATCTATGCTTTACTGTATTATTCACATGATACTCATATGATGTATGTATTACTTTATTCTATATAACCTACATGTCTTATATATTTAAATTGATTCGCATGTTAACTGAAATCACTTCATGTGTATCTCTTATTGTATACATGTCGATTTGTAATGTGACATGCCTGCCTATCTGTTAATTAGATAACCTAAACGTTGTACTACATTGATTATTCGGGGCCGTGTTAGAAGGACGGTTAGGTTACTCCCACTAAGTGGGATAGTTTTGTATTTTTGTAAATTTTGCAGGATGTCAAATTACTGGGCTTACAGGGGAAACGTGTGCAAGTGAGGAGTAGTCTTGCTTAATTTTGAGTTTTCTGTTAACCTGTCCACATGTAACCCTAAACATTATCAAGCTCGTACTTTAGTTGTAATTCGTTTTATGATATTGTAAGTGACGATCGGTTCTTGTATTAATGAAAGACTCACTCGGAGTTGACGGTTTTAATTTTTACCACTTTTTACGACTTAATTATTTTTCGCCTTGTTAATTAATGTCATTAGAAGAACCGGGTTGTTACATGCGCGCTGACTCGACCTGACTCGGCTCGAGCTCGGATTTAGTTTTGGGCTTTTTTTGTGTGTGTTGGATAGTCCAGATTTAGCAGCTTGGCAGCTATCCCGATTCATCACCCTTGACAGTCAAATATGACTGTTTACAATATCCATCTCCTTAATTGCTGATTTTTGCCATTAATGACCAGAATTAAGACCCCTCTTAATTCATTTTTTGGCTCCCTCTTGTGCAAAGATTTGTGTATAAATAGTGCACTTGTATCTGCTTCTTAATACACACAAAATCATACAGCAACAATACAAAGCATATCTCTTATCTCTGCATCTTCTTCTCTACTTTTCTGGGTTAAGTTTGTGCTATTCCAAAGCTCCCTGCCTCGAGTGGTCGAGTCAGGTTGCTTCTGTGTTTACCCTGGAAAACTACCGGTACTAGTCGATAACCACCTCGGCCGAGCCGCAATAGTTTTCAAGTTAGTGGCGGGAACCACGACACAGCATCTTCGATTTCCTTTTCCTGACCTATCAGTTCAATTCTCTGCTACAGTTCGTTCTGCCCCTGTCCGATTGTCGCTTTTTCGGTCTGCAGCTTATGCCCGTTTGCTGCCTGTTGCCTCGTCCGTCTATCCATGTGTTGGCTGCAACCAATTTCCTGTCTTTAATGTCTTGTTTCCTACTACCTTTGGTTTTTGACAGTACAGTCAAGTTGTTTGCTGCCTTCAATTTGGTTTTTGACTGTACTATCCTATTGCCTGCTGCCTTCGGTTTTCAACAGTACAGTCCGGTTGTCTATTGCCTTCGGTTTCCTTTCTGTCCGATTGTCTCTTCGATATTATTCATTGTTACGCTCACTACTTTTTTAACAATTTGAAAACTATTGTTTTTCCGTAACAATGTCGATTTTGTCAAAAACTATTCCTGATCTGTCAAAATTGGAGCCCCTCGATGGTAACAATTACAGACGATGGTCAAGAAAATTGTTGATGTTCTTTGAGCAATTAGAAATCGATCATGTTCTGTTTAACGACCCTTTTATCCCTATGTCGATTAACAGTATTGTTGAGGTTACCCAACCTCTTATTTCTTTCATAAATAAAAATGAGTAATTAGTCAAGAAATATTAGAAGGATAATAAACGGCTAGGTGTCATATACTCAATCATATGACTAATACTCTTTTTTACTTATTTATGGTCCATAAGTCAGCTAAATTTATATGGGAGTCGTTGGAGAAAAAAATATGGGGCTGACGATGCTGGAAAAAAGAAATATGTGGTGGGTCAATGGCTAAATTTTCAAATGGTTGACGATAAACCAATTATGGATCAAGTCCATGTCTACGAAAATTTATGTAGTGATGTTGTTAATGAAGGGATGAAATTAGATGAAGTTTTTCTTGCTAATGTTTTGTTGGAAAAATTTCCCCGTTCTTGGAGGGATTATAGAAATCAGTTGAAACACAAAAAAAATAAAATTGTCACTCCAAGAGCTAGTCATCTATATGAGAACCGAGGAGACCAATCCTCTAAAAGATAAATCTCTTAGTTTGTCCCTCAATTCCGTTAAAGCTAATCTCGTTGAAACCGGTGGGTCCTCTAAAGAAGGGAACAAGAAGGGAAATAAGGGAAATAAGGGGAACAGGGAAAACACTAAGAGCGGTGAAGGCAAGAATCAGGGTAACAAAAACAAACAAAGTCAAGGAAAATACACCAAAGTCGTTCCAAAAATTCAGAAACCAAATTCTAATCTGGTGTGTTATGTGTGTGGTCAACCAGGTCACAAAGCTTACCAATGCCCCCAGAAAAAAGGTGGTCATGCTGGTCTAGCTAATCTTGCTGAAACAGATGACATCATTGCAGCTGTCGTGGTTGAGGCAAATCTGGTGACAAATGTTAGTGACTGGATTCTGGATTCTGGATACTGGAGCTTCAAGGCATATATGTGCTAACAAGGAGCTGTTCGCTGAGTTTGAAGCTGTAGATGATGGTGAATGCGTCTACATGGGTAACTCTTCCTCCGCTGTTATCACAGGAAAAGGCAAGGTGTTTCTTAAACTTACCTCAGGGAAGACTCTTTCCCTTAGTAATGTTTTGTATGTTCCTTCGTTGCGTAGAAACCTAGTGTCTGGTGCCTTACTTAACAAAGTTGGTGTGAAACTTGTTTTTGAGGCTGACAAGGTTGTAATGTCTCGCAATGGAGACTTCGTGGGAAAGGGCTATCTTAGTGGGGGTCTTTTTGTTTTGAACATTGATGTTTCTACCATTAATAATAAAGCTTCTTCTTCTGTTTATATTGCTTAGTCTATTGATGTGTGGCATGGTAGACTAGGTCATGTGAATGTTGAGTCTATTAAAACACTCAAACCAATGTCGCTTATCCCGTCGTTATCTTCAGAAGTGTTTACAAAATTTCCTAGTTGTGTAGAGGCTAAATTTGCTAAGAAGCCAAATAAACCAGTTAAAACTAGACATACAGATCTTCTAGAATTAAGTCACACCGACCTAGCAGATTTTAAAAGCACTATGAGCAGAGGAGGCAAACATTATTATGTCACTTTTATAGATGATTGTTCTAGGTACACTAAAGTGTATTTACTTACACATAAAAGTGAAGCTGAGGATATGTTTGTAAAGTTTAAAAATGAGGTAGAAAATCAACTTGATAAGAAGATGAAAAGAGTTAGGTCCGATAGGGGTGGTGAATATGGCTCTAATTATTTAGTAGACTTTTGTGAGAAATATGGTCTAATTCATGAGAAAAGTCCTCCTTACACACCCCAATCAAATGGAGTAGCCGAACGTAAAAATAGAACTTTAAAGGAAATGATGAATGTCATGCTTTTAAGTTTTAGCCTTTTTGATGACATGTGGGGTGAAGCGGTTCTATCTGCTTTTCATATTCTTAATAGGGCACCTCATAAGAAACTAGACAAGACACCCTACGAGTTGTGGAAGGGTTATGCTCCCAACCTTATTTTCACGAGAGTGTGGGGATGTTTAGCTAAAGTAGGGTTACCTAATTTTAGGAGGCGAACTATAGGACCTAAAACCTATGATTGCGTTTTCATTGGATATGCTCAATATAGTGCTGCATATAGATTTATGTCTTTAAGTGATCGATCTATTTCTGAAGCTAGAGATGCTGAATTTTTTGAGAATGTATTCCCATTAAAGAAAGATGTTGCATCATTACCTGAATTGTTTGAATTGCCTGTTAATCCTGTTGATAGTACCATGCATGCTAGGAGTAGTACCTCTGTTGATCATGATGATGAACCTAGGAGTAAAAGGCCTAGAATTGAGAAAGATTTCGGCAATGATTTTATTACAACTTTCTTAACCGAAAATGCATGTGAATTTTGTACTAGCGATGAGTTTGTTTCTGCCTTTTTAATAGAAGAAGATCCAAAAACGTTTGATGAGGCTATGAGGTCTATTGATGCTCATTTTTGGAAAGATGCTATTTAAAGTGAACTAGACTCTATTGTTTCAAATCAGACATGGGAGTTAACTGATTTACCCAAAGGGTGTAAGGCAATTTCAAGTAAATGGTTATTTAAAAAGAAACTTAGACCCGACGGTACGATAAAAAGGTTGAAGGATGAACTTGTGGTCAGAGGGGTTACACAAAAGAAAGACATTGATTATTTTGATACTTACTCACCTGTGACCAAAATTTCCACCATTAGAACTCTAATTGCTTTGCTGCTATTCATAATCTTGTGATACATCAGATGGATGTAAAAACAGCTTTTTTGAATGGAGACTTAAAGGAAGAGATCTATATGACACAACCCAAGGAGTTTGTGGATAAGGGTCAAGAGAGTAAAGTGTGTAAACTGAGAAAATCACTATACGGTCTGAAACAAGCACCCAAACAGTGGTATGAAAAATTTCACAACACTTTGATTAAAGGTGGCTACATTACCAACAAATCTGATTCGTGTGTGTATTCAAAGATGTTTGGATCAGATTGTGTGAATATTTGCCTGTATGTTGATGACATGTTAATAATTGTTAAGAATTTATTTGTCGTGAATAAAACCAAACAGTTTCTGTCATCACAGTTTGAGATGAAAGATTTAGGGAAAGTTGGCGTTATCCTAGGAGTTAAGATTATTCAAAGCTCAAATGGAATCACCCTAAGTCAGTCTCATTATGTTGAAAAAATGTTGAGAAAATTCGACCATTTTGATGTTGAGCCTGCTAGAACTCCCTATGACCCTAGTATTCACCTGTGTAAAAACTTGGGCGAATGTATCTCCCAAGAAGAATATGCTAAAATCATAGGAAGTGTGATGTTTCTCATGAAATGCACTCGGCCTGATATTGCTTATGTTGTGATTAGGCTCAGTAGATATACTCATAACCCTAATAGTGAACATTGGACTGCTTTGAGTCGTTTACTACCATATCTGAAAGGTACTTGCGATCTATGCTTGCATTACGGTACGTACCCTGCTGTGTTAGAAGGTTACAGTGATGCTAACTGGATTAACAGTAATCCAGAAATCAGTTCAACTAGTGGTTATGTGTCTACAATAGGTGGAGGTGCTATCTCGTGGAAATCTTCAAAGCAGACTTGCACTGCAACCTCCACTATGGAATCTGAGTTTATTGCTCTTGAGTTGGAAGGACAAGAGGCAAATTGCCTGAGAAACTTGCTAGCAGACATGCCGTTGTGGGGTGGGACAGGTAGCACCAGTCTCCTTGCACTATGATTCACAAGCAGTAATTGGTGTTGCTAAGAATAATGTCTACAATGGCAAGAAAAGACATATTTGAATCAGGCATAGTGTGGTTAAACAATTCCTGAAAAATGGAGTAATTGTTGTGGACTATGTGAAGTCCGAAAGCAACCTTGCCGATCTCATTACAGAAGGATTGCGACGGAGAGTAGTCCGTGAATTGTCGAGGGGAAAGGGACTTGGGTTCTTAAGTCAAAGCAGTAGTGTATGACTTGACGCTGAAGACCCTATTCCTATGGCATTTAATCCATAGCCTTCATGGTGGTACTGTTTGAGAAGCACTTGATGGATTTGTGACTTTGTTTTACAGAATGGACTCCTACGTCCTTAATGGTTCTAGTGAGAAGTGCTATTAAGAAGTACTGGAACTACCTATACGGGTGCGATGGTTTGGCCGCCGTCTTTGTTTGAATATGAAAAGTCTCACAAAAACACTTGTTATACCAAGGTAAATGCATGACCTTGTAAAAGCGTTGCACATTGAAATCGCGGAACAAACACAATTCTAAGGTATGATATGTGTAGTGAGGCTCTCAACCGAAAAATCAGTAAGGAATTCAAATCGAAAGATATTCTCTTATTTGAAAGTAACTTGTTGCCTCATTTTCACTAATGTGCCAATTCAAGTCGAAAGACATTGATACCTAAGTATCCAATCCTTCCTTAACCCAGAAATGTCTCGTCTTTTCTTTGCCTTTGTGGGAGATTGTTGGTAATAAAGGCTTGAAAAGCCATGATAAGTGTGTTTTGTTGTGCTCATTCCTTGTGTTTGGTCCCGCTTTCTCTGGTGGAATCGCTCTTTAGAGCGGTTTCGAGGCTACTTACGCTTCTTCTAGCTTGTTTTAGTCTCCTAATGCCTATCTTGGAGAAATTGAACGATTCTGACTCGTTTCCGATGCATATGGAGCCAATGAAGAGAAGCGACGATGATTCAGTGACTTAGACTCGATCCCGAGTCCCTTGGAGCCCATTCCCGAGCACCGAGAGTCGATAAGAAGCCTAGGAAGAGCAAGTAGGGACCTACGTGACCGTATTTGAAACCTACATGGCCTTCCCGACCATGACCATGACTATCACAGTCGGGACGAAGTGTGCCAACTTTTAGGAGCCTCTGGAGCCCCTTCCCGACCGGGAGCAGATCCTTCCCGACCGGGATCAGCCCTTCCCGACCGGGATCATCACCTTCCCGGCCGGAAAGAGTGCAGTTATCCTACGCTTCAACGCTTCAATTCCTTCACTCGTGAAACCCTATATATACCCTCTCTTGTATTGTTTTAAGCACCCTACATCATTCAAAACCCTAGATAGAGAACTCTTATCATTAGCTTAGTTTTTCATTAATCTTTCCTTAATCTTTTGTTAATCTTAGTTTAATCTTAGCAATTACTCTTGTATTATTGGGATTCTTGAAGACTCTACCAATCTTGACAACATTGGTGGAGAATTTTGGGTTTTTCTTTGATTGTTAGTAAAGTTTCATTCTTTATCTTTTGTTCATTGTTCATCTTTGTTGTTCTTCATTATGAATGTTTTAGTTCTTATGTTGATGTTTTCTCTTGTTTGTGTTAGTTTTAGTTTGAATATGTGTGAGTAGATTCTTATGGGGTTAGTAGGGGGATTAGGTGTTGATTATGGGTGATTAGGAAGTGATTGTGGGTAAGGGTTGAATATTTGTTGCTAGTCACTTTTCTTGCATGCCATGTGTTTGATGAAATGCTTGTTAGAGTAGTAGTGGCCAATGCTTCTCTTGCTTGTTTCCTCCTTCTAATTGTATGCATTATTGGTGGTTGAATTCTCTTGTTTTGGGTAGCATCTTACTAGAGTTTTCGGGTTTGTTTTTGACGCGAGAGCGCGGACTTACCTTAGTGACTAGGTGAAGCCTACACCTTCGATTTCCCCACTAGCCTTATACACCTATGAACCCAACCTAACCCTACTTTTCCCCTTATTGATTTCTTCGTCTTTTTAGCTATTAATCCTCTTGTTTGTTGTTTTAGTTTAGCTTTAATCGAATCATTTAGTTTATGTTATACTTAGCTCATTCATACTCATAGCTTTATTCCCTCTTCATTGTTTCAGTTGTCTATCCTTGTTTCTTATCTTAGTTTGTTTTGTTGCCCCTAGTTATTCAATTCATGTTAATTCTCCTCCATTGTGACCTCGTGACCTAGTCTTGTATATAGGTAAACCCTTGTCTAGACCCTTTTTCCGTCCCCGTGGATCGACCCGACATACCCTAGCTACTTAGTTAGGAATAGTTGGTTAATTTGGTGTCGGGATTCGCGACAAATCCTACCATCAATTTGGCGGCGTTGCCGGGGACGGTGTATGTTTAGACTTTGTTTGCTTATTTAATTGACTTTGTCTTTGTTTTTGTGTTCTTCTTTGTTTATCTTTGCTTCTTGTGTGTGTGAAGTTTATTTCTTTCTTGTCTAGTGTCCAAAAAGCACTAGACTTCTCACGTTTGCTTCTAGTCTACAGTTTATGCATAGAGGTGGTAACCATCCTCTTCTTTACGTACAACTAAGAGCCGGAAAGGTTTTTTCGAAACCTTCATCAACGGACGGTTTCTAGATTGAGAGGTTCTCAATCGGGTACAACCTAAGATTTCGAGCAAAACTTGGAGATTGATCTAAACTCCCCACCTATAGAGGCCACCATAAATTCCTCTTCTCTCTCTATGAATCAAGACTATGCCATGACGTCTCCTAACTACTATCAAGCTTCATGGGGTAATCAAGAAACCCGTGGGTACGAGTTTCAAGGACATGAAAACGGCTTCCAACAAGTGAATGCTTATCAATCCTACGATCATGGTGGTTATTACTCAAGTTATCATTGTGAACCACTACTACAAATCACTCACTTATGCGACTCTTTTAAGGGCTATTATTACTGACGCTTAAAAGCGACAAAAATTTATTTATTGACGCTCCTCATAAGCGTCAAATTTTGAGCCGTCACTATTTTTTGACGCTCTTTTGTGTCAATCATATCGACGCAATTGTGCGTCTCAATTTTTTGTGACGCTTTTTATCGTCAAATTATTAAAACATTAAAGCTTCAATTTTATTATATTATGACGCTTTTTGGTGTCAAGTCCATATATTTGACATTTCTAGATATAGAGTAGAAAGAAGAATTTGACATTAAAAAGCGTCGCAAGGAAAAACACTAATTATTATATATATATATATATATATATATATATATATATATATATATATATATATATGATAAGTGTAGTTTGTAGTGGTTATTTACATGTGTTTTGGTCCCATTTTCCTTGTGGAATCGCTCCTTGGGAGCGATTTATGGGCTTCTTATGCTTCCTTTAGTTCGTTTCAGGTTCCCGAGACCGATTTGGAAGAGTTGGAGCGATTCCGACTCTATACATACACATTTTGGAGCCAACGGATTGAAGGAACGATGACTCGATGCCTTGGAATCGACCCCGAGACCTTGGGACCCGATCCCGAGCCTCCGAGACCCGATCCCGAGTCCCGAGAATCGACGAGAAGCCCATGAGAGACAAGGAAGGGCCAAAGAGCTCTTAAGGGAGGCCTACAAGACCCATCCCGTTCGGGATGGCCTCATCCCGTTCGGGATGGGATGCACTTTGAAGGAGGCTGCTGTGAGCCCATCCCGGTCGGGACCATCCCGTCCCGGTCGGGATGACAAGGCCGTCCCGATCGGGATGATCCGTCCCGGTCGGGAAGCTACGGGGGCAGCGCGACTCTTTCCTTTTCTTCTCCTTCATTCTTGTACCCATATATATACTCCCTTCTTGTAATATTAAGAGATCTTATCTTACCCTAGAATAGTTTAAGCCTCCATTAACATTCAAAACCCTAGATTATTGCTACTCTCATTAGTTTAATCCTCTCTTTAATCCTTAGTTAATCATTGTAATTAGTCTTGGATTAAGAGATTCTTGAAGATTGTTCCAAGCTTGACAACCTTGGGATTGTATTTGGGTTTCTCATTAATGCAAGTTTTCATCTTTTTCATCATATTATTGTTGGTATAATCTTCTCTACTCTAATCCTTGTTTATTTAATCTAGTTTCAATCTTTTTATATTGTTCTTGTTGTTGTTCTCATTTCCACATAATGGATGTTTGGTTTGTGAGTTTGTTTTCTCTTATGATTGTTAGTTTTTCATTGATAATGAGTGAGTAGATTACTTGTGGGGTTATTAGGGGGATTAGGGGTAGATTATGGATGATTAGGGTTGATTAAGGGGAAAAGGTTACATCTTTGTTGTTAGTCACATCGTGGGCACTCTATGTGTTTGTTGATATGCTTGTATGAGTTGTAGTGGCCATGCTTCCCATACTTGTGCTCATATTCTCATTGATTATCTATTATGTGGAAATGTCGAGAATAGTTTAGTCGCGAGAGCGCGGACTAGGGCTAAGTTGCGAGAGCCCGGACCCACCTTGGCATCGGTTTAAGTTGCGAGAGCCCGGACCGACCCTAACAACTAGGAGACACCTATACCCTTGATCACCCCAATTACCCTTCTACTCTTATGAACCCGACCTACCCCACTTCTTTCCATATTTGTTTTAATCCTCCTAGTTAGCCATCGTTTACCCTAGATTACTTGTTAGTTCGATCATTAGCTTAGTTCATCATTAGCTTAGTCATACTTCGCCTCCACCATTAGTTTTCCTTTTATCGCTTTCTTTGTGTCGTTTTGGTAGCATAGTCTCGTTTGTAGGCCGACATAGTCTAAGCTTTGATATACCGTCCTCGTGGATACGATCCCGACTTACCCTAGCTACCCACTAGGTTAGTCGGTGTTTTATTGATCGGCTAGGGACGTGACGAATCCCTGCCATCAATTTGGCGCCGTTGCCGGGGACGGTGCATTGTTTAGACTTAGTTTGCTTATTTCTAGACTTAGTTACCCTTCTTTGTGTTCTCCCATCTTCTCTTGTGAATATTTTCTAGTTTCTCTTCTTTCCTTAGCTTTCTTTTCTCTTTGTCTCTAGTTGTGTTTGTTATTGTCATTGCCTAGTGCCCATAAAGCACTAGGTGTTCTTACGTTTGTTCTAGTGTGTAGTGTATGCCTAGGAGGGGAGGCGACTTCTATCTCTTTAATCCAGAGCCGGAGAGACTCTTGCGAGCCTTTTGCCAACGGACGATTAACCGGGTTAGAATCTCTCAACCGAGTGCAAGCAATACTCTTTAAGGGCAAGCCCAAGGAGCCGATTTGAACAATTCACCTCGAGAGACGGCCAGAGGGACCTTCATCAATCCCTTCGGTGATTCTTCTCCTAGTTCCCCCTCTTCATCTACATCAATACCGTCTACACCACCATCCTCTCCCTTATATCCAATCATGCCTAAGTTTTCTTCTCACTCAACCTTCACGGAAGACGTTTTGCCGGGTCCATCCACTTTACCGGAGGCATATACCGGGAATTTTGTGGCGAAAACGCAATTTATCCAATTGGTCGAGAGAAGTCAATTTAGTGGGTTACCAACCGAAGATCCTCATCAACACATGGAAACCTTTTCGGACTATTGTGACGCTATTTCACAAACGGGAATAACTCAAGACCAAATCCGGTGGGTATTATTTCCTTTCTCTCTTATTGGCAAGGCGAAGCAATGGTTCAAGGGGTTGGATAAAGCAAGACTTGGCATTGATACTTGGAAGAAGCTAGCCTTAGCCTTCTACCAACAATTCTATCCCCCGGAGAAGACAAATCTATTGAGAGCTTCTATAACGGGTTTCCAACAACGTGATGATGAAAGCCTCTATGAATCGTGGGAAAGATTCAAATCCTTGATCCGTTCTTGTCCACACCATGGCTTATCACAGTGGTTCCTCGTACAACAATTTTGGAACGGGTTATATGAAGACTCGAGGGCCATACTCAACATGGGATCTAACGGTAGGTTTACCGAAGTGGAGGATGACCAAACTTGGTCGAGAATCGAAGAAATGGCGGTGCATAATTCGCAATACTCTAGGCCTAGGAAGGCACATCGAGGAGGCATGCATGAGGTCGATGCTATCATTAAGTTAAGCATTGACCTTGGAGCTCAACTTAGAACACACATGGAGACTATTGACAAGAAGCTCCAAAGCCACCTCAACCAAGTCCAAGGCACTAGTTCCTCACACCATCAACCGATTCAAGAAGTGAATGCTTTGGGGTTCGCACCTCCTACACCTTACTTTGGGATGTGTGACACTTGTGGAATCGTTGGTCATGACCCTATGAATTGTAGAGGGAGTATTGAGCAAGTGAACGCCTTCCAAGCGTTCAAGCAAGGTGCCTCCTACTCTAATCTATACCAAGCTTCCAATCATGTCCCCAACAACAAGCACTTCAACATCAACAACAACATCGTCCCTATGTTCCACCTCCCTTACGGGACAACAATGAAAGTTACCAAGGTTATATGGGTAACCAAAGACCCTTCAACAATTTCAAGCAAAATAACCAAGGCAACTTCAACAACAAACAAGGGTTCCAACAAGGGAACTTCAACCAAGGCGGTTTCCAAGGAAACCTAAACTTTCAAGGGTATAAAAATCACAACCATGGCAACAATCAAGGCCATCATCAAGGTAACTCTCATGGGTTCCAAGGGAACCATCAACAACAACAAGCAAATCAAAGTCATCAACAACAAAGCAAGCCTAGGAGCCGGTCTCCTATTCACGACTATGGTACTCCATTAGCCCTTACCGATACTCCTCATAATCCATCATCTCACCTCGGGAATTCGACATTCAAAAGACTATGACGGATATGCAAAGGAGTCAAATGGAGATGTCAAAAACTCATCAAGAGCTCTTTGCTTATATTCAAGAGGGAAACGCGTCAAGAGATGCCCGTATGAAGATGCTTGAAACCCAAATATCTCAACTTGCTTCGGGGAGCTCCTCAAGGAAAAAGGGACAATTACCTTCTCAAGGTGAAACGCCGACATTTGAGCATGTAAATGCTATCACCACAAGGAGAGGTACATCCTATAACCCCCCTCCATATCCTAATGAGCAAGAGCCAACGCAAGAACCGAACATGGAATTGGCATCTCCAAATCAAGAAGAGACAAACTTTGATAATCCAATTGAGGAGCAAGTTTTATGGGAAGTTGAAAAACCCCAAGAAGACAACCCTCCCCCTCTTCAAGAGAAAGACAAGGGAAAAAGGAAAGTGTCCTTTGAAAAGTCCACCCCTATTGAGCAAAACAAGTACCAAATCAAGTTGCCTTTCCCATCAAGGCAAATGAAGACTAGGGTGGACACTCAATACGACAAGTTCCTTAGTATTGTGAAGAAATTGGATGTTAGTGTCCCGTTTACCGAGTTACTTACCCAAATCCCGGCATATGGTAAATTCATGAAAGAAATCTTGGCTAGGAAGAGGTCCATCGACAAGGAAGAGACGGTAGCGTTCACTAGGGTGGTGAGCGAGCTTATTCAAGGTTTCACGCTTCCGAAGTTGAAGGACCCGGGTAGTTTCTCTATCCCATGCACCATCGGCAATTACAAGATCGAGAGAGCTATGTGTGATTTGGGTGCGAGTGTGAGCATTATTCCCTACACCATTTGTGAGCAATTAGGGATGACGGAGTTGAAATGTACGTCCATTACACTCCAAATGGCCGATAAATCTCTTAACCGATCATTGGGAATGCTTGAGGATGTGCCGGTACGAATAGGGAAATTCTTCATTCCAGTCGACTTCATTGTGCTCGATATGCCGGAAGATGTAAACACTCCCATTATTCTTGGGCGCCCATTTCTACACACCGCCGGTGCCATGATCGACGTGAAGAAGGGTAGGATCACATTTGAGTTGGGCGAGGAAAAGGTAGTGTTCGACCTCCAAGGGAACACTTCGCCTACTAGCGATGAGTCATGCAATATGATCCAAGCCACGGAAGACGTCGGTCTAGGGGAGAAATCGGGACAAAGCTTGAAGAATTACTCCTATGTACTTGAGGATGATGACTCCGATTTGGAGGAAGATGAGTGCCCAAATCATGGGCTTGATGACAAGTTGCAAAGCAAGGACGAAGATGAGCCTCCCTTGGGGCCACATGAGGATCGTTGGACGTTTGGGTATATCCCGAAGGATCGCAAGTACAAGTTCAAGCCATTGAACTTAGTAGAACGGGAAGCCCCGGGAACGTCGATGCAAGGCCTTGAAGAGCCTCGGGATGTGGTCGGTTATATCTTGAGCTTGATTGAAGACTTCTCTAGGGCCTTCGACTTGTTCTTACGTGCCCTTGATGGAGATGGAATTGTTCAAGGTTGTTGAAAAAGAATGAAGAGTGCACCACCTTGGTTTGACGGAGTTCCACAAGAACCGTCTCATTGTATATATCTTTTTCTTGTAGTTAGTTGGATTTTTGTGAATTCTTGTTATTCGGATTGATTGATGAGCATTGTGAGGGAGAGAGTTTGATGTGCGTTTGAGTAATGCTTGATAGGTGATGTGAGAATGCTCCTAGAGAAGAATGGCTATGATATACCTTGGGTTGTAAGCACGAGGATCGGGTTTTTGAAGCTTAGAGCGAGCTTTTGGGATTGTGGAAGTTGAAGAAGGCCCATCCCGGCCGAGATGAGGCGTCCCGACCGGGACGGGTGTGGCATCCCGACCGGGAAGGAGCCGTCCCGATCGGGATGGGTGTACCAGGATTCGAGGTCACTGTGGATCCGTCCCGACCGGGATGAAGACGTCCCGACCGAGACGAGTGAGGTAACCCGATCGGGATCAACCATCCCGACCGGGATGGTCCTCTACGCCCCCTTTGTGTTTCTTCTTCGACAATTGACTCCACCCAACCATTTTATGCCCCCTCCCAACCTCCCTAGCTATCCTAGCCTTATCATATGCCCTATGTACTTCATTGTCATGCCCTCACTCCATTTCCCATCCACTTTACACCGACTATCACATCAAATCCCACCCCTTACCATTACTACCCCTACCATGAGGCCTTCTTGAGTGTGAAGCGAGATGGCAACCGAGAAGACAAGCGACGAGCCTCTAATGATCATCAAGACGATGGAGCAAGTGAGTTACTAACCGCACAGTTTGGGTAACTATCCTTACTTTTCCATCTTTTTATCGCTTGTTTTTCATTGTTTGCCCCCTTCCCTTGAGTCATGGTATCTTAGTGGCCTTCGAGGCCGTAGTTTGGTTGCTCCCGACTTCCGACGACGTGATTACGTCGGGAGTCGATCGATTAATCCAATAGTACAAGATTTCACCCCTTTTTCGGATTTAGTCGGATTTGGACGGAATCCGGGCTAGGTGACTTGATTACACCTAGCCCTCCCCTCCCATTTCCTTTTACTTCTTTCTTTTTATTTTTCTCCCCCCCTCCATATCTTTTCTTGTCTCGGCCCATGGTGACTTGACTACACCTCGGCCGGACGCGTTCTACCCTTTCTTCACTTTTCTTTTTGTTTTTAAGCTTTATTTTCGTAGTTTCTTTTCTTCTTCTTTTGTCTCTCCGCACACTACGATTGAGCATATGAGGACATTGCTCGGTTTAAGTGTGGGGGAGCAATATTCTAGCATAGTTAGTTTTATTTTCTTAGTTTTTTCGAAAAATCTTGAAAAATCCCTAAAAATTTAAAACATTTCACAAAAAATAAAAAATATTTTCTTTAGTGCGTTTTCCTTTTGTGTCTTTGTGTCGTGTATTTATTTTTTTTTTTTTTGTGTTTGCCCTCTTTTCCTTATAGGTTGCTTAAATCGCCGCTAATTTTGGAGAGCTTTCATGACGTCTGGTAACGCCTTTTATCCCTTTTTCCTCTTTACTTCTTGTGATGTTTGGAGGTTTGTTATATGGTGTGCTCGGGTGGAGCTTTGTAAAAGTTTGGTGTGGTTGATTTGGTGACTTGTTTGGAAATTCGGGGTGGTGTTTGTGTTTTGTTTGTGTTCGTTTTGGGTTGTTTGTGTTTTGTTTCTTTTGCTTCTTTTTCTTTCGTTTTCGTTGAGTCTTTGTTTTGTGTTGTGTTGTGTGTCTTATGCGTAAACCGTTTTCGAAAACCCGGTTTAGAGGCTAGAGTGTGAGTGTCTATTTTCCCTTCCTAGTTGTATAAATCGAGTTTTGGACTTTAATCTAGTAGAATGACCCTAAATCAATGAGTTCATTGGTTCTTTACCTTGAGTCTTGATGGGAGGGATTCGTCACGTCCCAACCGTCAATAATATAACCGGCTATTCCTACGGTAGATAGGGCAAGTCGGGTCGAATCCACGGGGACGGTAATGTATAGTCTAGACTAAGGTCGCCTAAATACGAGACTAAGTCAACGAGCTAAGCTAGAGAATGATAGGAAGGGGAGAAAGCTAGGCTAAGACTAAGGAGAACAACTAAGGAAACGGGCTAGGATTAGGTCGGGGTCAAAGGGGTAACAGAATGGTCAAAGGAGAACTAGAGTGAAGGAGGTAGTAGGGTGATCTAGGTTGGTCCGGGCTCTCGCAACTTAGACCCACCTAAAGGTTCCACCTAGAACCCATCTCGGCGACACACAAGACAAATGGGGTTCTAGCGTGCTATGGTGGCCTAGGTCAATCGAGCATTTCAACAAACATGTGATGTGCACCAAACCAAGAGGAAACCCAAATCTTCCACCAACACCTCCATCAAACCCTTAATCTTTCAATTAACACCCTAATCACCTTACTAACCCTAGCAAGAACACTACTCTAACATATCTAAAGGAAATACTAACAAAAACAAGGTAAACAAACTCAAACAACCAAACATACACAAACAAACTAGAGAAAACAATAAACAAGAACTAAAGATGTAAACTTGGATGAATGAACAAAGATTAAGAGTAAAAGGAAGAGAAGATTATACCAAACTAACAAGAGAATGAAAAGGAGAACACTTGCATAGAAGATAACCCAAATTCATCCACCAAGGTTGTCAATCTTGGATGGATTCTTCAAGAGATCCAAAATTACAAGCTTAAACTAAGATTAACTACTAATTACCGACTAATCTACACTAATTTAATCTAATCTAACCTAAAGTAGTCTAGGGTTTTAAGGATATATCATAAGATAACATAAGATGGTGTCTTAATACAAGAGGGGGGGTATATATAGGGTTACAAATGGAAGGAAGAAGAAAAGAAAGCAAGGCGTGCAGCAGCAGGCCCGTCCCGGCCGAGACGGGGTGGTCCCGGTCGGGACGGGGTCGGTCCCGGTCGGGAAGCCATGATCCCGATCGGGATGGGCCCAGGTCAGGAGCCTTCTTGTTTGTGCACCTCATCCCGAACGGGATGAGGCCATCCCGAACGGGATGAATCTTGTAGGCCTCCAATATGATCTTTTTGGTCCTTCCTTGCTTCTCATGGGCTTCCCATCGAATCTCGGGGCTCGGGATCGGGTCTCGGAGGCTCGGGATTGGGCCCCAAGGTCTCGGGATCGATTCCAAGGCATCGAGTCGTCCTTCTTTTACTCCGTTGGCTCCAAAATGTGTATGTATCGAGTCGGAATCGCTCCAACTCTTCGAAATTTGTCTCGGGAACCTGAAACGAACTAAAGGAAGCATAAGAAGCCCCTAAACCGCTCCCAAGGAGCGATTCTACAAGGAAAATGGGACCAAAACACTACAAAATAGGCACTACAAACCACACTTATCAAGTCTACTTAGCTTACTAGGGATTTACTACGGGATTTACACCTTTGACCATTATGACCATCCACGGTGTGAAAAGGCCTTGGTCACCGAGTCTCGTCCCTTAGGTGACCGTGTTTAGGATCGTTTGATTAGTCCAAGTTCTCCACTTTTTGTGGGTTTGAAGGGAAGGACGCTCCCCAACTCACCCATTACCCTACCTCCTACACATATACACACAATAAATTACAAATTGTTGATTCTCTCTCTTTCTTGTTACACACTGAAATGCCAAAAAGCCAAATCAAGCCAAAAGGGCAAAGAAAAGAAAAGAATGAAAATGAAAGAAAGAAAAGAATGAAGAAAAAAGAAAAGGCACAAAAGCCAAAAAGAAAATAGAAAAGAAGAAAAACAATGGCATGGCAAAACAAATCAAAATGTTGAAAAGAAAGAAAATGCCAAAAGAAAACTCGACTCACAAAAATAACCCCTACCTCTCAAAATAAGCCTTTTTTCCGACTTTTTGCCGTGAAGAGCCTACCAAAGGACCGAGTCCCTAGGAAGGATGATAGCGGCATTAGTCGGTCTTCCTTCATTTTGCATATTTCCACCTTTTTACTTGGACTAGTTAGGCGGTTTTGGACACGGGACGACCCTCTTGGCTCACGCTAAAGGAGGCGGGGTCTCACTTACCTACAGTGTCGACTAACACCGTGGTTCTTCACTTTTCCACTCCGCCGATCGTCCCGTAGTACGTTTTTAGAAAGTTAGGAGGACCTAGGTAAGTTACCAACGTTTTTGTTGCTTTATCGTCACACTATTAGGGTTTAGTCCACCTTGGTTTGTATTGCTAGCTTGGGAACGTTGTCACTTACCTCGAGTCCTAAACCGGTGTTTCATTCAACGCTTTATGAGGGAAGCGGTATTTCTTTTGTTTTGGGTGCAACCGATTATGTGTGTGTTCGTGTGTTTGTTTGTTTTATTTGTGTCTTGTGTCCGGTTGCATCCAAAGTTTTGTCGCAAGACCCCACTTGCCTTGCGGAGTGCACTTCTCCTCTAAGTGTACTCGCGTGAGTTGAAAGGGCGTTGGGTGCGCTAATACCCATTCGGCTAGTTTAGTAGTTAGTTTGTGCTTACTCGAGGGCGAGTAAGGGTTAAGTGTGGGGGAGTTGATAAGTGTAGTTTGTAGTGCTTATTAACATGTGTTTTGGTCCCATTTTCCTTGTGGAATCGCTCCTTGGGAGCGATTTATGGGCTTCTTATGCTTCCTTTAGTTCGTTTCAGGTTCCCGAGACCGATTTGGAAGAGTTGGAGCGATTCCGACTCTATACATACACATTTTGGAGCCAACGGATTGAAGGAACGATGACTCGATCCCTTGGAATCGACCCCGAGACCTTGGGACCCGATCCCGAGCTTCCGAGACCCGATCCCGAGTCCCAAGAATCGACGAGAAGCCCATGAGAGGCAAGGAAGGGCCAAAGAGCTCTTAAGGGAGGCCTACAAGACCCACCCCGTTCGGGATGGGATGCACTTTGAAGGAGGCTGCTGAGCCCATCCCGGTCTGGACCATCCCGTCCCGGTCGGGATGACAAGGCCGTCCCGATCGGGATGATCCGTCCCGATCGGGAAGCTACAGGGGCAGCGCGACTCTTTTCTTTTCTTCTCCTTCATTCTTGTACCCATATATATACTCCCTTCTTGTACTATTAAGAGATCTTATCTTACCCTAGGATAGTTTAAGCCTCCATTAACATTCAAAACCCTAGATTATTGCTACTCTCATTAGTTTAATCCTCTCTTTAATCCTTAGTTAATCATTGTAATTAGTCTTGGATTAAGGGATTCTTGAAGATTGTTCCAAGCTTGACAACCTTGGGTTTCTTATTAATGCAAGTTTTCATATTTTTCATCATATTATTGTTGGTATAATCTTCTCTACTCTAATCCTTGTTTATTTAATCTAGTTTCAACCTTTTTATATTGTTCTTGTTATTGTTCTCATTTCCACATAATGGATGTTTGGTTTGTGAGTTTGTTTTCTCTTATGATTGTTAGTTTTTCATTGATAATGAGTGAGTAGATTACTTGTGGGGTTAGTAGCAGGGGGATAAGGGGTAGACTATGGATGATTAGGGTTGATTAAGGGGAAAAGGTTACATCTTTGTTGTTAGTCACATCGTGGGCACTCTATGTGTTTGTTGATATGCTTGTATGAGTTGTAGTGGCCATGCTTCCCATACTTGTGCTCATATTCTCATTGATTGTCTATTATGTGAAAATGTCGAGAATAGTTTAGTCGCGAGAGCGCGGACTAGGGTCTAAGTTGCGAGAGCCCGGACCCACCTTGGCATCGGTTTAAGTTGCGAGAGCCCGGACCGACCCTAACAACTAGGAGACACCTATACCCTTGATCACCCCAATTACCCTTCTACTCTTATGAACCCGACCTACCCCACTTCTTTCCATATTTGTGTTAATCCTCCTAGTTAGCCACCGTTTACCCTAGATTACTTGTTAGTTCGATCATTAGCTTAGTTCATCATTAGCTTAGTCATACTTCTCCTCCACCATTAGTTTTCCTTTTATCGCTTTCTTTGTGTCGTTTTGGTACCATAGTCTCGTTTGTAGGCCGACATAGTCTAAGCTTTGATATACCGTCCTCGTGGATACGATCCCGACTTACCCTAGCTACCCACTAGGTTAGTCGGTGTTTTATTGATCGGCTAGGGACGTGACGAATCCCTGCCATCAATATATATATATATATATATATATATATATATATATATATATATATATATATATATAGATTTAGGTTCATGTGAGAACCACTCCTTCAATGAGAACCGTGAGAACTACAATATGAGTCATTGGATCATAGTGTTCAATCTTATTCGTTGGATCCAAATTTTATTATGAACAGTGCACATGCACTCGCACTGCAAAGCCCATCCCTTCATCCTTGTTGTTTCCTCTTAAAATGGGCTACGCAAGTAGACACGAAACACATACTTTGAGATATTAGCCCAAACCCTCACGCTTTCTCCTCTCACAAACCTACTACTCATCAGCTGCTAATCATCCAATTATATCCATTAAACGTCGTTTCTGAAGGATTAACGCTACCATGCCTACCAACCTAAGTAACTTTTTTTTTAAAATTAATTATTTTATGAGTTAACTTATTCGATTAAATTCATTATTTCATTACAATAGTAACAGTATTATCGTCGGAAAATATAATTGCAATAATCCCAACTATCGTTTTTTTTTTCAAATTTCCTCATTGACTTAGGAGTTTATCTAAAATATTGTTCTTTAATTTTCTTTTGTACGAATTTTATATGGAATACAACACTTCTTCTTCAAGCCCTACTCGATTTAATTTTCTTTTTCAATTTTAGCGTACCATTTTTCAATTTTAGGATACCATTGTCGTATCCCTTTTCAATTTTAGCGTACCCTTTCTTAAATTTATCGTATCCTTTTTCAATTTCAGCGTACCCTTTTTAAATTTCAGCGTATCCTTTTTCAATTTCAATTTTAGCGTACCCTTTTCAAATTTTAGCGTACCATTTTTCACTTTTCGCGTACTTTTTTTTCAATTTCAATTTTAGTGATCCATTTTTCACTTTTAGCGTACTCTTTTTCTGTTTTAGCGTACCCTATTTCAATTTCAATTTTACTGTACCCTTTTTCACTTTTAGCGTACCCTTTTTCAATTATAGCGTACCCTTTTTCAATTTTAGCGTACCCTTGTTCAATTTCAATTTAAGCGTACCCTTTTTCAATTTCAATTTTAGCGTACCCTCACTTTTGAATTTTAGGGTACCTTTTTTAATTTTGATGTACCATTTCTCAATTTTAGCATACCCATTTTGGTATAAGAGAAATATTTAAAGGCAATAACAAACATTTTGCTAAAAATAAAAGCGGCATTTTCTCTCTCTTACATCGGTGGCACCCACCACGGTTCTCGTCGTCGACGCACCATTTCGCTCCTCAGAAAATTCTTCATCTCACACTTGCTCTCTAGATCAAATCAAACAGCAGGCTCCGTACTAATTTAGAAATACAGAGTACTTACTAGGATGAGGACATACCCAAGAGGAAGAGAATGAAGAACAAAAGGAATCATACCAGGCCACAACAAGATTGTGTGAATCCAATCTATCAACTCTGAATCAGCTTAGATTTTCTAATATTCACTCTTTAACTTTTTACACCAATAATTAATAATTATAGGATTAAGTAGTTAAGGAAGGGGCTAATAGTAATAATAATAATTTGGATTAAATTAAATATTAATAATACTGTAGTAGTAGCAGCAGCTAGTAAGAGTATTCCGTTCATTCAAAGAAAGAAGATAGGGAATTTAGGAGTTAGGAGTAGGACTAGAATTTGCAAGTTGCTGATTCATGCGCGCTGCAGGCTGGCTGCGCAAACTGCCATCTACTACAATGTAGTAGTAGACCATTCATTATTTAATGTATTATCTACCATTTCCTTCTTTCAAAATCCCCAATTTCTCGAATCAAGAACCCTAGCTTTCTCTCTCCTCGAAATCATCCTTCGTTTCACCTTCTTCTCTCCTAATTGAACTGATCGACATCAACATACACCGCAGTTGAATTCTGTCGTCGAAATTAGTTTGGATTTATGATTTTTTAATTTGTGTTCTGAGCTAATCAAATCTATGGCGGTTGAGTTGACCATGATTGTTTGATTGGTTTGGTTGATGTGATTTGATTTGATAATTTGATCTGCGAGTTTTGGGGGATTGTGAGGCAAATGGCGGCACAAAACCAAGGAGATCTCTTCGATGCGTATTTTTGAAGAGCAGATTTAGATGGAGATGGTAAAATTAGTGGAGGTGAAGTTGTTGTGTTCTTTCAAGGCGCCAATTTGCCAAAACAAGTTCTCAGTCCTTGTTTGCTAAAGTGGAGTGAATATACTCTAATCTCAGCCGTAAGATGCAGTAAGATATAAGGGTGGGAGGAGGTTCTCACAGTTCTCATCATAGCATAGGTTCTCACCCGATCTTGACACTATATATATATAAGTTTATTACATAATTTCCAAAATTTAAACTACATCAACTCAGCTCTAAGAACGAATAAAAAATCAAATGTCGTTGATCGACAAAAAATATCGACAAAGATCTATTACACATGACATAATATGTTCTTCAATCTTCATTTAGGCAAATCTGGACTTGTTGGAGTCTTTGAAACTTATATAAAGGGAAAAGAACTACTATTATTGAAATGACATAATATAATCAAAAGTATGTATCGACAGCAACGGTAGTCAGCAACAATCAATAATTTAACCAACAAACAAGCTACAAATATTATAAGCATCATGAAAACAATACATTCCTCCACATTAATAAATTATCGTACTAACAAACAGGTCTAGAGGTAATTAACTTACTACTCGTAATAAAGAGACAGGAACTAAACACTAGCAACGTTGTTAGTAAAGCGTTCTAGGATACGACCAAACTTCAAAGCACACTCCAACGTTGAAGTACATTTACGGAAACAGAACACTGTTTCCATAACGGCATATGATAAGACGGAACATACTTCAGTATGAGTCGTAGGATCAAGTCCATAGAATGGGCTACGTTCAGGAGTGGATGGTGGCGTGTTCTTAAAAATTTGCCTTAACTTAAGAAGTATACCAAGTGAAGCTAAAAGGCACAAAAAATTATATGCTGTAGACCCTAAAGTCACTCTTTAAGGAAGGAAATGAAGCATTAGCTTACCTTAAATAAGCAGCACAACTTCTACACATATGCAAAAGGTGTGCCTAAGGCGTACTTGTGGATTCGCCATGTCTAATACCAGTTTAATGAGCACTTTAGTAGTGATCGCAATGACATCTGCATAGGACATTCGACTTCTAGAACCACCCTTTCCAGCATCCACAAATGTATCTCCTCTCACACTGTGATTAGGCTTGCGATTTTCTTTGTCAAATTTCCCTCTATATGAATTGATGCATGCATCCCTGTTCATCATTAATTAATAGTACATCATTCAATATAACAGTGTCAAAGAGAAACAATTTACCAACCCATAATTGCAACAAACACTTTGAATTTGTTCCTAAAAGATGCAAAGCCTATCTAAAAACCCCTATGCTACTTTGCATGGTGAATCGATTCTCCGTTTCACTATGAGAGTTCCCGAGAATATTTGTTCTACGTCGACTTTTTTGAATCAACCACTTCATTTTAAAATACTCAAGGCGCGCGCGCTTCAGGCACACCAGGTGCATGAATTTACATTAAGCGCGCCAAAAGGGTCTTTTAATGGATACAAAATAAACCGATGAAGAAAGAAAGAACGAAAGAATTAGACATTAATAGGACGATATATTATTATCAATATGAGAAACGAGTGTTGTTGGATTGTCGAGAAAGCGAAAGAGTTTCATCACCACATTATGCAACAAAATATGAACTTCTACAAAAAAAAACTGACTGACTTACTGGCAAACAATAACAGCATCGTGCATGAGACCTACTGAAATCTCTGGTAATGGAAACATATCAACAGATGAACAGGATTTACCGTCACCTCACTCCATGCATTCAACGCTGTAGGTTGTACATACTATGCTGAAAGATCGAACCTGTCAAAGGCCGAAATCGTGCAAAACCAACCCGTCAGGTTTTATATGTTGCAGGAATGTTTAATGCATTCATTACAGGTTGCATGCAGTCGCCTGTCAACTTCTGTTGTGGATGGGATCAGGACCTCTACGTACACGTCTTCGACATGATTGCTCAGCTTCAAAATCCTCGTTTGTCGGACTTAATCCCACGTAAGAAGATTCCTGTAACCTAAGACCTCTTCTAGGACCAAGAGCCATGCCTGCACATCTTCGACTGCAGACAGTAGTATCTAACCTTACTGCTACAATTCTGATACAGAATAATAGAAATGAAAGTTTTATGAATAGTTAGACTTAGAACTACCATATTTTAAGAATAGTAGTAGTAGGAGTAAATGAGAGAAAAACAGCAGCAAACTGAGATCAAAATCTCAAATCCGTCTTTAAGAAGCATAAAGTGAGTTCATAAGAGCATAAGGCTGTTATAGAAGAATCTAAAATGGAATGTATTGTATTATTAATTAGTTGATGAAATCCGTACATTTCTGACAAAATAAACACCAGTAGATGAAAACCAATGTCAGTAATCACAATAATAGGGATAAATTCATTCGAACTTTGTAATCTTAAGAGCATAAGATCAACAAAAGTTGAAAATTTTATATCAAATTACCATCTCAAGTTCAATTTACCATATCAAATACGGTTCTGCATAAAATTTTGTGGGGGGGGGGGGGGGGGACGGTAATCAGCCTTTACATAAGATAAATAACCAGAACCGTCTTGAGTCCGTGACAAGAATATCGATTTTGACCTTTCCCCAAATTATATGCTTCAAATTGTATGAGGACGATTATTATTTACCGGGTATAATTCTCATGTATTATTCTACCACAAATTCGCAGGTATAATTCAACCCAAAATTAATAACATCACGTAATTGGGTATTTCAAAATTGGAAAAAAATAGAAACAAACCTGTACCTGTATGATTTCCTAGGAGTTAAGATTAAAATATGGAGAAGATGAAGAATGAAGAAGAGAAACAAATTCTTGAGAAGTTACAGTTGATTAGGTCATGGTTTTGGGAAAATTAAGGAGCGGTGGATATTTATTTTCGTGGGTGAGTTAGAGGGCGGAATATAGTTTTAGGATAATTAGGTTTTGGGTGGTGATGACTAATGAGCACATTTCCCAAAAGATTAAAAAGGAAAGAGCGGTTTCCAAGTAAATTATGACATCGGGTGGTGTCAAGATTACAAAGAGGTAAAATAATGAGATCGACGCTCTACGAAGGCATCAATAATGAAGTGTCATAATTATAAGCGATTTGTAGTAGTGAACCCACCATGTTTCATCAAGTTTCTTCACATGGAAGTCAATCCCCCCAAAACCCACCATATTACCCTTCAACTCAACCATATTATGAGCCCCAAAACCCACAATACTACCAATCATCTCAATCTCATTACCAACCGTATGATGCCCCACCCCTTGGGCATCATCAAGGTTTTCAAGGGGCATTCCAAAACCCCAATGACCACCAAATGCCCAACTTGGAGTTAGATCAATCGATTCTTCAAATGCAAAAGAGCCAACAAGAAATGACCATCCAAATGAAAAAGGACTAATATGAAATCATGGCCCAAATTCAAAGGGAAAATGAGGCAATTGATGCTAGATTAAATGCTATAGCGGCTAAAACCCTAATGTTTTTAACTCGAACGTCACAACTTGATGAAGGGTGCTCATTTGAGCAAGAGGAGCAACCCAATCATGAAGCCGCCGATGAAGTCCCTTTGAGAAGCGAAACTTGCTATGAAGAACCTCAATTGTCTACCCAAGATGAGACGAATAAGGAAATAACTCTTGATGACGACATTGTTGGTGAAGAATTGGACGAGGTTAGTGAGGTAAATGAGGTGATAGAAGTTGTGAAGTCGTGGGGTGGAAATGATGAACTCAAGTTACCCTTGTGCGAAAATGTGGAAAAGCATCATGAGCCTCTTGCAAGTAAGCGAAGCTTTGGTTTAGAAGAGATTGAAACCGCCGGTAGAAGTTTCAATTCTATCCTTGAAAATGATATGAGGACAAGTGATGTTTTGAGACTTGAAGATGGGGACCCACAACTTGAGGAAGATATGAAGGTGTGCAATAGGAAAATGGGGCCAAAAACGCTTTTTGTGCCTTATTTCAAATATTTGAAGCTTGCTTGTGGTTGGAGACGGTGCTTAGGGAGGAAAAGAACCAAGAGGTCAATAAAACTTATTGGTTGGAAAGACCCCGGAGACCACATGAACCATGACAATGGGTCTTTGGATGACTACTTCTCGCTTCCGACATGGAAGCGATAGCTTGGCTCAGGTACCCAGTGAGCCTTCATGACGATGTGGCTCGTGCCTTTGACTTGCTCCTCCGAGCCCTTGAGGGCTATGGAAGTGAATGAAGAATCCACCATCCTCAGTTTGACGGAGTTCCTCAAGAACCGTCATGTTGTATATTCCTCTTTCCTCTTCTTTTGAGCTTTTGTGTTTGTATTTGTGTGATTTGTTTGTTTCTAGGTTTTGTATGTTGTTTAGAGTTCTTGTCATTTGGACTTTTGATGAGTGATGTGAGGGAGGGATTTTTTATGGAAGTTATTGAGTTTGATTGATAGGTTTGAAGTGAAGATGAAGAATTAGAAAGAGTTGTTGGTGACAGAAGCTTGGAGCTTGGGCAAGGAAGTCGGTTTTTGAGCTTTTCGTAAGCTTTTGGGGACGGGATCTTGGATCCCGATGTAGTACTTGTCATTTGGGTGGAATGTTATTAATGAATGAAAGCTTTTTGGCTTGGGAAACATGCCATCCCGACCGTGTTCATTACCATCACGACCGGGACGAAGTGAGCAACAAATCAGGGGGTACTGACATGCCTTCCCGAGCGGGAGCAATGTCTTCCTGAGCGGGATGAGGTCTTCCCAACCGTGATAGGGCCGTCACAACTGGGAAGGACCCCAACCAGCCTCTTTCGCCTTCTTTTCTTCATTTAAGCCCCACCCCAGCGCTTTATACCCCCACCCAACCACCCTCCATCTCATCTTCTCATCACTGTACACCGAGTTTAACCTTAAATCCCGACCTCATCTCACCAATGCAAGCACGATACTTCAACCATTACCGCTACATTTAGGAATATGAGGAATATCGATGACAAAGACGAGCAAAGTGTCGAGAATGATCATTGAGACGATGGAGATTGTTGTGTTGCTAACCGTTTGGTAGGCACGACTCTCTTTTCTTTTCCGTCTTTTATTTGCTTAGTCTTTCTTTGTTTATTCCCCTTCCTTTTATGCATTTGGTGTCATGGTGGCCCCCGGGGCCTTTGTGGTTATTGCTCCCGATTCTCGATGACGTGACTACATCGAGAATCCATTGAAAATTCAAATTGTCAAGTTGTTTTCACTTTTTTTTTACTTTTGCTAGAATTTAGTCGGATTCGGGCGGAATCAGGGCTAGGTGACTTGATTACACCTAGCCCTCCCCTCCCATTTCCTTTTATTTCCTTCTTTTTATTTCTTCCCCCATCCATATCTTTTCTCGTCTCGGCCCTTGGTGACTTGATTACACCCCGGCCCGACACATTCTACCCTTTCTTCACTTTCATTTTTGATTTTTAGTTTTATATATTTTCTGTTTTTCTCTTCTTTTTAGTGTCTCCACACACTACCGATCGAGCATGAGGACATTGCTCGGTTTAAGTGTGGGGGAGCGATATCCTAGTCTAGTTTAGTTTTATTTTTGTAGTTTTTTTCGAAAAATCTTAAAAATTCCTAAAAAATGGAAAATTTTCATAAAAACCAAAAAGATTTTCTTTTGTGTCTTTTTCTTTTGTGTCTTTGTGTCGTATATTTGTTGTGTTGTGTGTTTTGCTCCCCCGAATTCCTTGTAGGTTGCGTGATCGTCGATAAGTTTCGGAAAGCTCTTAACATCCAGTATTATCCTTCTATCTCTTTCTCCTTTTTCCTTTTTTTGGAGTTTGGAGGATGTTTTGTGATGGTGTATGCTCGGGTGGAGCTTTTTGGGGTTTGTGGTTGATGTGGTTGCTTGTTTGGAAGTTTCGGGGTGCATGGTGTTTGTTTATTTCATTGTGCGTTTGTTTTATTTTGTTTTGTTTTGTTTTGTTTGTCTCGTTTTCATTCGTCTTTGTTTTGTCATGTGTAGTTTGGGTCTAGTGTAGAAAATGTTTTCGAAAACCCGGTTTTGAGGCTAGTGCGCAAGTGTTTACTTTCCCTTCCTAGTGATATGAATCGATTCTTGGATTTTAGTCTAGTAGAATGACTTTAAATCAATAGTTTCGTTGGTTTCTTACCTTGAGTCCACCTAGTCTACTAGAGATTTACTGTGGGATTTGCATTTTGACCACTTTGACCATCCATGGAGTAAAAAGGCCTTGGTTCCCGAGTCCCGTCTCTTAGGTGACCATGTTCGAAATTGTTTGATCAGTCCAAGTTTCCACCTTTTTGTGGGTTTGAAGGGAAAGCGCGCTCCCGACATACCCATTTCCCTACCTTCTACACATTTCCACAAATAAGTTGCATTTTGTCGAGGTTTCTATACTTGGTTATGATGAATGCCTACAAAACAAAATTTAGCCAAAAAGGCAAACCAAGGCAAAAAGAAAGAAAAATAAAGAAAAGAAAGGAAAGAAGAAGAAAAAAGAAAAAGGCACAACAAATAAAAAACAAAATACAAAAGAAGAAAAAGAAATGGCATAGAAAATCAAAAGCAAAATACAAAAGAAAGATGCCAAGAAAATCGTTTCACAAAAAGTTCTTATCCCCTCAAAAATAAGCCTTTTACCAATTGTTATCGTGAAGAGCCTACCAAAGGACCGAGTCCCTAGGATGGATGATAGGGGTAATGGTCGGTATTCCCTCACTTTGCAACCATATCCACCTTTTTACTTGGACTAGTTGAGCTATTTTTAAGCATGGGACGACCCTCTTGGCTTATCGCTAAGGGGGGAGGGGTTTCACTTACCTACAGTGTCGACTAACTCCGTCGTTCATCGTTTTTCCATCCCGCCTATCGTTCCGTAGTACGTTCTTAGAAGGTTAGGAGGAACTAGGTAAGTTACAACGTTTTTATTGCTTTGTTGTCATACTATTAGGGTTTTGTCCATATCGATTTGTGTTATTAGCTTGGGAACGTTGTCACCTGCCTTGAGTCCTTAACTGGTGCTTCTTTCACCGCTTTGTTGAGGGAAGCGGTATTTGTTTCTTTTTGGATGCAACTGATTGTCTGTTTGTCAGTTTGTTTGTTTGTTTGTGTGTTTGTTTGTTTGTTTGTTTGTTTGTTTGTTTGTTTGTGTGTTTTCGTGTTCGGTTGTATCCATAGTTTTGTTGCAGGACCTCCCTTGCCTTGCGGAGAGCACTTATCCTCTAAGTGTTCTCGCGTGAGATGAAAGGGCGTAGGGTGCGCTAATACCCGCTCGGCTAGTATTTTAGTTTTTTATTAGTTTATTAGTTAGTTCGTGCTTACTCGAGGGCGAGTAAGGGTTAAGTGTGGGGGAGTTGATAAGTGTGTTTTTTAGTGCTTATTCCTTGTGTTTGGTTTCGCTTTCTCTTGTGGAATCGCTCTTTAGAGCGGTTTCGAGGTACTTACGCTTCTTCTAGCTTGTTTTAGGTTCCTAATGCCTATCTTGGAGAAATGGAATGATTCCGACTCGTTTCCGATGCATATGGAGCCAATGAAGAGAAGCAACGATGATTCAGTGACTTAGACTCGATCCCGAGTCCCTTGGAGCCCATTCCCGAGCACCGAGAGTCAATAAGAAGCCTAGGAAAAGCAAGTAGGGACCTACGTGACCGTATTTGAAGCCTACATGGCCTTCCCGACCGTGACCATGACAATCACAGTCGGGACGAAGTGTGCCAACTTTCAGGAGCCTCTGGAGCCCCTTCCCGACCGAGAGCATATCCTTCCCGACCGGGATCAGCCCTTCCCGACCGGGATCATCACCTTCCCGGCCGGGAAGAGCCCAGTTAATCCTCCGCTTCGACGCTTCAATTCCTTCACTCGTGAAACCCTATATACCCCCTCTTGTATTGTTTTAAGCACCCTACATCATTCAAAACCCTAGATAGAGAATTCTTATCATTAGCTTAGTTTTTCATTAATCTTTTCTTAATCTTTTCTTAATCTTTGCAATAACTCTTGTATTATTGGGATTCTTGAAGACTCTACCAATCTTGACAACATTGGTGGAGAATTTTGGGTTTTCTTTATATACAAGTTTTCTTCGTTTCATCTCCTTGTTAGTGTGGTATAATCTTTCTCTTCTCTTGTCTTTTAATCTTTGATTGTTAGTAAAGTTTCATTTTTTATCTTTTGTTCATTGTTCATCTTTGTTGTTCTTCATTATGAATGTTTTAGTTCTTATGTTGATGTTTTCTCTTGTTTGTGTTAGTTTTAGTTTGAATAAGTGTGAGTAGATTCTTGTGGGGTTAGTAGGGGGATTAGGTGTTGATTATGGTTGATTAGGGATTGATTGTGGGTAAAGGTTGAATCTTTGTTGCTAGTCACTTGTCTTGCATGCCATGTGTTTGATGAAATGCTTGTTAGAGTAGTAGTGGCCAATGCTTCTCTTGCTTGTTTCCTCCTTCTCATTATATGCATTATTGGTGGTTGAACTCTCTTGTTTTGGGTAGCATCTTACTTGAGTTTTCGGGTTTGTTTTTGACGCGAGAGCGCGGACTTACCTTAGTGACTAGGTGAAACCTACACCTTCGGTTTCCCCACTAGCCTTATACACCTATGAACCCGACCTAACCGTACTCTTCCCCTTATTGATTTCTTCGTCTTTTTAGCTATGCTTGTTGCTTTAGTTTAGCTTTAATCGAATCATTTAGTTTATGTTATACTTAGCTCATTCATAGTCATGCTTTATTCCCTCTTCATTGTTTTAGTTGTCTATCCTTGTTTCTTATCTTAGTTTGTTTTCTTGCCACCTAGTTATTCAATTCATGTTAATTCTCCTCCATTGTGACCTCGTGACCTAGTCTTGTATTTAGGTAAACCCTTGTCTAGACCCTTTTTCCGTCCCCGTGTATCGACCCGACTTACCCTAGCTACTTAGTTAGGAAAAGTTGGTTATATTTGGTGTCGGGATTCGCGACAAATCCTACCATCAAGCCAACTTATCTTTTGGCTCTCCCACATCTATAGTGGGTGGAAGTTTTTACTCGTTTTTATAGTTTCTTCCTCCCTACTTCTCAATTGTGTGATAAGAGGGTATTTTGTGGAGGGTAGTGGATTGGGCCTTTACCATATGCGCGCTGACCCGACCCGACTCGGCTCGGGCTCGGATTTAGTTTTGGGCTTTTTTGTGTGTGTTGGATAGTCCAGATCAGCTTGGCAGCTGTCTCGATTCATCACCCTTGACAGTCAAATATGACTGTTTACAATATCCATCTCCTTAATTGCTAATTATTGTCATTAATTGCCAGAATTAAGACCCCTCTAAATTCATTTCTTGGCTCCCTCATGTGCACAGATTTGTGTATAAATAGTGTACTTCTATCTACTTCTTAGTACACACAAAATCATACAGCAACAATACAAAGCATATCTCTTCTCTCCTCATCTTCTTCTCTACTTTTCTGGGTTAAGTTTGTGCTATTCCAAAGCTCTCTGCCTCGAGTGGTCGAGTCAGGTAGCTGATGTGTTTACCTTGGAAAACTACCTGCACTAGTCGATAACCACCTCGGTCGAGCCGCAATAGTTTTCAAGTCAGTGGCGGTAACCACGACACAGGATCTTCGATTTCCTTATCCTGTCCTGTTAGTTCAATTCTCTGCTACAGTTCGTTCTGCCCCTGTCCGATTGTCGCCTTTTCGGTCTGCAGCTTCTGCCCATTTGCTGCATGTTGCCTCGTCCATTTGTCCATGTGTTGCCTACTGCCGATTTCTAGTCTCCACTGTCTTGTTTCCTGCTGCTTCGGTTTTTGATAGTACAGTCAAGTTGTTTGCTGCCTTCAATTCGGTTTATGACTGTACTATCCTATTGCCTACTGCCTTCATTTTTTAACAATACAGGCCGGTTGTCTGTTGCCTTCGGTTTCCTTTCTGTTCGATTATCTCTTTGATATCTGTTCTCCTATCCTTCATTGTTACGCTCACTACTTTTTTAACACTTTTTTCGCAACGCAGCTGAGAATATTTGTCCTAAAAGAGTGGAAAACTTCAAAAAAAAAAAAAAAAAAAAACAAAATCACAAGTATTGACATTTCTAATCAACCTAGTTAATAATATCGCATAAACATCACTGTTTGGCTTTCGTTTTCAATGGGCTGGGCCGGTCAAAATAATGTACAAAAATGGCTGAGCCCAAGTATCCATAGAATCATATCCGTCGTAAGATTACAACGACTCGAATAGCATATCACATGTATAAGTAAAAGCTTACGACGAATATTTCCGTCACAAACAAGAATTTCACACAATCACGAGAAAAAAATTGCCCTTTGTTGTTGGAAGTCGAATGGTTCGAATATATACAGGTGTAAAAATTTATAAGCATTAAAAGACTTTTTTTAAAAAAACTACGGAGTAATTGATATGGCAAGAATGAATGACTGAATGAGCATTCACTACTGAATCGATAGAAAAATTTTCATCTCATTCGGCTATCTACAGACCATATTAACTCTTTACCATATCAGCCAGACACTAACTCGAAACTCAAAACAAGTGAATCTAAAATCAAACCAATCATGGCCTATAATTTACTCAAGGTCCCATTAATGCTTCATAGATCACTGTAAGTCGCGAACGGGACAACAGAGAAAGAACCGAGAGGGACAGGCAACACAGAAACCGAGAAGGAACAGTAGGAGTGCTATAAAACCGAAGGCAACTAATTAGCACAAAAACAGTGGACCAACATCAATGTCCAGAAACTGAAGGCAACGATACAGGGACAGAGACCGAAAAGCGACACGGGACAGAAACCGAGGAGCAGTAGGTTCGGGACAGAAATCGTAAAGAGAAAGACCGGAACAGAAACAGAACCGAATCCAGAAAAAAGGGAAAAGTAGTGTCGTGGTAACGTCCACTGACTTGTAAAATATATCGGCACGACACGGTTGGTTATCGTCTACAACGCCGTTAGTTTCCCAAGGTTAACACTAAAGTTCACAAACTCGACCACTCAAGTGTACGAACATTGGAACGAAAAAAAACTGTACCCAGAATTTGGAGGGAAAAACAAACAGTAGAAGTGTGAGAGAAGAAGGGGATTGATTTTTGTGATGAAGAAAGAGTAGCAGGCTACTGCTATATAAAGGCCTAAGGACCGTGCAAGCTGATCCAAAAACGACACAATAATGGGCCATAAATACGAAATTAAGGCCGTTCAACACAATCGTAATAGTCAATCTCCTCATTAACTACTGAACTTGGACAACAGACCAATACTCAAATGAACTTAGACACACACACGAACCCGAGGCCCAAAAGAGTAAAATTCGGGCATAGCCCGCACTGCGGGTGCTCCACCAAAACCCAAACCCGAGCCCGAGCCCGAGCCGGGCCAGGCCGCGCACGCGCGTTCGTGTGTGTCACCAAAGCCCAACCACATCAATCACCCTAAAAGGCCCATAACTCACACAACTAATTAAGGAAGGACAAAAGAGTCTTAAAAAGAACTCTCAAGCCATGAAATCCACCGATGTGGGAGAGAAAGAAAGATAAAAACCAACTTCAACTTTGCTATCGCCTAACAATCCCCCACTGATGGCAAAGGGAAGAAAAAATCTTGGGTAAGGAAGGGTTGGATACATAGACGTTCAATGTCTTACGACTTGAATTGACGTTTTAGTGAGGTGAGGCAACAACTTACTTACAACTAGTGAATATCTTTCGATTTGATTTCCTAATTGATTTTCGGTTGAGACCCCCACAACACATATCATACCTTCAAAATTGGTCATTCCGCAAATTCAAAGTGCAACGCTTTCAAAACCATGCATTTACCTTGGTTCTAGTAAGTGCTCTAGTGAAATTCACACTCTCCACTAGATGGTGAAGAACCCATCACATTTATGTAGGTGGCTTAGTGCTTCTCAACAGCACATCTCATCTAAGCCATTAAGGACATAAGTCCAACCTTTATTTATTCACACAATCCATCAAGTGCGTCTCAAAGCACCACCAAAACTGGCTATGGATCATGTATCGCCATAGGAATGTAAGCTTTGAGCCCATCAAGATTCATACTCTAATCTTCACTTAAGGATCTCAGCCCCATTCCCCTCGACGAATCGAGAACTACTCTTCTCGGTAATCCTTTTGTGAAAGGATCTGCAAGATTGCGTTCAGACCTCACATAGTCTGTTGCAATCACTCCATTTTTCAGGAATTGTTTCACCACAGCATGCCTAATCCGGATATGTCTTTTATTATCATTGTAGACATCATTCTTAGCAATGCCGATGACTGCTTGACAATCACAGTGTAAGGAGACTGGTGCAACCTGTCCCCCCCACACTGGTATGTCAGCTAGTAAGTTTCTCAACCAATCTGCTTCTTGACTAGCCAGCTCAAGAGCAATGAACTCGGACTCCATGGTGGAAGTTGCTATACAAGTCTGTTTCGCAGACCTCCACGATATAGCTCCTCCTCCCAGGGTGAACACATAACCACTTGTAGAACTTGTTTCATCATTTCCTTTAATCCAATTCGCATCAGTAAATCCCTCTAACACAGCAGGATATTTACCGAAATGTAGACTTGAATTAATTGTCCCTTTCAAGTATCTTAGTAAACGTTGAAGAGCACTCCAATGTTCATTATTAGGGTTATGTGTATACCGACTTAGCCTACTAACAACATAAGCAATGTCAGGTCAAGTACAGTTCATGAGAAACATCACACTTCCTATAATTTTAGCATACCCTTTTTGGGATACACTATCACCCAAGTTTTTACGCAGAGGAATACTAGCATCATAAGGAGTTCTAGCAGATGTAACATCAAAACTATCAAATTTCTTCAACACTTTCTCAACATAATGAGATTGACTTAAGGATATTCCAGATGAGTTTCTGATCAATTTGACTCCAAGAATAACATCAGATTCTCCTAAGTCTTTCATCTCAAACCGTGACGAAAGAAATTGTTGGTTGAATAACATCAGCTTCTCCTAAGTCTTTCATCTCAAACCGTGACGAAATAAATTGTTTGGTTTTATTTACAACAAATAAATTACTACCAAGAATTAACATGTCATCAACATATAGGCAAATAATCACACAGTCTGATCCAAACATTTTGGAGTACACACATGAATCAGAATTGTTAGTTATGTAGCCATCCTCACTCAAAGTGTTGTGAAATTTCTCATACCACTGTTTAGGTGCTTGTTTTAGACCATATAGTGATTTTCTCAGTTTACACACCTTACTCTCTTGACCCTTTACCACAAACCCCTCAGGTTGTGACATATAGATCTCTTCTTTAAGGTCACCATTCAAGAAAGCAATTTTAACATCCATTTGACGAACAACAAGATCATGAATAGCAGCCAGAGCTATAAGAGTTCTAATGGTGGAAATCTTAGTCACAGGTGAGTAAGCATCAAAATAATCAATATCTTTCCTTTGTGTAAATCCTCTCACCACAAGTCTAGCTTTGAATCTTTCTATTGTACCGTCAGGTCTCAGTTTCCTTTTGAAAATCCATTTACTACTAATGGGTTTACTATCCTTAGTAAATCGGTTAATTCCCAGGTCTGGTTAAATGCAATAAAATCTAACTCATTTTTAATATCTTTTCCCAAAAAAAAATAACATCTATGGATCTCATAGCTTAATCATACGTTTTTGGGTAATCTTCTATTAAATAAGCAGAAACGAATTCAAAGCAAGCACAATCACCATAAGCATTTTCGGTTAAGAACGTTGTGATAAAATCATCTTCGAAATTCTTTTCAATTCTAGGCCTTCTACTCCTTCTAGGTTCACTAGCATGATCATCAATAATACTACTACTAGCATGCATAGATCTATCAACAAGATTAACAGGCACATCAGACAAATCATGAGGTGAATCAATAACTTTCTTTAAAGGAAAAACATGGTCAAAGAACTCGGCATCTCTTGCCTCAGAAATAGAACGATCATTCAATCACATGAATCTATAAGCAGCACTGTTTTGAGCATAACCAATGAAAATGCAATCATACGTCTTAGGTCCTATGGTAGGCGTCTTAAAACTCGGTAAACCAACTTTAGCTAAACACCCCCACACTTTAAGAAAGCTTAAGTTAGGGGCATAACCCTTCCAAAATTCATAGGGTGTCTTGTCTAATTTCTTATGAGGTACCCTGTTAAGAATATGACAAGCTGAGAGCACAGCTTCCCCCCACATATCGTCAGAAAGGCCAGAACTTAAAAGAATAACATTCACCATTTCTTTTAAAGTCCTGTTTTGCTACTCCATTGGACTGAGGTTGGTAAGGTGGACTAGTCTCGTGAATTAATCCATTTTTCTCGCAAACATCTACTAAGTAATTAGAGCTATATTCACCACTTCTATCAGACCTAACACTTTTAATCTTTTGGTCAAGTTGATTTTCTACCTCAACTTTGTATTTAATAAACATCTCTTCAGCTTCACTTTTATTCTTAAGTAAATACACTTTAGTGTACCTTGAGTAATCATCAATAAAAGTGACATAATAAAATTTACCTCCTCTACTCATAGTACTCTTGAAGTCAGCTAGGTCGGTGTGAATTAACTCGAGAAGACTCGTATGTCTAGTTTTAATTGGTTTACTAGGCTTCTTAGTAAACTTAGCTACTACACAACTAGGACATTTAGTGAAGATTTCGGTGGTTAAAGAAGGAATAAGCGACATTGCTTTCAATTTTTTAACCGATTCATAATTCACGTGACCTAATCTAGCATGCCAAACATCAATAGACTCAGCGATATAAGCAGAAGCAGAAGAATTATTAGTAAAAGCAGAAGAGTCAATGTAACACCCTCATTTACATAGGAGCCTTACCAGACATTCCCAAGTAAATAAGGACGTTCCCATCTCGGTTCCCGAGGTAGTAGATCATTACAATACAATATGGAATGCCAAACCGACCACATGATTTAAACATTACAAGTCATTAACTATTACAACTCTGGTTATACAGCGGAAGCTACACCTTCTATAAAAATGGGAATGCCTATGCATTCACCCGTACTACGTCTGGACTCATAAGTCGCGCTCACCCCAATGTCGTACATGTATCCCAGCATCCAAACACATCATAATATACATAACCTGCATTATAGACTGCTCCCCAATTGTTGGGAAATATCAATCGGATCATCACAGACACGTCAGACATACACACCAAGTCAGTTTACGATGACATTAAATAACATTAGTACAACCAAAATCACAACCATAAGTATCAGTATCATCATCATCATCATTTCTATTATCTATCACGACCGCAGTCATGCCCTGTCAGTCCGAGTGTGCACACCCCTCCTAGGCTCTCCTAGGAGGAAACATCAGGGAAGGTCCCGAGATCAACCGGGCCTAGCTAGCTTCTCTCAATCGGCACACAACCGCAATTTCAATAGGCACACAGCCGCAATCTCAATAGGCATATAGGCCCAATCTCAATATCACCATTATACCATTATATATCATGCAACATGCATACATACAACATAAATTGAGTAAGGATAACCTTACCTAGTTAGCACGTCACCATCACGCCGGTAGTACAATTCACAACAGAGATTATACGATGTCCGATCCTAAAAACAATATTATATATTATAATTAATATCGACCCGAGCGCGACTTATGAGTCCAGACGTAGTACGGGTGAATGCATAGGCATTCCCGTTTTTATAGAAGGTGTAGCTTCCGCTGTATAACCAGAGTTGTAATAGTTAATGACTTGTAATGTTTAAATCATGTGGTCGGTTTGGCATTCCATATTGTATTGTAATGATCTACTACCTCGGGAACCGAGATGGGAACGTCCTTATTTACTTGGGAATGTCTGGTAAGGCTCCTACGTAAATGGGGGTTTACAAAGTGGTATCAGAGCGAACAATCCTGGAGCCTAAATAAATGAATCTAAGAAAATAAAATGAACCCCGTTGATGACCATCAGTAGCCCCTCTAAAACTCGGTTGAGGAGACGTCCTTATACCACCTTTGGCCCTCCTGGTCTTGACCCGGTAACCGCGTGTGAGAAATGAGATGGGGTATAATAGAAAGGGATACGTTGTGATGCAATGATTGTTTTGTGATGACTGCCTATGATAACTTATTGCTCGGTTTGATACGTATGATGTTGTGAGCAACATAAGTTGAGGTGTGACTTGTATGTAATTACGGTGTTAGCATGGTATAATCATTAGTACGGGGCGATATGAGCTATATGTTACAGTAGGTAGGATCAAGGTATGTTTCGATAATTCTTGTGTGGGAGAACGGTCATAGTCAGGGTTAGGTAGTAATGTAGGATACATCAACTGGGTGTTAGGACGTAGTAGTGTCGTAAGCGATAAACGAGTTTAGTTAGTCGAGTTGTGGTAATCTGTGTCTATCTAATCGAAATGATATATTGCAGTCATCTCACGTTACTATAAATGAGGTTGATACCTGGTGATGGTAGTGTATCGTAATATGTCAAAAGGATTAATAACTTACGTAGTTTAAGCGCAAGTTAATGTGAATGTTTGTCCAAAGTACCGGGATACTTTTGTTTCGTTTCGATTATTATATGCTTCTTGCCAATGTAATGTACAAGCTGCTTTCATGTTAACTAGGACCGATAACTAGGTTTAATGGAGTCGTGACGTGTTAATGGAGCTTTATTTGTCGCATGTTGTAGACAACCACATTTGGCCGCTCGGTGTCTATAGCAGTTTCCAAAAAACAACCGATGATGATCGGACGTAAACATGACTTAATACGCTCGATTTTGGACTCGGAATCAATAGTATATGGCGCGAGCTTTTAGCAGAGCAAAAGTCTTACCAAACCGACCTCAAATTCAGGCCCAGTGGGTTGTTTGCAGTCAAATAAGACTAATTTGGGTTAAAACTGTCACAAAGGGCAAAACTGTCTTTTAGCGACCGGGTGAAACCCCGGTCAAAGGCGTTTTCGAGACATAAAATCTGTCACGTAGCTTTCGGAAATCCGATTTGAAGTCAAATACCACAGAAAATCAGCCATGGAGAAGAATTAAGCAACTAGAACTCTCCCTTAAAGATAAAACTCGATCTCTAAAAGAGATTCCTACCCGGCTCAGACCCACTCGATCGAGTGGACCGGCCCACTCGGTCGAGTAAGCTCGTAAAACACGCCAAAACCGGCGTTAGACCGGGCACTCGATCGAGTACTATGCACTACTCGATCGAGTGACCCCTTTTCCAGCTAGAACCAGATTCCTTTTCTATCCAAGATCAGAATCGTACTCCACCTAAACCGGGTGCTTTCTTCTTATCCAAGCAATCTTTTCCTATCCAAAAACTAAGTACCTTTCCTCGCCAAAGCCGGAAACCTCTCCTATAAATACACCCCCTTGCACACATACAATTCTCAACAATTCACAACAATACACAACCAAAATTTCAACAATCCTAGGCAGATTATACGCATCCAATCCCGATTTTTCCTCTAGAAATCCTTTGGGAAACCCGATAGCAAAACTCATCAAATCTTTTCCCAATTATACACACCATAACTCTCCTATATACATCTTAACGCTCTCGTGCCTAGGCCGCTACTACGAGTCTGTTTTCGAGATAATTAAGCATGTAGGTTGAGGGTGTTACAAATCCCGCTTTCTCCTTTTCTCTCTTTCTTTTTTTTTCGTCCTTCTCGTCCGTCTGTCTTGTGTCGTCGTAGTCACATTTTTTTATTTCTTTTTCTTTTCTCGTTTCTAATACCGATATTATCGCAACAACTATCTAATTTTTACAAAGCGATCATTTTTAAAATACGATACTGACTCTATAGTCGAATATCGTGTCTAAAAGAATTAAATCAAACTCGTTGATGCTAAGATAATCGTCACATAGTCTTAGAAGACAAAATACGACGATTTCGACGCGAAGAGAATCTATTTCATCTCAGTTCGATTTTCAAATAATTTATAAACATTTTTTCTAAAAATCACTCTGAATATTTGATATTGATTCCATAATCGGGTGTCGAATATAACGAGTATCGAAAATTTAAGTCGAGTATAAATCACATTATATTTTTACGCGACTTAGCAAAATTATCAGTTTTTTAAAGAGTAATTTCGAAATAAAAAAAAAAACGAACCATAGTTAGTATAGGGGGCACTTGATTGAGTGCCTAGCCCACTCGATCGAGTGGCACCCCAAAAAACCGGGCAGAAACTTTTTTGAGGACTACTTAGTCGAGTCCTCCCTATGACTTGATCGAGTGGCTCCTGGTTTATCAAAACCTTGAGTCTTTCAACATATTTCGAGCCTCGATAAAATTCTTTCAACGACTTCGGTCAACGCGTGTCAAGTCTATCACGCGATTCATCTTTTCAAAACCATGCATCGAATCATATTTACATTGTTTATTCAATTTACAAACTGTTATTATCGTGACTAACTCGTTTGCTCTTGTCTTACGTCTAATTTTCGTTGTTTGTATTATTATACTAAAACAGACCTCGCATGCTAAATATAACTTCGACATAAATTCAAAGATGCATTAAATTGACGTAGCAACTTGTTCAAATCTTCGCATGCTTAGTCAAAATTTTGTTTGCATATCATTCAATCGAATTACTAACGCGCGTATTCAAAAGTCAAACGATATCTTAGTACAGGCTGCTAAGTGCGGGCGGGGTTGGGTGTTCTTTGTGAACTTCCCAACACGTACCCTCACCCCTTACTCAGAACCTCAGTTTCCGGATGTCCAAAACCATTGGCACACGAGAGTCATTCAATACACGGTAACCGATAATGTTGGTATCGGTATCGTAATGCAAAGAGACGAACCCAATAAACTATGAGATCCGAATGGGCCGTACTTTGTGCACGGCCCACTAAGATATAGAGTGGGTTCGAACGGGCCCGAACTCCCACAAAGTTCGGTGGCGACTCCTATTTTGATTTAAATTTCAATTCGAGATCCATCTCACATGAGATTCATTCGCCTCCCCAAACCCGCGCGTGGCCGCGTCAGGGTGGACCTATGTCATGTCCACAATTTGGCGACTCCACTGGGGATACCTTATGTACCACTTGTCATCGGGATTCTCAGGGTGAGACTCGAAAAGAAATCGTTCGAGTAGTAATGTACGCGTTTTAGTTCGATGGTTCATGCATAACCCAAATCTTTCCCGGGCCGGTTACTTGTGACCGACATCCCACTATACCACGGTGCATTCCTAAATGGGTGCGATAAAGACTTCTATGGCCGAACTCGTATTGGTTTCGCGGCATGTTCTAAGACCAATTCGGCTTAGGAAGTCCGTCCTGATTTACGAGAAAGCCGTCGTTGGTTATATACACCCGATGTCGACAGACCGAGACTTAGTTTAAAGCATACATGCTGTCGTCATATTGCTTATTTGACTACGTGCAACTTGGTTTCCGTGTCATTTTTCAAAAACCGTCATTTCAAAAAATGCATCTTTTCAAAAAAAATATCTAATTTTCAAAAACTCGAAAATGCTGCCGAAATTTAGACTTAAGATTTGACTCAAAACAAGCTTATTTTCTTGCTGTCCATTTCAATATTTGAATTTCTGATCCCTATTCGATTTTCGAATTTTCAAGATTCCATTCAAATCTTCAAAATTCCATTTCGATTTTCAAATCTTCAAAATTCCATTTCGATTTTTCGAATTTTCAAAATTCCATTTCGATTTTCAATTCTCCGAGGTTCCATAAAAAATTTCAAATCTTCGAGATGCCATTTTCAAATTTTCGGGATCCCGTTTTTGATTTTCAAATTTTTCGGAAACATTTTTCGATATTCAAATTTCAAAATTCCAAATATTCAACTTTTCAAAATCCCGGAACGCTACCGAAATTTCGACTAACGATTTGACTCAAAATAGCCTATTTTTAGCAGGTATGAAACCCATTTCAAATATCAAAATTTTTCGAACTTTTAAAAACTTCGGGCCCGACGGCATTTTCTCCAATTTCAAATGTCGGGACCGTTTTCCGATTTTCTCAGAATTTAATCCTTTACAAAAAAACCTTCCTTATTTTAGGAAGTCGACCCTTTCAAAACCTTCCTTATTATAGGACCTACCGTTATCCGTGTGTCGGGTCTTTTCATAATTTGTCGAAGGTTTGTAGCGTCGAAACTCCGTCGGTCCTACATCACAGGTTTCTTTCCCATCCTAGTCCGCCTTATCCTAAAGGCATAACCAACCAACACGAGTCATACACTCGTAAATGGAAGGTTCGTCTAGACACTTGAGTCCTAACTAGAAAGTCTCATGCGATCTTTCCCTCTAACAGGACGGTCCCGACGACCTTTCCTAAGGGAATTTCGTCCACCTTTCAATTTGTTAGTCGAGTCATCCTAATTCAAAAATCCTTTAACTTAAGAGTCTACCCTAATCACAGGATCATTCTTATTTAACTCAAGTCAAGGGTCTCTAGCGCCGAAACTCTGATGATCTTACATCGCAAGTTTCTTCCCTTACCCCGTCTGCCTTTCCTCGAGACCGAGTCAACCTTTTACAAGGCATAGCCCTATAACAAAAGGTTCGTGATCCTTACATCTAAGGGTCACTCGTCCAACACTCGAGTCTTAACAAAGTCTTTGATCCCACTTGGGGGCAACCCTTTAGCAGAGCGATCAATCACGGTTTCTCTAAGGTCATGTCTTACACGTATCTCACGTACCCCACATTCAAGTTACTTAGATGTCACACCATCTGAGTCCTATCAGAGTCTTTAGTCTCACTCGGGGGTTGCCCTCCACCCGAGCAGTCAACCACGGTTACCCTAGAGAGTACCCTACGTCCATCCTATACCGGCGTTCTTATGATGCCTTCTTCGAGTAGTACCTATGCTACGAATACTCGAGCCACCTAGGTTTAGGTCACCATAGTTGGGCCAGGCATGTGACGCAGTCAAACACGGTCGCCCTATTTTCGGTCGAACACTGTCGTTACTTTGTCTAGATCAACGTTCGGGTATCCCGATCCAAGAGTCTTTGTCATCCCATCACCCCGGGCCGTGTCTAGTTTGACTCCCTCTCTTGCATTTGCGCAAAGCCGAGCTTAGGCGAGTTGTGGCACCTGTCGTTCTCTCCAATCAAGGACCTTACCAAAAAAGTAATAACCAACGGAGCATCCGAAAGTCCGGATTTGATTCGAGTCGAAGTCTGAGTCCGAGTCTAGGATACCTTACATCCTCATTTCCAAATCAAAGTCAGTATCAGAGTCATTCGTATTCTGTCCTCTTTTCAAAATTCAATAAAATCAACTTTCAGTATTCTATCTCTACTATATGTTTTCCTTATGTGTTTCCGAGAACGTGATGAACACCATCATACATTGTGAGCACACACACGTGACTATTATAGACACATCTATAATGACTACAGGGAACTGAGACCCGTGTTTTCCTTTACCTGTTCCATGTCTGACATAGAAAGCCACATACCTACCCTTAGCAGGAGCGGTATCGAATCCTATGACAGGTCTAGGTAGTCTCCTAGTTTGGGTTCAAGACGGGAGGCAAGCCCATTTCCCACAATAAACGACCCTCCAATAAGACTACTAATCCCTACCTTAAGAGTTAGTCTGACCAACAGAAAAAAAAAAAAAAAAATGGACAAATAAGATCAAAAGCCCAAGGAAAAAGCAAAAGGCCAAAATAAAAGAGCTGGCCACGACCAAAAAGAACTCTCAACTTCCCTCGACTAGAGTACGGTCAATCCGAATGAAGAATCCCATGACCGTGGCTAAGAGAAAATATTCAAAAACCCCTGACCACGGTTAGCGGTCAACTCGAGTGAAAGTCCCTTGGACGGAGTACGGTCAATTCAAAATTATCAATACCCGTACCATCAAATAGGGAAGGGACAAACAAGTTGGTCAGTTGACACCATACTTAGCCTTCCCACGTTACAACCCTCAAGACCTTCTCAAGATCTAGGCTAAGAGACAGCCCGGAATTTTGAGGATTCAAGCTCCATAGGATATACCCTAACCATTAGGGCCAGACACGGAAATAAGATCCCGAATTATCAAACCTCCCCGATTGAAGTTGTTCGAGTCACTTTTACTCGACTTCCCCTTCCCTACCACCTCACGGTACATTACCCTCGAAGCCTTAGCTCCGCAAAATCAAGCTCCAGATGTCAAAACATCATAGCCACTTACGACCTAGCTCCACATTTCCAAAAACATCCAAACCAGTTACCAGCCCCAAACACGGGAACTCAACCTGTGGTCGGCATAGAACATGCCCAAATAGTTCACACCACCTCTGGGGGCTACCCCGGAGAATGCTCACAGTCAGGATCAACATTCTAACTATTTGTGGACGTTCGTCCGCACCGCCCAGCCTGTGCGGGACTTACCCGGTTTTTCAACGTGTGGCGGCGGCCACCCACGCGGCCCCCTCCCGGTCGGGGGCCGGTCTGATCTCGCGTACGGGGCGATGTGTCAGACCTCGATTCGGATGACGATCTGGACTTGTACTAGACAGGTGCGGGCACCCGTGTTTCCATTTGGAATCGATCGAGTCGTCGTTGTAAATGTTTAAAGGCCGATTTGTTTGGTAAGACGACCTTTTTAGTGAACTGAATTCGTTGCCGATTTGTGGAGTCGCCACCGAGTCAATTAAGGGGACTCGGAAACCGTTCAAGTCAACTTTGATCCCATGCCGGCTCAAAGATGAGTGGCACGGGACCTAAAGATAAAGACTTGTACCCTTAAGCACTCCATTCCTGGAATGTCTCTCATTGCCAATGGTTTCGGACATCCAGAAACCGTCGATTCTGAGTAAGGGGTGAAGGTACGTATTGGGAAGCCAACATCCGATAGATGTCGACACCCAATCCCGCCCGCACTATAGCGGCCTCTACTAATCAATCGGTGGGCTGATATCCTAGTTCTTTTGTTGTGGTGGAAATACTGTAACATCCGTTGTTTTAACCTTATGGCTTTTGCTACGTCGGTTGTTTAAGGACAAGTAAGTTTTGTTGTCAAAGTAGTCGTGTTTACATTCTTTGCATGCGATTTCACGTGACAAGCAAGCCATGAAAAGATGCACGTAGGAGAGTAGAGAGTACTAGTATTATACGTATTAGCAAATCAGTTTTAACGTGATAATACGGATATTAGTCATTCTTGTGGTATATCTTACCTGGTATTCTGCTTAAGATGCGTCGGTTCGGTATTGATAGAGATGCGTCGAACCTAGTAAGGCGAGCACCGGGACTAATACGGAACCCGACCATCACTTTGTTCAGTTTTAGTTGTTTTACATTTTGAATTCCGTGTTAGGTGATTTAGCATGCAATTATAAGGTCATAAAAGCAATAAATCATACGAAAAACTGTAAATGTGAATGTAAGTAAATCACATAGTGAGGAGTTGCACCCTTGGAGTATACACTAAACGGGACTCGATGCATAGATAGTATGAGAACGGGTCTCGGAATTACTCGGGTCTATTTAGTGTATTTTAGTGTTTGCGGTTGAAGTTGGGACGTTACGTATTTTAGTGAGTATTTGTGGGCCTAGTGCCCACATCTAGTGTTGTCGTAGTGCATAATAATAGAAAGTACGAATATGGAAAGTTTTATTTAGATGCCAACCTAATGACGACTCGATCAACAGGCGGATCCTCCTATCTTGACCAGTGACTCCGGCAGAACTCCGTTATCGTTTGACCCTTCCTGCGGCTACTCCGGCAGAGCTTCGTTACTATAGACTGTTTCTGCGGCTAATCTGGCAGGACTTCCTTACTAGACTTGGGCTAGTCGAACACGACCTCGGTATCGAGTGGGGTGCTCGACAGTGAGGAGTAGCGTCGATGTCGCTTTTTTAATCGGAACTACAATCGAGTGGATCGTTTGCCTCGGGTGTCTGAGTGCGAGCCCTTAGCGAGAGTTTAGAAGGAGAAGAGAAGGTTGAGATGTTGTGTCGAAATGAGGGCGTGAAGAGAGGTATTTATAGGTGTTTTCGGCCCTCATCGCTCATATAGGCGCCTGAGTTGAAGCGCACCGAGACTCAGGCGCCTGGGTATAGGCGTGGGGGGACCAGGCGCGTTAGGTGGGGCGGTCGGAGTTTTGAGGATACGGTTTTGATACTTTGCAAAACCGAGAGGGAGGAGTGTGACACTACAAGAAAAACAGTCCCGGGCGTCCACCTAGTGGGCACCGATAATGGACGCTATAAAGGCACGGGCATCCGCAAACAGACGCCAGAAAGCGGAAGCCACGACCGGTCGCCCATTTTTAAAACGGGCGTCCACTATTGGACGCCAAGGGAATTGACAACCGACAGTGGACACCATGGGTGGCGACCGACTGTGGACGCCAGGTGTCCCTGGATGGCGTCCACAGTCGGACTCCATGGTCCTGAAGTTGGCGACCGACTGTGGATGCCATCCAGGGACACCTTGCGTTCACAGTCGGTCGCCATTTTAGCTTCCCCTGGCGTCTGTCATGACGTCCGTTAGTGGACGCTATTTACGTTGTTGCATAACCGTTAACATGCGTTCAATGACTAGCCAAAACCTGCAAAATAAACCACATCCACAACTCTCAACCAACCACAAATGTCGACTATCCACAATACCTCAACCTTATTCACTCTCAGTCAACCAAAACACTTCAACTGTTGACTCATTTATGCTGAAAAAACTTATATAAAAAAGATTTAAGATACGGTTTGAAGGTACACAAATCTAAACTAGTTGGCGAAGATACATAATCCGTAAATAAAGTTACAACAATAACAACAAAAAACAATCAACTAACTAGGAAGCTAGCTGGAACACTAGAGTTACCACCACCCCCGTTAAAGGGGTCTCTGTCGTCTGGAGGGGGTGGGGGATGAGGACCTTGGTTTCATCTCTGAAACATGGCCCGAAAAATGGCCATCTCATCCTGCATCTTCTTTATGTGCTCCGCGTGTTCCCTCAGCTGTTCCTTCATGGCGTCCTTCTCCGGGTCGGGTTGCTGAGATCCGGCCGGCGTGTACTCCATTTGTGTACAGGTGGTGAGACGCAATGTGGGAGGTGTGAAGTTGTAGACACCTACATTTTGACCGCCAGGTGTCTATAGTAGGTCCCACCAAACACCCGATGATGATAGGACGCAAACGTGCTTTAATGGACTCGGATATGGGCTCGAAATCAGGGGCATTTGGTTTAGGCTTATTACGGAGTACAAATCTTTCAAAACCAACCTCAAATCCAGGCCCACTGGGTCGTTTCGAGTCAAATGAGACTAATTTGGGTCGATTCCGACACCGGGGGTAAAACCGTCTTTTTACGACCGAGTCAAAACCCGGTCGAAAAATATTCTCGAGACACACGAGTCAGCCGTGACACTTCACACGGCTGATTCGGTCCCAAACACTGCAAAAATCATCTTCAAATAATATTAAACAAATCCGTTTAAGGATAGAATTCGATCTCAAGTAGGAATTCTATCCGGAAACCGAAACAGTTTACAACCCGAGCTCAGATACTCGGCCAAGACAGCCGAGATATCCCTGTTTCAGCCGAGTTTCTCGGCTTCTTCACCAAGAAACGAGAAGTTTATTCCCTTACGAACTCTCGTATTTCCTATCTAAACCGGTATTTCTTGCCACACAAGCAAGACTACCTCGACTCCTTTAAATAGGACCTCATATTCAACACAAAATACACATGAATCATCTATCAATACACCATAATTATTAGTCATACATATACTCGATATCTAGCAAAAAAAATATTCTCGACATACGTCCGAAGGAATCCCGAAGTAGCTTCAAAAATCCGACGAAACCGACCCGTCCAAACCGGCCGAATCCGACGTCCCACACGACCAAAAATCCGCACCACCCTAACTCGTCCCACATCATCTCGACGCTCCCGTGCCTAAGCCACTGTCCGACGAGCTCCATACCGAGAAAATAAAGCATTAGGTTGAGGGTGTAAATCAAACCCGATTCTCTCTTCTCTCTTCTCCTCCTCCACGTTTTTTTTTATTATTTTCGTCGGTCGTTTTATATTCAATACGGGTCGTTGGTCGCATATTTTCTATTTATTTTAATAATCGATATTACAAAACTATTTTTTATGTAACGTTCTTAAAATACGATACCGATTTTCTAATCGAATATCGTATCTACAAGAACTAAATTAATTAATTTTCGTTGATGCTAATAAAATCACTACCTTTTTTTAAACAAAATTCGATGATTTTAAACGCGGAGAGAATTAACATCTTTTTCGTTCAAATTCTTTTTTTTACGTTTTCGTTCAAAACAAACCTTTTTCAAAACCTTTTTTAAAATCATTCCGACTATTTGATATCGATTTCATAATCGAATATCGAATATGACGAATATCGAAAATATGAATCGAGTATAAATTAATCCATATTTGTACGCGATTTATAAAAATTAACGATTTTTCGACAAATAAAAAAAACCGGCAGCCGACCCGCGCGGCAGCCGGTTCGCCGGTTCTTATTTTTTTATTTCTTCGCTTTTCTATTTTTAATTCTTTTCGAACCTTATATTAAAAGGCAACTTTCGCGACATATTTCGATAAGTACTTTTTTTGACCTCGGTCAACACGTGTTAATCTATCACGTGTCATAAAATCTTTTCTAAAATCATGCATATTATTTATTTACATCTTTATTCGATTTATTCACCGTTACTAACTCGTTTCCTCGTGTTTGCAGCTTTTTATTTGTTTTTATCGTTTTATTAGACTAAAACGAACTCACATGCTAAGATAACTTTGACGTTATTAGTTTAATATGCATTAAACGACTTAGCAACCCATTTTATTTTTCTCACATGCTTAGGAAAATAATGTTTGCATATCATTCAACCGTCGAACTAACCCGTGTACACCAAAAACGAACGATATCCTAGTAAAGGCCGCTAAGTGCGGGCGGGGTTGTGTGTTCTTAGTGAACTTCCCAACACGTACCCTCACCCCTTACTCAAAACCGTGGTTTCCGGATGTCCGAAACCATTGGCAACGAGAGTCATTCAATATACGATTAACCGCTCCAGTCGGCATCGGTATCGAACTGCAAAGGGACGAGCCCAATAAACTCTGACATCGGAAATGGACCGTATTTTGTATACGGCCCACTACGACATAGAGTGGGCTCGAACGGTTCCGAATAACCACAAAATTCGGTGGCGACTCCTACTTCGATTCAAATTTCAATTTGACCATCTCATATGGAGATTCATTCGCCTCCCCAAACCCGCGCGTGGCCGCGTCGGGGTGAACCTATGTCATGTCCACAATTTGGCGACTCCGCTGGGGATCAACTGATGAGTCACTTACCATCGGCATCCCTAGGGTGAGACTCGAAAAGAAATCGTTCGAATAGTAATGTACACGCTTTAGTTCAATGGGCCATGCATAACCTAATCTTTCCCGGGCCGGTTACTTGTGACCGACGTCCCACTATACCACGGTGCGTTCCTACTTGGACCCACTAAAGACTTCGATGGCAGAACTCGCATTGGTTTTACGGTAGGTTCTTAGACCAACTCGACTTAGGAAGACCGTCCTGATTTACGAGAAAGCTATCGTCGTTGGTATAGACCCTATTAGACCGACCGAGACTTAGACTAAGAGCATACATGGTGTCGTTATACTGTTTCCGTGACTACATGCTACTTGGTCCGTGTCTCATCCTTTTTTTTTTCAAAAAACCGAGTTTTCAAAAAAACTTGCATCTTTTTCGGAAACCATCCATTTTTTCAAAACCCGGAAAGCTACCGAATTTAGGACTTATGATTTTGACTCAAAATAGCCTATTTTCTAGCCGGTATACTGTCCGAACCATTTCAAAACAAAAAAATTTCAAAATCTCGGCCCGATAAACCTTTTTTTTCGATTTTCAAAAAAGATCGGGCCGTCCAACCCGACTTTGCTCGGTTTTCAAATTCAAATCCTCTTTTCAAACCTTCTTCTTCTTAGGACTTCCCGTATTTAGCAGTGTCGGGTCTTGTCATAAGTAGCAAGAGTCTATAGCGTCGAAACTCCGTCGATCTTACATCACGGGTTTCCACCCCATCCCAAGTCCGCCTTATTAGTCAAGGCACGGCCCACCTACGTAGGACAAACTCCTACAAAGGGAAGCCCTCTTACACAATCGAGTCCAAAGTCTGGGGACTAGCTCACACGTAGGTCTTTCTTCACACGGGACTAGGACCACTCTGCCGAAATCCTAAAGAAAGCCCACCGTCCATGAGTCACCCGTCTAGGAGTCGGTTTTTAGTCCGTTTCCGAGTCTAGTCGTTTTTCTCGGGATGCACCTTTCGATCTGGGTTCGATTTTGATTACACGGTGTTCTTACAGACAGGCCACCTCACACCCGAACCATGACTAAGGACGCTATTGATCAACTGAGCACCTCGTTGGCCAAGATCCAAGAGCAACTTGACCGAATTAGGGGTGATCAGATCGCCTTTGTTACCCGGGTTAGCGCCATCGAACAGGACAAGCCCAAGGACGGAGATGAAGCTCATGGGCCATTAGCCGAATTGACTAGCGCAGTCCTCAAACTGCAAGAGCAGGTCCATTTGTCGACCCACAACTCGATCCATACGGAGAATGCTCGAACCTATTCTCCCTTGACCGACCAATTGCCTGCCAATCTCAATTTGACAGGCCTCCCGATGTTCGACGGAGCAGAAGACCCGGTATTACATATCCGGGCCTTCAAAGAGTTTATGGCCCTAAAAAGAGTCAAGTCAGACATGTTCAAGCATCTGTTTGCCTCCTCGCTAGAGAAGCATCCGAAAGCCTGGTTCTATAGGCTCGATTCCAAGAAATACAAGTCTTGGGACGACGTAGCAACGGAATTCGCCCGGAACTACGTCGACAATGCGGAGATCCAAACCACGATGCGCACCCTGGAAGAAATGGCCCAGGAACCAAAGGAAGGATTTACAAAGTACCTTCAACGCTGGAGGGCTGAAAGTGTCAAACTGGTCGATAAGCCCAGTGAAAAAGTCCTAGTTGAAGCCTTTGTCAAGAATCTCCTGCCCGCCTACCGGATCCATCTCCTGTACGCCATCATACCTAGCTTCGCGGTCCTAACCGAAATGGGAACGAGAATCGAGGATGATCTAAGGATGGAAAGCCTCACTAAGGCCTCCACCAAGGGATACCAAGGGGCCAGCTCATCAACAAGCAAGCCCACATCCGCCGCTACTACTCGTAGCATTTTTGACGAGGTAAATCTACTTGATAACCCGTCCAAGAAGAATGCGCCACCCCGAGTGTTCACCGACATAGGTACTACCTATGCGAATGCCTTACAAAGGCTCTCATCAAAAGGCCTCATCGCCCCGATAGGCCCAACACTTGATCCTCCAGTTGAGCGTCGCTCCAAATTCTACGATGCGCAAGCCTACTGCAAATACCATCAGGGTAAGGGACATGATACCGAGAAATGCTGGAAGCTAAAGCATCTTATCCAGGATCTCATCGAAAGCGGGAAAATCCCCCTGCCGGGAGGTAAGCCCAACAACAAAGACAACCCGTTGGCCACCCACGCTATCTTCTCCGGGGAAGTCATAGACTGCTCACATCTTATTTCCCCGTTTATCCCGCAAATCAACGGGATCTGGTGTGACGATGAAGACGACGTCTATCTCACTAAGGGAGAAACCGTCCCTATCACGCCCGAAGAGATCCAGAAGGTTAAGTCCAAGGCCTTAACCAGCAGTCACGCCCTCATCATCACCGGAAGAGCCGCCAACTACTGAAAAGGCTCTGGTAAAGCAGCTGAGCAAGACTCGAGTTGACCTCTCTATATGGCAACTCCTAGTTAGCTCACAAGAGCATCGAGAGGCACTCACTAAGGCCCTCGATCAAGTCAAGATCGACTCTATGGCTACTCCAGCTGAAATGGTAGCCACGGTTCTGCCCCACCTAAAGGGGAAAGCTAAAGAAGAAGGCCCACTCATCACCTTCTCCAATGCTGATCTGCCATCATTTGGGCCAACCCACAACGTGGCTCTCTACATCACGGAAATCTGCCGTGGAAAATATCTGCCCATGATCCTTATTGACGACGGGTCCGCAGTCAACGTCCTCCCCTTAAGGACCGCCAAAGCCCTCGGTATCACCGAGGCCGACTACGTTCCTACAACTCAAACTATTCAGGCTTTCGATGGAAGTCCAAAGTCCGTAGCCGGGGCCGTAAAACTCACTATCATAACAGGCCCAATAGAGAAAGAGCTGGAATTTCAAGTGATTGACGTGACCTCTTCCTTTAACCTTCTTCTAGGAAGACCCTGGATCCAGTCGACCAGGGCTGTGTCCTCTACTCTGCATCGGAAAATCAAGCTACCTTTGCACGATACCGTCATCACTCTAGAAGCCACACCTATGACTGTGGCCAACTGCAACACCTCGGGCCGCAGCGATCTTTGGGGGTTCGACTTCATAGGGGCCATCGAAGAAGAATACCTTTTCCGACCCTACTTTACGGTTAGCATGGACCGGATGTTACAAAATCTGGGCTTTCTACTAGGGGTCACATCAAGGCCCGATCTCCCTGCAGGAAAAATCCTTGAAGTCCTTGACAACGGGAGAATTCAAGCCGGTCTGGGCTATACCCTGACCCCTGAAAATATGGGCCAAACCGGAACCGGTAAAGTCATCTTCGTCACGCCGGTGTTCGAATCCATCCAAACGGGCCTATACCGGCCCCCAACTACACGCCCTGGGACCCACTTGGCCCAGGTCTGCAACTACATACCCGACGACATCTTCGCCCTCGTCCAGTCCGAAGATGCTAAGAATGCTGAGCCCGCACTGGGGCTACTTTTTGGGGAGGAGCTCGCGACCCCGACGGCGAAGGAGGAGCTAGTCAGCCTCATTCTCCGCAGCCGCACCTTCGATCCATCCAAACTGATCTCGGATGTTGGATCCGGGACAGGTAAGAGAGCCTGGAGAAAGACTGCCAAGTGGACTGACAGTCAGGGAAGGACTTTCAAGCTGATCATAGGGGAAGGAGAAATGCCAGAATCTGAGTCTGAGTCTGAGTCTGAGTCCGAGTCAGAGTCTGAGATCGAGTCTAGTGAGTCCGGTGCTATGGTCAGTCCTGTAACTCCCCCTCTCCCTTTAGCTTTTCCTGGTGCTTCGGGGTCTGTCCCGGGCACCCTACCTATCCCGCCACTGACTAGCGATCAGATGGCAGCTCTTTTCGAGCTTTTCTCCCAATTCATGAATAATAACAACCGTTCTTCTTACGACTTGTCTCATTTTGAAAATTTCCTAAATTTTCAAAATATCCTGTGCAATGACATTGAGAAACCCGACGAACAGGTATCCTTACCTCCGCATCTGATCGAGCAACTAGAGCAAAGGGAATCCCGCAATCCGGTAATCGAAGAAACCGAATCCATCAACGTGGGAACAACCTTAGAGCCTCAGATACATAAGATAGTGTTATCTCTAGATCCCGGGGAGAAACAACAATTCATCGATCTCCTTCAAGAATTCAAAGACGTCTTCGCATGGTCCTACAAGGACATGCCGGGGATAGATCGCGAAATAGCCGAGCACCATATACCGATCAAGGAAGGGTTCAAGCCGGTTAAGCAGAAACTCCGACGCATGAGGCCCGAGTGGTCCCTCAAGGTCAAGGAGGAAGTCGACAAACAATTCAAGGCTGGGTTCATACGAGTCTCCGAGTATCCAGATTGGGTTGCAAACATCGTGTCGGTCCCTAAGAAAGACGGTAAGGTACGTGTCTGTGTGGACTTTCGGGATCTTAACAAGGCGAGCCCGAAAGACGATTTCCCGTTACCACACATCGATATACTGGTGGATAACACAGCTGACCATGCCCTTCTATCATTCATGGACGGGTATGCCGGGTACAATCAAATAAAAATGGCAGAGGAAGATATGGATAAGACCACCTTCATTACACCTGGGGGTACTTATTGCTATACCGTCATGCCATTTGGTCTCGTTAATGCCGGGGCCACCTATCAACGAACCGCCACAACTTTATTACATGATATGATGCATAAGGAAGTGGAGGTCTACGTTGACGATATGATCGTCAAATCCAAGCACAGGGACGGTCACATCACCGCCCTGAGAAGATTTTTCACCCGATTACGCAAATACAACATGAGACAAAACCCTCAGAAATCCAGTTTTGGGGTAACCTCTGGCAAATTACTGGGTCACATCGTCAGCCAACGCGGTATCGAAGTCGATCCAGCTAAAATTAAGGCCATCACCGAGATGCAACCTCCTAAGACCGAAAAGGAGATAAGAGGTTTTCTCGGAAAAGTCCAATACATCAGCAAGTTCATTTCAAAACTAACCATGGTGTGTGAACCGATCTTCAAGAAGCTGAAAATAGGGGAACGGTTACTATGGGACGACAAGTGTCAAGCAGCCTTTGACAGAATCATGGAAATCTTGTCTTCACCGCCGGTCCTGATGCCACCTCAACACGGTCTGCCTTTATCATTGTACCTAACCACGACAGAGACAGCCATGGGGGCTATGCTAGCCGAAACGGTCAACTCCGAAGAACGGGCTATATACTACATTAGCAAAAAGTTTTTAGAGTACGAGTGTAAGTACACCATGCTCGAAAAGACGTGTTTAGCTTTGGTCTGGGCCACTAAGAAGCTCCGACATTACATGCTCAGCTATGAGGTACAAGTACTGTCAAGAATGGATCCGATCAAGTATCTTTTCGAAAAGCCCATCCTCAACGGCAGGATATCAAGATGGACCCTGATGCTGGCAGAATTTGATCTAAAGTTCGTACCATTTAAAGCCATTAAAGGCCGAATAGTAGCCGAATTTCTCGCCGACAGTCCCGTAACCGAAGAAGGACACACCGACACTTGGTCCTTCCCGGATGAAGATACTTTCCATACTGACACCGAAACGTGGGACTTATACTTTGACGGGGCATCCAATTTCCGAGGATTTGGAGTCGGGATCCTCCTAATCTCGCCAAGAGGAGAACATACTCCCGTATCTATCAAATTAGACTTCGACGGCACCAATAACGCCGCTGACTATGAAGCATGTATCCACGGGCTACAAGCCGCCGCCGATTTAGGGGTCACAAACCTCCGAGTACACGACGACTCATCACTGGTCATTAACCAAGCGCTCCAAAAATGGAAAACCCGAAATGCCAATCTCGTGGCCTACCAGGCACGAGTAAGGGATCTTGAGAAGAAATTCCAAAAGGTAGAGTATATATACCTACCTCGGGAAGAAAATCAGTTCGCAGATGCACTTTCAAAACTGGCATCTTTACTAAATATTCCCGATCATATGACCAACATGCCGATCTGCGTCGAAAGACGGTCCGAGCCAGCATATATCCACGACATCGAGGATATCGAGATACCCGATCCTGAGCCATGGTATAAAGCAATCCAGACATATTTGACAACCGGGGAGTATCCACCCGGGGCCGATAATCGAGCCAAAAAGGCCTTGCGTTGGCTAGCAGCCCAATTCGTCCGTACCGACGACGGGCAACTTTACAAAAAGACACCACAGGGGGCTCTCCTTTTATGCGTCGACAAGTGTAATGCTGAAAAGGTCATGGCCGAAGTACATGACGGCGAGTGTGGTCCTCACATGAAGGCCCAGATGCTAGTCCGGAAGATCATGAGACTCGGATATTACTGGAACAACATGGAAACCGATTGCCAGCTATATGTCAGACATTGCCATAATTGCCAGATTTTCGCTAATGTACAGCACATGCCACCATCCCTGCTGTATACCATGACGTCACCCTGGCCGTTTTCGACGTGGAGAATCGATATAATCGGAAAGATAAACCCCTCGGGAACCGGAGGACACTGCTTCATTTTGGCAGCAATCGACTATTTCACCAAATGGGTCGAAGCAGAATCCTACTGCATCCTCAACGCCAGCCATGTTGCCAAATTTATCCAAAACAAGATAATATGCCGGTATGGGATCCCTCATGAATTCATCAGTGACCACGGGACCCACTTTCAGGCCGAGACGGCAGCCTTGTTAGCCAAATACAAGATCCAAAGACATACGTCTTCACCCTACCGACCCCAAACCAATGGAGCGGTGGAAGCAGCTAACAAAACCATTGTCACCATACTCAAAAAGATGGCTGACAATTATCGGGACTGGCCCGATAAGATACCATTTGCCCTTTGGGGATATCGAACCTCGATTCGTACTGCGACCGGGGCAACACCGTATTACCTCACATACGGGATGGAAGCGGTCCAACCTATCGAGTTGGAGATACCGTCACTCAGAATCCTACTCGAAAGTCAAGTACCCGAAGCCGATTGGGTTCGAGCACGATATGACTCGTTAGTACTTCTAGACGAACGACGATCTCGTGCCCTCAATAACATACAGATTTATCAAAAAAGAATCCAACGGGCTTTCAACAAAAGGGTAAGGCCAAGGAACATCAAAGAAGGAGATCTGGTTCTTAAGTCCGTACGAGCTTTATTACCAGTAGACCCAAGGGGAAAGTTCAAACCTAACTGGGCCGGACCTTATTTGGTAAAGAAGATTCTATCGGGCGGAGCGGTGATGCTAATAGATCTGGACGGGAATGAGTTTGTCAACCCAACTAACCTGGACCAGCTGAAACGTTATTACCCTTAAACCCGTTTCTCTCAATGCCATTTGCAAAAGTTTACTAAAAACATCTTTTCAAAATAAACTTTTAAAGACAAGTCAAAAGCTAGAATTACTTATTCTACTGTTATAAACATCTTGAACCAATAGTCTTGATGTATTTCGAAATGGCAATTTAAAGTCTGAACTACGTTTGGTTTGATTCCGCTATTTGTGGATACGTAGGCAGCCCCTCAAAAGGGCACAACCACCGCAATCGAAAAAACAGGAACGTTTTTTTTAATAAACTTCCTTTATTTATTTCAAAAAAAAAATCCAATTACAAAAATAAATAAAAAACACACACAAATAAGTATTTTGTATACGGCCCACTACGACATAGAGTGGGCTCGAACGGTTCCGAATAACCACAAAATTCGGTGGCGACTCCTACTTCGATTTAAATTTCAATTTGACCATCTCATATGGAGATTCATTCGCCTCCCCAAACCCGCACGTGGCCGCGTCGGGGTGGACCTATGTCATGTCCACAGAAGTACATACCGTGTGCATTTCCTACACCGTACACACTTCCTTTCTTGTAACCCTTGACGACCTTGAACCAAGTCTCATTCGGGTCGACTTCCTCAGCATCAGGATCAGCCTCGAGTCTCGCTAGGTCTTCTTGGTAGGCGTCCTGCGTACAGAAGAACGATTTCAATTCAAGTTATTATTAGATGAAATCATTAATGGCTAAATTTTCGTAACTAAAAATATTTACTAGTTGAAAATATTATAAAAATATGTTTAGACATTTGTAGAAAAAGGAATAACTCAAATCCGAGCTTAAATACGTTGGGTAATAAAATTCCTCGCAGAAAAATAAATAGTTTACGAAGAAAATTAAATAAATAGATTTAAAAGAATTAAAATCCTTTAAAATAAAAAATAAATATCATTAAACCCAAAAATGAAAATAAAGCTTGGAAAAAGATGAAACATAAGGTTAAAATGTGACAAAGTTATGACTAGTCATAACGGAAAGGATAAAAACGCTAGGGAAAATAGCGGGTGTTACAATCCTCCCCGCTAAAAGAAAATTTCGTCCTGGAAACTAAGAATAAGCAGAAAGAGAATCAAGATTACCCCCTCGAAAAGATGGGGATACAAATTTGTATAATAATTTTTCTGTAAAAGAAAATTTTACAACTTTTAAAGTGATACGAAATCAAATGCAAATATTTATTCCAAGAGGAATTGGTCTAAGCCACCCGGAATTTAAAATCTTCCAAGTTAATGAAATCGTAAATTTAAAGTAAAGTTATTTGATAAAATAATATTGTTGAATAACATTTGTAAACAAACTTGAAGGAAACAGGGTAACCGAAAACATTTTCAAAACAAAATTTAACAATTTGATTAAGAAATTCGATAATTTTTCTTTTTCTGATGAAAAAAATTTAGTTTGGAGAAATCAAATTTTGTAGTTAGTAGAAATCGAACCAGTCGTCGAACATTTTCAATAACAGATTCAAAAATCCACCAGAAATAAAACGAAATCCAATTTTCAAAACGTTAAAATTTCGAAAATGTTATCAAAGTAACTATGAAAGTTTTCAAAAATGTTATCAAACTTGAACATACAAAATATTTTCGGCAATGTTAAAACTTTTTACATAATAATCCTATAGAAATTGAAGTATTTGGAAATATGAAATTCTTCATAAAATTCCGATCGCTTGAAAATTAAAAATTGAAATAATTTCGAAATAATTTAAGATAAATTATTAAAGCATTTTGAAACAGATCTAAATATAAATATCAACCAAAGATAAAACAAGAGTGAAGTATAAAGTTCTTAAATTAAAATTCAAAAATGTTAAATTTCACGATATCTGAAAAGTTTTAGTTAGTCAAACTTTTTATAAAATAGGAAGTTCAAATAAAAAAAAATGGTTAACGGGTAAATAGAACAAGGATAAAATAAATTAAAACAAAAGTTTTCAAAATCGAGAAATGTCAAAGGGGTTGGCAGCATTTGGGGTAACAGAATTCAAGAGAAGCAGAAAGGAAGGCGGAGTTCAGAGTAAAAAGAGAGCTCGCAAGGATTATAGAAGCAATTAACCATCTCGAGATTCCTAGCACGACTCTCACAAACATGGGTTCCTAATTGGCCCATCAACTAACGCTAAGACCAATATCGGTACAGGGTGGTCCTACTTAATCTACAACCTCCAAATTTATCGACTGCCATAGCCTCCAAAATTAAGTCTTACATACTTATATATTTCTTCAATTAGTATAAAAAAGAATCCACAAATGATTTAGACTAATCCATTAATTAAGATTCCAACGGTTATCAAAACACACCCAAACTCGCAATCGATAAGGTTTCTAAACTCGAAGCTCATAAGGTTTGAACTCGAAGTATACTCCAAATTTCTCGAGTAAGGAACACTAATAAGGTCCACCAATTTAACAAGGCTCGGGTACGAAATCCTCAAAAATGATCATCAACATATTTATAATGCCGCAAGTACAGGAGTTAGGAACGTATTACAAATCCTCAAACACGCTCAAATCCATAGGTAATAGCGAACACTCACATCTTCAAATATGTCATTCGACTAAGGTTTATGAGAATTCCATCAAATTTCATATCGTAACAGTGAAACCACTAAAATATTTATTAACTCAACGAAGCCACAATCTTGTTGGTCTAAGGGTTCTGAACTGTAAATCCGTCAAGATGATTGGCATTAAGTATTCCTCAAAACAACACAATAAATCCAACCACTAATTGTGCAATATGTTTCTCTTCTTCAAGGTTAACAATGATCTATCCCAAAATTTAGGTCATTCAACTCCAAAGTTCGTAGGTTACAACCTTACATCAACGATCAACGATCTATTCCATAAGAAACAAGGTTTAATCTATGTGAACCCAAAATTTACTAAACATTAACGAGGACCTGAAATGGTACCACAACACTTAGGCTAACATCTTAAACGATACTCTAAGATCCCAAATATTCACGATGCATCCACCAAATATGAATTAGGTAAGAATCCCAAAGTGATATTATCAGTTACACTTAGTTCGGTTCTAGGTTAGGTACAAGGTATCCATCAAATATGACATACTCTTACTACTCCAAAATATATTCATCTCTAAGTACTCCAAAGTAATCAAAGTAACCTATAACCCAAGGTTCAGTGTCTCAAGTACCAACCTAATTCCATTAATCGACAATTTATCATTAAAATCGAACCTCAAAAGCTTACTAAGATAGATAATAGAGTATACTCACAATCCTCAAACCATGTAACAAGGGTGTACTAAACCTCAAACATCTATGACTTTTCACGGGGTCCACTGAGACGGAATTTGGTCAAACGAAGAATCTCAAGAGGAAAGATGGTAAATAAGAAAATTAGTCGAAGATTTCCCTCAAGAATAAAGTCAAGAATTTATAAAAGAAGGGTTGAAAGAAGTGGAGGAAGAAGGAAAAGAATGATGATCCTAGATAACTAAGATCTAAAATGAGACGGAAATGTTCGGACCTCTAAGGTTCCACAAAGGAAATCGCGGGATATCTTCATCATCTCGTAGAGATACGAGCATAGTAGAATTGGGTCTCTCCATCCGGATCCAAAGTGATTTCACATCTGAGTCTGTTGTACCGTCACGGAACTAGAATCTACTCTTGATCATCTGGCCAGTGGCTTAAGCGAACTAAACCGGAGCTGAAGAGTCACCATCGACATCTTTCTTGGAGCACCAAGTTATCCACTCGAGTCAGTAGGCGTTGAGAGTTCTAAGAAGGTCTTGTCCCGATCTGGAGCAGCATCATGTCAACCTCTTGTCCACTTATCTTCTTCATTGACAAATAAAACAAATATTCAATGCTAACCATTGAGTTTCAGGAACAGGAAAGCTAAACAAATAAGTCCTTACTTGTTTCTACCCATCTCTAATAATATTTTTATTTACTGTTTAAATAATTTACTGGTATTTTCCCTAATTTCAGGTGTAAGCGTTGGGAGCAGTGATGCTCTGATACCAACTGTAATCCCCTAGAAATTCTAACGCGATACAGTGGCGGAAACACTGTAGAGTCGGGATTAAAACACGCTGAAAACTATGTCTTAGTAAAATTAAAATGGTAAAGTCAAACAATAGGCCTTAAATAAAATGGCCAAAATTAAAACAATCCACAAAAGGGGGTTTGAACAATCCATAAGACATAATTATTAAAATAAATAAGCAGGATCCATAACTGCTCGCTAGCCCACCCGAAGAAAAACACGTATACCTGCCATGTTAAAAACATAACAGCCACAATCAGTGGGGAGCAACGTCAACGTTCTTCCAGCCGTATAACATGATTTTAAAACTGTAATTACTATTATATGAAAAATAGTAAAAATAAAAATCATTAAAAGATTATAAGGAAAATAAGCTTTTAGTGAAAAACTTCACGTAACGAAACAATATAATAAAAATGAGTTTTCCGAAGAAAACATAAAACATTTACCAACCTTCAAATCAAAATTATATCGATAATAATAAAAGTAATCAAAATGGCGTTATGGATAGGATTAATGTAGAATCTAGACTTTCACTAGGACAATACTAAAATCTAGTTTCGAGAACTTAGTCAAAACAAATCGGACTTTGGTCTCTAACTAGGCAACTCAACTGTAACAAGACTGCGTGCAGCGAGGTCCTGGTTTAAGTAGTGCACACCCCTCCTGGATACAAACCATACCCAGTTCAACCCGACGCGACTTACACGATGCGATATCTAAGTTTAAGGTAAACATACACTCTCCTGAACACAAACCATGCTCAGTTCAACGACCAATGTGTCTCAACATAGACACACCAGCTTTATAGTTGATGGCAAAACGTACAGCCCAGACTATATTACTCTAAACCCACACTTTTCCTTATTCCATAACTCCAAAACAAAGCCATTATTGATATTCAAAAGGATATAATCATTGTAAATAATAAGAGAACAAAAGGGAAAACGGATCGCCTTCCAAAAGAGAAAACTTTCTATTTTAGGAAACTTTTATATTTAGAAACTACAAAAATAGCATCATATATATCAAAATAGCGAAAATATTAGTTCATACTAATAAAACATTTTTAATAAAAGATGTAGATTTATAAAACTAATACTTTCGGCCTTAACGATATTAATTGTTAAAGTGAAAACATTTGAGTTCATGAAATTATTAAAATATCATACGAGTGTTTATGAAATGATTAAAAATGTCTTAAACATTTTAATACTACTAATTAGGGTGTTTAGAAAAATTTATAAAATTAAAATTCCCCAATTATTATTAGTTTCGACAATACGAACATAAATAGGATTTTACGGCAATTGTATAAATAAATCATTTAACGTGTTTTATTTAATTAAACCATTAAAAAAAATTAGAATATGATAAGGGGTGATTTAACTATCAAAGTTTCAGATTTAAATATTTTCAAAATTGCTGGAAAAATAATTCTTTTAGGTAAGACGAAGCATTTTAACGATAAATCGAAATTTTGTCCAAAAATCCTTACTATTATTTAAAGACTTTAATAAATAGTACAAAAATTACGTAAAATAGCTAAAATATATTTTTGGACATTCTGTCCAGAAAAGAGAATTTTCCAGAATCCTTAAACTCGGTTTTTAAAGGGTTTTCTCGTTAATCGTCTAATCTCAACAATAACGATTAATAAAAATAGTAATTACAAAACGATTTAAGTATTAATATCCAAAAATTTAAGTATTAAAAATAATGATTTTCCAGAAAATAAAATTTTTTTTTCCAAAATTTAAACAAAAGACCAGAAATCGAGAATTTAAACGACACACACGGTTTTAACGATAAACGATGATTTAAAGTGATTAATTAATTCACCCACTTAATAATCCCGAAAAATTATGAAAAAAAATTCAGAAAATGATTTTTCATCAGAAAGATTATCCACGTCAAATTTCAGATTAAAATAAAATGTTTAAGTGCTAGAAATAAAAATTGGTTTTTAATCGTTTTTGTTCGTAAACGGTAAAAATTCAATAATCGATATCAAAAATATCAGAAAAATACCAAATTATTAAAAATCATTAAAAACTTCATTTTTACAGAATATAATCATATATTAAAAGTTTAGGCCGAATATTACGATTTTACAAATTAGTACAACAATTTAATCGTTAATCTCGTAAAAGCGATAAAAATATCGAAACATGCAAATTTTTTACTTTTAAAAATTTTTCATATTAGGTGACATACATATATTGTCAAAATAAAACATAAAAATATATACATGCAAATACACAATTAAAATCATGAAATACCGAGTAACATCGACGTTACCACTAATCCAAATCGGAATCAATAATATACTCGTCGACCTCGGGATCATCCACGAAACCTACCATACACGAAATTCATGGTAGAAAAATACCATGAGAAAAACTAAGAAAATCAAGGTGAATAACGATCGAAAACATAATCGACTATTACCTTAACGATAGGCTCGGAAAGAGGATTAATTTAACGATAAAAAAAATGAGACGATTGTGACTCAAAATAGAGCAAGTATCAGCCAAGAAGGAGGAAGAAGTCTCACGGCCAAGGAAGAAGAAAATAGGGTATTGAATTATTTTTTTATGAGAAATGAATGTAAAAGAGTTGGAAGGTTTCTTAAGGTTAAATGAGAAGGTAAATAATCATATCTTTTCGGTTTACGTAATAAAATGTATCGTATTAATAAAACGTAGTAAAATTGTGACAAGGAGCTTTGTCGGTCCAAAATATGAGGAAAATGTGTCAAATAATTTGTAGTTGATAAAAAGTATAATCGTAAAATAGTTAAAGGCATTTCAAAGTAATTCGAGTAAACATCGCGTAAGAAAATAATTATTTACGAAACTTCGTAATAAAATCATTAATGGCTAAATTTTCGTAAATAAAAATATTTACTAGTTGAAAATATTATAAAAATATGTTTAGACATTTGTAGAAAAAGGAATAACTCAAATCCGAGCTTAAATACGATGGGTAATAAAATTCCTCGCGGAAAAATAAATAGTTTACGAAGAAAATTAAATAAATAGATTTAAAAGAATTAAAATCCTTTAAAATAAAAAATAAATATCATTAAACCCAAAAATGAAAATAAAGCTTGGAAAAAGATGAAACATAAGGTCAAAATGTGACAAAGTTATGACTAGTCATAACGGAAAGGATGAAAACGCTAGGGAAAATAGTGGGTGTTACAGGTCGATTCCGACACCGGGGGTAAAATCGTCTTTTTACGACCGAGTCAAAAAACCCGGTCGAAAAATATTCTCGAGACACACGAGTCAGCCGTGACACTTCACACGGCTGATTCGGTCCCAAACACTGCAAAAATTATCTTCAAATAATATTAAACAAATCCGTTTAAGGATAGAATTCGATCTCAAGTAGGAATTCTATCCGGAAACCGAAACAGTTTACAACCCGAGCTCAGATACTCGGCCAAGACAGCCGAGATATCCCTATTTCAGCCGAGTTGCTCGGCTTCTTCACCAAGAAACGAGAAGTTTATTCCCTTACGAACTCTCGTATTTCCTATCCAAACCGGTATTTCTTGCCACACAAGCAAGACTACCTCGACTCCTATAAATAGGACCTCATATTCAACACAAAATACACATGAATCATCGATCAATACACCATAATTATTAGTCATACATATACTCGATATCTAGCATAAAAAATATTCTCGACATACGTCCGAAGGAATCCCGAAGTAGCTTCAAAAATCCGACGAAACCGACCCGTCCAAACCGGCCAAATCCGACGTCCCACACGACCAAAAATCCGCACCACCCTAACTCGTCCCACATCATCTCGACGCTCCCGTGCCTAAGCCACTGTCCGACGAGCTCCATACCGAGAAAATAAAGCATGTAGGTTGAGGGTGTAAATCAAACCCGATTCTCTCTTCTCTCTTCTCCTCCTCCACGTTTTTTTTTTATTATTTTCGTCGGTGGTTTTATATTCAATACGGGTCGTTGGTCGCATATTTTCTATTTATTTTAATAATCGATATTACAAAACTATTTTTTATGTAACGTTCTTAAAATACGATACCGATTTTCTAATCGAATATCGTATCTACAAGAACTAAATTAATTAATTTTCGTTGATGCTAATAAAATCAATTTTTAAACAAAATTCGATGATTTTAAACGCGGAGAGAATTAACATCTTTTTCGTTCAATTTTTTTTTTTTTACGTTTTCGTTCAAAACAAACCTTTTTCAAAACCTTATTTAAAATCATTCCGACTATTTGATATCGATTTCATAATCGAATATCGAATATGACGAATATGAAAAATATGAATCGAGTATAAATTAATCCATATTTGTACGCGATTTATAAAAATTAACGATTTTTCGACAAATAAAAAAAACCGGCAGCCGACCCGCGCGGCAGCCGGTTCGCCGGTTCTTATTTTTTTATTTCTTCGCTTTTCTATTTTTAATTCTTTTCGAACCTTATATTAAAAGGCGACTTTCGCGACATATTTCGATAAGTACTTTTTTTGACCTCGGTCAACACGTGTTAATCTATCACGTGTCATAAACTCTTTTCTAAAATCATGCATATTATTTATTTACATCTTTATTCGATTTATTCACCGTTACTAACTCGTTTTCTCGTGTTTGCAGCTTTTTATTTGTTTTTATCGTTTTATTAGACTAAAACGAACTCACATGCTAAGATAACTTTGACGTTATTAGTTTAATATGCATTAAACGACTTAGCAACCCATTTTATTTTTCTCACATGCTTAGGAAAATAATGTTTGCATATCATTCAACCGTCGAACTAACCCGTGTACACCAAAAACGAACGATATCCTAGTAAAGGCCGCTAAGTGCGGGCGGGGTTGGGTGTTCTTAGTGAACTTCCCAACACGTACCCTCACCCCTTACTCAGAACCGTGGTTTCCGGATGTCCGAAACCATTGGCAACGAGAGTCATTCAATATACGATTAACCGCTCCAGTCGGCATCGGTATCGAACTGCAAAGGGACGAGCCCAATAAACTCTGACATCAGAAATGGGCCGTATTTTGTATACGGCCCACTACGACATAGAGTGGGCTCGAACGGTTCCGAATAACCACAAAATTCGGTGGCGACTCCTACTTCGATTTAAATTTCAATTTGACCATCTCATATGGAGATTCATTCGCCTCCCCAAACCCGCGCGTGGCCGCGTCGGGGTGGACCTATGTCATGTCCACAGAAGTACATACCGTGTGCATTTCCTACACCGTACACACTTCCTTTCTTGTAACCCTTGACGACCTTGAACCAAGTCTCATTCGGGTCGACTTCCTCAGCATCAGGATCAGCCTCGAGTCTCGCTAGCTCTTCTTGGTAGGCGTCCTGCGTACAGAAGAACGATTTCAATTCAAGTTATTATTAGATGAAATTATTGAAGATAGTTATCCACCACCTAAAGTCGATTTATTTGAAATAGTTAGTACTCACCCAGGTCGCCTGATCCTTTTTCATCTTAAAGCTAGTCCCTTTTTCATCGGTCTTCCCATGCATGTCAAAGAATATCTCCGCCGCGGTTGGCGCCCTCCCGAGCTCAGCATGCAGCTATTAAATGAGTATAAACGTTAGGCGAATATAAATTATGCAAACATAGTTGACGATTATTCAGGGATGTAACACCCCTGATTTTATAAATTAAATTAAATTAAAGTTATATTCATATTTTTATTTTATTTATGATTTAAATCGTAATTCTTAAAATTATTATAAAACGAATTTATCGTTTAATCGTTTCAAACTCCTAAAATTATATTTGTCTCGGAAATCCTTCTTATATTTATACATTTCTATTTCTATTTCGATTTATTTTATAAATTTAATTTAATTCTTATCGAAAAACTATTTCGACGGTTTAAATTCTAAATTCTTTTTATTTAATTATATTTAAGCTCGAATTTCTATTTTCGGCTCGAAACTCATTTATTTTAAGTTTCCTCAAAATATTTATTACCTTACCTCGAGAAATCAATTTAATTCACTTTATCGAAGATTTATTATTTATTTGAAAATATTATTTCATCGTCTAATTATTTATTTCTAATAATTTCATTTCCGTCTCGAATATTTGATTTACTCATTTTATTTGTTGGCCCGATTATTTATTATTTTTTTTATGTCGATTTTAATTCGATTCGTGGGTCGGTCAACCCGATTCATTTAGAGGTGCTGATTCAACCCGATTCGTTACGGAATTCGTATCTATCCAATTTATTTAGTGGTGCTAATTCTTTTTCCCTTTCCAACTTCTTACGTACTCCCCCTGTCAACGTTTACACACCGCTTCAATTTATTCTCTCCCCCTTATTACTGGCTCTTCGTTCCCTTCACCCAATTCATTTCACCTCCTATTTCATTCCCCTTTTCCTTGTTTGACATACTTCTTCGTTCCTCCGCTTCCTTCTTCCCTTTTCTTCGTCTATTTCTTCTGCTTTCTCGCCCTCCTCTGTTTTCCTCGGTTTTCGACGCTGCTGTGTGTCGACCTGATGCTCGCTGCTGCTGTGTTTTGTTTTGCCGCTGCTATACGTTTCCGGATCGTGCCTTATACCTGGCTGTTCAGGTCAGTTCTTGTCCGTGTTTTTTTTTCTCTTTATCTCTCTCCGTCCTTGTCGTCCTTTTTCTGCTGCTGATGCGTCTGTTTGCTGCTGCTGCTGCTGATGCGTGTCTGCTCTTTCTGTCTTGTTGCTGCTTATTCTTCCCCTTTCTCATTCCTCTTTCTGTTTCATACTGTTGGGGTCGAATCATCTGTTTGTTTACTGCATCTTCTCGTCGTTGATCATGCTTTTAGTTCGCTGTTATTGCTGCTGATATTGATTGGTGCATCTGGTTGTTTTCTTCATTTCCTCGCTGCCCGATTTTTGTACCTTGGTTCAGTTATTCGTGCCCTGCTTTTATTCTCGTTTTTATCGCGTTTCGAGACTTGTCCTTCGCTCTTTTCTGTTGTTGTCGTTCCTGTAATGTTGCTGTCGTTCGTGTTGTTGCTGGTTTTATCGTTAGTACTAGTACAGTTCGCTGATGCTGATGTATGTCGTCAATCTGCTGTTCTTTTGACTCCGTATCAGTTGTTAGTCGATGTTATTGCTTTCGTTTTGTACTACTGCTGCTGTCACGTTGGTTGTTGTTGCCATTTTCGATCCATTATGCTGCTCACGGTCCTTTTGCCGCTGTTCCTGTTCAACTTTCCGTTCTTCTTCTTCTTCTTCTACTTCTACTTCGTCCTGTCTTTGCTGCTGTGTCGATATTTGCCTGTTGCTGTACGTGTGCCCGTATATGTCACTATTGCTCCTCCTAAGGTCATATCACTATTGTCTGTCTTTATCTTTCCCACGGTTCTCGTTTTACTCGGAGTCGTGTCCCCTTTTCCTCGTTCTCTTCTTTCCCCTTTTCCGTATTCTCATTATCCAAATCTCGTTCTTTTACGTTTCGTGAAGGCCTCGGAGTTTTATTGAATCGGCTTTCTAGTCTAAGGTTCGAGCTTGGTCTAATCAGGAAAGGCAAGTACGTGATCGCTCGGTTATCGGCTCCAGGTAACTTCAGGACGTTACTCGATTTTACATCGTATGTTTGAGTAGTAGTATGTAGTAAATATTTTTACTTCGATTTTCTAATTTTAGCTATTTATTATTTGCTAAAAAAAAATATTCTTTTAAATCGTATGCCTTACAAATATTTTCACAAGTTTTCGATATCGTTTTATGAATCGTTATTAATTTAATTATTTACGATCGTTGTAATATTTTGTTGGCTATCGTGACACTAGTAACTAAATAATATCGATTTCATATTTTCGTCATATTTCGTTAATTTCTAATTTTTAACTCAAAATCGTATTTTCATATTATAATCGAGATTTGTATACTTGTTTAATAAATTAATTTTCGTTTTACGATTTATACTAATAAATGAGAAAATAGTCGATTTAGTTTTAAACACATTTAGTCGAGACTATTTTCACTAATAATTTCCTATTTGTTTCCAATTGACTATTTTTATTAAAATCCGTAATATTTATTAATAAAAACTATCTTATAAAAAAAAATTGAAATCTTCCTAAATCTCATTTCATTTATAAAACTCGTTGACTTAATTAATTTTGATATCGTTTTTCTTAAAACGTCTCTTTTCTAAAATTTATAGTTTTAACTCGATTTCCTAATTCTTTATAAAGTACTATACTTTGACTTATTAAGTTTCATTTATATTTTGAGTAACGAATTTGGAAATATATTAAAGTTACGATAACGACGACAATAATAAAATGCTAATTTCGTTAGAAATGCTATTTTTATACATTTCACTCATTTTAATCACGTACGTATTTTCTATAATAATATTTCTATTTTAAGTAAGTTTCTAAAATTAATAAGTTTCTATTTATAGAAAGTTTCCCTTTTAATATAAAATGTTTATTACTTTTATCTTCATATTATTCATAATGATTATATCTCTTGTATATATCTATAATGGCTGTTTTGGAGTTATGGAATAAGGACAAGTGTGAGGTTTAGAGTAATATATTCTGGGGTTTACGGTTTTGCCATCAACTATAAGGCTGGTGTGTCTTTATGGGGCACATTGGTTGTTGAACCGAGCATATATGGTGGTCGGGAGTGTGTGCGTACATTTTGACCTTAAACTCGTGCCTCGCAGTGTAAGACGCCGTCGGGTTGAACTGAGTATTTATGGTGCTCGGGAGGGGTGTGCATATTATCTTAAACTAGGGCCACGCATTTATAAGTCGCCGTCCTATTATGGTTGAGTAGCCTAGTTAGAGATCGAAGTTTGATTTGTTTGAACTAAGTTCTCAAAGCTAGTTTTAGTATTCTCCTAGTGAAAGTCTAGCCGTCTACACTAATCCTATCCATAACGCCATTTTGAATATTTTTATTATTATCGATTGGTTTGATTTGCAGGTTGGCAAATGTTTTAATTTTCCTCCGAGAACTTACTTTATTATATCGTTTTTAATGTTTTCTCATTTTAAGTATTTTGATATAATAATACTATTATTTTTCCATATGATATAATTTGGCTGGGAGAACGTCCGAGTTACTCCCCACTGACGTGGCTGTTATGTTTATAACATGACAGGTATTTGTTGCTGGGTTTTGGGTGTGAGCTAGCGAGTAGCGTGGATCCTACTCTTCCTTCATTCATGTTTATTTATGGATTTGTATAAACCCGTTTGGAGATTTTACTTTTAGCCCTTTTGTAAAAAGAGGCCTTTGTATTGACTTACCATTTCTTTAATAAGATATAGTTTGTTAGTGTGTTTTAATCCCAACTCTACAGTGTTTCCGCCACTGTATTGCGTTAGAATTTCTAGGGGATTACAGTTGGTATCAGAGCATTGTTGCTCCCGACGCTTACACCTGATTTTAGGAAAGATACCCGTAAATGATTTGAACATTAAAGAAATATTAGTGAGAGATGGGTAGAAACCAAAATAAGGGCTTAACTGTTAGGTTTATATGTTCTTGTAACTCAATGATTAGCATTGAATATTTGTTGCTTTTGTCTGGAAGAAGATGAATGAACAAGATGTTGATAGGATGCTGCTCCAGATCGGGACAAGACCTGCTTAGAACTCTCAACGCCGGTTGACTCGAGTGGACAACTTGGTGCTACACGGAAGATACCATGGTTACTTTCCGGTCCAGATTCAGTTTGCTCGAGCTTCAGGTTAGATGATCAAGAGTGGATTCAAGTTCCATGATGCTGCAGTAGATCCAGATTGAGTGACCCAAGACTTGCGTTCTCGTTCCTCTGCAAGAAGATGAAGTAATCCTTTTAGTTCCCTCGTGAACCTTAGAGGTCCGAACTTTCCCTTCTCGTTTTAGGTCTCTATCATCTTGAATTAGCGATTCTTTTCTTCCTGCTTCTGCTTCTTCCAAATCTTCTCTTTTATATTCTCATCTTCATTCCCTTGGTGAATCTTTGTTCTATTCTTCTATTCTACCATCTTTCTCTTGAGATTCTTTGGTTAGACCAGATTCTATCTTAGTGAACCCCGAGTTATAGATGTTTGAGGTTTAGTAAACCCTTGTTACCTTATTTGAGGATTGTGATTCTACCCTATTTTCTAAGAAAGTAAGAATTTTTTTTTTGAGGACTGAGTTGAATGGTATTTGTTGATCGATGGAATTAGGATGATACTTTAGACATTGAACCTTGGGTTATAGGTACTTTGATTATTTTGGAGTACTTAGAGTTGAATATATTTTGGAGTAGTAAGAGTATATTATATTTGATGGATACCTAGTACCTAGCCAAGAACCGAATAAAGTGTAGCTGATAATATTACTTTGGGATTCTTACCTGATGCTTGTTGGGTGGATGCATCACGAATATTTGGGATCTTAGAGTATTGTTTAAAGTGTTAACCTGAGGGTTGAGGTACCATCGAAGGCTTTCAATATTGTCGTTAGAAATTTTGGTGGACATAGATCTTCCGTGTTTCTTAAGGATTAGATCGTTGATCGTTGTTTAAGGTTGTAACCTATGAACTTTGGAGTTGAGTGATCTAACTTGGAGAAATAATTATCGTCCTTGAAGAAGAGAGCTATCTTACACAATCACGGCTTGTGGTGTTGTTTTGAGGAATACTTTGATGTCAATCATCTTAATGGATCTATAGTTCAGAACCCTTAGACCAACGAGATTGTGGCGTCGTTGAGTTAATATTTTGGTGATTTCGCTGATACGATATGAACTTTGGTGGAATTCTCAGAAACCTTAGTCGAAAGACGTGTTTTGAAGATGTGAGTGTTCGCGCCATTACCTATAGGTTTGAGCGTGTTCGAGGATTTATTATACTTTTCCCAACCTTTGTGCTTGCGGTGTAATAAATATGTTGGTGATCATTTTTTTTGAGGACTTTTTGCCTGAACATAGTTAAATTGGTGGATCTTGTTTACTGTTCCTTACACGAGAATTTTGGAGTATACTTCAAGTTCAAACTTTATGAGCTTTGGATTTAGGAATCTTATCGAATGCGAGTTTGGGTTTGTCTGATGACCGTTGTGAGATTAGATTGTAAAACAATGGTGGATTAGTATCGTGTCGTTTGAACGATTGGATGATCAAGTAAGACATTTTTGGGATTGTGACCAGTAGTACCACCTAGCGCCTAATATTGGACTTAACGTTATTTAATGGAAATTTGGAACCCGTGTTTGTGGGAGTCATACCGGGAATCTCGAGATGGTTAATTTATTTTCTAATTCTGAGAGCTCTAATTAACTCTCAACTTCGTTCCTCCCCTTAGTTTGCCTTTAATCCTGCTACTTCTTCTTCGGCCAATCCCTTTCGATTTCTTTATCGGGTTTGAAAATTTCTGTTTCGATTTGTCGTTGACTTTGACTCTATTTATCCGTTTACCATTTTTCCGAACCTATGTTATGAAAAGTTTGACTATTTTGAAATTTTGGGCTATCGTGAAATTTTACATTTAAGTTATAAATTTCAAAACTCTGTTATCTTTTTTGTTTTTGGTTAAAATCCACATTTACTTCCGTTTCAAAATGCCTTAATAATTTATTTTTAAAGTATTTCAAAAAAAAAATTCAAAATTTTATTTTCAAGCGTTCGAATTTTTCGAAAACTTTCATAATCGCTAATATTTTGATTTGTAAAAGATTATTATGTAAAACGATTTAATTTTTTTTGCGAAAAACTTCGTACGTCTAAATTTCGTTTTATTGTCGTTAGACTTTAAATTTGTTATTGAAAATGTTTGACGAGTGGTTCGATTTTTATTTATTGACTAAAAATTTGATTTCTCGAATTTTTGTTTGGTTTTAAAACAAAATATTGACGAATTTCTTAATCAAAACGTTTTACTGTTGCATTGAAAATATTTGGGTACCTTTCACCCTCGAGTTTGTTTACAAATATTATTTATCGTCATTATTTTATAAAATAATTTTTAACTTGCGATTTTATTGTTTTTAATGATTTTAAACTTTGGGAATTGAGCCCAACTCTTCTTGAAATAAATTTTGTCTTCGATTTCGATTTCATATCACGTTTGAAGCTATGAAAATTTTTAAATCGAGATTGTGATGCGAGTTAAGCAATCTTCTTTTGTTCAAATGATATAACCTTGTTTTCTTTTCTATCATTATTATGTTTTTATAAGTTTCGAGGACGAAACTTCTTTTTAGTGGGGAAGATTGTAACACCCCTGATTTTATAAATTAAATTAAATTAAAGTTATATTCATATTTTTATTTTATTTACGATTTAAATCGTAATTCTTAAAATTATTATAAAACGAATTTATCGTTTAATCGTTTCAAACTCCTAAAATTATATTTGTCTCGGAAATCCTTCTTATATTTAAACATTTCTATTTCTATTTCGATTTATTTTATAAATTTAATTTAATTCTTATCGAAAAACTATTTCGACGGTTTAAATTCTAAATTCTTTTTATTTAATTATATTTAAACTCGAATTTCTATTTTCGGCTCGAAACTCATTTATTTTAAGTTTCCTCAAAATATTTATTACCTTACCTCGAGAAATCAATTTAATTCACTTTATCGAAGATTTATTATTTATTTGAAAATACTATTTCATCGTCTAATTATTTATTTCTAATAATTTCATTTCCGTCTCGAATATTTGATTTAATCATTTTATTTGTCGGCCCGATTATTTATTATTTTTTTTATGTCGATTTTAATTCGATTCGTGGGTCAGTCAACCCGATTCATTTAGAGGTGCTGATTCAACCCGATTCGTTACGGAATTCGTATCTATCCAATTTATTTAGTGGTGCTAATTCTTTTTCCCTTTCCAACTTCTTACGTACTCCCCCTGTCAACGTTTACACACCGCTTCAATTTATTCTCTCCCCCTTTTTACTGGCTCTTCGTTCCCTTCACCCAATTCATTTCACTTCCTATTTCATTCCCCTTTTCCTTGTTTGACATACCTCTTCGTTCCTCCGCTTCTTTCTTCCCTTTTCTTCGTCTATTTCTTCTGCTTTCTCGCCCTCCTCTGTTTTCCTCGCTTTTCGACGCTGCTGTGTGTCGACCTGATGCTCGCTGCTGTTGTGTTTTGTTTTGCCGCTGCTATACGTTTCCGGATCGTGCCTTATACCTGGCTGTTCAGGTCAGTTCTTGTCCGTGTTTTTTTTTTCTCTTTATCTCTCTCCGTCTTTGTCGTCCTTTTTCTGCTGCTGATGCGTCTGTTTGCTGCTGCTGCTGATGCGTGTCTGCTCTTTCTGTCTTGTTGCTGCTTATTCTTCCCCTTTCTCATTCCTCTTTCTGTTTCATACTGTTGGGGTCGAATCATCTGTTCGTTTACTGCATCTTCTCGTCGTTGATCATGCTTTTAGTTCGCTGTTATTGCTGCTGATATTGATTGGTGCATCTGGTTGTTTTCTTCATTTTCTCGCTGCCCGATTTTTGTACCTTGGTTCAGTTATTCGTGCCCTGCTTTTATTCTCGTTTTTATCGCGTTTCGAGACTTGTCCTTCGCTCTTTTCTGTTGTTGTCGTTCCTGTAATGTTGCTGTCGTTCATGTTGTTGCTGGTTTTATCGTTAGTACTAGTACAGTTCGCTGATGCTGATGTATGTCGTCAATCTGTTGTTCTTTTGACTCCGTATCAGTTGTTAGTCGATGTTATTGCTTTCGTTTTGTACTACTACTGCTGTCACGTTGGTTGTTGTTGCCATTTTCGATCCATTATGCTGCTCACGGTCCTTTTGCCGCTGTTCCTGTTCAGCTTTCCGTTCTTCTTCTTCTTCTTCTACTTTTACTTCGTCCTGTCATTGCTGCTGTGTCGATATTTGCCTGTTGCTGTACGTGTGCCCGTATATGTCACTATTGCTCCTCCTAAGGTCATATCACTATTGTCTGTCTTTATCTTTCCCACGGTTCTCATTTTACTCGGAGTCGTGTCCCCTTTTCCTCGTTCTCTTCTTTCCCCTTTTCCGTATTCTCATTATCCAAATCTCGTTCTTTTACGTTTCGTGAAGGCCTCGGAGTTTTATTGAATCGGCTTTCTAGTCTAAGGTTCGAGCTTGGTCTAATCAGGAAAGGCACGTACGTGATCGCTCGGTTATCGGCTCCAGGTAACTTTAGGACGTTACTCGATTTTATATCGTATGTTTGAGTAGTAGTATGTAGTAAATATTTTTACTTCGATTTTCTAATTTTAGCTATTTATTATTTGCTAAAAAAAAATATTCTTTTAAATCGTATGCCTTACAAATATTTTCACAAGTTTTCGATATCGTTTTATGAATCGTTATTAATTTAATTATTTACGATCGTTGTAATATTTTGTTGGCTATCGTGACACTAGTAACTAAATAATATCGATTTCATATTTTCGTCATATTTCGCTAATTTCTAATTTTTAACTCAAAATCATATTTTCATATTATAATCGAGATTTGTATACTTGTTTAATAAATTAATTTTCGTTTTACGATTTATACTAATAAATGAGAAAATAGTCGATTTAGTTTTAAACACATTTAGTCAGACTATTTTCACTAATAATTTCCTATTTGTTTCCAATTGACTATTTTTATTAAAATCCGTAATATTTATTAATAAAAACTATCTTATAAAAAAAATTGAAATCTTCCTAAATCTCATTTCATTTATAAAACTCGTTGACTTAATTAATTTTGATATCGTTTTTCTTAAAACGTCTCTTTTCTAAAATTTATAGTTTTAACTCGATTTCCTAATTCTTTATAAAGTACTATACTTTGACTTATTAAGTTTCATTTATATTTTGAGTAACGAATTTGGAAATATATTAAAGTTACGATAACGACGACAATAATAAAATGCTAATTTCGTTAGAAATGCTATTTTTATACATTTCACTCATTTTAATCACGTACGTATTTTCTATAATAATATTTCTATTTTAAGTAAGTTTCTAAAATTAATAAGTTTCTATTTATAGAAAGTTTCCCTTTTAATATAAAATGTTTATTACTTTTATCTTCATATTATTCATAATGATTATATCTCTTGTATATATCGATAATGGCTGTTTTGGAGTTATGGAATAAGGACAAGTGTGAGGTTTAGAGTAATATATTCTGGGGTTTACGGTTTTGCCATCAACTATAAGGCTGGTGTGTCTTTATGGGGCACATTGGTTGTTGAACCGAGCATATATGGTGGTCGGGAGTGTGTGCGTACATTTTGACCTTAAACTCGTGCTTCGCAGTGTAAGACGCCGTCGGGTTGAACTGAGTATTTATGGTGCTCGGGAGGGGTGTGCATATTATCTTAAACTAGGGCCACGCATTTATAAGTCGCCGTCCTATTATGGTTGAGTAGCCTAGTTAGAGATCGAAGTTTGATTTGTTTGAACTAAGTTCTCAAAGCTAGTTTTAGTATTCTCCTAGTGAAAGTCTAGCCGTCTACACTAATCCTATCCATAACGCCATTTTGAATATTTTTATTATTATCGATTGGTTTGATTTGCAGGTTGGCAAATGTTTTAATTTTCCTCCGAGAACTTACTTTATTATATCGTTTTTAATGTTTTCTCATTTTAAGTATTTTGATATAATAATACTATTATTTTTCCATATGATATAATTTGGCTGGGAGAACGTCCGAGTTACTCCCCACTGACGTGGCTGTTATGTTTATAACATGACAGGTATTTGTTGCTGGGTTTTGGGTGTGAGCTAGCGAGTAGCGTGGATCCTACTCTTCCTTCATTCATGTTTATTTATGGATTTGTATAAACCCGTTTGGAGATTTTACTTTTAGCCCTTTTGTAAAAATAGGCCTTTGTATTGACTTACCATTTCTTTTAATAAGATATAGTTTGTTAGTGTGTTTTAATCCCAACTCTACAGTGTTTCCGCCACTGTATTACGTTAGAATTTCTAGGGGATTACAAGGGAAGAGTACGGTATTAATTAGTAGAAATCATACCCTCTTGGCACGACTGAAAGAAGACTAAGAATTCCGATGATGTGTCGGGTTTGCGTGGTCCTCATGCTCACAGTTCGCCAACTTGTTCCTCTGGGCAATTTCAGACCTGGCCTTAAAGTCATTCTTGTCGTGGTAGGCGACCCATTTCTCTAACGCGTCCCTTAAAATATGACGACCCAATATATTATTTAATACAGCGAAAGATTGAAGTTAGATTGTTTGTTAAAATTGATTACCAAAAAAAAACACCTTTAAGGTCCTTTAGCGGAGTCCCCCGCGTGCGTCGTTTATTCATCACACAACAGAAACGTCCCGTGCACGTCTCATTGTACCGGTCCCAGACCATTCCATCCAACTCAGATGCCCAACTGAACTTGAACTACACAGTCAAGGCGGACTAATAATTAGTGAAAAATATTTACAAAGTCCAGATTATAAAATTAAATACTCGGTAGCAAAAACAATCCACGTACCTTGAATTGGTTGAACCACCACTCCCGTACCTCCGCCGGCACCTGAGACCAATTGGCATACCCCTGCCCTTTGTCGACCACGAAGCTGGTAGTACAGCTTCTGACGACCTGTTTATGCAGAAACCTGCACCGATTCAAGAAGCACATATATGTTAAAAATCATACAAGATGTAGTCCAAAAAAAAATGTTACAAAAGAATAATCAACATGTTAGATTATATTACCATGTGCCTGTAGGTTTGAGAATCACCCGACCGACATCGTCCTTCTCTAGCTCCTCCTCCTGCCCCTGTTGCTGCTCCTCCTCCTCATGCTCATCGGTCTGCTCTGGTCCCGTTTCGGGGACCATTTCCTCCTCCTGCTGCGTGGTGGACGTGTGAGCAGACCTACTACCCCCACCACGTTTCCTGGTCGATCTACCGCCTGCCATTATCTTAACCTTGCAACAAATTAAACAATGTTAACAACAATTAGCAATTACATTCTAACTTGATTCAAGTAATATACCAAATAAGAAGCACAGTGACCTAACCATGTAAACATCAATATAACTTACTACAACAACTCTAGTAGTCACCGTCGCTGTCGTTATTGTCTTCAGCCTCATCTTCCTCAGACTGATCCTCTTCCTCCGTCTCCTCGCCCTCCACTTGATCGTCCTCCAAATTATTTTCATCGTGTCCGTCATCCTCCTCAAGGATTGATGGTAGGATTTGCCGTGGGTCCTAACCATCAATAAAACAACCGACTAACCTAGTGGGTAGCTAGGGCAAGTCGGGATCGTATCCACGAGGACGATGTTGCAAGGTTTAGACTAGGTCGGCCTAGAACGAGACTAGATTACCAAACAAACACAAAGAAACGATAATCGGAAAACTAGGATGGAGGAGGAGTAAGAACTAGACTAATGATGAACTAGTTAAAACGATGCTAAAATGGATAACTAATGATCGGACTAACAAGCAAACTAGAAGAAACTATGGCTAACTAAGATGATGAATCAAATATGAGAAGGAAGTGGGGTAGGTCGGGTTCATAAGAGTAGATGGGTAATTGGGGTAATCAAGGGTATAGGTGTCTCCTAGTTGCTAGGGTCGGTCCGGGCTCTCGCAACTTAAACCGATGCCAAGGTGGGTCCGGGCTCTCGCAACTTAGACCCTAGTCCGCGCTCTCGCGACTAAACTATTCTCGACATTTCCACATAATAGACAATCAATGAGAAGATGAGCACAAGTATGGGAAGCATGGCCACTACAAATCATACAAGCATATCAACAAACACATGGAATGCCCACAATGTGACTAACAACAAAGATTCACCCTTTTCCCTTAATCAACCCTAATCATCCATAATCTACCCCTAATCCCCCTACTAACCCCACAAGATTACTACTCACTCATTATCATGAACAAACTAACATTCACAAAAGAAACTAGAACAACCATCCAAACATTCATCATAAACAAACAATAACAATAACAATATGTAAAGGATGAAACTTGATTGAATAACTAAGAACAAGGGTAAAGAAAGATTATACCAATACTAGATGAAGAAAAGATGCAATCTTGTATTAATGAGAAACCCCAAATACAATCCCAAGGTTGTCAAACTTGGAACAATCTTCAAGAATCCCCTTAATCCAAGAACTAATTACAATAATTAAGTAAGGATTAACTAAGATTAAAGGAAGATTAAAACTAATGAGTAAAAGTAAATCTAGGGTTTTAGGGTTTTTGAGAGGCTTAAGGGATGCTAAACTATCATAAGATATGTTACTAATACAAGAAGGGAGTATATATATGGGTACAAGAATGAAGGAGAAGAAAAGAAAAGAAGTCGTGCTGCCAGCTCTTCGTCCCGACCGTGACGGATCATCCCGACCGGGACGGTTCTGTCATCCCGATCGGGACGGGTTGGTTCCGACCGGGATGGGCTCACAGTGGCACCCTTTAACGTGCACCCCATCCCGAACGGGATGAGAACATCCCGAACGGGATGGGTCTTGTAGGCCTCCCTTAAGAGCTCTTTGGTCCCTCTTTGCCTCTCATGGGTTTCTCGTCGATTGTGGGGACTCGGGATCGGGTCTCGGAGGCTCGGGATTGGGTTCCAAGGTCTCGGGGTCGACTCCAAGGCGTCGAGTCATCGTTCCTTAGTTTCGTTGGCTCCAAAATGTGTATGTATTGAGTCGGAATTGCTCCAACTCTTCCAAATCGGTCTCGGGAACCTGAAACGAACTAATGGAAGCATAAGAAGCCCATGAACCGCCCCAAGGAGCGATTCCACAAGGAAAATGGGACCAAAACACAACAAATAGGCACTACAAACTACACTTATCAACTCCCCCACACTTAACCCTTACTCGCCCTCGAGTAAGCACATACTAACTACTACACTAGCCGAATGGGTATTAGCGCACCCTACGCACTTTCAACTCACGCGAGTACACTTAGAGGAAAAGTGCACTCCGCAAGGCAAGTCGGGTCTTGCGACAAAACCGCGGATGCAGCCGGACACAAAACACACAAACAAACAAACACACAAACAAACACTGAGACGGTTGCACCCAAAACAAAAGAAATACCGCTTCCCTCTAAAAGCGGTGAAAGAAGCACCGGTTTAGGACTCGAGGTAAGTGACAACGTTCCCAAGCTAGCAATACAAACCAAGGTGGACTAAACCCTAATAGTATGACGATCAAGCAATAAAAACGTTGGTAACTTACCTAGGTCCTCCTAACTTCCTAAAAACGTACTACGGGACGATCGGCGGAGTGGAAAAGTGAAGAACCACGGTGTTAGTCGACACTGTAGGTAAGTGAGACCCCGCCCCCTTTAGCGTGAGCCAAGAGGGTCGTCCCGTGTCCAAAACCGCCTAACTAGTCCAAGTAAAAAGGTGGAAAACATGCAAAATGAGGGAAGACCGACTAATGCCGCTATCTTCCTTCCTCGGGACTCGGTCCTCTGGTAGGCTCTTCACGGCAAAAGTCGGAAAAAGGCTTATTTTTGTGGGGATTTCTTTATTTTTGTGAGACGGGTTTTCTTTTGGCATTTTCTTTCTTTTCGACGTTTTGATTTGTTTGTTGCGATGCCATTTCTTTTTCTTCTTTTCTATTTTTTTTTGGCTTTTGTGCCTTTTATTTTTCTTCATTCTTTTCTTTCTTTTCTTTTCTTTGCCCTTTTTGGCAAGATTTGGCTTTTTGGCATTTTCATTGTATACAAGAAAGGTAGAAATCAACAATTTGCAATTTTATTGAGTGGATGTGTGTAGGAGGTAGGGGAACGGGTGAGTCGAGGGTCGCGATCCCTCTCCAAACCCACAAAAAGGGGAGAAACTTGGACTAATCGAACGATCCTAAACACGGTCACCTAAGGGACGAGACTCGGTAACCAAGGCCTTTTCACACCGTGGGTGGTCATAATGGTCGAAGGTGCAAATCCCGCAGTAAATTCCTAGTAAGCTAGGTGGACTCAAGGTAAAGGACCAACGAAATCATTGATTTAGGGTCATTTTACTAGGCTAAAGTCCAAGACTCGATTTACACTACTAGGAAGGGAAAGTAAACTCTCACAAACTAGCCTCTGAACCGGGTTTTCGCAAAATGTTTACACACAAGACACACAACACACACAAAATGAAGACTCAACGAGAAAAGACAGAAAAAGATGCAAAAGGCAGCAAAATAAAACAAAACAAGACAAACACATAAACAAAGCAAACACCACCCCAAATATCCAAACAAGTCACCAAATCCACCACAAGTATGTACAAGCTCCACCCGAGCACACCTCAACACAACCTCCTCCAAACATCACAAGGAATAAAGAGGGAAAGAGGGTTAGAAGATGTTACCGGATGTCTTCAAAGCTTTCCAAACAACGATGATCAAGCAACCTATAAGGAAGAGGGGGGCAAAACACACACAATACAAAACAAATATACGACACAAAGACAAAAAAGGAAAACACACAAAAGAAAATCTTTTTGATTTTTATGAAATTTTTTCAAATTTTTAGGGATTTTTCAAAGATTTTTCGAAAAACTAAGAAAATTAACCTAACTAAATTAGAATATCGCTCTCCCACACTTAAACCGAGCAATGTCCTCATATGCTCAATCGTAGTGTGCGGAGAGACAAAAGAAAAGGAAAAAGAAACTACGAAAATAAGGATAAAAATCAAAGAATAAGGTGAAGAAAATGGTAGAAGGTGTCCGGCCGGGGTGTAGTCAAGTCACCATGGGCCGAGACGAGAAAAAGATATGGATGGGGGAAGAAAATAAAAAAAAGGAAGGAAATAAAAGGAAATGGGAGGGGAGGGCTAGGTGTAATCAAGTTACCTAGCCCGGATTCTGCCTAAATCCGACTAAATCCTCAAAAAAAAAGTGAAAATCTTGTAAAATGGATTAAACAATTGACTCTCGACGTAATCACGTCATCGGGAGTCGGGAGCAACCATACTATGGCCTCGAAGGCCACTAAGATCCCATGACTCAAGGGAAGGGGGCAAACAATGAAAAACAAGCGATAAAAAGACGGAAAAGTAAGGATAGTTACCCAAACCGAGCGGCTAGTAACTCATTTGCTACATCGTCTCGATGATCATTAGAGGCTCGTCGCTTGTCTTCTCGGTTGCCATCCCGCTTCACACTCAAGAAGGACTCATGGTAGGGATAGTAATGGTAGAGGGTGGGATTTGATGTGAGAGTCGGTGTAAAGTGGATAGGAAATGGAGTGAGGGCATGACAATGAAGTACATGGGGCATATGATAAGGCTAGGATAGCTAGGGAGGTTGGGAGGGGGCATAAAACGGTTGGGTGCACTCGATTTGCGAAGAAGAAACACAAAGGAGGAGCAGGTGCCCGTCCCGGCCGGGATGATCTGTCCCGTTCGGGAAGTCTCACCCATCCCGGTCGGGACGCTTCATTCCCGGTCGGGATGGACCTCCAGTGAGCTCGAATTTGTGCACCCCCATCCCGATCGGGATGGCACCCTTCCCGGTCGGGATGCCTTACCCTTCCCGGTCGGGACGCCTCATCCCGGTCGGGATGGGCCTTCTTCAACTTCCACAATCCCAAAAGCTTGCTCCAAGCTTCAAAAACCCGATCCTCGTGCTTACAAGCCAAGGTATATCATAGCCATTCTTCTCTAGGAAGCATTCTCACTTCACCTATCAAACAATACTCAAACACACATCAAACTCTCTCCCTCACAACGCTCATCAATCAATCCAAATAACAAGAATTCACAAAAATCCAACTAACTACAAGAAAGAGATATATACAATGAGACGGTTCTTGTGGAACTCCGTCAAACCAAGGATGGTGCTTTCTTCAATCTTTTTCATCAACCATGACCAATTCCATCTCCATCAAGAGCACGTAAGAACAAGTCGAAGGCCCTAGCAAAGTCTTCAATCAAGCTCGTAATGTAACCGACCACATCCCAAGGCTCTTCATGGCCTTGCCTTGACGTTCCCGGGGCATCCCGATCTTCCAAGTTCAACGACTTGAACTTGTACTTTTGGTCTTTGGGGATATACCCAAACGTCCACCGGTCTTCATGTGGCCCCAAGGGAGGCTCATCTTCTTCCTTGCTTTGCAACTTGTCATCAAGCCCATGATTTGGGCACTCATCTTCCTCCAAATCGGAGTCATCATCCTCAAGTACATAAGAGTACTTCTTCAAGCTTTGTCCCGGATCTTTCCCTCGATCGATGTCCTCCGCGGCATGGATTACATTATATGTCTCGGTCATAGGCGAAGTGTTGCCTTGGAGGTCGAACACTAACTCTTCGTCGCCTAGTTGAAAGGTAATCCTACCCTTCTTCACATCGATCACGGCACCGGCAGTGTGTAAAAATGGGCGTCCAAGGATGATGGGAGTGTTAGCATCCTCCGGCATGTCAACCACAATGAAGTCGACCGGAATGAAGAATTTCCCTATTCGTACCGGCACATCCTCTAGCATTCCCAATGGTCGGTTAAGAGATTTATCGGCCATTTGGAGTGTAATGGACGTACTTTTCAACTCCTTCATCCCGAGCCGATAACAAATAGAGTAGGGAATGATGCTCACACTCGCGCCCAAGTCACATAATGCATTCTTGATCATGAAATTGCCTATGGTGCAAGGGATCGAAAAACTACCCGGATCCTTCAACTTCGGAAGCGTGGAACCTTGAATAAGCTCGCTCACCACCCTCGTGAACGCTACGGTCTCTTCCTTGTCGACAGATCTCTTCATAGCTAAGATTTCTCTCATAAATCTTCCATATGCCGGGATTTGGGTAAGTAGTTCGGTAAACAGGACGCTAACATCCAATTTCTTCACGATGTTAAGGAACTTGTCATAGTGAGTGTCCCCCTTAGTCTTCATTTGCCTTGATGGGAAAGGCAACTTGATTTGAACCTTGTTTTGCTCAATATGGGTGGACTCCTCACTTGGCACTTTCCCTTTACCTTTGGTTTTCTCTTGAAGTGGGGGAGGGTTGTCTTCTTGGGGTTTTTCAACTTCCCATAAAACTTGTTCCTCCATTGGATTATCAAAGCTTGCATCGTCTTGAGAGGGGGGTATGACTTCTTGTCTTGGTTCTTGCTCACTAGGGGAAAAAGGGGGTTCATAGGACGTACCACTCCTCGTAGTAATAACATTTACATGCTCAAACTTCGGTGTTTCGCCTTGAGGAGGTAGTTGCCCCTTTTGTCTTGTAGAGATATCCGAAGCAAGTTGAGATATTCGGGTATCCATCGACTTCGCATGAGCATGTCTTGCTAGGTTGTCCTTTTGAACGTAAGCAAAGAACTCTTGTTGATTTCTTGCCATCTCTTGAGTACTCCTATGCATATCCATCATATACTTTTGTACGTCGAAATCCCGAGGAGGAGATGACGGATTATGCGGAGTATCGGTAAGGGCTAATGGAGTACCATAGTCATGAATAGGAGACCGGCTCCTAGGCTTGCTTTGTTGTTGATGACTTTGATTTGCTTGTTGTTGTTGATGGTTCCCTTGGAACCCATGAGAATTGCCTTGATTAAGGCATTGATTGTGGTTTTGTTGTTGTTGGAAGCCTTGGTTTCCTTTGAAACCGCCTTGATTGAAGTTCCCTTGTTGGAACCCTTGATTGTTGTTGTGAAAGTTACCTTGGTTATTTTGCTTGAAGTTGTTGAAGGGTCTTGGATTACCCATGTAACCTTGGTAACCTTGGTTGTTGTCCCTTAAGGGAGGTGGAACATAGGGACGATGTTGTTGTTGATGTTGAAAGGCTTGTTGTTGAGGGACTTGATTGGAAGCTTGGTATTGATTAGAGTAGGAGGCACCTTGCTTGAATGCTTGAAAGGCGTTCACTTGCTCAATACTTCTTCTACAATACATAGGATCATGACCAACGATTCCACAAGTATCACACATCCCAAAATAAGGAAGAGGAGGTGCAAACTCCAAGGCATTCACTTCTTGAATCGGTTGATGGTGGGAGGAACTAGTGCCTTGGACTTGGTTGAGGTGGCTTTGGAGCTTCTTGTCAATAGTCTCCATGTGTGTTTTCAATTGAGCTCCAAGATCGATGCTCAATTGTGTATTGGCATCAATCTCATGCCTACCTCCTCGATTTGCCTTCCTAGGCCTTGAGTATTGTGAATTATGCACCGCCATCTCTTCAATCCTTGACCAAGTTTGGTCATCCTCCACTTCGGTAAACCTACCGTTAGATCCCATGTTGAGTATGGCCCTCGAGTCTTCATATAACCCGTTCCAAAATTGTTGTACGAGGAACCATTGTGATAAACCATGGTGTGGACAAGAACGGATCAAGGCTTTGAATCTTTCCCACGATTCATAGAGGCTTTCATCATCACGTTGTTGGAAACCCGTGATAGAAGCTCTCAATAGATTTGTCTTCTCCGGGGGATAGAATTGTTGGTAGAAGGCTAAGGCTAGCTTCTTCCAAGTATCAATGCCAAGTCTTGCTTTGTCCAACCCCTTGAACCATTGCTTCGCTTTACCAATAAGAGAGAAAGGAAATAATACCCACCGGATTTGGTCTTGAGTTATTCCTGTTTGCGAAATAGCGTCACAATAATCCGAAAAGGTTTCCATGTGTTGATGAGGATCTTCGGTTGGTAACCCACTAAATTGACTTCTCTCGACCAATTGGATAAATTGCGTTTTCGCCACAAAATTCCCGGTATATACCTCCGGTAAAGTGGATGGACCCGACAAAACGTCTTCCGTGAAGGTTGAGTGAGAAGAAAACTTAGGCATGATTGGATATAAGGGAGAAGATGGTGGTGTAGACGGTGTTGATGTAGATGAAGAGGGGGAACTAGTAGAAGAAGAGTTACCGAAGGGATTGATGAAGGTCCCTCCGGCCGTCTCTCGAGGTGACTCGCTAAAATCGGCTCCTTGAGCTTGCCCTTGATGAGTATTGCTTGCACTTGGTTGAGAGATTCTAACCCGGTTAATCGTCCGTTGGCAAAAGGCTCGAAAGAGTCTCTCCGGCTCTGGAGATAGAAGTCGCCTCCCCTCCTAGGCATACACTACACACTAGAACAAACGTGAGAACACCTAGTGCTTTATGGGCACTAGGCAACGACAATAAACAAGCACAACTAGAGACAAAGAGAAAAAGGAATCTAAGAAAAGAAGAGAAACTATAAAATATTCACAAGAGAAGATGGGAGAACACAAAGAAGGGTAACTAAGTCTAGAAATAAGCATACTAAGTCTAAACAATGCACCGTCCCCGGCAACGGCGCCAAATTGATGGTAGGATTTGCCGTGGGTCCTAACCGTCAATAAAACAACCGACTAACCTAGTGGGTAGCTAGGGCAAGTCGGGATCGTATCCACGAGGACGGTGTTGCAAGGTTTAGACTAGGTCGGCCTAGAACGAGACTAGATTACCAAACAAACACAAAGAAACGATAATTGGAAAACTAGGATGGAGGAGGAGTAAGAACTAGACTAATGATGAACTAGTTAAAACGATGATAAAATGGATAACTAATGATCGGACTAACAAGAAAACTAGAAGAAACTATGGCTAACTAAGATGATGAATCAAATATGAGAAGGAAGTGGGGTAGGTCGGGTTCATAAGAGTAGATGGGTAATTGGGGTGATCAAGGGTATAGGTGTCTCCTAGTTGCTAGGGTCGGTCCGGGCTCTCGCAACTTAAACCGATGCCAAGGTGGGTCCGGGCTCTCGCAACTTAGACCCTAGTCCGCGCTCTCGCGACTAAACTATTCTCGACATTTCCACATAATAGACAATCAATGAGAAGATGAGCACAAGTATGGGAAGCATGGCCACTACAACTCATACAAGCATATCAACAAACACATGGAATGCCCACAATGTGACTAACAACAAAGATTCACCCTTTTCCCTTAATTAACCCTAATCATCCATAATATACCCCTAATCCCCCTACTAACCCCACAAGATTACTACTCACTCATTATCATGAACAAACTAACATTCACAAAAGAAACTAGAACAACCATCCAAACATTCATCATAAACAAACAATAACAATAACAATATGTAAAGGATGAAACTTTATTGAATAACTAAGAACAAGGGTAAAGAAAGATTATACCAATACTAGATGAAGAAAAGATGCAATCTTGTATTAATGAGAAACCCCAAATACAATCCCAAGGTTGTCAAACTTGGAACAATCTTCAAGAATCCCCTTAATCCAAGAACTAATTACAATGATTAGCTAAGGATTAACTAAGATTAAAGGAGGATTAAAACTAATGAGTGAAAGTAAATCTAGGGTTTTAGGGTTTTTGAGAGGCTTAAGGGATGCTAAACTGTCATAAGATATGTTACTAATACAAGAAGGGAGTATATATATGGGTACAAGAATGAAGGAGACGAAAAGAAAAGAAGTCGTGCTGCCAGCTCTTCGCCCCGACCGGGACGGATCATCCCGACCGGGACGGCTCTGTCATCCCGATCGGGACGGGTTGGTCCCAACCGGGATGGGCTCACATTGGCACCCTTTAACGTGCACCCCATCCCGAACGGGATAAGGCCATCCCGAACGGGATGGGTCTTGTAGGCCTCCCTTAAGAGCTCTTTGGTCCCTCCTTGCCTCTCATGGGTTTCTCGTCGATTTTCGGGACTCGGGATCGGGTCTCGGAGGCTCGGGATTGGGTCCCAAGGTCTCGGTGTCGACTCGAAGGCATCGAGTCATCGTTCCTTAGTTTCGTTGGCTCCAAAATGTGTATGTATTCAGTCGGAATTTCTCCAACTCTTCCAAATTGGTCTCGGGAACCTGAAACGAACTAAAGGAAGCATAAGAAGCCCATGAACCGCCCCCAAGGAGCGATTCCACATGGAAAATGGGACCAAAACACAACAAATAGGCACTACAAACTACACTTATCAAGGATCTCTGGAACATCCCTGACCATGTAATCTCCTTGTCCATCATCATCGTCACCCTCAAAATCTTCTTCTGCCCCTTCGGTGTGATCTTCTTCGGAGAATATGGTCTCTTCAATAGAAGATAAGCGTGTACCAGTTGAAGCAACATCTTCCTAGAACAGAGAATTGTCTATTTGTCCCCGTGTTTTAGTCGTGAAGACTGCCCACCATTGACTTTGATTTCTGTCATTTTTTGTGTAGGGAAAAGGAGCAAAATAGACTTGCTTCGCCTAATGCGCGAGTATGAACGGATCGTACGTAGGATATTTCCTTGTGTGATTAACTTCCACAATCTTGTATCGTTCATGCACTCGGGTCCCGTTCACGGAGCTGTCTTTCCACTCACACTTGAATACCACTGCTCTATACCCTCGTTCTTTGCCAGCATAACACAACTCAAAAATGTCCTCCAAAATACCGTAGTACTCATCACCATCAAAAGATGACACACTCACACCAAAATTGCATCTAGCCTTGTTCTTCCCGTAGTTGAATGTGTGAAAATTGAACCCATTCACCAAGTACCGGTTCCAGGTTTTAACCACTCGCACTAGACCAAAGGCCAAACTTCTAACCAAATCATCACGTATGCCAAACTACCATAGACGCCACTTCTAACAAAGTCACATCGCACCCTCCGTATAACGGTTTCTCCGAAGCGTCAAACATGTCAAAAAACGCCTTTGCTCGTGGGTTAGGCTCTTGTGGGTTAGGTGAGTCTTGTGGGTTGGGTGAGTCTCGTGGGTTAGGTGAGTCGTCATTCCCATATGTGTTCTCATTGTTAAACAAGTTGCACTCCACAACGTCAACTATCATACCTCTCAATCCCCCATCATTTTGATGGTTTTCGGGTTCCTCAGACTGAGATGGCTCACCATGACAAATCCAATTATAATAATCGGGTGAAAAATCACTATAGATGACATGTTCCTTAACTACAAGGACCTCAAGAAATTTTAGGTTCTTGCATTTACTACACGGACACTTAACCTCCCCCCTCGATGCATAATCTACTGACTTTTTAGCCACATCGACAAATGATTCAACACCCCTCAAAAATTCGACGGTGGGACATCTCTTCTTATCAAGTCTTCCCTCATACATCCATTTGCGTTCAATTCTCTTCATTTTCTATGTTCAAAAAATATATATAACAAATTAAAGTTTAATTTCCCTAACTTAATTTATAACTTACTAAACGAAAATTTAATCACTATTTAACTTAAACTTAATTTCTCTAACTAAGTTTCCTCAATTTAATCACTAATACGTCAAAGTAAACCCAAATGTCTTATTAATCTAGAATTGACCTTACGAAAATTAGTCAGCGAATTTAATCACAAATGTAATCAAAAGTTAATCCCAATTTACGAAAACACTACGTAATTTATCAATTTAATCCCAATTTAACCGAACAAAACAAAAAAATTCATGGCTTAGGTCACACAGAAACAGCTGAAACAGGTCAAATAAGGTCAAATTTTCGGATATAGATATCATAATTTCGAAAGCACCGATAACATCTATTCACCACCCCGATCACGATAGAAGTGGTTTCGTGAAAATCCGACATTATTTCGACACCTTTTGGTCCGTCCTAAGTCACACAAAACCTCAAGGGTGGCCCTAGAGATCATTCTATCTCAATTCATCCAAATTCATCAAACCCTAATAAAAATTATGATGGGCAAAACTAATCTACCTAATCGAATTTTGGGCTAAACTAATCAACCTAACAAAATGCCGACCTAAACAATATTAACTAGCAAACTAGCAATAAATAACAACAACAACAATAAAAAACAAGAACTAATTATAATGAATAAGAATTAAGTTAAGTAAGAAAACATACCAAGAATTAAGAAGAAGGATGAAAAATAGAGGAGAGAAATGGAGATGGGCTCGGCGAGGAAGGGAGGAGAGTTGTAGAGAGTGGTTTTTTTTAGAGAGTGAAGGGGGAGAGGGGGGTGGGCGGGTATTAGTTGCCAGATCCAGGAGACGGGAGTCCACTATCGGACGCCACATCCAGCCAAATTGGCGTCCGACTGTGGACGCCATATTCCATAAATGGCGTCCGATAGTGGACGCCATTTAGGGAATATGGCGTCCGCTTGTGGACGCCCGTCCATCCTGAATTTCGTTCCCCAAGTTCAGTTGGACGCCAATTTTGGCGTCTGACTGTGGACGCCTGTTTGTATTTTCAGACACCATGTAGGCATCCATATGCTGAGAACGCCCGCCAAGTGGACGCCCGGGACTGTTTTTCTTGTAGTGTGATATGAATCTTGGGGGTTAAGTTTATCCCGAGTTTGACCTAGCGTCGTGGGTTTAGTGGGCCTCGGATGTTCATCCCGAGGTTCGCTTGGCGCGGTGTTGACTCGGTTCGAGTTTCGGGACCGACTCGGGGTCCTGGTGTCAGAATTGACTCTAATTAGTGTCTATGCGACCGTAACGACACGACTAAGGCTGCCATCATGTTAGTTTAATTTTCTCGAGTAATTTATTTGATCCGTTCTATGAAAGCACTACCTGAAACACCGCGAACCCGCGTCGCGTTGCAGTCCTATCGTCATCGGGTGTTTGTTGGGCACTTCTGCAGCCACCAGGTCCAAATATGGGTGTCTACAGAAGCTCCCACTTTGACTGAGGCTTGGACAAGGCGAAAGTCAATGTATAGCCGCCTAGGTCAATCGGAGATACGACCTGGTGGCTGTCTGGTCGGGTCGTTTTAAGTCTGTTGGATTACGTGTTGAGCCTCGCCAGCCAAGGCTTAGAAGTCATACCTGACGTCTTTGCACGCGGTTGCTTGCTTGGGCCCGGGCCGTTGCTTGTCAACTTGTTCTTGATTCTTTATGCGCGCGCGTTTTGTCTTCTTCGGTTTATTTAGGAATTTGTTTAATTTTTTAAAGCGCTTTTGTGTGTTAGGTGTAAATGTATTGGCTTTTATTTGAACAAATGTTTTTGGGATGCTTGTGAACCCTTGATGACATAAAACGATCGAGGGTGTTAGTCTCCACTCGAGCGGTCGTCTTCGGGATGCTTGTGACCCCTAGCACTACAACAAAATAACCTTTTCACGTCGATTATTCGATGACGATTGAAAAATCGACACAACTAACCCATAATTACTCATAAAATAAACCAGTTTTACTAACAGATATAAATCGACACTAATTAGCATCCTTAATCGACGGCTTAACCTATCACTAATTACCCAAAAAAATCAATAAATGGACAGTATATTTCTTACGAGTATATAATTTCACAAGCACATTTAGCTGTATATTTCCTTATTGCATAAGGCATACTCCGTAATTCTTTCCTAAATCTATCAACTTCAAATCTTCCTTCAACTTTTATACATAAACCCTAGAACAAATCCCCAATTATATTACATCGATCTTCTCCGTGAAACTTGCTCGAATAGTTGCTTATCGAATCCCTGAAAAAGAATTATTGATGCACGGGTAAAATACTGAAGTTATTACTTATCGTCGAGTACCATGTCTGGATTCCGTCACTGAGCCCACCACCGCTGCAACCACGAGCCACCGCGTAATAGAAACCCCTTCTATTCATTGCTCAGTCTTACTCAATTGATCGCGCAATTGTAATTAGGTTAATGTTTTCATCATCCTCTTTACTATTATCATAATTACTTATTGAAAATTTTGGCTAATATCATCAATCATGTCGATTTTTTTAGCAATCAGTTACATTCTAGATTTGTTGTGTACAATTGACTGGCGATGAATTGAATGAGCGTGGGTAAAAAAACGCGATGATGTTAACAAAGTAACGACATCACTCAACGCAGTGCGGTTTTTGCCTAGATTTATGTTTCGAGCATGGTTAGGAAGTTTCATAGGTGAGGAAATTCAGCAGGTGAAGGAGTTTCTTGAACAAGGTAAGTTCCCTGCAGGCCTGTTACTTGATGCACCTCGTGATGGCGCAGAATTATTCCTGACAAACCAGTTAGTCGGCCTCACGATGCAGGAAAAAATCGATCAAATATGCTGCAACATTGTTAGTAATAATACTAATAGCATTGGAGTTCAGGGAGCTGAAGGAATTGGAAAAACTGCTTTAATGATGGAAGTTTATAATCGTTTAAGCACAAGAGAAAGTTATCGAGTTTATTATGTTAATGTACCTCAGAATTTCACTATTTACAGTCTGCAGTCTGCAATTGCAGCAACAATGAAGGTGGATTTACATAAAGTGGGTGAAAATGTGAGGGCGGCGAGGCTATTCAATGTACTGAAGTCGATGAAAGAATATGTTGTTATATTAGATGGACTGTCAGAGTGTTTAAGGTGGGAGGAAGTTGGAATTCTTCCTGCAAAATGCAATGCTACTGCAGGGATACCAGGGAAGTTGGTTTTTACGACACAGTCGTTGGATGTTTGCGGGAGGATGGTGTGCCAGACATCATGCATTGTACATGTAACGAAACTCTTGGAAGTTTTATCAACTCAAGAAGTTACCCCGACTTGTTTCAGAAAGCCTACATGGTAAAACTGTCGTATCTTCGATTACTCTTTTTTTACTCAAATCACGCAACTTCGTTAATGGAAATTTTCGTAAATATAAGAGATGAAAGAAAACATTCATAATCTAGTTACAAATCGTGTAGGTACCAAATGTGCGCTTCAATATGGTCTTTCCCGTCACACACCGTGATGAATGTTTCAGCGTATTCCATTCCCTTCTTTTGTGGAAACCATCACCTTCTTCAGGACGATTTACCAACGTTTATTTGTTGAAGGGTCGCTTTATATTCCTACATTTCCTAACAAAACTTGATGATCATTGGAATTTGACAGTTATTTGGTCGTCCTCAGTTGCTTACAGTGAAAGGGCGCTCTCATTGTTATGTAAACAAGGTTCAATGTTTTTTTCCTCATGTCAGATGCGTTTTTATGAACATCGTGTAGTTTCATTTTTTATATTGTTTCTTACAATATCGTGTTTTGTAACAGGTTAGAGAGGAATTAGAAGCTAAAGATGTTCAAGTGAAAACCAGTACATTGGTGCATTATGTCTCAATAAGCGACGAAGGTGAGAACCATTTCCTCAATCTCTTTTACGGATCACTATATATATATATATATATATATATATATATATATATAGAGAGAGAGAGAGAGAGAGAGAGAGAGAGAGAGAGAGAGAGGGGTTCAAATAAGGGCAACAACTATTTTAAGGGCATAAGGTCAAGTGTTAAAGTTACACAAAAAGTGCTTAAAGTTACACTTCAAGTGATAAAGTTGCACTTTATCACTTGAAGTGATAAAAGAGCTGAATGTTATAGTTACATATCAAATTTAAACAAATGCAACTTTATCGTATGTCATCTGTAACTTTAATATAGACTTACTGAAATATGATGCCCTTATTTGAACCTACCTCTATATATATATATATGGTGCCCTTATTTGAACCTACCTCTATATATATATATATATATATATATATATATATATATATATATATATATATATATATATATATATATATATATATATATATATATATATATATATATATATATATATATATATATATATAGAACTTTCAATCACATGTTTTCCATCTCTAACGAAGTCAAAGCGCCCTAAACTATGTATCAATTCTTCACAAATAGTCTTGCAGGTTGTACATGAATTTGTGCAGATGTTACACAAGATATTTATGATAGATGCATCATAGTTGTACATGCTCCAGATGCTATTAACAATACTAGGGAAAGAAGCAGCATTTGATGAAACAAGATTACTAAGGGCTATCTAGTATGTATACAGGTACAGTTCATGTTACATCGACCCAATATTTATGTTCATATTCCGATGGGGTGTTAGTGGTGCAGCATTTGCTCATGTCGTATCGACAGTAAGTAACCTGTTTGTTCTGGTATAGTTTGCATGCTGCTTGTTTTATAGGAACAGATACAAATTACAAAGTTGATTTTTATAAACTCATAAAAGTTAAATTTATGAATACAGGTACCTCATTTCAATCATATTGTTCTGGAGACTAATTCAGCTAGTAGACCTAATCCTTCCAACCCTCAAATACCTCCAATTTAGTTGGTTTCTACAAAATGGTAAGAAATGCTTCTTTTACAGTCAATATTTCAATCCTTGCTGCCGAGGTAAACAGGGTCTTGGAATAGAAAAATCAACTCGAGTCTCTACTCCATGAAACGTTGTTGGGCCTCTTTAAAGATAGAACATCAACACAACATTCAAAATATGATCCATGAATTGTTGTACGGTATGTTCTTATTTCATTTTTTACATAATTGTTTCGTACTTAATACACAATATGTTACAAATATGATATTATATTGAAGTGAACTAGATAATGGGCTCACTTCATATAATATTCGGCGTGCTTTTTAAATATTTGTACAGGATGATTATAGTAACTCAAGCGGCTGATTTGTGACATTTTGATATATGTGCCAAGGAGTATACATATATATTTTATTTATTTTTTCAGCACGTGGGAAATGAATAAAAATTCGGACTAACTTGGTATATACATTATCTTTGTTTATTGCAGTTTTTTTGAGGCGCAGCCACTCTATCTAATACGAAATATGTGGGTTGAAGCTTTGCTTTGGGGCTGAAGACGTAGTAATGTTTTTTAGGTTTAAAAAAGACCGTTTGCACTTATTTTGGACCTATTTTTATTAATTTAATTTAGTTGATGTTGGATAGATATAACTTTTTTGGATTTTATGAGTAATATAAACGGATCATGTTTTTCATTTGTCCTTTATTTTTATTTTTGCATCGTATTTGAGAGATAGAAATGATATTTCGTATCGAATAAATCAATACCAAAGTTATTACTATATGGTTGCAATTTTATTACATATTGCGTCGAATACAATTGATACAATTGTAAAATGGAGTACATTTAATAGTACTTATCGTATCGATTATAATTATAACAATGGTCACTAAATGACATTTTATTGTACTTATCATGTCGAATACAATCGCTGAAATTCTTATTAGCGGGAAAATCAAATTACTTACCGCATCAATAATAATCGACACTAAAATCGCCACTAAACCTCCTCGTCTTTCGCGTCGATTTCATGAAGCTAACCCAGCGAATAGATTATTCGCTACGAAAGGCTACGGCAACGCCACCTACCACTTCGAATACACAATCGATGGGAAAACCTTTCGCGTCAAATAGAATCGCCACGAAATACCAAAATAATCGACGCGAAAAGGTTATTTTGTTGTAGTGTAGGACAAAACAAGATATAAAACTATTCTAGGGCGTTAGTCTCCACTCGAATAGCTGTCTTTCGGGATGCCTTTGACCCCTAAAACAAAATGATATATAAACTACTCGAGGGCGTCGGTCTCCACTCGAGTAGCTATCTTTCGGGATACCTCCGATCCCTAGGACAAAATTGTTGTTGCTGCGCCTCCGGGATAACTAAGATCCCTCGGGCAAAATTGTTGTTTGTTTATTGGTGTTTAGTTAAATGTTTTTTTGTGAGTTTGTCTTAGTTAATTTTGTTTTACAGGTTTGTCTTATCTCGTTCGGGTTTGCTTTTGTTCGGGTTTAGTTTGTTGTGTATTTGAGTTTGTTCAAAGCTTGCTTAGTTTAGCTCGAATTGCTTTATTATGCGTCCGAGTGGAGCGTTTAGGTCAAGTGCGGTTCTCATGTTTGTTTCGTTATCGAGAGTGTATTATTGACGTTGATTAGTAATTATCTCGCTCATTGTGATTTTGTTCGTTTTCAAGGTTGCATGTTTTATGTGTATCGAATTTTGAGTTCGCTTATTTTGTTTTAGTCTGTACCAGACTACTTAGGCGCGCGTCTGTCTGCGGCCCAATCTTAAGGCACCTAGCCCCCAACTTGCCAGGACTCGGGCGCATCACTCGGGGCGGTCGGATTTTTGTGGATCGGGTCTGTTTAAGTAATGCGAAAATTGGGGCGCTCGTTCATTTCACAAAGAATTCGAACGCGTCATACTCTTCGCCCCAAGCATCGACTTCTCGACTTTTATTGCCAAATTTCGTTTCGATTTCCGCTATTTACGACAATGTCGACTCCGGGTTAGTGTTCTTTACTTGTTTAATGTCGGTTTTGCTTGATTTGATTGATTATGAGTTGCTTTTGTTAAAAACCCTAGAAAATCGATTTGGGTGTTTTTTATTCACTAAGTTCTGATGCTTGTGCTTAATCTCGTTGCTAAATTAAGGTCGATTAGAGCTTGTTGAAGTAGTTATAAGCTTGATGAGGATGTTCGAGGTGCGACAATGGCTCCTTATGGAAATGTGTTTGGAATGCTAGGGTTAAGGACCGTTTCCCGATTATTCCTATGATTATTTTGCGTAATTCTGTTCAAATAGTGCTTATGAGGATGTGGATAGCTCTCTTGTCGATTCTTATGGGCTAGGATGACCTTTAGGACCCTCCGTAAGGTTTTGTGTGTCTAACGACGGACCAAAAGGTGTCGTAATGATGCCGGATTTTCCCGTAACCACTTCCATTGCGATTGGGAGCAAAAATGGGTGCTAGAGGCCTTTTCGGAATTTCGATATCCTTATCCGAAATTTTGACCCTATTTGGTGCTAGTGCTAGTGCTAGTGAGGGGGTTGTTGGGGCGAGTTCACAGACTCTCCGAGGCATTCGCAGGAGACACCGGAGTATCTCGTCTCAGCGTCGTAATTCCGTGACTATTAATGAGGCTGACTTTGATAGGGTGAAGAAGCGTAAGCTTCCGGAGACCATGGCTAAGAGAGCTCATGTCCCGATTCCTATACCGGAGGATGAGGAGATTGTTTATGAGGATCCCGATTGAGCTCGGGACTGGGATGGTCATCAGTTGATGTTTCATCTTGACCTTCACATTTCTAACCGCATCGTGTGGGGTCTGGTGAGTGTCCTATTCGCGTTTGTTAGTTATGCCTTAGATTTTACTTTTGCTCGGGTTAGGCTAGGCCTGTTTTGTTTATACTTGTGTTGTTTCGGTTTGCAGTCCCCAGGTCCGATGAGGACTTTCTCGGGTTTTACTACGTGTCTTGACATTTACTTCCAGAAGTTGACTCCCACGGTAAAGAGGATTTTCGCGAGGACCGCTCTAGGTCCCGTGGTCGGGCAATGGGTTAGGTTGGTGGGTTGCAAGACTAAGTGCAACCTTATGGTGAATAGAGCGATGATAGATCGCTTTCATGATACTACCTCGACCTTTCACATTGCTTTTGGGGAGGTCGGGATGACCCTAAAGTATTTTGGGATGATTAGCGGCATGCCTGGGGGCCGGATAGGATTAGATGGGCCGCCGAGGGTCCTAGCCTAGATAGTAATGAGGTGCGGGGCCTCATCGGGGATTGTTTGCCGCGTGAGGCATATAGTTCACCTCACGCCTTGGTGAGTTCTTACATCACCGATCACTTCGAGCGAGTGGCGGTGTTAGAGAGTCGAGATCCCAACACGCCGGAGCAGGATGCCCGGTTGTGGTTGTGGTACTTCCTAGGATCGACCCACTTCTTGGACAAGGGCGAGAGGTTCAGCATTAGGATTCTGTCCTTCCTGGCTGACCTGACTTAGCTAGGACAATACGATTGGGTGACCGCGGCTTTTGCGGAGATGACTCGTTGCCTGCAAGTCATGATGAGGCCGTTGGTGATAGGGTCGGCCTCAGCTGTGCCCATCGTTGGTCCGGGCCTTATACTGGAGGTTAGTTACTGTTCTCACTCTTGGATTTTGAGTTAACTTAGCTCTGGTTTGGGGTTGCTAAAGTTGTTTCGGGATTTTACTGCCATGGATCTATTCCTACTTCCCGTGTTTGGCACCTAAGACGGTCTGGGTGCACCCGAAGAGATTCCCGGCGGGGATCGAGTGGAGGCTTGCTCAGCCTAAGAGCATAATCAGCCACTAACCGACGGAGAATGCGCTGGTTAACATGCTAGGCCTCGACAATGTAAGTTTTCTTCTTATAGCCTATTTTGTTCAATAGCCCCCAAGGTTTGGGATTTCATCGAGATGTTGGTTCTATTTGTGTAGTTCGTGGCTCGTTCTTGGGCCAATTATGAGGGCGTGCCCGGGTATCTGGCTGCGGAGCTGAGGCCTCGGAGTTATAGGAGGATGTTTCTACCCACGTTGTTTCGCCCAGTTTGGTATTTGGGCGAGCGGTTGGTGCGTCAGTGCCTATATGACGATTTCAGGGTGCCGGTTGATCCTCGCTGGACCATGTTCAGACTACCCACCGCCGGGGAGGTCCTCGAAGATAGGGACGGAGAAGTAGGCGATACACTCTTGGTGCCTGGTGCCTCCTACCTATCTCACGTCACCTGTCGGTTAGCTTGGTATCGCCTTGTGGTAAGGTTTTAATTTTGGTTCTAAGGTTTGCTTTGCGGTTTATTGTCTTCTTCCCTTCTGACCGACCAATTTGTTGTCTTTTCAGCTGGCCGATCCGACCGATGAAATCCAGCCCCCAGATTTTCCTCTGACTCTACTTAGGGTGGATGCGGATGGGATACCATTTACCGAGCCTCTCCCCCCATGTTCTGCTGAGGAAATGGATGCTGGGATAGAGTGGAGAAACCGGGTGTACCGGGTGAGTTTTGGCTTTTGTTCCTCGTTTGGGCTCTAAGAATTAGGGTCGGTTTGCCTGACTTCTATGGTTTCACTTTCAGGTTTCTTCGACTTGCCATTAGCGGTTGTGGCAGGTCACCAACTGCTTCCGAGCCTATGCCTCGAGGGTTTTCAGTGACACTTCAGGACCTCGATCGGTGAGTTTGTGACTAGGGTGGTTTTCTAGGTTGCTTGCGTGCTTCCCTAATGTTTGAGTGTATTTGCAGGATGTCCCGGATATGGTGGGGTAATTGGAGACTCGGGTGACTGATCTCGAGGCGAGAGAGGTTGAATCGCAACGGCTCTTGCAATATCGGGCTGACGAGATCGCTTTTCTGAAGGAGCAGATGGCTCGGTTACGGGGTGAGACCACTACTACAAAACACCAAATAGACATGGGTTGTTTTCCCTAATAGACATGGGTTTTGCGACCCATGTTATGTTGAGTGACATCTATTGTCAAATACTTAGACATAGGTTGTAGGACCTATGTCTATCTAAAACATAGACATAGGTTTTTTTAATAACCCATGTCTATTTCTATATTAGACATAGGTTTGCAGAATAACTCATAAATATAGACATGGGTTAATTGTTTGCCCTATGTTTATTGTCATAGAATAGACATGAGTTTTTGTACGCCCTATTTCTATTGAAGTGCTAAATTACAAAAAAAAGAAGGAAATAGGCGCGCAACTTTCACATAAATAGTAAGTAATTAAAATTTATTAATAACAAAACAATTAATTACAGCTACAAAACATTATCTCTCTTCCTTCTAAACATGCTAAATAAAGCGACTAAAATCAAGACACCGCTCTTGATGTTCCTCTTAACCTTTCTCCGACGTACTATCTCCTGTCAATCAAACAAGGGTTAACAACATTAAAGAGTTTCCAAGACTGAAGTTAACATTTAATTATTCGTAATTCATGCTAATTTTGCAGACTGCGTTGTGAAACGTGTAAAAGTTAGGTAAGTAGGGTTGAGTACTATCCAATTCTTATTGCAGTTCCTCATTTGTTAGAACCACGCGGGATCTCTCCTCTAGCTTTGAAACCAAATCCCAGAGTGTTTTGTATCCACACATTATTATACGCCAACAAATAATTGTATCCTTCATATAAAGAAATACACTCAAAACCAGAACAAAAATCTCTTCAGATACCCTGCCATGCCTAAATGGTTACAGAAAACCAAAAAAACAGGAGCCTAAAGACTAACCTCTATAGACCTCGTCAAAGCATGACCAATATGAAAGGGCTCAGTCACATTTGGAGGGGGAAGCACCTGCATAACACAAGAAAAGAACAAAGATGATGGAAGTGAGCTTGGCAAATAACACCTAGAAGCAAACAGATTCAAGTGACAATTGAAATATTGAATCATTGTGCATTTTGAGAAAGAGCGGAGATCTGTACACTAAACCCTATAAAAGGTGTTAAACACGAGGTACACAATCCAATGACAGCTAGGACGTCGATTACAAGAGTATACCAGAAGCAGTGCATTCCAAGAACTTTTAGAAGCAGGTCAAGAGAACACTCACAATTACAAAGGGCGGTTTCGAACTACTTGGGTCTGTCACGAAGTACAATGATTTTTCTCACCAATCACACCACCTATATAAATATAAATGACATGTTAAAATGGAGAGATCTCTTAACTCTTAGGATTTACAAGGGAATCAAGTGAGGTTGTTGTCATGATCATAATGGGGTATGAATGAAACAGAAATGAAGTGAAATGTCATTTAAATGTCACAGCCCAACTTCATTACAAACACAGGCAAGTCATGGGTCTTGTGGCATTTGTAGTAAGATAATATAATTGACTTGTCTATCATTCAATAAATCACCTATATTTATACTACTCCATCGTACATAGTAAACTTGAAGATTACCTAACTATATACTGTATATTATTCTCATAGTATAGGCTAGATATATTATTCTCAGAATATCACCAAATTTTGCCCGATATATCCCCGGTAGATAACACTCAAAAGATACATAAGAAACGGTTTGACTGCACCAAAAGATAGTTGTTGATGACGTTGGTAGCGAGTAAAGTTGGAAAATGTGGACAAGAGGACAATGTACCTTGTGCTTATTATCATAATCTTGCAATTATTGACAATGCCACGAACTAGGCTAACAGTAATGATACATGATGGCGAAAGGGTAATAAAGCAACTCATGAGACACCAAAACTAAGTTGAGCAACCCAGGTCAGGCCAGGCGACAACAATAAAAGAAAACTAAGGGTAAGGTAAAGGTAAAGGAAGTAAGCAATTAACACACACACACACACACACACACACACACACACATATATAGAGGTAGGTTCAAATAAGGTCCACAATTTTTTTAAGTCTCTATTGAAGTTACAGATGACATACGCTAAAGTTGCATTTGTTCAAAATTGATATATATATACAAATGCAACTTTAGCGTATGTCATCTGTAACTTCAATATAGACTTAAAAAAATTGTGGACCTTATTTGAACCTACCTCTATACATATATATATATATATATATATATATATATATATATATATATATATATAGAGAGAGAGAGAGAGAGAGAGAGAGAGAGAGAGAGAGAGAGAGAGAGAGAGAGAGAGAGAGAGAGAGAGAGAGAGAGAGAGAGAGAGAGAGAGAGAAGGGATCAAATAAGTTCACCATATGTAATTAAGTCTATATTAAAGTTACAGATGACATACGTTAAAGTTGCATTTTTTCAGAATTGATATGTAACTATAACATTCAGCTCTTTTATCACTTCAAATGATAAAGTGCAACTTTAACACTCATCTCGTGTAACTTTAAGCACCTTTTGTGTAACTTTAACACTGGAACTTATGAACTTATAAGAGTTGTTGGCCTTATGTGAACCTATCTCTCTCTCTCTCTCTCTCTCTCTCTCTCTATATATATATATATATATATATATATATATATATATATATATGTATAGAGGTAGGTTCAAATAAGGTCCACAATTTTTTCATTATAACAACCAGTGGGCAGTGGCAGTACATACTACATTTACACAGCTAATTACTTTAAAATCCCCCTTCATTACTCCACGTCTCCACATCTTAACTTACTTAAGAAAAAATTCATTAACCTGGGAACTTCAGACAAACCCCAAAATCACTCACCATAATCGATTCAGTCGTCCAATCGACTCGTAAACAATTTGCCGGAACGGAGTAAGTACTCAAACAATCAACCGTACTCGTCAAATAAAATTACCCAGCAAAAGAAAACAAATCAAAGTAATAGCTAAAATCTCAAATCATTGATTGCCAATCACAGCAATAAATCATCTAAACATTCAATAAATGTAGTAAAATTACATATCAAAGTGTCAATAAAACAGATAAAAGAGGAAATTTGGAGAAAATTACTTGAAGAAAAGCCTCCCAGAAGATCATACATATTACGAGTAGGAAGAAAAGATTGGTACTAGGTAGAAAAGAAGAAACTAAAAGCCGTAAAATTAGGAGCCTTTGATGTGTCACCTTTTCTGAAATTATGAATAAAAAGTGGAAGAAAAGAAAGAAAGAAAGAAAGGTGATGGAATAACAATACTTGGGATGAGATAGGAGAAATAGAGGAAGTGAAGTGAGGAATAAATTTATCCTTGTTGTTCTCCGAGCACACATGTAGAAAGGTGAATTAGACGCTTATTGTTCTCCGAACATTATTTAACCTGAAATAACACGTCGACCAAATTAAAGTCCTACATGATGTGATACGGAGTTTATAACAAAGAGATTATTACTTCTATGTATTATAGTCACATTCTTGGAAGTTCATACCACTGAAAGGGTGTCGATGAAGTTGCTGTAGATTGTGTCTAGGGGACGTGTATTGTAGTCAGCAGGAGTACGAATTGCCGCCAAGTTGATCGTCTAAATCACACTCAGACGAAATAAAGTGAAAACATATAAACTACAACTTCGAACAAGAACATGATTAGAAGTTGCAACAATCTAAGCATAAATCACAAAGAACTCCAAGAACAAGCAGAAATCACATCATGTAGGATAAAAATCATCTAAAAGTGAACATAGCACAACTAATTAACAACAAATCGATAGATGACTAATCAAATAGACATTAACAAGGCACATATGTTAATCATAATACAGCGGAAATCAGGAATAAGTCACAAAATTCAGGCATATAAGTGAAAACATTAATGCAACTTCGAACAATTGAGCTTAAGTCGCAAAGAACTCTCAAGAACAAGAAGAAATCAGGACATCAGAACATCAAATCAACAAATGATCAACCAAACCGAATTGTTGTAAACTTCGCAATTATGCCCTTAATCATCAACCTCAATGACAACATCAGAAAAAGCGTAAGATGTACGCATCACAAATTCGCTATCAATAGAACAAACAAAAGCATCAAAAATGTACGCATCACCGAATCGCTATCAATCACACAATAATGAACGAAAAAACATCAAAATTACGCATAGAAACAAGAAAATTACAGCTCGTAAGTTCAAAACAGCAAACATTCCAAAATCAACGAACAAAACACAACATGGACATAAAAAATAACGCTGAAAACATACACGTTGCAAAAGCGCCATCAATCACATAATAATGTGTGCAAAAACATCAAAATTACGAATAATAACAAGAAAATTACTGCTCAAAAGTTCAAATGAACAAATAAATCGCCAGAAAACATACGAGTCGCAAAAATGCAATCAATCGCATCACCATAAAAAACAGAGAACGAACAATTCAAGCAAAATCATCGAACTAAACGCATCACGACACTAAAAAATCAAGAAAACGCAACGAATCATACCAGATTTGACATCTTGATGAGACCTTCAAGCCGAGAATCATGCTTGATATTGATACGATGAAATCGAATACGATTAGCCCAAGGAATCGCAAAAGAACCTTCTAGAAGATGCTAGAAATGCAATTCCTGTACTTATGATTCGAAACAAACCGATGAAATCAAGCAAAGAAACAGAAACAAGTATGAAACCCATGCAAATTCAATAATTTGATCAAAACAACGAAATAGATGAAGTCAAATCGAAGTTTTCTTCAATTGAATAAGTCAACGATTTGAATTCAAAGCAGCAGAAGGAATGTAATCGAAGTAACAGAAGAAAAAAGAGGAATTACGAAAAAAATCCTAACCCTAGAATTTGAAGCGTAATCATTTTGTCCCCAATGCTACTCGTTTTTCCACCATAATATCGGGCTCAAATTAAATATATGAAACAAATAAACATGAAATAGATCAAGGTGGTCTGCGAAAAGAAGACGAACCAGTATCGTCGGAGGGACTTGATCGCCAGCGCATATAGGTGGTGTTGGTTTTTACTAACCGGAGAACGGAGGACGGGAGTTGGTGTTTGGTGCTGGTGAAGCGACGAGGAGGTCGGAGCAGGGGAGCACGAGGGATCGAAGGTGTGTGGATGACAATGAGTGTGGTTGAAGGTGAGCATGAGTGTTGTTGGCTGAAGGGAGCTGCGTTCGATTAGGGTTTGTGTCTTGAGTTAGGGAGTTGTGTTTTAGGTGATGAGGAGGATTAAATTTTATTCAATATATTTGTATGTCCTACTTGTATTCATACAGTATTTTATAGACATAGGTCTGCGGTGACCCATGTCTATAATTTATAGACATAGGTTTTAATTTTAACCTATGTATATTCTCTTTTATAAACATGGGTTTTTAATAACTTATGTCTATTATAAATAGATATGGGTTTCACTTTAACCTATGTCTATTTGGCGATGTCTATGACTAATTTTGTAGTAGTGTCCCTCTACACAAGGTGAGGTCAGGCATCGGGTCGAGAGGAATGCTGAGGCTGAGGGTGAGGAGATGGAAGGAATCCCCGAGACAGCTACCCTAGACATGCTGTCGGAGGTGGATGGTAGTGCGTCTCCTCTTATAGACTTGGAGGACCTAGGTTTTGATGACAACATTTGTGAGGTCATGATGACCATTGGCGCGGCTTCTAGGGTCCTCCCTAACCTCGATTTGTGTATGAATTTGTATATTTTGTATGTTCGTTTTAGATTTTAGTACTTCAACTAGTTGGATTAGTCTTGTGTTTGGCGAATTTGTTTACCTAGATTGACAAGTAATCACCATTCGAGTTCATTTGTTTGCGATTCGACCTAGCTTAAGGCGTGTTAGCGTTGCATGAGAGTACGAAGATCGTTTCTTTCGGATTGTTTTGAAATTCGTTAGTTTGAGTCGGGAATCGGATCAGGTGGTACGTCGATTAAAATGTTTTGACTCGAGATGTAAAATAACAAATGTGTTTTGACTAAATGTGTTAAGAGATGAGCGCGATTGTTTTGACATTCAGAACGAGGCCGAAGTTGAAATTCGGGCGACTTTTGAAAAAAGTTAGACCACTTTTTTGTATATTCAAGACAATGCCGTACTGGGCTTACTGACGCGACTTGACAATAACCGTTAAAGGCTACAACACGCCTAGTTGGGGTAGCTTATCCCCCTAAAAAAAATCAAAAAAACATCTAAGTCTCGTGGATCCGACAGGTGAAATGTCTCGTCCGTGTGGACGTTTCACTCTTGCACGGGCATTTTGGCTTTTAGAAAGGGGTTTAGCGATTTCAAAAGGTCGTTCCTGATGTCCAGGGTTGTCGGATGTGAATGTAAGGTTAAGGGTTGTGGAGATAACTGTACTACAGAATAAGGAAGTTATGTAGGCTAATGTCGCTAAGTGCCAAACCGAAGACGGCGTTACCGATCCTAGTATTCGTCAGTTTATCTAGACGGGCCTAGACTGACAAGACCCATATTGAAAATGTGAGTGAGGGGAAATTGGATCGGCTGGGCTCGCCTTTGGTTGAGATGACGGAGACTAGTGTTCAGGGTCTATAGTAAGAGATCCGAACAAGTACATCCGAACGGAACGGAAACGGGAAAGTTGGACCGATAGAGCCCAGCCGTTTAGTACTATGTTGTATTCATTGATATTATGTGGCGTATTAGTACTAGTTTTTTGTAGGGCCTTGCTTGACATGTTGTCATTTTCCGGGGTGGGATATTAGACGCTTGATGTAAAGGGCCTCGACAAAGGCTTGATTCAATTGTTGTTGCATTAATGAGAAGCAAAATTTTTTTGTTATTATTTTTTTTTTGTGGTGACTCACAACTCGATTCTTCATTTTGCCCGGGGCGCTCTTTCGGGTTTTCACCCCGTCCTCGGCTCACCTTCTGTTTTGTCTTTTTGTTTTTTTTTTTTATACTTTTTTTTACGACGGCTCGCAACTCGATTCTTCATTTCGCCCGGGACGCCCATTCGAGTTTTAACCCCGTCCTCGGCTCATCGTTTGTGCTTCGTCATTGAAATCACTCGTTAATCGGAACATAGGGGTGGTTCCGATTTGCATTTGAATCGAGTAATCGATTTTGATATTTTCGTTGGTTGTACCCTAGAAGGGGTTGCCTACGTATCCGCATTTGGATGGAATCAAACCATGTTCGTAGTTCTTTCATAGATGTTAGGGATTTTGCTTTAGACTCGTTATGCCAATTATCGATGTGAGATGTTTAGAGTGTATTCTCCCTAGTTAAATAACCGAGGCGGAGTGATTGTGTGGACATGACATAGGTCCACCCCGACGCGGCCACGCGCGGGTTTGGGGAGGCGAATGAATCTCCATATGAGAATGGATCGAATTGAAATTTAAATCGAAGTTGGAGTCGCCACCGAATTTTGTGGTTATTCGGAATCGTTCGAGCCCACTCTATGTCGTAGTGGGCCGTATACAAAATACGGCCCATTTCCGATGTCAGAGTTTATTGGGCTCGTCCCTTTGCATTTGATACCGATACCGACTTGATCGGATACCGTGTATTGAATGACTCTCGTTGCCAATGGTTTCGGACATCCGGAAACCGAGGTTCTGAGTAAGGGGTGAGGGTACGTGTTGGGAAGTTCACAAAGAACACCCAACCCCGCCCGCACATTAGCGGCCTCTACTAGGATATCGTTTAATTTTTGAATACGCGCGTTAGTAATACGATGAATGATATGCAAACATTGTTTTCCTAAGCATGCGAGGAATTGAATGGGTTGCTAAGTCATTTAATGCATTTAAAATTTAACGTCAAAGGTTAATTTAGCATGTGAGATTCGTTCTAGTATAATAAAACAAACGGTAAAAAAAAAGAATGAATTTGCTACAAAAGATGAACAAACAAGTTAGTATCGGTTTGTGAATAATAATATAGCAAATATAATAAATACACGAGATCGAGAAAATATTAGTCGATACCTGAAAATATCGCTAAAAAGACGTTGTTTTGTATAAAAAAAAACGAAGTTCGAAAAAAAAAAAAAAAAAAAAAAGAAAGACGAGCCACGTTTCAGCCGGCCGCGCGGCTCGCCCGGGACACATGCGACTCATGTCCCGACCTGTTTTCGAGACCGATTTTTGAAAATTCGATGCTTTTATTAAACTGCGTACGAATATTGCATAATTCGCACTCGACTTAATATTTTCGATATTCGTTATATTCGATAGTCAATTATGAAATCGATATCAAATACTTGGAATAGTTTTAGAAAAGATATAAATTTTAAGAAATTGTTTCGTAGAATAATGAAAAAAAGAATGAACGAAAAAGGCTAAAAAAGAGACTCGGGTTTCAGGCCCGTGCGCGAGTCGCCTTGGAGGGGCGCTACTCGCGTGCGGGTCTGTCCCGGTTCCGTTTGTTCGAAAATCGTTAAATTTGATAAATCGCGTACAAATACGAATTAATTTATACTCGATTTATGTTTTCGATATTCGTCGTATCCGATGTTTGATTATGAAATCGACATCAGATATTCGGAATGAATTAAAATAAAAAAAGGTTTTGTAAAATTGTTTGAAAAGAAAGAATTTGAACGAAAAAGATGTTAATTCTCTCCGCGTTTAAAATCGTTGTATTTTGTAGAAAAAAGATGAAACGATTTTTTAACATCGACGAGATTTGATTTAATTCTTTTAATACAATATTCAACTATAGAGTTGATATCATATTTTTAAGAATGCTTGTTATACGAAAATAGTTTTTTTTGTATTATCGATAATAAAAAGCGACGAACGACCCTTAAATTAAAAAAAGGACGACCGAAGACCCGTAATAAAAAAAACGGACGACGAAGGAAGAAGAAAAATGAGAGGGAGAAGAGAGAAAAGAGAGAAGTCGGGTTTGGTCACACCCTCAACCTACATGTTTTAGTTTACTCGAATCGGAGCTCGTCGGAATGTGGCTTGGGCACGGGAGCGTCGAGTGGATGTCGGTGAGTTGTGGTGGCTCGGTTTGGAACGTGAAGGGTGTCGGGTCTAGGGGCCGGTTTCCTTCGGGTATAATATTGGTTTCTCGATGCTAAGTTTTATGCTTATGAGTGTATGTGTACGGATGTCGATCTCTATATTTTTATATGCTTGATGAATGTATGGGAATAATTGATGTCTCATTGTTGTGTATGCAAGGGGCTATTTATAGGGAGTTCCCGACCTTGGCTAGGAGAGGTGTCTTGAGTTAGAACTACCGCTTAGGATAGGAAATATAAGAAGCTGAGAAGAACGAGAATTCCGTTTACTTGGCAAAGAAGAAAGGGAGTCTCGGCTGGTATGGGCTGCTCGGCCGAGTGTCCTAGCTCGGTCGAGTGTTCGATTCGGTTTTCGGATAGAATTCCTACTTGAGATCGAATCCTATCCTTAAACGGATTTGTTTAATATTTTGTGTAGCTGATTTTTTGTAGTGTTGGAGTCCAAACCGGACGTGTGAGGTGTCACGGCAGACTCGCGTGTCTCAAGAATATTTTTGACCGGGTTTTGACTCGGTCGCTAAAAGACGGTTTTACCCCTGGTGTCGAAATCGACCCAAATTAGTCCTATTTGACTCGAAACGACCCACTGGGCCTGATTTTGAGGTTGGTTTTCTGAGATATGTACTCCGTAAAAAGCCCAAAACAAATGCCAATGATTTTGAGCCCGTTTCCGAATACATTAAAGCACGTTCGCGTCCGATCATCATCGGGTGTTTGTCGGAAACAGCTATAGACACCTGATAGTCAAAATGTGGGTGTTTACAGAGCCCCCACTCTGACTGAGGCTTGGACAGGGCGAAAGTCAGAGTAGCTACCAGGTCAATCAAAGATTAAAACCTAACAGCTTCCGGTCGGGTCGTTTAAAGTCCATTAGACTCGCGTAAAAGGGCTCGCCAGCCATAAGTCGAAAATCATACCTGAACTGATGATGCTAACTCCGTGGGGACTCAGACTTGTCGTATAAGTCTTGGGTGTGCCCATACACGGGCTCATCCCGTTAAATGCCGCTGGGGAGTTGGTTGCACGGTTTCGCTTGAGTCGGCCTGGACCATGATTTATGCAAAATTTGCATGTAACACATTCGTTGGAGAAATGACTCGTGCTGGGGGATAAAATTTTGAAGGAGATTTTTTTGAATTTTGGAAGAGTTTTGAATAAAATAAAGTATTTTGACTTTGAGAAGGAATAGGGATGCTCAGGATGACTTAGCTAGATCCTAGGACAATGCCTGTATGCTAAATCCTCTGTGATTAGGAATCCTTAGGTGAGGAGGAGAATTCGATTTCATGCTATAAATACCCTCTCCTTGTTCACAATTTATTCATAATTCCCACAATTCTCTTCTCCCTTCAAAGAAAAACAAGCCCTGAGAAACTTATTTCTTTTTTTTAGAAATTTATCATGGGTATCGATCGATCAGTCGGAATGTTGCAAGATTGGTCCCGACTTTTCAGAGACGCAGATAAGGTTATCCTGAACCAGAATGGCGTTACCCAGTTATTCACGATCCGTCAAATGCAAGTGAGCCGTCACTTTTTGGATGCTTGCCTGTCCTACTGGGACGATGCTTATCATGTCTTTAGATTTCCTCGAGGCGAAATTTGCCCTATTCCGGAGGAAATTGCTGCTGTAGGAGGATGGAATCCCACGCTTCGCCCTGCCGTCCCGTTTTCAGTCCATGACACGAGGAAAAAATTACGAGAATTTTTAGGGCTTTCCCACATGGAGGTATCTCGCATGACAGAAGATAAAACCGTCTCTTTAATCGACCTGGCTGAAAAATTCATGAATCCAGACAACGTCCGGGTTAGGCCGGTATACAGCCGTAGGGCCTTTACTTTTTGCATGCTCCATGTTTACGCCTTCGAGGGTCATATGGATTTGTTATCTTGCATGGGCCATGTCAGGCTTCTCACTGTAGCGGATCTAATGGAGACGGAGCACAGCCCAGCTTGGCTGATTACTGGGGAGATTATCCAGGGCTTGGATAATCGCAAAAGGGATCTGTCAATCCGATTGACAGGGAGTACCCGTCTTCTACAAGTAGGCTGATTTTCTTTGTTTTTTGCAATTTTTGATTTTTTTTTTCGCAATTTCGATTTTCCTGAAATTCCTGATTTTTCCGGTTTTCTCGGTTTTTCTCGGTTTTTTTTCCATTTTTTGCGATTTTTGGGTTTTTTTTTGGACTTTTCACGATTTTGACTTTTTGTGACTTTGACTTTTCAGCTTTGGTTATTCGAGAGGTTATCGGTCCTGAATCCTCCTCTTGACGTAAGCCGATATCGCCCGAATCAAGTGATGGCAAGAAGGCGGACTGTTGACTTTTCTCGTCTTTCTGCCCAAAAATTATGGGACGAGCTGCTATCTTTTCATGGAGGCCCATTGATCCGTTGGACCGTACCTTGGTGGCCCATTTACGTCTGGACCGGGTTAGAATCGAGGGATAGGACACGTTATCAATTGATCCTATCTTTTAGGCAGACCATCCATCTTTAACCCGATCGCATACTTAGGCAATATGGGCGTGCCCAGAGAATCCCGAAAATCGAAGCGGTCGTGAGTGAATCTATTCATCTTACGGATGTGATGAGCGATACTTGGATGCAAAGGTGGTATACTCGGGCTACTTGGCCCATCCCGAAGACCTCTCATTCGATCTGGGTATCCGATTCTTACGTGAAGTGGACCAAGGCGGATTCTGCTAAGGCCCGTGCTGCTTTGAAGACCGACGAAGCCTTCGATTTGCTGCGCCGAGAACAAGCTAAAGATAATCGAGGCTTCTTTGATGATGGAGATACCCCAGTTACCATGGTTCGCCTGATGTCGGGCCAGAAAGGGAAGACTAGGACTTAGACTGAAGGGTCCACTACTAAAGGTGCATGGGGGAAAGTGAGCCCCCAGACGGACTTAGAAAGAAGACTGACGTCTAAGGACCGACTTGGTCCTCGAGACAAACTACCCGAGCACGTACGGGCTCGGCTTGGACCGGTGCAAGTGACAGAAAATCCGCAGTCGAAGAAACGGGCTCGAGCTAAAGAGGTTCCACTTGTGATCCGGGAACGTTCGCCCCCGCCCCGTCGACCTCGGGATCCGCGCGACCCAAAAGATAAAGGGAAGCGGAAAATGTACGAGCAGTAGTCTCCTAGATTTTATTATTTAAGTACTACTATTATTTTTGTGTGACTTTTGTTGTTGTTTATATTTGCGTGAGGCATTTTTTTTGAAATAATAAAAGACATATTAGTGAAAACCGTTCCTGTCTTTTCGTTATTGCAGTGGTTGTACCCTTTTGAGGGGTTGCCTACGTATCCACGATTAGTGGAATCAAACCGACCGTAGTTCAGACATAGATTTTTTTTTTGCAATTTTCGAAATACATCAAGACTATTAGTTCGAGATGTGCGAGAGTAGGATAGGTAATCCTAACTTATTGACTTGCTTAATTTTTGAATATTTTGTAAAAAGATAAACTTTATAAACTTTTAGCAAATGACATTGAGATTAGGCTAGGGGTAGTAGCGTTTCAACTGGTCCAAGTTGGTTGGGTTGACGAATTCGTTCCCGTCCATGTCTGTCAGCATTACTGCTCCTCCTGATAAAACCTTCTTTACTAGATATGGTCCGGCTCAATTGGGTTTGAATTTTCCCCTTGGGTCGACTGGTAGCAAAGCCCTAACAGATTTTAGGACTAGATCACCTTCTTTGATATTTCTGGGCCTAACTCTTTTAATTAAAAGCCCGTTTTATCCTTTTTTGGTATATCTGGATATTGTTAAGGGCTCGGGATCGTCGTTCGTCCAAAAGAATCAACGAATCGTATCGGGCTTGGACCCAATCTACTTCAGGCACTTGACTTTCGAGTAGAATCCTCAGGGATGGTACCTCGAGCTCGACCGGCTGAACCGCCTCCATGCCATATGTCAGATAGTATGGAGTTGCTCCATTTGCGGTGCGGATTGATGTCCGGTATCCCCATAAGGCAAAAGGGATTTTATCGGGCCAATCCCGGTAATTATCAGCCATCTTTTTAAGTATGGTGACAATTGTTTTATTTGCTGCCTCTACCGCTCAATTTGTTTGGGGACGGTAAGGCGAAGATGTATGCCTTTGAATCTTATATTTTGTTAGCAAAGTAGCGGTTTCGGCTTGAAAATGGGTCCCGTGATCACTAATGAATTCATGCGGGATCCCGTATCGGCATATAATTTTATCCTGTATAAATTTTGCTACGTGCTTGGCGTTCAAGACACGATATGACTCAGCTTCAACCCATTTAGTAAAATAGTCAATAGCCACTAAAATGAAGCAGTGACCTCCCGTCCCGGAAGGGTTCACCTTCCCGATTATATCAATTCCCCATGTCGAGAATGACCATGGTGATGTCATAGTATATAGCAGGGATGACGACATATGCTGGACGTTGCCGAAAATCTGACAGTTATGACAGTGTTTGACATATAACTGATAGTCGGTCTCCATGCTATTCCAATAATACCTGAGTCTTGCGATTTTTCGAGCTAGCATATGGGCGTTCATATGCGGGCCATTCTCGTCATCGTGTACCTCGGCCATGACCTTTTCGGCCTGTGTTTTGTCGATGCATAGGAGTAAAGCCCCCTGCGCTGTCTTTTTGTACAACTGTCCATCGTCCGTGCGGATGAACTGAGTGGCCCACCTTCGCAGGGCTTTCTTGGCCTGGTTTTCAGATCCCGGAGGATATTCTCCCGACGTTAAGTAGGTTAGAACAGCCTGGAACCAAGGTTCTGGGTCAGTTATTTCGATGTCTTGGATAGCATTGATATATGCAGGCTCGGACCGTCTTTTGACACAAATCGGCATGCTGGTCATGTGTTCCGGGATATTCAATAAAGATGCTAATTTGGATAGCGCATCTGCAAACTGGTTTTCTTCCCGAGGTAGATAGATGTATTCCACCTTTTGAAATTGCTTCTCGAGAACCCTTACTCGCGCTTGGTAAGCTACGAGATTTGCGTTGCGAGTTTTCCATTTCTGGAGTGCTTGATTGATGACTAATGATGAGTCACCGTGGACCCGGAGGTTTGTTACTCCTGAATCGGCGGCGGCTTGCAAACAGTGAATGCATGCTTCATACTCGGCTGCGTTGTTAGTCACGTCAAAATCCAATTTAATGGACAACAGGGTGTGTTCTCCTTGCGGTGAGATTAGCAAAATTCCGACACCAAATCCTCGAAAGTTGGATGCCCCGTCAAAGTATAGATCCCATGTCTCCGTGTCAGTATGGAATATATCTTCATCTGGAAAGGCCCAGGTATCGGCATGTCCCTCTTCAGATACCGGACTATCGGTAAGGAACTCGGCTACTACCCGACCTTTGATGGCTTTTAATGGCACGAATTTGAGATCGAATTCAGCTAACATTAAAGTCCATCGAGATATCCTGCCATTGAGGATGGGCTTCTCGAACAGATATTTGATTGGATCCATTCTAGACAGCACGTGCACTTCGTGGCTAAGCATGTAATGTCGGAGCTTTTTAGTGGCCCAAACTAGAGCTAGGCACGTCCTTTCGAGCATCGTGTATTTGCACTCGTATTCTAGGAACTTTTTACTGATGTAGTAAATAGCCCGTTCTTCCGAGTCGACTGTCTGGGCCAACATAGCCCCCATGGCCGTCTCGGTCGTTGCCAATATAACGACAAAGGTAGACCGTTTTGAGGAGGCATTAATACCGGCGGAGATGACAGAATCTCTTTGATCTTATCGAAAGCTGCTTGCCATTTGTCGTCCCACAGTACCCGTTCTCCTATCTTCAGTTTCTTGAAAATGGGCTCACATACCATGGTTATCTTCGAAATAAACCGGCTGATATATTGGACTTTGCCGAGAAACCCCCTAATCTCCTTTTCGGTTTTAGGTGGCCGCATCTCGATAATGGCCTTGATTTTGGTTGGGTCAACCTCGATGCCGCGCTGGCTGACGATATGGCCCAGCAACTTGCCCGATGTTACCCCGAAATTGCATTTTTGAGGGTTTAACCTCATGTTGTACTTGCGTAACCGGGTGAAGAACTTTCTAAGGGCCAGAATATGCCCGTTTCGTTCTTTGGACTTAACGATCATATCGTCCACGTAGACCTCTACTTCCTTATGCATCATGTCATGTAGTAAGGTAGTGGCGGTCCGCTGATAAGTGGCACCGGCGTTGATAAGCCCAAATGGCATAACAGTGTAACAGTAAGTCCCCCAAGGTGTAGTGAAGGTGGTCTTACTCATGTCTTCTTTTGCCATTTTGATCTGATTGTACCCGGCATACCCGTCCATAAAGGATAGAAGGGCATGATCGGTCGTGTTGTCCACCAGTATGTCGATGTGTGGCAACGGGAAATTGTCTTTCGGGCTGGCCTTATTAAGGTCCCGGAAATCTACACAAACTCGTACCTTTCCGTCTTTCTTGGGTATTGGTATGATATTTGCAACCCAGTCTGGATATTCAGACACTTGGATAAAGCCTGCTTTGAATTGCTTGTCGACTTCTTCTTTGACTTTGAGAGACCATTCGGGCCTCATTCTTCGGAGTTTTTGCTTTACCGGCTTACACCCTTCTTTAATGGGTATACGGTGTTCGGCTATCTCCCGATCTATTCCCGGCATGTCCTTGTAGGACCATGCGAAGAGGTCTTTGGATTCGTGGAGGAGCTCCGTGAATTGTTGCTTCTCGTCGGGATCTAAGAATAAACCTAACTTAAACATCTGAGGCTCTAAAGGGGTTCCAACATTGATGGAGTCAGTTTCCTCAATGACCGGATCTCGGGACTCCCTTTTTTCGAGTTGCTCGACTAGATGCGGAGGTAGCGGTACCTGTTCGTCGGGTTTCTCAATGTCATTGCATATAAAATTTTTGAAAATGTTTTGAAAATAAGACAAGTCGTAAGCAGAACGGTTATCGTTATTATTGATAGAGAATTTTGAAAATAGCTCAAAGAGAGCAGCCATCTGATCGTTGGTCAGAGGCGGTATGGGGAGTGCTCTCGGGACAGACTCTGAGACTCCCACAGGTGTGACCAAAGGAAAAGGGGTTACAGACTCGACCCTAGTACTGGACCCTCTAGACTCAGACCCAGACTCCGACTCTGACTCTGACTCAAACTCGGATTCGGACTCGTCGCCTTGCATGTCCCCTTCGCCAGTAGTGAGCTTGTAGACTCGACCCTCGCTGTCGGTCCATTTGATCGTCTTCCTCCAAGCTCTCTTTCCAGTGTTGGCACCCACTTCAGAGATCAGCCTGGTCGGATCGAACTTGCTGCTATGGAAGATCAGGTTCACCAATTCTTCCTTAGGATTCGGGATTATCTTGCTTTCCCCGAACAGGAGCCCCAGCATGGGCTCGGTATAGCTTGAATCCTCTTTCGATTCAGCCTGGATGAGAGCATAGATATCATCTGGGATGAAGTTGCATTCCCGAGCCGATTTGGTCTCGGGGTACGAGATGGTGGGCCGATAGAGGCCCACTTGAATAGCTCCGAACACAGGAGTGACAAACTTAATTGTGTTTGTCCGGTCCATATCTCCCTGGGCCATGGTGAAGCCCAAACCGAATCGAGACTCTCCGTCATTTAGGACCTCGATGATCTTGTCAGCTGGGAGATTGGGCCTTGAAGTAGCCCCCGGCAGGTAACCCAAGTTCTGCAGCATCATGTCGATGCTGGTAGTGAAGTAGGGCTGAAAAAGGAACTCTTCATCGATCATTCCCACGAAATTGAAACGTCGTGGGTCGATTGAGCCGGCCGTGTTACAGCTTGACACGGCTATAGAGGTAGCTTCGAGGGTGATGACCCCGTCTTGTAAAGGTAACTTGACCTTCCTGTGGAGAGTGGAGGACACGGCCTTGACTGCGTGGATCCAAGGCCTTCCAAGTAGCAGATTGAAAGATGAAGTAACATCGATCACTTGGAATTCGAGCTTCTTTTCGACCGGGCCGGTTATGATGGTTAGTTTGACGGCCCCGACAACTGATTTCGGGCTCCTGTCGAAAGCCTGGATAGTTTGTGCAGTAGGAAGGTAGTCAGCCTCGGTAATGCCAAGAGCCTTAGCGGTCCTTAAGGGAAGGACATTCACAACTGACCCGTCATCGATTAGGGTCATAGGTAGGTACTTGCCCCGGCAGATCACCGTGATATATAGGGCCAGGTTGAGGGTGGCCCCAAATGGTGGTAGATCGGACTCGGAGAAGGTGATAAGTGGGCCTTCTCCCTTGAGCTTGCCCTTAAGATGAGATAGAATAGTGGCTACCATTTCAGTGGGGGTAACCAGCGAGTCTACCTTGATCTCATCGAGAGCCTTAGTAAGTGCCGCCCGATGCTCTTGAGAACTAACCAGAAGCTGCCATATGGTGAGATCAGTTCGGACCCTCTTCAGTTGCTTGACTAGGGCCGTGTCGGTATTTGGTTCTTCAAGTGTAGAGTCCGTCCTGGCTGGTTCAGTGACGGATCCCGGGGCCGAAGGTACAGCCGTGATGACATGTGTGCCGGCCAGGGCCTTGGTTTTGGCCTTCCGGATCTCTTCGACGGTGATGGGGACGGTTTCCCCCTTAGCCAAGTAAACATCATCCTCGTCGTCATTCCATATCCCGTTGATTTGAGGAATGAAAGGGGAAATGAGATGAGTACAGTCGACTACTTCTCGAGTAAAAATGGCGTGAGTAGCAAGAGGGTTGTTTTTGTTACTGGGCTTATCGCTAGGCAGCGGTATCTTCCCACTCTCGATCAGATCTTGAATGAGATGCTTCAACTTCCAGCATTTTTCGGTGTCGTTCCCGTTGCCTCGGTGATAGTGGCATGGTCTGGGCGTTGTAGCTTTTGTATCGTTTTTCGATGGGAACCTCTAGCATTGGGCCTATCGGCTGGATCAGGCCCTTGGAAGATAGCCTTTGTAAGGCATTGGCATAAGTAGTTCCTATGTCAGTGAATACTCGGGTTGGAGTATTCTTTTTGCTCGAGGTGTCTAGCAAATTGACCTCGTCGAAGATGCTTCGGGCCGCAGTTGTAGTTGCGGGCTTGCCAGAAGACGAGCTGGCTCCTTGATACCCCTTAGTAGAGGCCTTAGTAAGGCTCTCTAACCTTAAATCGTCTTCGATTCTGGTACCCATTTCGGTTAGGGTGGCGAAATTGGGTATGATGGCGTACCTGAGATGGATCCGGTAAGATGGGAGGAGATTTTTCACATAGGCCTCCACTAGCACCTTTTCGCTGGGCTTGTCGACCAGCTTGACGCTTTCAGCCCTCCATCTTTGGAGGTATTTAGTGAAACCCTCCTTAGGCTCTTGGGCCATGACCTCCAGAGTACGCATGGTCGTCTGGATCTCAGTATTGTCCGCATAGTTTCGGGCGAACTCCGTTGCGACATCGTCCCAAGTTTTTTATTTCTGGAAATCGAGCCTGTAGTACCAGGCTCTTGGGTGCTTGTCCAAGGATGAAGCAAAGAGATTCTTGAACATGGTCGATTTGATCCCCTTAACCGCCATGAACTCCTTAAAAGCCCGGATATGGAGTACCGGGTCTTCAGTCCCATCGAACATGGGCAGGCCCGTCAAGTTGAGATTAGCGGGCAATTCATCAGTTAGGGGCAAATAAGCCCGAGCATTTTCCGTGTGGATGGTGTTGCTGGTGGTCGTGTGGACCTGTTCTTGCAGTTTGTGGACCGCGCTGGCCAGTTCAGCTAACGGCCCATCGTCTTCAACCCCAGCGCTAGGAGTTCCTTGTTCGACTGCGCTTACCCGGGTGAGGATGGCAATCTGATCCTCCCTCATTTTCGTCAGTTGGTCTTGGAGCTTAGCCAACGAAAGGGTCAACTCGTCAATAGCTTGTTGCGTCATCGTTCGGGTGAAAGGTGGCCTGTATGTAAGAACACCGCGTAATCAGCAACTAGCCCAAATCCTAGAACTAAAGTACATCCCGAGCAAGGGAAGAAAGGAAGCTAGGAAGGAAACGACTCGGAAAAGACATCTAGAGGGATGACTTGTGAAAGGTGGGCCTCCTTTAGGATCCAGCTGTGTGGGCTGGGCCTTGTTCGGAAGGAGGTTCACGTGAGACATTCCCCAGACATCTAGACTCGATTGTGTAGACGGGCCGACCCTTGTAGGAGTATGTCCTACGTAGGTGGGCCTTGCCTTAGTATAATAAGGCGGACTTGGATAGGGAGGAAATCCGTGATATAAGATCGACGAAGTTTCGATGCTAGAAGACTTGACGACTTAAGACACGACCCGACACTGCTAAATACGGGAAGTCCTAAGAAGAGGAAGGTTGCAAAATATGATTTTTTGAAAAGCCCGAAAAAATCGGGGAGAACCGGCCCTTTTTTCCGTGAAAGAAAGACTATCTCCTAACAAGTGTCTCGGGAAGGTCTTAAGGGTTGTGATGCAGGTAGGCTAGTATTTGGGTGTTGGTTGACTGGTCTGTTCATTTTTCTTTATTTTTTCTCTCTTTTTTGCTTTTCGTTCGGATTTTGCACTTAAAGTCGAGTGTGAATGATTGGGGCTTTCATTTTGACCGTTGAGTTTGGTCTTGATTATTGAATTGGGCCGGTTTAGCTTGGCCTTGTTTTCACTTTTTCCTTTGGCTCCTTTTGGCCATTTCAGACTTTTTTTTTAGACTAGCACCTATAGCGGCCGGTCTTTTATTCGAGGGATGTTTATTGTGGGAAATGGGTTTGCTTTCCGTCTTTGATTGCTTGCTAAGAGACTATCTAGATTTGTCATAGAATCCGGGAGTGCTCGTTCTAAGGGATGGTTATGTGGCTTTCTATACCAGACATGGAATAGGTAAAAGAAAAGAACACGTGATCTCAGTTCTTGTAATTACTCGTTGTGTCGAGGTATGTTTGATTGTCATCGATAAATGGCATAGTACCGAGTTGTAAGCAAGAAAGTTCATTATTAAATCAAGCGATTGTCGAGGCGCATTATAAAGGAAGAAAAGTTTATTTCTTTTTATTGAGAGTGATAAGCAGGCTATGCGACCGAGATATTATTTTCGGGGAGATGGAGGACAGATCCCCTCGCACCTCCTGACTCGATGTAAAAACAAAAGACATTTGTTATACTATTAGGTCTAGGCCCTAAGACGAACTAGACTTTGACTCGGACACGGATTCACTTGTCTTGGACGGGTTCCCGTGGGTAGCCGGGGTTTTCCTCAATATTCCGGACATTCTCCTCTATAGGGTCGAGGTGGAAACAATTGATGGCGTCGTCGAAGACCGCGTGAATGCTAAAGGGGTTTGTGGTATTGTTTGGTTTCTCGAGGAATGCTCGTGACTGAGCGATGCGGAAATGAGACCCTAGACCCGCGTGTGTGTGCGGTCGCTGGTTTAGGGACTCAGGTGCTTTAGACTCTTGGTGTATTCGGCGAAACGCCTAATGAATTTATGTCTCTGAAACGAGACGATTTGACACAAACCTCGGAGGTGAGATTTAAAGAGGACTTCTCGGAATGAGACGACCCAAAATGTATGACCTTGGATAGAGGTGATCCTAGTAACTAGCACAAACAGTTAATCACACGGTTGTACGACGCAAGAAGTTGATCGCGATCCCGGCTCAGGATCAAAGAATTTTGATATATGTTTTTCTTTTGAAAACGACCATTCCTTGCGGAGTAAAACTCTTTTTTTTTAAAAGGACGATTTGTAAAATTAGGGTGACGATGGTGTGACGACACTGTTCAAGACATAAAAGTGTGTTGCTATGTGTGTGCGTTGAGAATCCGGCGATAGCAAAAGTGTAAATGTTTTTGAAAGGAGCATGGTTCTTTGGGCAACAAGTTCTGAAAATGATAACGTGGTGCTTTTATCGAAACTACTATTAATTAGCCAGTTCGATACTTGTTGTGTACGTCGTGCTCGTGACAGAGCGTGATGTCCGTGATGTTGTTGTAAAGGTTCGACTAAATCCTTATTAAGGAATTTAGGTAGTGAACAAAAATTTTAGGAAAAAAAAAATATCTTTTAAAACGAGTGCCCCACGCTCGTTGGTTGCATTACCTAGCATTTGACGGTAGGGAGTGATGTATTGCGAAAAGTGTTTCGAGAGTGTAACCATTTTAGATTCCTTGACCTCATTAATTGAAGCTTCGGTTATGTTAACGGTATGTAAAAAAACGTGTTTTTTTTAAATAAAATGTAACCGTTTGGTGTACCTCGATCCCATTAGCTGGGAGTTTCGCTGGTATTAACGGTAATCGTTGTTGAGGTGTTTTACTTTGGCCAAGGTGATGGCACTTAAAATTTATTTTTTTTTTAAATTGGTGAGTGTAAAATTTGCCAAGATAATGGCATCTAAGATGTTTTGAAAATTACGGTTTGACCGGACTATCGGTGTTTAAAAGGTCATTTTTTAAAAGATGAGATATTTTTCGAAAACGAAATTCGGTGCAGTTGAATATCTTGGCGTGGTTGAATCCATATTTTTGTGTTTTATTTGGGTTGGGTTGTTCAAACACGCTACACATAACTAGCAATGCATACACTCATGCAGGATGCAGACACGGGTAGGTTAGGTTAGGCTACCGCCCACGAATAGTCCTTACTTAGGCATTGACAAATCATCTAGGGAGACGAGTGTTATGCCGTCCGTTCGGAACTATCCGCTTATTATTCCTACGGGGTACGCGATGGGCGGCCGGAACGTCAATCGAGGATCTCTCCGCGTGTCCCTAAAGATCTTACAGCGAAGAGGTAGATTGGTCCTGATATCGGTTAGGGTGAGCTTTTTAGGGCCAAAACCTGTAGTGACCACAACTAGGAACTAAGAAATGAGCTTCACCGATCTCGTTCAAGTTACACCACCGCTGGAAACTTGTTTCCAAATCCCCAGCGAAGTCGCCAAACTGTGGACGTCCGTCCGTACCGCCCGTCACCCCGCACGCGCCCGCGCGGGACCGACCCAGTTTTCAACGTGTGGCGGCGGCCACCCACGCGGCCCCCTCACTGCCGGGGGCCAGTCCAATCTCGCGTACGGGGCGATGTTTCGGACATCGATTTGGATGACGATCCGGACTTGTACTAGACGGGTGGGGCACCCGTGTTTCCGTTTGGGAATCGATCGAGTCGTGGTTGTAAATGTTTAAATATCATTTTGTTTGCTAAGGCGACCTTTTCAGTGAACTGAAGTTGTTGCCGATTTGTGGAGTCGCCGCCGAGTCAATTATGGGGACTCGGAAACCATTAAAGTCAACTTTGATCCCTTGCCGGCTCAAAGTTGAGTGGCACGGGACCTAAAGATAAAGACTTGTACCCTTAAACACTCCATGCCTGGAATGATTCTCATTGCCAATGGTTTCGGGCATCCGGAAACCGTCGATTCTGAGTAAGGGGTGAGGGTACGTATTGGGAAGCCAACATCCGATAGATGTCAACACCCAATCCCGCCCGCACTATAGCGGCCTATACTAATCAATCGGTGGGCCGATATCCTAGTTCTTTTGTTGTGGTGGAAATACTGTAACATCCGTTGCTTTAACCCTATGCCTTTTTCTACGTCGGTTGTTTAAGGACAAGTAAGTTTTGTTGTCAAAATAGTCGTGTTTACATTCTTTGCATGCGATTTTATGTGACAGGCAGGCGATGAAAAGATGCACGTAGGAGAGTAGAGAGTACTAGTATTATACATATTAGCATCAGTTTTAACGTGATAATACGGATATTAGTCATTCTCGTGGTATATCTTACTTGGTATTCTGCTTAAGATCCGTCGGTTCGTTATTAATAAAGATGTGTCGAACCTAGTAAGGCGAGCACCGGGACTAATACGGAACCCGACCACCACTTCGTTCAGTTTTAGTTGGTTTACATTTTGAATTCTGTGTTAGGTGATTTAGCATGCGATTATACGGTCATAAAAGCAATAAATCGTACGAAAAACTGTAAATGCGAATGTAATTAAATCACATAGTGAGAAGTTGCACCCTCGGAGTATACACTAAACGGGACTCGATGCATAGATAGTATGAGAATGGATCTGGAAATTACTCGGGTCTATTTAGTGTGTTTTAGTGTTTGCGGCTGAAGTTGGGACGTTACGTATTTTAGTGATTGCTTGCGGACCTAGTGTCCGCATCTAGTGCTGTCATAGTGCATAATAAAGGAAAGTGAAAAAATGTTAAGTTTTGTTTAGATGGCAACCTAGTGACGATTCCACTTCAACAGGCGGATCCTCCTAGCTTGACCAGTGATTTCGGAAGAGCTCCGTTACCGTTGACCCTTTCCTGTGGCTACTCCGTCAGAGCTTCGTTACTATGGACCGTTTCTCCGGCTAATTCGGCAGAACTTCGTTACTAGACTTGGGCTAGTCGAACACAGGCACCTCGGTATCGAGTGGGGTGCTCGAAGGTAAGGAGTAGCATCGATGTCGCTTTTTTAATCGAAACTAAGATCGAGTGGATAGTTTGCCTCAGATGTCAGAGTGCGAGCCCTTAGTGAGAGTTTAGAGGGAGAAGAGAAGGTTGAGATGTTGTGTCGAAATGAGGGCGTGAAGGGGGGTATTTATAGGTGTTTTCGGCCCTCGCCGCCCATATAGGCGCCTGAGCTGAGGCGCACCGAGACTCAGGTGCTTGGGTCTAGGCGTGGGGAGACCCAGGCGCATCAAGTGGGGCGGTCGGAGTTTTGAGGATACGGTTTTGATACTTTCCAAAACCGAGAAAAAGGAGTGTGATATGAATCTTGCACTACTACAAACTCCCTATTTTCTAGACACTTTGAGGTTGACACTTTTATAAATGGTCGACCCTATTTTGTACCTAATTAGCAATCTTGACTCTTTCGTGTGTCAAGAACTATAAAATAATATTAATAATTTCAATAAATTAAGAAACTAGTCCCACTTACTGATTTTCTTCCAAAATCAGTATTATTCTCGGGTAGCTAATAATTCACATCACGATTTCAAAAAAAATTAAAATTATTCACATTATCACACACACTACGTACATACTGCCGCGCATAATAATTCACATACATCTAAACCTAGGTTCATCATCATCTTCGCCAATCTTCGTCAATCATCCGCGCCATCTTCGTCATCAATCATTGCCATCTTCGTCATCAATCATCCGCCATCAATCATCCGCCATCTTCGTCATCAATCATCCGCCATCTTCGTGAATACATCTTCGTCGGTCATCTTCGTATGCGTCAATCATCCGCACGTCTATCATCAGTCATCAATTCGTCAACTGACAGGTTATTGATTCATTCATCGTTATCATTCATCTTTTCATCCGTATTTCTCTAAACCTAGGCTCATCACGTCATCAATTCAGAATGTTGCTGTAATTTGTTTCGTGATTTTTATTGCTGCTGTTAATTTTTATCACGTCATATTGTTCAATTTTTATCACGGTACTTAGGAATAATTTCAATTGTTAATTTTTATCAATTTAGCTTGTAATTCAGAATGTCGCTTACGGTTTTCAATTTACGGTTTTTCAATTGGGGCTTTCAATTTACGGGTTTTCAATTTTTATTACGGTTTTCAATTTGTATCACGTAATTTTTATCAATTTATTGTTCAATTCATACGGGGTTTTCAATTGCTTACGGTTTTTCATTCGGGCTTACAGAAGTCGGGTTTACATCTGGTTTTTAGAATCAAATTATTGTGGAACAATTCCATTGAAAATGAGACAGTACCAAAGTCGGGTTTATATCGGGTTTACAATAAAAAACATTAGGCAGAAGGTTAAGATACTTGTGCTCTAGCAACTGAGCTAAACGGGTTCTTGTGCAACGCACAATTTTGACTAACTTCAAACAGCTTAGGATTGACTAACGCACAAAATTTGAGTTACTTCAAGCTTAGGATTGAACCTTTTTGTTTCTTTAAACTACTGTTTGGCGACCCCTGAAGTTAGGGACTGACTATCAAGGATTGAGAGGCGCAATCTCTGTATTATTGTACATGCTCATCTAATCGCAGTAGTTTCAATTTTCCGAGAAGAGGTAGCATTTGAGTTTTCATATTTAAAAGAGTAATAAACTTGCTATGCTTTGATTTTAGATTATGATAGCCGTCCTGTAATATTAATTTAATTTGATACAGAGATTGCGCCTCTCAATAATGTGAAAATCTGTATAATTAGATACAGTCCTGTCTTCTATGGATCAAATCTGATATTAAAATGTTCCTAATTAGATTAGATCAGATTTTAATTAAATCAGATTAGAGCAATCAGATTAGAGCAATCAGATTGGATCAGTCCATATTTTAAATCAGATTATTAAATCAGATTGGATCAGTCCATCTCAATCTTTAATTTCAATATGTTGCTCAACCCATATTTTAAAATGTTCCTCTCTAATTAATATCTAATTTAATAAAATTTTAATCTGTATCAAAGCCTCTCAATCTCTGTATGATAAAATCTGGTGCAACATTCTAATTTTAATTTCTACTCTAGTTGATGAAATGTAAAATGTGACCAAGTTAATTACCAATCCCCATTCCCGGCCATCTATGATCTATGATTTATATATGGGCTACTAATTCTTTGCTGTAAGTTCAAATTATCATGGTTTCATGTCTTCAGTAAGAAACACTCTGCAAAAAAATCCTGAAATCGAGTCGAGGAAAGTTCAGGCTGCACAGTTGTTATCTCCTTGGCATCATATTCCAGTGACTTGTAATTATGCTCGAGACGCTTCATCATGTTGTAGTTTTGCAAGAAATCTATGATTCCTAAGTACAACATTTCTCTTTTGTGCTTTTGTTTAGGAATCCAGAGTACTTAGGGATCATAGTTTTCTTTACAAGCTAAGACTCCATGTGCTTTGTATACCGTTTTGCAACGTGCAAATTTTACTATCATATTTTACTATCATACTTTACAAGACTCCATGTGCTTTGTATATTTTTGATTCATAGTTTTCCTATACATGTGCTTAGAAATCATAGTTTTACTAGACACGTGCAGATTTGTATACTATCATAGTACAACATGACTCTGTACATAGTTTTGCAAGAAATCTGTTTACATTTCTCTATGATTCTATGATTTCTGCAAAGACGTTTCATCGGTGCTTTTGTTTCTCTACCTACTATTAATCCTCCAATGTACTCTGAGGGACTTGCAATCCTGTCTTCTATGGACTGTAGTTGTTGTCTTTGTCATTACTTCTGCTGTCTTTGTTGCTATTTATGTGAAGTGTTTGCACCCTTTTACATATTAACTGTTTATTGGATTTGAGGCCTTGATCATCGATGCTTTATTTGTAACCATGAATATATATTCCTCCAGAATCTGACTTTTTGTATTGCTTAATATTTCAGATTCATTAAAATCTCTCTCTCTTTTTTCTTAAGGTATTTCTTCTCATTTTTTATAGTCTTATATGTCACACATTCTTTGTTTGTTTGTATTCTTGTTCGTCTACGTTCTTTAAAGAGCAAAATTCAACATTTTTGATCTTATTTGTAACCATGAATATATATTCCTCCAGAATCTGACTTTTTGTATTGCTTAATATTTCAGGTTCATTAAAATCTCTCTCTCTTTTTTCTTAAGGTATTTCTTCTCATTTTTTATAGTCTTATATGTCACACATTCTTTGTTTGTTTGTATCTTGTTCGTCTACGTTCTTTAAAGAGCAAAATTCAACATTTTTGATCTTATTTGTAACCATGAATATATATTCCTCCAGAATCTGACTTTTTGTATTGCTTAATATTTCAGGTTCATTAAAATCTCTCTCTCTTTTTTCTTAAGATATTTCTTCTCATTTTTTATAGTCTTATATGTCACACATTCTTTGTTTGTTTGTATTCTTGTTCGTCTACGTTCTTTAAAGAGCAAAATTCAACATTTTTGATCTTATTTGTAACCATGAATATATATTCCTCCAGAATCTGACTTTTTGTATTGCTTAATATTTCAGGTTCATTAAAATCTCTCTCTCTCTTTTCTTAAGGTATTTCTTCTCATTTTTTATAGTCTTATATGTCACACATTCTTTGTTTGTTTATATTCTTGTTCATCTATGTTCTCTATAATTTGTTTAAAAATTGATGTTCGTATGTTTGTTTTGTCACGGTAATTGATGGATTGGAGTGATTTCGTAAGGTGCCTTGCGGGTTTTTATTGTATCCTCTCACATATGAACTTTCTCGTTATCCATGGTAGATATATTTATCGCTATCGTATATGAACTCTTCGATGCTTATAAATATATTTGGTTTTATCTTCTCGTGACTTAATTTTTTATTTTCAAATAATGACTCGATAATTTGTGATCTTTTTTCCTTCTCTATATATAATTTGTGTATAAACTATTAATTTTATTATTTAAGCGTCTTATTTTATATTGTAGTCATGGATATGAGCTGGATAAGATTGCCAAATGATCACTCAAAATATGTAGCTGGGTGTCTAAAGTTTATTGAGCTAGCTAAGACAAATCTAGTTGAAGGAAAAACCAAGTGTCCGTGTAAAAGTTGTATGTTGCGTTATTGGTTGCCACTTAATCAGGTCGAGGGACATATTTTGTTTAAGGGTTTTTATCAAAAATATACAAACTTGATTTGGCATGGTCAAGACAATGTTCTAGATAATTTGCAAGAAGTTAATAATGTTAAGAGTACTGGTGAAGGATCCTTCGTAGGTCAAGATGACATGGAAGGTTTGCTAAATGCAACATATTTTGGTGGTGATCAATTTTCTTATGGTTATGAGGTCGACGATGTGACTGGGGAAATGAATTATGGTGATGACTCTAATCATGAAAATGATTCTAACATTGACCATGAATATGATTTTGAGGATGATGATGTGTATGATGAAACCCCTAGACCAAACAACACTCAAGATGATGAAAAGTACCAAAAACTTTTAGAATCATCAAAAGAAGAGCTCTACAAAGGGTGTAAAACTTTCTCGAAATTGTCGTTTCTTTTACATTTGTTTCATATCAAGTGTATGTTTCACTGTCCTAATGAGTCCTTCAATATGTTAACTGAATTACTACTTAAAGCTTTTCCACAAATTAAAGAGTTCCCATCATCGTACTACGAGGGCAAGAAAATAATCAATAATTTGGGCATTGGATACGAAAAGATCCATGCCTGCCCAAACAATTGTATGCTTTATTGGGGGGAATTCTCCGACAATGATAAGTGTCATGTATGCCACATATCAAGATGGAAAACAGCAATAAGCGAGAGAGGTAATACTAATGACAAAGGGAAGGGTCAACCTAGGAAGAGAGAAGCAGCCAAGGTAATGAGATATTTTCCCTTAATACCTAGGCTAAGAAGATTATACATGTCATCTAAAATGGCAGAAGACATGTGGTGGCATCATAAGGATCGTGTGAAAGATGGAAAGATTAGACACCCTTCTAATGGGTCAGCTTGGAAAGAATTTGATTCTCGATACCCCGAGTTTGCCTCTGATCCTCGAAGTGTCAGGTTAGCTTTGGCAACTGATGGGTTTAACCCTTATCGTTTAATGAATACAACATATAGCACTTGGCCCGTTATATTGATTCCCTACAACCTACCTCCATGGTTGTGCATGAAACCATCATCGTTTATATTATCATGTATCATTCCAGGAAAATCAAGTCCGGGTATTGATATTGATGTATATTTAAAACCTTTACTTCATGAGTTGAAAATGTTATGGGAGGGTGTTGATGCTTTTGATGCACATACGAGGAAAAATTTCAAATTACGAGCAACTTTGCATAGTACTATCAATGATTTTCCTGCGTATGCTATGTTATCTGGGTGGAGTACTATAGGTTATGATGCTTGTCCTCGTTGCACTCACTCAACGAACTCGGGTAGGTTTGGTGGTAAAATTTGTTATGTTGGGCATAGAAAATGGTTACCCCATGATCATCATTATCGCTCCCAAGGTCATTTGTTTGATGGAACCAATGTTTATGGTAGTGCTCCAGAGTCTATGAGTGGATCAGATGTGTTGAGGCAACAAGAAGGAATTGACTATGTGTATGGGAAGACCACAAAACGATTAAAGAGAAAAAATAGAGCAAGGGAAGTAGGTGTCTCAACTAACTTTGTAAATGATGATGAGGATGATGATGGAGGTACTTTGTGGAACAAAAAGAGCATATTTTTTGAATTGCCCTATTGGGAACACAATCCTCTTAGACATAATTTAGATGTTATGCACATTGAAAAGAATGTGTGTGATAATATATTGGGAACACTATTGGATATGGATAAGAGTAGGGATGACGTTAAAGGAAGATATGCTCTTAAAACATTGGGTGTTAAAAAACATCTTTGGCCACAAGAGAGAGTTGGCAGGGATCCTATCATGCCTCCCGCTTCATACTCAATGTCTAACGAGGAAAAGGAGAGATTTTTAAGGGTGTTGCAAAGGATAAGAGTTCCTGACGAATATGGATCAAACATATCAAGATGTGTGAACATGAAACAACGAAAACTCATTGGTCTTAAGAGTCATGACAATCATGTGTTAATGCAAGATATTCTTCCTGTAGCATTTTTAGCCTTCAATTTTGTACGAGACATTATTTGATCAATCATGATACTATATTTGCATGATTGACAATCGTACACTACGATACTACGTGTATTGGTTATTATTTAATATTTTATTTTATTTAATTTAACTTTGTTAAATACTTGTTTTTTTTGTTTTTTTATTTATTTTGTATTATATTTAATTTACGGTAAAAATGTTGAAGGTTTATTATATATCCTTTTGTCTGTCAATATGTAAAAAAAAGGAATTGTGGGCCGTTTCCTTTAAAGTAAATCTTGACGCTTTTTTGCGTCAAGGCTAGTTACCGCCAATTTTTTCCTATCGCACATTAGTGTCAATCTCTGAATTCTTGACACATAAAAGCATCAGAAATCTTGATGCCATAAAGTGTCGGTTTGAATTGTTGACACAAGAAAGTGTCGAGATTAGTGACACTTAAAAGCGTCAGAAATTCCTGACGCCCCAAAACCCGACGCTTTTCTGAAGCGTCAGGAATATAATTCCCGACGCTTTAAAGCGTCGAAAATCAAAGGAAAAAGCGTCGAGATTCATAGAGATTTGTAGTAGTGTTGGGGGTTAAGTTTACCCTGGGTTTGACCTAGCGCCGTGGGTTTAGAGGGCCTCGGGTGTTCATCCCGAGGTTCGCTTGGCGCGGTGTTGACTCGGTTCGAGTTTCGGGATCGACTCGGGGTCCTGGTGTCAGAATTGACTCTAATTAGTGTCTATGCGACCTTAACGACACGACTAAGGATGCCATCATGTTAGATTAATTTTCCCGAGTAATTTATTTGATCCGTTCTATGGACAGACTACCTGAAACACCGCGAACCCGCATCGCGTTGCAGTCCTATCGTCATCGGGTGTTTGTTGGGCACTTATGCAGCCACCAGGTCCAAATCTGGGTGTCTACACTATTCTGGCCCTTTGATCAAGACATCATTGGGAATGCACCTAGCCTACACCATCGCTACGGCTAGTTACACACAAAGCCCTAATAAACTAGGAAACATAACATACCAAATCCACCGAACTACGGCTTGGTTTGATTTCACTACACGTGAATACTTAGGCAGCCTCTCAACCAAGGCACAACCACTCACATTGACACAAATTCAAAAGCACTGTCATTCCTATCACGACACTGTCATGTTCTCAACAGTCTGCTTTGTCGTTCTGGGGGTTTCTCTTATGAACCGAGTGCGAAACGAGTGTGACTAGAATCTCGTCCATGTGCGTGCGAGTATGTAGCTACACTAGCAAGATTACGTTCTATCTTTAGAAGATGTGAAGAATCTTACAATCTTCACAAAGATAGTAAGGAAATAAAAGAATCCCCAAGATATGGCCCATATATTATGGGATCTCGTCCAAATCGCAATAAAATCAATGGGGATGTCGTGATCTCCATAAAGAATAAGATAAAGTGGATTGTTGCCTAATCAAGAGTGTCATGATCTCAAGAAGATATCAAGGGAATCAAGCATCTCGCATATTTGGCAACAATATGCTAGAGTAGTATTATTAGTTTATTTTGTAGTATTTGTTTCCCTTAGCTTTTAGCATAGTATTATTTAGGAAATATTATCACTCGAGATATCGAGTTGATCTTCACATGTAGGCTATTTATATGACACACGACAATAATGTAGGAGAAGAAGATGAATGATGAATTGACAAGAAAAAAAAACCGAGTTGCATTTTGATCTTTGTGATCATGGTGTTACAAACTTCGAGAAGGTACTTCGAAGCGTTTAGAGGGTTGGTGCTCCAAACTCTAGGCTATTAGTTCCGGGTTCAAGGTCGAACTACGGGCTAAATATCCCTTTACATTTATAGTTTATTTTATTCATCAATAAACGCACAACACGAAGTGCTTTACTTCATAAAGAAACGTGTCACAAACATCAAAAGATCAAGGTTACATTAACCTTGATTCTATCATTCACCAAAAGACATGTTACTTGTTCGTTCGTGCTTCCGCGTTCGCATCAGAATGGTATCAGAGCTACAACTCTTGATTTTTCTCAAAATCAAGACGGTCCTAAAGGTGTGTCGGAGCCAAGTTATTGGTTGATTTTTCAGTTGCGGTTGGAAGTCAAAGGTTAAACTTGAGCGAGGTAGTTCAAGGGTTAATCGGTTTTGACTAACTTTTTTGTTCGTTGTTGAATTTGTAATTTCTTAATTTTGTAGTTTTTTATAAAAAAAAAGAAAAAAAAAAGTGAAAAAAAAATTCGAAAAGGAAAAAAAAAAGAGAAAAGGAAAAAAAAAAGAGAAAAGAAAAAAGAAAAAAAAGCGAAAAGAAAAAAAAAGAGAGAGAGAAAAAAAAGAAAAAAAGAAAAATGGGATATCAAAACTACAATCTTGATTTTTTTTAAAATCAAGACGGTCCTAAAGGTGTGTTGAAGCCAAATTTTTTGTTGATTTTCCGGTTGCGGTTGGAGATCAAGGGTTAAACTTGAGCGAGGTAGTTCAATGGATAATCGGTTTTAACTAGCTTTTGGTTCGGTGTTGAATTTCCGATTGCGGTTGGGGTTTAAGGGTTAAACTCGAGCGAGGTAGTTCGAGAGTTAAACAGTTTTTGATACCTAAAAAAAAGTAACGCGATTCCGGCCATATTGTTATGCCTCGATTACCTTTTGGAATTGAGGACAATTCTTTTTGAAGAAAGAGGGGATGAACCGAGTGCGAAATGAGTGTGACTAGAATCTCGTCCATGTGCGTGCGAGTATGTAGCTACACTAGCAAGATTACGTTCTATCTTTAGAAGATGTGAAGAATCTTACAATCTTCACAAAGATAGTAAGGAAATAAAAGAATCCCCAAGATATGGCCCATATATTATGGGATCTCGTCCAAATCGCAATAAAATCAATGGGGATGTCGTGATCTCCATAAAGAATAAGATAAAGTAGATTGTTGCCTAATCAAGAGTGTCATGATCTCAAGAAGATATCAAGGGAATCAAGCATCTCGCATATTTGGCAACAATATGCTAGAGTAGTATTATTAGTTTATTTTGTAGTATTTGTTTCCCTTAGCTTTTAGCATAGTATTATTTAGGAAATAATATCACTCGAGATATCGAGTTGATCTTCACATGTAGGCTATTTATATGACACACGACAATAATGTAGGAGAAGAAGATGAATGATGAATTGACAAGAAAAAAAACCGAGTTGCATTTTGATCTTTGTGATCATGGTGTTACAAACTTCGAGAAGGTACTTCGAAGCGTTTAGAGGGTTGGTGCTCCAAACTCTAGGCTATTAGTTCCGGGTTCAAGGTCGAACTACGGGCTAAATATCCCTTTACATTTTTAGTTTATTTTATTCATCAATAAACGCACAACACGAAGTGCTTTACTTCATAAAGAAACGTGTCACAAACATCAAAAGATCAAGGTTACATTAACCTTGATTCTATCATTCACCAAAAGACACGTTACTTGTTCGTTCGTGCTTCCGCGTTCGCATCATCTTAGGCAGAAGACCTCCATCCAGTCACCAAATCCAAATACTTTCAAAAACCTTAGCCATCTTTCTATAGTGTGTCCTAGTACTCGGCTCCGCCAAAGACAAGAATCTGTCAGGGACTCGAAGCGATACCCTTTGTGGGAATATACCAAAACCCAAAAAAGATCCAAAAGAACACCAGTCTACGCCATTGCTACTACAATGTCCTGTCATACGGAAATAGTCTCATAACATCTTTCCCATTCCGAGGATTCAACCGTGTTGCCACTCACCAAGGCTACGAAATACCGCAACTTAAGAGTCTTGTTATGTGGCCCACCCCCCTACCGTGTCACGATCCAACCCTTAGAGAGTCCAGTCCTGTCTGTCAACTCGTCCTGTCACGTCCAGAGTCGAGTCTGTCGGTAGGCCTCTCTCTTCAAATTCTTGTTTTGAAATATGCAAAACTTAGCCATTTGAGAAAATCCTTTTCGACAAGGTCAAATTTCAGTCTACTTAAACTGCAAATTTCTTTTCTACCCCTTTCAATTTTGAAAACCTATCTCCTAGCACGTGAGTCACTTTTAGGACTTCGATTTAAAAATGAAGCAAAAATCATTTTCCCCAGCGCAAGTCAGTTTATAGATGCTAATTGCATTTCCTATATGCTACATTTGCTATTTCTACCTATATAACTAACATTTCAGGTACCAGCTTGTGCTTCTCAAGGGAACGTCAAGTTTTTATCTCCCCAGCGTGAGTTCACCTATGTGACGAATGCAGTTTGGGATGTGTTTGCAAACGGACACACCCAGGGCTTCTTAGGCAAGCTCCCGCGTAATTTCAGATCAGAATGTGTTTGAAAACGGGCATACCTAGGGCTTCTTAGGCAAGCTCCCGCATAATTCTGAGTTGGGGTGTGTCTACAAACAGACACACCCAGGGCTTCTTAGGCAGGCTCCCGCGTAATTCTGAATCGAGATGTGTCTACAAACGGGCATACACAGGGCTTCTTAGGCAAGCTCCCGCATAGTTCTGAGATGGGATGTATCTGCAAACAAATACACCCGGGGCTTCTTAGGCAAGCTCTCGCGGAGCTCCGGGATGGGATGTATCCACATACAGATACACCCAGGGCTTCAAAGGCAAGTCCCAACGGAGCTAACCCGAATAACATAACTAAGGTATGATTTCTATCTTATAGCAGGCGAGCCCGTTTACGCAAGTCTAATGGACTATCAACGACCCGACCGTAAGTCTGCCAAGTCTTAATCCTCGATTGGCCTGGTAGCTACTCTGACTTTCGCCTTGTCTAAGGCTCAGTCAGAGTAGGGGCTCTGTAGACACCCGCATTTGGCCGCTAGGTGTCTATAGCAGTTTCCAAAAAACTCCCAATGATGATCGGACGTAAACATGACTTAATACGCTCGATTTTGGACTCGGAATCAATAGTATTTGGCGCGAGCTTTTGGCGGAGTAAAAATCTCACCAAACAGACCTCAAATTCAGGCCCAGTGGGTCGTTTCCAGTCAAATAAGACTAATTTGGGTTAAAACCGTCACCAAAGGCAAAACCGTCTTTTAGCGACCGGGTCAAACTCCGGTCAAAGGCGTTTCCAAGACATAAAATCTGTCACGTAGCATTCGGAAATCCGATTTGAAGTCAAATACCACAGAAAATTAGTCATAGAGAAGAATTAAGCAACTAGAACTCTCCCTTAAAGATAAAACTCGATCTCTAAAAGAGATTCCTACCCGGCTCAGACCCGCTCGATCGAGTGGACCGGCCCACTCGGTTGAATAAGCTCGTAAAATACCCCAAAACCGGCGTCAGACCGGGCACTCGATCGAGTACTATGCACTACTCGATCGAGTGACCCCTTTTCCAGCTGGAACCGGATTCCTTTTCTATCCAAGATCGGAATCCTACTCCACCTAAACCGAGTGCTTTATTCTCATCCAAGCAAGCTTTTCCTATCCAAAAGCCAAGTACCTTTCCTGGCCAAAGCCGGAAACCTCTCCTATAAATACACTCCCTTGCACACATACAATTCACAGTTACAATTCCCGACATAATATCAACAATTCACAACAATACACAACCAAAATTTCAACAATCCTAGGCAGATTATACACATCCAATCCCAATTTTTCCTCTAGGAATCCTTTAGGAAACCCTAGAGCAAAACTTGTCAAATCCCTTCCCAATTATACACACCATAACTCTCCTATATACATCTTAACGCTCCTACGCCTAGGCCGCTACTACGAGTCCGTTTTCGAGATAATTAAGCATGTAGGTTGATGGTGTTACAAATCCCGCTTTCTCCTTTTCTCTCTTCCTTTTTTTTCGTCCTTCTCGTCCGTCCGTCTTGTGTCGTCGTAGTCATGTTTTTTATTTCTTTTCCTTTTCTCGTTTCTAATACCGATATTATCGCAACAACTATCTATTTTTTTACAAAACGATCATTCTTAAAATACGATACCGACTCTATAGTCGAATATCGTGTCTAAAGGAATTAAATCAAACTCGTTGATGCTAAGATAATCGTCACATAGTCTTAAAAGACGAAATACGACGATTTCGACGCGGAGAGAATGTATTTATCTCAGTTTGATTTTCAAACAATTTATAAACATTTTTTCTAAAAATAACTCCGAATATTTGATATTGTTTTCATAATCTGGTATCGAATATAATGAGTATCGAAAATTTAAGTCGAGTATAAATCGCATTATATTTTTACACGACTTAGCAAAATTATCGATTTTTCAAAGAGTAATTTCGACATCAAAAACAAAATGAACCATAGTTCGTACAGGGGGGCACTCGATCGAGTGCCTAGCCCACTCCATCGAGTGGCACCCCAAAAAACCGGGCAGAAACTTTTTTGACGACCACTCGGTCGAGTCCTCCCTATGACTAGATCGAGTGGCTCCTGGTTTATCAAAACCGTGAGTCTTTCAACATATTTCGAGCCTCAATAAAATTCTTTCAACGACTTCGTTCAACACGTGTCAAGTCTATCACGTGATTCATCTTTTCAAAACCATGCATCGAATCATAATTACATCGTTTATTCAATTTACAAACCGTTATTATCGTTACTAACTCGTTTGCTCTTGTCTTACGTCTTATTTTCGTTGGTTGTTTTATTATACTAAAACTGACCTCGCATGCTAAATATAACTTCGACATAAATTCAAAGATGCATTAAATCGACGTAGCAACTTATTCAAATCTTCGCATGTTTAGTAAAAATATTCTTTGCATATCATTCAAAGGAATTACTAACGCGCGTATTCAAAAGTCAAACGATATCTTAGTATAGGCCGCTAAGTGCGGGCGGGGTTGGGTGTTCTTTGTGAACTTCCCAACACGTACCCTCACCCCTTACTCAGAACCTCGGTATCCGGATGTCCGAAACCATTGGCACATGAGAGTCATTCAATACACGGTAACCGATAATGTCGGTATCGGTATCCCAATGCAAAGAGACGAACCCAATAAACTCTGAGATCCAAATGGACTGTACTTTGTGCACGGCCCACTAAGATATAGAGTGGTTTCGAATGGGCCCGAACTCCCACAAAGTTCGGTGGCGACTCCTATTTTGATTTAAATTTCATTTCGCCTCCCCAAACCCGCACGTGGCCGCGTCGGGGTGGACGTATGTCATGTCCACACATGTGAATAAAGTATGAGTTAATGAGACAAATAATCGAACAATGTAAGAATACGTGAGGCTGGTTAGTTTCTAGTTAATGTGAGTTACTTGCTTTATATTGATCGGAATGATGTCCTTATTGGTCCTCATCCTTCTCTCGTAATGGCATAAATGAACTTGTCTATCAGTTGGTTCCTTAAACGTATGTGGTATCTGAAATTATGACGATCTGTTTATATTATAGGGAGCAACACTGTATATATAAATGTGTCGTTTTTATTTCACCCTGATTAATACAATGTGTGATGATAAGATAAAATGCGAAATAAAAATCTGTTAATTACTTGAATTTGAGTACAACGTGTTATTAAAATGATATATCTGCGGTGTTGTATTCATTAATGTCAATTTCTGTCAAAGATACTTGGATATTTGTGTTTTGTTATGAGTTTATATGCTCCTCTCTCAATGTGATAGGTTCTGAGTCGTACCTTGTTGTTGATTTCTATTCTCGATGGTTTAAATGCATATTTATAAAAACCCGTGTTGAGTTACTGACATACATATTTACAGCAATTCACCTACCCTGAATAACGTGTTTACTGAGTTCTGTTTTGATGGTCTAAACAAAAATGCTTGCTAACCGTGTCGAGATAATGTTAGACCAACTTAAAACACCCTCGTTAACATGAAGAATGTGTTATTGAATTGTTCCACCTATTTTATAGTGCCTATTTCACAAATGTTTGAAAAGAGACTCACATTTATTTAAGTCTAGTTCTTCACAGCAAAATTTCGGGATTTAAACCCAAGTACTTCAACCAATTTGCTATTGGTCAAGTTTCCCATTATACACCTTACTTAGAGATTAAATTATCATTGGGAATTTTCACTGAGATCACTTTGAAGAATTTTGTGGTTATTCGGAACCGTTCAAGCCCACTTTATGTCGTAGTGCGCCGTATACAAAATACGGCCCATTTCCGATGTCAGAATTTATTGGGCTCGTCCCTTTGCATTTGATACCGATACCGACTTGATCGGATACCGTGTATTGAATGACTCTCGTTACCAATGGTTTCAGACATCCGGAAACCGAGGTTCTGAGTAAGGGGTGAGGGTAAGTGTTAGGAAGTTCACAAAGAACACTCAACCCCGCCCGAACATTAGCGGCCTCTACTAGGATATCGTTTGATTTTTGAATACGCGCGTTAGTAATATGATGAATGATTTGCAAACATTGTTTTCCTAAGCATGCGAGGAATTGAATGGGTTGCTAAGTCATTTAATGCATGAAAAAGTTAACGTCAAAGTTGAATTTAGCATGTGAGATTCGTTCTAGTATAATAAAACAAACGGTAAAAAAAAGAATGAATTTGCTACAAAAGATGAACAAACAAGTTAGTATCGGTTTGTGAAAAATAATATAGCAAATATAATAAATACACGAGATCGAGAAAGTATTAGTCGAAACCTGAAAATATCGCTAAAAAGACGCTGTTTTGTATAAAAAAAACGAAGTTCGAAAAATAATAATAAAAAAAAAAGAAAGACGAGCCGCGTTTCAGCCGGCCGCGCGGCTCGCCCGGGACGCATGCGACTCGCGTCCTGGCCTGTTTTGGAGACCGATTTTTGAAAATTCGATGCTTTTATTAAACTGCGTACGAATATTGCACAATTCGCACTCGAATTAATTTTTTCGATATTCGTTATATTTGATAGTCGATTATGAAATCGATATCAAATACTCGGAATAGTTTTAGAAAAGATATAAATTTTAAGAAATTGTTTCGTAGAATAATGAAAAAAAGAATGAACGAAAAAGGCTAAAAAAGAGACTCGGGTTTCAGGCCCGTGTGCGAGTCGCCTGGGAGGGGCGCTACTCGCGTGCGGGTCTGTCCCGGTTCCGTTTGTTCGAAAACGTTAAATTTGATAAATCGCGTACAAATACGAATTAATTTATACTCGATTTATGTTAATTCTCTCCGCATTTAAAATCGTTGTATTTTGTAGAAAAAGATGAAACGATTTTTTAACATCGACGAGATTTGATTTAATTCTTTTAATACAATATTCAACTATAGAGTTTTGATATCATATTTTTAAGAATGCTTGTTATACGAAAATAGTTTTTTTTGTATTATCGATAATAAAAAGCGACGAACGACCCTTAAATTAAAAAAAAGGACGACCGAAGACCCGTAATAAAAAAAAATGGACGACGAAGGAAGAAGAAAAATGAGAGAGAGAAGAGAGAAAAGAGAGAAGTCGAGTTTGGTCACACCCTCAACCTACATGTTTTAGTTTACTCGAATCGGAGCTCGTCGAAATGTGGCTTGGGCACCGGAGCGTCGAGTGGATGTCGGTGAGTTGTGGTGGCTCGGTTTGGAACGTGAAGGGTGTCGGGTCTAGAGGCCGGTTTCCTTCGGGTATAATATCGGTTTCTCGATGCTAAGTTTTATGCTTATGAGTGTATGTGTACGGATGTCGATCTCTATATTTTTATATGCTTGATGAATGTATGGGAATAATTGATGTCTCATTGTTGTGTATGCAAGGGGCTATTTATAGGGAGTTCCCGACCTTGGCTAGGAGAGGTGTCTTGAGTTAGAACTACCGCTTAGGATAGGAAATATAAGAAGCTGAGAAGAACGAGAATTCCGTTTACTTGGCAAAGAAGAAAGGGAGTCTCGGCTGGTATGGGCTGCTCGGCCGAGTGTCCTAGCTCGGTCGAGTGTTCGATTCGGTTTTCGGATAGAATTCCTACTTGAGATCGAATCCTATCCTTAAACGGATTTGTTTAATATTTTGTGTAGCTGATTTTTTGTAGTGTTGGAGTCCAAACCGGGCATGTGAGGTGTCACGGCAGACTCGCGTGTCTCAAGAATATTTTTGACCGGGTTTTGACTCGGTCGCTAAAAGACGGTTTTACCCCTGGTGTCGAAATCGACCCAAATTAGTCCTATTTGACTCGAAACGACCCACTGGGCCTGATTTTGAGGTTGGTTTTCTGAGATATGTACTCCGTAAAAAGCCCAAAACAAATGCCAATGATTTTGAGCCCGTTTCCGAATACATTAAAGCACGTTCGCGTCCGATCATCATCGGGTGTTTGTCGGAAACAGCTATAGACACCTGATAGTCAAAATGTGGGTGTTTACAGAGCCCCCACTCTGACTGAGGCTTGGACAGGGCGAAAGTCAGAGTAGCTACCAGGTCAATCAAAGATTAAAACCTAGCAGCTTCCGGTCGGGTCGTTTAAAGTCCATTAGACTCGCGTAAAAGGGCTCGCCAGCCATAAGTCGAAAATCATACCTGAACTGATGATGCTAACTCCGTGGGGAATCAGACTTGTCGTATAAGTCTTGGGTGTGCCCATACACGGGCTCATCCCGTTAAATGCCGCTGGGGAGTTGGTTGCACGGTTTCGCTTGAGTCGGCCTGGACCATGATTTATGCAAAATTTGCATGTAACACATTCGTTGGAGAAATGACTCGTGCTGGGGGATAAAATTTTGAAGGAGATTTTTTTGAATTTTGGAAGAGTTTTGAATAAAATAAAGTATTTTGACTTTGAGAAGGAATAGGGATGCTCAGGATGACTTAGCTAGATCCTAGGACAATGCCTGTATGCTAAATCCTCTGTGATTAGGAATCCTTAGGTGAGGAGGAGAATTCGATTTCATGCTATAAATACCCTCTCCTTGTTCACAATTTATTCATAATTCCCACAATTCTCTTCTCCCTTCAAAGAAAAACAAGCCCTGAGAAACTTATTTCCTCTTTTTAGAAATTTATCATGGGTATCGATCGATCAGTCGGAATGTTGCAAGATTGGTCCCGACTTTTCAGAGACGCAGATAAGGTTATCCTGAACCAGAATGGCGTTACCCAGTTATTCACGATCCGTCAAATGCAAGTGAGCCGTCACTTTTTGGATGCTTGCCTGTCCTACTGGGACGATGCTTATCATGTCTTTAGATTTCCTCGAGGCGAAATTTGCCCTATTCCGGAGGAAATTGCTGCTGTAGGAGGATGAAATCCCACGCTTCGCCCTGCCGTCCCGTTTTCAGTCCATGACACGAGGAAAAAATTACGAGAATTTTTAGGGCTTTCCCACATGGAGGTATCTCGCATGACAGAAGATAATACCGTCTCTTTAATCGACCTGGCTGAAAAATTCATGAATCCAGACAACGTCCGGGTTAGGCCGGTATACAGCCGTAGGGCCTTTACTTTTTGCATGCTCCATGTTTACGCCTTCGAGGGTCATATGGATTTGTTATCTTGCATGGGCCATGTCAGGCTTCTCACTGTAGCGGATCTAATGGAGACGGAGCACAGCCCAGCTTGGCTGATTACTGGGGAGATTATCCAGGGCTTGGATAATCGCAAAAGGGATCTGTCAATCCGATTGACAGGGAGTACCCGTCTTCTACAAGTAGGCTGATTTTCTTTGTTTTTTGCAATTTTTGATTTTTTTTTTCGCAATTTCGATTTTCCTGAAATTCCTGATTTTTCCGGTTTTCTCGGTTTTTCTCGTTTTTTTTTTTCCATTTTTTGCGATTTTTGGGTTTTTTTTTTGGACTTTTCACGATTTTAACTTTTTGTGACTTTGACTTTTCAGCTTTGGTTATTCGAGAGGTTATCGGTCCTGAATCCTCCTCTTGACGTAAGCCGATATCGCCCGAATCAAGTGATGGCAAGAAGGCGGACTGTTGACTTTTCTCGTCTTTCTGCCCAAAAATTATGGGACGAGCTGCTATCTTTTCATGGAGGCCCATTGATCCGTTGGACCGTACCTTGGTGGCCCATTTACGTCTGGACCGGGTTAGAATCGAGGGATAGGACACGTTATCAATTGATCCTATCTTTTAGGCAGACCATCCATCTTTACCCCGATCGCATACTTAGGCAATATGGGCGTGCCCAGAGAATCCCGAAAATCGAAGCGGTCGTGAGTGAATCTATTCATCTTACGGATGTGATGAGTGATACTTGGATGCAAAGGTGGTATACTCGGGCTACTTGGCCCATCCCGAAGACCTCTCATTCGATCTGGGTATCCGATTCTTACGTGAAGTGGACCAAGGCGGATTCTGCTAAGGCCCGTGCTGCTTTGAAGACCGACGAAGCCTTCGATTTGCTGCGCCGAGAACAAGCTAAAGATAATCGAGGCTTCTTTGATGATGGAGATACCCCAGCTACCATGGTTCGCCTGATGTCTGCCAGAAAGGGAAGACTAGGACTTAGACTGAAGGGTCCACTACTAAAGGTGCATGGGGGAAAGTGAGCCCCCAGACGGACTTAGAAAGAAGACTGACGGCTAAGGACCGACTTGGTCCTCGAGACAAACTACCCGAGCACGTACGGGCTCGGCTTGGACCGGTGCAAGTGACAGAAAATCCGCAGTCGAAGAAACGGGCTCGAGCTAAAGAGGTTCCACCTGTGATCCGGGAACGTTCGCCCCCGCCCCGTCGACCTCGGGATCCGCGCGACCCAAAAGATAAAGGGAAGCGGAAAATGTACGAGCAGTAGTCTCCTAGATTTTATTATTTAAGTACTACTATTATTTTTGTGTGACTTTTGTTGTTGTTTATATTTGCGTGAGGCATTTTTTTTGAAATAATAAAAGACATATTAGTGAAAACCGTTCCTGTCTTTTCGTTATTGCAGTGGTTGTACCCTTTTGAGGGGTTGCCTACGTATCCACGATTAGTGGAATCAAACCGACCGTAGTTCAGACATAGATTTTTTTTTTGCAATTTTCGAAATACATCAAGACTATTAGTTCAAGATGTGCGAGAGTAGGATAGGTAATCCTAACTTATTGACTTGCTTAATTTTTGAATATTTTGTAAAAAGATAAACTTTATAAACTTTTAGCAAATGACATTGAGATTAGGCTAGGGGTAGTAGCGTTTCAACTGGTCCAAGTTGGTTGGGTTGACGAATTCGTTCCCGTCCATGTCTGTCAGCATTACTGCTCCTCCTGATAAAACCTTCTTTACTAGATATGGTCCGGCTCAATTGGGTTTGAATTTTCCCCTTGGGTCGACTGGTAGCAAAGCCCTAACAGATTTTAGGACTAGATCACCTTCTTTGATATTTCTGGGCCTAACTCTTTTGTTAAAAGCCCGTTTTATCCTTTTTTGGTATATCTGGATATTGTTAAGGGCTCGGGATCGTTGTTCGTCCAAAAGAATCAACGAATCGTATCGGGCTTGGACCCAATCTACTTCAGGCACTTGACTTTCGAGTAGAATCCTCAGGGACGGTACCTCGAGCTCGACCGGCTGAACCGCCTCCATGCCATATGTCAGATAGTATGGAGTTGCTCCAGTTGCGGTGCGGATTGATGTCCGGTATCCCCATAAGGCAAAAGGGATTTTATCGGGCCAATCCCGGTAATTATCAGCCATCTTTTTAAGTATGGTGACAATTGTTTTATTTGCTGCCTCTACCGCTCAATTTGTTTGGGGACGGTAAGGCGAAGATGTATGCCTTTGAATCTTATATTTTGTTAGCAAAGTAGCGGTTTCGGCTTGAAAATGGGTCCCGTGATCACTAATGAATTCATGCGGGATCCCGTATCGGCATATAATTTTATCCTGTATAAATTTTGCTACGTGCTTGGCGTTCAAGACACGATATGACTCAGCTTCAACCCATTTAGTAAAATAGTCAATAGCCACTAAAATGAAGCAGTGACCTCCCGTCCCGGAAGGGTTCACCTTCCCGATTATATCAATTCCCCATGTCGAGAATGACCATGGTGATGTCATAGTATATAGCAGGGATGACGACATATGCTGGACGTTGCCGAAAATCTGACAGTTATGACAGTGTTTGACATATAACTGATAGTCGGTCTCCATGCTATTCCAATAGTACCTGAGTCTTGCGATTTTTCGAGCTAACATATGGGCGTTCATATGCGGGCCATTCTCGTCATCGTGTACCTCGGCCATGACCTTTTCGGCATGTGTTTTGTCGATGCATAGGAGTAAAGCCCCCTGCGCTGTCTTTTTGTACAACTGTCCATCGTCCGTGCGGATGAACTGAGTGGCCCACCTTCGCACGGCTTTCTTGGCCTGGTTTTCAGATCCCGGAGGATATTCTCCCGACGTTAAGTAGGTTAGAACAGCCTGGAACCAAGGTTCTGGGTCAGTTATTTCAATGTCTTGGATAGCATTGATATATGCAGGCTCTGACCGTCTTTCGACACAAATCGGCATGCTGGTCATGTGTTCCGGGATATTCAATAAAGATGCTAATTTGGATAGTGCATCTGCAAACTGGTTTTCTTCCCGAGGTAGATAGATGTATTCCACCTTTTGAAATTGCTTCTCGAGAACCCTTACTCGCGCTTGGTAAGCTACGAGATTTGCGTTGCGAGTTTTCCATTTCTGGAGTGCTTGATTGATGACTAATGATGAGTCACCGTGGACCCGGAGGTTTGTTACTCCTGAATCGGCGGCGGCTTGCAAACAGTGAATGCATGCTTCATACTCGGCTGCGTTGTTAGTCACGTCAAAATCCAATTTAATGGACAACAGGGTGTGTTCTCCTTGCGGTGAGATTAGCAAAATTCCGACACCAAATCCTCGAAAGTTGGATGCCCCGTCAAAGTATAGATCCCATGTCTCCGTGTCAGTATGGAATATATCTTCATCTGGAAAGGCCCAGGTATCGGCATGTCCCTCTTCAGATACCGGACTATCGGTAAGGAACTCGGCTACTACCCGACCTTTGATGGCTTTTAATGGCACGAATTTGAGATCGAATTCAGCTAACATTAAAGTCCATCGAGATATCCTGCCATTGAGGATGGGCTTCTCGAACAGATATTTGATTGGATCCATTCAAGACAACACGTGCACTTCGTGGCTAAGCATGTAATGTCGGAGCTTTTTAGTGACCCAAACTAGAGCTAGGCACGTCCTTTCGAGCATCGTGTATTTGCACTCGTATTCTAGGAACTTTTTACTGATGTAGTAAATAGCCCGTTCTTCCGAGTCGACTGTCTGGGCCAACATAGCCCCCATGGCCGTCTCGGTCGTTTCCAATATAACGACAAAGGTAGACCGTTTTGAGGAGGCATTAATACCGGCGGAGATGACAGAATCTCTTTGATCTTATCGAAAGCTGCTTGCCATTTGTCGTCCCACAGTACCCATTCTCCTATCTTCAGTTTCTTGAAAATGGGCTCACATACCATGGTTATCTTCGAAATAAACCGGCTGATATATTGGACTTTGCCGAGAAACCCCCTAATCTCCTTTTCGGTTTTAGGTGGCCGCATCTCGATAATGGCCTTGATTTTGGTTGGGTCAACCTCAGATTCGGACTCGTCGCCTTGCATGTCCCCTTCGCCAGTAGTGAGCTTGTAGACTCGACCCTCGCTGTCGGTCCATTTGATCGTCTTCCTCCAAGCTCTCTTTCCAGTGTTGGCACCCACTTCAGAGATCAGCCTGGTCGGATCGAACTTGCTGCTATGGAAGATCAGGTTCACCAATTCTTCCTTAGGAGTCGGGATTATCTTGCTTTCCCCGAACAGGAGCCCCAGCATGGGCTCGGTATAGCTTGAATCCTCTTTCGATTCAGCCTGGATGAGAGCATAGATATCATCTGGGATGAAGTTGCATTCCCGAGCCGATTTGGTCTCGGGGTACGAGATGGTGGGCCGATAGAGGCCCACTTGAATAGCTCCGAACACAGGAGTGACAAACTTAATTGTGTTTGTCCGGTCCATATCTCCCTGGGCCATGGTGAAGCCCAAACCGAATCGAGACTCTCTGTCATTTAGGACCTCGATGATCTTGTCAGCTGGGAGATTGGGCCTTGAAGTAGCCCCCGGCAGGTAACCCAAGTTCTGCAGCATCATGTCGATGCTGGTAGTGAAGTAGGGCTGAAAAAGGAACTCTTCATCGATCATTCCCACGAAATTGAAACGTCGTGGGTCGATTGAGCCGGCCGTGTTACAGCTTGACACGGCTATAGAGGTAGCTTCGAGGGTGATGACCCCGTCTTGTAAAGGTAACTTGACCTTCCTGTGGAGAGTGGAGGACACGGCCTTGACTGCGTGGATCCAAGGCCTTCCAAGTAGCAGATTGAAAGATGAAGTAACATCGATCACTTGGAATTCGAGCTTCTTTTCGACCGGGCCGGTTATGATGGTTAGTTTGACGGCCCCGACAACTGATTTCGGGCTCCCGTCGAAAGCCTGGATAGTTTGTGCAGTAGGAAGGTAGTCAGCCTCGGTAATGCCAAGAGCCTTAGCGGTCCTTAAGGGAAGGACATTCACAGCTGACCCGTCATCGATTAGCGTCATAGGTAGGTACTTGCCCCGGCAGATCACCGTGATATATAGGGCCAGGTTGAGGGTGGCCCCAAATGGTGGTAGATCGGACTCGGAGAAGGTGATAAGTGGGCCTTCTCCCTTGAGCTTGCCCTTAAGATGAGATAGAATAGTGGCTACCATTTCAGTGGGGGTAACCAGCGAGTCTACCTTGATCTCATCGAGAGCCTTAGTAAGTGCCGCCCGATGCTCTTGAGAACTAACCAGAAGCTGCCATATGGTGAGATCAGTTCGGACCCTCTTCAGTTGCTTGACTAGGGCCGTGTCGGTATTTGGTTCTTCAAGTGTAGAGTCCTTCCTGGCTGGTTCAGTGACGGATCCCGGGGCCGAAGGTACAGCCGTGATGACATGTGTGCCGGCCAGGGCCTTGGTTTTGGCCTTCCGGATCTCTTCGACGGTGATGGGGACGGTTTCCCCCTTAGCCAAGTAAACATCATCCTCGTCGTCATTCCATATCCCGTTGATTTGAGGAATGAAAGGGGAAATGAGATGAGTACAGTCGACTACTTCTCCAGTAAAAATGGCGTGAGTAGCAAGAGGGTTGTTTTTGTTACTGGGCTTATCGCTGGGCAGCGGTATCTTCCCACTCTCGATCAGATCTTGAATGAGATGCTTCAACTTCCAGCATTTTTCGGTGTCGTGCCCGTTGCCTCGGTGATAGTGGCATGGTCTGGGCGTTGTAGCTTTTGTACCGTTTTTCGATGGGAACCTCTAGCATTGGGCCTATCGGCTGGATCAGGCCCTTGGAAGATAGCCTTTGTAAGGCATTGGCATAAGTAGTTCCTATGTCAGTGAATACTCGGGTTGGAGTATTCTTTTTGCTCGAGGTGTCTAGCAAATTGACCTCGTCGAAGATGCTTCGGGCCGCAGTTGTAGTTGCGGGCTTGCCAGAAGACGAGCTGGCTCCTTGATACCCTTTAGTAGAGGCCTTAGTAAGGCTCTCTAACCTTAAATCGTCTTCGATTCTGGAACCCATTTCGGTTAGGGTGGCGAAATTGGGTATGATGGCGTACCGGAGATGGATCCGGTAAGATGGGAGGAGATTTTTCACATAGGCCTCCACTAGCACCTTTTCGCTGGGCTTGTCGACCAGCTTGACGCTTTCAGCCCTCCATCTTTGGAGGTATTTAGTGAAACCCTCCTTAGGCTCTTGGGCCATGACCTCCAGAGTACGCATGGTCGTCTGGATCTCAGTATTGTCCGCATAGTTTCGGGCGAACTCCGTTGCGACATCGTCCCAAGTTTTTTATTTCTGGAAATCGAGCCTGTAGTACCAGGCTCTTGGGTGCTTGTCCAAGGATGAAGCAAAGAGATTCTTGAACATGGTCGATTTGATCCCCTTAACCGCCATGAACTCCTTAAAAGCCCGGATATGGAGTACCGGGTCTTCAGTCCCATCGAACATGGGCAGGCCCGTCAAGTTGAGATTAGCGGGCAATTCATCAGTTAGGGGCAAATAAGCCCGAGCATTTTCCATGTGAATGGTGTTGCTGGTGGTCGTGTGGACCTGTTCTTACAGTTTGTGGACCGCGCTGGCCAGTTCAGCTAACGGCCCATCGTCTTCAACCCCAGCGCTAGGAGTTCCTTGTTTGACTGCGCTTACCCGGGTGAGGATGGCAATCTGATCCTCCCTCATTTTCGTCAGTTGGTCTTGGAGCTTAGCCAACGAAAGGGTCAACTCGTCAATAGCTTGTTGCGTCATCGTTCGGGTGAAAGGTGGCCTGTATGTAAGAACACCGCGTAATCAGCAACTAGCCCAAATCCTAGAACTAAAGTACATCCCGAGCAAGGGAAGAAAGGAAGCTAGGAAGGAAACGACTCGGAAAAGACATCTAGAGGGATGACTTGTGAAAGGTGGGCCTCCTTTAGGATCCAACTGTGTGGGCTGGGCCTTGTTCGGAAGGAGGTTCACGTGAGACATTCCCCAGACATCTAGACTCGATTGTGTAGACGGGCCGACCCTTGTAGGAGTATGTCCTACGTAGGTGGGCCTTGCCTTAGTATAATAAGGCGGACTGGGATAGGGAGGAAATCCGTGATATAAGATCGACGAAGTTTCGATGCTAGAAGACTTGACGACTTAAGACACGACCCGACACTGCTAAATACGGGAAGTCCTAAGAAGAGGAAGGTTGCAAAATATGATTTTTTGAAAAGCCCGAAAAAATCGGGGAGAACCGGCCCTTTTTTCCGTGAAAGAAAACGGAAAGGGTGGACCGGGTGACGATTTTGAAAGGTCGAAAATATTTTCGAGTTTTGAAATGGGCATAATACCGGCTAAAAATAGGCTATTTTGAGTAAAATCGTGGATCCTAAATTCGGTATATGTCTCGGTTTTTGAAAATTGGATATTTTGAAAAGGATGCAATTTTGAAAAAAAGACGGGTTTTTGAAAGACGACTTGTAAATCAGGTAGCACGTAGTCATGGAAACAGTATAACGACGCCATGTATGCTCTAATTCTAAGTCTTGGTCAGTCTGTAAGGGTCTATACCAGTGTACACAACCTATCGAGAATCGGGGCGGACTTCCTAAGTCGAGTTGAGCTTAGAACATGCTGTAAAACCCATACGAATGAATCCCCACATGAGAATGGATTGTGGACATGACATAGGTCCACCCCGACGCGGCCACGCGCGGGTTTGGGGAGGCGAATGAATCTCCATATAAGAATGGATCGAATTGAAATTTAAATCGAAGTTGGAGTCGCCACCGAATTTTGTGGTTATTCGGAACCGTTCGAGCCCACTTTATGTCGTAGTGCGCCGTATACAAAATACGGCCCATTTCCGATGTCAGAATTTATTGGGCTCGTCCCTTTGCATTTGATACCGATACCGACTTGATCGGATACCGTGTATTGAATGACTCTCGTTACCAATGGTTTCAGACATCCGGAAACCGAGGTTCTGAGTAAGGGGTGAGGGTAAGTGTTAGGAAGTTCACAAAGAACACCCAACCCCGCCCGAACATTAGCGGCCTCTACTAGGATATCGTTTGATTTTTGAATACGCGCGTTAGTAATATGATGAATGATTTGCAAACATTGTTTTCCTAAGCATGCGAGGAATTGAATGGGTTGCTAAGTCATTTAATGCATGAAAAAGTTAACGTCAAAGTTGAATTTAGCATGTGAGATTCGTTCTAGTATAATAAAACAAACGGTAAAAAAAAGAATGAATTTGCTACAAAAGATGAACAAACAAGTTAGTATCGGTTTGTGAAAAATAATATAGAAAATATAATAAATACACGAGATCGAGAAAGTATTAGTCGAAACCTGAAAATATCGCTAAAAAGACGCTGTTTTGTATAAAAAAAACGAAGTTCGAAAAATAATAATAAAAAAAAAGAAAGACGAGCCGCGTTTCAGCCGGCCGCGCGGCTCGCCCGGGACGCATGCGACTCGCGTCCTGGCCTGTTTTGGAGACCGATTTTTGAAAATTCGATGCTTTTATTAAACTGCGTACGAATATTGCACAATTCGCACTCGAATTAATTTTTTCGATATTCGTTATATTTGATAGTCGATTATGAAATCGATATCAAATACTCGGAATAGTTTTAGAAAAGATATAAATTTTAAGAAATTGTTTCGTAGAATAATGAAAAAAAGAATGAACGAAAAAGGCTAAAAAAGAGACTCGGGTTTCAGGCCCGTGTGCGAGTCGCCTGGGAGGGGCGCTACTCGCGTGCGGGTCTGTCCCGGTTCCGTTTGATCGAAAATCGTTAAATTTGATAAATCGCGTACAAATACGAATTAATTTATACTCGATTTATGTTAATTCTCTCCGCATTTAAAATCGTTGTATTTTGTAGAAAAAGATGAAACGATTTTTTAACATCGACGAGATTTGATTTAATTCTTTTAATACAATATTCAACTATAGAGTTTTGATATCATATTTTTAAGAATGCTTGTTATACGAAAATAGTTTTTTTTGTATTATCGATAATAAAAAGCGACGAACGACCCTTAAATTAAAAAAAAAGGACGACCGAAGACCCGTAATAAAAAAAAACGGACGACGAAGGAAGAAGAAAAATGAGAGAGAGAAGAGAGAAAAGAGAGAAGTCGAGTTTGGTCACACCCTCAACCTACATGTTTTAGTTTACTCGAATCGGAGCTCGTCGGAATGTGGCTTGGGCACCGGAGCGTCGAGTGGATGTCGGTGAGTTGTGGTGGCTCGGTTTGGAACGTGAAGGGTGTCGGGTCTAGAGGCCGGTTTCCTTCGGGTATAATATCGGTTTCTCGATGCTAAGTTTTATGCTTATGAGTGTATGTGTACGGATGTCGATCTCTATATTTTTATATGCTTGATGAATGTATGAGAATAATTGATGTCTCATTGTTGTGTATGCAAGGGGCTATTTATAGGGAGTTCCCGACCTTGGCTAGGAGAGGTGTCTTGAGTTAGAACTACCGCTTAGGATAGGAAATATAAAAAGCTGAGAAGAACGAGAATTTCGTTTACTTGGAAAAGAAGAAAGGGAGTCTCGGCTGGTATGGGCTGCTCGGCCGAGTGTCCTAGCTCGGTCGAGTGTTCGATTCGGTTTTCGGATAGAATTCCTACTTGAGATCGAATCCAATCCTTAAACGGATTTGTTTAATATTTTGTGTAGCTGATTTTTGTAGGGTTGGAGTCCAAACCGGACGTGTGAGGTGTCACGGCTGACTCGAGTGTCTCAAGAGTATTTTTGACCGGGTTTTGACTCGGTTGCTAAAAGATGGTTTTACCCCTGGTGTCGGAATCGACCCAAATTAGTCCTATTTGACTCGAAACGACCCACTGGGCCTGATTTTGAGGTTGGTTTTGTGAGATATGTACTCCGTAAAAAGCCCAAGCCAAATGCCAATGATTTTGAGCCCGTTTCCGAATACTTTAAAGCACGTTCGCGTCCGATCATCATCGGGTGTTTGTCGGAAACTTCTATAGACACCTGACAGTCAAAATGTGGGTGTCTACAAATTGGGTGTGACTTCTTGAAAGTGACAATTACCGAGATACAGTGTTAGGGTTTTGGAATGTGGAGCTAGGTAGTAAGTGGTTTCGATAGATCAAAATCTGGAGCTTGATTTTTGTGGAGTTAGGGCTATGGGCTATGGTTTCGTAATGTGGTAGGAAAGGGGAAGCTGAGTAAAAATGACTCAGACTCCAATAGGGCGGGAGGTTAATTATGTGGGATCTGATTTCAATGTCTGTCCCTAACGGTTGGGATTATCCTAATAAGCTTGAATCCTCAAAATTTTGGACTATCTCCTAACAAGTGTCTCGGGAAGGTCTTAAGGGTTGTGATGCTGGTAGGCTAGTATTTGGGTGTTGGTTGACTGGTCTGTTCATTTTTCTTTATTTTTTCTCTCTTTTTTGCTTTTCGTTCGGATTTTGCACTTAAAGTCGAGTGTGAATGATTGGGGGTTTCATTTTGACCGTTGAGTTTGGTCTTGATTATTGAATTGGGCCGGTTTAGCTTGGCCTTGTTTTCACTTAATGGGTTTGCTTCCCGTCTTTGATTGCTTGCTAAGAGACTATCTAGATTTGTCATAGAATCCGGGAGTGCTCGTTCTAAGGGATGGTTATGTGGCTTTCTATACCAGACATGGAATAGGTAAAAGAAAAGAACACGTGATCTCAGTTCTTGTAATTACTCGTTGTGTCGAGGTATGTTTGATTGTCATCGATAAATGGCATAGTACCGAGTTGTAAGCAAGAAAGTACATTATTAAATCAAGCGATTGTCGAGGCGCATTATAAAGGAAGAAAAGTTTATTTCTTTTTATTGAGAGTGATAAGCAGGCTATGCGACCGAGATATTATTTTCGGGGAGATGGAGGACAGATCCCCTCGCACCTCCTGACTCGATGTAAAAACAAAAGACATTTGTTATACTATTAGGTCTAGGCCCTAAGACGAACTAGACTTTGACTCGGACACGGATTCACTTGTCTTGGACGGGTTCCCGTGGGTAGCCGGGGTTTTCCTCAATATTCCGGACATTCTCCTCTATAGGGTCGAGGTGGAAACAATTGATGGCGTCGTCGAAGACCGCGTGAATGCTAAAGGGGTTTGTGGTATTGTTTGGTTTCTCGAGGAATGCTCGTGACTGAGCGATGCGGAAATGAGACCCTAGACCCGCGTGTGTGTGCGGTCGCTGGTTTAGGGACTCAGGTGCTTTAGACTCTTGGTGTATTCGGCGAAACGCCTAATGAATTTATGTCTCTGAAACGAGACGATTTGACACAAACCTCGGAGGTGAGATTTAAAGAGGACTTCTCGGAATGAGACGACCCAAAATGTATGACCTTGGATAGAGATGATCCTAGTAACTAGCACAAACAGTTAATCACACGGTTGTACGACGCAAGAAGTTGATCGCGATCCCGGCTCAGGATCAAAGAATTTTGATATATGTTTTTCTTTTGAAAACGACCATTCTTTGCGGAGTAAAACTCTTTTTTTTTTAAAAGGACGATTTGTAAAATTAGGGTGACGATGGTGTGACGACACTGTTCAAGACATAAAAGTGTGTTGCTATGTGTGTGCGTTGAGAATCCGGCGATAGCAAAAGTGTAAATGTTTTTGAAAGGAGCATGGTTCTTTGGGCAACCAGTTCTGAAAATGATAACGTGGTGCTTTTATCGAAACTACTATTAATTAGCCAGTTCGATACTTGTTGTGTACGTCGTGCTCGTGACAGAGCGTGATGTCCGTGATGGTGTTGTAAAGGTTCGACTAAATCCTTATTAAGGAATTTAGGTAGTGAACAAAAATTTTAGGAAAAAAAAAATATCTTTTAAAACGAGTGCCCCACGCTCGTTGGTTGCATTACCTAGCATTTGACGGTAGGGAGTGATGTATTGCGAAAAGTGTTTCGAGAGTGTAACCATTTTAGATTCCTTGACCTCATTAATTGAAGCTTCGGTTATGTTAACGGTATGTAAAAAAACGTGTTTTTTTAAAATAAAATGTAACCGTTTGGTGTACCTCGATCCCATTAGCTGGGAGTTTCGCTGGTATTAACGGTAATCGTTGTTGAGGTGTTTTACTTTGGCCAAGGTGATGGCACTTAAAATTGATTTTTTTTTTAAATTGGTGAGTGTAAAATTTGCCAAGATAATGGCATCAAAGATGTTTTGAAAATTACGGTTTGACCGGACTATCGGTGTTTAAAAGGTCATTTTTGAAAAGATGAGATATTTTTCGAAAACGAAATTCGGTGCAGTTGAATATCTTGGCGTGGTTGAATCCATATTTTTGTGTTTTATTTGGGTTGGGTTGTTCAAACACGCTACACATAACTAGCAATGCATACACTCATGCAGGATGCAGACACGGGTAGGTTAGGTTAGGCTACCGCCCACGAATAGTCCTTACTTAGGCATTGACAAATCATCTAGGGAGACGAGGGTTATGCCGTCCGTTCGGAACTATCCGCTTATTATTCCTACGGGGTACGCGATGGGCGGCCGGAACGTCAATCGAGGATCTCTCCGCGTGTCCCTAAAGATCTTACCGCAAAGAGGTAGATTGGTCCTGATATCGGTTAGGGTGAGCTTTTTAGGGCCAAAACCTGTAGTGACCACAACTAGGAACTAAGAAATGAGCTTCACCGATCTCGTTCAAGTTACACCACCGCTGGAAACTTGTTTCCAAATCCCCAGCGGAGTCGCCAAACTGTGGACGTCCGTCCGTACCGCCCGTCACCCCGCACGCGCCCGCGCGGGACCGACCCAGTTTTCAACGTGTGGCGGCGGCCACCCACGCGCCCCCCTCACTGCCGGGGGCCAGTCCAATCTCGCGTACGGGGCGATGTTTCGGACATCGATTTGGATGACGATCCGGACTTGTACTAGACGGGTGGGGCACCCGTGTTTCCGTTTGGGAATCGATCGAGTCGTGGTTGTAAATGTTTAAATATCATTTTGTTTGCTAAGGCGACCTTTTCAGTGAACTGAAGTTGTTGCCGATTTGTGGAGTCGCCACCGAGTCAATTATGGGGACTCGGAAACCATTAAAGTCAACTTTGATCCCTTGCCGGCTCAAAGTTGAGTGGCACGGGACCTAAAGATAAAGACTTGTACCCTTAAACACTCCATGCCTGGAATGATTCTCATTGCCAATGGTTTCGGACATCCGGAAACCGTCGATTCTGAGTAAGGGGTGAGGGTACGTATTGGGAAGCCAACATCCGATAGATGTCAACACCCAATCCCGCCCGCACTATAGCGGCCTATACTAATCAATCGGTGGGCCGATATCCTAGTTCTTTTGTTGTGGTGGAAATACTGTAACATCCGTTGCTTTAACCCTATGCCTTTTTCTACGTCGGTTGTTTAAGGACAAGTAAGTTTTGTTGTCAAAATAGTCGTGTTTACATTCTTTGCATGCGATTTTATGTGACAGGCAGGCGATGAAAAGATGCACGTAGGAGAGTAGAGAGTACTAGTATTATACATATTAGCATCAGTTTTAACGTGATAATACGGATATTAGTCATTCTCGTGGTATATCTTACTTGGTATTCTGCTTAAGATCCGTCGGTTCGTTATTAATAAAGATGTGTCGAACCTAGTAAGGCGAGCACCGGGACTAATACGGAACCCGACCACCACTTCGTTCAGTTTTAGTTGTTTTACATTTTGAATTCTGTGTTAGGTGATTTAGCATGCGATTATACGGTCATAAAAGCAATAAATCGTACGAAAAACTGTAAATGCGAATGTAATTAAATCACATAGTGAGAAGTTGCACCCTCGGAGTATACACTAAACGGGACTCGATGCATAGATAGTATGAGAATGGATCTGGAAATTACTCGGGTCTATTTAGTGTGTTTTAGTGTTTGCGGTTGAAGTTGGGACGTTACGTATTTTAGTGATTGCTTGCGGACCTAGTGTCCGCATCTAGTGCTGTCGTAGTGCATAATAAAAGAAAGTGCAAAAATGTTAAGTTTTGTTTAGATGGCAACCTAGTGACGATTCCACTTCAACAGGCGGATCCTCCTAGCTTGACCAGTGATTTCGGAAGAGCTCCGTTACCGTTGACCCTTCCTGTGGCTACTCCGTCAGAGCTTCGTTACTATGGACCGTTTCTGCGGCTAATCCGGCAGAACTTCGTTACTAGACTTGGGCTAGTCGAACACAGGCACCTCGGTATCGAGTGGGGTGCTCGAAGGTAAGGAGTAGCATCGATGTCGCTTTTTTAATCGAAACTAAGATCGAGTGGATAGTTTGCCTCGGATGTCAGAGTGCGAGCCCTTAGTGAGAGTTTAGAGGGAGAAGAGAAGGTTGAGATGTTGTGTCGAAATGAGGGCGTGAAGGAGGGTATTTATAGGTGTTTTCGGCCCTCGCCGCCCATATAGGCGCCTGAGCTGAGGCGCACCGAGACTCAGGTGCTTGGGTCTAGGCGTGGGGAGACCCAGGCGCATCAAGTGCGGCGGTCGGAGTTTTGAGGATACAGTTTTGATACTTTCCAAAACCGAGAAAAAGGAGTGTGATATGAATCTTGCACTACTACAAACTCCCTATTTTCTAGACACTTTGAGGTTGACACTTTTATAAAGGGTCGACCCTATTTTGTACCTAATTAGCAATCTTCACTCTTTCGTGTGTCAAGAACTATAAAATAATATTAATAATTTCAATAAATTAAGAAACTAGTCCCACTTACTGATTTTCTTCCAAAATCAGTATTATTCTCGGGTAGCTAATAATTCACATCACGATTTCAAAAAAAATTAAAATTATTCACATTATCACACACACTACGTACATACTGCCGCGCATAATAATTCACATACATCTAAACCTAGGTTCATCATCATCTTCGCCAATCTTCGTCAATCATCCGCGCCATCTTCGTCATCAATCATCGCCATCTTCGTCATCAATCATCCGCCATCAATCATCCGCCATCTTCGTCATCAATCATCCGCCATCTTCGTGAATACATCTTCGTCGGTCATCTTCGTATGCGTCAATCATCCGCACGTCTATCATCAGTCATCAATTCGTCAACTGACAGGTTATTGATTCATTCATCGTTATCATTCATCTTTTCATCCGTATTTCTCTAAACCTAGGCTCATCACGTCATCAATTCAGAATGTTGCTGTAATTTGTTTCGTGATTTTTATTGCTGCTGTTAATTTTTATCACGTCATATTGTTCAATTTTTATCACGGTACTTAGGAATAATTTCAATTGTTAATTTTTATCAATTTAGCTTGTAATTCAGAATGTCGCTTACGGTTTTCAATTTACGGTTTTTCAATTGGGGCTTTCAATTTACGGGTTTTCAATTTTTATTACGGTTTTCAATTTGTATCACGTAATTTTTATCAATTTATTGTTCAATTCATACGGGGTTTTCAATTGCTTACGGTTTTTCATTCGGGCTTACAGAAGTCGGGTTTACATCTGGTTTTTAGAATCAAATTATTGTGGAACAATTCCATTGAAAATGAGACAGTACCAAAGTCGGGTTTATATCGGGTTTACAATAAAAAACATTAGGCAGAAGGTTAAGATACTTGTGCTCTAGCAACTGAGCTAAACGGGTTCTTGTGCAACGCACAATTTTGACTAACTTCAAACAGCTTAGGATTGACTAACGCACAAAATTTGAGTTACTTCAAGCTTAGGATTGAACCTTTTTGTTTCTTTAAACTACTGTTTGGCGACCCCTGAAGTTAGGGACTGACTATCAAGGATTGAGAGGCGCAATCTCTGTATTATTGTACATGCTCATCTAATCGCAGTAGTTTCAATTTTCCGAGAAGAGGTAGCATTTGAGTTTTCATATTTAAAAGAGTAATAAACTTGCTATGCTTTGATTTTAGATTATGATAGCAGTCCTGTAATATTAATTTAATTTGATACAGAGATTGCGCCTCTCAATAATGTGAAAATCTGTATAATTAGATACAGTCCTGTCTTCTATGGATCAAATCTGATATTAAAATGTTCCTAATTAGATTAGATCAGATTTTAATTAAATCAGATTAGAGCAATCAGATTAGAGCAATCAGATTGGATCAGTCCATATTTTAAATCAGATTATTAAATCAGATTGGATCAGTCCATCTCAATCTTTAATTTCAATATGTTGCTCAACCCATATTTTAAAATGTTCCTCTCTAATTAATATCTAATTTAATAAAATTTTAATCTGTATCAAAGCCTCTCAATCTCTGTATGATAAAATCTGGTGCAACATTCTAATTTTAATTTCTACTCTAGTTGATGAAATGTAAAATGTGACCAAGTTAATTACCAATCCCCATTCCCGGCCATCTATGATCTATGATTTATATATGGGCTACTAATTCTTTGCTGTAAGTTCAAATTATCATGGTTTCATGTCTTCAGTAAGAAACACTCGGCAAAAAAATCCTGAAATCGAGTCGAGGAAAGTTCAGGCTGCACAGTTGTTATCTCCTTGGCATCATATTCCAGTGACTTGTAATTATGCTCGAGACGCTTCATCATGTTGTAGTTTTGCAAGAAATCTATGATTCCTAAGTACAACATTTCTCTTTTGTGCTTTTGTTTAGGAATCCAGAGTACTTAGGGATCATAGTTTTCTTTACAAGCTAAGACTCCATGTGCTTTGTATACGGTTTTGCAACGTGCAAATTTTACTATCATATTTTACTATCATACTTTACAAGACTCCATGTGCTTTGTATATTTTTGATTCATAGTTTTCCTATACATGTGCTTAGAAATCATAGTTTTACTAGACACGTGCAGATTTGTATACTATCATAGTACAACATGACTCTGTACATAGTTTTGCAAGAAATCTGTTTACATTTCTCTATGATTCTATGATTTCTGCAAAGACGTTACATCGGTGCTTTTGTTTCTCTACCTACTATTGATCCTCCAATGTACTCTGAGGGACTTGCAATCCTGTCTTCTATGGACTGTAGTTGTTGTCTTTGTCATTACTTCTGCTGTCTTTGTTGCTATTTATGTGAAGTGTTTGCACCCTTTTACATATTAACTGTTTATTGGATTTGAGGCCTTGATCATCGATGCTTTATTTGTAACCATGAATATATATTCCTCCAGAATCTGACTTTTTGTATTGCTTAATATTTCAGATTCATTAAAATCTCTCTCTCTTTTTTCTTAAGGTATTTCTTCTCATTTTTTATAGTCTTATATGTCACACATTCTTTGTTTGTTTGTATTCTTGTTCGTCTACGTTCTTTAAAGAGCAAAATTCAACATTTTTGATCTTATTTGTAACCATGAATATATATTCCTCCAGAATCTGACTTTTTGTATTGCTTAATATTTCAGGTTCATTAAAATCTCTCTCTCTTTTTTCTTAAGGTATTTCTTCTCATTTTTTATAGTCTTATATGTAACACATTCTTTGTTTGTTTGTATCTTGTTCGTCTACGTTCTTTAAAGAGCAAAATTCAACATTTTTGATCTTATTTGTAACCATGAATATATATTCCTCCAGAATCTGACTTTTTGTATTGCTTAATATTTCAGGTTCATTAAAATCTCTCTCTCTTTTTTCTTAAGATATTTCTTCTCATTTTTTATAGTCTTATATGTCACACATTCTTTGTTTGTTTGTATTCTTGTTCGTCTACGTTCTTTAAAGAGCAAAATTCAACATTTTTGATCTTATTTGTAACCATGAATATATATTCCTCCAGAATCTGACTTTTTGTATTGCTTAATATTTCAGGTTCATTAAAATCTCTCTCTCTCTCTCTTTTCTTAAGGTATTTCTTCTCATTTTTTATAGTCTTATATGTCACACATTCTTTGTTTGTTTGTATTCTTGTTCATCTATGTTCTCTATAATTTGTTTAAAAATTGATGTTCGTATGTTTGTTTTGTCACGGTAATTGATGGATTGGAGTGATTTCGTAAGGTGCCTTGCGGGTTTTTATTGTATCCTCTCACATATGAACTTTCTCGTTATCCATGGTAGATATATTTATCGCTATCGTATATGAACTCTTCGATGCTTATAAATATATTTGGTTTTATCTTCTCGTGACTTAATTTTTTATTTTCAAATAATGACTCGATAATTTGTGATCTTTTTTCCTTCTCTATATATAATTTGTGTATAAACTATTAATTTTATTATTTAAGCGTCTTATTTTATATTGTAGTCATGGATATGAGCTGGATAAGATTGCCAAATGATCACTCAAAATATGTAGCTGGGTGTCTAAAGTTTATTGAGCTAGCTAAGACAAATCTAGTTGAAGGAAAAACCAAGTGTCTGTGTAAAAGTTGTATGTTGCGTTATTGGTTGCCACTTAATCAGGTCGAGGGACATATTTTGTTTAAGGGTTTTTATCAAAAATATACAAACTTGATTTGGCATGGTCAAGACAATGTTCTAGATAATTTGCAAGAAGTTAATAATGTTAAGAGTAGTGGTGAAGGATCCTTCGTAGGTCAAGATGACATGGAAGGTTTGCTAAATGCAACATATTTTGGTGGTGATCAATTTTCTTATGGTTATGAGGTCGACGATGTGACTGGGGAAATGAATTATGGTGATGACTCTAATCATGAAAATGATTCTAACATTGACCATGAATATGATTTTGAGGATGATGATGTGTATGATGAAACCCCTAGACCAAACAACACTCAAGATGATGAAAAGTACCAAAAACTTTTAGAATCATCAAAAGAAGAGCTCTACAAAGGGTGTCAAACTTTCTCGAAATTGTCGTTTCTTTTACATTTGTTTCATATCAAGTGTATGTTTCACTGTCCTAATGAGTCCTTCAATATGTTAACTGAATTACTACTTAAAGCTTTTCCACAAATTAAAGAGTTCCCATCATCGTACTACGAGGGCAAGAAAATAATCAATAATTTGGGCATTGGATACGAAAAGATCCATGCCTGCCCAAACAATTGTATGCTTTATTGGGGGGAATTCTCCGACAATGATAAGTGTCATGTATGCCACATATCAAGATGGAAAACAGCAATAAGCGAGAGAGGTAATACTAATGACAAAAGGAAGGGTCAACCTAGGAAGAGAGAAGCAGCCAAGGTAATGAGATATTTTCCCTTAATACCTAGGCTAAGAAGATTATACATGTCATCTAAAACGGCAGAAGACATGTGGTGGCATCATAAAGATCGTGTGAAAGATGGAAAGATTAGACACCCTTCTGATGGGTCAGCTTGGAAAGAATTTGATTCTCGATACCCCGAGTTTGCCTCTGATCCTCGAAGTGTCAGGTTAGCTTTGGCAACTGATGGGTTTAACCCTTATCGTTTAATGAATACAACATATAGCACTTGGCCGTTATATTGATTCCCTACAACCTACCTCCATGGTTGTGCATGAAACCATCATCGTTTATATTATCATGTATCATTCCAGGAAAATCTAGTCCGGGTATTGATATTGATGTATATTTAAAACCTTTACTTCATGAGTTGAAAATGTTATGGGAGGGTGTTGATGCTTTTGATGCACATACGAGGAAAAATTTCAAATTACGAGCAACTTTGCATAGTACTATCAATGATTTTCCTGCGTATGCTATGTTATCTGGGTGGAGTACTATAGGTTATGATGCTTGTTCTCGTTGCACTCACTCAACGAACTCGGGTAGGTTTGGTGGTAAAATTTGTTATGTTGGGCATAGAAAATGGTTACCCCATGATCATCATTATCGCTCCCAAGGTCATTTGTTTGATGGAACCAATGTTTATGGTAGTGCTCCAGAGTCTATGAGTGGATCAGATGTGTTGAGGCAACAAGAAGGAATTGACTATGTGTATGGGAAGACCACAAAACGATTAAAGAGAAAAAATAGGGCAAGGGAAGTAGGTGTCTCAACTAACTTTGTAAATGATGATGAGGATGATGATGGAGGTACTTTGTGGAACAAAAAGAGCATATTTTTTGAATTGCCCTATTGGGAACACAATCCTCTTAGATATAATTTAGATGTTATGCACATTGAAAAGAATGTGTGTGATAATATATTGGGAACACTATTGGATATGGATAAGAGTAGGGATGACGTTAAAGGAAGATATGCTCTTAAAACATTGGGTGTTAAAAAACATCTTTGGCCACAAGAGAGAGTTGGCAGGGATCCTATCATGCCTCCCGCTTCATACTCAATGTCTAACGAGGAAAAGGAGAGATTTTTAAGGGTGTTGCAAAGGATAAGAGTTCCTGACGAATATGGATCAAACATATCAAGATGTGTGAACATGAAACAACGAAAACTCATTGGTCTTAAGAGTCATGACAATCATGTGTTAATGCAAGATATTCTTCCTGTAGCATTTTTAGCCTTCAATTTTGTACGAGACATTATTTGATCAATCATGATACTATATTTGCATGATTGACAATCGTACACTACGATACTACGTGTATTGGTTATTATTTAATATTTTATTTTATTTAATTTAACTTTGTTAGATACTTGTTTTTTTTGTTTTTTTATTTATTTTGTATTATATTTAATTTACGGTAAAAATGTTGAAGGTTTATTATATATCCTTTTGTCTGTCAATATGTAAAAAAAAGGAATTGTGGGCCGTTTCCTTTAAAGTAAATCTTGACGCTTTTTTGCGTCAAGGCTAGTTACCGCCAATTTTTTCCTATCGCACATTAGTGTCAATCTCTGAATTCTTGACACATAAAAGCATCAGAAATCTTGATGCCATAAAGTGTCGGTTTGAATTGTTGACACAAGAAAGTGTCGAGATTAGTGACACTTAAAAGCGTCAGAAATTCCTGACGCCCCAAAACCCGACGCTTTTCTGAAGCGTCAGGAATATAATTCCCGACGCTTTAAAGCGTCGAAAATCAAAGGAAAAAGCGTCGAGATTCATAGAGATTTGTAGTAGTGTTGGGGGTTAAGTTTACCCTGGGTTTGACCTAGCGCCGTGGGTTTAGAGGGCCTCGGGTGTTCATCCCGAGGTTCGCTTGGCGCGGTGTTGACTCGGTTCGAGTTTCGGGATCGACTCGGGGTCCTGGTGTCAGAATTGACTCTAATTAGTGTCTATGCGACCTTAACGACACGACTAAGGATGCCATCATGTTAGTTTAATTTTCCCGAGTAATTTATTTGATCCGTTCTATGGACAGACTACCTGAAACACCGCGAACCCGCATCGCGTTGCAGTCCTATCGTCATCGGGTGTTTGTTGGGCACTTATGCAGCCACCAGGTCCAAATCTGGGTGTCTACACTATTCTGGCCCTTTGATCAAGACATCATTGGGAATGCACCTAGCCTACACCATCGCTACGGCTAGTTACACACAAAGCCCTAATAAACTAGGAAACATAACATACCAAATCCACCGAACTACGGCTTGGTTTGATTTCACTACACGTGAATACTTAGGCAGCCTCTCAACCAAGGCACAACCACTCACATTGACACAAATTCAAAAGCACTGTCATTCCTATCACGACACTGTCATGTTCTCAACAGTCTGCTTTATCGTTCTGGGGGTTTCTCTTATGAACCGAGTGCGAAACGAGTGTGACTAGAATCTCGTCCATGTGCGTGCGAGTATGTAGCTACACTAGCAAGATTACGTTCTATCTTTAGAAGATGTGAAGAATCTTACAATCTTCACAAAGATAGTAAGGAAATAAAAGAATCCCCAAGATATGGCCCATATATTATGGGATCTCGTCCAAATCGCAATAAAATCAATGGGGATGTCGTGATCTCCATAAAGAATAAGATAAAGTGGATTGTTGCCTAATCAAGAGTGTCATGATCTCAAGAAGATATCAAGGGAATCAAGCATCTCGCATATTTGGCAACAATATGCTAGAGTAGTATTATTAGTTTATTTTGTAGTATTTGTTTCCCTTAGCTTTTAGCATAGTATTATTTAGGAAATATTATCACTCGAGATATCGAGTTGATCTTCACATGTAGGCTATTTATATGACACACGACAATAATGTAGGAGAAGAAGATGAATGATGAATTGACAAGAAAAAAAAACCGAGTTGCATTTTGATCTTTGTGATCATGGTGTTACAAACTTCGAGAAGGTACTTCGAAGCGTTTAGAGGGTTGGTGCTCCAAACTCTAGGCTATTAGTTCCGGGTTCAAGGTCGAACTACGGGCTAAATATCCCTTTACATTTATAGTTTATTTTATTCATCAATAAACGCACAACACGAAGTGCTTTACTTCATAAAGAAACGTGTCACAAACATCAAAAGATCAAGGTTACATTAACCTTGATTCTATCATTCACCAAAAGACATGTTACTTGTTCGTTCGTGCTTCCGCGTTCGCATCAGAATGGTATCAGAGCTACAACTCTTGATTTTTCTCAAAATCAAGACGGTCCTAAAGGTGTGTCGGAGCCAAGTTATTGGTTGATTTTTCAGTTGCGGTTGGAAGTCAAAGGTTAAACTTGAGCGAGGTAGTTCAAGGGTTAATCGGTTTTGACTAACTTTTTTGTTCGTTGTTGAATTTGTAATTTCTTAATTTTGTAGTTTTTTATAAAAAAAAAGAAAAAAAAAAGTGAAAAAAGAATTCGAAAAGGAAAAAAAAAAGAGAAAAGGAAAAAAAAAAGAGAAAAGAAAAAAGAAAAAAAAGCGAAAAGAAAAAAAAAGAGAGAGAAAAAAAAGAAAAAAAGAAAAATGGGATATCAAAACTACAATCTTGATTTTTTTTAAAATCAAGACGGTCCTAAAGGCGTGTTGAAGCCAAATTTTTTGTTGATTTTCCGGTTGCGGTTGGAGATCAAGGGTTAAACTTGAGCGAGGTAGTTCAATGGGTAATCGGTTTTAACTAGCTTTTGGTTCGGTGTTGAATTTCCGATTGCGGTTGGGGTTTAAGGGTTAAACTCGAGCGAGGTAGTTCGAGAGTTAAACAGTTTTTGATACCTAAAAAAAAGTAACGCGATTCCGGCCATATTGTTATGCCTCGATTACCTTTTGGAATTGAGGACAATTCTTTTTGAAGAAAGAGGGGATGAACCGAGTGCGAAATGAGTGTGACTAGAATCTCGTCCATGTGCGTGCGAGTATGTAGCTACACTAGCAAGATTACGTTCTATCTTTAGAAGATGTGAAGAATCTTACAATCTTCACAAAGATAGTAAGGAAATAAAAGAATCCCCAAGATATGGCCCATATATTATGGGATCTCGTCCAAATCGCAATAAAATCAATGGGGATGTCGTGATCTCCATAAAGAATAAGATAAAGTAGATTGTTGCCTAATCAAGAGTGTCATGATCTCAAGAAGATATCAAGGGAATCAAGCATCTCGCATATTTGGCAACAATATGCTAGAGTAGTATTATTAGTTTATTTTGTAGTATTTGTTTCCCTTAGCTTTTAGCATAGTATTATTTAGGAAATAATATCACTCGAGATATCGAGTTGATCTTCACATGTAGGCTATTTATATGACACACGACAATAATGTAGGAGAAGAAGATGAATGATGAATTGACAAGAAAAAAAAACCGAGTTGCATTTTGATCTTTGTGATCATGGTGTTACAAACTTCGAGAAGGTACTTCGAAGCGTTTAGAGGGTTGGTGCTCCAAACTCTAGGCTATTAGTTCCGGGTTCAAGGTCGAACTACGGGCTAAATATCCCTTTACATTTTTAGTTTATTTTATTCATCAATAAACGCACAACACGAAGTGCTTTACTTCATAAAGAAACGTGTCACAAACATCAAAAGATCAAGGTTACATTAACCTTGATTCTATCATTCACCAAAAGACACGTTACTTGTTCGTTCGTGCTTCCGCGTTCGCATCATCTTAGGCAGAAGACCTCCATCCAGTCACCAAATCCAAATACTTTCAAAAACCTTAGCCACCTTTCTATAGTGTGTCCTAGTACTCGGCTCCGCCAAAGACAAGAATCTTTCAGGGACTCGAAGCGATACCCTTTGTGGGAATATACCAAAACCCAAAAAAGATCCAAAAGAACACCAGTCTACGCCATTGCTACTACAATGTCCTGTCATACGGAAATAGTCTCATAACATCTTTCCCATTCCGAGGATTCAACCGTGTTGCCACTCGCCAAGGCTACGAAATACCGCAACTTAAGAGTCTTGTTATGTGGCCCACCCCCCTACCGTGTCACGATCCAACCCTTAGAGAGTCCAGTCCTGTCTGTCAACTCGTCCTGTCACGTCCAGAGTCGAGTCTGTCGGTAGGCCTCTCTCTTCAAATTCTTGTTTTGAAATATGCAAAACTTAGCCATTTGAGAAAATCCTTTTCGACAAGGTCAAATTTCAGTCTACTTAAACTGCAAATTTCTTTTCTACCCCTTTCAATTTTGAAAACCTATCTCCTAGCACGTGAGTCACTTTTAGGACTTCGATTTAAAAATGAAGCAAAAATCATTTTCCCCAGCGCAAGTCAGTTTATAGATGCTAATTGCATTTCCTATATGCTACATTTGCTATTTCTACCTATATAACTAACATTTCAGGTACCAGCTTGTGCTTCTCAAGGGAACGTCAAGTTTTTATCTCCCCAGCGTGAGTTCACCTATGTGACGAATGCAGTTTGGGATGTGTTTGCAAACGGACACACCCAGGGCTTCTTAGGCAAGCTCCCGCGTAATTTCAGATCAGAATGTGTTTGAAAACGGGCACACCTAGGGCTTCTTAGGCAAGCTCCCGCATAATTCTGAGTTGGGGTGTGTCTACAAACAGACACACCCAGGGCTTCTTAGGCAGGCTCCCGCGTAATTCTGAATCGAGATGTGTCTACAAACGGGCATACACAGGGCTTCTTAGGCAAGCTCCCGCATAGTTCTGAGATGGGATGTATCTGCAAACAAATACACCCGGGGCTTCTTAGGCAAGCTCTCGCGGAGCTCCAGGATGGGATGTATCCACATACAGATACACCCAGGGCTTCAAAGGCAAGTCCCTGCGGAGCTAACCCGAATAACATAACTAAGGTATGATTTCTATCTTATGGCAGGCGAGCCCGTTTACGCAAGTCTAATGGACTATCAACGACCCGACCGTAAGTCTGCCAAGTCTTAATCCTTGATTGGCCTGGTAGCTACTCTGACTTTCGCCTTGTCTAAGGCTCAGTCAGAGTAGGGGCTCTGTAGACACCCGAATTCGGCCGCTAGGTGTCTATAGCAGTTTCCAAAAAACACCCAATGATGATCGGACGTAAACATGACTTAATACGCTCGATTTTGGACTCGGAATCAATAGTATTTGGCGCGAGCTTTTGGCGGAGTAAAAATCTCACCAAACAGACCTCAAATTCAGGCCCAGTGGGTCGTTTCCAGTCAAATAAGACTAATTTGGGTTAAAACCGTCACCAAAGGCAAAACCGTCTTTTAGCGACCGGGTCAAACTCCGGTCAAAGGCGTTTCCAAGACATAAAATCTATCACGTAGCATTCGGAAATCCGATTTGAAGTCAAATACCACAGAAAATTAGTCATAGAGAAGAATTAAGCAACTAGAACTCTCCCTTAAAGATAAAACTCGATCTCTAAAAGAGATTCCTACCCGGCTCAGACCCGCTCGATCGAGTGGACCGGCCCACTCGGTTGAATAAGCTCGTAAAATACCCCAAAACCGGCGTCAGACTGGGCACTCGATCGAGTACTATGCACTACTCGATCGAGTGACCCCTTTTCCAGCTGGAACCGGATTCCTTTTCTATCCAAGATCGGAATCCTACTCCACCTAAACCGAGTGCTTTATTCTCATCCAAGCAAGCTTTTCCTATCCAAAAGCCAAGTACCTTTCCTGGCCAAAGCCGGAAACCTCTCCTATAAATACACTCCCTTGCACACATACAATTCACAGTTACAATTCCCGACATAATATCAACAATTCACAACAATACACAACCAAAATTTCAACAATCCTAGGCAGATTATACACATCCAAGCCCAATTTTTCCTCTAGGAATCCTTTAGGAAACCCTAGAGCAAAACTTGTCAAATCCCTTCCCAATTATACACACCATAACTCTCCTATATACATCTTAACGCTCCTACGCCTAGGCCGCTACTACGAGTCCGTTTTCGAGATAATTAAGCATGTAGGTTGAGGGTGTTACAAATCCCGCTTTCTCCTTTTCTCTCTTCCTTTTTTTTCGTCCTTCTCGTCCGTCCGTCTTGTGTCGTCGTAGTCATGTTTTTTATTTCTTTTCCTTTTCTCGTTTCTAATACCGATATTATCGCAACAACTATCTATTTTTTTACAAAACGATCATTCTTAAAATACGATACCGACTCTATAGTCGAATATCGTGTCTAAAGGAATTAAATCAAACTCGTTGATGCTAAGATAATCGTCACATAGTCTTAAAAGACGAAATACGACGATTTCGACGCGGAGAGAATGTATTTATCTCAGTTTGATTTTCAAACAATTTATAAACATTTTTTCTAAAAATAACTCCGAATATTTGATATTGTTTTCATAATCTGGTATCGAATATAATGAGTATCGAAAATTTAAGTCGAGTATAAATCGCATTATATTTTTACACGACTTAGCAAAATTATCGATTTTTCAAAGAGTAATTTCGACATCAAAAACAAAATGAACCATAGTTCGTACAGGGGGGCACTCGATCGAGTGCCTAGCCCACTCCATCGAGTGGCACCCCAAAAAACCGGGCAGAAACTTTTTTGACGACCACTCGGTCGAGTCCTCCCTATGACTAGATCGAGTGGCTCCTGGTTTATCAAAACCGTGAGTCTTTCAACATATTTCGAGCCTCAATAAAATTCTTTCAACGACTTCGTTCAACACGTGTCAAGTCTATCACGTGATTCATCTTTTCAAAACCATGCATCGAATCATAATTACATCGTTTATTCAATTTACAAACCGTTATTATCGTTACTAACTCGTTTGCTCTTGTCTTACGTCTTATTTTCGTTGGTTGTTTTATTATAGTAAAACAGACCTCGCATGCTAAATATAACTTCGACATAAATTCAAAGATGCATTAAATCGACGTAGCAACTTATTCAAATCTTCGCATGTTTAGTAAAAATATTCTTTGCATATCATTCAAAGGAATTACTAACGCGCGTATTCAAAAGTCAAACGATATCTTAGTATAGGCCGCTAAGTGCGGGCGGGGTTGGGTGTTCTTTGTGAACTTCCCAACACGTACCCTCACCCCTTACTCAGAACCTCGGTATCCGGATGTCCGAAACCATTGGCACATGAGAGTCATTCAATACACGGTAACCGATAATGTCGGTATCGGTATCCCAATGCAAAGAGACGAACCCAATAAACTCTGAGATCCAAATGGACCGTACTTTGTGCACGGCCCACTAAGATATAGAGTGGTTTCGAATGGGCCCGAACTCCCACAAAGTTCGGTGGCGACTCCTATTTTGATTTAAATTTCATTTCGCCTCCCCAAACCCGCACGTGGCCGCGTCGGGGTGGACGTATGTCATGTCCACACATGTGAATAAAGTATGAGTTAATGAGACAAATAATCGAACAATGTAAGAATACGTGAGGCTGGTTAATTTCTAGTTAATGTGAGTTACTTGCTTTATATTGATCGGAATGATGTCCTTATTGGTCCTCATTCTTCTCTCGTAATGGCATAAATGAACTTGTCTATCAGTTGGTTCCTTAAACGTATGTGGTATCTGAAATTATGACGATCTGTTTATATTATAGGGAGCAACACTGTATATATAAATGTGTCGTTTTTATTTCACCCTGATTAATACAATGTGTGATGATAAGATAAAATGCGAAATAAAAATCTGTTAATTACTTGAATTTGAGTACAACGTGTTATTAAAATGATATATCTGCGGTGTTGTATTCATTAATGTCAATTTCTGTCAAAGATACTTGGATATTTGTGTTTTGTTATGAGTTTATATGCTCCTCTCTCAATGTGATAGGTTCTGAGTCGTACCTTGTTGTTGATTTCTATTCTCGATGGTTTAAATGCATATTTATAAAAACCCGTGTTGAGTTACTGACATACATATTTACAGCAATTCACCTACCCTGAATAACGTGTTTACTGAGTTCTGTTTTGATGGTCTAAACAAAAATGCTTGCTAACCGTGTCGAGATAATGTTAGACCAACTTAAAACACCCTCGTTAACATGAAGAATGTGTTATTGAATTGTTCCACCTATTTTATAGTGCCTATTTCACAAATGTTTGAAAAGAGACTCACATTTATTTAAGTCTAGTTCTTCACAGCAAAATTTCGGGATTTAAACCCAAGTACTTCAACCAATTTGCTATTGGTCAAGTTTCCCATTATACACCTTACTTAGAGATTAAATTATCATTGGAAATTTTCACTGAGATCACTTTGAAGATTTTGGATAATGTTGGAACTTGGTTTACTCAAAAATATGATTTGAAACTCGTTTTATCAATCGAAACTTTTTGTAAGTAAAAAAAAATATTGTCAGTTCAGGAAAATGATTCTGCAAATCACTTATGTTTGGAATTTGAAAACTGTTTTAACTGAAACGTTGTAAAGGAATGTCTTGAGAATCAAACCACATTGGTTTACATTGTTTTGAGTCATGATAATTTAGTTATGATATTTTTTTACCATGACGCACTGTTAGGAAAATATGATTTATTCACTATAATGAGTATTTTGCCATGATCAAGTGAAATTTTCAAAACATGACAGTGTCTACCTTATTGTATGATGTAATGGAGTCATACTTAGCTTGTATGTTCTTGATGAATAATTAGGGATATAGATTTGGATCACGAGATTTCGTGTTTGTTTATGTCGCATAATTGTCTTAACGTGAACCTTGCGGATCAGACATGTTGTCAAATAAATTGGCCATGGTCATAAGTTGCCTAGGTAATGGCTAACATCGGTACACGTATCTAATAAGTGAGACTCGTTGCAATGACAAGTTAGGAAATAAGGTCAAGTCATCAAACAGCAAACTGAGTACTCAACTTATGTACAGTTAAACATGACATTTGTTTGCAGATTTTGTTGTAATTATGTAAAGGATTTTTAAATTTTTGGTGAACAAGTCAAATGTCGTTTTAAATAATCCTTTACATCGATGATGAGTCCCCGTCCTTACTGGTTGATGAGTAACGTATTCCTCGATGAATGAATGTTTATAATGTCCAAGTGTTGATTGTTGGTCTTAAGTCATATACTAGTGTCTAAATTTAAAACTTATGCAACATATAACAAGGTGAACTATCTAGTCAGTTATTATAGTACAATTACGAGGAATAAATGTCACTTGTTAATTATCTCTAGGTCTGAAGTTGTTAATGCGGTCATTTGGGAGTGTTGAAATGTGTACTCGTGTTGTTGCCTTGCTGTGACGATCATATTGCTTCCTTATTCGTTTTCTTTTTCAGTACATGTGTATGCATGTGAGTCCGAACCTGTTAAGGATACAACTGTGTCACCGAGTTATTATCATAATATAGATTGAGAGTACGTATCTTAGTGATAAAACCGAGTTGGAAGATATAATGGAGAGATGTCATGAGAAAACGTGTTGTTTAAATCACTTGTTAGAATGTCGCAATAATGGTGGTTAATAAATCAAGGTATAAATAAGAGTAATAATACCAATAGGGTGAAAAGCGAGTCACGATATTAAAATCCATTAAAGAAGGATTTTAGATACAGTGATAATGCAGGGATCTGGAATAACGAATAGATAGTAAGGGTGTCCAAGGTATATCTGTGAATTCGTCGTGTCATCACATATGTTTCGATGTCAGAAGGTCGGGTTATAGTACAGGTTAGTAATAACATCATAATCCCGAGTCCATGTAGTAAAGTAGAATGTCACATGGGATCATGTTCTAAGCGTGGGTAAACCGTCCTTGTGTTAACTAATTGTCTTACCTACGGGATAGTTGAGGTGTTAAGATATGTGTACGAGTGTCTCGGAGTGAGGATTCACACAATTATGTAAAATTTCAAGTGTATTAGATGTGGCATGCCAGTATGTGAATCGAGTCATGACAAGTATAATGAGGATAAACACAGTAGTACTAATAAGAAGTCTGACTAGCTAGAATTGTGCAAAATATGACATATGAGAATGAGTATGCAAATATTCTATTGGTACTTATGTTGAATCATGAGAACAATTTAACGGATGATGCATGCAGTTATTGGTAAAAGACAATTTACATTGTGAAATGTAGATGAATGTTGGGTAGAACCCCTCGCGACCAGTTGATGGGCGAGTAAGTTGGAAAATCTTGTTGAAACATGAATGGACTGTTATGTTAGACATGAGGCCAAAAGAGTTGGAGGTCGTGAAATGACCAAGTGATGCTATGTATATGAGAAATGTATTTATAATTGTTATGATGATCGCATGAGTTGATTGCAGATATTACCAATTTCTTCATCCCTGGTTAATGCCTACAAGTATATTCGTGTAAAAGTTTAGAATGATGTCCTATGATAATCAAATAGAGTGTTCTACGATAAGATCAACGAGTGAATTCATTAACGTCAAGAAAGTGTCGTACTATACTAGATGTGTTGGATACGCGAGACTACGGTTAGTGAACTTCGGGGCGAAGTTCCTTATAAGGGGGATAAGATGTCATACCCCGTTGGATCCTATGATATGTGCATTTATTGATCGTGTCAGTCGCCGCGTAATAAATTAGGGTGATTGTCATTAATCATAAGTGCGTGAATAGTTAGTACGTGATGCAAATACAACTGTTAATTATATGATGAGTCATGTGATGTAGTCCATTAAGTGTGAATGGTGGGCGACATCGCTAGTCGAGAGGTGTAGTGAATGATTGGATCCTGATCTTCGGGACGAAGTTCCTTGTAAGGTGAGTAGATTGTAATAACCCGTCCTACCTACATCTGTCACGTCACTTAAGTTAGTGAGGTGATTTCTTGATCAGTCAGTTGGTGATTAATTGGTCCTTCTGGTTGGTATAGTTAGTCATTCCGAAGCGAGAGGTGAACTTCGGGACGAAGTTCCTTATAAGGAGGGTAGATTGTAATACCCGTATTTTATAGAATTTGAAACCATACCGAGTCAAGACGGCTAAGTCAGGTTTAACCTAAAAGTCAAACCCGAATCCACATAATGGGCCTTGCGTGGGGTTTCAATCTCTAAATACGGACACCTTATACTTGTTAAATTACTAATAACCTAAGCTACTATATTATAATAACCTAAATTGTTTATAACCCAACCATATTCTCCTTTGGCATTTTACTAATTAAACCGCACACCCCTTGTTTTATATATATATTTTTTAATTATTTTCAAACCCTAGGCACTTCCTACGGCATAACTTGCATCCTCTTTTCATCCTTGCGGCCATTACCAAGTAACCACCACCTCCGTTCATCTATACCACCAACCACCAGCGCGAACCACCCTAAAACACCGCCGTCATCGAGTTTCGCCTCCTCTGTTTCTAACACGCAGCTATAGGTATATTACGTTACCCTTTCTATTTTAGTGTAATTAGTTGTATTCCGATGTCGTATTAGGAAGGTCAAGGTCATGGTTGGTTAAGATGGTCGTGATACGGTATAAATCGGGTTGTTGTAGTTGGTATCGAGGTTCTTCTGTTGTTCTCGTGTGTTAATGATGTGTCGGGGTTATTGCGTTAGTGTATGATGTCGCTTCCGTTGTTGTCGGGTCGAATTCTTGGGTCGGTGTAATATTGTTTTGGGCTGGCGGTGTAATGTTATGGTTGGGGTTGGATTTGTCGTGGATTATCGTTGTAGTGTTGGGTCACGTAATGTTATGAGCGTTGGTCGTTGCTGTTAAATTGCTATCGTATTATATCGGTGTAGGTGATGTTAGGAGTGCTAGTAGTTGATGAGTATAGCGAGGCGGTTTCAAATTATAATTTAGTAAGTCAGGTCCGTCTCACTTTTATAAGTTAGTAAGGCGGGTCGATCCTAATTTAGTAGGTAGGAGCGAAATAGCTGTTATTTTATTATTTAGCTACGTTATGGTCGATATTAATTATAATATACAATATTGTTTTTAGGATCGGACTTCGTAGAATCTTTATTGTGAATTGTACTACCGACGCGATGGTGACCTGCTAACTAGGTAAGGTTATCCTTACTCAGTTTACGTTGTATGTATGCATGTTGTATGATATATAATGCTATAATGGTGATATTGAGATTGCGGCTATGTGCCTATTGAAATTGCGGCTGTGTGCCGATTGAGAGAAGCTAGCTAGGACTAGCTTGGCCCGGTTGATCTCCGGACCTTCCCTGATGTTTCCTCCTAGAAGAGCCTAGGAGGGGTGTGCACACTCGGACTGAGGGGGCGTGACTGCGGTCGTGATAGATAATAGAAATGATGATGATGATGATGATACTGATACTGATACTGATACTGATACTGATGTTTGTGATGTTGGTTGTACTAATGTTATTTAAAGTTATCGTAAACTGACCTGGTGTATATGTCTGACGTGTCTGTGATGATCCGATTGATATTTCCGATCAATTGGGGAGCAGTCTATAATGCATGTTATGTATATTATGATGTGTTTGGATGCTGAGATACATGTACGGGATTGGGGTGAGCGCGACTTATGAGTCCAGAGGTAGTACGGGTGAATGCATAGGCATTCCCGTTTTTATAAAAGGTGTAGCTTCCGCTGTATAAACAGAGTTGTAATAGTTAATGAGTTGTAATGTTTAAATCATGTGGCCGGTTTGGCATTCCATATTATATTGTAATGAGCTACTACCTTGGAGAACCGAGATGGTAACGTCCTTATTTACTTGAGAATGTCTGGTAAGGCTCCTACGTAAATGGGGGTGTTACAGTCAATGTTCAAAATAAATAAGCCTCCACTGAGATAACCCTTGCCCACAAAATCCCCGTTGCGAGACATACAACCTTATCAGCCTCAAAACCAAGTTTCACACCAAGTTTCTTTAACAAGGCACCAGACACTAGGTTTCTACGCAAAGTAGGGACATACAAAATATTATGAAGGGCTAGAGTTTTCCCAGAGGTTAGTTTAAGAAAGACCTTGCATTTTCCTGTGATCAGCGCAGAGGAAGAGTTACCCATGTAAACCTTTTCACCGTCAGTCACATCTTCAAATTCAGCGAACAACTCCTTGTTGGGGTAGAGATGTCTTGACGTTCCTGTATCCAGAATCCAGTCACTCGCGTTTGCCACCAGATTGGCCTCAACTACCACCGTAGCAATAATATCATCATCTCATTCAGCAAGGTTGGCTTGGGCGGCTTGACCTCCTTTCTTTTGAGGACACTGGTATGCTATGCGACCCGTCTGCCAACACACATAGCACACCAAGTTTGGATTCGGCTTATGGATCTTGGGCACTGGTTTGGTGGAGTTTCCTTGATTCTTACCCTTGGCACCTTTACCTTTCCCTTTTTGACCCTTGCCCTGACCCTAACTCTGACCCTGACCCATCTTATTCTTACCCTTATTATTGCCATGAGACAGATCCCCGGCTTCAACAAGGTTAGCTTTGGTAGAGACAGACGACAACAGGACAGACCTATCCTTGAGACGATTAGCTTCCTCAGTCCTAATGTGACTAATGAGTTCTTGAAGTGATAGATCTTTTTCCTTGTGTTTTAAATGGTTCCTATAATCACTCCATGACGCAGGAAATTTTTCTAACAACAAATTAGCCAAAAAAACCTCGTCAAGTTTCATCCCTTTATTTACGACATCAGCACAAAGATTTTCATAGGTATGGAATTGCTCCATAATGGGTTTATCATCTACCATGTGAAACCCAAGCCACTGACCCACCACATATTTCTTTTTGCCTGCATCATCGGCCCCATATTTTTTCTGTAACGACTCCTAAATGATTTTAGCAAATTTATGGACCATGAATAAATCAAAAAGAGTGTTAGTCATGTGATTAAGAGGATGATATCTAACTACCTTATTGTCTTTATCATGTTTCTTAACCTTTTCTTTGTTAGACTTAACGGTGGCAACATGAGGAGGTGTGGCCTCGTCCGTGACAGACGCAACAACTAACTCAGGTGCATCGTTAAACAATACATAATCAATTTCCAACTGCTCAAAAAACATTAAAAGTTTCTGTGACCACCTCTTATAATTTAGCCCATCAAGAGGCTCCAATTTTACTAAATCGGCAGCAAATTTGGTTGACACAACAGCCATAATTTTATTTGGTGGTACGCGACACAAATAAATATAAATATAGTTTTCAAATTATAAGTCGCGAACGGGACAAAAGAGAAAGAACCGAGAGGGACAAGCAACACAAAAACCGAGAAATCGAGAAGGAACAGTAGCAGTGCTATAAAACCGAAGGCAACTGATTAGCACAAAAACAGTGGACCAGCAGCAATGTCCAGAAACCGAAGGCAACGATACAGGGACAGAGACCGAAAAGCGACACGGGACAAAAACCTAGGAGCAGTAGTTTCGGGACAGAAACCGTAAAGAGACAGACCGGAACAGAATCAGAACCGAAACCAAAAAAAGGGAAGAGCAGTGTCGTGGTATGACATCCACTGGCTTGAAAACTATATCGGCACGACACGGGTGGTTATCGTCTACAACGTCGTTAGTTTTCCAAGGTTAACACTGCAGCTCACAAACTCGACCACTCAAGTGTGCGAACTTTGGAAAGAACAAAACTGTACCCAGAATTTGGAGTAAAAAAAGAAACAGTAGAAGTGTGAGAGAAGAAGAGGATTGATTTTTGTGATGAGGAAAGAGTAGCAGGCTGCTGGTGTATAAAGGCCTGAGGAGCGTGCAAGCTGATCCAAAAACGACACAATATTGGGCCATAAATACGAAATTAAGGCCCCTTCAACACAATCGTAACAGTCAACCGAAAGAGTAAAAGTCGGGCATAGCCCGCACCACAGGTGCTCCACCCAAATCCAACCCGAGCCTGAGCCGGGACTGGCCGCGCGCACATGCGTGTCACCACAAAGATTCAGAAAATTGAAGATCATGAAGTTTACTCATGGACATGGGGAGCGAGGAGTATAATTTAAGGAGTATGAAAATATAAAGGAACTGACCTGATTACAGACGGGACAAGTTTCACTTTTCCATCCACTCAGCAGCAAAGATGAAAATGATGCTCACATTTTGTAAGCAGCTTTGGATTCTCTTCTGTGTACTCTACACACAAAACCGCATACCATAGATCAGATCAGACATGAGAAACGTGAAAAAAAATCAGCAAGTGCGAATTAATTAAAGGGATACAAATCTCATTTTACGACTTCCCCTTGAATCATCTTAAAAAATCTCGACACAATGGTAAAGCATTTAGTCTCCCTTAAACGTTTAAGCAGATAAAATATCTCTTATTTAATTAGATAGGGATAAGACAAATATTGTTGGATAAGTATCCCACATCGCCATTTAGTGGATCGGTTATATGCTTCAAAAGAAGCTCTCTTACTTGTTGTACCACATTGAGAAAATAAGGAGAAAATGAGACTTATCCCACATTCACAAAGCTTGGTTGTTTTTTAGCTTCCTTTGTGGTGTTATCCCACATTGGAAAATTAGGAGAAAGAGTTGATGCTTATAATCTTCCTCCTTCCTAATGTTATCACTTGTGGTAAAATGGGGATGTGTGGGTTTGGACTTGGACCACACACGCGCTAACCATGGGTCGTGTTTATGCTGTGCGGTCAGGCCCGTTTTTTACGTTTTTGAATGCTACAGAATTTTGGCACAAGTGCCAAGTAAATAAATTCTAGAGCCTTCTTGATTATTCTGTCAATGTGGGAGATGTATCTAGGTTTGTTCATGTACCTACCCTTCTTGTTTTTTGTTACCACCATTAATTCAAGCTTTGGTTTCTCCTCCAAGCTTGCTATATAAACCCCCTTCTACATTCACTTACAACACACAACTCATCTCTTCTCTTCTCTCTTTACTTTATCTCTTCAATATTTCTACTCTCAAATATTTCCTAGGTTACTTGGCAACGTTCTTGGTAGTGTTCAATTTGCAGTTCCGTCTACACCGAAGCTACAAAGGTTGTGTACTCCTGGGGGTCGATTGTCGAGGAAAGCCGTGTGTAGTGTACGGGACAAATTTGACTTTAGGACAGTGACTTGTCACGCCACAACCAGATAAGCTCGTTCCTTCTTTATACTACTATATTGCTAACAATCTAAAGTCGAATTCTTATATTATCTACGTATCATTTAGCAATATGGCTGGTATTCCGATTTCTTCTACTCCTTTTTCATCTATTATGATGCCTGCACCTTATGTTCCTGACATGTCAAAAATGGATCCGTTTAATGGAAAAAATTATCGCATGTGGTCCGATAAAATGGAATTTTTTCTTAGTTAAATTGGTGTCGACTACACTTTAACTGAAGATGAAGCACCTCTTCTTTCCGGTAAAGATTATGAAAAGGATACTAAGACATGTAGAGGAATGTTATTGCATTACATAACTGCCGCATTATTTTCTATTTATTGTAAGTATAAGACGGCTAAAGAAATTTGGAGTGCTTTACAAACCAAGTATGGAACGGATGATTTTGGAACTAAGAAATATGCATGTAGTCGCTGGTTGGATTTCCGCATGAATGATAGTAAACCTGCTTTAGATCAAGTACATGAGTATGAAAACCTTTGCTCTGAAATTCTTGCGGAAGGGATGAATATATGTGAACTTTTTCAAGCCAATTGTCTTATTGATAAACTCCCTCCTTCATGGCAAAATTATGCTCATTCCATGAAACATAAACGTAAGGATTTTACACTTCAAGAGTTAATATCCCACATAAAGGTTGAAGAGCAAAACCGTATCCAAACTAGGATAAAAACTATAGAACATTCATCCTCTAATGCTAATCTTGTTGAGACTAGGAAACACCAATCCAAGGGTAATAAGCAAAAGGGTGCTAATCAACTTCACGGGGTTAGGAGTTCTGACATCAACAAAGGCGGGAAAAGGGAATTTAAAGGTGAATGCTACTCTTGTGGGAAATATGGTCACACTTCAAGAGACTGTCCTACGGGTTCATCGTCACACAACAACAAAAGGAGAAATCAAAAATCTCACAAACCTCAAGCTCACTTGACCGAACCAGATGAGGATGACGAGGTAATAGTTGCCGTTGTGTCCAAGGTAAATTTGGTAAGCAATCTGTCCGAGTGGGTGGTTGATACGGGTGCTACAAGACATATCTATTCCAGCAAAGATATGTTCAAGGAGTACAACATCGTCAACAATGGTGATTGTGTCTTTATGGTTAATTCCTCCACAGTTGCTGTCCAAGGGAAAGGTAAAATCATTCTTAAACTCACTTCAGGTAAAACTCTTGAACTTAACAATGTCCTTCATGTGCCCGAAATTCGTAGAAATCTTATTTCGGGTGGTCTTTTAAACAAAGCAGGTATAAAACTTTCTTTTGAATCCGATAAATTAGTACTTACTAGAAATGGTAATTTTGTCGGTAAAGGTTTTTGTAATAATGGACTTTTTGTACTTGATATTGAAACAATGAATAATAATCCGTCTGCTTCCGTGTATATCGTTGAATCTGTTTCTTTATGGCATGCTAGACTAGGGCATACTAATATTGCTTCGGTTAGAAAACTGAAACAAATGAGTTTAATCCCTGAGTTTAGTAGCACCGAGTTTGATAAATGCGAGATATGTGTTGAAGCTAAGCATGCTAAGAAATCGTTTAACAAATCCGTGCAACGGACCTCTACACTACTTGAGTTAATTCATTCTGATTTGGGAGATTTTAAAAGTTGTACAAGTAGAGGAGGTAAAAATTATTACATTACTTTCGTAGATGATTTTTCTCGATTTACTAAAGTATATCTTTTAAGCTCTAAAGATGAGGCAGAGGAAAAATTTGTGGAGTATAAAGCCGAAGTTGAGAACCAGTTAGATCTCAAAATAAAACGTGTCAGATCTGATAGAGGAGGAGTGTACGATGTTGGAACCCTACATAAAATCTGCAAGGAAAAGGGCATAATTCATGAATTCACCGCTCCTTACGCGCCTCAACAAAATGGAATTGCTGAGAGGAAAAACAGGACGTTGAAAAATATGATGAATGCAATGCTCATTAGTTCAGGTATGCCAGATAACATGTGGGGTGAGGCTCTTCTATCTTCTTGTTATGTTCTTAACCGTGTTCCTCACAAACGAATAGATAAGAGACCTTTTGAGCTTTGGAGGGGCTTTCCTCCAAATTTGGGTTATTTGAAAGTGTGGGGGTGTTTGGGTAAAATTGGCCTTCCCGATCATCAGAGACCTAAAATTGGACCTAAGACAATCGATGCAATTTTTATTGGTTATGCGTCTAACAGTGCGGCTTATCGTTTAATCGTAATGAATTCATCTGGTTTTGGTCCTATTAAAGAGTCTTGAGATGTTGAGTTCTTTGAACACATTTTTCCTATGAAAAAGGAGAGTCATATTTGCCCGACCCCTACACCACTCATTTCAACTCCCTCTAACAATGATTCACGTGACGAAATTGTTGAAATTAGGAGTAAAAGGGCTAGAACAGAAACCAGTTTCGGACCTGATTTTATTACGACGTTCTTAAGTGAAGTCGATAGACTTAATGAAGAAACTGTGTATGCATTTATTCTGGAAGAAGACCCTAGAAATTACAAAGAGGCTATGAGTTCCATCGATTCTAATTTTTGGTTAGAAGCTATCAACAACGAAATTGAGTCAATTATGAGTAATAACACCTGGATTTTGACTGATTTGCCGAGAGGGTGTAAACCTCTTAGTAATAAATGGGTGTTTAAAAAGAAACTCAAAACTAACGGTTCTGTTGATAAATATAAGGCTAGACTTGTGGTGTGTGGGAATAGACAAACTAAGGGTTTGGATTTTTTCGATACCTATTCTCCTGTCACAAAAATAGCTACTATCAGGGCTCTTATTGCCTTAGCATCTATACATGATCTCTTCGTGCATCAAATGGATGTTAAGACAGCTTTTTTGAATGGCGATTTGAATGAAGAAATTTACATGAAATAATCTGAAGGATGTATAGTCCAGGGTCAAGAAGACAAGGTATGTAAACTTGTTCGTTCTTTGTACGGTCTGAAGCAAGCTCCAAAACAATGGTATGACAAGTTTAATCAGACTATTATCTCTTATGGTTTTTATGTAAATGATTCAGATGCTTGTGTTTACTCAAAAGTTGATGATCATGGGTGTGTAATTATATGTCTTTATGTTGATGACATGCTCATTTTTGGTACTAATATGAAAGTGGTAAATGACACTAAAAGGTTTCTTAATTCACGTTTTGACATGAAAGATCTTGGAGAAGCCAACGTAATCCTTGGGATTAAGATTATTAGGACTAAAAATGGCATGTGTTTAAATCAGTCTCACTATGTTGAAAAGATTTTAAAGAAATTCGACATGTTTGACTGTAATCCTGTAAGTACACCATATGATGCAAGTATACATTTGTGTAAACATCTTGGTAAGAGTGTGTCACAAGAAAGATATGCAAAAATACTTGGTAGTTTGATGTATTTGATGAATTATACTAGACCTGATATAGCTTATGCTGTAAGCCGTTTGAGTCGTTACACTCACAATCCAAATGATGATCATTGGAATGCTTTATTAAGGGTTTTTAAATACCTAAAAGGAACGGCTGATTGGGGACTACATTTTTGTAGAACGCCTTGTGTTTTAGAAGGGTATACTGATGCCAACTGGATATCGGGTAACGATGAAATCAATTCAACCAGTGGTTATGTTTTTACTCTTGCTAATGCTGCTATGTCATGGAAATCTAGTAAGCAAACATGTTTTGCTCAATCCACCATGGAATCTGAATTTATTGCTCTAAAACTGGCAGGACAAGAAGCTGAGTGGCTAAGAAGTGTGCTAGCTGATATTCCATTATGGGGAAAGCCAACTCCTTCCGTGTCCATGCATTGTGATAATCAATCGGCAATCAGTGTGGCCCAAAGTCAAGCTTACAATGGCAAGAAAAGGCACATCCGTTTGAGGCACAGAAGTGTGAGAAATATGATCACTGGAAATGTGATATCAGTAGAATACGTACGTAGTGAGAGGAACATTACGGATCCTCTCACGAAAGGCCTTGGTAGAAAGATGGTGCTGGAAACAACACAAGGAATGGGTTTAAAGCCAGTGAAAGAGTGAAATGTGATGGATACCCAACTTAGTACCGCTAAGTTCAATGTGGTCAAACGAAGTCACATGGATCTCCAATTGTAATGCTACGAACCATTCCTATGAATAAAATTGTTGTTTTTCGTAGCATTGTGTGTTTGTATGTACTGTCACATGTGTAAGGTTGAGCTCATAGCTCTTAACAAGTTCATAGTCCATTCGTGGGTGGTTTGCGTGACAGTCAAACTTGATGAACTTGCCTATGTGAGTGTGGGGGGCTTTGCCCACCCCCCTATGAGGGGCCTTTGGCTTGGGACCTCTAGAGCACTCATGAAGTACCAGGAAATGTGGGGGCACTTGGATAAGTCCAAGTAAAAGATAATAACCAATTTGCGTTCATAGAGAAATAAGCGTAGTCGCGAACACTTACCTTGATTTGGGGTTAAGTAAGTGAGCAACAACCTCTCACCAACTTCATCTATGGTTCAAGGTGAAAGATTCCACCTAAGATGACGGTTTGAGGGAAATTGTATTCACTGGGTGTTAATTCAAGTCCGAAAGACATTAACATCTTAACGCTAAACCCCCGTTGCCAACTATCTTCTTTATCCTTTGAAATCTTCTTTTGTAGCATGTGGGGGATTGTTGGATAAGTATCCCACATCGCCATTTAGTGGATCGGTTATATGCTTCAAAAGAATCTCTCTTACTCGTTGTACCACATTGAGAAAATAAGGAGAAAATGAGACTTATCCCACATTGACAAAGCTTGGTTGTTTTTTAGCTTCCTTTGTAGTGTTATCCCACATTGGAAAATTAGGAGAAAGAGTTGATGTTTATAATCTTCCTCCTTCCTAATGTTATCACTTATGGTAAAATGGGGATGTGTGGGTTTGGACTTGGACCACACATGCGCTAACCATGGGTCGTGTTTATGCTGTGCGGTCAGGCCCGTTTTTTACGTTTTTGAATGCTACAGAATTTTGGCACAAGTCCCAAGTAAATAAATTCTAGAGCCTTCTTGATTATTCTGTCAATGTGGGAGATGTATCTAGGTTTGTTCATGTACCTACCCTTCTTGTTTTTTGTTACCACCATTAATTCAAGCTTTGGTTTCTCCTCCAAGCTTGCTATATAAACCCCCTTCTACATTCACTTACAACACACAACTCATCTCTTCTCTTCTCTCTTTACTTTATCTCTTCAATATTTCTACTCTCAAATATTTCCTAGGTTACTTGGCAACGTTCTTGGTAGTGTTCAATTTGCAGTTCCGTCTACACCGAAGCTACAAAGGTTGTGTACTCCTGGGGGTCGATTGTCGAGGAAAGCCGTGTGTAGTGTACGGGACAAATTCGACTTTAGGACAGTGACTTGTCACGCCACAACCAGAAAAGCTCGTTCCTTCTTTATACTACTATATTGCTAACAAATATTTTAGAGAATAACAATAGTTTTGTCTTTTTTTATTTATATCTAAATAGGTAAATATATAACCCGTTGTAGCATTATGAGTTACGACGTCAGTTCGTGATTAATAGAGGATCAGAGGTGAGAGGAGGAAAAGGAATAGGTTGAGACTTGACTCTCGAGAGGATAAGGCACATGAAAAAAAAGTAGATGTTCCAGGATTCCTGAATCCTGATAATACTACTCTTCATTTGCCGCCAATTTATGACACTCTCAATTGAGGGTCTGGTAGGTATCCCTTCATGAAAGTATGGGCATGGCACTTAATTAGCCTTAACCCTTAGCCATGCTATATGCAGAAATTATTCCAAACAATTTCTGTTGGATGACTGTAAATTGACTCCCGAGAAAACGGTTAGTAAGACCGTCCCTATAGTGGTAGATACGTTACCACTTGTATAAAGATAAAACGACCTTACACAATACTATCATTAATAAATTCAATATACCCTAAAAAAAGTTTTGTTCGTCTAGCGAAGAAAAACGGATTTGGCACTGTATTAGGTAAGACCGTCCTATCATAGTGTTAGGATACGACACATTACCCTCTAACCAATTACTTAGATGAAAAACAACGCTTCTATAGAAATTAGACGACCTTACATAAGACGAAGACCGTCATCAATAAATAAAACAAACATGAATTCCTGTTTTTAACAATGCAAAGTTAAAATTCTTGTCACTTCCGACATAGGTATGTCACTATCAACCTAAATATTTACCGAGTATTGTTTTAAAGAGAGATATTACAAGTTTTAAATACAATGCACGCGTATAATTTAATTTGACGTTTAACGCATATATGACCTCCCAAAAAACACATTAGCGTATGTGGATAGTATTCCTTTACTACTAGACATTCTCTTACCTTCGACTTACTTTCTACTGTTAATTTATGCAATCCTCTAACTTGGTGTCATTATCATTGTCACTAAAAATCGGTCCGTGCATCGCACGGACTTTTCAACTAATATATACTCCCTCCTATTCAGAGTATTCCTTCCCAATTTTTTTGGGGGGAAACCAAGGAGGGAGTAAAATAGTACTTCCTCCATTTTCTTTTTATCTTCCCAATTTCTTTTTCGGTCCACTTTTTTTATCTTCCCATTTCATTTCTTTCCTTTTTGGTCCATTATTTTTACCATACTACCCTTACTATTTACAACACTTTCCATCTTTATTATTTCCTATTTACCCACACTTACCATTCTACCCTCACTATTTTTTAAATTTATTATTTTATATTCATTACAAAAAAAAGTGTGCAAAAGTAAATGGGAAGATAAAAAGAAAATGGAGGAAGTAATAAAGGGTGGAGATAAAGTAAGAGGGATGAATAGAAAGTGGGGGTATGAAGTGTAAAAGGTGGGGTTACTAGGGTATAAAGTGAAAAGGTGTTGAGTTTAGGTGTGGAGGAAAAGAATAAAGAATTCAAGGAAGAATAAAGAATAATTAAAATTATTTCCAAAAAAGGAAAGTGGGAAGAAAACCAAACTAACCTCAACATGGAAAGTGGGAGGAATACTCAGAATAGGAGGAGGATTATATATATACACTCAACAGGGTAACTCCTTGCACCCATTGAGGCACAATCTAGACCATTAGATTAAAATGGAACATACATCCAAATAACTGTTATATACACTAAAAAAACTCATTATATACGTTATTAAACTCACTATATATATATATATACACTTAAGAACTCAATATATACAGTAAAATAATTGTTATATACACTCAAATAGTTATTATGTACACTAATTAATCAACAATAAAACATACATCAAAATAACTGTTATATACACTAAAAAAACTCATTATATACGCTATTAAATTCACTGCATATATACACTTAAGAACTCAATATATATAGTAAAATAATTGTTATATACACCCAAATAGTTATTATGTACACCAATTAATCAACAATAGAACATACATCAAAATAACTGTTATATATACTAAAAAAAACTCATTATATACGCTATTAAATTCACTGCATATATACACTTAAGAACTCAATATATACAGTAAAATAATTGTTATATACACCCAAATAGTTATTATGTACACCAATTAATCAACAATAGAACATACATCAAAATAACTGTTATATACACTAAAAAAACTCTTTATATACGCTATTAAACTCACTGCATATATACATTTAATAACTCAATATATACAGTAAAATAATTGTTATATACCCAAATAATTGTTATATACACCCAAATAATTAATATGTACATCAGTTAATCAACAATGGAACATACATCAAAATAACTATTACATACACTAAAAAATCATTATATACGCTATTAATCTCACTACATATATACACTTAAGAACTCAATATATATAGTTAAATAATTGTTTTATATATATATATATACACTCAAATAGTTATCATATATGTACATCAATTAATCAACAATGAAACATACATCAAAATATCTATTATATACACTAAAAAACTCATTGTATACGATATTAAACTCATTATATATATACACTTAAGAACTCAATATATACAGTAAAATAGTTATTGTTATATATACACTCAAATGGTTACTATGTACACCAATTAATCAACATATATATACACTGAAATAATTGTCATATGTACTTAATTATTTGATATAGTAGAATTGTTATATACCTTAAAACAGTTATTATGTACACTGAAATTGTTATTATATACATCAAATTTTTTTTTTTTTTGGAAAAAAAATTCCGATTAATTTTTTTCCGAAAAATATTGATTTTTTTACCCGGGGATAAAAATTGATATGTATGAGTTTTTGTTTTAATCTTAGCCTTTAATTTGATTTTAATCTAATGGTTGATCGAGATTGTGCCTCGAAAGATGCGGCGAGTTGAGCTGCCTCAAAGAATCCTAGATCATATATATATATATATATTTTTTTTTTTTTGGTGTATATAAAAACAATTTCAGTGTACATAGTAACTGTTTTAGCGTATATATATAATATATATATATATACACACACACACATATATATATATATATTTACATATTTACATATATACATATACATACATACATACATAGATTGATGACAATTTCACCCGCACCCGCTTCGTATCCATCCATCCGATTTAAATGGATGGACGAAAACCCGAAATTAATGGATGATGGATGGATGACGGCTGATGCTAAATCTCATCCGTTATCCATCCGTCACCCGATATTCTTTGTTTTTGTTGAAAAAATATATACACATTTGTATAAAAGTTAGGATAATCAATACGGAGTACTAAATTATTATACTTCGTATAATATCAAAACATAGATTAAGGTACAAGATTTATTAAGAGCTCATAATATAATACAAGTTGACCTTATAATTTTTAGGTGTGTAAAGTTTCATACTCGTACCTTTTTCAAGCTTTTAAAAATAATTTCGTCGATCACCCGATCCACTCGTTTCATCCGCGGATGATGGATGAATGATGGATGATACATTTAATGTAATGGATGGATGTGGGTGAAGCTTCACCCAACCCAAATCCGGTCCATTGACTGTTGGGTTTATTCATGATGACAATGCCCATTTAACTTGTCTCTTAGTTTAATCTTATTGGTTAATCGTCATTAGTGTGATAATTATCGAATGTGCTAATCCAAGAATGTTGATTTCAAGACAAGCCAAAGCTACCCAAATAAAGATCAAGAACTTCATTTGAAGAAAATAGAAATGAGTTTAAGTCCATAAGTCACTTGTAAAGGCAAAGTGTGTATATTCGGTACAACAGTATGTAACAGTCAGGTCGCCTGACTGTTACATCATTCGACATTAATGATCAAAAAGATTTTATATTCAAAAGTTTAATCTTTAGAAAAATCTTCTACAAAAAATAAAATTGACTTTGAAAAAATCTGATTTTTTGATAAAAAGGGATAAGTTGGTTTCTTGTGTAACAATGAACCCCTTTCCCAAGTTTTACCAAAAGATTGTTCATAACTTTTGAAGGTTTATTTGATCACTCACCTTTTCCAATTATGTACTTCAATCTAGTGGTTAATCCTTTTATCCATTGGAATAACAAATGATTTCTAAAAACCTTTGGATTTGAAATGATGCATCTTTCTTTTATCCAATTTTCACATCTACTATAAAAGAAACTCGTTTGCTTCATTTATTTGTCAAGACTTTCAAACACATCAACTCAAAATCTGCTATTGCATTTTGTTCTTCAGAAGGTTTAAATCTTAAAACATTTTGTAAAGTATTTTCGAAAAAGTCTTCATTAATTTCAAAGTCACAGTCGAACTAACTTAGTTAGAATTGTAATCTTTGTAACTTCTCTAAGTTATTAAAGAGTCGTGTCCAGAGTAGGTTATTGGTAAATTAGAGACGGAGTAGTCTCGTAAACTCAAAGTTGCAACCGCAGTAGGTCGTTGGTGAGTTAGAGACGGAGTAATCTCGTAAACTCAAAATCTCAACCGGAGTAGGTTGTTGGTCGTAGCCGGAGTAGGCTATTGGTAGCTTTATTATTGTAAGGGTCTTTTGATTCGGAGTAGATTTTTAAAGAAAAGCATTGGACGTAGGCCCTTAGAGTGTTGGCCGAACCAATTCAAAAATATCATGTTTTTATCATGCTCTTTATTTTCCGCTGCATCGTTTTGATAAAACATGTTATTTAGTTTTTCTTTTATTTGCTCGAACTTAAACCTTAGTTTTAGTTGTGCTATCTTCTCATGCAATAGTCGCCTATACTGTGACATTCGTCTGTAGCTTATCATCCCGCTAAGCGAATCGAATACAGACTGACAACACTCGCTCATACTATGGCTTTGGTCTGTAATCGTACTCTTTACAAAGACAAAGCGTAACAGTCTGACTGTCCGTTACATGTTAAGTCTAGTATTTCTTTACTAGCTTCTTGTTTTCTACCTCCACTCAACTTACTTTAATCAACAAAGATTAAGTTGAATTTTTTAAAAGGTACCTAATTCATCCCCTTCTCCTTTTAGGTACTTAGGGATCCATAAACTCTTCAATTGGTATCAGAGCCTCGTACTCTTTAAAAGACTAACCACCTAGAGTTTGAATCCTCAATATGGATTACGCTAAACACTCCAAGATCCCGGTCTTTATCAGTGAAAATTTTGGTTGGTGGAAGCTAAAAATGGAACAGTATATCAAATGTATCAATTATCAAAGTTGGAAAATCATTAGAGGGTCCGTCAAAAATAACCGAGACCAATGCTAAAATCGGTGTGTCTAAAGTTAAAGACGAGTCTATGTATGATGAAAATGATTTCAAAATTGTAGAGAAAAATTCCGAAGAAATGTCTATCCTCCAATGTGTCGGAGAGGAGGAAGTGAGTCGTACAAGTGGATGTCCTACGGCTAAGGAGATTTGGGACTCCCTCGAGCTTGCTTATGAGGGTACGTCTCAAGTAAAAAAATACCGTATTGGCCTTCTCATGCAACAATATAAGATGTTTCACATGTCAAAGGACAAAGCCATAAATAGCTTATCGAGTCGTTTTCTTTTTAGTAAATTTTGAAGTGGTATAAAAAATCAATAAAAGTTATTTTTTACAACTGATCCTGTGAAGCTGATCAAATACCAAAACAGGATAAAATAAAGAAAAAGAAACATCTAAACACCCAAGCGTCAAATGCCCCATCATCTACCCCAACGTTTATCCTCTTGAGTCAGTATACGAACTTTAGCGGTGATCCTCTTCTTGGCCTGTTGTATGACAATATTAGCCACCAGTTTAGGTGTCTTAAGGCTACAATGTATTCTAGCGTTATTCCTCTACATCCAGACCTGATAGTGTATTGCAGTCCACAAGATTGTATGAAGCTTCTACTTCAACGTGAATCGACCGAGTCCTGCCATGGTTACATTCATATTGAACCCGCACCAATCTTCAATATGTTTAATAATCAGAGCACTGTACGATCAGGCGAAAAACAGATGCTCTATTGTTTCCACCTCTCTCTCACAATGACAACAGTCCTTCTCATGACAAAAGCCCAATTCATATAATTTCCCTCTGCAGTTCAATCCATTCTGCTTCACTAGCCAGGTGATAAAAGCATGCTTTGGGTCGTTCCATCCATTCCAAATGATTTGGTGCCAATCCACAGTAGGATGGGAACCCCTAAGCCAAGTATAACCATCTCTAATCGAGTACTCCTCTTTATCACCTAGCCTATTTCCATTAGGATAAAGTTTCACCTATCCTTCGTCTTGCAAATACATTTCCACGCACAAGAGGCAGTAGTAGGAGGCTATTGAGTCGTTTTTCTTGTATCATTAATGAGCTTAAAAGTCTAGGAAGAGATTTCGAGTCGGAAGACATCATTGGAAAAGTTTTTCGTAGTCTAGCCAAAAAATGGCAACCAAAGGTCACCACCATAGACGAAGCTAAAGATTTATTCATCTTGACTCTTCATGAACTAATGGGATCACTAATGACTCATGAGTTAAACCTCGTGAAGCGTTCTAGTGACAACCAAAATGGGAAAGAGTCCTGCTCTCAAGTCCACCTCAACTAATGAGGATGAGGATGAAGAGGATGGATTTGTCATGTTCACAAGGAACATTGTTGGTATGGTAATGCCCTAGGAAATCCTAGGTTTAACAACAATTTCAATAAAAAAACAATTTCCTAAGAAACGACCTAGCTCAACCATAGGATGCTTTAAATGTGGTGATACAACTCATCAAATCAAAGAATGTCCTAAATGGAATGATATTCACTCCAAAGAAAAACGAGATAAAGCTAAATGAGAATATAAAAGTAAGGTCGTGTCTGCTATTTGGGGAATGTCCGATTCGGAAGAAGATGAACCTATAGATGAGGAATTAGAAGCTAAATGTGTCTCACCAAAAACGCAAATAACTCCAATTTGATCATCTTATGTGTCTAATGGCCAATCCCGATGACTCCGAAAATGAGGTACAAAACCTTAAGGCTAAAGTCCGAACTTACTCAAAAGACAAGGTCTGTAAACTGTTAGATAATCTTTTTGATAGCAGTCGTTCTCAAACTAAAAGGTCTTTAGCCATGCAAGATGAAATTAAGGAAATTTCTATGGAAAATGTGCATCTTAAAGAGATAATCAAAGTAATAGACAGTGAGACTGCGACTGCTGAAGTGAAAAACGAGTTAAAAAGTCTAAAGAAGGCTAACAAGTGTTTGCTAAATGAGTTGCAAGATATGAAAATGGAAGTGTCTAAACCACCAGGAGTAAATGAGTCTCTTAACTAACAAATGTTCGAGTTTTCCAAAGAGAATGAGTCTCTTAAAGTCAATCTCAACACCACTAAGAAAGAGTTAAGTAAACTTCAAGAAAAAATGGGTAATGACATAAATGAAGTTCCCGAGTCTAGTTCATCGAGTCCTAGAGTTGTGTATCTAGAGGCGTGTGCTCATAACCTAGAGTGTCTAATTGAACAAAGAGATAGAAGTATACATGAATTAAAGTCAGGTGCGACACTCTCCAAGAGATGTTAAAAAAGTCCCAAAAGGAGAATGAGTTTCTCACCCACTCTATACAAACCACTATTGTTGAACTAATCAAGGCTAGAAGAGTCTATAGAGATTAGGAGGGAAGTCAAACCGTGTTAAATTTTCTTGCTAGACAAAACGACATTTGTCGTGAAAAAGGTGGGCTAGGGTTCAAATGGAACAGACGTCGCGACTGTAACACATATGATCCCAATCCCACTAAAAGTGACTTTAGGATCGAAAATATGTAGTAGTTCCCGAGTACATCATTTGTCACTATTGTGGTAAAACCGGTAACATACGAAATGCTTGCAAAGTTAGATACCACAACATAGATTTTGGTATAAATGTTACAAACCAAACATGGGATCGTAGGGAGATAATTAAGAATGCTTTAAGTAAGGGACTCAAAATTGTTTGGGTTCCTAAACTTTCCTCTTAATCTCCTTGTACGCTTGGTGAGGGTCCGTCGCAATTGATATCTTGATAGTGGATGCTCTCGTCACATGACGGGTGATAGAAGCCAATTCCTCTCACTAGAAGCATATGATGGTGGCACGGTAACTTTTGGGGACAACAAAAAATGTGAAGTCATAGTGATGCGAGTCGTCGTGAATCCAAATGCAAAAAATATTTATAACACCGACTAATCACAAAACAAATCAATGTAGTAGTGGTAGGTCGGGATCGATCCAAGGGACGGAAGTTTAAGCTAATAAGTCAAAGTCTACTAATGATTGCACTACTACAAATGAGCACATGGGCCACGGCTGAATTTGTGGCAAAAGTGCTAAATTTTCGTGGCTAAAGTACTTTGCCACGGAAATACCATCCGCGGCGCAAGTGGCCGTGGCAAACAAATAGCCACGGGAAAAAAAACGTGGCAAGTATTGATTTTATTGCCACGGAGTCTCCCGTGGCTACAATTAATTTCTTGCCACGGATTATCCTGTGGCTAATTATGTTTGTGGCGAAATATTTATTCCGGTGACAAAATATAAAATAAATTAAATAAATTAATAACTGTAATATTCTCTACCCCTATACTAGTCACATCTAGAACGGTTACTAGCTTTACAGCTGAGTCATTCAGATATTATTTAATTTCACCATACGCATCGAAGAGCCTTCTCAGGAGGTCACCCATCTTAACACTACTCTCACTCAAGCACGCTTAACTGCGGAGTTCTTATGGCCAGCTACCAGAAATGAAATTGAACTTTATTGACCTGATCATTAGTTTGAATTCTTTTAAAGTGGTGTTTTTTTCACAAACTACATTTACTTTTGAGTAATTGAATTTTTTTTTTCAATAATTTACATATAATGAGTAAAGAATTATTATTCTGGAAAAAAAAGATTCTTGAAGTTGATTTTCAGACTCATGATTTCATTAATTTATCAATATTCTTATTTTAGTTTATATTTTCAATACGTTCTTTTATTGCTAGTTCTTTCGATATGTTTTTTTCTATTCGTTATCGGTCGTTATTTTATTTCATCAGTTTTTTATCCTCATTGAGTTTCCTCTTGTCTACTTCAAGTTTTATCTGAAATTTATTTTTCCACTAAGTAAATTTTATTTTAAATTCATTTTTTAAAATATCTTCCAAATAATATTACAGAACAGTTACCAAATTAAAAAGTTGACGATAAATTAATCTTTGATTTTATCACTATTAGTTCTTAACTATTAGATTTTCTTACTTGTTTTTGTTAATCTTTGATTTTCTCACTTATACATCTCTTTTTTTGAAAATTTATTTTGACCGGTTATTGAACTTAAGCACGACTTTCTAATTCATTAATCTTTCTTCCAAACCAAACAACTTGAAAGACAATTAATTTACAAAAATAATTATTCTTTTCGCAGTCTAAGTTAATTTCATAACAAAATATAGACCGATTAGAATTCTTAAATACGAGTTTAATATAACGCTTTTTTTCACACTGAAAATATTGTAAGAAAATCAATAATTTGGAAATAAATCATGCTTCAATCACTTTCTTTTTAAGTTTTTTTTGTCTTAAAAAAAAGTGTGTTACATGTTAAAAAATTAATTAATTAAGCGGTAAAAATGAAAGAGTCTTAAAATAATATTTGACGTCTTAATGATGGATGATCAATCACATACTAATTTTACTTGATATGTTATGTACGCTGCATTTTAGCTAACATATATTACACTACGTAAATGTTAGTTGTCTTTCAAAAGTCATACTTAAGATTATAAAATTTTAATAAAACATATTGTCAAATTAAGAGAAATCAATTGATTCAGAAATGATAATTAATAAAAAAATCAACAAATTAGCCAACCAAAGTTTCTTTGTATTTAATTTTACAAAAAATCTATTTTTTTTCTTAAAACTAAATAAAATAATACGATTTTTTTTATTAATAAAATATTTTCAAATTTAATATTTTTCTCTTCATATTATCTTTAGCTTTGAATTTTAATGAATTTTTTAAGATAAATATTTGAAACCCGGCTTAACTTGAAAGTAATTTTGTTAAAGTTCGGAGAACCACTAGACACATGCGTTTATTACATCTGTGGCAAAAAAATAATTTCACCACAGAAGTTAATTATGTCGTGGCTAAATAATATTTGTCACTGAACAAATTCGTGGCTAAGTATATTTTTTGCCACGGGTGTGGCATCTTTCGTGGCAAGAGTGATTATTGGCCACGACTTTAATAAAATTCGTGGCGCAAGTGAATTTTTTCCACGGAAAAAATGTTCCCGTGGCATATTTTTTTTTCCAAAGTAGTGAATCAAATTTTTCCCGTGGCTATGTAAAATTTAGCCACAAATAACAAATTTCAGTGGCATAAATCGTGGCGCAAGTGTCAATTTGTTGTAGTGTTGATATCTTTTAGGAGGGTTTTTGGGTTTACTTTTAAACTAGAGGAATTAGCTATGGTGATTAGGGGATAATATATGGGAAAAGGCGTTAGGGGGAGTCGGGGAATCGAAAATCGGGTTTTACAAACCAAGGAATTATGATATCGGGCACAAAGTCGATAAAGGGAGAAAGCCACCTTTCGATTTCTTCACCCAACTTAACTAAGTCCCGCTTTCGTGGTGAAATGAATCAATTTCAAGTCAAGGTAACTCCTACCCCTAGTTTCCCCATATTGATAAGAGTGAGTGAAGGTCAACCTAGTTGGCCAAACTAAGTCAACAAAAACACAATAACCATGAACAAGATAGATCAACATTCATGCAACCAATCTAAAATTCCTCAATCCATATCATCCAAAATCCTCCTCCCCTAACCCCCTAACTAAGAGTCTACTCATAATGCATGGGTAAATTATCAAAAACAATAACTAAGGAAATTATGCTAATAACATGTGTGGTGATGAAAACTAGATAAAATAAATCTAACACAATGGAAGCAACTAAAACCAACAATTGACACTACTCAACAATCCATAAACAATGCAAGAAAAACCAAAGGAGAAGATGCAATAGAGAAAGAATACGAGTACAAACTAAATTAGAGAAAAGGAAGAGGAAGAGAAGTATACCAACAATGGAGAAAAATAAGGATGAAGAAGATGAATATGCATAAAAATAAAGATGAAGTCTTGAAAAAGAGAACAATGGATTTGTCACTAATCCTTTGATAATCTCCCAAAAGCTTCTTGATTAAATCTAGAGTTGATTACACCAATTTGGTCTAAAAGGTAGAGGAAGGAGATGAAGATTAATGAAAACTACGAAGCTTCCCTAGTGTGAGTGTGCCTCCTTCATCTAATCTAAGTTTAGCTATATATAGGAGTTGCTTAATGGATCACTAAACCAAGCCCAAATCTGATTTTTGCACTTGAGTGAAAATTTTATTGCCCTATGGATCTTTAACGGGTAAAACTTCGCCCTGCGGATTTCTGAGCTTCACGAGACATTTCCGTCGGGTGAAACTTCACCCGGTGGTTTTGCCCGGTGGAATTTTCTTCCAAATTTTGAAATTGGGGGCACCAATACCGTCGGGCGAAACTTCACCTGGTGGGTAAAAGTTTCGCCCGGTCATTTCGCCCGGTGGTTTCACTTAATGAAGATCTTCGGAGAGGCATATATGTCGTCGGGCGAAAATTCGCCCAGTGAGATCTCATCGGGTGAAACTTCACCCGATGGATTCTTTGACCTCTTTTCTTGTTTCGCTTCTTATTGTTTGGACTTTTTGGCTTCGTGAGATGCTTATGGACGATATTCCATTCCCTTGTGCTCGTGGAAACTCAGACATGCTCTTGAAGACGAATCCTATCAAAATAAATAGGAAAACTACCAAAACACGTAAAATGCACAAGAGAGACCCTAATGTGAGAAAGACTAAGAATAGGGCAATAATCGCATTATAATCTCACAAAAATGGAGGAAAACGAGTCCAAATGCAAAGAAAAATGGGCTAAATTTAGCACACATCACATAGGACTTGAAAAAGTTGGTAAGACTTGAATGGTTTGTGTCGACAATGTGCGGCTTGTCAATGGTTTGAAACATAATCTTCTAAGTATCTCTCAATTGTATGATCGTGGTAATTTGGTTGAGTTTAGTACTAGCTTGTGTCGTATTTTGAATGCCACTACCCGTGAAGTTGTTTTTGAAGGTAGACGTGTCAAAGATGTATATTTAACCGACTTGAATACTACTTTAAATGGTCAAACTATGTCTTGCATGAGCGTAATGAAAAATGACCCGTGGTTATGGCATAAAAGATTTGGTCATGTTAGTGCTAAAACTCTTAATACACTTAGAAGACTCGATCTATTTGATGGTTTCCCTAACATAAAATTTGAATTTGATAAAATGTGTGATCAATGTGCTAAATGCAAACATGTTAGAAGCTTCTTTAAATCCAAGAAGTTTGTTAGTACGTCACGACCACGTACTGCAACTGTTGCATATTGATTTATGTGGTCCTATGAGAGTTTGTAATAGAGGTGTTAGTCGTTATGTATTGGTGATGGTTGATGATTACTCTAGATTTGTACAAATATTGCATTTCTTGAAAAAAACTTAACAGTTTTGGCGGAGCCGTCGACATTGTTTTCTGAGCGTCCTCCGCCGTTTTTAGGGAATTTAAAAAGAAAACTTCTACATTTTTTACTAAACATAGTACTTCTTCAAAGTGTCTGCATTCCTATATGCTGCCAGCTCTTGACCTTCGGCCTTGGCAAGCTTGTAGGTGCCAGGACCCAAGACCTGGGTGATCTAGTAGGGGCTCTCCCAATTGGCGCTCAACTTGTCATGCTCTCTTACCTTCCCTACTGCATGGGTTTTTCGCAAGACTAGGTCCCCTACCTGGAAACTTCTTGTACTTGCTCTTCTGTTATAAACCTTTCTCATTCTTTGCTGATAGGCCGCGATGTTAGAACTAGCCTCCTGCCTTACCTCGTTTACTAGGTCAAGGCCTGCGGTCATCGTTGCTTCATTACTGGCCTTATCAAATAGCTGGGACCTGAGAGTCGGGATTCGGGCTTCAATAAGCAGCAGGGCTTCAACACCGTAGACCTGCTCGAAGGGGGTCTGTCCAGTGGATTCCTCTTATTGACCATAGGACACTCGATAGTTCATCCGCCCATCTTCCCTTGAGATCATCTACCATTTTCTTCAGCCCATTCAGGATTTGCTTGTTTGCAGCCTCGGCATGGCCATTGTTCTAGGGGTGACATACAGCAGAGTAGGCGACTGTGATCCCATGACCCTCCAGCCAGGTGCTCAGAGGATCGTTGTCAAATTGCCTGTCGTGGTCAAATACAAGTACTTTTGGCAGGCCATACCGTGTAATAATGTTCCGCCGGATGACTTTTCTGACTGGAGAGCTCCGTGATGTTTGGGACTGCCTCTGCTTCCACCCATTTGGTGAAGTAGTTGATCGCCACAATGAGAAATTTCCTGCACCCATTTGCAACAGTGAAGGGACCAAGGATATCCACTCCCCACTGAGCGAAGGGGATGGGGGACAGAATTGGCTGGAGGTTTTGTGCCGGGGCGTGTTTCAGTGGAGCAAAGGGTTGGCATTTCTTGCATTTGGAGGCTAAGACTCTTGCGTCTGCCACCATAGTGGGCCAGTAATATCCCGCCCTTAATGCTTTGCCCGCAGATTCCTGAGTGGATATCATCTAGAACCTCGGTTGCCTGTTTTGCCCCCATGCATTTGAGTAGAGGTGAAGAAAATGACTTTCGGTACAACTCTCCTTCAATTATTATGTACCAAGCGGCATTCGACGACATCCTCCTTCATTGTGCAGGGTCTTCGGGCAGGACTCCATCCCTTTTAAATCTGATAATTGGCGTCATCCAGTTTTTGGACTCTGACTCTCCAATTATATTAACCTGATGGTGGGGTGTCGTTGATCTTTCTTTTATCACATCGACCCAGACCGACCTCCTGATGTCCTGTAGGCTAGAGCTTGCTAGCTTGGATAGGGCACCAACTCAGTTATTTTGTGACCTGGGGACCTGCTTAACTTCGTAGGATTTTAGCTTTGATAACTCCTACTTGACCTTTTCCAGGTATGAAACTATGGTTAGATCCCTAGCCTCGTACTCCCCATTGATCTAATTGGCAATGAGCTAGGAGTCGGTGGCTAATATGATTTTTTTTGCTCCTGCGGCAACAACTAGATTGACACCTTGATACCTGCTAGGACGACCTCATACTCAACCTCATTATTAGAAAATCTAACGCAATACAATGGCGGAAACAATGTAGATTTGGGATTAAAACACACTGATGTTCTATATTTTAATAAAAGAACGATCAGTCAATACAGATGCCACTTTTTACAAAAGGGCTAAAATAAATATTCTCTAAACAGGGTTACAAAAATCCATAAATAAACATAAATGAAGAAAGAGTGGGATCCACGCTACTCGCTAGCTTACACCCACAACCCAGCAGCAAATACCTGTCATGTTATAAACATAACAGCCACGTCAGTGGAGAGTAACTCGGACGTTCTTCCAGCCATATTATATCATATGGAAAAATAATAGTATTACTATATCAAAATAATTGAAATGGAAAACATTAAATCGATATAATAAAAATAAGCTTTCGGAGAAAACTTAAAATATTAGAACAATAAAATCAGAACAAGTTTTCAGAAGAAAACTTGAAATATTTGCCAACCTGCAAACCAAAATGTATCGATAATAATAAAAATATTCAAAATGGCGTTATGGATATATTTAGTGTAGAAGGTTGGACTTTCACCAGGAGAATACTAAAAACTAGCTTCGAGAACCTAGTTCAAACAAATCAAACTTCGGTCTCTAACTAGGCTACTCAACCATAATAGGACGGCGACTTATAAATGCATGACCCTAGTTTAAGACAATGCACACCCCTCCTGGGATTACCTGTCACCCAGTTCAACTTATGACGACGACTTACTGCGAGACCTAAGCTTAAGGTCAAAATGTACACAACTCCCGGGATACCTGTCACCCGGTTCAACAACTAATGTACCGATTCCTAATACACTAGACTTATAGTTGATGGCAAAACCGTAAACCCCAGATTTTATTACTCTAACCCCACACTTGACTTTATTCCATAACTCCAAAATAACCATTATCGATATTCAAAATAAATATAATCATTATCAGGATAAAAGAAATAAACATTTTATATATAAAAGAGAAACTTTCTATAAGTAGAAACTTACTAAAAATAGAAATATTCTTATAGAAAATACGCAAGTTATTAAAATTAATGAAATGTATAAAGATAGCATTTCTAACGCAAATAACATTTTATTATTATCGTCGTTATCATAACTTTAATATATTTCTAAATTCGTTACTCAAAACATAAATAAAATATAATAAATCAATGTAGAGTATTTTATAAATAATTAGGAAATCGAGATAAAACTATAATTTTTAGAAAAGAGGTGTTTCAAGAAAAACGATATCAAAAATAATTGAGTCAACGAGTTTTATAAATGAAATGAGATTTACAATGATTTCAAATTATTTTTAACCGACAGCTTTTATTAATAAATAATACGGATTTTACTAAAAATAGTCAATCGGGAACAAATAAGAGATTATTAGTGAAAATAGTCTCGACTGAAAATATATTTAAAACAAAAGCGAATATTTTATTAATATAAGTCGTAGGAAGAAATTAATTTAATGAACAAGTATACAAATCTTGATTATATATAAAATACGATTTTTAATTAAAATTATAGATTAACGAAATATGACGAAAATATGAATTCGATATTATTTAGTTACTAGTGTCACGATAACCAACAAAATATTATAACGATTTATAAAACGATATCGAAAACTTATAAAAATATTTATAAGGCATATGATTTTAAAAAATTATAAAATTAGTAATAATAAATAGCTAAAATTAGAAAACCGGAGTTAAAATATTTAGTACATACTACTACTCAAACATATGATATAAAATCGAGTAACGTCCTAAAGTTACCTTGAGTCAAAATTTGAATCGTTTTGGCACTTGTCCACTAGCATAGTCCGAGCTCCAAATCTTCAATAGCACGCCTTAACCTTCGTGTTGTGAATGGTTAGCCTTCCATGTACGTTCCACTAAGAAATTCGAGACATAAAGAAACAGAAATAACGAAATCGGAATAACGAATGTTTCAAAATGAATAGAGATGTCACGAAACGACAAGGAAAAGTAGCTGAAAGAAGATCGATGAAACAATACAAAACCGAGGGAAGATGAAAGAAGTTGGACGACAGAAACGAGACGATGAAGCAGCAACAAGAAGATCAACAAATGAGAATGAAAACAAGGAATATAAGAGGGGAAAAGAAAAAGGGAGGCAGATCGAGAAGACAATAGAAAACAGCAGAATCAACAACAACAAAGCAAACCTGCAGTAGCAGCGTAAAACCTTACAAACACAGTTACGTAAACAACGGAAATCTAATGTGCAACAGTAGAGGAGAGCACGGAACAACAACAGAAAACGCAACAGCAGTCATCAGTAACAAATGGAAGAAGAAGAAGAAGAAGAAGAAGAAGAAGAAGAAGAAGAAGAAGAAGAAGAAAAACGGCTAACAAAAGTAGCAGCACAGAAACGATGCCGGTGAAGGAGTTATGTGCACTGTCCTACGGATTAACCCGCTTAAGTCTATGTATCCGATATGCCTTGCTAGAGATCGATGTCGGATTGACATGTAAATGAGTTACGTTTCTGGTAGTCTTAAGTGGGCCCATTGGGTCACACACAATGTGTACGAGATATTATTAGTATATATCGATTTATTAAATATATCGGGTCAGTAGTAATACGGACCCAGCTGCGTTGTCAGGTTATGGTAATTAGAGTTATACTAACAATTTAATTATGGTAATTAGAGTTATGGAAGTAACCTAATTCGACCTTCTCATCTCCGAGGTTCATATGATGGACCAATATATGGAAAAAAGAGTATTGACTCATAATATATATTCGTCTTATAAAGAGTTATAAGAGAGATATAGAGAGAAGTTGTGAGACGGTCTCACATACCTTTATACTAGCATATACGTCGCAGTTCGGTACCCGTGTGGATACCAAAGGAGGCATCACGTTTGGGGTGCTTTATTCTGTCCGTTGGAATTGTTTATTCTGTCCGTGGAGATTATTTATTCTGTCCGTGGAGATTATATATATTTCTGGGTTTATTATACTTCTTATTAATACGTTGTTCCGCTGCAAATAAGGTATAATTGTTATCCCTCTACTTTTGTCTTTTCGGTTAATACTCGTAACAGGTCCTTGGGTTTAAGGGTTGTAACCCTATAGTGGTATCAGAGCCTCTGTTATGTAGTATTAATCAAATCGACCTGAATCTTTGTCTCATAATTGGTTATGAGGGATTCTTTTATCGTGTATTAATTTGATTATTTATTTCGTGAGAATTGTTCTCGATTCCCATGCTCGTATTTGCTTAACACTTATTTTTGCATGACGTCATAATGATGATTTCTTAGATTGTCAGAGAAATTTTGTATGCTTGTTGACGTTGAGTTGTAATACTTTGATTAATGATTATTAGCTGATTTGTTTCCACTCATGATAATAATCCGAATACGTATTACTTCATATGCGACTAGTATATAGGAATTATCGATTATGTTAAGGGTGTCTTAATTTACGAATTTAAATTGTTAAATTCTAAAATTGACTCGTAAAATTAATTTAAGATCTAATATTGATTACTTTTAATTTAATTTTGCCCTAAATTGATTCACTATAATCCTAAATTTCTTTGTTGATGATGAGACTAATTAGATTAGTCAAGATTTGATTGAAATTGGGAACGTTAAATTACTAGAATTTAATGTTAACAATGAGTCCTAATAAGATTAGGACAAAACCCGTTTTATTTATGGTGGAGACGGAACGAAACGAGGTCAATCTGGTTGGCACGAATATGACTCGGTTGGCACGAATATGACTCGGTTGACACGAGTATGACTCGGTAGGCATGGGTGTGTCCCGATCGGAACGGGATGACCCGGGAGGCAAAGGTTTGACCAAGACAACACAATATTTACTCGGACAACATGGTGTCGGGTCGAGTGATGCTTTTAAGAAAAATCGTTTTCTTGCGTTTGTGTGTTGATTATGAATCAAACATGGATTATACTTTTATTTTTCCGAATCAATGAAAAATTAGTTTTCTAAATCGGCTAAATAATTTTATGCTTTTTAATTATCATATTATCATATACAGATCGGGAAAAGAGTTTCTCGAGTCTTATTTGATTTTAATGAATGGTTCATCAATATGACAATTTTAAGTTGCAGATCGATTGTGAATCGAGTTTTGTATATCCGTTCAATTTTTCCGGGTGGGAAATTGTTTCTCGTAGTTGGAAAAATGAAAGATATTGGTGAAATTGTTTAAACCAAATAGCAATTTGAATAATAATATGATTATGAATCAAAATATGGGATCTTTTAACTTGTTTTATGCACAAATCACTAGTAACAATTGAATTATTATGTCATACGATGCATGAATTTTATTTTATGAGACTCGTGACTTGTGTGTTTAGAACTAATAGGTCGCCTTGTAACTTGACCTAGTGGCGTGGTTAGGACCCACATGCATTTAATCTCTCACACAAATATTAAGTATTGCCTTTCCAGAATTGACCACTACAACAATTTCATACCATTGGTTGAAGTTACTGCCTAAGCGGTGCTTTGCCGATGTGTGTGGACTGAGTAGGTGGGTAACGGTTACCCACAGGTTCAGTCTATTTTGGTTAACATTGCTATCAAGTCGGACTTGGGCTTTGAGGCAAATAGTTTGTGTCATATGATATGACTAATTCCGACGAACCAGGAATTACATAGAGATGTAATTGACAAGTTTGTTGTCTACTTTTACTTTTGGAGCTTGAGCAGTGAGCCCAAGTTCACTTGAGTGACAAAAGGTTTAGGATCTTGGAATGTTATGCGAACTTGAGGGTAGTTTCCATGATTTTATCTTAAAATTGTTTAAGATTGTTAATATTAATTATCGTTTTACTTTTCATATACATATAGTTGTAATTTAGTCACCATTATCAAATTTATTAAAGATGAGTTTGAATTGTTCAACCTCGTCGATTGGTATCTTGAGAATCGTTCTCAAAATTAGAGATACGGATTTTGTCCTTGTGAAGGATAATTCCGACAGATTATAACCAATGCTAATGTACAGTATGAACTGTATAATTAGAGTCATGGAGATGACTATTATAAGTACCAAAATCAATTGTTTCAATAAAGGGAATCGTTCCCATTAAGTGAGAAAATGCTGAAGATGATCTAACTAATACATGTCATACGATGACGTGATTATATTGATAATCAGGAAATTTTGGATGTTTCCTTCTAGAGAATTAGGAATTGAAATCGTTTCAATTAGTCCTAAGTTTAGGTCAATTTATTATGCATAAACATGTGACTTAATAAGGTTTCTCACCTTTTAGCATGAGATGTTAAAAAACGATTGAGCATTGTATCAAGAAGACAAATAGTACTAATGTTCTATGAGGTCATTAAGAAAATTGCTTGAGATAATGATTAATGAATCTAAGATGTTGGTTAAAGTAAGGTAAGGATAATTGTTGTCATACCCAAACTTGTTCCCAAGTTTAGATTAGGTACGAAATTATTTATTATTAATGTAGTGATTCAGTCATTAATGTAATGATAAATATATGACATTAGTAGATAGTTTCTAGAAGTGTCTAGAAAATCTGCAAATCAATTATTGAAGTATGACTTCTTGTATGTATGTTACTAGAGTAATTGTTACTTTCATATCACTACTACAAATCCCTTGGTTTCTTGACGCTTAAAAGGTAGGTTCTCGACGCTTTAAAGTGTTGTAAATTTAATTTTCGACGCTTTCAGAAACGTGGAGATTTTGGGCGTCGGGAATTCTCGACGCATTTTTGTGTCGTCGTTCTCGACACATTAAAGCGTTGAATATTTTATTCATGACGCCTTTTTGCGTCACCACAAGTACCATAAAAAATGCAACCTCGACGCTCTTCTAAGTCGCGATTTTTTTTCCCGACCAATATTTTTTCTAAGAACATGACTTTCTACTGTTAAAAGAGTCGAGAAATAGTAATATAAAAATCACTTATCGACACTTTGAAATCGAAGAAGCGTCGAGAATCTTTTTACAAAGAATATAATAATAATATATTTCGATCCAACATCTGACTACTCCTTGCTATTGCAGATCGAGCTGACCTTATTATTAATAATTACTCTGTATAACAATAACTACATACAAATTAAATTAATAAAGGTTCATAAAACAAACGCTTAATTAGAATAATCTCCAATCATACATTTCTCAATCAAGTAAAGTTCATAAGACGAACACCTACAATAATCTCCATTCAATCATATACGAGTATTTGGCAATCCAAAGTAGCAATAAAAAAATCCTATACAATTATTATTTAAAAGGTACGTGTCTTCGTCCGAAAAAACATCCAATTTAAAATGTCCAAGTTAAAAAAAAGTGAGCCAATTTTGTCATCCATCAATTCCACCATCATCTCCCTTTTTGTGTTATAGAAAGTCCTGCAATGGTAAAAAACTATAATTTAACATTAGTTTCAAGGCTTTAATCACACATATAAGTGGGATGAATGTTAAAATAAAAGGAGGAGAATACAAAATTGGGACAAGAAGAGAAACAACATGACTAAGACGAAATGCTTTCTATATTTTCTCGTTTTATTCATCATTCCGCCCATTTTTCCCAATTCAACGCTAATTTACTTCCAATTTATATTAAATGGAATTCAATCAATTCAATTCAATTCAATCAGCAATGCAGGAGTACATAATACAAAAGAACTAAGAAGTATAAAAGGTGAAAAGAAAGTAATGGAACGAGGCTAACATTGAGGGAAATAAAGGTAAGGATGTAGTTTCGAATCAAGGGTTCACATAGGCCTTCCTTCCTAACATCAAACGAGAAGGCAAATCGTAGCTAATTCAGTGAAAATGTAATAAAGGTTACGTACGTACCCCAACTTGAGAGACGTATCGCAGCTGTTATCACAATCTTGTGATGGACCACTATAAGTAGTGCATCCACTAGTACTCACAGTCTCTGATGGCTGGCCATCCTCGTAGTTGATATTCTTAGACTCCGGATGACATTGGCCTTTGCTTTTCGATGTTTCCTGCACCTTTGTATAAACCACTTTAAACATCATCAGATCCTTACTTAGCTTGAGACCAATTCTTCCTTTTACCTCTCTAGAATACTCATACAAGACATGAAGGACAAAAAAAATGAAAGATCGATAATACCCGACCTTCATTTTGGTAGCCATAATAACTTTTTAAAAAAGGTACTGTATAAACATTTAACATTTAATTTAATCAACAACAACATTAATCAACATTAGCAGAATTACAATCAAAGATTAAATCATTGACAAAAGCATAGCACATAATCAAACCTAAATAGAGTTGATAGAGGCGACATAGTACTGGTCAACGGTCTTAAGCCAACCTGCATCACCATTAGTATGCTAAAATAAATGAACATTCAACTTCCCTAGAAATAATTTAGCCGTCGTGTTATTGATAATAGAGTTCTTACCTATTATGTGAAATAGATAAACTAAACATAAAGTTGCCAAATTTGAGTAATTACACCAAAAAATTGAAGGATTAGGCCTCCATTATTAATTACCCAAATACTAATATTATTAAATCTAGGGTTCTTGAGAGAGAAAAGGGAGAAAGGGAAAGAAAAAATAAAAATAAAAATATGTAGAATGATGCAGGGGCGTCTTAATAGATTTGGAAGCCCAGTTCGAATCTCGAGTTTGAGGCCCTTGTATGGATGTAATATTAAAAAATAGAAAAAATAGAATAGAATCCAACAAGGTTTGAACCTATGACCTTTCATGTAGAGAGAGACTCAAACCACCACACTACAACTCACATGTGTGAATATTATCTCATAATTTTATATATAGAGTAACTATTCAGAAAGAGGATTATGAGGCCCAACAAAATTGGAGGCCCAGTTCCCCTGCTCGCCCTGAACCTCCTCTGGGCCGCCCCTGGAATCATGTGACTGCTAAACAAGATATGTTACGTAAATTTGTATAAGGGGAAAATAAGTGTGAGTGATCAATGACAAATTGAGTGTATTAGTAATTAATAAAGTAGCATGTGATCATGTTCCATGGTCATAAGATGATAAGCCTGAAACTTAGCATAAAGGCACAAAGCACCGACAAAGACAAAGGCAATTGGGTATTTCTACAATTGTGTGATCATAGAACATCGGTCCTGATATAATCAGTGGACTTTATTGAGTTAGGATTTGCTCCATATCCATTTTCATCAATAAAATCTGCTTGCCTAAATTGAAAGAGCTACAGCCACGCAATACCACTAAAAACAACCTTTTCTTGTACCAAATGTAAAGGTTAAACCTTGCACTTAACTAGGACAATATCCTACAATAAGCACTAGACGAAGGTCTGAAATGAAGAAGGATACGCTCCAACATTCCTCATCGAAAATGCAGTAGATCTAGCCATTTGCATAGCATGATGTGCAACTTGTAACGAACCACCAAACAGCCTATAACTGGATGAATGCTAAAGTGCTACACTGGCTAGCTGATGAGCTAGAAGTTTGATGAACAAATGGGCTAGTAGTCATTTATAACTCATATACATTCAGTTTGCATTACGAAGCAGTGCAACCTAGTAATATATTTGAAGTGGACTTCACAAAGTACTTTAGTGATTTGAATGTACCCTCCTTGCATTTGTTTAAACCCGACACCCAATGCTTTCTTCGTTTCCTCATTTAATTATTTCATTCCCCTCTTCTTTTTCCTTCATATTCACAAAATTGAGTCTAAAACTCAATATTACGAGCTTATAACAAATCCGACACATAACATTAAATGCACCAACATAAAAGCAAGGGGGGACTTTGCTGTAGTGGAGACGAGATATGGGAGTGAGAAGTACCGACATCAAAGCAGCAAGATCAGCCATGGGAAACTCTGCTGATCTATCCTCTATTTATAGATTCACAAAAACACTATAAATAACATAAGATAACAAGGGGAAAAAAAATTAAGAAGCAAAGGTCGAAGATGATACTTGTCTCTAGCAAATATAATACGAGTAAGAATTATGAAACCTATAAGCTTTACATAATATTATTAACAAGATCAGTAGAGGTTACACATAAATCAACAGTAAAAACTTAAATCGAAATATATACAGAGTAGTATATTTGCCTTTTCAAATGATAAGATTTTCTGAAATCTATTAAAATCTGTACATCTAGAGTGGAAGGGACAGGGGATGATAAGGATTGCAGGTCTTCACCACAGAGGAGTAAAATAGTTGAGATTTCAAATTTGTGAAAGACAACAAATTTAATGGAATGATAAGATCTACAACACGTACTTACATGAAGGAGTTCGTAGTATCGAATGTCGATGTAGTTTTGTATTCTTATCAATTTCAGGTCCCTGCAACATAGCAATAGCGAGGTAACATATCACCAAATCAAGAAACGGCCCAAGCATCGAACATTCATATGCACAAGTTGATGATGCCTACATAAATCAGGTGATGATGCCTACACAAAAACTCAATAAATTGAAAGAATTTCCAACTAAATATTCAAGGAAAAATAAATATATAAACAAGTATCAGGTATCATACTAACAATGAAGTTAGATTGATTGAAACCGACAAAGTCGATAAATTGAACACAAATTGAAGAAATAAAATAGTGAGTCGATTTTGTCATCCATCAATTCCTTCATCATCTAGCCTAATTTCATTAGAAGTAAGAATTCTGGATTTGATGGTTTTGCCTATTTTACACAAACTGCTATCACACGTTAATATGTAGAGTTTGAAAAGACTAGAGATTGATTAGATCAAGTGGAGATTCGGGCCTAATAATCAGTGAGAAACTTCTTAATGAAAGTGAAAGTTTCCGATAATCGACCCACATGTATCATGAACAAGTCGATTAATTAAAAAAAATAATCAACTAAAAATTCACAGAAAAATCAACAAAATAAACAACTAGTATCGTAATCACGATGAAGTTAAATCGATTCAAACCGACAAAATTTGATAAATTGAACAACAAATTTAAGAAATTAATCGATGAATGTTACCTTAGGTTAATCGGCCGTGTATCTAAACTAACTGTGATGAAATCAGAACAACAGTGGTGTCAAATCAATAGAACAGTGACGCCAAATCAATAGCGGAAACAACGTGCTTGAAATGAAATTTCATGGGAACATTAGGTAATCAATTAATACGAAATAACGTTATTATTCATCTTTATTATTCGAAATAACAAAATACGAAATAAAAAAACAACGTAATACTTGCAGCTATTATCGAAATTAGTAATCGATTAATACGAAATAACGAAAATAATTGAAATCAATAATCGATTAATACGAAATAATGATTATTATTCATCGTTATTATTCGAAATAACGAAATACGAAATAACGAAATAACATCATACTTGCAGCTATTATCAAAATCAATAATCGATTAATACTAAATAAATAATGAAATCAATTAAAATCAATTATCAATTAATACGAAATAATGAAATCACTCTATACGAAATCAATCAAACATAATCGGCAGTAGCTATATGAAATCAATTGAAATTAATAATCGATTTATACGCAATAACGAAATCACTTGAACAATGAAATCACGATTATTATTGTTGAAATAACGAAATCACTAGCAGAATCAATGTTGAAAGAATGAAATCACTTGAATAATGAAATAATGAAATCACTAATGATTATTATTGAAATTACGAAATAATGAAATCAATCACACATAATCATACATAATCGATCAATTGAAATCACGCTATATGAAATAAATAATCGATTAATACGAAATAACGAAAGCATGCTATATGAAATTAAAAAAGTGCCTGAAATCAATAATCCGTAGCAGCGATATGAACAATCGTGAAATCAATAGAAGAACGAACAGTACTAACACGAAATCGAGAGCATAATGGTTATGCAAAATAAGAAGCATAAAGATGATGAAATTAGAAGATTTAGGAAAGAATCGATAATGTGATTGATGAAGGAGCAACAATATTCTTAAATTAAGAGGATTGATTAGGGAGAAATTTGGGGATTTCTAAAATAAGAGTGAGCTGGAGGGCGGTAATTTGATTTTTGGAAAACGGAGGTATACAAAATTTTAAAGTCACCGCTCACCAATGGAGGTTTTGTTTAATTTAATTTACGAATTATAATAAAAATAGAATTCTCGACTAGCTAGGGGTGAGCAAAATAAATCGAATCGGATTTCAAACCCGAAATCGAAACGAAACCCGATTTTAAAAAACCCGAAAAAATGTGGATTTTTTTAGTGAAAAATCGGGTCGGGTTTGGTTCACAATTTAAAAAACCGGGTACCCGGTTTTGAACCGGTTTACACTTTTAAACGAAAAAAATAAAAAATTGATATGCAAATTAGTTAAACCGGATCAAAAACCAGTTCGAACCGGTCTATAACAAAGATAACCAATTTTTTTTAAATCGGGTCATAAATACCGGTTCGGATCATTTATAACCAAATTTTTTAAAATCGGGTCATAAATGCCGGTTCGGATCGTTTAAACCGGTTCAGTTTCGGTTTACAATATGAAAAAAATGGGTACCCGATTTAAACCGGGTCGGTTTCGGTTCGGAAAGAAGCAGTTTTCAAAAACCGGGTGCCCGAACCGGTGTTCAAAACCGGTTTGGGTACCCGGATTTGCTCACCCCTAGAGTCTCGACACATTAAAGGGTAGACCAGAAATCTCGACACATTAAAGGGTAGACAAGAAAATTTTGATAAGGAAGAGTGTGGACACTTATAAAAGCGTCCAGCTTAAAGCATCGAGAAACTAATGATTTTGTAGTAGTGTTCTACTGTTTTGGTATAAGATACCAAATGCAACTATTACATTGTGGATGTGATGGCTCAAAGAGGGTGGAATAACGGTATATAAGTGAAGTGTTTTATATATGATGAAATGAACAAACGTTGTTGTTTCATATATAAAAGAAAAATCACTTACTTTTACCATAAAGCTGAATACTGGAACTGAATAATTGTTATTCTTGTACTAGTCATAAGCAAAAATATTAATTCTGTTTCGTGTATGGGCATGAAAAGTTTTAATAAAGTAGAACAATTGTTGCTCTATACCTTGCAAGAATATGAGGTACAATAGGGCTAACATGATTGTTGAGCTCTACATTCCTAGTAGTGAATGTTTATATTTATAACATAATGACCAAAAGGTTCAAGTCCCACGACTCGAGTTTTACCTATTATGGCACTGTCCTTAATCCATGAGACAATAAACATAAGAATAAGTTTCATAATAATGAAATTATAAACCTTATTAATAAGGATCAACCGAGGTAAATGGATCTTGTTTAGATGGATAAATGACATTAGTGATTCCTATTAATTGTAGTGGGAAAGTACTTAGACTTGTTGGATCACACATATATAGATACCTGTGAGTTTAACTAGTGATGTTGCAAAATGGGTAACACGTATGGTTTTGTTCATTTGATGAAATTGGAACTGAATGCTTTGAATTGTTCAAGGAAATTCAGATGAAAGTACAAGATCAACTTGATAAGTTGGTACGAGTCGTTCGATATGATTGAAACAGGGAGGAATTGAACTAAAAGATTGTGATCATCTTAGAAGTAGTGAAAAGTGTTTCAAACTACATCGAACCATATTTGATATGATTTGGTCTATGATGAGTCATATGCAGATTTCATTGATGCTTTATAAAGTTATGCACTATATAAAAGTCTTTGTACAATATTGATGAGATTGTCCATGTAAGTCGGAGAATAGACACCATATGAGATATGGATTGAAAATGTTCTAAAATAGTCTTTTCTTAATTATCAAGTCTTAAAGTTTAGAGAAAATCGTTTTCTAGAACTTAAACTCAATTATGACACGTGTTTTATTAGTGGTATTATGTTAATTCTACAAACCATCCAAAAATAAAAACTGTTTTGTTTTTTTTTTTTTGGTAAAATGTGAAGTGGTATAAAAAACCTTCCGTATAAGTGACTCGGGTTCGAATCCCCTAGTTTACACTTTGAATTGAAAACTGTTTTGTTACATGGAGTGGTATGTTTCTTTTAAAATATGTAATTTTTAATAGAAACAGTGGGAGTAGAATCGACCTTGAATTGTTCAAGATTAACAGGAATTCTCTACAATTGTTGAAGAGGACATTGATGTATCCATGAAAAGTCATGATCATCTTACATGCGAAATATTACCCTACATAGGTTTGACCTATGATGAAACAATAATGGGCAACGACTCCAAAAGTCACATAAAATCTAATAGATTCTATATACCATAACTACAAGGTATAGACATTGGTTAAATGGGTCTTATAGTGAAGAATAGTCTTCAATATAAAGACGATATAGATTGATATAAGAGTATCTATGAAGCTTAGTTGATAGTTAAGGATTGATCTCACAGTAATGACTATGGAAAAACCCTTCTTACAATATTATGCTTGAGTCTATTTTGATTGATTTACCATTTTGAATGTCATCACTCATATGATGTGTATTGGACATATATATGTGAAATACATTTCTTGAAAGAGATGTAATATGATGTATATGCGACTCATCGTATGAATTTCATATTATTAAAATGGCTAGGCAAATGTGAATATTTCGATTTGATTGGAGTATGGAGTAATATCTTCGTTCTCAGTGTGGTAATTCAAAGATGTTTATTTTCCTTTGAGACGAAGAAAGACAGTGTGTACGAGAGGCTAGTGTGAGTGCATTTATCGTTATGATTTGGTGTAAGTGACATACTTCTCTAACTAAATGACATTTGGTTGCTTTAGTCCATGAGACTTTACAAGAAATGTGTTTATTATGTGTTCGTGTGACGAGTAGATACTAATCTGGTGAGTGCCACTAGAATGCTATCTAAGAATTGTTCCTTTGCGCTTAATAAGCAAAAAAAGGGGAATTGTTTAAGATATGCGCATGATGTGATAAGTGAATTGTTGTAAACAAGTTACAACAATTCATATTTCCAAATAGACAAAGATGATATGAGATGTAATCTCGGTATATTTTGTTTTGGATAAGAACTTGTGTGTTGGAACGATTTCAAAGGACAACTTTATGACTAATATTATAACTAAAGTTAGTGTTCTATCGCTTTTGAAGCAAATAGACGTTTGATTACGAATCAAGCACACACTCAACTTTAAAGTTTATGAAGCAATTGTTGTTTATGAAACTAACAATTTGCCTTGATTGAGAGAAGGTAGATTGGTCATATGCTTGTAAATAACCGATACAAATGTTGTACGTCCCGAAACCTCATCTACATAAAGATCATATTGTTATGATTGGTATAAGACGCATGAGCGAGTGGTCTTAGTACTTTTAGAGGTGTTTGGTTTAGTGGGAGTTATTTCGATAATTGATATATGTATGACATATTGTCATTTTGTTAATGTAACCGAGTTTTGTCCCTAAATAATTTACATTGATGAAATAGATCACTAAGTACGTGACTTACTCTTGGAACTCTATTTGGATGATGTAATTATTTTGTCTCTAGTCAGGGTATTGTGTTGGGACATTTGAATACCCTTAAATGACTGGTGTGTGAGTTGGTTGATGACTAAGTTCCTTGAGTCATAGGTATTGAGATACTAAACCAGGGACACGAGTGTATGTTAAGAACATGCATTAGACAGACCCGTCGGAAAGGATTTTACTAATATTTCGCTTAGTGTCAGTAAAGTTCTTTGCAAGTTATGAACTTGTACGGTCTTTAGACCTGAGTCTTTAACTATTCTGTACATGTGATGTGTATGCTTTGATACTATTCCTCATCAGCTGTGAAAGGGGGCTATGAATGGTTATTGGGCATGCATGGATCATGTGATAGGATGTGGTTAGACAAGAGGGGATTTTCTCTTCCTTTATTGAAGGGAATTTATTGTTTCTTGGCCACTCGAAGAGTGTGACTTGTGCAAATGCGTGGCCGCGCTCAGATATGATGATTGTCATCTATCTGCTCTTTTAACAAGTCAACTCAAAGATTCGAGTAAAAGATTGAGATATGCGAGGATGACACTTCTTCTTACCTCATTCTCAATTGGAGACAATAGTAGCAAAGAGAGTTAACGTCATTCTTGGGAGGACATGTACAAGTGGGAGACTGAAAGAGTTATGTCCACTATCTTACGGATTAACCCGCTTAAGTCTATGTACCCGATATGCCTTGCTAGAGGTCGATGTCGGATTGACGTAAATGCATGAGTTATGTGTCTGATAGTCTTAAGTGGGCCCATTAGGTCACACACAATGTGTACGAGATATTATTAATATATATATCTATGTATTTAATATATCGGGTCAGTAATAATACGGACCCAGCTGCGTTGTCAGGTTATGGTAATTAGAGTTATACTAATAATCTAATTATGGTAATTAGAGTTATGGAAGTAACCTAATCCGACCTTCTCATCTCCGAGGTTCATATGATGGACCAATATATGGAAAAAAGAGTATTGACTCATAAAATATATTCGTCTTATAAAGAGTTATAAGAGAGATATAGAGAGAAGTTGTGAGACGGTCTCAAATACCTTTATACTAGCATATATGTCGCAGTTCCGTACCCGTGTGGATACCAAAGGAGGCATCACGTTTGAGGTGCTTTATTCTGTCCGTTGGAATTATTCTGTCCGTGGAGATTATTTATTCTGTCCGGGGAAATTATATATATATTTCTGGGTTTATTATATTTCTTATTAATACGATGTTCCGCTGCAAATAAGATATAATTGTTATCCCTCTACTTTTGTCTTTTCGGTTAATACTCGTAACAGGTCCTTGGGTTTAAGGGTTGTAACCCTACAGCCGGTACGGTAAAAACGAGAATAGAGAAGACAAGGGGACGAGAGAAAATGGAAGAGCAGCAAAGGAGATGAAATGACAACGAACGAAAACCGGGAAAAAAAAAGACAAAACGATCGAAGAAGAAGAAGGAAGGACCAACGTAGCAGGACAGCAATATACACGCATAACAGTCAACATGAAACCGGACAAAGAAACGACGGAAAGCAGCAGTAAGACTATAGCAGCAGCAGCGTGTCCGACCACAAAAACGACAGCAACAACAGTACAAAATACAGTAGCATTAACGACCACAAAAAAAAACGACAGCAACAGCCAACGAACGAAATCAGAAAAGGTAGAAGAAAAGAAGAAAATGGAACGAGATGGAGGAATGAACAGACTTACACAGCAGCAGTAGGTCACGGTAATGGTATATTACCGAAATAGCAGAAACGGAACAAGGGCAAGGGTTCGACATCCGAAAGTAGCAGCAACAACAGCAGCCTAGCAGCAGTGAAATAGGGGGGGGGGTCGGTGGATGAAGAAGAAAATGGAGGATGAAAGCGAGGTGGCTGACTTGATAACACCAAAAATGGGTTTTTAAAAAGAAAAGGAAGAGAAGATGCGTTGAAAGAGTAAGACTGATGGGTTGAATAGGGGAGGTGAACAGGACAAAAAGAGGGAATGAATGATGGAAGTGTGAAGCGGTGAAACGCAATGAAAAGGCAGGGTATTCACACTTCAAGTGGGATGAAAAGAAGACACATAAGGTGTAGGGGGACACGTGAAAGAGGGGATGAATCAGCCAAAGAAGTGGGTAAAAAAAATACGGATTAATTAAATGAATCGGGTAGGAGACAAATTACGGAACGATAAGTTGACTGTCCCACAATCGAATTAAAACAAGTTAATAAAATTAATAAATAATCGGACCGTCAAATAAAATGAGTAAATAAAGTACTCGAGACGAAAACGAAGCTGATAGAAATAAATAATTAAACAATCAAATAGTATTTCCCGGTAAATAATAAATTTTCGATAAAGTGAATTACAATTATTTCTCGAGGAAAGGAAATAAATATTTTAACGAAACTTAAAATAAATGAAATTCGAGCTAAAAAATAAAGGAATTTAGAATTTAAATCGTCGAAATAGATTTTCGATAAGAATTAGATTAAATATATAAAATTAATCGAAATAGAAATAAAAATGTGTTTTAAATATAAGAAGAGTTTCCGAGTCAAATAGAATTTTAGGAGTTTGAAACGATTAAACGATAAATTCCTTTTATAGTAATTTTATGAATTACGAATTAATTTGTAAAAATAAAATGCGTACAAAATTTTAATTTAATTTAAATTTATAAAAATCAGGGGTGTTACATGCCGGGAAGGTGAACCTAAGGGCATGCTCGAAGTCGACTCCCTCAAGACTGGTTAGCACGACCCCCACCGCCGCACCGTTGGCCGCGGACAAGCCATCAGTGAACACTAGCCACTCTCCAGCGGGGGGTCATCTTCTTTCGAGTGGGAGCACTCGACAAGTTCGCCAGTGCCTGGGCCTTGATGACAGCTCTGGGCTGGTAAGAAATACCTAGACCGCTCAACTCTATAGCCCATTTGAACAATCTTCCTGATTTTTCGAACTTCTCGAGGACTTTTTCTAGTGGTTGGTCTGTTAGTATAACGATCGAGTGTGCGTCGAAATACGGTCGGAGCTTCTGAGCTGCAATGACCACTGCGTATGCCGCCTTCTCGACAATCGGTTAATTCTTTTCAGTTGCCCCCAAGGCATGACTCATGAAGTAGATTGGTTGTTGCACCCCGGCCTCTTCCCTTAGGATAACTACGCTCACAGTTGTGTTGGTAACATCTATGTATAGGAAGAGTCATTCCCCTGTCACCGGCTTTACCAGGGTCGGTAGCCGCTTTAGGTGCTCTTTCAGATGTCCAAAAGCTTCCTTCTGATCTCTTTCCCATTTGAATTGTTTGTTTCCCTTCGGGATTTTAAAGAAAGGTGTTGATTTATCGGCAGACCTGGCTATGAACTGCGCTAGAGCGGCCATCCAGCCGGTCGGCCGCTGTATGTCTCTGATCCTCTTGGGTTCTGCAAGGTCTTGGATGGCCTTTAATTTCTCAGGGTTGTGTAGACACTCACATTTTGACCGCTAGGTGTCTATAGTAGTTCCCGCCAAACACCCGATGATGATCGGACGCAAACATGCTTTAATGGACTCAGATATGGGCTCGAAATCATGGACATTTGGCTTGGGCATATTACAGAGTACAAATATTACTAAACCAACCTCAAATCCAGGCCCAGTGGGTCGTTTCGAGTCAAATAAAACTAATTTGGGTCGAATCCGGCACCTGGGGCAAAACCGTCTTTTAGCGACCGGGTCAAACCCGGTCAAAGATATTTTTTCCCGAGTCACACGAACCAGCCGTGACACCACACGTCCGATTTGGACTCAAATACTACAAAAAATCAGCTTCAAAAAATATTAAACAAATCCGTTTAAGGATAGAATTCGATCTCAAGTAGGAACTCTATCCGAAAACCGAATCAGATACTCGACCAAGCATGAGCTCGGCCGAAATACTCCACCAACCAGCCGTGATTCGTTGCTTTTTCACCAAGCAATGGAATTTACGTTCCTCTCGACTTCCTACATTTCCTATCCTAAGCGGTAGTTCCAATCCAACTACTTCTCCTAGCCAAGGTCGGGAATACTCCTATAAATAGCCCCTTGCACAACACAAAATTAACACATGAAATACACATCTATCATTCATACATCATCGACATCTAGCAAAAATAATTCAAAGCAAATCCCGACATACATCCAAAGAAGCACCGAAATACTGTCAAAATACCGACGAATCCGACCCCGAGAAGCCAACCGAAACCCGTCCCATCACACGACCAAACCGACACCCAAATTCATCCCAGAATATCTCAACGCTCCCAAGTTTATAGCCACTTTCCGACGAGCTCTAATCCGAGAAAACAAAGCATGTAGGTTGAGGGTGTAAAATCAAACCCGATTCTTCCCTTTTCTCTTCCTTTCTCACGCTTTTTCCGTTTTTTTTTGGGTCGTGTCGTTGGTCCATCTTTTTATTATGGGTCGTTCATCATATATTTTTTTCTAGTACCGATATTATAAAAATATTTTCGTAAAACAAACGTTCTTAAAATACGATATCGATTCTCTAATCAAATATCGTATTTAAACAACTAAATTAAACCTCGTTGATGCTAAAAATCGTTACCTTTTTTTTTTTAAACAAATTCGACGATTTTTTACGTGGAGAGAATTAACATTTTTTTCGTTCAAATTTTTTTTTTCTTTTCGTTCAAAACAAACTATTTTTCAAAACCTTTTCTAAAACATTCCGACTATTCGATATCAATTTCATAATCGAATATCGAATACGACGAATATCGAAAATATGAATCGGGTATAAATTAATCCATATTTGTACGCGATTTATAAAAATTGATGATTTTCGACAAATAAAAAAACCGGGCAGACCCCCACGCGAGTCGCGCGCCTGTCAGGCGACTCGCGCGGAGGCCTGGATGGCCGACCTCCTTTTTTTTTCATTTTCTCGCTTTTCTATTCTTTTCGATTCTTACATAAAAAGCGACTTTCGCGACGTATTTTCAGATTTCGATAAATACTTTTTTTCGACCTCGGTCAACACGTGTTAATCCATCACGTGTCATAAACCGTTTTCAAAATCATGCATATCATCGTATTTACATCCTTATTCAATTTATTCAATCGTTACTAACTCGTTTTCTCGTGTTTGTAGCAATTTATTTTGTTTTTTTATTGTTTTATTAGACAAACAAACTTCGCATCCTAAAATAACTTTGACGTTATTAGTTTAACATGCATTAAACGACTTAGCAACCCATTATTTTTCTCACATGCTTAGGAAAATAATCTTTGCATATCATTCAACCGTCGAACTAACGCGTGTACATAAAAAATGAACGATATCTTAGTAAAGGCCGCTAAGTGCGGGCGGGGTTGGGTGTTCTTAGTGAACTTCCCAACACGTACCCTCACCCCTTACTCTGACATTGGAAATGGGCCGTATTTTGTATACGGCCCACTACGACATAGAGTGGGTTCGAACGGGCTCGAACTCCCACAAAGTTCGGTGGCGACTCCTACTTCGATTTAAATTTCAATTTGACCATCTCATATGGAGATTCATTCGCCTCCCAACTCGGCTTCGATGGCGGAACTCGCATGGGTTTTACGGCAGGTTCTAAGACCAACTCGGCTTAGGAAGACCGTCTGATTTGCGAGAAAGCTATCGTCGTTGGTATAGACCCTATTCGACCGACCGAGACTTAGATTAAGAGCATACATGGTGTCATTATACTGTTTCCATGACTACGTGCTACTTGATTTTCTTTGGTCCTCTTTTTCAAAAACCGTCATTTTCATCCTTTTCAAACCTATCCATTTTTCAAACTCGGAAAGCTACCGAATTTAGGACTTATGATTTTGACTCAAAATAGCCTATTATTAGCCAGTATGCTGTCCAAACCTTTTCAAAAATTCGAAATCTCGGCCCGGTAACGTTTTTTTTCGATTTTAAAAAGTAATCGGGCCATCCTATCCGACTTTGCTCGGTTTTCAAATCCAAATCCTCTTTTCAAAGCTTTCTTCTTCTTAGGACTTCCCGTATTTAGCAGTGTCGGGTCTTGTCGTAAGTTGTTAGAGTCTATAGCGTCGAAACTCCGTTGATCTTACATCACGAGTTTCTACCCCATCCCAAGTCCGCCTTATTTGACAAGGCACAGCCCACCTACGTAGGACAAACTCCTACAAAGGGAATCCCATTTACACTTTAGGGTCCAAAGTCTGGGGAATAGCTCACACGTAGGTCTTTCTTCGAACGGGACCAGGCCCACTTTGCCAAATCCTAAGAAAGGCCCACCATCCACGAGTCACCCGTCTAGGAGTCGGTCTTCAGTTCCACTAGGAGGCTACCCTTCAGTAAAGCGACCAATCACGATTGCTCTAAGGGTCTTGTCTTACACGTGTCTCACGTATCCTACTTTCGAGTCATTTAGATGTCGCACCATCTGAGTCTTATCAGAGTCTTTAGTCTCACTCGGGGGTTGTCCTCCACCTGAGCAGTCAACCACGGTTACCCTAGAGAGTACTCTACGTCCATCCTACACCGGCGTCCTTATGATGCCTTCTTCGAGTCGTACCTATGCTAAGAACACTCGAGTCACCTAGGGTTAGGTCACCACGGTTGTTCCGAGCACGCGACGCGGTCAAACACGGTTGCCCCATTTTCGGACTCACCCTTCCGCATCTCGAGTCCAAGTCGCGGTCGTTACTTTGTCTAGGTCAACGTTCGAACATCCCGATCCGAGAATCCTAGTCATTTCAGTCAACCCGGGTCGTGTCTAGTTTGACTCCCTCTCTTGCATTTGCGCAAAACCGAGTTTAGGCAAGTCGTGGCACCTGTCGAGGACCTTACCCTACAAAATGAGAAACAACCAACCGAGCATCCATAAGTCCGGATTTGATTCGAGTCTAAGTCTGAGTCCGAGTCTAGGATACCCTACATCCTAATTTCCAAATCAGAGTCAGAGTCATCTATATTCTGTCCTCTTTTCAAAATTCAATAAAATCTGCTTTCAATATTCTTTCTCATATATACTTTCCTTATGTGTTTCCGCGAACATGATGAACACCATCACACACTGTGAGCACATGCACGTGACTATTACAGGCACATCTACAATGACTGCAGGGACTAAGGCCCGTGTCTTTCCTTACCTGTTCCATGTCTGGTATAGAAAGCCACATAACTACCCGTAGCAGGAGCATATCGAATCCTATGACAAATCTAGGTAGTCTCCTAGTTTGGGTTCAAGACGGGAGGCAAACCCATTTCCCACAATAAAACACCCATCCAATAAGACTATCAATCCCTACCTTAGTTGTTAGTCTGACCAACAACAAAAAAAACTGGACAAAAAAATAATCAAAAGTCCAAGAGGAAAAAGCAAAAGGCCAAAACAAAAGAGCTGGCCATGATCAAAAAGAATTGTCAACATTCCCCGACCAGGTACGGTCAACAGTTTTGACCGGGGCCCGGTCAACTCAAATCAAGAATCCCATGTCCGGGGCTAAGAGCTCAACCAAAAAAAATGTATTCAAAAACCCATGACCGTAGTGAAAACGGTCAATTCAAAATTATCAATGCCCATACCATCAAATAGGGGAGAGACAGTCAAGCTGGTCAGCTAGCACCACATTTAGCCTTTCCACATTACAACCCTCAAGACCTTCTCGAGACCTAGGCTAGAGACAGCCCAAAATTTTGAGGATTCAAGCTCCATAGGATACCCCTAACCATTAGGGCCAGACATGGAAATCAGATCCCGCATTATCAACCTGCCCAATCGAAGTCCGAGTCATTTTTACTCGACTTCCCCCCTTTCCTACCCCATCGCAATACCTTACCCTCGAAGCCTTAGCTCCACAAAATCGAGCTCCAGATTTGGAATCATCAAAGCCACTTACGACCTAGCACCACATTTCCAAAAACATCTAAACCAGTTGCCAGCCCAAACACGGGAACTCAACTTGCAGTCGGCATAGAACATGCCCAAATAGTGCACACCACCTCTGGGGGCTACCCCGGAGAATGCTCACAGTCACAGGATCAACATCCTAACTATTCTAGCCCTTTGGTCAAGACATCATTGGGAATGCACCTAGCCTACACTATTGCTATGGCTAGTTACACACAAAGCCCTAATAAGCTAGGCATCATAATACATCTTTCAACATTGAACTACGTCTTGGTTTGATTTCACTACACGTGAATACGTAGGCAGCCTTTCAACAGAGGCACAACCACCCACATTGACACACATTCAAAAAGCACCGTCATTCCGGTCACGACACTGTCATATTATCAACAGTTAGCTTTGTCATTCTGGGGGCTTCTCTTAGGCAGAAGTTTTCCTTCCACTCACAAAAATCCAAATACTTTTCAAACACTAGCTTCCTTTCTATAGAGTGTCCTAGTACTCGGCTCAGTTGAAGACGAGAATTTGTTAGGGACTCGAAGCAATACCTACTTCGGGAACATACCCCGAAACTAAAAAATTCAAAAGAACACCACTCTACGGCATTGCTACCACAAAGCCCTGTCGTACGGAAACAGTCTCATTCTGAGGATTCGACCATGTTGCCACTTTCCTAGGCTACGGAATAACGCAACTTAAGAGTCCTGTCATCTTAAGTGGCCCACTCCCTAACGAGTCACGGTCTAACCCTTAGAGAGTCAAAGTCGTGTCTGTCAACTCGTCCTCACGCGTCTAGAGTCGAGTCTGTCGATATATCTCTCTCTTCAAATTCTCATTTTAAAATTCGCAAAACTTAGCCATTTGAGAAAATCCCTTTCCTAGTCACCGCGGAAATAAGAATTTTTATCGTACTTCATCTAGGAATACAGGCCTAACCAGAAATTTTAGGAATCCGTGTTAGGATCTGATTAAGAATCAAGTCATCCCAGGCATTCCTGTTTTCAAAAATTTTTAAAAAAAAAATTTCAGCATATTCTTTCAAAAAATCAGTCAAAAAATCATTTCTTCCCCAGCGTGAATCGGTGTTTTGCCTAAATATTACATGCAATTTGTTATATACAGACAGGTACACCAAGACTCCCGAAGAATTCTCAAAGACTCCCCAATGGAAAGTTCAAGCAACATTTTCATTAATCGGGATGTATCGACAAGCAGATACACCCAGAGCTTACAAGGCAAGCTCCCACACAATTCCAAGACGGGATGTATCTACAAGAAGATACACCCAGAGCTTACAAGGCAAGCTCCCACGCGATCCCAAGACGGGATGTATCTACAAGCAGATACACCCAGAGCTTACAAGGCAAGTGATAAGTGTAGTTTGTAGTGCCTATTTCGTAGTGTTTTGGTCCCATTTTCCTTGTGGAATCGCTCCTTGGGAGCGGTTTATGGGCTACTTATGCTTCCTTTAGCTCGTTTCAGGTTCCCGAAACCATTCACGAAGAGTTAGAGCGATTCCGACTCAATACATACACTTTTTGGAGCCAACAAAGCTAAGGAACGATCACTCGATGCCTTGGAGTCGACCCCGAGACCTTGGGACCCAATCCCGAGCCTCCAAGACCCGATACCGAGTCCCGAGAATCGATGGGAAGCCCATGAGAACAAAGGAGGGACCAAAAAGTTCATATTGGAGGCCTACAAGGCTCATCCCGGACGGGTATGGCCTCATCCCGTCCGGGATGAAGGAGGAAATGAAGATGAGCTACTGAGGGTCCATCCCGACCGGGACCATGGCGTCCCGACCGGGACCGACCACGTCCCGACCGGGACCACCTCATCCCGGCCGGGATGGCTATGCTGCAGCTCTGCCTTGTTTCCTTTCAATTCCTTTCCACTTGTAACCCTATATATACCCCCCCCCTCTTGTATTAAGACACTATCTTATGTTATGCACTTCATATTAGACTAAACCCTAGATTATTTTAGCATAGATTAGCATAGATTAGTGTAGATTAGTCGGTAATTAGTCTTTAATCATAGATTAATGCTTGTAATTTGGGAATTCTTCAAGATCTCCACCAAGCTTGACAAACTTGGATGTTTGTTTTGGGTTTTTCTCATTTATGCAAGTTTCCTTCTTCCTTTCATCTTGTTAGTAGGTATAATCTTCTTTTCCTTTCTCTTAATCTTGTTCTTTCATTAAAGTTTGAATCTTTGTTTTGTGGATTGCTCATAGTTCATAGTTCTTGTTAGTTTCATTATGCTAGTTTGGTTGTTTGAATTGATTTCTCTTCTTAGTGTTAGTTTTAGTATAGATATGTTAGAGTAGTATCTTGCTAGGGTTAGTAAGGTGATTAGGGTGTTAATTGGATGATTAAGGGATTGTTGGAGATGTTGGTGGAAGACTTGGGTTTCCCTTTGGTTTGATGCATATCACATGTTTGTTGAAATGCTTGAATGACTAGTATGTGCATATGCTTGTTTTTCTTGCTTTTCTCTTGTGGGTGATATTTTGTTTGTGGGTTTGGTTCCCTCATTAAGTTGCGAGATCCCGGTGAGGACGACCCCTAGGTCGGTCTAAGTTGCGAGAGCCCGGATGCGACCTAGGCCCCGATATCATGCTAGTAACCCCGTTTGTCGTTTGTGTCGCCAAGGTGGGTTTTAGGTGGAACCTCTAGGTGAGTCTAAGTTGCGAGAGCCCGGGCGTTACCTAGATTACCCTACTACCTCCTTCACTCTAGTTCTCCCTTGACCATTCCATTACCCCTTTGACCCCGACCTAATCCTAGCCCGTTTCCTTTGATTGTTTTCTTGCTTTAGACCTAGCTTAGTCCTAGTCTCCCCCTCCTTAGAATAGCTTGTCTCGAACCTAGTCCTAGACCGTAGCATTCCCTTGTCCGACCTCCCGTCCCTGTGGATTCGACCCGACTTACCCTAGCTACCCTAGTTAGGTTTTGCCGGTTTTATTTGACGGTTGGGATTCACGACAAATCCTTCCCATCAAATTGGCGCCGTTGCCGGGGACGGCGTAGTTTAGACTTTTGTTTGCTTAGTTTTGGACTTTGTTCTTGATTTTTGTGTTCTCTTCTCCTTGTGTATCTCCGTTTTTATTCTTGTGTGTTACTCTCCCTTCCTAGTGCCTCAAAAGCACTAGGATACTAACGTTTGCTCAAGTACTTCTAGCTCATCCTAGGTACCAAAGCAACGTTATGGACATGGCGCGTCCAAGGTACCATCAATCATCACGGGACACTATGGGGCGAATTACCAAAACCCACAACCATACCAACCATATCAACCGCATCAACAATCTTATGAACCCTCTTCTTATGGTTACCAAGAAAGTTGTCAAGGATCATTCCCACATCCTAACAACTACCAAACACCCTCACATAACCCACAACCAAATATCCCTAACTTTGAGACTTGTCAAATGTTGGTCCAAACACAAGGGAGCCAACATGAGATGATGATGTTATTGCAAAAGGGTCAACAATTGATGTTGACTCAAATACAAGGGGTTAGGGAGGAGTTCAAGGCCCAAATAGAGGTGCAAGATGCTCGCATCAATGCACTCATGGCTCATACCACGATGTATGCCACTCGAGCTCCACTACATGTTGAGGAAGGTTCATTTGGGCAAGAAGGTCGGGTGCCTCCACAAGAAAGTCAACGCAACCTTGAAGCTACAAATGAAGAAGAGAGGGTCGATCAAGAGACCATTGTTGAGTGTTGCTTGGGTGGTGAAGATAAGGAGAGAATAGAGGAAGTTGAAGCTTCAAGGGCCAACAATGGGGAGGGGAGTGAACATGATTCTCGAGATAACTCTTGGGGAGCCAATGTATTGGCGATAAAATTGGATTTGTTCGATTTTCTTCGTGATGAACCACTAGACAATCCAAAGCCAAGTGAAGACATACCTCCTCTAGGCCATATAGACAAGGTGAGTGAAAAGGAGCGCAATACTTGGGAAAAAGAAGTAGATGCCTTGGAACTTGCCTTGAACGGGAAATTGGAGGATCCTAAACCCTCCAATGAAGAAAACTTGATGCCTTATCCTCCTCTACCGCACTCGATGTCTAGTCCCTTGTCTTGTTAGACGATTGGTGAAGAGGATCCTTGTCGGGCGGTGGAAAAGAGTTCCACTCTCGACCTCGTAGAAGAAGCGACACCCCTAGGGTGTGATCTCCCACATCATGACACCGAGCACGACTCTAGACCACTATACCTACCGGATGGTCATAAGAGTCGTAGCTATGTTGGTTCCGAAGACCCGGAAGATCACAATAACCCCGAGCATAATGAAGATGATCGCTTCTTCCCTCCGACTTGGAAGCTCTTAGGAGTGGCTAGGCTCGGCCATGTGAGCTTCAATGAAGATGTTGCTAAGGCATTTGACTTACTACTCCGAGCTCTTGATGGCTATGGAGGCGTTGTTGGTGAGATTAGTTAGTGTAAATATCTTTTCCCTTTTCTTTTGTGCTTGTATTTGTGTTTATGTTTGTTTGTATAGTTTGGTTTCTAGGATTTTTTAGCCTTTGTGGAACTCTTGTTCATTTGGATTTTTGATGAGCGATGTGAGGGAGGGAATTTGATGTTATAATTGAGTTTATTGTGATAGGTGTGAAGCAAAATTGATTCCTAGAGGAGAGTAGATAATGATAGAGCTTGGATCGTGAGTTTGGAAGTCTGTTTTTGAAGCTTTGGTGAAGCTTTTGGGGTTTGTGGAAGGTCGAGAAGATCCATCCCGACCGGGAAGGAGTCATCCCGATCGGGATGAGGGTACCAAAATTCGAGCTTACTGGAGTGTCATCCCGACCGGGATGGGGGCTTCCCGATCGGGACGGGTGTGTCATCCCGATCGGGACCATCCATCCCGACCGGGATGGTCTCTTTTCTCCTCTTTTGGCCTCTTCTTTGACATTTGAGCCCACCCAACCATTGTATACCCCCACCCAACCTCCCTACCCATCCTTGCTCATGTCATATGACCATTACACTTCATTTACATACCCTCACCTCATTTCTCTTCCCTTTACACCGAGTTTCACATCGAATCCCACTCCCCTCACACCATTACTACCTCTACCATGTGTTTTATCAAGTTCGAAGCGGGATAACAATGATGAAGACAAGCAAAGTGCCTTTATTGATCATTGGAGACGATGGGGCGAGTGAGTTGCTATCCTATTGGTACGGCAACTATCCTTTCTTTTCCGTCTTTTATTGCTTGTTTTCCTTTGTTTACTCCCCTTCCCCTTATATTTTTGTCATGGTGGCCTTCGAGGCCTTGGTATATGGTTGCTCCCGACTCTCGATGACGTGACTACATCGAGAGTCATTTCAAAATCCAAAATTTACAAGTTTTTCACCCCTTTTGTTGGATTTAGTCGGATTTAGGCGGAATCCGGGCTAGGTGACTTGATTACACCTAGCCCTCCCCCCCCATTTCCTTTTATTTCCTTCTTTTTATTTTTCTTCCCCCTTCCATATCTTTTCTTGTCTCGGCCCATGGTGACTTGACTACACCCCGGCCGGACACCTTCTACCCTTTTCTTCACTTTATTTTTGATTTATAGCTTTATTTTCGTAGTTTCTTTTCTTTTTCTTTTGTCTCTCCGCACACTACGATTGAGCATGAGGACATGGCTCGGTTTAAGTGTGGGGGAGCGATATTCTATCGTCGTTAGTTTTATTTTCTTAGTTTTTCGAAAAATTCTTCAAAAAACCCTAAAAATTTGAAAAATTTCACAAAAATCAAAAAGATTTTCTTTTGTGTCTTTTCCTTTTTGTGTCGTTATGTCGTATTTTTGTTTCGTTGTGCGTGTTTTGCCCCCCAATTTTCCTTATAGGTTGCCTAATTGCCGTTAGCTTTGGTGAGCTTTCAAGACTTCCGGTAACATCTCTTCATCCCTTTTTCCCTCTTTGCTTCTTGTGAGTTTGGAGGAGATTTGTGATGATGTGTACTCGGGAGGAGCTTTGTAAAGATTATGGTGGATTTGGAGACTTGTTTGAAGATCGGGGTGATGTTTGTTTTGTTTATGTGTTGTTTCTCCTTGTTTTGTTTTGTTTTGTTTTGTTTTGTCTCTTTTTCTTTCATTTTCGTTGTGTCTTTGTTTTGTGTTTTGTTGTGTGCCGCGTGTCTAAACAGTTTTCTAAAACCCGGTTTAGAGGCTAGTGTGCGAGTGTTTACTTTCCCTTCCTTGTTGTATAAATCGAGTCTTGGACTTTAGTCTAGAAGAATGACCCTAAATCAATGATTTCGTTGGTCCTTTACCTTGAGTCCACCTAGCTTACTAGGGATTTACTACGGGATTTGCATTTTGACCATTATGACCACCCACGGTGTTGAAAAGGCCTTGGTTACCGAGTCTCGTCCCTTAGGTGACCGTGTTTAGGATTGCTTGACTAGTCCAAGTTCCTCCCTTTTTTGTAGGTTTGAAGAGGGATCGCGACCCCCGACTTACCCATTTACCTACCTCCCACACATATCCACACAATAAGTTGCATTTTGTTGAATTCTCCCTTTCTTGTCATACAAAGAAATGCCAAAAAGCCAAATCAAGCCAAAAGGGCAAAGAAAAGAAAATGAATGAAAATGAAAGAAAGAAAAGAATGAAGAAAAAGAAAAGGCACAAAAGCCAAAAAGAAAATAGAAAAGAATAAAAAGAATGACATGGCAAAACAAAGAAAAAATGCAAAAGAAAAGAGAAAATGCCAAAAGAAAACCCGATTCACAAAAATAACACCTACCTCTCAAAATAAGCCTTTTTCCGACTTTTGCCGTGAAGAGCCTACCAAAGGACCGAGTCCCTAGGAAGGATGATAGCGGCATTAGTCGGTCTTCCCTCATTTTGCATATTTCCATCTTTTTACTTGGACTAGTTAGGCGGTTTTAGACATGGGACGACCCTCTTGGCTCACGCTGAAGGGGGCGGGGTCTCACTTACCTACAGTGTCGACTAACACCGTGGTTCTTCACTTTCCACTCCGCCGATCGTCCCGTAGTACGTTTTTAGAAAGTTAGGAGGACCTAGATAAGTTACCAACGTTTTTGTTGCTTTATCGTCATACTATTAGGGTTTAGTTCACCTTGGTTTGTATTGCTAGCATGGGAACGTTGTCACTTGCCGCGAGTCCTAAATCGGTGCTTCTTTCACCGCTTTTAGAGGGAAGCGGTATTTTTTTTTCTTTGGGTGCAACCTTGTGTTTGTTTGTTGGTTTGTTTGTTTATGTGCTTGTTTGTTTTTGTGTCTTGTGTCCGGTTGCATCCCCAGTTTTGTCGCAAGACCCCACTTGCCTTGCGGAGTGCACTTTTCCTCTAAGTGTACTCGCGTGAGTTGAAGAGGCGTAGGGTGCGCTAATACCCACTCGGCTAGTTTAGTAGTTAGTATGTGCTTACTCGAGGGCGAGTAAGGGTTAAGTGTGGGGGAGTTGATAAGTGTAGTTTGTAGTGCCTATTTCGTAGTGTTTTGGTCCCATTTTCCTTGTGGAATTGCTCCTTGGGAGCGGTTTATGGGCTACTTATGCTTCCTTTAGCTCGTTTCAGGTTCCCGAAAACATTCACGAAGAGTTGGAGCGATTCCTACTCAATACATACACTTTTTGGAGCCAACGAAGCTAAGGAACGATCACTCGATGCCTTGGAGTCGACCCCGAGACCTTAGGACCCAATCCCGAGCCTCCGAGACCCGATACCGAGTCCCGAGAATCGATGGGAAGCCCATGAGAACAAATGAGGGACCAAAAAGTTCATATTGGAGGCCTAAAAGGCTCATCCCGGACGGGTATGGCCTCATCCCGTCCGAGATTAAGGAGGAAACGAAGATGAAGCTACTGAGAGTCCATCTCGACCGGGACCATGGTGTCCCGACCGGGACCACCTCATCCCGGCCGGGATGGCTATGCTGCAGCTCCGCCTTGTTTCCTTTCAATTCATTTCCACTTGTAACCCTATAATACCCCCCCTCTGGTATTAAGACACTATCTTATGTTATGCACTTCATATTAGACTAAACCCTAGATTATTTTAACATAGATTAGCATAGATTAGTGTAGATTAGTCGGTAATTAGTCTTTAATCATAGATTAATGCTTGTAATGTGGGAATTCTTCAAGATCTCCACCAAGCTTGACAAACTTGGATGTTTGTTTTGGGTTTTTCTCATTTATGCAAGTTTCCTTCTTCCTTTCATCTTGTTAGTAGGTATAATCTTCTTTTCCTTTCTCTTAATCTTGTTCTTTCATTAAAGTTTGAATCTTTGTTGTGTGGATTGCTCATAGTTCATAGTTCTTGTTAGTTTCATTATGCTAGTTTGGTTGTTTGAATTGATTTCTCTTCTTAGTGTTAGTTTTAGTATAGATATGTTAGAGTAGTATCTTGCTAGGGTTAGTAAGGTGATTAGGGTGTTAATTGGATGATTAAGGGATTGTTGGAGATGTTGGTGGAAGATTAAGAGAAAGGTGGATAAAACAAAGATTAGGAGAAGAGAAAAGAAGATTATACCATACTAGAGAAGAAAGGAAGAAAGAAACTTGCATAAATGGAAGAACCCAAAATAAACATCCAAGTTTGTCAAGCTTGAATGGAGATCTTGAAGAATTCCCAAATTACAAGTATTAATCTAGGATTAACGATAATCTAAGGACTAACCTACACTAATCTATGCTAGTCTATCTAAGGTTTTGTCTCTAATGTCTAACATAAGCTTAACATAACAAGGGAAGAGTATATATAGGGTTACAAATGAAAGGGAGAAGAAAAGAAAACAAGGCAGAGTAGCAGTGGCCCGTCCCGGCCGAGACGGGGTGGTCCCGGTCGGGAAGTGGTCGGTACCGGTCGGGACGCCACCTTCCCGATCGGGATGAGCCACAGACAGCAGCTCCTTCTATTGCTCCTTCATCCCGGACGGGATGAGGCCATCCCGAACGGGATGAGCCTTGTAGGCCTCCAATATGAACTTTTTGGTCCCTCCTTGCTTCTCATGGGCTTCTCACCGATTCTCGGGACTCGGGATCGGGTTTCGGAGGCTCGGGATTGGGTCCCAAGGACTCGGGGTCGACTCCAAGGCATCGAGTGATCGTTCCTTAGCTTCGTTGGCTCCAAAATGTGTATGTATAGAGTCGGAATCGCTCCAACTCTTCCAAATCGGTCTCGGGAACCTGAAACGAACTAAAGGAAGCATAAGAAGCCCCTAAACCGCTCCTAAGGAGCGATTCTACAAGGAAAACGGGACCAAAACACTACAAATTAGGCACTACAAATGACACTTATCAACTCCCCCACACTTAACCCTTACTCGCCCTCGAGTAAGCACATACTACTACTAAACTATCCGAGTGGGTATTAGCGCACCCTAAGCCCCTTCAACTCACACGAGTGCACTTAGAGGACAAGTGCACTCCGCAAGGCAAGTTGGGTCTTGCGACAAAACCGCGGATGCAACCGGACACCAAACACACAAATAAACAAACACATAAACGAACACGTAATCGGTTGCACTCAAAACAAAAGAAATGCCGCTTCCCTCTAAAAGCGGTGAAAGAAACACCGGTTTAGGACCCGAGGTAAGTGACAACGTTCCCAAGCTAGCAATACAAATCAAGGTGAACTAAACCCTAATAGTATGACGATAAAGCAACAAAAACGTTGGTAACTTACCTAGGTCCTCCTAAATTTCTAAAAACGTACTACAGGACGATCGGCGGAGTGGAAAAGTGAAGAACCATGGTGTTAGTCGACACTGTAGGTAAGTGAGACCCCGCCCCCTTTAGCGTGAGCCAAGAGGGTCGTCCCGTGTCCAAGACCGCCTAACTAGTCCAAGTAAAAAGGTGGAAAACATGCAAAATGAGGGAAGACCGACTAATGCCGCTATCATCCTTCCTCGGGACTCGGTCCTTTGGTAGGCTCTTCACGGCAAAAGTCGGAAAAAGGCTTATTTTTGTGGGGATTCCTTTTTGTGAGACGGGTTTTCTTTTGGCATTTTCTTTCTTTTTGACGTTTTTACTTTGTTTGTTGCCATGCCATTTCTTTTTCTTCTTTTCTATTTTCTTTTTGGCTTTTGTGCCTTTTCTTTTTCTTCATTCTTTTCTTTCTTTCATTTTCTTTCTTTTTCTTTTCTTAGCACTTTTTTTTGGCAAGATTTGGCTTTTTGGCATTTCTTGACAATTAAGAAAGAGAGAATCAACAAATTGCAAGTTATTGTGTGGATATGTGTAGGAGGTAGGGTAATGGGTGAGTCGGGGGTCGCGATTTCCCTTCAAACCCACAAAAAGTGGAGAACTTTGACTAATCAAAACAATCCTAAACACGGTTACCTAGGGGACGAGACTCGGTAACCAAGGCCTTTTCACACCGTGGGTGGTCATAATGGTCAAAATGCAAATCCCGTAGTAAATCCCTAGTAAGCTAGGTGGACTCAAGGTAAAGGACCAACGAAATCATTGATTTAAGGGTCATTCTACTAGATTAAAGTCCAAGACTCGATTTACACTACTAGGACGGGAAAGTACACACTCACACACTAGCCTCTAAACCGGGTTTTCGAAAACCATTTACACACAAGACACACAACAAAACACAAAACAAAGACTCAACGAAAACGAAAGAAAAAGAAACAAAAGCAACAAAACAAGAACAACACAAAATGAACACATACATAACACAAACACCACCCCTAGCTTCCAAACAAATCACCAAATCAACCGCAAGTATGTACAAGCTTCACCCGAGCACACAACATCACAATCTCCTCCAAACTCCGCAAGAGACAAAGAAGGAAAAGGGATAGAAGATGTTACCGGACTTCATGAAAGCTCTCCAAAATTAGCGGTGATTCAAGCAACCTATAAGGAAAAGAGGGCAAACACGCACAACAAAACAAAAATACGACACAACGACACCAAATAAAAACACACAAAAGGAAAATCTTTTTGATTTTTGTGAAATTTTTCAAATTTTTTGGGATTTTTCAAGATTTTTTTCGAAAAACTAAGAAAATAAAACTAACTATACTAGAATATCGCTCCCCCACACTTAAATCGAGCCATGTCCTCATGCTCGATCGTAGGGTGCGGAGAGACAAAAGAAAAATAAAAGAAACTACGAAAATAAAGCTAGAAATCGAAAATAAAGTGAAGAAAAGGGTAGAAGGTGTCCGGCCGGGGTGTAGTCAAGTCACCATGGGCCGAGACGAGAAAAGATATGGATGGGGGAAGGAAATAAAGGGAAATGGGAGGGGAGGGCTAGGTGTAATCAAGTCACCTAGCCCGGATTCCGCCTAAATCCGACAAAATCCTCAAAAAAGAAAGCGAAAAACTTGTAAAATTTGGCTTTTGAAAATGACTCTCGATGTAATCGCATCATCGAGAGTCGGGAGCAACATATACCAAGGCCCCGAGGGCCACCATGACACTATGACGCAAAAGTGTACAAGGGGAAGGGGAGTGAACAAAGGAAAACAAGCAATAAAAGACGGAAAAGAAAGGATAGTTGTTGTACCATAGGTTAGCAACTCACTCTCACCATCGTCTCATAGATCAATATAGGCAGTTGCTTGTCTTCATCATTGCTATCCCGCTTCAAACTCGATAAGTACGCATGGTTAAGGTAGTAATGGTGTGAGGGGTGTGGGATTCGATGTGAAACTCGGTGTAAAGGGAAGAGAAACGAGGTGAGGGTATGTAAATGAAGTGTAAGGGTCATATGACATGAGCAAGGATGGGTAGGGAGGTTGGGTGGGGGTATACAATGGTTGGGTGGGCTCAAATGTCAAAGAAGAGGTGAAAAGAGAAGAAAAGAGACCATCCCGGTTGGGATGGATGGTCCCGATCGGGAAGACACACTCGTCCCGGTCGGGAAGCCACCTTCTCGGCCGGGACGGCACTCCAGCAAGCTCCAATTTTTGCACCTCCATCCCGATCGGGACGGCTTCTTCCCGGTCGGGATGGCACATCCTTCCCGATCGGGAAGCTCCCTTCCCGCCCGGGATGGGTCTTCTTGACCTCCAAAACCCCAACAAAAAACTTCACCGAAGCTTCAATAACCGACTTCCAAACTCACGATCCATGCTCTATCATTATCTACTCTCCTCTAGGAGGCACCTTTCCTTCATACCTATCACAATGAACTCAAATACAACATCAAATTCCCTCCCTCACATCGCTCATCATCAATCCAAATAAACAAGAATTCCACAAAAGCTAACAAATACTAGAAACCAAACTATACAAACAAACATGAACACAAATACAAGCACAAAAGAAAAGGGAAAAGATATTTACACTAACTACTCTCACCAACAACGCCTCCATAGCCATCAAGAGCTCGAAGAAGTAAGTCAAATGCCCTAGCAACATCTTCCTTTAAGCTCACATGGCCGAGCCTAGCCACTCCCAAAAGTTTCCAAGTCGGAGGGAAGAAGCGATCATTTTCGTTATGCTCGGGGCTCTCGTGATCTTCCGGGTCTTCGGAACCATGATAGCTACGACTCTTATGACCATCCGGTAGGTATAGTGGTCTAGAGTCGTGCTCGGTGTCATGATGTGGGAGATCACACCCTAGGGGTGTCGCTTCTTCTACGGGGTCGAGAGTGGAACTCTTTTCCACCGCCCGACAAGGATCCTCTTCACCAATCGTCTCACAAGACAAAGGGCTAGACATCGAGTGCGGTAGAGGAGGAGAAGGCATCAAGTTTTCTTCATTGGAGGGTTTAGGATCCTCCAAATTCCCATACAAAGCAAGTTCCAAGGCATCTACTTCTTTTTCCCAAGTATTGCGCTCCTTTTCACTCACCTTGTCAAAATGGTCATGAGGGGTCATCTCTTCACTTGGGTTTGGATTGTCAACACCCGATTCATCACGAAGAAAATCAGACAAATCCAACTTTATTGCCAATACATTGGCTCCCCAAGAGCTATCTTGATAATCATGCTCAACTCCCTCCTCATTGTGGGCCCATGAAGCCTCAACTTCCTCTATTCTTCCCTCATCTTCACCGCCTAAGCAACACTCAACAATGACCTCTTAATCGACCCCCTCTTTTTCATTTGTAGCTTCAAGATTGGGTTGAGACACCCGACCTTCATGCCCAAATGAACCTTCCTCAACATGTTGTGGAGTTCGAGCGGCCAACATCGTGATATGAGCCATGAGTGCATTGATGCGAGCATCTTGCACCTCTATTTGGGCCTTGAACTCCTCCCTAACCCCTATTATTTGAGCCACCACCGCTTGTTGATTCTTTTGCAAAAGAGTCATCGACTCTTGTTGGCTCTTAAGCAATTGAACCATCATTTGACAAGTCCCAAATTTGGGATTTTGCGGTTATGGGTTATGTGAGGGTGTTTGGTAGTTGTTAGGATGTTGGAATGATCCTTGACAACCTTCTTGGTAACCATATGGACGGCGTTCGTGAGATTGTTGATGAGGTTGAAATGGTTGGTGAGGTTTCGGGACTTGGCCATTTGCCCCAAAGTTGCCCCGTGATGAATGATGGTAGCTTGGACGAGCCATGTTCATAACGTCGCTTTGGTACCTAGGATGAGCTAGAAGCACTTGAGAAAACGTTAGTATCCTAGTGCTTTTGAGGCACTAGGAAGAGAGGGTAGCACACAAGAAGAAAAACGGAGATACACAAGGAGAAGAGAACACAAAAGTCAAGAACAAAGTCCAAAACTAAGCAAACAAAAGTCTAAACTACGCCGTCCCCGGCAACGGCGCCAATTTTGATGGTAGGATTTGCCGTGGGTCCTAACCGTCAATATTAAACCGACTATTCCTAGTGGGTAGCTAGGGCAAGTAGGGTCGATATCCACGGGGACGGTAGAGTAAGGTCTAGACTAGGTCCACTAAAAACTAGGATACGTCACACAAACGAACACAAAGAGAGCGATAAATGATAAACTATGAAGGAGGAGGAGTAAGAACTAAACTAACACTAGAGACTAACTAAACGATCAAACTAACGGAAATGATGGCTAACTAGGAGGATTAACACAAATATGGAAAGGAGTGGGGTAGGTCGGGTTCATAGGAGTAGAAGGATAATTGGGGTGATCAAGGGTATAGGTGTCTCCTAATCGCTAGAGTCGGTCCGGGCTCTCGCAACTTAGACCGATGCCAAGGTGGGTCCGGGCTCTCGCAACTTAGACCCTAGTCCGCGCTCTCGCGACTAAACTATTCTCGACATTTCCACAAAATAAACAATCAATGAGAAGATGAACACAAGTATGGGAAGCATGGCCACTACAACTCACACAAGCATATCAACAAACACATAGAGTGCCTACAATGTGACTAGCAACAAAGATGAAACCTTTCCCCCTTAAACAACCCTAATCATCCATAATCTACCCCTAATCCCCCTACTAACCCCACAAAGAAACTACTCACTCATCATTAAGAGAAAACCAACAATAATAAGAGAAATCAATGTCACAAAACAAGCATCCATTATCATTAACAAGAAAAATAACAATAACAATGACAAAAAGAAAGAAACTTAAATAAATAACAAAGATTAAGGAGGAAAAGATTATACCAACAATAGATGAAGAAAAGATGAAAACTTGTATTAATGAGAAACCCAAATACAATCCCAAGGTTGTCAATCTTGGAACAATCTTCAAGAATCCCTTAACCCAAGACTAATTACAATAATTATCTAAAGATTAAAGAGAGGATTAAACTAATGAGAGTAGCAATAATCTAGAGTTTTGAATGATAATGGAGGCTTAAACTAATCTAGGGTAAGATCCCATGTCTTAAAATTACAAGAAGGGAGTATATATATGGGTACAAGAATGAAGGAGAAGAAAGAAAAAGAGTCGTGCAGCAGCATCACGGTCCCGACCGGGACGGATCATCCCGATCGGGACGGCCCTGTCATCCCGACCGGGACGGGATGGTCCCGACCGGGATGGGCTCACAGCAGCCCTCTTAATGTAGCACCCCATCCCGAACGGGATGGGTCTTGTATGCCTTCCTTAAACACTCTTTGGTCCTTCCTTGCCTCTTTTGGGCTTCCCACCGATTCTCGGGACTCGGGATCGGGTCTCGGAGGCTCGGGATTGGGTCCCAAGGTCTCGGGGTCGATTCCAAGGTCTCGAGTCATCGTTCCTTTATCTCGTTGGCTCCAAAATGTGTATGTATTGAGTCGGAATCGCTCCAACTCTTCCAATTCGGCCTCGGGAACCTGAAACGAACTAAAGGAAGCATACTAAGCCCATGAAACGCTCCAAAGGAGCGATTCCACAAGGAAAATGGGACCAAAACACAACAAAAAGGCACTACGAACTACACTTATCACTAGTCGTAGACCGTAGCATACCCTAGTCCGACCTCCCGTCCCTGTGGATTCGACCTGACTTACCCTAGCTACCCTAGTTAGGTTTTGCCGCTTTTATTTGACGGTTGGGATTCACGACAAATCCTTCCCATCAGCAAGCTCCCACACAACTTCAAGACGGGATATGTCTGTAAACAGTCACACCCAAGACTTTTCAGGCAAAGTCCCCGCGACATTATTGACATCTACCCAGGTATGATTTCTATCTTATGGCTGGCGAGCCCTTCACGCAAGTCTAATGGACTATAAACGACCCGATCGGAAGTCTGCCAGGTCTTAATCCTCGATTGGCCTGGTAGCTACTCTGACTTTCGCCTTGTCCAAGCCTCAGTCAGAGTGGGGGCACTGTAGACACCAACATTTTTACCGCCAGGTGTCCATAGTAGTTCCCGCTAAACACCCGATGATGATCGGACGCAAACATGCTTTAATGGACTCAGATATGGGCTCGAAATCATGGACATTTGGCTTGGGCTTATTATGGAGTACAAATCTTACTAAACCAACCTCAAATCCAGGCCCAGTGGGTCGTTTCGAGTCAAATAAGACTAATTTGGGTCGAATCTGGCACCAGGGGCAAAACCGACTTTTAGCAACCGGGTCAAACCCGCTCTAAGATATTTTTTCCCGAGTCACACGAACCAGCCGTGACACCACACGTCCGGTTTGGACTCAAATACTACAAAAAATCAACTTCAAAAAATATTAAACAAATCTGTTTAAGGATAGAATTCGATCTCAAGTAGGAACTCTATCCGAAAACCGAATCAGATACTCGACCAAGCATGAGCTCGGCCGAAATACTCCACCAACCAGCCGAGATTTGTTGCTTCTTCACCAAGCAACGGAATTTACGTTCTTCTCGGACTTCCTACATTTCCTATCCTAAGCGGTAGTTCCAATCCAACTACTTCTCCTAGCCAAGGTCGGGAATACTCCTATAAATAGCCCCTTGCACAACACAAAATTAACACATGAAATACACATCTATCATTCATACATCATCGACATCTAGCAAAAATAATTCAAAGAAAATCCCGACATACATCCAAAGAAGCACCGAAATACTGTCAAAATACCAACGAATCCGACCCCGAGAAGCCGGCCGAAACCCGTCCCATCACACGACCAAACCGACACCCAAATTCATCCCACATCATCTCGACGCTCCCAAGTTTAAAGCCACTTTCCGACGAGCTCTAATCCGAGAAAACAAAGCATGTAGGTTGAGGGTGTAAAATCAAACCCGATTCTTCCCTTTTCTCTTCCTTTCTCACGCTTTTTCCGTTTTTTTTTTGGGTCGTGTCGTTGGTCCATCTTTTTTATTCTGGTTCGTTCATCACATATTTCTTTCTAGTACCGATATTATAAAAATATTTTCGTAAAACAAACGTTCTTAAAATACGATATCGATTCTCTAATCAAATATCGTATTTAAACAAGAACTAAATTAAACCTCGTTGATGCTAAAAATCGTTACCTTTTTTTTAAAACAAATTCGACGTTTTTTTACGCGGAGAGAATTAACATTTTTTTCGTTCAAATTCTTTTCTTTTTTTTTGTTCAAAACAAACTTTTTTTTCAAAACCTTTTCTAAAACATTCCGACTATTCGATATCGATTTCATAATCGAATATTGAATACGACGAATATCGAAAATATGAATTGGGTATAAATTAATCCTTATTTGTACGCGATTTATAAAAATTGATGATTTTCGACAAATAAAAAAAACCGGGTAGACCTCCACGCGAGTCGCGCGCCTGTCAGGCGACTCGCGCGGAGGCCTGGATGGCCGACCCCCTTTTTTTTTCGTTTTCTCGCTTTTCTATTCTTTTCGATTCTTACATAAAAAGCGACTTTCGCGACATATTTTAAGATTTCGATAAATACTTTTTTTCGACCTCGGTCAACACGTGTTAATCCATCACGTGTCATAAACCCTTTTCAAAATCATGCATATCATCGTATTTACATCCTTATTCAATTTATTCAATCGTTACTAACTCGTTTTCTCGTGTTTGTAGCAATTTATTTTGTTTTTTAATGTTTTATTAGACTAAAACAAACTTCGCATGCTAAAATAACTTTGACGTTATTAGTTTAACATGCATTAAACGACTTAGCAACCCATTATTTTTCTCACATGCTTAGGAAAATAATCTTTGCATATCATTCAACAGTCGAACTAACGCGTGTACATAAAAAATGAACGATATCTTAGTGTAGACATGACATAGGTCCACCCTGAAGCGGCCACGCGCGGGTTTGGGGAGGCGAATGGATCTCCATATGAGAATGGATCGAATTGAAATTTAGGTCTATGTGGAGTCTCCACCGAATTTTGTGGTTATTCGGAACCATTCGAGCCCACTCTATGTCGTAGTGGGCCGTATACAAAATACGGCCCATTTCCGATGTCAGAGTTTATTGGGCTAGTCCCTTTGCATTGCGATACTGATACCGACATTATCGGATACCGTGTATTGAATGACTCTCGTGCGCCAACGGTTTCGGGCATCCGGAAACCGAGGTTCTGAGTAAGGGGCGAGGGTACGTGTTGGGAAGCCCACAAAGGACACCCAACCCCGCCCGCACATTAGCGGCCTCTACTAAGAATTCGAATGACTTACAATACGCGCGTTAGTAAAACGGGAAAAAATGCTTATGCAAACATTGTTTTTCCTAGGCATGCAAATGAAATTGAAAAAATGGGTTTCTATGTCAATTTAATGCAATTAATTCTACGTCAAAGTGGAATTTTAGCATGTGGGTTCATTTAGTACAATAAACGAACAGTAATTAAATTGACAAAAGAAATAACAAACGCGTTAGTAACGATGTAATGATATAACGAGTAATAACGGTTTGTGCAAATATGAGATGAGATGAAAAGATGCAAATATGAGATGTATGTTTTGAAAAGGTAGTAACACACATGATTGATTAAACACGTGTTGACCTGAATCATAAATTACTACCGAGTTTTGAAAATAGAATAATGCACGATTTATTGTATTAATCGTTATGGGTCACTCGATCGAGTGGTCGATGGACTCGATCGAGTGGACCTATAAAAGACGATTCTGTTTGCGCTACAGACCGTACTCGGCCAAGTTATTGACCAACTTGGTCGAGTACATGGCCACTCGATCGAGTCACTGTGAGACTCGACCGAGTGGTGGTCGTGACATGCATTCTGACTCGATTTTGTGATGTCACTCGATCGAGTGGCATCTGTACGAATTGTAATTCGCTTGCAATTTTATATTGATTTTCAAAACTGCTTTAGATTTTTGATGAATCGACGGTTTTACCGAATTGGGCATAGGTATTGCATGACCTATGCTCGACTCGGGTTTTTTTATAAATTGTTGATTTTGCTAAACCGAATATAAATATTGTTGAATTTATACCCGATTCTAAATTTGAATACTCATCGTATCCCGTATTCGATTATTGAATCGACATGGGCTATTAGAGTGAAATAAAAAAGATAAATTAATTTTAGTCGCTTTTAAATTAATTATCGTGATATGAACAAATCACGTTAATTAATTCATACGACTTGATTGTTAGATTCGACATCCAATTATGGAATTGGTATCGAATCTAAAATCGACACTTTACTTGAAAAAAAAAACTTGATTCCCTCGACTTCTCCGACATCGAAATAAATCCCTAGGGATTGTGATGTCGGATCCGTGTCAACGGATTTCGACCCCTATTAAAATTGACATTTAAAAAGATGATGAATGCAAGACTAACGATGATGATGACGAGAAATAATAACGAATTGTTGTTTAAGTTAATTTATCTCAATAATCAAATAGTCGGGGTATCGGGATAAGCGACCGTCAACGCTGTGTGCAGTACACTTGTATGTTCGTGTTTTCTTATCCCGGTATCCTTCTTATTCGACACAAATCGATAAATATTTTAATGCTTTGATATTAGTAGTATTATCGATATTACGGTGCAATAAATAAAATAAAAAAAAAACGAAAAAAAGTCAGAGAAGAGGAGGACGGACGACGAGAAGAGAGGGAGAAGGAAAGAGGGTTTTGACACCCTCAACCTACATGTTCTTGTCTCGGTGCGGACTCGTAACCGTGGCTTCAACACAAGAGTCTTCGAGGTTTTATGTAGTTTAAGTTGTGGTGGCTCGGGATTGATTCCTAAAACTAGGTTTAGGGTTTTTGCTAGTGTAGGATTGCTAGGGTTTCGAAAAGTTGTCAAAACTTGTTGCATGAGGGTTGCTTATATAGGCAAGGCTATGGCACCCGAATTAGGGTTACTCGACCGAGTAAAGGGATAACTCGGTCGAGTGGCCCGTGAAGCCTGCAGCCGGGCTCAAAACAAGCCCACTCGATCGAGTGGGTGGGTCACTCGATCGAGTGGCCCAGTCGGGTTGCACGGGTCCATTGTTTTGGACCTTGACTTTGGGTGTTTGATGGGTTTTGTGATTGACTTGGACTTTTGATGGTTGTATGGTTGTTTTTGTGTGTCTCGGAAACGACTTTGACCGGGGTTGACCCAATCGCAAAAAGTCGGTTTTATTTCCGGTGTCGGTTTCGGCCCAAATTAGTCTTGTTTGACTCGGAATGATCCACTGGGCCTAGATTTGAGGTTGATTTGGTGAGATTTGTACTCCGTAAGTGTGTTAGCAACCGATTAATGGATTTGAGCCCGTATCCGAGCGCATAGAAACACTTTAGCGTCCGATCATCATCGGGTGTTTTTTGGAAACTGCCATAGACACCTGGCGGTCAAAATGCGGGTGTCTACAGAGCCCCCACTCTGACTGAGGCTTGGACAAGACGAAAGTCAGAGTAGCTACCAAGCCCGTTAAGACCTGGTAGACTTCCGGTCGGGTCGTTTATAGTCCGTTAGACTCGCGTGAAGGGCTCGCCAGCCACAAGACAGAAATCATACCTGAGCTTGATGATTGTACTCCGTGGGGAATTTGGGCTTGTCGCGTAAGCCCTGGGTGTGCCTGTGTGTTGGCCCATCCCGTGCTATCCCGGAAAATGCTGGTGGGGAGATTTGATGACTTGCATGTCTTCGCTTGAGTCGTACCTGTATAAGTCACATAAAAATGTATGCAACACGTAGGTAGTAACATGACTCGTGCTGGGGAAAATGATTTTTGAAGTTTTTGAAATTTTGAATTTGAAATCCTGAAAGCAATCACGAGCTAGGTTTTCAAAATGGAAAGGGATAAAAGAAATTCGCAGTTTAAATAGACTGAAATCTGACCTTGTCGAAAAAGATCTTTTTTTTCAAATGGCTAAATTTTGCAAATTTCAAAGTGGAATCTGAAGAGAGGGACCTACCGACAGACTTGACTCTGGATACGATAGGACGAGTTAACTGACACGGACTGGACTCTCTAAGGATTGGACCGTGATTCGGTAGGGTATTGGGCCGCCTAACAAATCTCTTAAGTCGCGCTATCCTGTAGCCTAGGCGAGTGGCAACACGGTCGCACATCGAAATGGGATAGATACGTTATGTGGGGATTGCAGTAGCCTGTAATGAGACTGTTTTAGTCTGGTGTCCTTCTGGATTTCCTATTTTAGGATACATTTCCAAAGTGGGTATTGCCTCGAGTCCTGACAGATTCTTGTATTCGACTGAGCCGAGTACTAGGACACACTACAGAAAGGATGCTAGATTTTTTGTTGGATTTATCTGGATTTTGTGAGTGGATGGAGAACTTCTGCCTAGGAGGAGCCCCCGGGACAAGAAAGCTAGCTGTTGAGAACATGATGGTGTCGTGACCGGAATAATGGCGCTTTTTGAATGTGTGTCAATGTGAGTGGTTGTGCCTCTGTTGAAAGGCTGCCAACGTATTCACGTGTAGTGAAATAAAACCATGCCGTAGTTCGGTGGATTGAGAGATATATTATGGTGCCTAAGCTAATAGGACTTTGTGTGTAACTAGCCATAGCGATGGTGTAGGCTAGGTGCATTCCCAGTGATGTCTTGATCAAAGGGCTTGAATGATTAGGATATTAATCCTGTGACTGTGAGCATTCTCCGGGGTAGCCCCCAGAGATGGTGTGAACTATTTGGGCATGTTCTATGCCGACTGCAAGTTGAGCTCCCGTGTTCGGGGTTGGTAACTGGTTTGGATGGGATTTTAACGAGTTTTGTTCTCGGGATTTTAACGAGTTTTGTTCTCGGGGTTTTAACGAGTTTTGCCCTCGGGATTTGACGAGTTTTGCTCTCGGGGATTTGACGATTTTTGCTCTCGAGGATTTGACGAGTTTTGCTCTCGGGGATTTGACGAGTTTTGCTCTCGAGGATTTGACGAGTTTTGCTCTCGGGGATTGTGTATGCTTAGGTAAGGGATTTGACGAATTTTGCTCTCGGATCTTTGACGAGTTTTGATCTCGGGTCTTTGTATGGTGATTGCGAATTTTGTTATGTCGAGGGGAAGTCGAGTAAAATGGCTCGAACTTTGATCGGGATAAGTTTTGATAATGCGGGATCTGGTTTACATGTCTGGCCCTAATGGTTAGGGGTATCCTAGGGAGCTCGAATCCTCAAAATTCCGGTCTATCTCTAGCCTGGGTCTCGGGAAGGTCTTGAGGGTTGTAATGTGGGAAGGCTGAGTGTGGTGTTAGCTGACCAGCTTGATTGTTACTCCCCTATTGGATGACATGGATAATTTTGAATTTGACCGTACCACGGTCAAAGGATTTTCACTTGAGTTGACCGTTGACCACGGTCATGGGTATTTGATTTTTTTTATTGATCTCTTAGCCGCGGTCATGGGTTTTGATAATTTTGACCGTACCCTGGTCGTAGGGTTTTCACTTCAATTGACCGTTGACCACGGTCATGGGTATTCTGAATTTTTGATGATGGCATGATTTTTTGTTTTGGCCTTTTGGGTTTTTTTTTTTCATTTTTTTTCATGGACTTTCGATTTTTTTTTGTCCAGTTTTCTTTTTTGATGGCCTTCTTTAGCTTTGGCCCTTTCTTTTTTTTTGACTTTTGATTGACCTCTCAGCCCCGGTCATGGGTTTTTGATTTTGGTTGACCTCTCAGCCCCGGTCATGGGTTTTTTGAGTTTTGGTTGACCTCTCAGCCCCGGTCATGGGTTTTTTGAGTTTTGGTTGACCTCTCAGCCCCGGTCATGGGCTTTTTGAATGTTGGTTGACCTCTCAGCCCCGGTCATGGGTTTTTTGAATGTTGGTTGACCTCTCAGCCCCGGACATGGGTTTTTTGAATGTTGGTCAGACTAACACCAAAGGTAGGGATCGGTTTATCTTATCGGATGGGTGTTTGTTGTGGGAAATGGGCTTGCCTCCCGTCTTGAACCTAAACTAGGAGATTACCTAGATTTGTCATAGGATTCGATATGCTCCTGCTAAGGGTAGTTATGTGGCTTTTCTATACCAGACATGGAATAGGTAAAAGGAAAACACGGGCTCGGTTTCCTGCAGTCATTATAGATGTGCCTATAATAGTCACGTGCATGTGCTCACAGTGTATGATGGTGTTCATCATGTTCTCGGAAACACATAAGGAAAGTATCTATGAGAAATAGAAAAGCTGATTTTATTGAAATTTGAAAAAGAGGACAGAATGCAAAATACTCTGACTCTGATTTGGAAATGAGGATCTAGGGTATCCTAGACTCGGGCTCAGACTTAGACTCGAATCAAATCCGGACTCGGATGTTCGGTTGGTTGTTTTTTTTTTTTGGTAATGTCTTTGATTGGAGAGAACGACGGGTGCCACGACTCGCCTAAACTCGGCTTTGCGCAAGAGAGAGAGTCAAACTAGACACGGTCCGGGGCGACGGGTCGACAAAGACTCTTGGACCGGAATACTTGAATGTTGACCTAGACGAGGTTACGACCGCAAATTAGACTCGAGCTATAGAAGGGTGAGTCCGAAAATGGGGCGACCATGTTTGACTCGGGTTAGACCCTCGTAGGACAAATGTGTAGGGTGCGATTCTCGGAGTGATGACTGTGATTAATCACTCCGTCGGAGTATAGCCCCCAATGTGAGACTAAGGACTTAGATGGTGTGGCATCTTAAGTGACTCGAAAGTGGGGTACGTGAGACACGTGCAAGACATGACCCTTAGGGCAACCGTGATTGATCGCCCTGCTACAAGGTAGCCCCCGAGTGGGATTGAAGATTTTGTTAAGACTCGATTGTTTGACGAGTGACCCTTAGACGTAAGGACCGTGAACCTTTTGTTATAGGGCTATGCCTTGTAAAAGGTTGACTCGGAAAAGACACCTAGACGGGTGACTTGTGCAAGGTGGGCCTTCCTTAGGATTCGGCTATGTGGGCCGAGTCCTGCTCGAAGGAAGGTCCTCGTGAGACATCCCCAGACTTTTAGACTCGAGTGTGTTGACGGGCCTTCCTTTGTACGAGTATGTCCTACGTAGGTGGGCCATGCCTTAGTCAAATAAGGCGGACTGGGATAGGGGAGAAACTCGTGATGTAAGATCGACAGAGTTTCGACGCTATAGACCTCGACGACTTAAGACGCGACCCGACACTGCTAAATAAGGGAAGTCCTAAGAAGAGGAAGGTTTTGAAAATTGATTGTTTTGAAAATTCCGAGATAACTCGGTGGAGAGGCCCGATTTTTCGAAAAAATCGGAGAGTGCATGGGGCCTCGGTTTTGAAAGTTCGAAAGTATTTTTTGAGTTTTGAATTGGGCAGTATACCGTCTAGAAAATAGGCTATTTTGAGTAAAATCATAAGTCCTAAATTCGGTATGTGTCCCGGGTTTTGAAATTGAATAGTTTAAAAAAGATGCAATTTTGAAAAATTGACGGTTTTTGAAAACGACTCGGAAACCAAGTAGCAAGTAGTCACACAAGCATTATAACGACGCCATGTATGCTCTATACTAAGTCTCGGTCGGTCTATAAGGGGTCTATACCAGTGTACATAGTCTAGACGTTGATCGGGACGGACTTCCTAAGTCGAGTTTATCTTAGAACATGCAGCGAAACCCACTCGAATCGACTATGGACACCTTTTGACATATCCATATTGGAGTACATCAACGGTATAGTGGGACGTCGGTCGCGAGTACCGGCCCGGGAAAATATGGGTTACGCATGAACCGTAGAACTAAAACGCGTATTGTATTTGTTAAACGATTTCTATTCGAGTCTCACCCTGAGGATGCCGATGGTAAGTCACGCATCAGTTAATCCCCAGCGGAGTCGCCAAATTGTGGACATGACATAGGTCCACCCTGAAGCGGCCAGGCGCGGGTTTGGGGAGGCGAATGGATCTCCATATGAGAATGGATCGAATTGAAATTTAGGTCTATGTGGAGTCGCCACCGAATTTTGTGGTTATTCGGAACCATTCGAGCCCACTCTTTGTCGTAGTGGGCCGTATACAAAATACGGCCCATTTCCGATGTCAGAGTTTATTGGGCTAGTCCCTTTGCATTGCGATACTGATACCGACATTATCGGATACCGTGTATTGAATGACTCTCGTGCGCCAACGGTTTCGGGCATCCGGAAACCGAGGTTCTGAGTAAGGGGTGAGGGTACGTGTTGGGAAGCCCACAAAGGACACCCAACCCCGCCCGCACATTAGCGGCCTCTACTAAGAATTCGAATGACTTACAATACGCGCGTTAGTAAAACGGGAAAAAATGCTTATGCAAACATTGTTTTTCCTAGGCATGCAAATGAAATTGAAAAAATGGGTTTCTATGTCAATTTAATGCAATTAATTCTACGTCAAAGTGGAATTTTAGCATGTGGGTTCATTTAGTACAATAAACGAACAGTAATTAAATTGACAAAAGAAATAACAAACGCGTTAGTAACGATGTAATGATATAACGAGTAATAACGGTTTGTGCAAATATGAGATGAGATGAAAAGATGCAAATATGAGATGTATGTTTTGAAAAGGTAGTAACACACATGATTGATTAAACACGTGTTGACCTGAATCATAAATTACTACCGAGTTTTGAAAATAGAATAATGCACGATTTATTGTATTAATCGTTATGGGTCACTCGATCGAGTGGTCGATGGACTCGATCGAGTGGACCTATAAAAGACGATTTTGTTTGCGCTACAGACCGTACTCGACCGAGTTATTGACCAACTCGGTCGAGTACATGGCCACTCGATCGAGTCACTGTGAGACTCGACCGAGTGGTGGTCGTGACATGCATTCTGACTCGATTTTGTGATGTCACTCGATCGAGTGGCTAAGGCACTCAGTCGAGTGGCATCAGTACGAATTGTAATTCGCTTGCAATTTTATATTTATTTTCAAAATAGCTTTAGATTTTTTATGAATCGACGGTTTTACCGAATTGCGCATAGGTATTGCATGACCTATGCTCGATTCGGGTTTTTTTATAAATTGTTGATTTTGCTAAACCGAATATAAATATTGTTGAATTTATACCCGATTCTAAATTTGAATACTCATCGTATCCCGTATTCGATTATTGAATCGACATGGGCTACTAGAGTGAAATAAAAAAGATAAATTAATTTTAGTCGCTTTTAAATTAATTATCGTGATATGAACAAATCACGTTAATTAATTCATACGACTTGATTGTTATATTCGACATCCAATTATGGAATTGGTATCAAATCTAAATCGACACTTTACTTGAAAAAAAAACTTGATTCCCTCGACTTCTCCGACATCGAAATAAATCCCTAGGGATTGTGATGTCGGATCCGTGTCAACGGGTTTCGACCCCTATTAAAATTGACTTTTAAAAAGATGATGAATGCAAAACTAACGATGATGACGACGAGAAATAATAACGAATTGTTGTTTAAGTTAATTTATCTCAATAATCAAATAGTCGGGGTATCGGGATAAGCGACCGTCAACGCTGTGTGCAGTACACTTGTATGTTCGTGTTTTCTTATCCCGGTATCCTTCTTATTCAACACAAATCGATAAATATTTTAATTCTTTGATATTAGTAGTATTATCGATATTACGGTGCAATAAATAAAATAATAAAAAACGAAAAAAAGACGGAGAAGAGGAGGACGGACGACGAGAAGAGAGGGAGAACAAAAGAGGGTTTTGACACCCTCAACCTACATGTTCTTGTCTCGGTGCGGACTCGTAACCGTGGCTTCAACACAAGAATCTTCGAGGTTTTATGTAGGTTAAGTTGTGGTGGCTCGGGATTGATTCCTAAAACTAGGTTTAGGGTTTTTGCTAGTGTAGGATTGCTAGGGTTTCGAAAAGTTGTCAAAAGTTGTTGCATGAGGGTTGCTTATATAGGCAAGGCTAGGGCACCCGAATTAGGGTTACTCGACCGAGTAAAGGGCTAACTCGGTCGAGTGGCCCGTGAAACCTACAGCCGGGCTCAAAACAAGCCCACTCGATCGAGTGGGTGGGTCACTCGATCGAGTGGCCCAGTCGGGTTGCACGGGTCCATTGTTTTGGACCTTGACTTTGGGTGTTTGATGGGTTTTGTGATTGACTTGGACTTTTGATGGTTGTATGGCTGTTTTTGTGTGTCTCGGAAACGACTTTGACCGGGGTTGACCCAATCGCAAAAAGTCGGTTTTATTTCCGGTGTCGGTTTCGGCCCAAGTTAGTCTTGTTTGACTCGGAATGATCCACTGGGCCTGGATTTGAGGTTGATTTGGTGAGATTTGTACTCCGTAAGTGTGTTAGACAACGATTAATGGATTTGAGCCCGTATCCGAGCGCATAGAAACACGTTAGCGTCCGATCATCATCGGGTGTTTTTTGGAAACTGCCATAGACACCTGACGGTCAAAATGCGGGTGTCTACAGAGCCCCCACTCTGACTGAGGCTTGGACAAGGCGAAAGTCAGAGTAGCTACCAAGCCCGTTAAGACCTGGTAGACTTCCGATCGGGTCGTTTATAGTCCGTTAGACTCGCGTGAAGGGCTCGCCAGCCGCAAGACATAAATCATACCTGAGCTTGATGATTGTACTCCGTGGGGAATTTGGGCTTGTCGCGTAAGCCCTGGGTGTGCCTGTGTGTTGGCCCATCCCGTGCTATCCCGGAAAATGCTGCTGGGGAGATTTGATGACTTGCATGTCTTCGCTTGAGTCGTACCTGTATAAGTCACATAAAAATGTATGCAACACGTAGGTAGTAAAATGACTCGTGCTGGGGAAAATGATTTTTGAAGTTTTTGAAATTTTGAATTTGAAATCCTGAAAGCAATCACGAGCTAGGTTTTCAAAATGGAAAGGGATAAAAGAAATTCGCAGTTTAAATAGACTGAAATCTGACCTTGTCGAAAAGATCTTTTTTTTCAAATGGCTAAATTTTGCAAATTTCAAAGTGGAATCTGAAGAGAGGGACCTACCGACAGACTCGACTCAGGATACGATAGGACGAGTTGACTGACACGGACTGGACTCTCTAAGGATTGGACCGTGATTCGGTAGGGTATTGGGCCGCCTAACAAAACTCTTAAGTCGCGCTATCCTGTAGCCTAGGCGAGTGGCAACACGGTCGCACATCGAAATGGGATAGATATGTTATGGGGGGATTGCAGTAGCCTGTAATGAGACAGTTTTAGTCTGGTGTCCTTTTGGATTTCCTATTTTAGTATACATTTCCAAAGTGGGTATTGCCTCGAGTCCTGACAGATTCTTGTCTTCGACTGAGCCGAGTACTAGGACACACTACAGAAAGGAGGCTAGATTTTTTGTTGGATTTATCTGGATTTTGTGAGTGGATGGAGAACTTCTGCTTAAGAGGAGCCCCCGGGACAACAAAGCAAGCTGTTGAGAACATGATGGTGTCGTGACCGGAATAATGGCGCTTTTTGAATGTGTGTCAATGTGACTGGTTGTGCCTCTGTTGAAAGGCTGCCTACATATTCACGTATAGTGAAATCAAACCATGCCGTAGTTCGGTGGATTGAGAGATATATTATGGTGCCTAAGCTAATAGAACTTTGTGAGCATTCTCCGGGGTAGCCCCCAGAGATGGTGTGAACTATTTGGGCATGTTCTATGCCGACTTCCGGTCCCCGTGTATTTTACCTTCCATTACGAAGTCGGTAACATAGGCTACCGTCAACGGCCGGATAGAAATGGCGGCCTCGACTTCATCCAACGTGGCTCTGTCAATCAGGGCGTTATAGGCCGACTTAGCATCGACCACAACGACGGACACCCGGATATTTCGAGCTGAGATGCCTTCTCCGAATGTGATGGGTAGCTCGATGACACCCATTGGGATGATGCCTGCGCCACTAAACCCATATAGGGATCCTGGGGCAGGCTTCAGGTGTATGGCCTCCAAGCTCATCTTTTCAAACACGTCTTTATACAGCAAGTTGGTGTATGCGCCTATATCCACCATACATCTCTTAACGATATGGTTGTTGATGACCAGGGATAGGACCAGCGGGTCACTATGCGGGTACACGACTCGTCCTCCATCTTTTGGGGTTATATACTGAGGACTAGAGCAATCGGGCTTCCGGCTCTCTCTGCACAGCAGATTTGGTTGTGGAGCTCCCGAAGCTACCGTTTTAGGCCTTTGCGACTCGTCTGACAGCCTGCGTCCCGACACCACATAGATGATCATCTGATCTTGCCTCGACCCTTTACGCCTTTCAGTCGCTGTTTTTTGGTTTTTGGTTCTGACGGCATAGGCGGCCAGCCAGCCATTCCAAATAAGATTTTCGATTTCATCCTTTAGGTGTTGGCACTCCTCCGTTGTATGCCCCATGCTGTCATGGAATGTACAAAACTTCTTTGGGTCACCTTTGGGGTGACGCGGCTTGTTTGGGCGGTTTCACTTTGCTGCTTCCTTTTCCAGTTCAAAGATCTCGGCCCTTGATTTGTTGAGGGTTGTATAGCTTTCAAACTTGGGTTGCTAGGGTATACGCTCATTTCTGGGGGTACTATTCTCTTCTCCTTTCTGCTTGCCAGTCGACTCTCCCCTTCCCCAGGTGTTTTGTATTGCCCCCTGGGGTCGGTTTGACGCTGGCGGGGTGTCCTACAGACTGTGGAACTCTTCTTGAAGAATGAAGCCCTCATCTATCTTCTGAGCCTTGGCCAAAGTTTCAGGCTGGGCGCGAATGAGCTGATTCTTCATTTCTTCGGGCACCAGGGAGTTAGTTAAAGTATATGCTGCGGTGGGGTCGTCAATTTTCCTCACCTGCTGAAAAGCGAGGTCAAACCTCTTCAGATACACTCTGATGGATTCCCCTTTCTTCTGCTTCAGCGTCATTAGGTCAAAGCGGGTGAGCCTACGCCTTTTATTTCAAGCGTATGGGTCCAAGAAGACTGTTGTAAGTTCTTCAAAAGTATAAATGGATCCTCGGGGCAGGTCCCGGAACTATCCCTAGGCGAGCCCTACCAGAGTCGTCGGGAAGATCTTGCACCAGACGACATCCTCTGCGTCATACATTCCCATGTGACTTTCATATACAGCCAAGTGGTCCTTAGGGTCTGTGGTTCCGTCGAATCTGACCGTTGGCATTTTTATCTTAGGAATTGAGCAGCTTTGGACATCCGGGTGAAGTGGAGTCCTCGTGGGTCTGCCCAAGATCCATGATCGTCCTCCCTCTGAGTGATAATCATAATCGTCCCACTTGCTAGGAGCCGAGAGTTTTCCACTTGGGGAGCGATGTCTTGTAACAACCCGGATTTTTGATGACCTAAATTAATAGATAATGCGAAAAATTATTTAAGTCATTTTAATTATACAATATCAGAGTATGATTTAAAAATTCGGATCACTACGGATCCTTATAAGAAACGACTATTAACAACATAGTCTTGATTTACAAGTACAAAATATAGATCGTATTTATTGCAAACATATTATTAAGTCTTTCGCTCCACTCTCTCCCCATAGCCCTATACCTGCAAAAATATAAAACATAGGTCGCTGAGCGGAACAACAACCAAACCGTTCTTCTAACACCATCTCATACACATAAGACAATCATGTGAATAACTAACAATATGCTTAAAAAAATATTAAAGGATATCACTCAACAAATAGTTTCCATTAAGTCAATTAACCAACATGTGAGGTGATGAAAGTGGTAAGGTTTAGAAGATGGAACTTTGGCAGCCATTTGATTTTAAATCATTTTTCATGTAAATAGATAAACACACGAGTCGTGGCTCCTAGTATCACTGCAACATCCTATTGGCTTGCATCTCACCAATAGAAGTAACTGTATTGCCGTCTCGTAGACCAAACCGATCTTATGAGGATACATCTCACCCGTAAGGCTCAATTGGGTCGAACTTCAATTACATTATATGTTTATTCAGACGGGACTCTGGGCGAAATAAAAGCTAATGATTACATTCTCTGCATCACCAAGAGGAGACCCACAGTTTTTAGAATCATGTTCTGCCCCCATTACCTAGGTAGTAATATTGATCAAGTACTTGTCTATACATGCGCACATACCCTACGTAGACTCTTGGAACGCAGTACTCACTACCGTAGGACGACTACCATAAACACTAGGTCAACACTTGGCCGCAGCTTTTGAGTCTACTTTTCATTATAAGTGCAGTCGAAACACCACGAATGGTAGAATCCAAAACAAGTTATTCGTCCCAGACTCGCATCGTAAACTTTATATAACAATCGCACGTGAGCAAGTAGTATTTTATTTGGTGACCTTCAATAGTTGGTCGGACTCATTTGAATATTCACTTTCCCAAATTCTTACGTTCGGTAAGACAATGTGATACTTTATTCCTCTGAAACATCATATCTCAAATATTGTATACTGAGTAACCTTTACTTTAAACTTATTTTTAAAATAGAAATTTCTTTTAAATAAGGTTTTATATTAAATTAAAACTTAAGATGTAATAAAATACTATTTTATTATCTTAACATTTTCTTAAAAATACAATTTAAATCATACTTACTCGATTTATAAATTGACCTGAAATTACATTTAATAATTATGATCGTCGTATAAAATTTTCAGAATAAATTAAATTTGTTTACTATAGAAAACATAATTATAAGTTTATAAAATATTAGTGGAGTAAAAATTTCATTCGTAAATAAAAAATAAATATAGTAAAATCAATTTAAACTTAAATATGCTATAAGTGGAACAAATAATATGAAATGAAGTTTATAAGTATAAGAACGTAGATAACACATAAGAGTACAATTAACATGAATTTAACACATCATAATAAATTTTACTCTTTTTAGGTTCTTTTAATCATTTTATTAGTTTCTCGAATAAACAAAAATGTAAAGGCGATAAACGATAAATAAATTTAACAAGTGATAATTTAGTTAAGTTAAATTTGGTCATAGACAAAATATATAACATAAATAAAATATCACGTAACATTTTTTTTATATATACATAAGTAATTTAGCCATACAAATAAGCCTAAATATTTAATTAAGAAAATTATTAAGTTAGTAACATAAATATACTTTTATATATATATATATATATATATATATATATATATATATATATATATATATATATATATATATATATATATAATGTTGTTAAAAGAAAAGTTTGGTTACCTAAATAGCTACTGTTTATTTATTATATTAAAAACTAAATATTGTTCGGGTCGATGATGTCGTCTAAATTGGGAATATTGTCTTCTCCTTCTTCTAGAACGATACGTTTTCCCATACAAAATAAAATAAATTAGTTAAATTCTGACCTTACTAAAATAATAAAAAGTTCAATAATAACTATAGTTAGTAAAATAGACTAATAAGATGGAAGGTTTGAGGAGTCGTAAATAGACGTAAAGGTACGTACCTAAAATAGTAGTACATACGTATCAAAATTTCACGCAAGAAAACTTATGTAGTATGAAGTCTTACTACAAACTATTTATAGGTGTAAATTACTCCTATAGGCTCAACCACTCATCACTCTAACACCATACCTTACTACCACCCCTAGGTTTTACCATGCATACTCATATGCATGTTACTACATGTTTACACGTAGAAGAAGAAAAAAAAAATAGGACTCACCTTCTCAGTCTATTTTTCGTACAAACATGTTTCTTTCTTTCTTAAAAAGTTGAAATATAAGATTACAGAATTTAAATAATGAAACCCGTAAAATTTGTTATTAAAAAGAAATTTGTAAGACGGTAAGTAATACAGACGATAATTAATATTATGGGACAATAATTATAAGTAAATATTACGGAGTACTAGGTTGTAATTATCTTAAACTAATTTTGTGTCAAGTTTATAAACATCGTTCCGTAGTCCTGTTCAGGTCTTCGTGTAACGGGATTTTAAAACGTTACATAAAAATTTTGGTAAATTATTTTTAAATTTCACGAGATGAGAAAATATTTTTAGTTTGTAAGAACGACGGTTTACTATTAAAATATTTTCGAGTCTTAAACTTTGTTTAACGAAAGATAAAATTTTTAAATGCGTTTATTAAACACGGAGTGTTACAGTCTTCCCCCCTTAAAATAATTTCGTCCTCGAAATTCTGGTATAACTTAACGGTTCGACTTAGGTTTAATACTCTACCTGAATCAAATAGTTGTGGGTGTTTCTCTCGCATTGAGGCCTCAGTTTCCCATGTGGCTTGCTTATATTTCTGACCTATCCACAATACTTTGACTAGGGGTATTACTTTCCTCCTTAAGGTACGTATTTCCCTTCCTAGAATTTGACATGCCTCTCCGACTAAACAAGGTTTGGTTCTAAGGATATCGCATCTGGTGTAGTATTGTGTGATGGATCACTTCTATACCTCCTTAATTGGGATACATGAAACACATTGTGAACTTTCTCTAGGTTAGTGGGTAAATCCAATCGATATGCTACTTGACCTATTCGATCCAAAATTCTCATAAGGTCCGATATACTTAGGACTTCATTTTCCCTTAACTCTGAATCTTGTCACCGCTTTCATTGGTGCAACTTCCAGAAATACTTTTTCTCCAACCTCAAATTCAACTGGTCGTCTATACATAATTGCATAAGCTTTTTGTCTATCCTGTGCGGCTTGAAGTTTCTCTCGAATTATTTTAATCTGTTGAATCTGGTCTTGGATAATCTGAGGTCCTAAACAACCATTGTCACTAATGTCATCCCAACATACTGGGCTTCTACACCTTCTACCATACAATGCTTCAAAAGGAGCACATCCCAAACTAGCACGGTAACTATTATTGTAGGAAAATTCTATTAGAGGAAGGTTCTTCTCCCAACTTCCAGGAAATTATAGGGTACATGCTCGTAACATATCCTCAAGGGTTTTGATAGTCCTTTCCGTTTGACCATCAGTTCCTGGGTGAAAAGTCATGCTGATTTTAATCTTACTACCCAATAGTTGTTGTAATTTGTCCCAAAAATTCGACACGAATCTCGGGTCTCGATCTAAAATGAGTTCCTCGGGTACTCCATGAAGTCTGACTATTTCGGCTGTGTAGGCCTCAGCAAATTGTTCTAATCTTCAAGTTTCTTTCATGGCTAAGAAATGTGCCACTTTTGTTAATCTATCCACGATTACCTAAATAGCATCTTTCTGGCCCTATGTCCTAGGTAATCCCATAACAAAGTCCATAAAAATTGAACTCCACTTCTCCCTGGGTATATCAAGAGGTTGTAACAGACCTCCTCATCTCTGATGTTCAATCTTCACCTTTTGACAAATGAGACATTTGGCTACAAACTCAGCTGCATCTCATTTCATGCTTAACCACCAAAATCGTTGTTTCAAATCTTTATACATCTTATCTGAACCTAGGTGCATAGAATACTTAGAACTATGAGCTTCGCTCAGAATCTTATTCCTCAAAATGTCATGATTGGGTACACACCATCTACCCTTAAGTCTCAAGCTTCCATCTTGATGAATAGTGAAATCATGTTTTCCACTCGTCTGAACTTCTTCTCGCAATTTCATTAGTTCCAAATCTTCCAATTGAACGGTTCTTACTTCATGAAATAGATCAGGTTCAACCACCGTGTTAAATAATGATGTATCTCCATGCTTTAACATTTCTATGTCAAGTTTCTCCAGATCATGAATCAATGTACTTATCGAATGACTTTTTTTTTCTGCTCAAGGCATTAGCCACCACATTGGCTTTCCCCTCATGGTATAATTGTTCAATGTTGTAATCCTTAATCATTTCTAACCATCTGCGTTGCCTCATGTTCAACTCCTTCTGAGTGAATATATACTTAAGACTCTTATGATCAGTGTAAAACTTACAACTAACTCCATAAATAATGTCTCCAAATCTTTAAAGCGAAGACAACAGCGGCTAATTCTAAATCATGAGTTGGGTAGTTCCTTTCATGAATTTTCAATTGTCTCGAGGCATAAGCTATAACTTTCCTTTTCTGCGCTATTACACATCCAAAAACGTTAAGTGATGTGTCACTGTAAACCTCATACTCCTCTCCATTAGTTGGTAACGTTAAAATCGGTGCAGAAATCAATCTTTCCTTAAGATCCTGAAATGCTTTCTCGCACTCCCTGGTCCAAATATACTTTGATTCTTTCTGAAGTAATTTTGTCATGGGTCTTGATATCTTTGAAAATTTGGGTACAAATCTCCTATAATAACCCGCAAGACCTAGAAAACTTCTTACCTCAGTCACACTCTTAGGTGCCTACCATTCCTTGACAGCCTCAATCGTAGCAGGGTCTACTTGAATTCCTTCCTTACAGATAATATGTCCCAAAAATGCAACTTCATGTAACCAAAATTCACACTTGGACAATTTAGAATACCACTTGTGATTCCTTAAAATATTCAAAATAGTACGTAGGTTTTTTTTATGTTCGACAGAATCCTTAGAATACACCAAAAAGTTATCAATAAACACTACCACGCAAGTATCCAAATATTCGTGGAATGTTCTATTCATCTGATCCATGAACATCCTCCTCCCTTACTGAAATCTGATTATAACCCGAGCTTAGGTCAATCTTGGAAAATATAACAGCTCCTTTAAGTTGGTCAAACAAATCATCTATCCTTGGGAGCAGATAACGGTTCATAATGGTTACCTTATTTAATTCTCTATAGTCAATACATAGTCTCATACTACCATCTTCTTTTTAACAAAAAGCACGGGTGCTCCCCAAGGTGATGTGCTTGGTCTAATAAATCCTTTTTCCAACATGTCTTCCTATTGCGTTTTCAATTCCTGAGTTCCATAGGAGCCATCCTATGAGGTGATTTAGAGATAAGGGCTATTCCAGATGCGAGATCAATAGTAAATTCCACGTCTCTCAAGGATGGTACTCCAGGTAAATCCTCAGGAAAAACATCTGGAAACTCTCTCACAGTAGGTATGTCACTAATTTTCATCTTGTCCTCATTCTTAGTGATGTTACAAAAGTAAACTTGACATCCTTTTCGATACAAACTCATTAGTTTCATCGCTGATACTAGCTTAGTCTTTTGATTCGATCTTAAGCCCCTATAGGATACCCGATCTCCAAGTGGGCTCCTCAAAGTTATTTTCTAATCCCTACACTCAAATTAGGCATGATACTTACCTAACCAATCCATCCCTAGAATAACATCAAAATTAGGGAGGTTAAAACTTATCAAGTTAGCTAAGAAGGTAGACTCCAAAATGATAATAGATACATCCTTAAATAATACATTACAACTCACAACTTGATCGCTTGGTAAAGATATCGATGCATCCACACTCACAGGATTGGATAAGTTCACTCGGGTGGCAAAAGAGGGTGATACATGGGATAAAGATGCCCTCGTGTCGAATAACATGCGTGTCAAACATGAGTTAATTGAAAACATACCAGAGACAACATCAACATCCTCAAATTCCTCTGCGTCCATCTCTGTCAAGGCATAGACCTTTCCCTGAATTGTTGCATAAGGCGGTCCTTGATTCGCGTTAGTTCCTGGCTTCTTTGGAAACTGAAATGACTTGTGTCCTTCCACTTTACATTAGAAGCATGTGATAGGTTGGCCATTACATTGCTTGTTAGGGTGAGCTGGACGTTTGCACAGAAAACAGATCGCAGTATCTTTTGCTTGCGGTTGTTTTGTAAAAGAGGTATTGTTGGCTTGGTTAGTATTCTGGTAGTTAGGTTTCTCGTAGTTGTTCTTATACACTGGTTTCCTGAAATTGTTCTGGTTAGAATTGTTTCTATTGAAAAAGGGTTTCTGAATGAAACTGGATTGCGAAACAGTTGGAATAAAGGGTTTCTTCTTTTTCTTATCAGTTTGGATCACATTGTTCACAATTAAGGCTTTCTCATAAGCTTTCTGAAAAGTATCAAAGTCAAGTCCTGACATAAATTTTCCTAATTCAGTTTCCATTCCCCGAACATATTGGGCAATTCTTGAGGGTTCATCTGGTACTAGTCTCTTAGCAAATTTGGATGACTCCTCATACTTCTTAGTATAGTCATGTAAGGTCATATATTCCATTTCTAACTTGTTAAATTCTTGTTCCTTCTGCCATCTCATTGCAGAAGGGTAAACTTATCCTCAATTCTTCCCCTAAAGTCTTTCGAATCGGCTACGGGTGTGGTTATATGTCATTCCTTAGCAATCCTCCACCAACTATTGGCTTCTTCTTTTAAAAAGTACGTTACTACCTCCACCATTTCCTCAACAGGTGTGTGGCTAAGTTTCAAAAGTTTTTCCATTTCTTCTAACCATTCAAATAGATTTGTGGGGTTGTCTGATCCAGAATAGGTAGAGGGTCGGTGTTTAGAGAATTTTTCGAAGGTTGACTGATGGTTAGGATTAGGGTTCTGATGGTTATCATTCATAACTTGGGTTATAAGGACTTGGGTTGCGGCTAATTGGTTGGCCATCCCGGTGATAACGTCTTCAAAGTGTTGACATCTTGCTTCTTCTTGATTGTTTCTGTTTCTCGTCATCTGTGATTTTCGTTAATGTGCAAAGGTTACCAAAATTCAAGGATTTACACACAATGCCATTTAGTTAGGTACTAAATTATATATATAACATACTTCGGAAAATTTTACAACATATTACAAAAGTAGTTTACATTCTTTATTCATACGATTACGGAATAACACTAAAGTTTGTTATATTTTACAAGCTTTCTACCTAGACCTTTAGCAAAATAGTACAAGGGTATTTTAAACTCGTCCCACTTAATATAAAATCCTTCAGGTGGCCATTTCCCTTGCCACCAATCTTTGTATTTATTCCCAAGGAAGTCTACGGCAAAAAGAGTTTTCCATTCATCAAGTACTTTTGTACCACCCGCTATTTTCCTAGCGCTTTTATCATTTCGCTATGACTTCATTATAACTCTATCACGTTTTGGCATTCTGTTTCATCAGTTTTCCAAGCTTTATTTTTTATTTTTGAGTCAAATAATATTTATTTTTATTTTAAAAGATTTTACTTATTTTAAACATATTTATTTGATTTTTATCGTAAACAATTTATTTATTCGCGAGAAATTCTATTTCTCTACGAGTAACGTTTTAAGCTCGGATTTAAGTTATTTCTTTTCTTAAAAATGTCTAAACACATTTATATAATATTTCCAACTAAGAAATGTTTTTATTTACGAAAATTTAGCCTTTAATGATTTTATTACGAAGTTTCATAAATAATTATTTTCTAACGCGAGGTTTACTCGAATTGCTTTGAAATGCTTTTAAAAATTTTACGATCCTTATTTTTATCAACCTACAACTAAAAAGAGACCCTTTTGAACCGTGACACCATGTAGTCACACCTTTGATTACAACTTTTATGTACATAACACTTTATGTTTGAACTTTAAGTAAAAAGACATTTTTTTCTCTTTAATTGATTTACATGATTAAATTACAAACTTTTCATGCTAACATCTCATTCATTTTGGCTGAAATTTTAAGACTATATTCACATTGTTTTTGTCAATTTTAATGCTTCATTCATCCACCATCCCTTCATATTTTTCTTATTCATTTTTACATCAATTTTATTTTAACAAAAATCTCTTCTTTCTCCCTCTTTTTGGATGGTGTTCCTGCCCATTTTCAGCAGCCATTTTCATCCATAATCAAGCTTTGATCGTCCTATTTTCACCTTCTAAATTATCGTCTTTCTTTTCCCTTCGTTAAGATAATAATCGATGTTATTTCCTATCGTTATTTACCTTGATTCTTTTAGTTTTCTCATGGTATTTTGGTACCATGTATGTCATGTGATGTAGGATTCGTGGTCGACCCCGAAGCCGACGAATTATCGTAGACTCGGATTTGGATTGAAGATAACGTCGATGTTACTCGGTATTTCGTGATTTTATTTGTGTAATTGCATGTATATTTTTATATTTCTTTTTTGACAATATATGTATGTCATATAATCTGGAAAAGTTTTTAAAAGTTGAAAATTTGCATGTTTCGGTATTTTTATTGCTTTTACGAGATTAACGATTACATTGTCATATTAATTTGTAAAATCGTAATATTCGGTCTAAACTTGTAATATATGATTATATTCTGTAAAAATGAGGTTTTTTATGATTTTTAATAATTTGGTATTTGTCTGATATTTTAGTTATCGATTATTGAATTATTACCGTTTACGGACAAAAACGATTAAAAGCTGATTTTTTGTTCTAGTACTTAAACATTTTATTTTAATCTGAAATTTTACGTGGGAAAACTTTCTGGTGAAATAAAATTTTATAAATTGTTTCATAATTTTTCGGATTTGTTAAGTGGGTGAATTAATTAATCACTTTAAATCATCGTTTATCGTTAAAACCGTGTTTGTCGTTTAAATTCTCGATTTCTGGTCTTTTGTTTAAATCTGGAAAAAAATATGTTTCTAATGATTTCATAATAAAATGTAATTTTATAATTTTTAGTGCTTTAATAAAATGTTAGGAACGATAAGTTTTATTAATGGAATCGTTAATTGTGAAAACAGGTTTTAAAAGACGGTTTTAACGGAGTTTGCTAAATCTGGAATTTTGGAAATCTGAAAAAAAAAAGTATTTTCTGGAAAATAATGATTTTTAAGTTTAATAATAGTTTTTGGATATTAATACTTAAATCGTTTTGTAATTACTATTTTTATTAATCGTTATTGTCGAGATTAGTCGATTAACGAGAAAACCCTTTAAAAACCAAGTTTAAGGATTCTGGACATTTTCTTTTCTTGACAGAATGTCCAAAAATATATTTTAGCTATTATTTTACTATTTATTAAAGTCTTTAATTAATAGTAATGATTTTTGGACAAAATTACGATTTATCGTTAAAATGCTCCGTTTCAGCTAAATGAATTATTTTTACAGCAATTTTGAAAATATTTAAATCTGAAAATTTAAGAGTTAAATCACCTCTTATCATATTCTAAATTTTTTTTAAATGGTCTAATTAAATAAAAGATGCAGAAATTTATTTTTACATTTGTCGTAAAATCCTATTTATGTTCGCATTGTCGAAACTATTAATAATTAGGGGATTTGAGTTTTATAAATTTTGGAAACACCATAATTAGTAGTATTAAAATGTTTAAGACATTTAAATTATTTTATAAACACTTGTACGATATTTCAATAATTTCATAAACCCAAATATTCTCACTTTAACAATTAATATCGTTAAGGCCGAAAGTATTAGTTTTATAAATCTATATCGTTTACTAAAAATGTGGTATTAGTATGAACTAATATTTTTGATATTTTGATATGATGTTATTTTTAGTAAAGTTTCCTAAAATAGAAAGTTTCCTCTTCTGGAAAGTGACCATTTTTTCCTTTTTGTTCTCTTATTATTTATAATGATTATATCTTTTGAATATCGATAATGGCTTGTTTTGGGAGTTATGGAATAAACACCAGTGTGAGGTTAGAGTAATATATTCTGGGGTTTACATTTTTGCCATAAACTATAAGGCTACTGTGTCTTTATGGGGCACACTGGTTGTTGAACCGAGCATATATGGTGTTCGGGAGTGTGCGTACATTCTGAACTTAAACTCGTGCCTCGCAGTGTAAGACGTCGTGGGGTTGAACTGAGTATTTATGGTGCTCGGGAGGGGTGTGCATATTATCTTAAGCTAGGGTCACACATTTATAAGTCGCCGCCCTATTATAGTTGAGTAGCCTAGTTAGAGATCGAAGTTTGATTTGTTTGAACTAAGTTCTCGAAGCTAGTGTTTAGTGTTCTCCTAGTGAAAGTCTAGCCGTCTACATTAATCGTATCCATAACGCCATTTTGACTATTTTTATTATTATCGATATAATTTGGTTGCAGGTTGGCAAATGTTTTATGTTTTCTCCAGAAAACTCATTTTTATTATATTGTTTCGATATGTGAAGTTTTTCACTGAAAGCATATTTTTTTATGAATAATGTTTTACTGTTTTCCGTTTTACTGTTTTTCTATAATAGTAATTACAATTTTAAAATCCTGTTGTACGGCTGGGAGAACGTTGACGTTGCTCCCCACTGATTGTCGCTGTTATGTTTTTAACATGACAAGTATATGTGTTTTCCTTCGGGTGGGCTAGCGAGCAGTTATGGATCCTGCTTGTTTTAATAAGATCACTGTATTATGGATTGTTAAAACCCTTTTTATGGATTTTATTTCACTTTTTATTTTATTTTGTAGACATTTTTATTTTATGACTTACGTATTGACTTACCATTTTTTTAATCAAGACATAGCTACAGTGTGTTATAATCCCACTTCTACAGTGTTTCTGCCACTGTATTGCGTTAGAATTTCTAGGGGATTACAACTTTAGCATAATGAAATCCGGTCTCCATATCTCTGCACCAATATCCGTGCTCTGCTACTGTTCCTACTAAGTAGTATGGTCCATATCTCTTAAAACTGACGTTTTCGTCTATTAACTGCTCCTTTTTACTAATTAATTCGTACTGGAAAGGTTTGAAATGGAATTTAAACTAATAGGCTTTAGCAATCCAATTAGTTTGCTTATCCCTTCGGTCATATTCTGCATCCTTCTTTGCGGCTAGCCATTTTTTAAACTGGTTCCTTTTCTCGGGGGACATGTCCATGTTTGGATTATCTGGCTTCATTAGGCTGTAATTGATTCTCGAAAGTTAAAATAATTTATCCAAAGTTTGGTTAGGTAACAATTTAAGATAAGGGGACGTAAGGTCTCCAACCCTTATTCTACTATTACACCTTACACATAACCACATAATTAACATGAACGAAAGTTGACACTTAAGCGTTTCACTTAAATTATTTCTACCCCGATAAATTATTTAGTAGGATCTTAACTTTTTCTACATGAATCTCTCATTTTAGTGATCTAATATGGTTTTAGTATTTTAATAATTTTACCCAGGAGCGCTCCTCGTTAGGTAAATGAAGCTCAATCCTCATTTACGGTCACAAGATTTTGCTCTGATACCAACTGTAACAACCCGGACTTTTGATGACTTGAATTAATAGATAATGCGAAAAATTATCTAAGTCATTTTAATTATACAATATCAGAGTATGATTTAAAAATCCGGATCACTACGAATCCTTATAAGAAACGACTATTAACAACATAGTCTTGATTTACTAGTAAAAAATATAGATCGTATTTATTACAAACATATTATTAAGTCTCTCGCTCCACTCTCTCCCCATCGCCCTATACCTGCAAAAATATAAAACATAGGCCGCTGAGTGGAACAACAACCAAACCGTTCTTCTAACACCACCTCATACACATAAGACAATCATGTGTATAACTAACAATATGCTTAAAAAAATATTAAAGGATATCACTCAACAAATAGTTTCCATTAAGTCAATTAACCAACATGTGAGGTGATGAAAGCGGTAAGGTTTAGAAGATGAAACATTGACAGCCATTTGATTGTAAATTATTTTTCATGTAAATAGATAAACACACGAGTCGTGGTTCCTAGTATCACTACTACATCCTATTGGCTTGCATCTCACCAATAGAAGTAACTGTGTTACCGACTCGTAGACCGAACCGACCTTATGAGGTTTACATCTCCCATTGTAACACCCCTGATTTTATAAATTAAATTAAATTAAAGTTATGTTCATATTTTTGTTTTGTTTACGATTTAACTCGTAATTCTTAAAATTATTATAAAACGAAATTATCGTTTAATCGTTTCAAACTACTAAATTCTATTTGTCTCAGCAACTCTTCTTATATTTAAAACATATTTTTTATTTCTGTTACGATTTATTTTATAGATTTAATTTAATTCTTATCGAAAGTCTATTTCGTCGATTTAAATTCTAAATTCTTTTCATTTATTTATTTTTAAGCTCGAATTTCTATTTTCGGCTCGAAGCCCATTTATTTTAAGTTTCCTCAAAACTTCTATTACTTTATCGAAGATTTATTATTTATCGGGAAATACTATTTCTATCGTCTAATTATTATTTTTTGCTATTAAGCTTCGTTTTCGTATCGAATAATTTATTTACTCATTTTATTAGTCGGCCCAATTTTTTGTATTAATTCGATTTTAATTCTATTTCGTGCGCCAGTCAACTCATTGTCTCGAAAACCGTCTCCTACTTGTACCTATTCGATTAATCGGTTTCGTAACCCCTCTTTTAACCCACTTTAAATTGAGATGATTCATCCCCTTTCCCGATTTCTTTTTTTGTACGTGTTCCCTTGCACTCTTTGTTTTAACACACACCAAGATCCATCCCCCCTCTTCCTTATTTTGTTTCACTTCCACCGCTTCACTTTTCATCTCTCCCTTCATCCATTTCATTTACCTCCTCCCCTCTCAATTGACACCAGCTGGAGCATCACCGTCCTGCTTGATCTAATCAATCACCTTCATCGCACCGTTGCAGTGCGGCCTCCCTCTGTTTTCTGTCGCATGTATATGTTAAGGTAGTCTCTTTCTCCTCTTCCGCTTCTTCATACACTACGTGTGTTGCTGTTGCTCCATGTCTTTCTTCTTCTTTTTCTGTTGTTGGTTTCATGCTCTTGACTACTGCTGTTGTACGTTCGATTGCCGTCGTAATCATCACTGTTGTTTGTCCTGTTTTACGTTGCTGCTTCTGGTTTCTTTTATTGTTGTCTTTTGTTGCTGTTGTATTTCATTCTGCTGCTACTGTCGCTTTTATGGTCTTTGTTGTTGCTGTGTGGGTCGATTTTCAAGCTCTATCCTGCGTAGTCTTCGTCTCCTTCTCGCTCTTTTGTGTGCGTTTTACTGCTGCTCCTTGCTACTTTCGATTTCCCCATTCTTCTCCTCTTTTCCCTTGTCGTCTTTATGCCCAGTTGTTGTTGTTGTTGTTTCGTTGCTTAGTATTTTCGATTCTCGTTGTTGCTGTTTCGGTCCTGTTACTGCTGCCCAACGTGGTCTCTTCTTCTTTTTCTTCTTCTTCTTCTTCAAATTTCTTAGCTGCTCAACGTGTTGATGTTCCTTTTATTATCTTGTCGTTTTCATCTCGTCTTTTGTTGCTGTATGTTACTGCTACTATTAACGTGATGTCATTTTTGCTTTCTGTTCTCACATTCTTCTTCGTACCCCCATTTTCTCATTTCGTTAAAGCTTGCTTCATTATCTTTCGATGCAGCTATTATTTTGATTGTTGTTTGGTATTCGTACTGTTGTTGAAAGTTGATGATGTTGTTACTTTTGGGTCGACTCTTCTCTCATTTGTTGCTCCTATTTTTTCTCGTTTCTTTTACACCAAATTCTTTTCCGTCTCTTCTGCCTTTCCTGCCCACGATCATACACATTATATCACTGTTGTTGTCATTGTTTGCTATCCACTGTCACCGTCGGTTCGTTGTTGTTGATGATGTCCTTGTCACTATGTTGTTGTGGTTTTTTAGCTGCTGCTATGCCTTGTCGCTGTTGATGACATTGTTGTTTGTACATTGTTCTTGAGGTCTAGCCATGGTGTCATCTCTCATTTTTCCAACTTTCTCTAATTTTCCGAATCCTTGGTTTTCCGTATCTTCGTATTTCGAATTTTCGTTTGAGTCTCAAGCTATTCGATGGAACAAGTGTCAAGACGACTTTCGAGTACGTGGCTGCAGCTTGGACAATTAGACGAGCAAATACTTTAAGGTTATCCTTCCGACTCAAGGTAACTTTAGGACGCTACTCGATTTTATATTGAATGTTTGAGTATTAGTATGTAGTAAATATTTTAATTTCGGTTTTCTAATGTTAGCTATTTATTATTTGCTAAAAATATTATTTTAAAATGTGTACCTTGTAAATATTTTACAAGCTTTTGATATCGTTTTATAAGTCGTTAGTAATTTTATTATTTATGATCGTTTATAATATTTTGTTGGATATCGTGACACTAGTAACTAAATAATATCAATTTCATATTTTCGTTATATTTTGTTAATTTATAATTTTAACTCAAATTCGTATTTTTATATTATAATCAAGATTTGTATACTTGTTCAATAAATTAGTTTTGTTTTATGACTTATATTAATAAATGAGCTAAAAACCCTAGTGAGAGAGAGCGACGTGGAAGGCGACTTGGAGATCTGCGGCACCATGGCCAAATCTCCGGCCAACTCTTCTCCGGCGTTAGCAAATATGACTAGGAGAAAGAATAAGAATAGAGATGGGGAATCTAAAGGAAGGAAATCGAGTGGTGGTAAACCCTCATTGAACATCATGAAAGAGATGCAGGACATCAAGGGTATCCCACCTTTACGTGATTGAGGATGGGGATGATGATGATGATGAACTTGCTTTGGATAAAGATGATGAGGATAACGGTGGACTCGAAAATGTCAGCCTTGAGAACGATGGAGGAACAGGTGAAGGGACTTGGTTCACGAAACAAGGCAAGAAAACAGTTCCTATCATGAAAGGGCAACCAATACTGCAACTGGAAGACGAGGATTTGAATTCTGAATTAGAGTACTGGAAGAATGCTATTTATGGCTTCATTGTGGGAGCCAATCCACCATGGCCAGTGCTTGAGGGATATTTTAGAAGAATTTGGAAGCACCATACCATAGACAAGATCTCTTTCCTACCTAATGGAGATTTTTTGGTAAGGTTCCAAACGGAAGCAATGAAAAATATGGTTTTAAGCACAAATTTTTACATGTTTGACAATAAGCCGATGATCATAAGGGCATGGCAACCTGATATTGAACTCAAGAAGGAAGATATTCAGGTTTTACCTACGTGGGTTAGGTTACATAATCTCCCACTGAAATGTTGGGGGATAGTTTACCCAAGATAGCTGGTTTAATTGGACCTTTTATAAAGAGAGATGAAGCCACGACTATGAGAATCAGACTGGGATTTTCAAGAGTTCTGGTAGAAGTCAAGCTTAACCAACCATTGTCTTCTGCAATTCAGTTCCTTGATGAGAAAAGGACACTAGTTAATACTCCAGTTGAATACGACTGGAAGCCGGTGTTATGTTTGAATTGTAAGCGGATGGGACATGAGAAATTTGAGTGCAAGGGAGGAACTAAAGACAAGGAAGCACCAAATGCTAAGATTTGGAAACCAATAGGAAAGATACTTGATAAGCCTAAACCAATTGCAATTTCTACTAATGCAATGATTACTACCACTCGCATTGAACCCCGTACTAAAATTATAAACTATAATGGTAGCTCTCCAAGGTTGGACAAGGATGTGGAATTCCCACCCTTGGCTTCTCGAGGAGTGGACAGTACTAGAGTGAGGGGCATAGGAGACGATCAGACCACACCCACTCAGAAGGTAGCTTTTATACAAGTTTTGAATGAGGACAGTAGTGATAGAAAGGAGGGGGGACAGCTCAGGAAACTAAGTCTTAATAAATTTAGGATTTTGGAATGTTAGAGGTTTGAATAAAGAGAAGAAGCAATTGCAAGTAAATAAACTTCTTCTGAGTTGGAATGTAGGTTTTTTTGGTCTTTTGGAGACTAAAATAAAGGCTGTTAATCAGCAATAAGTTAGGAATTCCATTTTTAGTAGTTGGAGCATCATTACTAATAATCATATGCATGCGAGATGGAGAATTTGGATCCTTTAGGATCACAGGAAGTGTGAGGTGCAGCCTGACTTATGCACTTCACAACTCATCCATAGCAAAGTGAAAGAAATAAGTTCAGGTGATGTTTATTGGGTCACAATGGTTTATGGATTCAATGAGATTCAGGAACGTGAGGCTCTGTGGAATGATCTTAGATGTCTGGCAGCTAGTATCTCTGAGCCCTGGTTGGTGGGAGGGGATTTTAACTGTGTATTGAATGCTGACGAAAGGTTGGGTGAGGGTTTTTCTCTGGCTGAATCCCTGCCTTTTCAAGATTGCTTAGCTGATTGCTCCCTAATAGATATTCCTACATTAGGGGCCTTTTATACATGGAACAACAAGCAAAAGCCTGGAGATAGGGTTTATAGTAGACTGGACTGGTGTCTTGTAAATCAGGAATGGTTGATCATGAAGGAAGGGTACAAGGCTCACTTTCTACCTGAGGGTCTTTTTGACCACTGCCCCTGTGTTGTTATGACAAATGAGATACAACAGTCCAAGAAGAGAGCTTTCAAGTACTATAACATGTGGAGTAAGGCTGATACTTATGAAAAGCTGGTTTCAGATGACTGGCAGAAGAATGTTTATGGTACTAAGCAGTACTGTGTTGTGAAGAAGTTACAAAGGCTTAAGAGGGTGCTCAAAAATCTAAACAGATCCCAGTTTTCAGAAATAGAGAATAGAGCGGGAGTGGCTCAAGTGAAGCTTATCCAATTGCAGAAGGATTTGGCTTTAAATCCAAAAGACATGATGCTGCGGTTCAAGAAAAAATTGTGCATGAGGAGTACGCTTTTCTTTATAAGGCACAATCTGAATTCCTACAACAAAAAGCTAAGTGTCTATGGCTAAAGGATGGCGATCAGAAGACAGCATACTTCCATGGGGCTTTAAAAGCAAGGAGAACTACAAACGAAGTCCATCAGATATTGGATGCTCATGGTAAATGGCATAATGAGCAGAAGACAATTCAAGATGCTTTTCTGGAATTTTATCAAGGTTTACTTGGAACTAGCACTACTACAACTGTTGTTAAGAAAAGGATCATAGATTAGGGACAAATATGTAATCAGCAGCATCACATTCTGTTAGAACAACCAGTCTAGCAGGATGAGATTAAACAGACCATCTTCAGTATTCATGATGACAAGTCCCCGGGCCCAGATGGATATTCTAGTAAGTTCTTTAAGGACTCGTGGCATATAGTTGGCGAGGATGTTATGAGTGCTATAGTTGATTTCTTCCAATCAGGCCAGACGACCAGTTGCTTAAACAACTTAACATTACTGCTGTAACACTCATACCTAAAATTGATAGACCTACGACAGTGATGCAATACAGACCTATTGCACGTTGCAATGTGGTCTATAAGGCTATCTAGAAAATCCTATGCTCTAGATTATCCGTTGTGGTTCCTGATATTGTATCCCCCTGCTCAAGGTGGCTTCATTAAATGGAGAAGCATCATTGAGAATCTTGATTTGCCAAGACATCATTAGACTGTATAGTAGGAAAAGTGCATCTCAAAGGTGCCTTTTCAAAATTGATATACAAAAAGCCTATGATACTGTAGAATGGAGCTTTCTTCATCAGATGTTATTGCTGCTCAACTTCCCGAAGCACTTCAGGGAGCTAATCATGCAATGCGTTACTACAGCTACATACACTCTCAATCTGAATAGAGATTGCTTTGGTTTTTTCCCAGGTAAAAGAGGACTCAGACAAGGGGACCCTCTATCCCCCCTCCTATTTACCATCTGTATGGATTACTTGACTAGATTACTGAAATATACAACTAGTTCCAAGCCTTTCAGCTTTCATCCGTTATGCAAAAATATGAGGTTATCTAATCTCATGTTTGCGCATGATTTGCTCCTGTTTTCTAAAGGGGATGCTAAGTCCATGATGGTACTCTTGATAACTTTCGCTACATTCTCAGAATCATCTAGATTAAAAATGAGCAAAGGGAAATCGAGTGTTTACTTCAATGGAGTTGATCCTGTCCTCAGGGCAGACATTATTCATGTAGCTGGTTGCATTGAGGGCTCCCTCCCTTTTAGATACTGAGGGGTTCCGATTAAAACCTCCAAGCTGTCCATTCTAGACTGTTAACCCTTAGTGAACAAGATAGTGGAGACAATTAGACGACTTCGAGCAAATAAATTGTCTTACGCAGGTCGTTTGACGCTAATCAGGAGTGTTATGGCTACCCTTCACAATTATTGGGCGACTATCTTTATCCGTTCTTCAGCGATGTTGAAACTGAAGGAGTTATGTCCATTGTTCTACGGATTAACCCACTTAAGTCTATGTATCCGATATGCCTTGCTAGAGGTCGATGTCGGGTTGACATGTAAATGAGTTACGTGTCTGGTAGTCTTAAGTGGGCCCATTTGGTCACACACAATATGTACGGGATATATTAGTATATATCGATATATTAAATATATCGGGTCAGTAGTAATACGGACCCAGCTGCGGTGTCGGGTTAAGGTAATTAGAGTTATACTAATAATCTAATTATGGTAATTAGAGTTATGAAAATAACCTAATTCTACCTTCTCGTCTCCTATATAAGGAGGTTCATATGATGAACCAATATATGGAATAAAGAGTATTGACTCATAATATATTCGTCTTATAAAGAGTTATAAGAGAGATAAGAAGATATGTTGTGAGACGGTCTCACGTACCTTTATACTAGCATATATGTCGCAGTTCCGTACCCGTGTGGATACCAAAGGAGGCATCACGTTTGGGGTGCTTTATTCTGTCCGTGGAGATTATTTATTCTGTCCGTGGGAATTATTTATTCTGTCCGTGAAGATTATTTATTCTGTCCGTGGAGATTATATATATTTCTGGGTTTATTATACTTCTTATTAATACGCTGTTCCGCTGCAAATAAGGTATAATTGTTATCCCTCTACTTTTGTCTTTTCGGTTAATACTCGTAACAAAGTCCTTGGGTTTAAGGGTTGTAACCCTACAGTGGTATCAGAGCCTCTGTTACTTAGTATTAATCAGATTGACGTGAATCTTTGTCTCATAATTGGTTATGAGGAATTCCACCCGCGTATTAATTTGATATATATATATATATATATATATATATATATATATTTGTGTCGAGAATTGTTCTCCTTGGTTTATTATTTTGTGGGATACTTCATGATGATGTCGCATGCTTTATACTCCTGCCGTTTTTTTTTTTTGAGTTGATGGCTTGTTTTTCATTATGAATTGTGATTATGTACGTATGTTTGTATGTTTGGATTGTTGTGCCACTATAACATCGGTATGTATGTTTGTATGCATATACAATTATTTGATAATCATGTATGTATGTAATTATGTTTGATAATTTACAAATGTTTTGCGGCTAAGTCTATTGAACTTTTGTTCACGTTTAGGGTTTATTTTAATTTGTGAATTTAAACGGTTAAATTCTAAAATTGACTCGTAAAATTTAAATTAAGATCTAATATTGATTATGTTTTAATTTAATTTACCCTAAATTGACCCACTATAATCCCAAATTTCCTTGTTGACGATGAGACTAATAAGATTAATCAAGATTCGATTGAAATTGGGAACATAAAATTACTGGAATTTATTGTTGACGATGAGACCTAATAAGATTAGGACAAGACTCGTTTTAATTATGGTGGAGACGGAACAAAAAGAGACCAACCCAGTTGGCACGAGTATGACTCGGTAGGCACGAGTATGACTCGGTAGGAACGGTTGTGTCCCGGTCGGAACGGGATGACACGGGCGACCAAGACGACACAATATTTACTCGGACGACATGGTGTCGGGTCGAGCGACGCTTTTAAGAAAAGTCATTTTCTCGCGTTTGTGTGTTGATTATGAATCAAACACGGATTATACTTTTATTTTTCCGAATCAATGAAAAATTAGTTCTCTAAATCGGCTAAATAATTTTGTGCATTTTAATTATCATGTTATCATAAATGGGTCTGGAAAAGAGTTTCTCGAGTCCTATTTGATTTTGATGAATTGTTCATCTATATGACAATTATAAGTTGCATATCGATTGTGATCGAGTTTTGTATATCCGTTCAATTTTTCCGGGTGGGAAATTGTTTCTCGTGGTTGGAAAAATGAAAGATATTGGTGAAATTGTTCAAACCAAATAGCAATTATGAATTGTAATATTATTATGAATCAAAATATGGGATCTTTTAACTTGTTTTATACACAAATCACTAGTAACAATTGAATTATTATGTCATATGATGCATGTTTTTTTTATTGTTTGAGACTTGTGACTTGTGTGCATAGGTTGCCTTGTAACTTGACCTAGCAGCATGGTTAGGACCCATATGCATTTAATCCCTCACACAAATATTAAGCATTGTCTTTCCAGAACTGACCACTACAACAATTTCATATCATTGGTTGAAGTGACTGCCTAAGCGGTGCTTTGCCAATGTGTGTGGACTGAGTAGGTGGGTAACGGTTACCCACAGGTTCAGTTTGGTCTGCTTAACATTGCTATCAAGTCGGACTTGGACTTTGAGACAAATAGTTGGTGTCATATGATGACTAATTCCGACGAACCAAGAATTACATATTGATGTAATTGACAATGTTGTTGTCTACCTTTACTTTTGGAGCTTGAGCAGTGAGCCCAAGTTCACTTGAGCGACAAAAGGTTTAGGATCTTGGAATATTATGCGAACTTGAGGGTAGTTTTCATGATTTTATTTTAAAATTGTTTAAGATTATGAATATTAATTATCGTTTTACTTAGCATATAATTGTAGTTGTAATTTAGTCCCTTTATCACATTTATTAAAGATGAGTTTGAATTGTTCAACCTTGTCGATTGGTATCCTGAGAATTGTTCTCAAAATTAGAGATACGGATTTTGTCCTTGTGAAGGATAATTCCGACAGATCATAACCAATGCTAATGTACAGTATGGACTGTATAATTAGAGTCATAGAGATGACTACTATAAGTACCAAAATCAATTGTTTAAATAAAGGAAACCGTTTCCATTAAGTGAGAAAATGTTAAAGATGATCCAATTAATCCATGTCATATGATGAATGATTATCTTGATAATCAGAAAATTTTGGATGCTTCTTTTTATAGAATTAGGAATTGAAATCGTTTCAATTAGTCCTAAGTTTAGGTCACTTTATTATGAATAAACATGTGACTTAATAAGGTTCTTATCTTTTAGCATGAGATGTTAAAAGATGGTTGAACATTGTATCAAGAAGGCAAATAATACTATTGTTCTATGAGTTCACTAAGAAAATTGCCTGAGATAATGATTAATGAATCTAATACGTTGGTTAAAGTAAGCGAAGGATAATTGTTGTTGTACCCAAACTTGTTCCCAAGTTTAGATTATGTATGAAATTATTTATCATTAATGTAATGACAAATATATGGCATTGGTAGATAGCTTTCTAGAAGTGTCTAGAAAATCTACAAATCAATTATTGAAGTATGACTTCTGGTGTGTATGTTACTAGAGTAATTGTTACTTTCATTCTACTGTTTTGGTATATGATACCAAATGCATCTATTACATTGTGGATGTGATGGCTCAAAGAGGGTGGAATAATGGTATATATAAGTGAAGTGTTTTATGATGAAATGAACAAACGTTGTTGTTTCATATATAAAAGGAAAATCACTTAATTTTATCATAAAGCTGAATACTGGAATTGAATAATTGTTATTCTTGTACTTGTCATAAGCAAGAATATTGATTCTGTTTCATGTATGGGCATGAAAAGTTTTAATAAAAGTAGAACAATTGTTGCTCTATACCTTGCAAGAATATGAGGTACAATAAGGCTAACATGATTGTTGAGCTCTTCATTCCTAGTAGTGAATGCTTTCACTACTACAATTCTAGCCTACCATGACGCTTATAAGATGACGGTTACACACGGAACCATCCTCTAGGTACATTTGTTATTTGGCGGGAATTTTTTTTATCAATTATGACGGTTTTGGTGAAAAAGTGAGATCTTATGTACAACAAAGATGACGGTTGGTCAAACAAAATGACCTCTATTACTTAAGAAACCAGTTTGGAAGGAGAAGCGACCTCTATGATAGACAAAGAGGTCGTTTGATTCTTTAAAACGACATAAATAAAAATAATAATATTTTATTTGAACCCTAAGATACGTAAAGTTAGAATTTCATATACAACTTACTATCAAAAACCTAACATATCAGTACTCTTCATACCTAAGTTAGAATTTTATTATCACTCTTCATATCACACTTCACCGACCTCCGTCACTACCTCCGTTCGCGCTATCCGAGACGCTGGTACCCAAGACGTCCTCCGTTCACCGTCCTCCGTCACTATCTCCGTTCGCGCTACCCAAGATGCCGGTACCCAAGCCGTCCTTCGTTCGCCGTCCGTCCTCTAATTCACCTACCCATCTTTGTCTTCCTTGTTATCGTGAGACCACTGCATGGATACACCCTAAATTGCATTTTTTTGGTTCAATCTTTGGTTTAATTAGTTAATCCCCTTCGTTTTCTGCTGTAAGGCGTAAATAATCGTCATCAATTTAGGGTTCTTCAATCCCGTCACTCGACGCCGACGACCGGACGTCCGATCCTCCTCTTTGCCGCGCCTCACTCTGGTTTATGTTTGTCCTCAATTTAGGGTTTTATTTATGCAATTTCTGATGTTAAGTTGTTAGTAAATTCATTTTAGGGTTTTGATAAAATTTTGAAGAAACAATCTGCTTGTTTTTTCTAAGTTGTTGTTTTTCCAGTTTGTTTGTGATCCTTCCTTCTTATAGAGTCATCCTGCTTATGAAATTGAGCCGCATAGAGTCAACATATCCACCGATTGTTTGTGACTCTATGCTATATCCTGTCCTATGACTCTAGTTTGTTGAAGCACGAAACCGTTTTGAGCCGCATAGAGTCACAAACATATCCACCGCATAGGCTCAATATCCATCGTTTTATAGAAACAATCTGCTTCCTCAATATCATGATGTATGTCCAGTTTGTTTGTGATCTATTTTGAAGAATCTTGATGATTTTGAAGAAACTCTGGTTTATGTATGTCCTCAATGGCGACATAGATCTTCAATATGTTTGTGATCTTATATGATAGTCCTCACCATATTATAACTCCGTATTATATAGTTAATCACGTTTGATAAAAATTCTTCCAATTACGCCATTGTAGCTTTAAAAAAATTGTTAAGCAATCAATTAATATTCGTAACTGAAAATCTTCAACCAATCTGAAATGTGTTACCAGTTTATCGGTTCTTCCTTCTGAACTGTGATGAGATAAAATGAAATGACATTTTCTAAACCGATTACATTTTTGGGATAAGATAGCCTTCATAAAAGACTTTTGATTGTAGGTCTGATATATATATATATATATATATATATATATATATATATATATATATATATATATATATATATACCTGTTTATCGGTTCTTCCTTCTGAATTGTGATGAGATAAAATGAAATGACATTTTCTAAACCGATTACATTTTTGGGATAAGATAGCCTTCATAAAAGACTTTTAATTGTAGGTCCGATATATATATATATATATATATATATATATATATATATATATATATATATATATATATATATATATATATATATATATATATATATATATATATATATATATATATATATATATATATGAATTTCTTATCTAGATGAAATTCACTTAACCAAGATCATGTTTCAGCCTCCTCGTCACCTCATTAGGATGCAACATGTAACCTTCAGCCCTATATTTGTTCCTAAGTGTCTGATTGCTGCATGACCTATTCATTGATATCTAATGCAAAATTACCAATATCCGAAATGAGCTTATTCTCCAAAATATTACAGGATTGCACGATCTGTTAGAAGAGTTGTGATATGGATCACATATGATGTAATCACTGGAAATTAACAAATGGATGTTCTATGTTTTGTTTGAATTTGGAGGTCATTTATATGTTAAAAGGATTTTACATTTTCAACTCCCTAGTATCAAAGTTAGGACTTCTGAGCTATTTGGGGTTTTATAGGGGTCAGTCTCCTTTCGCCCTTTTGGTTTCGGTTCAATTATTCAACCACCTCCCTCCCCCTTCACTTTTTTATATGAATAAGATTACCCATGATAGCTTGAGGGTTTAATCTTCTTGCTCTCCTTCTGTATATTGGCTTCACCTCCTTGTTTTCTTTTGTACACGAGTGTCACTCCTTTGGCGTCTTTTAATTGACATCCTATATTACATATTTACATATTTACAAAATACTTCAATCACTTTTTAATATTTATTAGAAGATTGAGTTGAGTTTGCTTGACTGCTTGTCATGACCCATCTCCCTTTAAAGTTGCAAACTCATTAATTTAGCAGTATAATTTTTTGTTTCTTTTTAAAGAATTAAACTAAACAAACGACCACAGCTAGCATCTGTCATCTCAATTTAATGAGCAGCTCACATTATCCTGTACTTTCTACTCTCACTTACTTTCCTGAAGTTTTGCATTATTTGTTATTGCTGTTCTAGTGTAATCACATGTTTGTCGTAAAACTTCTATGTCTGCTATTGTAATTTTGTGTTTTGGTTCTGATAAAAAATAATTCATTGGCACTCTCTTTATATTTTTCCTTACATAGGCTGCTGCAACTAAAGGGGAAGCACCTTCCGGATTGCCTGTGAAGGGGCCCGGTCAAGATCCATCAGATGAACAACATAAGGTTCTTGATGCAAAACATCCACTTTCTTTCCTACATGTTATTCAAATGTTTGAGGCCAGGAGTGCAGCTAGCAGCAAGATTGCATATGCATGGCTCCTCCAGTCCTACACTAGGCTTTGTAGTGGGCCAAGAAACCAGTATGTGTAATCATCTTTTGCCATAATGCAGGCTGCAAATGGTGGTCCTCCAAAGGCCACAGATGTACTATCTGGTGAACTTTGGGAGGTAAAAAAAGGAAAGAATACGAAAAGGTTCAGTTTATGGAAAATTGCCTGGTTGGGATCTGAGCACTGTAAGTGATGTGCTGACTATAAGTCTCTTCTTAAATGGCGCCTGTATCATTACCACTATACATCTTGTGTTGTTCATGTGGATTTGAAACATATATATATATATAAAAGAAATTCATATATCTAGATGCATCAATCAGACACTTTTGATTGTAGGCTGAAACAGAATGAGGTGACGAGGAGGCTGAAACAGGATCTTAACTGAAGTTCAGGTTAGTCTGGATGAATTTCTATCCAACTTTATCTTTATAGTACCAATTCTATTAAGTGTTCACGTTTTAGAGATTAAATTTTACTTATATGGTGGATTAAAAATTGTGTTTAAACTTTAAATCATGTTGACTTGTAGTTTTGTGTGGTTTATTTAGTCCTTCCAAGTGGAACTTATAAAAACTACTCCGTATATGGCTAGTAAAGACAAGTTTTCATTCTTGGTTTTACGTCATTCTACAGCGTATCCGCAATGTCTACACGAAGTCATCAGACACTTGGAGTGGATTGACTTGGTTAACATTCACTAATTTGCGAAGACTATGCAATTACAAGTTGCTATTATGATGTATTTTGGTTTGTTTATGCAAGAATATGTATTTTGTTTGTAAATATTGAAGCTCTTGCAACCTTCATGTATGACGTTTCTTTTGTCGAATTCTTACTCTTTGTAATATATTGGAGTTGATGGAATCAGTCCTACTGTTTGTAATATATTGAAATTCATGGAATCGCAGTTTCTTTAGTAGCGTTATTTGTCGAAATGCAATGTTGGGTTCTTTTAGATTGTAGGATGTATTGGAAACAAAATATGTAACAAGGTTGGGTTTAGCTGTTTTGTCATACACACGGTACATATTTTCTTTTACAAAGATGACGGTTTTAAAAAAGGGAGTTGTTTCAGAAGGTCAACAAAGATCACTGTTGGTAGAAGAAAGCGTGCTTTGCCAAGAATAACAACAATGACGGTCATGTATTTGAACTGTGATCTCATAAGATTAGCAAAGATGACGGTTGGTAGAAAAAAGCGTCCTCTGCAAAGAATAACAACAATGACGGTCATGTATACCAACCGTGATGTGCAAGGATAACAACAATGACGGTCGTGTAGCCTAACCGTGCTCTGGAAGAATAACAACAATGACGGTTTGACTTGCTTTAAACCGTGATTGATTATCAACGATCACGGTGACCTATATGACGGTTACTACCTTCTTTTAGGACGGTTTTCAACCGTAATGTTTTGTATGTTTTGTAGTAGTGTTTTATTTGTGACATAATAATCAAAAGGTTCAAGTCCCTCGACTCTAGTTTTACCTATTATGGCACTGTCCTTAATCCATGTGACAAGAAACATAAAAATAAGTTTCATAATTATGAAATTATAAACCTTATTGATAAGGATCAACTGAGGTAGATGGATTTTGTTTAGATGGATAAATGACATTAGAAGTGTCTCCTATTATTTATAGTAGGATGATACTTAGACTTGTTGGATCACACATATACAGATACGTGTGAGTTTAACTAGTGATGTTGCAAAAATGGGTAACGCGTATTGTTTTGTTCATTTGATGAAATTTGAAACTGAATGCTTGGAATTGTTCAAGGTACAAGATCAACTTGATAAGTTGGTACGAGTCGTTCGATATGATTGAAACAGGGAGGAATTGAACTAAAAGATTGTGATCATCTTAGAAGTAGTGAAAGTGTTTCAAACTACATCGAACCATATTTGATATGATTTGATCTATGATGAGTCATATGCAGATATTATTGACGCTTTAGAAAGTTATGCACTATAAAAGTCTTTGTACAATGTTGATGAGATTGTCCATAAAAGTCAAAGAATAGACACCATATGAGATATGGATTGAAATGTTCTAAAATAGTCTTTTCTTAATTATCAAGTCTTAAAGTTTAGAGAAAATTGTTTTCTTGAAACTTAGGCTCAATTATGACATGTGTTTTATTAGGGGTATTATGTAAATTCTACAAACCATCCAAAGAACAAAATTGTTTTGTTGTATGGAGTGGTATGTTTCTTTTAAAAATATGTGATTTCTAATAGAAACAGTGGGAGTAGAATCGAATTGATATAAGAGTATCTATGAAGCATAGTTGGTAGTTAAGGACTGATCTCATAGTAATGACTATAGAAAAATCCTTTCTACAACATTATGCTTAAATCTATTAAGATTGATTTAGCATTTTGAATGTCATCACTCATTATGATGAGTTTTGGACATATATATGTGAAATACATTTCTTGAAAGGGATGCAATATGATGTGTGTGTGACACATCGTATGAATTTCATATTATTAAAATTGCTAAACAAATGTGAATGATCCAATTCGATTGGAGCAAGTATTATGGAGTAGTATCTTCGTTCTCAATGTGGTAATTCAAAGATGTTTGTTTTCCTTTGAAGACGAAGAGAGACAAAGTGTGTACAAGAGGCTAGTGGGAGTGCATTTATCATTATGATTTGATATGTACGTGACATACTTCTCTAACTAAACGACATTTGATTGCTTTAGTCCCGAGACTTTGCAAGAAATATGTTTATTATGTGCTCGTGTGACGAGTAGATACTAATCCGGTGAGTGTCACTAGAATGCTATCTAAGAATTGTTCCTTTGCGCTTGAGAAGCAAAAAGGGGAATTGTTTAAGAGATGTGCATGATGTGATAAACGAATTATTGTAAACAAGTTACAACAATTCATATTTCCAAATAGACAAAGATGATATGAGATTTTAATCTCAGTATATTTTGTTTTGGATGAGAAGTTGTGTGTTGGAACGATTCCAAAGGATAACTTTGTGACTAGTATTATAACTAAAGTTAGTGTTCTATTACTTTTGAAGCAAATAGACGTTTGATTACGAATTAAGCACACACTCAACTTTAAAGTTTATGAAGCAATTTGTTGCTTATGAAACTATCAGTTTACCTTAATTGAGATAAGGTAGATTGATCATATGCTTGTAAATAACCGATACAAATGTTGTATGTCCCGAAACCTACTCTACATAAAGATCATATTGATTATGATCGGTATAAGATGCATGGGCGAGTGGTCTTAGTACTTTTGGAGGTGTTTAGTTTAGTGGGAGTTATTTCGATAATTGATATATGTATGACATATTGTCATTTGGTTAATGTAACCGAGTTTTGTCCCTAAATAATTTACATTGATGAAATTTGATCACTAAGTACGTGACTTAGTCTTGGAACTCTATTGGATGATGTAATTATTTTGTCTCTAATCAGGGTATTATGTTGGGACATTTGAATACCCTTAAATGACTAGTGTGTGAGTTGATTGATGACTAAGTTCCTTGAGTAATTGGTATTGAGATACTAAATCAGGCACACGGGTGCATGTTAAGAATATGCATTAGACAGACCCGCCGAAAAGGATTTTACTAAGATTTCGCTTAGTGTCAGTAAAGTTCTTTGCAAGTTATGAACTTGTACGGTCTTTAGACCTGAGTCTTCGACTATTCTGTACATGTGATGTGTATGCTTTGATACTATTCCTCGTCAGCTGTGAAAGGGGGCTATGGATGGTTATTGGGCATGCATGGATCATGTGATAGGATGTGGTTAGACAAGAGGGGATTTGCTCTTCCTTTATTGAAGGGAATTTATTGTTTCTTGGCCACTCGAAGAGTGTGACTTGTGCAAATGCGTGGCCGCGCTCAGATAGGACGATTGTCATCTATCTGCTCTTTTAACAAGTCAACTCAGAGATTCGAGTAAAAGATTGAGACATGCGAGGATGACACTTCTTCTTACCTCATTCTCAATTGGAGACAATAGTAGCAAAGAGACTTAACGCCGTTCTTGAAAGGACATGTACAAGTGGGAGACTGAAGGAGTTATGTCCATTGTCCTACGGATTAACCCCCTTAAGTCTATGTATCCGATATGCCTTGTTAGAGGTCGATGTCGGGTTGACATGTAAATGAGTTACGTGTCTGGTAGTCTTAAGTGGGCCCATTCGGTCACACACAATATGTACGGGATATATTAGTATATATCGATATATTAAATATATCGGGTCAGTAGTAATACGGACCCAGCTGTGATGTCGGGTTATGGTAATTAGAGTTATACTAATAATCTAATTATGGTAATTAGAGTTAAGGAAATAACCTAATTCTACCTTCTCATCTCCTATATAAGGAGGTTCATATGATGAACCAATATATGGAATAAAGAGTATTGACTCATAATATATTCGTCTTATAAAGAGTTATAAAAGAGATATAGAGAGAAGTTGTGAGACGGTCTCACGTACCTTTATACTAGCATATATGTCTCAGTTCCGTACCCGTGTGGATACCAAAGGAGGCATCATGTTTGGGGTGCTTTATTTTGTCCGTGGAGATTATTTATTCTGTCCGTGGGAATTATTTATTCTGTCCTTGAAGATTATTTATTATGTCCGTGGAGATTATATATATTTCTGGGTTTATTATACTTCTTATTAATACGCTGTTCCGCTGCAAATAAGGTATAATTGTTATCCCTCTACTTTTGTCTTTTCGGTTAATACTCGTAACAGGTCCTTGGGTTTAAGGGTTGTAACCCTACAGAAACAGATAGATAGCATTTGCTGAAATTTTCTATGGAATGGAAATGTTGAGTATCATAGAGTGCCCCTTGTCTCTTAGGATAAAGTTTGTACACCCTATAAGGAAGGGGGGCTGAACCTGAACCAAACAGCAATATGGAACAAGGTTGCGATAGGGAAAATGGCTTGGTGGATAGCCAGTAAACAGGATAGGCTTTGGGTAGAATGGGTTCACCAAGTGTATTTAAAGGGGAGGAATTGGGATGTTTACCAACCAAATCCTGATTCCTGCTGGTATTGGAGAAAGTTATGTCAGATAAGAGATCTCCTGAAACCTGCTTATAGTGCAAATGCTATTGTTGTACATGGATCAAAATGTTATACTGTGGCAAGAGCTTACAACTGATTGAGGACAAAGCTTGGGGAAGTTAATTGGTGTGTTCTAGTGTGGTCGAAATGGTCCATTCCTAAACACAGGGTACTGGCTTGGCTGATACAGCAAGGAGGACTGAAGCTGAAGGACAGACTTCATAAATTTGGAGTGACTGATGATGACAGATGCATTGCTTGTGATGCAGCTACTGAGACAATGCAGCACTTATTCCAAGATTGTGAATATAGCAAGAAGGTCCTAAATGAAGTCAAACAGGAGCTCTCTATGTTACCAAAGCTATAAATGCAGAATGAACATCGGAAGAGAATGAAAGGGTCCAAAATGCAAAGAGCCATTAAGAATGGTTTGATAAACTCTATATTCTACCATATTTGGATACAACGGAACAATGCTAGAGTAGAAGAGCAGCTAATTCGTCCTGATAAGTTGGCTAGACAAATCATCAAGGAATTCATTGAGTTTTGCAAGAGAAAATGTAACCAAAAGTTTAGTAATAAGGATAGGAATTTTATCATGAGCCTTTTGAGGCATCCGATGTAATTGAGATTGTATATTCTTTTATTAATATACTTACCCTTTACCAAAAAAAAAGAGAAAGTAGTCGATTTTGTTTTAAATACATTTTTAGTCGAGACTATTTTCTCTAATAATTTCCCATTTGTCTACGATTGATTATTTTTAGTAAAAGCAATATTATTTATTAATAAAATCTATTTGCTAAAACTAATTTGAAAGCTTTAAAAATCTTGTTTAATTTATAAAAATCGTCGACTCAATTAATTTTGATATCATTTTCTTAAAACATCTCTTTCCTCAAATTTATAGTTTTAACTCGATTTCCTAATTATTTATAAGGGTTTTTCTATGGTATACCCCTCAACTATCGGCTTTTCCAAGTGGCACCCTCGCCTTTTTCGAATTACAAGTTGTACCCCTAAACTTTGTAAATTAGTCTATATTGTAACCGAAGTTATAATTTTCCAACGAAAATTTCTTAATTGATGATATAAATAGTGATTATTCCCTATTTTACTTTCATCAACCATGATATATTTCTTCAATTTGCATCTTTTACTCGAAAAAATCTATTCCACCACACTACGACATAGGGGTGACGGAGGGATTGAGGTTGAAGGATTTAAAAGAGTGAGGGAGATAGGTTGATGTCGGTCGACAACAAAGTGCGTTTTGATGGGCATTTGGTGGCTTGGTTAATGGTAAAGAAAAAGAGGTGGTTTGTAGCCTAAAATTGGATTGATTAACATGTTAATTATTCATTTTATAAAAATTATTGTAATACACTTATCACTTTGGTTATGATATGGAGTGATAAGTAAAGTTTAGGGGTACACCATGTAATTCGAAAAAGGTGGAGGTACTACTCGGAAAAGCCAATAGTTGAGGGGTACCCCATAGAAAAACCCTATTTATAAAATACTGTATATTGACTTATTATATTTTGAGTAACGAATTTAGAAATATATTAAAGTTACGATAACGACGATAATAATAAAATGTTACTTTCGTTAGAAATGCTATGTAATCCCCTAAAAAATTGTAAGGCAATACAGTGGCGGAAACACTGTAGAGTTGGGATTAAAACACACTGACAAACTATGTCTTATTAAAAGAAATATGGTAAGTCAATACAAAGGCCACTTTTTACAAAAGGGCTAAATAGAAAATTCTTCAAACGTGTTATACAAATCCATAAATTATATGAATAGAGAAAGAGTAGGATCCACGCTACTCGCTAGCTCACACCCAAAACCTAGCAGCAAATACCTGTCATGTTATAAACATAACAGCCACGTCAGTGGGGAATAACTAGGACGTTCTCCCAGCCATATTATATCATATGGAAAAATAATAGTATTATTATATCAAAATATTTAAAAAGAGAAAACATTAAAACGATATAATAAAAGTAAGTTTTCAACGAAACTTAAAGCACTTGCCAACCTGCAAGTCAAAATCAACCGATAATAATAATATTCAAAAATGGCGTTATGGAAATTCGATCAGTGTGCACAAGGCTAGACATTCACTAGGACAATACTGGAAACTAGCTTCGAGAACTGTAGACTTAACTCATAACAGAATCCAGTCTCTAACTAGGCAACTCAACTATAACAGGACTGCGTGCAGCGAGATCCTGGTTTAAGTAGTGCATACCCCTCCTAGACAACAAATATGTCTAGTTTAGCTGACCGCGACTAACACAATGCGGTATCTAGCTTAAGGTCAAAACATACACTCTTCTGAACACAAACCATGCTCAGTTCAACAACCAATGTGCCCAATAAAGACACAGCAGCCTTACAGTTGATGGCAAAAACGTACATACCAAACTATATTACTCTAACATCGCACTTCTCTTTATTCCATAACTCCAAAACAAGCCATTATCGATATATACAAAAGATATAATTATAATAAATTATATGAGGATAAAAGGAATATACGTTTTATATTAAAAGGGGAAACTTTTCATAAATGGAAACTTACTAATTTTAGAAACTTACTTAAAATAGAAAGTCTTATACAAAATACGTAAGTTATTAAAATAAGTGAAATGTATAAAAATAGCATTTCTAACGATATTAACATTTTATTATTATCGTCGTTATCGTAACTTTAATATATTTCCAAATTCGTTACTCAAAATATAAAGAAAATATAATAAGTCAATATATAGTATTTTGTAAATAATTAGGAAATCGAGGTAAAACTATATATTTTAGAAAAAAGATTTTTTACGAAAAACTATATTAAAATTAATTGAGTCAACGAGTTTTATAAATAAAATGAGATTCACAAAGATTTCAATTTTTTTTTAACAAACAGCTTTTATTAATAAATAATATGTATTTTAATAAAAATAGTCAATCGGAAACAAAAAAGAAATTACTAGTGAAAATAGTCTCGAATAAAAAAATATTTAAAATAAAATCGACTATTTTCTCATTTATTAATATAAGTCGTAAAACAAAATTAATTTATTAAACAAGTATACAAATCTCGATTATTGTATTAAAATACGTTTTTAAGTTAAAAATTAGAAATTAACGAAATATGACGAAAATATGAAATCGATGTTATTTAGTTACTAGTGTCATGATAACCAACAAAATATTATAACGATCGTAAATAATTAAAATTACTAACGATTTATATAACGATATCGAAAATTATAAAAATTATTGATAAGACATACGATTTAAAAGAATAATTTTATTAGCAAATAATAAATAGCTAAAAATTAGAAAATCGAATTTAAAATATTTACTACATACTACTACTCAAACATACGATATAAAATCGAGTAACGTCCTAAAGTTACCTTGAATCGATATCTGAGTCGATCATGTTCTTGACCTTGCCGAGTCCACACTAAATTCAGAAAATTGGAGAAGGACGGACGATGGAAATTGGGGAACGAAGAACACGGTCTCAAAATATTTCATCAAACGGCATCAGCCTAAGACGAGCAACAAAAGTCGACAGAAGAATAAGAAAAGAAGTAGAAAATGGATAAGAACGGCAGTAGTAGTGCGGACATTGTAGTAGCAGAAGAAGCACAACAGCGCACAACATCGATAATGAATGACAACAACAGTAGCCGCAACTACGAAATACGAAAACAGCAGCAGAAACGAGGGTAGCAGCGGTATATCGAAATACGAAGAAGAAGAAGAAGGCAGAGATGAAGGAGAATAAGGAGAATAAGAAGAGGAGCACGAACATACATTGATAATACATAGAACAGCAAAAACACGCAGACAGCAGTAGCACCAGAACTAAACATGGTACGAATTAAGGACGTACAGCAACCGAGGGAGAAAGAATCGACAAAAATGCAGCAGTAGAAGGAGAAGAAAAAGAAGAAAGGAGCAGCAATAGATCGAGAACGAGAACAGATTAACAACAATAAAAGGATCGAAATAGCAGCAGATGTCACGAACAAACAGCAATGAACGACAACAGCAACTAACGTGACAGTCCGACAGCAGCAGAGGAATGAAGAGCAACATGAAGGAAGAAAAAAAAGGAACATGAATGAGGACAACAGTAGTAAACAACGAACTGCAACATTAACGACACAATCAGAAATAGCATCGAACAAAGGCAGAACGACGAAGAGGAAGAGATCGCTCACCGAGTTCCTATGACGAGGACCGCAACAACGTATTGGCGGGAGAAACAGATTAAACGGAGAGGGAAAACAGGGGAGGAGGAAGTAAAGCCGAAGAACAAGAAGGAAAAACGCAGCAGCAGATGCGGCAGTCGAGTGAGATGACAGCAGCAGCGAGCATCAAAAAGGGAAAATTGAGGAGGACGAGGAGGAAGGTATGAAGCTGTTTTGGTGAGAATGAATGAAGAGGCAACATGGGAGAGCGGATCAGAAAAGTGGGGGAGTTGAACCAAAAGGTTGAAGCGGTGGATATAAATGAAAGGTAGGGAAATGAATTAAAAAAAATATGCAAGGGGGAACATTAAACAAGTGGGAAAGCAAAGGATTAATTAAATGAATCGGCTCGGAAACACGAATTAAACGAATTCCGTAATGATAAGTTGACTGACCCACGAATCGGGTTAAAACGAGTTAATAAAATTTATAAATAATCGGACCGTCAAATAAAATGAGTAAATAGATTATTCAAGACGAAAACGAAGCTTATAGAAATAAATAATTAAACGATCAAATAGTGTTTCCCGATAAATAATAAATTTTCGATAAAGTGAATTAATTTGATTTCTCGAGGAAAGAAAATAAATATTTTGACGAAACTTAAAATAAATGATCTTCGACCCGAAAATGGAAATTAGAGCTTAAATATAAATAAATAAATAAAATTTAGAATTTAAATCGTCGAAATAGATTTTCGATAAAAATTGAATTAAATGTATAAAATAAACCGAAACAAAAATAAAAATATGATTTAAATATAAGAAGAGTTTTCGAGACAAATAAAATTTTAGGAGTTTGAAAAAATTAAACAATAAATTTGTTTTATAATAATTTTAAGATTACGAGTTAAATCGTAAAAATACAAATACGAACATAATTTTAATTAAATTAAATTTTATAAAATCGGAGGTGTTACAATCTTCCCCACTAAAAAGAAGTTTCGTCCTCGAAACTTATAAACAGATAAGGACAGAAAGGAAAACAAAATTATATCATTTGAACCAAATGAGAATGGTTAACTCGCATCACAATATCGGTTTAAATTTTTTTTTCGACTTCGAACGTGATATGAAATCGAATTCGAAGACAAAATTTACTTCAAGATGAGTTGAGTTCAGTTACCCAAAGTTTAAAATCATTTAAATTAATAAAATCGTAAGTTAAAAATTATCTAATAAAATTATGACGATAAATATTATTTGTAAACGAACTCGAAGGGGACAAGTACCCAAATATTTTCAAAACAACAGTAAAACGTTTTAATTAAGAAATTCGACAATACTTCGTTTTTAGACCAAACAAAAATTTGAGAAATTGAATTTTGTAGTTAGTAAATAAAAAAAACAAAGTAGTCGTCAAATATTTCCAATAATAGATTTAAAGTCTATCAAAAATAAAACAAAAACTTAGATATGCGAAATTTTTCCAAAATGTTAAATCGTTTTACCTGATAATCTTATAGAAATCAAAATATTTGCAATTAAGAAAGTTTTCATAAAATCTCGATCACTTGAAAATCAAAATTAAAATTTTAAACAATTTCGAAATACTTTAAAATAAATTATTAACACATTTTGAAACATGGCGAAATATATGTGTTATCAAAAATAGAATAGAAATGAAGTACAAAAAGTTTTGAAATTTATATCTCAAAATGTTAAAATTTCACGATAACCCGAAATTTTAAATTAGTCAAACTTTTCATAACAAGGGTTCGGAAAATGGTAAACGGATAAATAGAATCAGAGTCAACGACAAATTGAAACAGAAATTTTTCAAACCCGATAAAGAAGTTAAAGGGATTGGCCGAAAAAGAAGTAGCAGGATTTAAGAAAAGCTAATGGAAGGAACGAAATTGAGAGTCAAACGGAGCTCTCAAGGAAATACAGAAGAAGTTAACCATCTCGAGATTCCCAGTATGACTCCCACAACACGGGTTCCTAATTTCCATCAAATATGTTAAGTCCAATATTAGGCGCTAGGTGGTTTTACTCAGTCACAATCTCCAAAAATGTCTTATGTGTGATGGTAAGGATTTGCCGTCAATCCCGACCATCAATAAATAACCAACTATACCTTGGGGGTAGCTAGGGTAAGTCGTGTCGATATCCACGGGGACGGTTAAATGGTGTCTAGACTAGGTCGACTTAAAAACGAGACTAGGCTACCAAAACAACACAAAGAAGAAGATAATTGACAAACTATGATGGTTGAAGGTGGTGTAAATGGACTAACAATGTACTATGTATGAAATGAGCTAAATGAAATAACTAAAGATTAACTAAGCAAACAAACTAGATAAATGAAGACTAAAGAGAAGGATAAGTCAAATATGGAAGGGAGTAGGGTTAGATCGGGTTCATAAATGTGGTAGGATGATTGGGTAATCAAGGGTGTAGGTGTCTTAGTTACTAGGGTCGGTTTGCGCTCTCGCGCCAAAGCCTAAGTCCGCACTCTCGTGTCTAAGACTAGACGCGAACACTTATGCTAGATGCTACTCAAAACATAGGCATTCAATCACAAATCAAACACACAATGAGTAGAGGAAGACAAGTATGAGAAGCATTGACCACTACTACCCACACAAGCAATTCAACAAACACATAGAATGCCCAATAAGTGACTAGCAACAAAGGATTCACCTTTACCTATAATCAAACCCTAATCACCCATAATCCACACTTAATCCCCTACTAACCCCACAAGGAATCTACTCACTGATGGGAGGGATTTGTCGCGGAATCCCAACCGATCAAATAAAGTAACCGGCTAAACCTATGGTAGATAGGGTAAGTCGGGTCGAATCCACGGGGACGGTAATGTATAGCCTAGACTAAGGTCGCCTAAATACTAGACTAAGTCAACGAGCTAAGCTAGAGAATAATGAGAAGGGAGGAGGCTAGACTACAACTAAGGTGACAAACTAAGGAAAACGGGCTAGGATTAGGTCGGGGTCCAAGGGTTAACGGAATGGTCAAGGGAGGACTAGAGTGAAGGAGGTAGTAGGGTGATCTAGGTTGGTCCAGGCTCTCGCAACTTAGACTCACCTAGAGGTTCCACCTAGAACCCATCTCGACGACACGCAACACAAACGGGGTTCTAGCGCGCTATGGTCCTAGGTCGAATCCGGGCTCTCGCTACTTAGACCGGCCTAGGGGTCGTCCTCACCGGGCTCTCGCAACTTAGTGAGGGGACCGAACCCATAACAAACTAACACCCACAAAGAAAGGCAAGAAAACAAGCATTCGTACATACTTAGTCATTCAAGCAATTCCACAAACATGTGATGTGCATCAATCAAGAGGAAACCCAAATCTTGCACCAACATCTCTAACCAACCCTTAATCACCCAATTAACACCCTAATCGCCTTACTAACCCTAGCAAGAACACTACTCTAACATATCTAATCTACAACTAACACTAACAAGATGATTCAACAAAAGAAACAACACAAACATCTACAAACTAATGAAAACTATTAACTACAATCAAAGATTGAAACTTGAATAACATAAATAAATATTAAGAGGAAAAGGGAAGGAATATACCAAACTAGTGGAAGGAGAAAGAACAAAACATGCATTAATGAAGAAAACCCAAAACAAACATCCAAGTTTGTCAAGCTTGGAGAAGATCTTGAAGAATTCCCTTAATACAAGTACTAAACTATGATTAACTACTAATTACCGACTAATCTACTCTAATCTAAACTAATCTAACCTAAAGTAGTCTAGGGTTTTAAGGAGATAACCTAAGATAACATCACATAGTGTCTTAATACAAGAGGGGGGTATATATAGGGTTACAAATGGAAAGGAGAAGAAAGGAGCATTCACGGGCCTGAACTGGGCTCATCCCGGTCGGGATGAGTTGGTCCTGATCGGGATGGGCCACCCTTCCCGTTCGGGAAGGACCTTCCCGATCGGGATGGGCTCACAGTAGCCGCTCTTCATGCTCCCTTCATCCCGAACGGGATGAGGCCATCCCGAACGGGATGGGTCTTTGTAGGCCTCCCTTAAGAGCTCTTTGGTCCCTCCCTGCCTCTCATGGGCTTCTCGTCGATTCTCGGGACTCGGGATCGGGTCTCGGTGGCTCGGGATTGGGTCCCAAGGTCTCGGGGTCGATTCCAAGGTCTCGAGTCATCCTTCCTTTATCTCGTTGGCTCCAAAATGTGTATGTATTGAGTCGGAATCGCTCCAACTCTTCCAATTCGGCGTCGGGAACCTGAAACGAACTAAAGGAAGCATAAGAAGCCCCTAAAACGCTCCCAAGGAGCGATTCTACAAGGAAAATGGGACCAAAACACTACGAATAGGCACTATAAATGACACTTATCAACTCCCCCACACTTAACCCTTACTCGCCCTCGAGTAAGCACATACTACTACTAAACTATCCGAGTGGGTATTAGCGCACCCTACGCCCCTTCAACTCACGCGAGTGCACTTAGAGGACAAGTGCACTCCGCAAGGAAAGTTGGGTCTTGCGACAAAACTATGGATGCAACCGGACACAAAACACATAAACAAACAAACACACAAACAAACACATAATCGGTTGCACCCAAAACAAAAGAAATACCGCTTCCCTCAAACAAGCGGTGAAAGAAGCACCGGTTTAGGACTCGAGGCAAGTGACAACGTTTCCAAGCTAGACATACAAACCAAGGTGAACTAAACCCTAATAGTATGACGATAAAGCAACAAAAACGTTGGTAACTTGCCTAGGTCCTCCTAAATTTTTAAAAACGTACTACGGGACGATCGGCGGAGTGGAAAAGCGAAGAACCACGTTGTTAGTCGACACTGTAGGTAAGTGAGACCCCGCCCCCTTTAACGTGAGCCAAGAGGGTCATCCCGTGTCCAAAACCGCCTAACTAGTCCAAGTAAGAAGGTGGAAATATGCAAAATGAGGGAAGACCGACAAATGCCGCTATCATCATTCCTCGGGACTCGGTCCTTTGGTAGGCTCTTCACGGCAAAAGTCGGAAAAAGGCTTATTTTTGTGGGGATTTCTTTTTGTGAGACGGGTTTTCTTTTGGCATTTTCTTTCTTTTCGACATTTTTGCTTTGTTTGTTGCCATGCCATTTCTTTTTCTTCTTTTCTATTTTCTTTTTGGCTTTTGTGCCTTTTCTTTTTCTTCATTTCTTTTCTTTCTTTCATTTTTTTCCTTCTTTTTCTTTTCTTTGCCTTTTTGGCAAAATTTGGCATTTTTGGCATTTTCATTGTATGACAAGAAAGGGAGAATCAACAAATTGCATTTTATTGTGTGGATATGTATGAGAGGTAGGTGAATGGGTAAGTCGGGGTTGCGCATTCCCTTTCAAACCCACAAAAAGTGGAGAACTTGGACTAATCAAACGATCCTAAACACGGTCACCTAGGGGACGAGACTCGGTAACCAAGGCCTTTTCACACCGTGGGTGGTCATAATGGTCAAAATGCAAATCCCGCAGTAAATCCCTAGTAAGCTAGGTGGACTCAAGGTAAAGGACCAACGAAATCATTGATTTAGGGTCATTCTACTAGATTAAAGTCCAAGACTCGATTTATACAACTAGAAAGGAAAGTAGCTACTCACACACTAGCCTCTAAACCGGGTTTTCGAAAACCATTTACATACAAGACACAAATACACACACAAACAAAGACTCAACGAAAACGAACGAAAGAAAAAGAAACAAAAGCAACCAAACAAGAACAAAACAAAACGAACACATACAAAACAAACACCACCCCGAATTTCCACATGAGCAACCAATCATCCACAAACTTTACAAAGCTCCACCCGAGCACACCACAACACATATCTCCTCCAAACTTCACAAGAAACAAAGAGGAAAAAGGGTTGAAAAGATGTTACCGGGTGTCTTGAAAGCTCTCCAAGGCTAGCGGTGATTAAGCGACCTATAAGGAAAAAGGGAGGCAAAACACGCACACAAACAAATATACGACACAAAGACACAAAATGAAAACACACAAAAGAAAAATCTTTTTTATTTTTATGAAAATTTTTCAAATTTTTATGGTTTTTAAAGATTTTTTCGGAAAAACTACGAAAATAAAACTAACTATACTAGAATATCGCTCCCCCACACTTAAATCGAGCCATGTCCTCATGCTCGATCGTAGGGTGCGGAGAGACAAAAGAAAAAGAAAAAGAAAAGAAACAACGAAAATAAAGCTAAAAATCAAAAATAAAGTGAAGAAAAGGGTAGAAGGTGTCCAGCCGGGGTGTAATCAAGTCACCAAGGGCCGAGACGAGAAAAAGATATGGATGGGGGAAGAAATAAAAAGAAGGAAATAAAAGGAAATGGGAGGGGAGGGCTAGGTGTAATCAAGTCACCTAGCCCGGATTCCGCCTAAATCCGACTAAATCCACAAAAAAGAAAAAAAAAGTGAAAAACTTGTAAAATTTGGATTTTTCGATTGACTCTCGACGCAATCACATCGTCGGGAGTCGGGAGCAACCACTACCGAGGCCTCGAAGGCCACCATGACATCAAGACACATAAGTGTACAAGGGGAAGGGAATAAACAAAGGAAAACAAGCAACAACAAAAACGGAAAAGAAAGGATAGTTGCCGTACCATAGGTTAGCAACTCACTCTCTCCATCGTCTCATAGATCAATATAGGCACTTGCTTGTCTTCATCTTTGCTATCCCGCTTCAAGCTTGATAGAACCGCATGGTTGGGGTAGTAATGGTAGAAGGTGGGATTTGATGTGGATCTCAGTGTAAGGTGAGGTGTACGGGTCATATGATAGGAGTAAGGAGGAGTAGGGAGGTTGGGAGGGGGTGTAATGGATGGGTGGAGTCAAAGGGGACCATCCCGGTCGGGATGGATGGTCCCGATCGGGTTGATAAACCCTTCCCGATCGGGAAGCCCTCGTCCCGGTCGGGAACGCACTCCAGTGAATCCGATTTTCAGCACCTTCATCCCGATCGGGATGGCTCCTTCCCGGTCGGGATTCCTTATCCTTCCCGGTCGGGAAGCCCTCTTCCCGGTTGGGATGAGTCTTCTTTGCTTCCCCAAGCCCAAAAACTTATCATAAGCTTCAAAAACCGACTTCCTCGCTCGCAAATCAAACTCCATCATCAACCACTCCTTTCTAGGAGTCACCTTCACTTCACCTATCACAATAAACTCGAACAAAACATCACATTCTCTCCCTCACAACGCTCATCAATAATCCAATTATTACAAGAATATCACAAAACTACCAAAATCAAGAGATAAAACACAAATACAAGCACAAGTATTCTAAAGAAGAGGAGATGGGAATATACAACATGACGGTTCTTTTAGGAACTCCGTCAAACCTAGGATGGTGGACTCCATTCTTCAACCGTAGCCCTCAAGGGCATGGAGGAGCAAGTCGAACGCGCTACCGACATCATAGTGAAGGCCCAAGAAGCGCTCGAGCTTAACCGACCTCCATGGCCTCCAGGGAGGAGGCAAGAAGTAGGAATCCCAAGACCCAAAATCATCTTCAAAGTTGTCTCTAGGGTCTCTCCATCCTACGAGCTTCACCGAACTCTTCCTCCCTAAGCATTGCCTCCAATCACAAGCAAGCTTCATCTCCAAGAATCGAGGCACAAAGAGCGGTTTTGGCCTCATCTCTTCATTGCACACCCCCACACTTGCCTCAAACTGTGGTTCCCCTTCTTCATCACTCGGCCCCACATCATCTTGGAGGATAGGATCGAAACTTCTACCGGCGGTTTCAATCTCCTCCAAGTCATTGCTTGGCTCACTTTCTAGGGGCTCTTGATGCTTATCCACATTCTCGGACAAGGGCAACTCGAGGCTCACAATTTCACCCAACAACTCTACAAACTCCACCAAACCATCCCACTCACTATCCTCCTCCAATTCTTCACCAACGATGCCTTCACCAAGAGTCATCTCCTCATTCGTCTCTTTTTCAGTAGACGATTGAGGTTCTTCAAAGCAAATCTCTCTATCAAAGGAAACTACATCGGCGGCTTCGTAATTAGGTTGCTCCTCTCTCTCAAGTGGGCATCCTCCATCTAAATATGATGCTCGGGATAAAGACATTACGGTTTGAACCGATAATGCATTTAAATGAGCATTACTCGCCTCGTTTCCCCTTCGAATTTGGGCCAAGAGTTCCTTATTCTTTTGTAATTGGATGGCCATTTCTTGTTGCATTTGAAGCATCGATTGATGAAACTCCAAGTTTGACGATTGGTGGTCATTGGGGTCTTGTACGGCTCCTTGATAATCTTGATGATGCCCAAAGGGTTGGGCATCATATTGTTGGTAGCAAGGTTGGGGTGGTTGGTAGTATTGTGGGTCATGGGGTTCATATTGTGGTTGGGGTGTAGGGTAATATTGTGGGTTTTGGGGGTATTGGCTTCCATAAGATGAATCTTGATCGAACATGGTGGTTTCACCTTCATAGCTTGAGTAATAGCCACCATGATCGTAGGAGTGATAGTCATTCACCTGTTGGTAGCCATTTCCATAATCTTGAGGATCATACCCATCTTGATTACCCCAAGAAGCTTGATAGTGGTAGGGGGACGTCATGTCATACCCTTGGTTCATGGAAGAAGAGTGGTAGCTCATATCGGCTCCCGAGTGTGGGGAGTTTAGATCAAACCCCATGCTCGCTCGAAAATTGTAGTCCATACCCGGTTAGAAACCACTCATTCTAGCAACCGTCCGTTTAAGCGGCTCTGAGTCGCAAGAAGAAGATAATCAGCACCTCTAAGCACAAACTGTAGACTAAGAACAAACGTGAGAAGTCTAGTGCTTTTTGGGCACTAGACAAGAGAGAAATAAACCGCACACACACAAGAAGCAAAGTAACCAAAAGAAAAAAAAAAGAAAAACACAACACAAAGAAAAAGTCAAGCAAATAGGAAAACAAAGTCTAAACTAGCACCGTCCCCGGCAACGGCGCCAAATTGATGGGAGGGATTTGTCGCGGAATCCCAACCGATCAAATAAAGTAACCGGCTAAACCTATGGTAGATAGGGTAAGTCGGGTCGAATCCACGGGGACGGTAATATATAGCCTAGACTAAGGTCGCCTAAATACTAGACTAAGTCAACGAGCTAATCTAGAGAATAATGAGAAGGGAGGAGGATAGACTACAACTAAGGTGACAAACTAAGGAAAACGGGCTAGGATTAGGTCGGGGTCAAAGGGGTAACAGAATGGTCAAGGGAGGACTAGAGTGAAGGAGGTAGTAGGGTGATCTAGGTTGGTCCGGGCTCTCGCAACTTAGACTCACCTAGAGGTTCCACCTAGAACCCATCTCGACGACACGCAACACAAACGGGGTTCTAGCGCGCTATGGTCCTAGGTCGAATCCGGGCTCTTGCTACTTAGACCGGCCTAGGGGTCGTCCTCACCGGGCTCTCGCAACTTAGTGAAGGGACCGAACCCACAACAAACTAACACCCACAAAGAAAGGCAAGAAAACAGGCATTCGTACATACTTAGTCATTCAAGCAATTCCACAAACATGTGATGTGCATCAATCAAGAGGAAACCCAAATCTTGCACCAACAATTCTAACCAACCCTTAATCACCCAATTAACACCCTAATCGCCTTACTAACCCTAGCAAGAACACTACTCTAACATATCTAATCTACAACTAACACTAACAAGATGATTCAACAAAAGAAACAACACAAACATCTACAAACTAATGAAAACTATTAACTACAATCAAAGATTGAAACTTGAATAACATAAATAAAGATTAAGAGGAAAAGGGAAGGAATATACCAAACTAGTGGAAGGAGAAAGAACAAAACTTGCATTAATGAAGAAAACCCAAAACAAACATCCAAGTTTGTCAAGCTTGGAGAAGATCTTGAAGAATTCCCTTAATACAAGTACTAAACTATGATTAACTACTAATTACCGACTAATCTACTCTAATCTACACTAATCTAACCTAAAGTAGTCTAGGGTTTTAAGGAGATAACCTAAGATAACATCACATAGTGTCTTAATACAAGAGGGGGGGGTATATATAGGGTTACAAATGGAAAGGAGAAGAAAGGAGCATTCACGGGCCTGAACTGGGCTCATCCCGGTCGGGATGAGTTGGTCCCGATCGGGATGGGCCACCCTTCTCGGTCGGGAAGGACCTTCCCGATCGGGATGGGCTCACAGTAGCCGCTCTTCATGCTCCCTTCATCCCGAACGGGATGAGGCCATCCCGAACGGGATGGGACTTTGTAGGCCTCCCTTAAGAGCTCTTTGGTCCCTCCTTGCCTCTCATGGGCTTCTCGTCGATTCTCGGGACTCGGGATCGGGTCTCGGTGGCTCGGGATTTGGTCCCAAGGTCTCGGGGTCGATTCCAAGGTCTCGAGTCATCCTTCCTTTATCTCGTTGGCTCCAAAATGTGTATGTATTGAGTCGGAATCGCTCCAACTCTTCCAATTCGGCCTCGGGAACCTGAAACGAACTAAAGGAAGCATAAGAAGCCCCTAAACCGCTCCCAAGGAGCGATTCAACAAGGAAAATGGGACCAAAACACTACGAATAGTCACTACAAATGACACTTATCACGCACTCATTATCAAACTAAGATTAACATAAACAAGAGAAATCAATGTAAACATCCAAACATTCATAATGAACAAACAATAACAATAAACAATATGTAAAGATTCAAACTTGAAAGATAAACAAAGAACAAGAGAAAAGAGATTATACCAACTACAAGAGGATGAAAAAGATGAGAACTTGTATAAACAAGAAACCCAAATAATCTCCAAGGTTGTCAAGCTTGGATGAGTCTTCAAGAATCTTCTTAATACAAGACTAATTGCTAGACTAATCTAAGATTAACAAAAGTTTTAAAGGAAGATTAAGCTAATGAGAGGAGAACTAAATCTAGGGTTTAAACAATGTAGAGAGGCTTAAGATAGTCTAGGGTAATGTATATCTGCTTAAACAATACAAGGGAGGAGTATTTATAAGGTTACAAGAATGAAGGAGGAGAAAAGAAGTAAACACGAGCTACATCAGGGTCATCCCATCCGGAACGAGATGGTCCCGTCCGGGACGGAGTGGTCCCGACCGGGACAGAATGGTCTCGACTGGGACGGACCCAAAACAGACGCAGCTTCATTTGTGCACTCCTTCCCGGTCGGGAAGGCCACTATCCCGCCCGGGAAGGGCCTTGTAGGCCTCCAATATAATCTTTTTGGTCCCTCCTTGCTTCTCACGGGCTTGTCATCAATTCTCGGGGCTCGGGATCGAGTCTAAGGGGCTCGGGAATGGGTCCCAAGGTCTCGGGATCAAATCCAAGGTACCGAGTGATCGTTCCTTCTCTTCGTTGGCTCCAAAAGTGTATGAAACGCGTCGGAATTGTTCCAATTCTTCATGAATGGTCTCGGGAACCTAAAACGAGCTAAAAAAAGTATAAGATGCCCCGAAATCGCTCCAAATTTCATATGGAAAAGCAAGACCAAAACACAACAAAATAGGCACTACAAACTACACTTATCAACTCCCCCACACTTAACCCTTTCTCGCCCTCGAGTAAGCACAAACTAACTACTAAACTAGCCGAGCGGGTATTAGCGCACCCTACGCCTTTTCAACTCACGCGAGTACACTTATAGGAAAAGTGCACTCCGCAAGGCAAGTAAGATCTTGCGACAAAACTGTGGATGCAACCGGACACAAAAACACATGAACAAATAAACATAAAAACAAACAAGTAATCGGTTGCACCCAAAAAGGAAACAAATACCGCTTCCCTCAAACAAGCGGTGAAAGAAGCACCGGTTTAGGACTCAAGGCAAGTGACAACGTTCCCAAGCTAATAACACAAATCGAAATGAACTAAACCCTAATAGTATGACAACAAAGCAATAAGAGCGTTGGTAACTTACCTAGGTCCTCCTAACCTTCTAAGAACGTACTACGGGACGATCGACGGGATGGAAAATGGATGAACCACGGTGTTAGTCGACACTGTAGGTAAGTGAGACCCCGCCCCCTTTAGCGATGAGCCAAGAGGGTCGTCCCATGCCCAAAACCGCTCAACTAGTCCTAGTAAAAAGGTGGGTAAGTTTGCAAAATGAGGGAAGACCGATCATTACCGCTATCATCCTTCCTAGGGACTCGGTCCTTTGGTAGGCTCTTCACGGTAACGATCGGAAAAAGGCTTATTCTGAGATGTGGGGATTCTTTTTGTGAGACGGTTTTCTTTTGGCATTTTTCTTTCTTTTGCATTTTTGCTTTGTGTGTTGCTATGCCATTTCTTTTTCTTCTTTTGTATTTTCTTTTTGGCTTTTTGTGCCTTTTCTTTTTCTTCATTTCTTTCTTTCATTTTCTTTCTTTTTCTTTTCCTTGCCCTTTTGGCTAGATTTGAGTTGTAGGCATTTCTTTGCAACTAAGAAAGATGATTTCAACAATTTGCAACTTTATTTTGTGGATATGTGTAGGAGGTAGGGTAATGGGTAAGTCGGGAGTCGCAATCCCCCTTCAAACCCACAAAAAGGTGGAGAACTTGGACTAATCAAACAATCCCGAACACGGTCACCTAAGGGACGGGACTCGGCAACCAAGGCCTTTTCACACCATGGGTGGTCATAATGGTCTAAATGCAAATCCCGTAGTAAATCCCTAGTAAGCTAGGTGGACTCAAGGTAAAGGACCAACGAAATCATTGATTTAGGGTCATCCTACTAGATTAAAGTCCAAGACTCGATTCATACTACTAGAAAGGGAAAGTAAACACTTGCACACTAGCCTCAAAACCGGGTTTTCGAAAAACCTTTTACACACACGACACAACGACACACACAAAACAAAGACGCGACAAAAACGAAAGAAAAAGAGACCAAAAAAAAGCAACAAAACAAAACGAAACAAAACAAACACATAAAGAGAACAAACACCACCCCGAACTTCCAAATAAGCAACCAAATCATCATCAAACTTTACAAAGCTCCACCCGAGCACACATCATCACAAATCTCCTCCACACTCCACAAGAGATAAAGAGGAAAAAGGGATAAAGATGTTACCGGAAGTCTTGAAAGCCCTCCAAAGTTAACGGTGATTAAGCGACCTACAAGGAAAAAGGGAGGCAAAACACGCACAACAAAACAAACATACGATACAAAGACACAAGAGGAAAACACACAAAATAAAATATTTTTGATTTTTGTGATTTTTTGTTTTTCAATTTGTTAGGGTTTTTTAAAGATTTTTCGAAAAACTACGAAAATAAAACTAACTACGATAGGATATCGCTCCCCCACACTTAAACCGAGCAATGTCCTCATGCTCGATCGTAGTGTGTGGAGACACTAAAGAAAAGAAAATACGGAAATAAAGCTAAAAATCAAAAAGAAAAGAGGAGAAAAAGGGTAGAAATTTGTCCGGCCGGGGTGTAGTCAAGTCACCATGGGCCGAGACGAGGAAAGATATGGATGGGGGAAGAAATAAAAAGAAAGAAATAAAAGGAAATGGGAGGGGAGGACTAGGTGTAATCAAGTCACCTAGCCCGGATTCCGCCCAAATCCGACTAAATTCTACAAAAAGGGTGAAAATCTTGTAAATTTGGATTTTTCAAATGACTCTCGATGTAGTCACATCATCGGGAGTCGGGAGCAACATTTACCAAGGCCCCGAGGGCCACCATGACAAGGGGAAGGGGAATATTCAAAGGGAGACAAGCAATAAAAGACGGAAAAGAAATGAGAGGCGCCTTACCAATAGGTTAGCAACTCACGAACTCCACCGTCTTCAATGATCAATAGTGGCACTTTGCTTGTCTTCTTCATTGTCATCCCACTTCAAACTTGATAATATCGCATGGTTGAAGTAGTAAACTTGCAATGGTGTGAGGAGGTGGGATTTGATGTGAAACTCGGTGTAGAGTGAAGATAAAATGAGGTGAGGGTATGTAAATGAGGTATATGGGTCATATGATATGAGCAAGGAAAGGTAGGGAGGTTGGGAGGGGGTATAAAGTGGTTGGGTGGGTTCACAAGACAAAGAAGAGACCAAAAGAGGAGAACGGCTCGTCCCGGTTGGGATGGATGGTCCCGGTCGGGATGACACACCCTTCTCGGTCGGGAAGCTCCCGTTCCGGTCGGGATGGCTCAACAGAAAACTCGAATTTTGGTATCCTCATCCCGATCGGGATGGCTTCTTCCCGGTCGGGACGGATCTACCTTCCCGGTCGGGATGCTCTCTTCTCGGCCGGGAGGGTTCTTCTAGCCTTCCATAACCCCAAAAGCTTATCCAAAGCTTCAAAAACCGATTCCCTTGCTCACAATCCAAGCTCTATCAATAGTCATTCCTCTCTAGGATTCACCTTCACTTCACACCTATCAAAATAAGCTCAAATACACATTCATCAAGATCCACCCTCACATCGCTCATTGAAATACCAAATTACAAGAATTCACAAAAACTCAAAGGAACTACAAGAAAGAGATATATACAATAAGACGGTTCTTTTAGAACTCCGTCAAACCAATGATGGTGCACTCTTCAATTATTTTTCAACAACACTATAACCAATTCCATCGCCATCAAGGGCACGAAGAAACAAATCGAAGGCTCTTGCGAACTCTTCAATCAAGCTTGTGGTGTAACCATCCACATTACAAGTCTCTTCAAAACCTTGTCTTGACGTTCCCGGTGCATCCCGATCTACTAAGTTCAATGGCTTGAACTTGTACTTTCGATCCTTCGGTATATACCCAAACGTCCATCTACCCTCATGTGGCCCCAAGGGAGGCTCATCTTTCTCCTTGTCTTGCAACTTGTCTTCAACATCATGATATGGGCATTCATCCGCCCCAAGCTCGGAATCATCATCTTCAATTCCATAGAAATTGTTCTTCAAGCTTCCTCCCGACTCATCCCCTAGATCGATGTCTTTCGTGGCGTGGATCATATTGCAAGACTCATCATTAGTGGGCGAGGTATTGCCTTGGAGGTCAAACATGAGCTTCTTGTCGCCTAACTTAAATGTGATCCTACCATTCTTCACATCAATCATAGCACTGGCGGTATGTAGAAATGAGCGCCCAAGGATAATGGGAGTGATAGCATCTTCCGGCATGTCAAGTACAAGAGCGGATCAGGGAACGAAGAACTTCCAGATTTTTATTGGCACATCTTCTAACATCCCCAATGGTCGGTTGAATGAACTATCGGCCATTCGGAGTGTAATGGAAGTACACTTGAGCTCCTTCATCCCAAGTCGCTCACAAATGGAATAGGGAATGATGCTTACACTCGCACCCAAATCACATAGTGCTCTCTCAATCCTGAAGTTGCCTATGGTGCACGGGATCGAGAAACTACCCGGATCCTTTAACTTGGGAAGCGTAGAACCTTGAATAAGCTCGCTCACCACTCTTGTGAACGCAATGGTCTCTCCCTTGTCGACGGATCTCTTCCTAGCCAAGATTTCTTTCATAAATCTTCCATATGCCGGGATTTGGGTAAGTAGCTCGGTAAACGGGACACTCACATCCAATTTCTTCACAATATTAAGGAACTTGTCATATTGAGCATCCACCTTAGTCTTCATTTGCCTTGTTGGGAAAAGCAACTTGATATGCATTTTGTCTTGCTCATTAAGGTTGGACTTCTCAAATGACATTTTCCCTTTACTTTTGTCTTTTCCTTGAAGTGGGAGAAGCTTGTCTTCATGGGATTTCTCAATCTCCCACAAGACTTGTTCCTCTATTGGATTTCCCAAGCTTGAATCTTCTTGAGTTGGAGATACTACAACTTCTTTCATGGGTTCTTGCTCACTAGGAAACACGGGAGGATTATAGGTAGCACCGCTCCTTAAGGTGATGGCATTCACATGTTCTACACCTTGGGGAGGTAGTTGCCCCTTTTTTCTTGAAGAGTTACCCGAAGCAACTTAAGCTAGTTGGGTTTCGAGCATCTTGAGATGTGTTCTCATTTCCTTGTTTTCCATTTGAAGTTGAGCAATAAGTTCTTGTTGGGATCTTTGTATCTCCATTTGGCTTCGTTGCAACTCCATCATTTGCTTTTGTGTATCAAAATCTCGAGGTGGAGATTGTTGATTGTGTGGAGTATTGGTGATGGCTAGAGGAATGCCATTGAGTAGGAGACCGACTCCTTTGCTTGCTTTGTTGTTGGGTACCTTGAGTTGCTTCTTGTTGCTGATGGTTCCCTTGGAACCCATGAGAGTTTCCTTGATTAAGGCCTTGATTGTTGCCATGGTTGTAGTTTTGGTGTCCTTGGTTGTGTTGGTTTCCTTGGAAACCACCTTGATTGAAGTTCCCTTGTTGGAACCCTTGATAGTTGTTGAAGTTACCTTGGTTATGTTGCTTGAAATTGTTGGATGGCCTTTGGTTGCCCATAGAACCTTGGTAACCTTGGTTGTTGTCCCTTAATGGAGGTGGCACATATGGACGGTGTTGTAGAGATTGTTGTTGGGAAGCTTGATGGGAAGCTTGGAACATATGAGGATAAGGGGCACCTTGCTTGAACGCTTGAAAGGCGTTCACTTGCTCAATACTACCTCGGCATTGTATAGGCTCATGTCCAACTATCCCGCAAATATCGCACATCCCATAATAAGGTGTATGAGATACAAATCCCAAAGCATTGACTTGAAGAGTAGAATGTTGGTGGGAGGCACTTGCACTTTGACCTTGATCAAAATGGCTTTGGAGCTTCTTGTCAATAGATTTCATGTGGGTTTTTAATTAAGCTCCAAGATCAATGCTTAATTGTGTAATGGCATCAATCTCGTGCCTTCCTCCTCGATTTGCCTTTCTAGGCCTTGAGTATCGGGAGTTGTGCACCGCCATCTCCTCGATTCTTGACCAAGTTTGGTCATCATCCACCTCGGTAAACCTTCCGTTCGATCCCATGTTGAGAATGGCCCTTGAGTCTTCATATAACCCGTTCCAAAACTGTTGAACTAGGAACCATTGTGATAGACCATGGTGAGGACAAGAGCGGATCAAGGCTTTGAATCTTTCCCACGATTCGTAGAGGCTTTCTTCATCACGTTGTTGGAATCCCGTGATAGAGGCTCTCAATAGATTTGTCTTCTCCGGGGGATAAAATTGTTGGTGGAAAGCTAAGGCTAGCTTCTTCCAAGTATCAATACCAAGAGTCGCTTTGTCTAACCCCTTGAACCATTGCTTAGCTTTACCGATTAAAGAGAAAGGAAATAATACCCACCGGATTTGGTCTTTGGTTATTCCCGTTTGTGAGATAGCATCGCAATAATCCGAAAAGGTTTCCATGTGTTGATGAGGATCTTCGGTTGGTAACCCACTAAATTGAGTTCTTTCGACCAATTGGATGAATTGCATTTTTGCCACAAAGTTGCCGGTATATGCCTCCGGTAAAGTGGTTGGACCGGGCAAAACGTCTTCCGTGAAGGTTGAATGAGAAGAGAACTTAGGCATGATTGGATATGCGGGAGATGTTGGTGTAGACGGTGTTGATGTAGATGTAGATGGAGAACTAGGACTAGAAGTACCAAAGGGATTGATGAAGGTCCCTTCGGCCGTCTCTCGAGGTGACTCGTTCAAGTCGGATCCTGGAGCTTGCTCTTCAATGGTATTGCTAGTACCCGGTTGAGAGTGTCTAACCCGATCAATCGTCCGTTGGCGAAAGGCTCTAAAGAGTCTCTCCGGCTCTGGATTGAAGAGAAAGAAGTCGCCTCTCCTCCTAGGCATACATTACGCACTTGAACAAACGTAAGACCACCTAGTGCTTTATGGGCACTAGGCAAAGACAATAAAAACAAGAAAAACCTACAAAATATGCACAAGAGATGGAAGAAGAGCACAAGAAGGGTAACTAAGTCTAGCTAATAAGCAAACTAAGTCTAAACAACGTACCGCCCCCGGCAACGGCGCCAAATTGATGGTAAGGATTTGCCGTCAATAAATAACCAACTATACCTAGGGGTAGCTAGGGTAAGTCGTGTCGATATCCACGGGGACAGTTAAATGGTGTCTAGAGTAGGTCGACCTAAAAACGAGACTAGGCTACCAAAACAACACAAAGAAGAAGATAATTGACAAACTATGATGGTTGAAGGTGGTGTAAATGGACTAACAGTGTACTATGTATGAAATGAGCTAAATGAAATAACTAAAGATTAACTAAGCAAACAAACTAGAGAAATGAAGACTAAAGAGAACGATAATTCAAATATGGAAGGGAGTAGGGTTAGGTCGGGTTCATAAATGTGGTAGGATGATTGGTAATCAAGGGTGTAGGTGTCTCTTAGTTACTAGGGTCGGTTTGCGCTCTCGCGCCAAAGCCTAAGTCCGCACTCTCGTGTCTAAGACTAGACCCAAACACTTATGCTAGATGCTACTCAAAACATAGGCATTCAATCACAAATCAAACACACAATGAGTAGAGGAAGACAAGTATGAGAAGCATTGGCCACAACTACCCACACAAGCAATTCAACAAACACATAGAGTGCCCAATAAGTGACTAACAACAAAGGATTCACCTTTACCTATAATCAAACCCTAATCACCCATAATCCACACTTAATCCCCCTACTAACCCCACAAGGAATCTACTCACTCATTATCAAACTAAGATTAACATAAACAAGAGAAATCAATGTAAACATCCAAACATTCATAATGAACAAACAATAACAATAAACAATATGTAAAGATTCAAACTTGAAAGATAAACAAAGAACAAGAGAAAAGAGATTATACCAACTACAAGAGGATGAAAAAGATGAGAACTTGTATAAACAAGAAACCCAAATAATCTCCAAGGTTGTCAAGCTTGGATGAGTCTTCAAGAATCTTCTTAATACAAGACTAATTGCTAGACTAATCTAAGATTAACAAAAGTTTTAAAGGAAGATTAAGCTAATGAGAGGAGAACTAAATCTAGGGTTTAAACAATGTAGAGAGGCTTAAGATAGTCTAGGGTAATGTATATCTGCTTAAACAATACAAGGGAGGAGTATTTATAAGGTTACAAGAATGAAGGAGGAGAAAAGAAGTAAACACGAGCTACAGCAGGGTCATCCCGTCCGGGACGAGATGGTCCCGTTCGGGACAGAGTGGTCCCGACCGGGACAGAATGGTCCCGACCGGGACGGACCCAAAACAGACGCAGCTTCATTTGTGCACCCCTTCCCGGTCGGGAAGGCCACTATCCCGCCCAGGAAGGGCCTTGTAGGCCTCCAATATGATCTTTTTGGTCCCTCCTTGCTTCTCACGGGCTTCTCATCGATTCTCGGGGCTCGGGATCGAGTCTAAGGGGCTCGGGAATGGGTCCCAAGGTCTCGGGATAAAATCCAAGGTACCGAGTGATCGTTCCTTCTCTTCATTGGCTCCAAAAGTGTATGAAACGAGTCGGAATCGTTCCAATTCTTCATGAATGGTCTCAGGAACATAAAACTAGCTAAAAGAAGTATAAGTAGCCCCAAAATCGCTCCAAAGAGCAATTTCATAAGGAAAAACAAGACCAAAACACAACAAAATAGGCACTACAAACTACACTTATCAATGTGATTGACGAATCGTTCAACGACACGATACTTGTAATATCCGTCTTGTATTACTCTAATTTTCTATTTAATTCGGGTCTCAATGAATGAGTAATAGTCTATGTAGTTGAGTGGTTCAAACCGAGTATTCCATTTTATGTAATTATTGGACCCGTTCTTGAGTCCAGCATATTAACAACTCGATAATAAGTATTAATAGTAGTAAGTAATAATAATGATTATAATAATGACAATAAGAATAATCATAATAACATTTTAGGGAGTAGACTACGTAGGTTATAAGAACAATCATAATAACCGCCTCCCTTCCCCTTTGACTTGTTTCTTTTGTGTCCTCCTTTTCCTCCACCGTCACCGTCACCATTACCAACTTCCTCCTTCTTTCATTATTCGCCTGCCATCGTCAATCAACAATTCCATCATTGCCCATCAGGCTGCTTTCCTTACCGTGCCTCATCTCGCACTCGTCTTAACTTGGTATGTATCCCTGTCTATATTTAGGGTTTGGTTGTGTCGTTGTCATGATGGCTATGGTCGTAGTTGTTGTGGTGTCCTGATGTTTCGTTATGGTGTCGTTGTGGTTGTTGTCATAGTGTTGTTACTGTTGTCGTAGTATTGGGCTGCTGTGGGAGAGTCGTATTGTCCATGTGTCGATGTAGCTTTGATGGTGTCGGTGTAGTGTGTTGTTATCGATGTGATACGGTTGTTGTCCGGTACAACCGTTGTTACAGGCTGTTGTTGGTGTCATAGCAAGAGAGTCAAAGGGTTGAGATGGTCGTGTATTACTATTTGTACATTTGTCTACGGAGTTATGTCTTGTATAACGAGGGAGTATAAATCATTGTTATAGTTATGTCGTTGGTGATGTTAGGTCGATCTACTGTGGAGTAGTACATTTTATAGTCATATTGTCATGCGTTGATTAGTTTTTTTTTTTTTGGTAAAATGTAAGAGATTTCATTCATCCAAAAAACACATTACAAAACATATGCGCTACCCAAAATAATTAGACAACTAACATATACAAAGCCGATCATAAGTATCTAATCAACAATTGTAGCCTATATTCCTGAGGAATTTTATGTCATCACTGTAAAAGGTGGCATTAGAATTAATTTTAATGCGACTCCTAACACACGCAGCGGCTTTACTAGCAAGGATACCCGGACGAAGTATCTTGTTTTCATAAAGAGCCAAATTACGCTGCATCCAAATCAAATAATAACAGGCTGCTAGCAATGTTGTATGGATTTTACTATGTAGAGCCCCAGTTGAAGAGTAGATGATCTGTTGAGGACGAATGGCACAACCAGCCTGTGATGCTACCTCAGTCATCACCGTCCTGCTATATGGACACTCGAAGAACAGGTGTTGTGTAGTTTCCGTATTCAGCTGGCATAAGTAGCATAAATCGTCATCAGCACAACCAAATCTATGAAGTTTTTATCGCGTGTTCAGACCTTCGTTCATTATAATCCAGCAGATGTAGCTATGTTTTGGTACATTCCATTGATTCCATACAAAGTCTATCCAGGGCGGAACAGGAGCAGACGGTTTTAACCACCTGTAAGCGTCCCTAATTGAATAGCCATTAGAACTGTACGACCAAGTGCCATTCAGGAATGCATTTTTGATTTTGTCTTTAACCCGACATAAAGCTTTCCAGGTCCAAGGTGAGTCAGTTGGAGGACTATAATCATGCAAATCTTGGGATTTTAAATAAACCGAGTTTATCCATTTTATCCAAAGGCTATTACGCTGTGTATAGATCCAATTAACCAATTTACCGACAGCAGCCACATTCCATCTCGAAGCCTCCTTTATTCCTAAACCACCTGCCTCTTTATCCAAGGTGACCCTATCCCAAGCAATGAGTGGGACCCTCCTATAATCCTCAGAACCATCCCATAGGTAATTCCGACAAATTGCTTCAATTCTCTTAATGGTATGTTTAGGAATCATAAACATCATCGCCCAATAATTATGTAAAGTATTGAGTATGGAGTTAATGAGTGTAACTCTACCAGCATATGAGAATTTTTTCGCACCCAAGCTCCTGACTCTACTTATTATTCTTTCCGAGAGAATCAAGCATTGTTCTTTGTTCAATTTGCCCGCTTGGATCGGCACACCAAGGTATTTAAAAGGCATAACCCCTTCTTTAATACCTGTCACAGTAAATATGTCCGACTTCAGGCTCTCAGGAACACCATTGTAATATCCTTCCGACTTCTCATTGTTCATACGTAAACCCGAGGATCTGGAGAATGTGGAATAAGATTTCATCAGGAGCATAATGGATGAAGCTTCCCCTTTGCTATAGAGGAGGAGATCGTCCGCAAACATAATTAGTTATGTTATATTGATATTGTCGTGTACTATTACAGATTAGTGGGTCGAGATAGAGGAGTCGGAAACTCACACGTGTTACGAATAGTTATCGGTCTCATTTTATAGTCTAGTTAGATCGGGTTGGTTTCATTTTATAATTTAATTACGTTAGGGTCGTTATTAATTTAAGTAAATAATATTTTATTAGGATCGGACTTCGTAGAGTTTCCGTGGTGAATTATACTACCAACGTGATGGTGACCTGCTAACTAGGTAAGGTTATCCTTACTCAATTTACATTGTATGTATGCATGTTCTATGATATATAATGGTATAATGATGATCGATATTGAGATTGAGGCTGTGTGCCTATTGGAATTTTGGCTTTGTGCCTATTGAGAGAAGCTAGCTAGGACTAGCTAGGCCCGGTTGATCTCGGGACCTTCCCTGATGTTTGCTCTTAGGAGAGCCTAGGAGGGGTGTGCACACTCGGACTGACGGGGCGTGACTGCGGTCGCGATAGATAATAGGAATGATGATGATGATGATACTGATACTGATGATTGTGATGTTGCTTGTACTAATGTTATTTAATGTTATCGTAAACTGACCTTATGTGTATGTCTGATGTGTCTGTGATGATCCGATTGACGTTTCCGATCAATTGGGGAGCAGTCTATAATGCAGGTTATGTATATTATGATGTATTTGGATGCTGGGATACATGTACGGGATTGGGGTGAGCGCGACTTATGAGTCCAGACGTAGTACGGGTGAATGCATAGGCATTCCCATTTTTATAGAAGGTGTAGCTTCCGCTGTATAACCAGAGTTGTAATAGTTAATGAGTTGTAATGTTTAAATCATGTGGCCGGTGTGGCATTCCATATTGTATTGTAATGAGCTACTACCTCGGGGAACCGAGATGGTAACGCCCTTATTTACTTGGGAATGTCTGGTAAGGCTCCTACGTAAATGGGGGTGTTACAATACTACTCCACAATTGTTTTACAGTCTAATCTCATCCATTAAAATTCGAACGGTCATCAAAAACACACCCAAACTTGCGATCGATAAGGTTCCTAAATCCAAACCTCATAAAGTTCGAACTCGAGGTGCATCCCAAATTTCTCGAGTAAGGAACAGTAAACAAGATCCACCAATTAACAATGTTCGGGCACAAAAATCCTCAAAAATGGTCGCCAACATAATTATAATGCCACAAGTACATAAGTTGGGGAAAGTATAACACTTCCTCAAACACGCTCAAACCTATATAGTAATGGTGCGAAAACTCACATCTTCAAACACGTCATTGGGCTAAGGTTTCTAAAAATTTCACCAAATTTCATATTGTTTCAGCGAAACCACCAAAATATTTATTAACTCAACGAAGCCACAATCTCGTTGGTCTAAGGGTTCTAAACTATAAATCCATCAAGATGACTCGCATTAAGTATTCCTCAAAACAACGCGATAAATCAAACCTTTAATTGTACAATATGTTTCTTTTCTTCCAGGTTAACAACAATTTATCCAAGTTAGATCACTCAACTCCAAAGTTCATAGGTTACAACCAAAAACATCGATCAACGATCTAATCCTTAAGAAACACGGGAGATCTATGTCCACCCAAATTCTAACGACATTATAGAAAATCTTCGATGGTACCTCAACACTCAGGTTAACACTTTAAACAATACTCTAAGATCCTAAATATTCGCGATGTATCCATCCAATAAGCATCAGGTAAGAATCCCAAAGTAATATTATCAGTTACACTTAATTCGGTTCTTGGCTAGGTACTAGGTATCCATCAAATATAATATACTCCTATTACTCCAAAAGATTATTCAACTCTAAGTACTCCAAAATAATCAAAGTAACTTATAACCCAAGGTTCAGTGCCTAAAGTATCGTCCTAATTCCATCAATCCACAATTTGTCATTCAAGTAAATCCTTCAGAATTTCTTACTTGCTAAAAGGTAGGGTAGACTCACAATCCTCAAACCAGGTAACAAGGGTTTATTAAACCTCAAACATCTATAACTCGGGGTTCACTAAGACAGAATCCGGTCTAACCAAAGAATCTCAAGAGGAAGATGGTAGAATAGAAGAACAGAACAAGGATTCACCAAGCGAATGAAGATGAGAAAATAACAGAGAAGAATAAGAAGAGGTAGAGGAAGGAAGAAAAGAATCGATGACCCTATATAGCTAAGATTTAAAACGAGAGAAGAATCTTCGGACCTCTAAGGTTCCACAAAGGAACTCACGGTATCTTCATCTACTCGTAGAGGAACGAGCACGTACTGCAACATCATGGAACAAGAATCTTCTCTTGATCATCTAACCTGTAGCTTGAGCAAACTAAATCTGAGCTGAAAGGTCACCATTGTATCTTCCTTGTAGCACAAAGTTGTCCACTCGAATCAGTAGGCGTTGAGAGTTCTAAGCAGGTCTTGTCCCGATCTGGAGCAGCATTCTATCAACATCTTGTTCATTCATCTTCTTCTTGGACATAAAAAACAAACATTCAATGCTAATCATTGAGTTACAAGATCATATAAACCTAACATTTAAGTCCTTACTTTGGTTTCTACCCATCTCTCACTAATATTCTTTTAATGTTCAAATCATTTACTAGTATTTTCCCTAAAATCAGGTGTAAGCGTCGGGAGCAACAATGCTCTGATACCAACTGTAATCCCCTAGAAATTCTAACGCAATACAGTGGCGGAAACACTATAAAGTTGAGATTAAAACACACTGACAAACTATGTCTTATTAAAAGAAATGTTAAGTCAATATAAACGCCACTTTTTACAAAAGGGCTATATAGAAAATTCTTCAAACGGGTTATAAAAATCCATAAATTATATGAATAGAGAAAGAGTAGGATCCACGCTACTCGCTAGCTCACACCCAAAACCCATCAGCAATTACCTGTCATGTTATAAACATAATAGCCACGTTAGTGGGGAGTAACTCAGACGTTCTCCAAGCCATATTATATCATATGGAAAAATAATAGTATTATTATATCAAAATATTTAAAAAGAGAAAACATTAAAACGATATAATAAAAGTAAGTTTTCAACGAAACTTAAAGCACTTGCCAACCTGCAAGTCAAAATCAACCGATAATAATAATATTCAAAAATGGCGTTATGGAAATTCGATTGGTGTGCACAAGGCTAGACTTTCACTAGGACAATACTGGAAACTAGCTTCGAGAACTGTAGACTTAACTCATAACAGAATCCTGTCTCTAACTAGGCAACTCAACTATAACAGGACTGCGTGCAGCGAGGTCTTGGTTTAAGTAGTGCATACCCCTCCTAGACAACAAATATGTCTAGTTCAGCTGACGACGACTAACACGATGCGGTATCTAGCTTAAGGTCAAAACATACACTCTCCTGAACACAAACCAATGTGCCCCGTAAAGACACAGCAGCCTTACAGTTGATGGCAAAAACGTACATCCCAGACTATATTACTCTAACCTCACACTTCTCTTTATTCCATAACTCCAAAACAAGCCATTATCGATATATACAAAAGATATAATCATAATAAATTATATGAGGATAAAAGAAATATACATTTTATATTAAAAGGGGAAACTTTTCATAAATCGAAACTTACTTAAAATAGAAAGTCTTATACAAAATACGTAAGTTATTAAAATAAGTGAAATGTATAATAATAGCATTTCTAACGATATTAACAATTTATTATTATAGTCGTTATCGTAACTTTAATATATTTCTAAATTCGTTACTCAAAATATGAAGAAAATATAATAAGTCAATATATAGTATTTTGTAGATAATTAGGAAATTGAGGTAAAACTATAAATTTTAGAAAAGAGAATTTTTAAGAAAAACTATATTAAAATTAATTGAGTCAACGAGTTTTATAAATGAAATGAGATTCACAAAGATTTCAAATTATTTTTAACAAACAGCTTTTATTAATAAATAATACGGATTTTAATAAAAATAGTCAATCGGAAACAAATAAGAAATTACTAGTGAAAATAGTCTCGACTAAGAATATATTTAAAACAAAATCGACTATTTTCTCATTTATTAATATAAGTCATAAAACGAAATTAATTTATTATACAAGTATATAAATCTCGATTATTGTATTAAAATACGTTAGAAATTAATGAAATATGACGGAAATATGAAATCGATATTATTTAGTTACTAGTGTCACGATAACCAACAAAATATTATAACGATCGTAAATAATTACAATTACTAACGATTTATAAAACGATATCAAATATTATAAAAATTATTGATAAGGCATACGATTTAAAAGAATAATTTTATTAGCAAATAATAAATAGCTAAAAATTAGAAAACCGAAGTTAAAATATTTACTACATACTACTACTCAAACATACGATATAAAATCGAGTAACGTCCTAAAGATACCTTGAATCAATATCTGAGTCGATCATGTTCTTGACCTTGCCGAGTCCACACTAAATTCAGAAAATTGGAGAAGGACGGACAATGGAAATTGGGGAACGAAGAACACGGTCTCGAAATATTTCATCAAACGACATCAGCCTAAGAAGAGCAACAAAAGTCGACAGAAGAATAAGAAAAGAAGTAGAAAACGGAAGAACGACAACAACAGTGCGGACATTGCAGTAGCAGAACAAGCACAACGGCGCACAACATCGATAATGAATGACAACAACAGTAGCCGCAACTACGAAATACGAAAACAGCAGCAGAAACGAGGGTAGCAGCGATATATCGAAATACGAAGAAGAAGAAGGCAGAGATGAAGGAGAATAAGGAGAATAAGAAGAGGAGCACGAACAGACATCGATAATACATAGAACAGCAAAAACACGCAGACAGCAGTAGCACCAGAACGAAACATGGTACGAATTAAGGACATACAGCAACCGAGGGAGAAAGAATCGACAAAAATGCAACAGAAGAAGGAGAAGAAAAATAAGAAAAGAGCAGCAATAGATCGAGAACGAGAACAAATTAACAACAATAATAGGATCGAAATAGTAGCAGATGTCACGAACAAACAGCAATGAACGACAACAGCAACTAATGTGACAGGCTGACAGCAGCAGAGGAATGAAGAGCGACACGAAGGAAGAAAATAAGGAACAAGAATGAGGACAACAGTAGTAAACAACAAACTGCAACATTAACGACACAATCAGCAATAACATCGAACAAAGGCAGAACGACGAAGAGGAAGAGATCGCTCACCGAGTTCCTATGACGAGGACCGCAGCAACGTATTGGCGGCAGAAACTGTAACACCCTCATTTAACCAGAAGCCTTATCAAGACGTTTCCAAATAAATAAAGGTGTTACCATCTCGGTATTACCCGAGATAGTAATCCATTACAATACAATTCATAAACCAACCATTTAAAACTGAATAATGAAATATTATAATTTCGTATCTACAGAACACGATTACACAAATACAGCAGTGGAAGCACATGTAATATGACTACAACCTATAAACGTGGTCAGTGACAGCGCAGACCCATCCCGTACAGTCACTGCTCCCCAAAAGACCGAAAATGTCAATTGGATCGTCGCAGGTCCCCAATAAAATAGGGTGACAATTTAGAAAGAGAATACGGTTAGAACATGCTGACAATATCATAACACAAGTACGTAATATAACATATTCATTCTCAACCGTCTCGGTACCATCATCGGTACCAGTCATCAAAATCATCTCCATATTCACAGTACTTCACGGTACCAATAATTTCCGCTATAGTACTCGATAGGCTTCAAGCCCACCATGAATCCGCTATAATACTCAATGGGCCTCCCGGCCAGGATTTCGCTATACTACTCAATGGGTCTCCCGACCAGGATTTCGCTACACTACTCAATGGGTCTCCCGACCAGGATTTCGCTACACTACTCAATGGGCCTCCCGGACAGGATTTGGCTACACTACTCATCTCATCCACATCAATATTATATCATAAATACATAGCTCGTACGACATTATAATATTAACATATTCCAAGTAAGGAAAACCTTACCTAATCAGCAGGTACAGACCACCATGGAAACTTTACGAAGTTCCATCCTAGTAAAATATTATACATAAATTAATATTGATCCTAACGTAATTAAATTATGAAATGGGACCTGACACCGACATAGCCATAATATAGTACCGAGTACTATACACTCAACACCGACTTAGTCATAATTCATTATTATATAACCGATACAGTCTTAATTAAATTAGACCAGGCCACCCTACCCTCATTAGCGGACACCTTGCTCTAACTAACTTGCATTAGACCAAGTTATTATTATTATTATTACTATTATCTTTACACCACACCATATTATTATTATTATTATTATTATTATTATTATTAGAACCACCAAGTACTACGACATATATACCCCATACTTACAAGGACAACGACTCCCATTTAAACGTAGCAACGAGACCGTCAACAATTCATCTATGCCTCGATAACAACATCCAGACAAAAGCCCTCTCACGAGAACAACAATACGCAACCCCAACAACACACGACAGAAATAACAATACGACGACAACCGACGACCACAGACGTAATAGCACGACACGTACATGATAACTCCGACAGAGGATGAGGCAAGAACGAAAAGATGATTAAGAGAGTTAGCTTCGTCACCTTCAAGCAATGACACAAGCGATAACGGAGTCGGAGGCACGACATAACGGGTTTTGGAACCAGAGCAAAACAGGGACATTAGATGAAAACAGAGACGACAAACCATGATCGATGGTCGAAGAAGGTAGATGAAGACGACGGCCAGAGGCCGATAATGGTGGTGTTGTACGTGGGTGGCAACGAAAGGAGGCGGAGGGAGTTACTAGGCTGAGACCTAATTTAAAAAGAAATGAGATGGTGAGGGTTATACGTGGGCTCTCCACATTATTATTAATATATATTATTATTCCTATTATTATTATTATTATTATTATTATTATTATTATTATTATTATTATTATTCAGGATCGTACTAAGTTGTGCTCGGGAACGGGTTACATAGTATACGGGTATTAGAATGGACTACACAAAACGGGTTACACAATAACGTATGCTACTACCCATAAAATACGAGTATTACAATGGGTATAACTTCTGTATAAATTACGGGTATTTGTAAAGGTAAAAGAAACGGGTCAAACAATAATACATACTACTACCCATACAAGAGACCCGAGATAACATAAGATTCGAGTATTAAAAATACGGTAATTACAATCTACCCTCCTTATAAGGAACTTCGTCCCGAAGTTCGATCACCACTCACCTAACGTAACCCAAACACGCCTAATATTGTCATGAACAATCACCTCTACTAAATGATCATCGAAACTAATAACGTCAGTGAGAGTAAGCGGACAAGGGTATTACAATCTACCCTCCTTATAAGAACTTCGTCCCGAAGTTCAGGATCCAATCAACAACGACACCTCCCGACTAACCGACACTTTGTACGATTTAAACTGTTCGACTACATCACCTGACTCATCACATGACTACTGAATAACGACATATACGCACTTAAGAAAAACAACGATCATTCCATCTTATTACGTGGCGACTAACATGATCATAAGAAATAGTGGGAACAACGGGGTATGACATTCTACCCCCCTTATAAAGAACTTCGCCCCGAAGTTCATGATAACAGTCTCACTCTACTCAACACATCTAGTATTTTACGACATTATATGACACTAATGAGTTCACTCGTTTCTCAATCTTATTATTTAATAAGATACTGTTCAATTATCATATGATAGCAATGTAGCCTTTCAAACAATTGTACTTGTAAGCATTGACCAAGGGTGAGTAAGTTGGTAATATTTGCAATCAACTCATGCGATCCATCATAACGATTTTCAACACGTTTTTCATATAGGTAGCATCATTAGATCATTCCACGACCTCTAACTCTTTTGGCATTATTCCTAACACAACAATTCGTTCATGTTTCATCTAAATTTCCCAATTTACTTACCCATCAACTGATCGCGAGGGGTTCTATCCCCGCATTCACCCACCTTTATTAACCGCATAAGTTCTCCTTTTTTTTAACAACTGCAGGCATCATTACTTAGATTGTTCTCATGGTTCAACAAAATTACCGACAAACTATTTTCTTACTCATTATCATATGTCACACTTCACGTCATTTAAGTTGGACAGACAGCTTACTAATACCACTGTGTTATTTATACTTATTATACTCGTCATGACTCATTTCACATGCTGGCATGCCACATATGATACACATGTAACTTTACATAGTTGTGTGAACCCTCACTCTGAGACACTCTTACGTTTATGGATACCATAACTATCATGCAAGTAATTCAATTAGTTTAAACACAGACGATAAATTTGCCCAACACTCAAGACCTGCCACTTCATTGCATGAACTTGGGATCATGATTTTGCTACCTCGTACTATAAACAGACCTATTATACATCAAAACATAAGTGATGACACGACGAAATCACAAATATACCTTCAACCCCTTTCTATACGTTATTCCAAATCCTCGTACGATCACTGTACCAATTATCCTTCTTTAACGGATCTTAATATCATGACTCTCTTTTCACCCTGTTGGTGTTATTACTCTTATTTATACCGTTAGACTCATTAACCACCATTATTGCGACATTATACCAAGTGATTTAAACGACCTTGTATCCTCATGACATCTCTTCATTATACCTCCCGACTCGGTTTTATCACTATGACACGTACTCTCAATCTATATTATAATAACTCGTTGACACAATTGTATCTTTAACATATTTAGACACACTTGCATACACATATATATTGAGACAATGCATAAGCAGACAATATAATCATCACGGCAAGGCAGCAACACAACTGAACACTCTTAGATGACCACGTTAACAACTTCAGACTTCGATCGAGACGATTACATGTGACATTGATTACTCGTAATTGCAACAACTTACCGGATAGTTCATATATTGTGTGCATAAATCTTAAATTTAGACACTAACATAAAACTTAAGACCAACAATGAACCCATATACGTTGTAAACATTCATTCATCTAGGCATACATTACTCATTGTTTGGAAAAATAACACAGAAATTCATCACGGATATAAAGGAGTAATTAAGAATGATTTTGACTCTTTACCAACAGTTACAAGTTCTGTACATCTATTATGACCAAATCAACATCTCTCATACTTAAATGCAGACATTATACTCGGTCTATAGTTTAACTACTCAACCTTTCTTGACTTCTCATTGAAACGACTGCCCCCGAAGAGGTATTCATACCGATGTTCTTTCTCACATAAGTAACTTATGACCATGCATGACCATTTCTCTGATAACATGCTTAACTCATCATACGACCTATTATGACCAGAATTTAGGCCCCCCCCCCAGTTCATCATGAGCATATATGAATGACTTCGTGACATCATACAATAAGGTTGACAAACACACGATAAAATATTCACTTGAACAAGGCAAAAGATCATTTTAGTAACTTTAAAACATTTCCAGAATATTGTTGTCATTATGAAAAAAATAAAATAAAATATCATAACTAAATCATCAAAATTTGAAAAAGTGTAAAACCAGTCAGTTAGATTCGTTAGACAAACCTCTGCAACTTTTCAGTTGAAACCATTATCAAATTCCAAACGTAACAACGACCTGTAGAATCATTTTCATGAGCTGACTGATTTTGACCTTGAAAAAGTTGGATTGATAAAACGAGTTGCAAAACACTTTTTTGAGCAAACCAAGTCCCAACATTATAAAGACACTTCAGGGCGACATCAGTAGGAGTCTCAAATGATGATTCAATCTCTAAGTAAGGTTTACAATGAAAAACTTCACTAAATCAAATAGGTTGAAGTACTTGGATTTAGATCCCGAAATATTACAGTGAAGAATTCAGGTGGAACATAAAATAAACGTGAGTTTCTTTTTAAACTTTTGTGAAATAGGCACTGTAACAGGTGGAACAATTCAGTAACACATTGTTCATGCTAACAAAGGTGTTTTAAGTTGTTCTAGCATCATCTCGGCTCATTTAGCAGGCATATTTGTTTAGGCAATCAAAACAGAACGCAGTAAACACATTATTCAAGTACGATGAAGGGCTATAAATATGTGTGTCATTAACTCAACACGGGTTTTTATAAATGCACATTTAGACTGTTAAGTATAGAAATCAACAAGGTACGACTCGGAACCTATCACATTAACAGGGAAGCATATAAACTCGGAACTAAACACAAATACTCAAGTGACTTTTACAGAAATTTACATTAATGAATACGACACCACAAATATATTATTTTAATAATAACACGTTGTACTCAAATTCAAGTAATAAACATATTTCAATTTCACACATTGTACTAATCACACATTGTATTAATCGGAGTGAAATAGAAACTATGCATTTATATTTATTATGCTCCCTATAATACAAACAGTTTGACCTAATTCCAGGTACCAAATACGCTTCAAAAATCGATTAATAGACAAGTTCATTTAAGCCATTACGAGATCATGATGAGGACCAATAAGGACACCACTCAAATCCATATAAAGTAAGTAACTCACATTAACTCAAAACGGACCTCAAGTATCCTTACCTTGTTCGACTATTAGTCTCATTAACTTGTACTTGATTCACATTCAACCAAGCTCCATTACACGTCACGACACAATTAAACTTCCAAATATCGATCCTAGCTAACATGAAGACAACTGGTACATTACATTGGTAAGGAAACACATAATACTTCAAACAGAACGCAAGTATCCAGATACTTTGAATAATGTGCCCATTACGACATACTTAAACCGCATAAATTATTGACCCTCTAAACATATTGTGATACATGTACCATTACCAGATAACAATTATCCCTTTCCAGTAATGTGAACGACTCCATTATATTACTTCAACAAGACAGACACAGATTACCACCAAATCCACTAATTAAAACTCGTTTCTCACTTACGACACTACTACGTACAAACAGCTCGACGTTGTATCTAATGTTACTACCAACTCTAACTGCGGACTTACACTCACCCAGGGTAATTGACTCTTACCTCAATCTTACATGCTGTAACATATTCCTCATATGGTCTCGTATTAATTACTATAACATGCTAATACCGTAAGTACGTACTAGTTACATCACAGCTTATACAGTTCGATCACTATATCACATACGTCAAACAACGCAACCAGTTATCACATGTAGTCATCACAAAACATTCACTGCATCACAATGTATCCCTTCCTAATATATACCCCATCTCATTTCTCACATGTGGTTACCGGATCAGATCAAGAAGGTCGGGGGTTGGTATAAGGACGTCTCCTTAACCAGAGAGTTTAAAGGGGCTCCAAATGATCAGTCACCAGGGTTCATTTTATTTTCCTATATTCATTTATTTTAGGTTCCAAGATCGTTCGATCTGATACCACTTTGTAACACCCCCATTTACCCAGAAGCCTTATCAAGACGTTTCCAAATAAATAAAGGTGTTACCATCTCGGTATTACCCGAGATAGTAGTCCATTTGATGGGCCGTATTTAGTCGTATTTATTACGACGGTTTTGGTATATTTTGTGAGCTAAATCGGTTGTCTTGTATTGCATTTGTGTCAATTTGGTATGAATGTAATATAGACTATTTTGAGGATGCTAACCATTGGACCGTCGGTTTGGGCTAAGAGCGAATAAAACAAGAAGAAGAAGAAAGCCCACTTGAAGACCCGGAATGACAGAATCGAAGAATTGCACGAAACCGCTCCAGCCTGCCACGCGAGTCGCCCAGACTCCAGGCGAGTCGCGTGATCCTGCGAGTCGCGCGAGAGCTGTGTGGGTCGCGCGGTGGCCTGTAACGTACCTTGCATTCCGGCTTATTTTGTTTTATTTTGCTACGTTTTAAGACTTGAATTTTAATTAGGAAACTTTATTATTACTAGGATGTTTTTATTATTATTTTATTATTAGTAAACTTTTATTAGGTTATGTTTTGCCTTAGTTTTATGATTGATATCATTCACATCGAGTTAAACGTAAGATAGAAGGAAGAAAAGGGAGAACTTTGAAGAACCCTAATTTTCCATCGCAAGTATGTGTAACTAATTTCCTTTACTTAGATTCAAGCCTTTGAAGCACTTGATAATCGTTTGTGAGTTTGAATGTTTTAATTATTAATCTTGATTATTGTGAATTGCTTTGTTATTAAATTTATGAATGTTGTTATTGATTACTAGGTGCGCAACTAGTATTTAATTGCATCGTTCTATCGTTAGTATCGTTAATTGAGTAGGATTTACTGATTAACTTTACATTGGTAACAACTAGGAATTAATATTGAACGGGATACGTTGATATTAGTATTTAGAAGCAATTCACATAAATATCTAAGGCGCGACTGGATTGTACGTGCTATTTATTCTCTATCGAATTCTCAGATCTATATTGCTTCCGTCTAATTGAACCTAGAACTGGATTGTTTAGGTTGTTTTACGGTTAGGGTTAATTAAGAACGGGATTCGTTTTAGTTAACTATTCTTAAGAGAGTTGGAATTTCATGTTCACGATAGAGTAGTCAAGGTTATTAATTGAAACCGTCTTACAATGATCAATCGCTATTGAGTGTGGATTTGTGCTTGTGTCTAAGTTCTTTCTCATCATTTGATTTCTCAAGTTATTATAGTATTTACTTTAGTTTGTTAGATAATTAATCATACAAAACCCCCCTTTTTGGTTACTTCGGTCTTTGATTACATTAGAGGTCGATTCTATCTACATTTTAGTTAGCATAATTAGATTAATCTGATTCCCTTGGGTTCGACCCTTATTTCTACTTTACTACGTTTTAGTATTTAGATTTAAGTGCTTATAAATTCTAATTTGAGGCATACGACTTTAGTCTGTAAAATTTTGGCGCCGTCGCCGGGGAATCGATGTTAATATTTTTGTGTTTTCTAGTGTAGTTTTTATTTTTATTTTATTTATTATAGCTAATTTTGTTTTATTTTATTTTATTTTGTTTAGTTTATGTATAATACTCGTTCTTCTAACTTGAACCTCGAGCCTTTCGACTCAGAGATTGAACGTACTTTTCACAGGTCAAGGAGAATCGGAGAGGGAGCAATAGTCATCGGAACACAGGAATTCGAGGATCTAGAGTTTAATAACGATATTCTTGTTATTCCAGAGAGGAACGAAGTTTCTTCCGAATCCGAAGACGAGTCGTATACCATGGCCAACACGATTAAGCAGCTGACGGCACCTGATCTCGCACAACAACCTTTGTGTATTACCTACCCACCGTTGGGTGCGAATGCAACTTTCGAATTGAAGTCGGGTTTGATCCATCAAATACCCACGTTTCGTGGCTTAAGCGATGAGGACCCTAACAAGCACCTGTCGGATTTTCATATTGTATGCTTGAGTATGAAACCGACGTCTGTCACTGATGAGCAGCTGAAGCTAAGGGCATTTCCCTTCTCATTGAAGGATTCTGCTAGAGATTGGTTGTATTACTTGCCACCGGCAAGTATTGATACATGGGTGAAGATGAAAAAGGCGTTCCTTGAGAAGTACTTTCCGGCATCTCGAGCCTCCCAGTTGAAGAAGCAGATTAGTAATGCGGAGCAACGAGATGGTGAGATGATGTACGAGTATTGGGAAAGTTTTAAGAAGCTATGTGCTACATGCCCATATCATGGCTACAATCCTCAAGACCTTGTGATGTACTTTTGTGGAGGTCTTTATGTGGAGGATGCTCGCATTGTGAATGCGGCATGTGGAGGATCGATCGTGAACAAGAGTCCAGAAGCTGCTATAGAGGTTATCCAGGAGCTAGCTGAAAGCTCTCGAGATTTTTCTCGAAAATATAAACGGGGAGTGCATGCCGTAGGTAATTCATCATCCTCGAGCCTTGAACATAAAGTCGATAGCTTAACGGCTCTTGTCCAAAATATTATTTTTAGGGAAAACGAATCAAGTTATGATGTGCGGTATTTGTTCCACGGAGGGACACCCGAGTGAGCATTGCCCTCACATGTATGAAGAAGGTCAAGAAGAGGTGAACGGAGTATGGGACCCCTACTCTAATACCTTTAATCCCGGATGGAGAGACCATCCAAACATGAGGTGGAGAACTCGTCAAGAAGACCAACCAATTACTCAAGGAAATCAAGTTGGTCAACCGAAGCAACAATTCCTTGCTAAGCAACGAATTCCTAACACGGTTCCTACTCCGCCTCCACCTAGTGGTCAAATGTCCACCGAATATATGATACGAGCTTTGGTTGCTAATCAAGCTACAGTTACAAGTCAAATGTCCAATCTCCAAGTTACGGTTCTTCAAAATCACACGGAGAACAAAGCTAGCATTCAAAATTTGGAGGTTCAAATGGGCCAAATGGCGACCGCCATTACTAGGTTGGAGGCTCGAGATTCAGGGAAATTACCTAGTCAAACCATTCTTTCGAAGGAAAACATGAGTGCGGTATTTTTAAGGAATTGGAGGCAATTGGTGGAGGTCGACAAGCCGAAAAGGAAGGCCAAAGAAGCTATGGTTCAAGAAGAGGAGCTAGTGATCGAGGAAGGTGAGGAAACTCCGAATGTGCAAGAGAAGGAGTTAATTACTCCTACCACACCGGTGGCAGAACCGGATGTTCCTTTTCCAGAGGCACTCAAGAGGACCCGTCGTTATGAGCATGACAAGGATATCTACGAGGTATTTGAAAAGTGCGAGGTAAACATTCCCCTTCTTAATCTTTTAAAGAGTATTCCTAAATATGCTAAATTCTTAAAAGAATTATGTACTATTAAAAGGAATAACAAATCTAAGGGTACTAAGAAAGGGAAGGCTAGTGAATATGTGTCGGCTATATATCAAAAGAAATTACCCCCTAAGTGTGGCGACCCGGGCATGTTTACTATACCTCGCACCATAGGAGATACCTTGTTTGACAAGTCTATGTTAGATTTGGGAGCCTCGATTAATGTCATCCCTCTTACCATCTATGAATCTCTTAGACTCGGTTCTATGAGGGAAACCGGGAAAGTAGTGCAACTAGCGGATCGATCGAGTGTCTATCCTAAGGGAGTTGTAGAGAATGTTCTTGTTAAAGTTGATAAGTTGGTCTTTCCGGCCGATTTTTATGTTTTGGACATGGAACATGACTATAGTGCAACTCCTATCATTCTAGGACGACCGTTCTTAAAGACCGCGGGAACAAAAATCGATGTCCCTAGTGGTTCACTTAGCATGGAATTTGAGGGTATCTACTTGAGCCCTTATAGCCCACGGTGGACTGACTACTTTGTCACACCGGTGTTTGGGGCTATCCAGGTTGGTCTATACCAACCCAATGCTATGCAGCTCGGGACCCACTTGGCCCGGGACTACAACTACATCCCGGATGACGTGTTCGCCCTCATCCAATCCAACGGAGCTGAAGATGCTGAGCCCGCTCTAGGGCTACTATTTGGGGAAGACACCATAGCCCCAACTCCAAAGGAAGACCTGGTCAACCTGATCCTCCGCAGCAACAGGTTTGACCCGACCAAGCTGATCTCGGATGTTGGTTCCGAGACGGGAAACATGGCCTGGAGGAGGACTGTCAAGTGGACTGACAGTCAGGGAAGGATCTACAAGCTGGTCACCGAAGAGGGAGACATGCCTGAGTCTGAGTCCGAGTCTGAGTCGGAGTCTGAGTCCGAGTCTGAGTCGGAGTCTGAGTCAGAGTCTAGGGAAGTCGGTGCTAGAGTCACTCCTGTAACCCCTCTCCCCTTTATTATTCCTGCTGCTGGCACTTCGGGGTCTGTCCCGAGTGCCCTACCTATCCCGCCACTGACCAATGATCAGATGGCTGCTCTCTTTGAGCTGTTCTCCAAATTTTCAATCAATAATAACAACCGTTCTGCTTACGACTTGTCTCTTTCAAATTCTGCTTTTAAAAAAGTTTTATGCTATGACATTGAGAAACCAGACGAGCAGGTACCCTTACCTCCGCATCTGATCGAGCAACTAGAGCAAAGGGAGTCCCGGAACCCGGTGATCGATGAAACCGAGTCCATAAATGTGGGAACAACCTTAGAGCCTCAGACACTTAAGATAGGGTTATCCTTAGATCCCGAGGAAAAACAACAGTTCGTAAGCCTCCTCCAAGAGTTCAAGGATGTCTTCGCATGGTCCTACAAGGACATGCCGGGGATAGATCGGGAAATAGCCAAGCACCACATACCAATCAAAGATGGGTGCAAACCGGTCAAGCAGAAGCTCCGCCGAATGAGGCCCGAGTGGTCTCTCAAGGTAAAAGAAGAAGTCGACAAACAGTTCAAAGCCGGCTTCATACAAGTGTCCGAGTATCCGGACTGGGTGGCAAACATCGTGCCGGTTCCTAAAAAGGACGGTAAGGTGCGGGTATGTGTAGATTTTCGGGATCTTAACAAGGCGAGCCCAAAAGATAATTTTCCGCTACCACACATCGACATACTGGTGGATAACAAGGCCGATCATGCCCTTCTATCATTCATGGACGGGTATGCCGGATATAATCAAATCAAGATGGCGGAAGAACACATGAGTAAGACTACCTTCACCACACCTTGGGGTACTTACTGCTATACCGTCATGCCTTTCGGTCTCATTAACGCCGGGGCCACATACCAAAGGACTGCTACCACTTTATTACACTACATGATGCATAAAGAGGTAGAAGTTTATGTAGACGACATGATCGTCAAATCCAAAGAACGGGATGGTCACATCACCGCCCTAAGAAAATTCTTCACCCGATTGCGCAAATACAACATGAGGTTAAACCCTCAAAAGTGCAGTTTCAGGGTAACATCAGGCAAATTACTGGGTCATATCGTTAGCCAACGAGGTATCGAAGTCGACCCAGCTAAAATCAAAGCCATTACCGAGATGCAACCTCCTAAAACCGAAAAAGAAATAAGGGGATTCCTCGGGAAAGTCCAGTACATCAGTCGGTTCATTTCCAAACTAACCATGGTGTATGAACCAATTTTCAAGAAACTGAAAGTAGGAGAACGGGTACTATGGGATGACAAGTGCCAAACTGCTTTCGACAAGATCAAGGAAATTCTGTCTGCACCGCCAGTTTTAATGCCACCTCAACCCGGTTTGCCTCTGTCGTTATACCTAACGACGACCGAGACAGCCATGGGGGCTATGCTGGCCCAGACAGTTGACTCCAAAGAAAGAGCCATTTACTACATCAGCAAAAAGTTTTTAGAGTATGAGTGCAAATATACCATGCTCGAAAAGACGTGTTTGGCTCTAGTTTGGGCCACTAAGAAACTTCGGCATTATATGCTCAGTCATGAGGTCCATGTGCTATCCAAAATGGACCCAATCAAATACATCTTCGAAAAGCCCGTTCTCAACGGCCGAATCTCTAGATGGACTCTAATGCTGGCAGAATTCGACTTAAAGTTTGTACCGTTAAAGGCTATTAAAGGTCGAGTAGTAGCTGAATTTCTCGCCGATAGCCCGATAACCGAGGAAGGACACACCGACACTTGGTCCTTCCCAGACGAAAATATTTTCCATACCGATACTGAAACTTGGGATTTATACTTCGATGGTGCATCTAATTTTCGAGGGTTCGGAGTCGGGATCCTCCTAATTTCACCAAAAGGGGAACATACTCCCGTCTCCATCAAACTGGACTTTGATGTTACCAATAATGCAGCAGAGTACGAAGCATGCATTTACGGGCTACAAGTCGCCGCCAATCTGGGGATTACAAATCTCCGGGTACATGGTGACTCATCCTTGGTCATTAACCAAGCACTTCAAAAATGGAAGACTCGAAATGCTAATCTCGTGGCCTACCGGGCACGAGTAAGGGATCTCGAGAAACAATTCCAAAAGGTAGAGTATATATATCTGCCCCGGGAAGAAAATCAGTTCGCAGATGCACTCTCAAAATTGGCATCTTTAATGAATATTCCCGACCACGTGACTAGTATGCCGATTTGCATCGAAAGACGGCCCGAGCCAGCATACATTTGCGACATAGAAGACATTGAAGTAACTGATCCCGAACCATGGTATCAGGCCGTGTTAACATACCTGACAAGCGGAGAATATCCTCCCGGGTCGGAAGGTCGAGCTAAGAAAGCCTTACGAAGGCTAGCCACCCAGTTTATCCGTACCGACGACGGGCAACTGTATAAAAAGACGGCACAGGGGGCTCTTCTCCTTTGTGTTGACAAGTATAAGGCTGAAAAGGTTATGGCCGAAGTACATGATGGCGAAAACGGCCCACACATGAATGCCCACATGCTGGTTCGGAAAATCATGAGGCTCGGTTATTATTGGAATACCATGGAAGCCGATTGCCGGTCATATGTCAAACATTGTCATAACTGTCAAATCTTTGGCAATGTGCAACATATGCCGTCATCGCTACTCTATACCATGACGTCACCCTGGCCATTCTCAACATGGGGTATCGACATAATCGGGAAAATAAATCCCTCTGGTACCAGTGGGCACTGCTTTATTTTGGTAGCTATCGACTATTTCACCAAATGGGTCGAAGCTGAGTCATATCGCATTCTCAATGCCAAGCATGTAGCCAAGTTCATCCAAAACAAAATAATATGTCGATATGGGATTCCCTCTGAATTTATCAGTGATCACGGGACTCATTTTCAAGCTGAGACTGCAGCCCTGCTGACGAAATATAAAATTCAAAGGCATACTTCCTCGCCTTACCGTCCCCAAACAAATGGAGCAGTAGAGGCGGCTAATAAAACAATTGTCACCATACTCAAAAAGATGGCTGATAATTACCGGGACTGGCCCGACAAAATACCTTTTGCCCTATGGGGATATCGAACGTCAATTCGCACCGCAACCGGAGCGACGCCGTATTACCTAACCTACGGGATGGAGGCAGTCCAACCAGTCGAGCTGGAGGTACCGTCCCTCAGAATTCTGCTAGAAAGCCAAGTACCCGAAGCTGACTGGGTTCGAGCACGATATGACTCGTTGGTTCTACTAGACGAACGACGGTCTCGTGCCCTCAATAACATCCAAATCTACCAGAAGAGGATTCAACGGGCCTTCAACAAAAGGGTAAGGCCCAGGAACATTAAGGAGGGCGATCTAGTCCTTAAGTCTGTTCGAGCTCTACTACCAGTCGACCCAAGGGGAAAATTCAAACCCAATTAGGCTGGGCCATATCTGGTGAAGAAGATCCTATCAGGGGGAGCAGTGATGCTGACAGACCTGGACGGGAATGAGTTTGTCAACCCAACCAACCTGGACCAACTGAAGCGTTACTACCCTTAGCCGTTTCTCAATGTCATTAGCAAATTTTATCAAAATCATTTTTTTACAAAAAGCAAGTCAATTAGCTAGAATTATTTATTCTACTGTCAAAAACATCTTGAACCAATAGTCTTGGTGTAATTCGAGATTGCAAATTTCCTATGCCTGAACTACGTTTGGTTTGATTCTGCTAATCGCAGATACGTAGGCAACCCCTCAAAAGGGTACAACCAATGCGATGAAGAAAAGACAGGAGCGGTTTAATAATAAACTTCTTTTATTAATTCAAAAAATCCCGATAAACTCGGAAAATTACAAAAGTGCAGGAATTCAAAAAATATACGTACAAAAAGGGCACACAACAAAAATAATAATAATATTTAAATATTAATAAAGCTAAAGGACTCGGCATTCAGGGCATCTTGCCCTTCCCCTTGTCCTTGGCCTCTTTAGTCGTCCACTGGCGACGACGCGGAGGGGAGCGTTCCCGAATCACCACGGGAACTTCTCTAGCTCGGGCTCGATTGTTTGAGCCCGACTCCTCTGTCACATCAATAGGCCCAAGTCGAGCCCTCACGGGCTCAGGGAGCCGGTCTCTCTTAGCCAGTCCGGTCAATTTTGAAAGGAACCACCAAGCGACGGTCCACCTGATCAAGGGACCTCCGTGGAATACCAGTTCTTCGTCCCAGTAAGCTCGGGTTATTTGATGGTACGAGCTTATCTTTCGCCTCCTTGAGCTAATTTGACTACTCCGATAATTGGGAATGCTCGGAGGAGTCTCTATGATTGACAGCCGCTCCGACAACCATATCTGAAAAGTATACACAAGCTTCGTAAGCCATTGGATGGTCCGCTACAGCCCACTCGATCGAGTACAGCAGCTGACTCGATCGAGTAAGCCTGTCAAAAACAGGCAGTAGCCCGGTATGAGTGTCACTCGATCGAGTGACAGGTCCACTCGATCGAGTGACTTACGAAAATCAGGAAATTCGCGTGGAGCGTGAAAAAAAAAATATCGAGAGATATACCTGCAGGAAACGGGTACTCCCCATCAACCGTCGGGTCGGGTCAAGCCGTCTAGCATCCAGACCCGTGATGATCTCCCCAGTGGCTAGCCAAGCAGGGCTATGACCAGTCTCCATCTGGTCAACCACTCCGATCAGCCTAATTTGACCCATGCATGAGTCAAGTTCCATCAAACCTTCGAAGACATAGCAGTGCAGCATGCAAAAGGCGAATGCCCTACGCCTATGAGCAGGGGTGGCCCTCACGTCCCGTGGGTTCATAAACTTATCGGCAAAATCAAATAGGGAAACGTTATCTCCCTGCACCATTCGGTTTGTCTCAGCATGAGACAAATCCAAAAATTCCCTCAAACGCCTCCTTGGATCCGGGTAGAACGGAGGAATAGCGGGCTGAATAGCAAGACCCCAGCCGCCTATGGCCGCAATCTCCTCGGGCAAAGGACACATCTCTCCCCTCGGGAATGCAAACACGTGATGGGTGGTGTCCCAAAACGACAGACAGGCATCCAGAAAATGTGAGTCAACTATCAGACGCTGAAAAGGGAATAAATTGACTATCCCCATCTGAGTCAGCCGGACCTTCTCTTCGTCACGAAAGTACTGGGACCAAGCAAGCAGCATAGCAGTCAAGTGATCGATACCCATGACAGAAATTTCTAACTTTCTTAAAAGTCTAAAAGATTTTGAGAAGGGAAAGAAGAGTTTGAGTTGGGATGTAAAAAGTTGAAGCAGGGATTCTCATATTTATAATGGGAAAACCTAACAGAAAACCTAACTACTCTTCCTCCTCAGCAAGCTGAGCCCCATGCGCGCGCAGGCCTGGTTTCCAACTTGAACCCAGAATAGGAATCAAGCTGTCCCGAGCTTTCCTAAGAGTTTCTAAAAGAAAAAAATTTTGATAAAATTTCCTCGCGATAAAAATTTTCCAAAATTTTGTCTTTCCAAAAAAATTCAATCTTTTTCTCCCTAGCGAGAGTCAACATTTTACCTATGTGTTACATACAAGTTGTTATGTGTCAGCATACAGGTACACCCTAGACTTCAGAAGCAAGTCCCCGCGAAACAATTTCCCCAACGGAGTCAGCTTTTCCCCGGTGTGCTACATCCAAAGTGCGATGTGTCGGCATACGGGTACACCTACTCCCCAAAAGAGGCAGGCTTTACTCCCCACGGAGCATCGTCATCAGCTCAAGTGCGACTCAAGGCTTTAGAAGCAAGCCCGTACAGCTCACATATTTCCTCAGCAGAACGCCCGAGGCGGCATTTTTCCCGAAATGATACGGGATGGGCCCACATATAGGCGCGCTCAGGACTTATGCTACAAGTCCGATTCCCCGCGAAGCTTTCATCATCAGGACAGGTATGACCCTCTGCTTATGGCTGGCGAGCCCTTCACGCGAGTCCACTGGACTATAAACGACCCGACCGGAAGTCTACCAGGTCTTAACAGACTTGGTAGCTACTCCTGACTTTCGCCTTGTCCAAGCCTCAGTCAGAGTGGGGGCTCTGTAGTCACCCGCATTTTGACTGCCACGTGTCTATGGTAGTCTCCGAAAAACACCCGATGATGATCGGACGCAAACGTGACTTGGTATACTCGGATTTGGGCTCGGAAACAATAATATCCGACATGGACTTTTAGCGGAGTAAAAATCTCACAAAACAGACCTCAAATTCAGGCCCAGTAGGTCATTCCGAGTCAAATGAGACTAATTTGGGCCAAAACCGACACCAAAAATAATTCCCGTCTTTTGGCGACCGGGTCAAAACCCGGTCAAAGACGAAACCGTCTCATAAATCAGCTAAGTTCAGATTGGCGCACAAATCAAAGTTCAAAAAATAGTCAAAACAAACAAAATCAAATCTTTCCTTATTTATCTCGATTTGTTGACCCACTCGATCGAGTGGATTGACCCCACTCGATCGAGTGGAGCCTTTTTTACCCGGGTTTGGCCCGTTTGCGAAGGCACTCGATCGAGTGCACTAGGGCCACTCGATCGAGTGCCCCTAGGTCGAGGGGTGAAGTCTATAAATACCGCTTCACCCCCCCTTGCATTTCAGAACTTTTTGATCATTTTTACCCTACAACTTCAGCCACATTTCACCCTACTTCAACCCTACTTCATCACCTTACAAGCCTTAGAAATCCTAAGCCGAAAACACACAAAAACCGAGCTCTCGTCTCTCGATAAACCGACACATACACACATACACCCATACACACCACAACTCGCATACATCCTCGATACTCTCAAGCCGTGCCGCTATTTACGAGTCCATTTCCGAGGCGTTTACCTAGCATGTATGTTGAGGGTGTCCTAAACCCCTTCTCTATCTCTTTTCTATATCGATTCTACGTACATTTTCGCATTATTGTATTATAATCGTAGTAACACTAACACTAACACTAATCTTTTTTACATTTTCGCATTTTTATTTTCGCGTTACTTTTATCGTCATTAACGTTAATAATACCGTGTATACGTAAACTAGTATCAAAAATCGGTTTTAAAACGTTGGACTACGATGATCACTTTTGGTCCGTCTAATCCCTTTACGAGCAACGACGGAGGTGGAGCCCTTTCGAGGAGCCTCGCCCCAATGTACTCAAGGGCGTGACGCGACCGTGATCGGTCGTAGTTGAACGGATTTAATTCCCTTTCCATAATTGGTACGGAACCCGTTGACACGAAAACCGACATCACGTAACCCGAAAGGGTTAGTTTCGATGTCGTGACGTAGAGGGACACATTTCGTTGCTAATTCAAAATTTTCTAATCTAACGATAAAACGTTTTCATAAAATCCCGATGACGGTATTATATTCGTTCATACACGTTTATAGTACCAGAGGCCGAATTAAATACAAATCGTGCGATATTTGTATTTGATTCGGCCGATCATCGATTTCAAGTCATAAAACGAGCGAGTTACCATTCGTACAGGGGGCACTCGACCGAGTGCCATAGGCCACTCGATCGAGTAGCACCCCAAAAAGTGGTCAGTAGCCACGTTAAACGTGCACTCGACCGAGTCACACCTCCACTCGGTCGAGTGGGTCCTGTAACCCACAAAACCGAGGGGTTTGACTCACAATCCAAACCCCGACCCTTTTATCGACTTTAGTCATCACGTGCAAAGAGTATCACGTGACCATCCTATTTTCAAAACTATACACATCACTACACGTAGAACGACTTTGACCATTTTGACGTGATAAGTCGGGACAAGACTACGGGACGTGAGATTAGGCTAGCAATATGCCACAGTCTCATATTCCCGTCCTTCGTTTAATATGCGACATAATGCGTAATTAATCGGGGTTAGTCCATCTACATATTTTCGCGGTCTAGTTTACATACGGGTCCGTCCCTTTTATTATATCGCGTTATTTTTTATTTCGTTTATTGCTTTTACTTAACGTTGTATTGTGAATTCCGGGTTGTATTTCTGCCCGTGTAATTTGTACGTTATTTTTATTTACTTTCGAGCTTTGTTTATTTACTTGCTTTTACGCTTTATAAACGAACCTCGCATGCTAAATCACTTCGACAAATAATAAGATGCATTAAATGACGTAGTTAACGCAAAATTCACATGTTCAGCTAAAATGCTGTTTGCATATCATTTAATCAATTTACTAGCGCGCGTACACGAACACGAACGGTGTCTTAGTAGAGGCCGCCATGTGCGGGCGGGGTTGGGTGTCCTTAGTGGGCTTCCCAACACGTACCCTCACCCCTTACTCAGAACCTTTGGTTTCCGGATGTCCGAAACCCTTGGCGCACGAGAGTCATTCTTTACACGATTACCGGTATAGATGGTATCGGTATCGCAATGCAAAGGGACGAGCCCCATAAACTCTGAAATCGGAGCGGGCTTACTTTGTGTATAGCCCATGACGACATAGAGTGGGCTCGTATGGTTCCGAATAACCACAAAATTCGGTGGCGACTCCATTTTGACTTAAATTTCGAACCGGAGAACAATCTTACCACGAGATTCATTCGCTTACCCAAACCCGCGCTTTGCCGCGTCGGGGTGGACCTACGTCTAGTCCACAGTATGCTACTACCCATAAAATACGAGTATTACAATGGGTATAACTTCTATATAAATTACGAGTATTTGTAAAGGTAAAAGAAACGGGTCAAACAATAATACATACTACTACCCATACAAGAGACTCGAGATAACATAAGATTCGAGTATTAAAAATACGGTTATTACAGAAACAGATTAAACGGGGAGGGAAAACAGGGGAGGAGGAAGTAAAGCCGAAGAACAAGAAGGAAAAACGCAGCAGCACATGCGGCAGTCGAGTGAGATGACAGCAATAGCGAGCATCAAAAAGGGAAAATAGAGGAGGACGAGGAGGAAGGTTTGAAGCGGTTTTGGTGAGGATGAATGAAGAGCCAACAGGGGAGAGCAGATCAGAAAAGTGGGGGAGTTGAACCAAAAGGTTGAAGCGGTGGATATAAATGAAAGGTAGGGAAATGAATTTTAAAAAAAATATGCAAGGGGGAACGTTAAACAAGTGGGAAAGCAAAAGATTAATTAAATGAATCGGCTCGGAAACACGAATTAAATGAATTCCGTAATGATAAGTTGACTGACCCACGAATCGGGTTAAAACGAGTTAATAAAATTAATAAATAATCGGACCGTCAAATAAAATGAGTAAATGTATTATTCGAGACGAAAACGAAGCTTATAGAAATAAATAATTAAACGATCAAATAGTGTTTCCCGATAAATAATAAATTTTTGATAAAGTGAATTAAATTGATTTCTCGAGGAAATAAAATAAATATTTTGACGAAACTTAAAATAAATGAAATTCGAGCCGAAAATGGAAATTAGAGCTTAAATATAAATAAATAAAATTTAGAATTTAAATTGTCGAAATAGATTTTCGATAAAAATTCACTTATATGTATAAAATAAATCGAAACAGAAATAAAAATATGTTTTAAATATAAGAAGAGTTTTCGAGAAAAATAAAATTTTAGGAGTTTGAAACGATTAAACAAAAAATTCGTTTTATAATAATTTTAAGATTACGAGTTAAATCGTAAAAATACAAATACGAACATAATTTTAATTTAATTAAATTTTATAAAATCGAGGGTGTTACAATCTTCCCCACTAAAAAGAAGTTTCGTCCTCGAAACTTATAAAAAGATAAGGATAGAAAGGAAAACAAAATTATATCATTTGAACAAAATGAGAATGCTTAACTCGCATCACAATCTTGGTTTAAATTTTTTTTACGACTTCGAACATGATATGAAATCAAATTCGAAGACAAAATTTACTTCAAGATGAATTGAGTTCAGTTACCCAAAGTTTAAAATCATTTAAATTAATAAAATCGTAAGTTAAAAATTATTTAATAAAATAATGACGATAAATATTATTTGTAAACGAACTCGAGGGGGACAAGTACCCAAATATTTTCAAAACAACAGTAAAACGTTTTAATTAAGAAATTTGACAATACTTTGTTTTAAGACCAAACAAAAATTTGAGAAATTGAATTTTGTAGTTAGTAAATAAAAAAAAAAACGAAGTAGTCTTCAAATATTTCCAATAATAGATTTAAAGTCTATCGAAAATAAAACAAAAACTTAGATATGCGAAATTTTTCCAAAATGTTAAATCGTTTTACCTGATAATCTTATAGAAATCAAAATATTTGCAATTAAGAAAGTTTTCATAAAATCTCGATCACTTGAAAATCAAAATTAAAATTTTAAACAATTTCGAAATACTTTAAAATAAATTATTAACGCATTTTGAAACATGACGAAATATATGTGTTATCAAAAATAAAATAGAAATGAAGTACAAAGTTTTGAAATTTATAACTCAAAATGTTAAAATTTCACGATAACCCGAAATTTTAAATTAGTCAAACTTTTCATAACAAGGGTTCGGAAAATGGTAAACGGATAAATAGAATTAGAGTCAACGACAAATTGAAACATAAATTTTTCAAACCCGATAAAGAAGTCAAAGGGATTGGCCGAAAAAGAAGTAGCAGGATTTAAGAAAAGCTAATGGGAGGAACGAAATTGAGAGTCAAACGGAGCTCTCAAGGAAATACAGAAGAAGCTAACCATCTCGAAATTCCCAGTACGACTCCCACAACACGGGTTCCTAATTTCCATCAAATATGTTAAGTCCAATATTAGGCGCTAGGTGGTTTTACTCAGTCACAATCTCCAAAAATGTCTTATGTGATTGTCGAATAGTTCAACGACACGATACTTGTAATACCCGTCTTGTATTACTCTAATTTTCTATTTAATTCAGGTCTCAATGAATGAGTAATAGTCTATGTAGTTGAGTGGGTCAAACCGAGTATTCCGTTTTATGTAATTATTGGACCCGTTCTTGAGTCCAGCATATTAACCACTCGATAATAAGTAGTAATACTAGTAAGTAATAATAATGATTATAATAATGACAATAAGAATAATCATAATAACATTTTAGGGAGTAGACTACGTAGGTTATAAGAACAATCATAATAACCGCCTCCCTTCCCCTTTGACTTGTTTCTTTTGTGTCCTCCTTTTCCTCCACCGTCACCATTACCAACTTCCTCCTTCTTTCATTATTCGCCTGCCATCGTCAAATAACAATTCCATCATTGCCCATCAGGCTGCTTTCCTTACCGTGCCTCATCTCGCACTCGTCTTAACTTGGTATGTATCAGTGTCTATATTTAGGGTTTGGTCGTGTCGTTGTCATGATGGCTATGGTCGTAGTTGTTGTTGTGTCATGATGTTTCGTTATGGTGTCGTCGTTGTGGTTGTTGTCGTAGTGTTGTTACTGTTGTCGTAGTATTGGGCTGTTGTGGGAGAGTCGTATTGTCGATGTAGCTTTGACGGTGTCAGTGTAGTGTGTTGTTATTGATGTGATACGGTTGTTTTCGGGTACAACCGTTGTTACAGGCTGTTGTTGGTGTCATAGCAAGAGAGTCAAAGGGTTTAGATGGTCGTTTATTACTATTTGTACATTTGTCTACGGAGTTATGTCTTGTATAACGAGGGAGTATAAATCATTGTTATAGTTATGTCGTCGGTGATGTTAGGTCGATCTACTACGGAGTAGTACATTTTATAGTCATATTGTCATGCGTTGATTAGTTATGTTATATTGATATTGTCATGTACTATTACAGATTAGTGGGTCGAGATAGAGGAGTCGGAAACTGACACGTGTTACGAATAGTTATCGGTCTCATTTTATAGTCTAGTTAGATCGGGTTGGTTTCATTTTATAATTTAATTACGTTAGGGTCGTTATTAATTTAAGTATATAATATTTTATTAGGATCAAACTTCGTAGAGTTTCCGTGGTGAATTATACTACCAACGTGATGGTGACCTGCTAACTAGGTAAGGTTATCCTTACTCAGTTTACGTTGTATGTATGCATGTTCTATGATATATAATGGTATAATGATGATATTGAGATTGAGGCTGTGTGCCTATTGGAATTTTGGCTTTGTGCCTATTGAGAGAAGCTAGCTAGGACTAGCTAGGCCCGGTTGATCTCGGGACCTTCCCTGATGTTTGCTCTTAGGAGAGCCTAGGAGGGGTGTGCACACTCGGACTGACGGGGCGTGACTGCGGTCGCGATAGATAATAGGAATGATGATGATGATGATACTGATACTGATGATTGTGATGTTGGTTGTACTAATGTTATTTAATGTTATCGTAAACTGACCTTATGTGTATGTCTGATGTGTCTGTGATGATCCGATTGACGTTTCCGATCAATTAGGGAGCAGTCTATAATGCAGGTTATGTATATTATGATGTGTTTGGATGCTGGGATACATGTACGGGATTGGGGTAAGCGCGACTTATGAGTCCAGACGTAGTACGGGTGAATGCATAGGCATTCCCGTTTTTATAGAAGGTGTAGCTTCCGCTGTATAACCAGAGTTGTAATAGTTAATGATTTGTAATGTTTAAATCATGTGGCCGGTTTGGCATTCCATATTGTATTGTAATGAGTTACTACCTCGGGGAACCGAGATGGTAACGCCCTTATTTACTTGGGAATGTCTGGTAAAGCTCCTACGTAAATGGGGGTGTTGCAATACTAATCCACAATTGTTTTACAATCTAATAATCCATTAAAATTCCAACGGTCATCAAAAACACACCCAAACTTGCGATCGATAAGGTTCCTAAATCCAAATCTCATAAAGTTCGAACTCGAGGTGCATCCCAAATTTCTCGAGTAAGAAACAGTAAACAAGATCCACCAATTAACAATGTTCGGGCACAAAAATCCTCAAAAATGGTCGCCAACATAATTATAATGCCACAAGTACATAAGTTGGGGAAAGTATAACAAATCCTCAAACACGCTCAAACCTATAGTAATGGTGCAAAAACTCACATCTTCGAACACGTCATTGGACTAAGGTTTCTAAAAATTTCACCAAATTTCATATTGTATCAGCGAAACCACCAAAATATTTATTAACTTAACGAAGCCACAATCTCGTTGGTCTAAGAGTTCTAAACTATAAATCCATCAAGATGACTCGCGTTAAGTATTCCTCAAAACAACGCGATAAATCAAACCTTTAATTGTACAATATGTTTCTCTTCTTCCAGGTTAACAACAATTTATCCATGTTAGATCACTCAACTCCAAAGTTCATAAGTTACAACCCAAAATAACGATCAACGATCTAATCCTTAAGAAACACGGGAGATCTATGTCCACCAAAATTTCTAACGACATAATAGAAAATCTTCGATGGTACCTCAACACTCAGGTTAACACTTTAAACAATACTCTAAGATCCCAAATATTCGCGATGCATCCATCCAATAAGCATCAGGTAAGAATCCCAAAGTAATATTATCAGTTACACTTAATTCGGTTCTTGGCTAGGTACTAGGTATCCATCAAATATAATATACTCCTATTACTCCAAAAGATTATTCAACTCTAAGTACTCCAAAATAATCAATGTAATTTATAACCCAAGGTTCAGTGCCTAAAGTATCGTCCTAATTCCATCAATCCACAATTTGTCATTCAAGTAAATCCTTAAGAATTTCTTACTTGCTAAAAGGTAGGGTAGACTCACAATCCTCAAACCAGGTAACAAGGGTTTATTAAACCTCAAACATCTATAACTCAGGGTTCACTAAGACAGAATCCGGTCTAACCAAAGAATCTCAAGAGGAAGATGGTAGAATAGAAGAACAGAACAAGGATTTACCAAGCGAATGAAGATGAGAAAATAACAGAGAAGAATAAGAAGAGGTAGAGGAAGGAAGAAAAGAATCGATTATCCTATATAGCTAAGATTTAAAACGAGAGAAGAATCTTCGGACCTCTAAGGTTCCACAAAGGAACTCACGGTATCTTCATCTACTCGTAGAGGAACGAGCACGTACTGCAACATCATGGAACAAGAATCTTCTCTTGATCATCTAACCTGTAGCTTGAGCAAACTAAATCGGAGCTGAAAGGTCACCATTGTATCTTCCTTGTAGCACAAAGTTGTCCACTCGAATCAGTAGGCGTTGAGAGTTCTAAGCAGGTCTTGTCCCGATCAAGAGCAACATCCTATCAACATCTTGTTCATTCATCTTCTTCTTGGACATAAAAAACAAATATTCAATGCTAAACATTGAGTTACAAGATCATATAAACCTAACAGTTAAGTCCTTACTTTGGTTTCTACCCATCTCTCACTAATATTCTTTTAATGTTCAAATCATTTACTAGTATTTTCCCTAAAATCAGGTGTAAGCGTCGTGAGCAACAATGCTCTGATACCAACTGTAATCCCCTAGAAATTCTAACGCAATACAGTGGCGGAAACACTGTAGAGTTGAGATTAAAACACACTGACAAACTATGTCTTATTAAAAGAAATGGTAAGTCAATACAAACAGCACTTTTTACAAAAGGGATAAATAGAAAATTCTTCAAACGGGTTATACAAATCCATAAATTATATGAATAGAGAAAGAGTAGGATCCACGCTACTCGCTGGCTCACACCCAAAACCCAGCAGCAAATACCTGTCATGTTATAAACATAACAGCCACGTCAGTGGGGAGTAACTCGGACGTTCTCCCAGCCATATTATATCATATGGAAAAATAATAGTATTATTATATCAAAATATTTAAAAAGAGAAAACATTAAAACGATATAATAAAAGTAAGTTTTCAACGAAACTTAAAGCACTTGCCAACCTGCAAGTCAAAATCAACCGATAATAATAATATTCAAAAATGGCGTTATGGAAATTCGAGTGTGCACAAGGCTAGACTTTCACTAGGACAATACTGGAAACTAGCTTCGAGCACTGTAGACTTAACTCATAACAGAATCTTGTCTCTAACTAGGCAACTCAACTATAACAGGACTGCGTGCAGCAAGGTCCTGGTTTAAGTAGTTCATACCCCTCTTAGACAACAAATATGTCTTGTTCAGCTGACGACGTCTAACACGATGCGATATCTAGCTTAAGGTCAAAACATACACTCTCTTGAACACAAACCATGCTCAGTTCAACAACCAATGTGCCCCATAAAGACACACCAGCCTTACAGTTGATGGCAAAAACGTACATCCCAGACTATATTACTGTAACACCCGCTATTTTCCTACCGCTTTTATCCTTTCCGCTATGACTTCTTCATAACTCTATTTCGGCCTTATGTTTCATCATTTTTCCAAGCTTTATTTTTATTTTAGAGTCCAATAATATTTATTTTTATTTTAAAAGATTTTAATTCTTTTAAACCTATTTATTTGATTTTCATCGTAAATTAATTATTTTTCCGCAAGGAATTCTACTTCTCTACGAATTAACGTTTTTAAGCTCGGATATACGTTATTTCTTTTCCTGCAAATGTCTAAATATATTTATATAATATTTTCAACTAAGAAGTATTTTTTATTTATGAAAATTTAGCCATTAATGATTTTATTACGAAGTTTCGTAAAAAATCATTTTCTAACGCGAGGTTTACTCTAATTGCTTTGAAATGTTTTTAATAATTTTACGATTCTTATTTTTATCAACCTACAACTAAAAAGAGACCCTTTTGGACCGTGACACCATGTAGTCACACCTTTGATTACAACTTTTATTTACATAACACTTTATGTTTAAACTTTAAGTAAAAAGATATTTTTATCTTTAATTGATTTACATGCTTAAATGACAAACTTTTCATGCTACCATCTCATTCACCTTGGCTGAAATTTTATGACCACATTCACATTGGTTTTATCAATTTTAAAGTTTCATTCATCCACCATCTCTTCATTTTTTTTTCTTATTCATTTTTACATCAATTTTATTTTATCAAAAGCCTCTTCTTTCTCCCTCTTTTGGCTGGTGTTTCTGCCCATTTTCAGCAGCCATTTCGTCCATAATCAAGCTTTGATCATCCTATTTTCGCCTTCTAAATTATCGTCTTTCTTTTCCCTTCGTTAAGGTAATAATCGATGTTATTTCTGATCATTATTTACCTCGATTCTTTTATTTTTCTCATGGTATTTTTGTACCATGTATGTCGTTTATTGAAGGATTCTTGGAGGACCCCGAAGCCGATGAATTTATCGTAGACTCGGATTTGGATTGGAGGTAACGTCGGTGTTACTCGGTATTGCTTCATTTTATTGTTGTAATTGCATGTATGTATTTATAATTTTATTTTTGACAATATATGTGTGTCATATAATCGGGAAAATTTTTAAAACTTGAAAATTTGCATGTTTCGGTATTTTTATCGCTTTTACAAGATTAACGATTAAATCGTCATATTAATTTGTAAAATCCTAATATTCGGCCTAAAAATGTAATATATGTTTATATTCTGTAAAAATAATGTTTTTATAATTTTTAATAATCTAGTATTTTTCTGATATTTTAGTTATCGATTATTGAATTATTACCGTTTACGGACAAAAACGATTAAAAGCCGATATTTAGTTCTAGTACTTAAACATTTTATTTTAGTCTTATTTTTGACGTGGTGAGACTTTCTGATGAAATTGAATTTTATGAATTGTTTCATAATTTTTTGGAATTTTTAAGTGGATTAATTAGTTAATCACTTTAAATTATCGTTTATCGTTAAAACCGTGTTTGTCGTTTAAATTCTCGATTTCTGGTCTTTTGATTAAATCTGGAAAAAATGTGCTCCTGATGATTTCATAATAAAATGTAATTTTATGTTTTTTAGTGCTTTAATAAAATGTTAGGAACGATAAGTTTTGATAATGCAATCGTTAATTGTGAAAATGGGTTTTAAAGACGGTTTTGAGGGGATTTATTAAATTTATAATTTTTGGAAATCTGGAAAAATAGTAGTTTCTGGAAAATCATGATTTTAAGCTTAATAATAATTTTTGGATATTAATACTTAAATCGTTTTGTAATTACTATTTTTATTAATCGTTATTGTCGAGATTAGACGATTAACGAGAAAACGCTTTAAAAACCGAGTTTTAGTATTCTGGAAAATTTTCTTTACTGGACATAATGTCAATAAATATGTTTTAGCTATTTTACGTAATTTTTGTGCTATTTATTAAGGTCTTTAATTAATAGTATTAATTTTTGGACAAAATTACTATTTATCGTTAAAATGCTCCGTCTTACCTAAAAGAATTATTTTTCCAGCAATTTTGAAGACATTTAAATCTGAAACTTTTAGAGTTGAATCATCCCTTAAAATACTCTAAGTATATACATTGGTTTAATTAAATAAAAGATGTTAAATGATTTATTTTGACATTTAACGTAAAAATCCTATTTATGTTCGTATTGTCGAAACTATTAATAAATAGAGAATTTTAATTTTATAATTTTGGAAACACCCTAATTAGTAGTATTTAAAATGTTTAAGACTTTTCTAAATCATTTTATAAACACTTGTATGACACTAGTGTAGACCCCGTGCAATGCACGGTATTTATAATATAAATATCTTATAGAATATTTCATTTAAGATTTAAAATAAAAAATTCATTATTTTATTTTTACTATTTATCGACTGCGTACTTTAGATATAGGAAAATATTTTTTAAATCGCAAAACTAATCAAAATACTTGAGTAATGTCTTGAAATGTATTAAATAATGTGTAATTAATGAAAATATTTTTTTATATGTCATCTCACGTTTCGAGATACCCACTTCTCTCTTTAACACAGCTTAAAACACATAAATATTTATAAAAAATTGTATAATAATGAACTTTTTTAATGGTTACCACACCGCGATACATTCTCTTTGTATAAAAAAAATATTCAATTTTTCATTAGTTTTTTTTTTAAATGGCCTGTCTCAGACATAAGACTTATACTCCCTCTGTTTCTTTGATATCTTCCACATTTCCTTTTTCAACCATTTCTTTGATTTCTTCCACTTTTCTTTTTTCTATCACACTTCTCTCTTACCTAGGTGGCCCACTTACTTTACTCTCTCTCTACTTTTACTTATTTTATTGTTTTTCTTAAGAAATGTGCCACTTTTAAGGTGGAAGAAATCATAGAAACGGAGGGAGTATTATGTAATTTCTGAAACTTTTTTTTATACGGGTTTTAATAGTATATTCCATATTTTGTATTCCCTGTACCAAAATGATCTTTCTATATGATAGTTATAATCCTCATATTTGAATAGTAAATGATAAGATCTTAGTGGTATTCGAGTGAGTATATATTTTTGTAAAAGTAAAAGTAAATAGCTCATTTCAAAAATAAAATTTTCATAGAACCATGTTTTTTTTCTATGGTTAATGACATCATATCTTAAAATTTTTCTAATTATTTTCATAATTTTTTTTGTCAATTTCTTTAACATTAATGAAAATGAATAGTTTGTGAATTCATTATTGAAATGTTCTTTTACTTCCCGATTTAAATTAGTGTATTTTTTAAGAAAAATGTTAGTAACTGTTATTGTCTTAGAGTAGTATATAGAGTATTTCGGTGCCCAGTGGGCACACGTTAGAAAAACCGTTTTACTATATATTAGGCTTTGTGTGAACAATCGGTATATATTCCGTTTTTATATAGTCACTAAATTTATATCGATGTTAAGAATATGATCTTCGAATATGATAAGAAAGATATACAATAAAATCCTAACTATTTTATATTCCACGTAAAATTTTGTATGGAATAGTACAATCTCCTATTAACAAAAAATAGTGCAACTATTTGGTTAAAAACGAAATATATATTATGTTTATACTTTTAAAAAAAATTTGATCATAAATTCCTTATTAAATATTGCATGTCATATGTAAAACACGTGATTTTCCTAATCAATGTAATCAATCAAATTTTCTTAATTATATAATTTTTGTGGTGTATAGTTTTATGTGTGATTTAGTGATATTTTAATCAGTAAGATGTTTGTAGTTGGAAAGAAGAAGGGTGAGTGGGTGACATACATAAGGTTAAGAGTTCGATTTGCACATTGCGCATTTGATCTATTTTTTAATTTTTGTTAGTGGATATCTTAAGGCGGAAAAAATGTTAGTAAGAGTTAATCTCTTAGTGGTAAGAGGATTTATGGCACGGTACATATATTTCGGAGAATAAATATTTGCATATTCTAATCAATCAACCAATCATAGAAATCTACTAATCAACGGTATAATTGTATAAAAATTTGCATACTCTAATCAATCAACCAATCAATTATATTCTAATCAATCAATCAATTATATTTTCTACAATTATTTCTTTTCGAATATGATCAGAAAGATATACAATAATAATCATAACTATTTTATGTTTTATGTAAAATATTGTACGGGATAGTGCAATCTCCTATTAACAAAAATAATGCAACTATTTTGTTAAAACGAAATACAATATGTTTATACTTTTTTAAATATTGTATGTGATATATTCCATTTAAAACATGTGATTTTCGTAATCAATGTAATCAATCAGATTTCCTTAATTACATAATTTCTGTGGTGTATAGCTTTATATGTGATGTAGTGATATTTAAATCAGTAAGATGTTAGAGTGTTGTTGGATAGGAGAAGGGTCACACACATGAGGTCAAGTGTTCGATTTGCACCAAGCTCATTTGGTCTGTTTTTTTATATTTTTGTTGTAGATAGCTTTAGGCGGGAAAATATATGAGTTGTGTTATTTGGTTAGTGGAAAGGGGGATTTCAATAATTTCATAAACTCAAATGTTCTTGTTTTAGAAATTAATATCGTTAAGGCCGAAAGTATTAGTTTTATAAATCTATATTGTTTACAAAAAAAGCGGTATTAGTATGAACTAATATTTTCACTATTTTGATATAATGTTATTTTTAGTAAAGTTTCTAAAAATAGAAAGTGTCCTAAAATAGAAAGTTTCCTCTTTTAGAATATGATGATTACTCCTTTTGTTCTCTTATTATTTACAATGATTATCTCGTTTGAATATCGATAATGGCTTTGTTTTTGTAGTTATGGAATAAGGACAGGTGTGAGGCTAGAGTAATATATTCTAGGTTTTACGTTTTTGCCATCAACTATAAGGCTAGTGTATCAGGAATCGGTACATTGGTTGTTGAACCGGGTGACAGGTATCCCCGGAGTTGTGTACATTTTGACCTTAAGCTTAGGCCTCGCAGTAAGTCGCCGTCATAAGTTGAACTGGGTGACAGGTAATCCCAGGAGAGGTGTGCATTGTCTTAAACTAGAGCCACGCATTTATAAGTCGCCGCTCTATTATAGTTGAGTAGCCTAGTTAGAGACCGAAGTTTGATTTGTTTGAACTAAGTTCTCGAAGCTAGTTTTTAGTATTCTCCTAGTGAAAGTCTAGCCGTCTACATTACTCCTATCCATAACGCCATTTTGAATATTTTTATTATTATCGATATATTTTCATTTGCAGGTTGGCAAATGTTTTATGTTTTCTTCGGAAAACTCATTTTATTTATATTGTTTCGTTACGTGAAGTTTTTCACTGAAAGCTCATTTTTAATATGCTGTTTTGCTGTTTTCCATTTTTACTATTTTTCTATAGTAGTAATTACATTTTTTAAAATCCTGTTATACGGCTAGGAGAACGTTGACGTTGCTCCCCACTAATTGTGGCTGTTATGTTTTAACATGGCAGGTATACATGTTCTGGGTGTGGGCTAGCGAGCAGTGTGGATCCTGCTTATTTATTTCGAATAATTATGCCTTATGGATTGTTCAACCCCTTTTGTGGATTGTTTTAAATTTTGGCCATTTTTATTTTAGGCCTATTGTTTGACTTTACCATTTTAATTTTACTAAGACACAGTTACAGTGTGTTTTAATCCCGACTCTACAGTGTTTCCGCCACTGTATCGCGTTAGATTTTCTAGGGGATTACAATTACTCTAACCTCACACTTCTTTTTATTTCATAACTCCAAAACAAACCATTATCGATATATACAAAAGATATAATCATAATAAATTATATGAAGATAAAAGGAATATATATTTTATATTAAAAGGGGAAAATTTTCATAAATGGAAACTTACTAATTTCAGAAACTTACTGAAAATAGAAAGTCTTATACAAAATACGTAAGTTATTAAAATAAGTGAAATGTATAAAAATAGCATTTCTAACGATATTAAAATATTATTATTATCGTCGTTATCGTAACTTTAATATATTTCTAAATTCGTTACTCAAAATATAAAGAAAATATAATAAGTCAATATATAGTATTTTGTAAATAATTAGGAAAACGAGGTAAAACTATAAATTTTAGAAAAGAGAATTTTTACGAAAAACTATATTAAAATTAATTGAGTCAACGAGTTTTATAAATGAAATGAGATTCACAAAGATTTCAAATTATTTTTAACAAACAGCTTTTATTAATAAATAATACGGATTTTAATAAAAATAGTCAATCGAAAATAAATAAGAAATTACTAGTGAAAATAGTCTCGACTAAAAATATATTTAAAACAAAATCGACTATTTTCTCGTTTATTGTATTCAAATACTTTTTTAAGTTAAAAATTAGAAATTAACGAAATATGACGAAAATATGAAATCGATATTATTTAGTTACTAGTGTCACGATAACCAACAAAATATTATAACGATCGTAAATAATTAAAATTACTAATGATTTATAAAACGATATCGAAAATTATAAAAATTATTGATAAGGCATACGATTTAAAAGAATAATTTTATTAGCAAATAATAAATAGCTAAAAAATAGAAAACCGAAGTTAAAATATTTACTACATACTACTACTCAAACATACGATATAAAAACGAGTAACGTCCTAAAGTTACCTTGAATCGATATCTGAGTCAATCATGTTCTTGACCTTGCCGAGTCCACACTAAATTCGGAAAATTGGAGAAGGACGGACGATGGAAATTGGGGAACGAAGAACACGGTCTCGAAATATTTCATCAAACGACATCAGCCTAAGAAGAGCAACAAAAGTCGACAGAAGAATAAGAAAAGAAGTAGAAAACGGAGAAGAACGGCAGCAGCAGTGCGGAAATTGCAATAGCAGAAGAAGCACAACAGCGCAAAACATCGATAATGAATGACAACAACAGTAGCCACAACTACGAAATACGAAAACAGCAGCAGAATCGAGGGTAGCAGCGGTATATCGAAATACGAAGAAGAAGAAGGCAGAGATGAAGGAGAATAAGGAGAATAAGGAGAATAAGAAGAGGAGCACGAACAGACATCGATATTACATTGAACAACAAAAACACACAGACAACAGTAGCACCAGAACGAAACATGGTACGAATTAAGGACATACAGCAACCGAGGGAGAAAGAATCGACAAAAATGCAGCAGAAGAAGGAGAAGAAAAATAAGAAAAGAGTAACAATAGATCGAGAACGAGAACAGATTAACAACAATAATAGGATCGAAATAGCAGCAGATTTCACGAAGAACAAACAGCAATGAACGACAACAGCAACTAACGTGGCAGGCTGACAGCAGCAGAGGAATGAAGAGCAACACGAAGGAAGAAAAAAAGGAACAAGAATGAGGACAACAGTAGTAAACAACAAACTGCAACATTAACGACACAATCAGCAATAGCATCGAACAAAGGCAGAACGACGAAGAGGAAGAGATCGCTCACCGAGTTCCTATGACGAGGACCGCAGCAACGTATTGGCAACAAAAACAGAATAAACAGAGAGGGAAAACAGGGGAGGAGGAAGTAAAGCCGAAGAACAAGAAGGAAAAACGCAGCAGCAGATGCGGCAGTCGAGTGAGATGACAGCAGCAGCGAGCATCAAAAAGGGTAAATAGAGGAGGACGAGGAGGAAGGTATGAAGCGGTTTTGGTGAGGATGAATGAAGAGGCGACAGGGGAGAGCATATTAGAAAAGTGGGGGGAGTTGAACCAAAAGGTTTAAGCGGTGGATATAAATGAAAGGTAGGGAAATGAATTAAAAAAAATATGCAAGGGGGAACGTTAAACAAGTGGGAAAGCAAAGGATTAATTAAATGAATCGGCTCGGAAACACGAATTAACTTAATTTCGTAATGATAAGTTGACTGACCCACAAATCGGGTTAAAACGAGTTAATAAAATTAATAAATAATCGGACCGTCAAATAAAATGAGTAAATAGATTATTCGAGACGAAAACGGAGCTTATAGAAATAAATAATTAAACAATCAAATAGTGTTTCCCGATAAATAATAAATTTTCGATAAAGTGAATTAAATTGATTTCTCGAGGAAAGAAAATAAATATTTTGACGAAACTTAAAATAAATGAACTTCGAGCCGAAAATTGAAATTCGAGCTTAAATATAAATAAATAAATAAAATTTAGAATTTAAATCGTTGAAATAGATTTTCGATAAAAATTGAATTAAATGTATAAAATAAATCGAAACAGAAATAAAAATATATTTCAAATATAAGAAGAGTTTTCGAGACAAATAGAATTTTAGGAGTTTGAAACGATTAAACAATAAATTCGTTTTATAATAATTTTAAGATTACGAGTTAAATCGTAAAAGTACAAATACGAACATAATTTTAATTAAATTAAATTTTAAAAAAACGGGGGTGTTACATGCTATTTTTATACATTTCACTTATTTTAATAACTTACGAATTTCTATAACAATATTTCTATTTTAAGTAAGTTTCTAAAATTCGCAAGTTTCTATTTATGGAAAGTTTCTTTTTTTAACATAAAATATTTATTCCTTTTATCCTCATAATGATTATATCTTTAGAATATCGATAATGGCTTGTTTTGGAGTTATGGAATAAAGACAAGTGTGGAGTTAGAGTAATATAGTGTGGAATGTACGTTTTTGCCGTCAGCTATAAAGCCGGTGTGCCTATTTGGGGCACATTTGGTCGTTGAACTGGGTGTAGTTTCGCCCAGGAGAGTGTGCATTGTGCCCCTAAGCTAGATATCGCATCATCGTGTTAGTCGCCGTCAGTTGAACTAGATACATTTGGTCTCTAGGAGGGGTGTATACTACTTAACCTAGACCTCGCTACGCGCAGTCCTGTTATAGTTGAGTTGCCTAGTTAGAGACTGGATTCTGTTAAGAGTTAAGTCTACAGTTATAAGTCTACAGTTCTGAAAGTCTAGCCTTGTGCACACTGATCGAATTTCCATAACGTCATTTTTGAATATTATTATTATCGATTGATTTTGACTTGCAGGTTGTCAAGTTCTTTAAGTTTCGCTGAAAACTTATTTTTATTATATTGTTTTTAAAGTTTTCTCTTTTTAAATATTTTTGATATAATAATACTTTTATTTTCCATATGATATAATATGGCTGGGAGAACGTCCGAGTTTTTTTTTGGTAAAATGTGAATTATATTACTTTGTCAAAATGTACAAAATACAGAGTGTGAGCAAGTCACTAAGACATAAACCCCTCATTTGGCAACATACACGAAAAGCTTTACTAACAGCCTATATAACACCCCACTTCCGAAGCCATTCATTTTCAGTTCTAGTAGTGTTGTTGTTCACCTTGCTTAGGATTCTTCTCTTAGAATTCATTATTATCCACTTTGAGACCAGGCTTGGGTTCTTCAGCCGGAATTGCAATCTAGCATTATTCCGCTGAAGCCAAATTTCATATTAGCAGGCAGAACGTCCGAGTTACTCCCAATGATGTGGTTGTTATGTTTATAACATGACAAGTATTTGCTGCTGGGTTTTGGGTGTGAGCTAGTAAGTAGCGTGAATCCTATTCTAACTTTTCTGTTATTTCTGGATTTGTATATACCCTTTTAAGGAATTTTCTTTTTAGCCCTTTTAGTAAAAAGTGGTCTTTGTATTGACTTACCATTTCTTTTAATAAGATATAGTTTGTCAGTGTGTTTTAATCCCAACTCTACAGTGTTTCCGCCATTGTATTGCGTTAGATTTTCTAGGGGATTACACCCATAAGGCTCAATTGGGTCGAACTTCAATTATATTATATGTTTATTCAGACGAGGCTCCGGGCGAAATGAAAGCTAATGATTACATTCTCTGCATCACCAAGAGGGAACCCGCAGTTTTCAGAATCCTGTTCTGCCCACGTTACCTAGGTAGTAATACTGATCAAGTACTTGTCTATACATGCGCACATACCCTACGTAGACTCTTGGACTGCAGTCCTCACTACCGTAGGACGACTACCTTAAACACTAGGTGGACTCTTGGCCGCAGCTTTTAAGTCTGCTTTTCATTACAAGTGCGGTCGAAACACCACGAATGGTAGAATGCAATACAAGCTATTCGTCCCAGACTCGCATCGTAAAGTTTATATAAAAGTCGCCCGTGAACAAGTAGTATTTTATTTGGTGACTTTCAACAATTGGTCGGACTCATTTGAATATTCACTTTCCCAAATTCTTACGTTCGGTGAGACAATGCGATACTTTATTCCTCTAATGCCATCTGAAACATCATATCTCAAATATTGTATACTGAGTAACCTTTACTTTAAACTTATTTTTAAAATAGGAATTTCTTTTAAATAAGGTTATATATTAAATTAAAACTTAAGGTGTAATAAAATATTATTTTAAAATCTTAAAGTTTTCTGAAAAATACAATTTAAATCATACTTGGTCGATTTATAAATTTACGTGAAATTACATTTAGCAATTATGATCGTCGTATAAAGGTTTCAGAATAAATTAAATTCGTTTATTATAGAAAACGTAATTATAAGTTTATAAAATATAATTGGAGTAAAATTTCATTCGTAAATAAACAATAAGTTTATTCGTAAATATGCTATAAGTGAGTGAAATTAACAAGAGGAACAAATAATATGAAATGGAATTTATAAGTATAAGAACATAAATAACACATAAGTGTACAATTAACATGAATTTTACACATAATAATAAATTTTACTCTTTTTAGGTTCTTTTAATCATTTTATTAGTTTCTCGAATAAACAGAAATGTAAGGGTGATAAATAAATTTAACAAGTGATCATTTAGTTAAGTTAAATTTAGTCATAAATAAAATATATAACATAAATAAAATATCAAGTAACATTTTTTTATATATACATAAGTAATTTAGTCATACATACAAATATGCCCAAATATTTAATTAAGTAAATTATTAAGTTAGTAATATAAATATATATATATATATATATATATATATATATATGATGTTGTTAAAAGAAAAGTTTGGTTACCTTAATAGCTACTATTAATTAATTATATTAAAAACTTTAGATTGTCCGAGTCGATGATGTCGTCTAAACTGGGAATATCGTCTTCTCCTTCTTCTAGAATGATACGTTTTCCATACAAAATAAAATAAATTAGTTAGATTCTGACCGTACTAAAATAATAAAAAGTACAATAATAAGTATAGTAAGTAAAATAGACTAATAAGATGAAAGATTTGAGGAGTCGTAAATATATGTAAAGGTACGTACGTGAAATAAGTACGTACGTATCAAAATTTCACGTAAGAAAACTTATGTAGTATGAAGTCTTACTACAAACTTTTTAAAGGTATAAATTACTCCTATATGCTCAACCACTCAGCACTCTAACATCATACTTTACTGCCACACCTAGGTTTTACCATGCATACTCATGTGCATGTTACTACATGTTTACACGTATAAAAAGAAAAAAAATAGGACTCACCTTCTCAGTCCCTTTTTTACAAACGTTTTTCTTTCTTTCTTAAAAAGTTGAAATATAAGATTACGGAATTAAAATAATGGAACCCGTAAAATTTATTATTAAAAAGAAATTTGTAAGACGGTAAGTAAAACAAACGATAATCAGTATTATGGGACAATAATTATGAATAAATATTACAGAGTACTGGGTTGTAATTATTTTAAATAACTTTTATGTCAAGTTTATAAACGTCATTCCGTAGTCCTGTTCACGTCTTCGTGTAATAGGATTTTAAAACGTTATATAAAAAATTTCGGTAAATTATTTTTAAATTTTACGAGATGAGAAAATATTTTTAATTGGTAAGAACGACGGTTTACTATTAAAATATTTTCGAGTCTTAAACTTTGTTTAACGAAAGAAAAAATTTTTAAATACGTTTACTAAATACGAAGTGTTACATGTCTAGGGGTATGTCTGCTCATGGCTTCGTTCCATCTCTCGGGGGATTGGTGTCAGGAAAGCGATCGCTTGTCCTGAGGTGGCTGGTGGCTGGGGTTCGACCCCTGGGCCTTAGGCCTGATGGTGCCTTGGCTCGATTGGTTGACCCTGATTAAGCCATGCCTGCATGCTTTTGTAGACACCCAAATTTGGACCTGGTGGCTGCAGAAGTGCCCAACAAACACCCGATGACGATAGAACTGCAACGCGACAAGAAATTCGCGGTGTTCTAGATAGTTTTTCTATAGAACGGATCAAATAAATTATTCGGGCAAATTAAACTAACATGATGGCAGCCTTAGTCGTGTTGTTACGATCGCATAAACACTAATTAGAGTCAATTCTGACACCGGTACCCCGAGTCGGCCCGAAACTCAAACCGAGTCAACACCGCGTCAAGCGAACCTCGGGATGAACACCCGAGGCCCACTAAACCCACGACGCTAGGTCAAGCCACGGTAAGCTTAACTCCAAAGTAACATATCACACTCCTCCCTCTCGGTTTTGGAAAGTATCAAAATCGTATCCTCAAAACTCCAACCGCACCACCTGACGCGCCTGGGTCTCCCCAAGCCCGGACCCAGGCGCATGAGTCTTTGTCCGCCCCAGCTCGGGCGCCTGTATGGGCGACGAGGGCCGAAAACACCTATAAATATCCCCCTTCACGCCCTCATTTCGACACAATTCATCATCCTCTTCTCCCTCAAAACTCTCGCTAAGGGCTCGCACTCCGACACCCGAGGCAAACGATCCACTCGATCGTAGTTCCGATAATAATAAAAGGGAAATCGACGCTATTTCTCACCTTCGAGCACTCCACTCGATACCGAGGTACCTGTGACCGACTAGCTCCAAAACTAGTACCCAGGTTCTAGAACTAGTCCTTAGCAACGAAGCTCTGCCGGAGTAGCCGCGGGAAGGTCAAACGGTAACGAAACTCTGCCGGAGTCACTGGTCAAGCTAGAAGGATCCGCCTGTTGATCGAGTCGTCACTAGGTTGCCATCTAAACAAAACTTTCCATACTTGCACTTTCTACTATTATGCACTACGACAACACTAGGAATGGGCACTAGGCCCACAAACATCTACTAAGATACGTAACGTCCCAACCTCAATCACAAACACTAAAACACACTAAATAGACCCGAGTAATTCCGAGATCCATTCTCAAACTATCTATGCATCGAGTCCCATTTAGTGTATACTCCGAGGGTGCAACTCCTCACTATGTGATTTACTTACATTCGCATTTACAATTTTTCGTATGATTTATTGCTTTTATGACCTTATAATCGCATGCTAAATCACCTAACACGGAATTCAAAACGTAAAACAACTAAAACTGAACAAAGTGGTGGTCGGGTTCCGTATTAGTCCCGGTGCTTGCCTTATCAGGTTTGACGCACCTCTATTAATACCGAACCGACGCATCTTAAGCAGAATACCAGGTAAGATATACCACAAGAATGACTAATATCCGTATTATCGCGTTAAAACTGATTTGCTAATACGTATAATACTAGTACTCTCTACTCTCCTACGTGCATCTTTTCATGGCCTGCTTGTCACGTGAAATCGCATGCAAAGAATGTAAGCGCAACTACTTTGACGACAAAACTTACTTCTCCTTAAACAACCGACATAGCAAAAAGTTTAGGGTTAAAACAACGGATGTTACAGTATTTCCACCACAACAAAAGAACTAGGATATAAGCCCACCGATTGATTAGTAGAGGCCGCTATAGTGCGGGTGAGATTGGGTGTTGACATCTATCGGATATTGGCTTCCCAATACGTACCCTCACCCCTTACTCAGAATCAAAGGTTTCCGGATGGCCGAAACCATTGGCAACGAGAGTCATTCCAGGCATGGAGTGCTTAAGGGTACAAGTCTTTATCTTTAGGTCCCATGCCACTCAACTTTGAGCCGGCAAGGGATCAAATTTGACTTGAATGGTTTCCGAGTCCCCATAATTTGACTCTGTGGCGACTCCACAAATCAACGACAACTTCAGTTCACTAAAAAGGTCGCCTTACCAAACAAAAAGGCCTTTAAACATTTATAACGACGACTCGATCGATTCCCAAACGGAAACACGGGTGCCCCACACCCATCTAGTACAAGTCCGGATCGTCATCCAAATCGAGGTCCGAAACTTCGCCACGTACGCGAGATCGGACCGGCCCCCGGCAGGGAGGGGGCCGTGTGGGTGGCCGCCGCTACACGTTGAAAACCGGGTCAGTCCCGCGCGGGCGCGCCCGGTGCACCGGGCGGTGCGGACGGACGTCCACAGTTTGGCGACTCCAGTGGGAATTTGGAAATAAGTTCACTACAAGAAAAGGTGCCCCAGGCGTCCACCTAGTGGGCACCGACAGTGAACGCTATAAGCGGATGGGCGTCTGCAAACAGACGCCAGAAAGCGGAAGCCACGATTGGTCGCCCATTTTTAACACAGGCGTCCACTATTGGACGCCAGGAGAATTGGCGACCGACAGCGGACGCCATGTTTGGCGTCCGACTGTGGACGCCAAGAGCCTTATTTTGGCGTCCGACTGTGGACGCCATCGAGGGTTAACTGGCATCCACAATCAGACGCCAGGTCCCATGAATGCTGTTAATTTTGGTCGATTTTAGCTTCCCCTGGCGTCTGGCATGGCGTCCGGGATTGGACGCCACTTACGCTGCTGCATGGCCGTAAACATGCGTTCAATGTCTAGCCAAACCCTGCAAAATAAACCACATCCACAACTCCCAACCAACCACAACTGTCGACTATCCACAATACCTCAACCTCATTCGCTCTCAATCAACCAAAACACTTCATCTCTCGACTCATTTATGCTGAAAAAAATTATATAGAAAAGATTTAACATACGGTGTGAAGGTACACAAATATAAACTAGCTCGAAGATACATAATCCGTAAATAAAGCTACAACAACTACAACAAAAAACAATCAGCTAACTGGGAAGCTAGCTGGAGCACCAGAGTTACCACCATCCCCGTTAAAGGGGTTTTTTCGTCTGGAGGAGATGGGGGACGACCTTTGTTGCATCTCTGAAACATGGCCTGAAACATGGTCATCTATTCCTGCATCTTCTTTATGTGCTCCGCCTGTTCCTTCAGCTGTTGCTGCTGCTCCGTCAGCTGTTCCTTCATGGCCTCCTTTTCCGGGTCGGGTTGCTGAGATCCGGATGGCGTGTACTCCATATGTGTAGAGGTGCTGAGACGCGGTGTGGGAGGTGTGAAGTAGATACCGTGTGCATTTCCAACACCGTACACACTTCCTTTCTTGTAACCCTTGACGACCTTGAAAAAAGTCTCATTCGGGTCGACTTCCTCAGCATCAGGAGCAGCCTCGAGGTTCGCTAGCTCTTCTTTGTAAGCATCCTGCGTACACAACAGCGATTTCAATTCAAGTTATTATTAGATGAAATCATTGAAGATAATTATCTACCACCTAAAGTATAGACAAAGTCGATTTATTTGAAATAGTTAGTACTCACCAAGATTGCCTGATCCTTTCTCGTCTTAAAACTAGTCCCTTTGGAATCGGTCTTCCCATGCATGTCGAAGAATATCTCCGCCGCGGTTGGCACCCTCCCGAGTTCAGCTTGCAGCTATTAAATGAGTACAAACGTTAGGCGAATATAAATTATGCGAACATAGTTTACGATTATTCAAGGAAGAGTACGATATTAGTAGAAATCATACCCTCTTGGCACGACTGAAAGAAGACTGAGAACCCCGATGATGTGTCGGGTTTGCGTGGCTCTCATGTTCACAGTTCGACAATTTGTTCCTCTGGGCCCTCTCAGACCTGACCTTGAAGTCCTGCTTGTCGTGGTACGCAACCCACCTCTCCAACGCGTCCGCTGAAATATGACGACACCAATATATTATTTAATACAATGAAAGATTGAAGTTAGATTGTTTGTTAAAATTGATTACTGTAAAAAACAACACCTTTAAGGTCTTTTAGCGCAGTCCCCCGCGTGTGGCTTTTGTTCATCACACAAGCGAAACGGCGTGTGCACGTCTCGTTATAACCATCCCAGACCCTTCCTTCTAACTCGGTTTTCCAAGTGAACTTCAACTACACAATCAAGGCGGATTATTAATCAGTAGCAAAAATATTTACAAAGTCCACATTATAAATAAAAAACTCGGTAACAAAAAAAATCCACGTACCCGGAATTGGTTGAACCACTACTCCCGTACATCCGCCGGCACCTGAGTCCAGCAGGAATACCCCTGTCCTCTGTCGGCCATGTAGCTGCTAGTACAGCCACTGGCGACCTTTCTATGCAGAAACCTGCACCGAGTCGAGAAGCACATATATGTACAAAATCATACAAGATGCAGTCCAAAAATAAATATGTTACAAAAGAATAATCAACATGTCAGATTATATTACCATACGCCTGTAGGGTCAAGAATCACCCGACCGTGCTCGTCCTTCTTTAGCTCCTCCTCCTGCCCCTGATCCTGCTGCTCCTCATCCTCCTGCTCATCGGTCTGCTCCGATCCCATTTCGGGGACCATTTCCTCCTCCTGCTGCTGCGTGGTGGACGTCTGAACAGACCTACTACCCCCACCACGTTTCCTTGTCGATCTACCTCCTGCCATTATCTTAACCTTGCAACAATTTAAACAATGTTTACAACAATTAGCAATTACATTCTAACTTGATTGAAATAATGTACCAAATAAGTAGCACAATCACCTAACCATGTAATCATCAATATAACCTACTACAGCAACTCTAGTAGTCATCTTCGCTGTCGATATTGTCTTCAGCCTCATCCTCCTCAATCTGATCCTCCTCCTCCGTCTCCTCGCCCTCCACTTGATCGTCCTCCAAATTCTCTTCATCGTGTCTGTCATCCTCCTCAAGGATCTCCGGAACATCCCTAACCATGTAATCTCCTTGTCCATCATCATTATCATCCTCAAATTCTTCCTCTTCCCCTTCATTCTGATATTCTTCGTAGAATATGGTCTCTTCAATAGTAGATAAGCGTGTACCACTTGAAGCCGCATCTTCCTGGAACAGAGAACTGTCTATTTGTCCTCGTGGTTTAGTCGTAAAGACTGCCCACCATTGACTTTGATTTCTGTCATTTTTCGTGTAAGGAGAAGGAGCAAAGTAGACTTGCTTCGCCTGATGCGCGAGTATGAACAGATCTTACGTAAGATATTTCCTTGTGTGATTAACTTCCACAATCTTGTAACATTCATGCACTCGGGTCTCGTTCGGAGCTGTCTTTCCACTCACATTTGAATACCACAGCTATATACCCCCGTTCTTTGCCAGCATAACACAACTCAAAATATCCTCCAAAATACCATAGTACTCATCACCATCAAGAGATGACACACTCACACCAAAATTGCATCTAGCCTTGTTCTTCCCGTAGTTGAATGTGTGAAAATTGAACCCATTCACCGAGTACCGGTTCCAGGTTTTAACCACTCGCACTGGACCGTATGCCAAACTTCTAACCAAATCATCATGTATGTCTAAGGTAACTACTTGATCCTTGAGCCACTTAGGAAAATGTTCGTCGTGCTTACTCCAAACGTCATCAGGGTTCACGTCAGGGTTCGCAGCGACATATTTAGTTACAAATTGCTTCTCATAAGGCTCTAAGATCCCACAATTAGAGAGTAGGTAAAGGTGCGCTCGATTGTACTCTTTCTCATCTAGTGTCCTAGAACCCTCAACGGATGAAGTTCCATCGTCCTTCTTTTGAAAAAAATCGGGTATAGTAGGATCAATGGACACCGAATGTTCTAGGTTCAGGTTCTTGGTTTTTGTTTGGACATCTTTCTCGAAGTAGAGGGAGCAGAAGTTTGCAATCTCTTATGTCAAATATGCATTACAAATAGAACCCTCTACCCTAGCCTTGTTACCAATTTTCTTCTTCAAATGATTGAGGAACCAAAATAAACAAGATATATTTCAATAAATTAAAATTTGCTATGTTTAAATCAAATTTTTAAATGAAGTTACTAACATTTATGTACCTTTCAAATGGGTACATCCATCTATACTGGACATGTCCTCCAACCTTAGCCTCGTAGGGCAAATGGACAGGTAGATGCTCCATGGAATTAAAGAACGACGGTGGGAAGATCATCTCAAGTTTGCATATTACCTATGGAATTTGATTCTCGAGCCGAGTCATGTCCTCAATTGATACTGTAGAAGAACACAAATCTCAGAAGAACTGAGATATCTCATTTATAGAATTCCACACCGTCGGTGGCAAAAGTTGCTTTAGTGATACCGGAAGCAACCTCTCCATGAAGACGTGGCAGTCATGACTCTTTAACCCTTGCAGCTTCAGGTTCTTAAGATCAACACAGCGTTTGAAGTCGGAGGCGTACCCATCAGGGAACTTCAACTTCTCTACCCACTCCAACAACGCCTTTCTCTGAGCCTTGTCAAGTGCGAACAAGGCTCTCGGTTTCGACCCATCCCGTTTTATGTGCAGTTGAGGACGGTCACAGAAATTCTTTATATCTTGCCGGGAGCCTGTAGTGTCACAACTCTTCCCCTCCACATCCTTCACAGTGTGAATCAACTGCTCGAAGAAGTTTTTCTCTATGTGCATCACATCTAAATTGTGAAAAAGTAACAAAGTCCTCCAATATGGTAGGTCAAAAAATATGCTACGTTTAAACCAACCATTTTTCAACTTCTTAAGGTCTTTGAACTCCTGCTCGGTTCCGTCGACAGTGGACGGGTAATCCGAAATCAACTCCCATATTTCATCTCCGGGGAGTCAATCAGGTGCGTCATCAAGCACAACCTCACCCTTCTTGAATGCCTTCTTATTCTTTCTATATGGGTGACCTTCTGGTAGGAAATGCCGATGACAGTCAAACCAACTTATTTTACTAGAATTTGGAAGATAAAAAGCTTTTCTCTCAACCATATAACACGGACATGCTTTCTGACCCGCAGTAGACCACCCCGAGAGCATACCGTACGCGGGAAAGTCGTTTATAGTCCACAACAGAGCTGCTTTCAACTGAAAGTTTTGTCTCAGAGAGACATCATAAGTTTCCACCCCTACCTCCCACAGTTGTTTCAGTTCGCAATAACAGGTTGCAAGTAAACATACAAATGATTTTTCGGGTTTTTGGGTCCGGGCACAATAAGAGATAGGAAGATGAAAGGCTGCTTCAAACACAACCAAGGAGGTAGGTTATAAGGTGTGATCATCACTGGCCAGCAAGAGTACGACTTACCAAATTGGCCGAAAGGTGCAAATCCATCAGTGCACAACCCAAGCCTTACATTTCGGGGTTCTAACGCAAAGTGGGGATGTAGTCTATCGAAACGCTTCCACTCCTCACCGTCACTCGGATGACACATTTTCCCTGGTACCCTAATGTCCTCCTTGTGCCACCTCATTTGCTCCACTATGGTTTTTGTGGCATACAATTTTTGAAGCCTAGGTGCAATAGGGAAGTACGTAAGCTGACTTATTGGGATTGGTTTCTTACCCCTGACACCGCTTTTCCCTTTCCTACCTTTCAAAACAATATCTCCCTCAACCGTCTTATACCTACCCTTACCACATCTCCTACATTCATCAAGCATCGCATCGACCTTCCAAAATAACATGCATCCATCTTGACAAGCATCACTCTTTTGATGCGGGAGTTGAAGGCCCTTCACAACCTTTTTGGTTGTGTAGAATGTTCGGGTCATGATATTGTCTTTTGGGATAACTCTCTCGAGCAAGGCAGCAATACCATTGACACAAGCAAAGGGTAGGTTGAACTCACATTTAAGGCTGACTACCAAAGATGCGACTTCTAACAAAGTCACATCGCACCCTCCGTATAACGGTTTCTCCGAAGCGTTCAACATGTTAAAAAACGCCTTTGCTCGTGGGTTAGGCTCTTATGGGTTAGGTGAGTCTTGTGGGTTGGGTGAGTCTTGTGGGTTAGGTGAGTCGTCATTCCCATATGTGTTCTCGTTGTTAAACAAGTTGCACTCCACAACGTCAACTATCATACCTCTCAATCCCCCCTCATTTTGATGGTTTTCGGGTTCCTCAGGCTGAGATGGCTCACCATGACAAATCCAATTATAATAATCGGGTGAAAAACCACTATAGATGACATGTTCCTTAGCTACAAGGACCTCAAAAAATTATAGGTTCTTGCATTTAGTACACGGACACCAAACCTCCCCCCTCGATGCATAATCTACTGACTTTTTAGCCACCTCGACAAATTATTCAACACCTCTCAAAATTTCGACGGTGGGACGTCTCTTCTTATCAAGTCTTCCCTCATACATCCATTTCCGTTCAATTCTCTTCATTTCCTATGTTCAAAAAATATATATAACAAATTAAAGTTTAATTTCCCTAACTTAATTTAGAACTTACTAAACGAAAATTTAATCATCATTTAACTTAAACTTAATTTCTATAACTTAATTTCCATAACTGAGTCTCCTCAATTTAATCACTAATACGTCAAAGTAAACCCAATTTTTAATTTGCAAATGTCTTATTAATTTTTAATTGACCTTTCAAAAATTAGTCGCCGAATTTAATCACAAATGTAATCACAATTTAATCCCAATTTACAAAAACCCTAGCTAATTTATCAATGTAATCCCAATTCAACCGAACAAAACACAACAATTCATGACTTACGTCACACTGAAACAGCTTAAACAGGTCAAAAAAGGTCAAATTTTCGGATGCAGATATCAAAATTCCGAAAGCGCCGCTAACACCTATTTACAACCCCGATCGGGATAGAACTGGTTTCGGGAAAATCCGGCATTATTACGACACTTTTTGTTCCGTTCTAAGTCACACAAAACCTCACGGAAGGCTCTAAAGGTCATTCTATCTCAATTCAACCAAATTCATCAAACCCTAATCAAAATTGTGATGGGCAAAACTAATCAACTTAATCGACTTTGGCCTAAACTAATCAACCTAATCGAAATTTAGACCTAAACAATATTTACTAGCAAACTACCAATAAATAACGATAACAATCAAAAACAAGAACTAATTATAATGAATAAGAACTAAGTAAGTAAGAAAACATACCAAAGATTAATAAAAAGTAGGAAAATTTGAGAAGAGGAAAGGAGATTGGGGTCGGCGAGGGAAGAGGGAGTGTAGAGAGTGTTTTTTTTAGAGAGTGAGGGGGGAGAGGGGGGAGGGCGGGTATTTGACGTCGAACTGACCCAGGCGGGCATCCACTATCGGACGCCACAGGTGGACGCCATAAACACCTAATTGGCGTCCGACAGTGGACGCCATTAGTGGTATATGGCGTCCGCCTGTGGACGCCCGCCGGCCTGAATTTCGTCCTTCCTAATTTCAATCGGACGCCAAGTTTGGCGTCTGACTGTGGACGCCCGTTTGTTTTTTCAGACGCCATGTAGGCGTCCATATGCCCAGGACGCCCACCAGGTGGACGCCCGGGACTGTTTTTCTTGTAGTGGTTTCCAGCGGTGGTGTAACTTGAACGAGGTTGGTGAAGCTCATTTCTTAGTTCCTAGTTGTGGTCACTACAGGTTTTGGCCCTTAAAAGCCCACCCTAACCGATATCAGGACCAATCGACCTCTTTGCGGTAAGATCATTAGGGACATGCGGAGAGATCCTCGATTGATGCTCCGACCGCCTAACGCGTACACCGCGGGATTAATAAGCGGACAGTTCCGAACGGACGGTATGACACTCGTCTCCCAAGACCATTGTTAATACCTAAGTAAAGACTATTCGTGGGCGGTAGCCTACCCTAAACCTACCCGAGTCTGCATCCTGTATGAGTGTATGTATTCCTAGTTATGTGTAGCGTGTTTGAACAATCCAACCCAATCAAAACACTAAAAATCCGGATTCAACCCACGCCAAAATCTCATCTTTTCAAAACGACCTCTTAAACGCCGATACTCCGATCAAGTGACAATTTGTAAAAAGGAAAAAACATTTTCAAATGCCGTCGTCATGGCAAATTTTACACTCGATGTTTTCAAAAAAAAAACATGCATTTTCAAACGCCGTCACATGGCTAAAATAAAACCCGCCAAACAACAGATACCGTTAATCTACCAAGACCCCAATTAATGGGATCAAGGCACACCAAACGGTCACATTTTGTTTTCAAAAAAAATGATAATTTGTTTTTTTACACACATACCATTAACAAAATCGAAGCTTCAATTAATGAAGTCAAGGAGCCCAAAACGGTTACATTCTCAAAACACTTTTCACAACACACCACCATCCATCGTCGATTGCTATTTATTACAACCGACAAACATGGATCACCCGTTTTAAGGAAACAAAAACAACCTTTTTTTTTAAAAAAAAAATACTATTCACTACCTAAAACCTTGACAGGGATTTAGTCACACCTTTAAGGCACCACACACATCCACTATCCAACTAGCTAATTAATAGTAATCTCGATAAAAAAAAAAAAAAGTCACTTCGTCATTTTCAAAACCGGTCCCCCTAAGGACCGTGTTCTTTTCGCAAAAAAGGGAAAGTTTACACTTTTGCTAAAGTCGGATTCCCGACACACACATAGCAACGCACATTTCATATTACCAACGATGTTACCCCACCATCGTCACCATAATTTTGCAAAATCACTTTTCAAAAAAAAAAGAAGAGATTTTTCTCCGCGAGTATCTCTTTTTTTGATCCTGAGCCGGGATCGCGATCAATTCCTTACGTCGTACAATCGTGTGATTAACTGTCTGTGTTAGCTACTAGGATCACCTCAACTCGAGGTCTTGCATTTCGGGTCATCTCATTGCGAGAAGTCCTCTTTAAACCTCACCTACGAGGTTTGTGTCATATCGTCTCATTACAGAGATTTAAAATTTATTAGGCGTCTCGCCGAGTACACCAGGAGTCTAAAGCGCCCGAGTCCCTAAATCGATGACCGCACGCATCCGCAGTTCAAGGGCCTCATTTCCGCGTCGCTCAGTCACGAGCATTCCTTGAGTCTCTAAGTCGTCCGGTGGATCCGATCTGACCTTTTAATCCTCTCCCACTAGAATCACTCCCCAACATGTCGGTAGATTCAAACGCCATCGAAAGCGTCCGCAACGATGTCAGTACCCTAGCCAAATGGGTCCGCGACATCCATACTTCAGTAACCCGCTTGACCTTATCCGTCTGTTACATCAATAGCCGCCTCAATTTCCTTGAGAGTAGAGACACCAAAAGCGAGACAAATGCTAACCTGAGCGATTACCGTGCCCAAAAGCCTACCCATGATAGACTATCCCAATACTCCACCCAATCAAAGCTTCCTAAAACTTGTACGGAAGGAACACCAATACCTTACGAAACCACATCCAACAAAGCAGGAAGGTCACCGAGAAAGTTCACCCCAATCAAACCATCCTACGCTGAAGTCCTTAAGTGCCTAGTCAATCAAGGGTTACTCTCACCTTTAGGTCCCACTCCAGACCCACCAGTCGGCAGACGAAGCAAAAGTTGGACCCCTAATACTTATTGCCTATATCACCAAGGTAACGGGCATGATACCGAATCTTGCTTTCGACTCAAACATGCCATACAAGATATGATCAAAAAAGGGATCATTCCTCTCCCTCCACCCAAGAGACCAAAAAATACCACAAACCCTTTTAGCATTCACGCAGTCTTCGGCAACGCCGTCGATTATCCCCACCTCGACCCTATAAAGGATAATGTCTGAAATATTGAGGAAGAACCTGACGGCCCGAGGGCACCCGCCGAGACGAGTAAATCTGTGTCCGAGTCAGAGTCTAATTCGTCTTAGGGCCCGGAGAAAATAATATAACAAATGTCTTTGGTTTTTACATCGAGTCAGGAGGTGCGAGGGGTCTGTCCTCCGCCTCCCCAAAAATAATACCTCGGGCGTATAGCCCGCTTGATACTATCAATAAAAAGAAATAACCTTTTCTTTCTTTATAATGCGCCTTGACAATAGCTTGATTTAAAACATGCATTTCTCGCTTATGACTTGATACAATGCCATTTATCGAGAACAATCTAACATACCTCAAAACAACGAGGAATTACAAGAACTGAGATTCCGTGTTCCTTTTCATTTTGCCTATTCTATGCCTGGTATAGAAAGCCACAAACTATCGCTTAGAACGAGCATCCCTGAATCCTATGACAAACTTAGATAGTCTCTTAGCTTGTGATCAAAGACGGAAGGCAAACCCATTTCCCACAATAAACATGCCTCAAATAAAGACCGACCAATTTCTACCATAGGTGCTAGTCTGACAAAGAGAAAAAAAAGAGTCTGAAATGGCTAAAAGGAGCCAAAGGAAAAGGTGAAACCAAGGCCAAGCTAAACCGGACCAATTCAACAATCAGGGCCACACTCAATGGTCAAAATAAACCCCCAATCATTCAACTAGACTTTAAGTCTGAACGAAAAGCAAAAAGAAAAAAAGAGAGGAAGCAAAAAATGAACACACCAGCAAACTAACACCCAAACACTAGCCTCCCTACATTACAACCCTTAAGACCTTCTCGAGACACTTGTTTGGAGACAGTCCGGAATTTTGAGGATTCAAGTTCAATAGGATAATCCCAACGGTTAGGGCCAGACATGGAAACCAGATCCCACGTAATCTACAACCCACCCGATTAAAGTCTGAGTCATTTTTACTCAACTTCCCCTTTCTTACCACATTATGAAACCTTAGCCCATAGCCCTAACTCCACAAAAATCAAGCTCCATATTTTGATCTATCAAAACCACTTACTACCTAGCTCCACATTCCAAAACCATCCAAGCCAGTCACCCTGACCCAAACACGGTATCTCGGTAATTGTCACTTTCAAGGGGTCACACCCAATCTTTTCATCTGAGTCCTTAAAATGGGGTGAAAGTCCATATAATACACCTTAAACACCTCGCATCGATAATTGGCATAAACGAGTCTAAAGCAAAAATCGCTCACATTTTTAAAAGAGCTACGAACATTGTTTGATTCCGTCTTAAGACGGATACGTAGGCAAGCCTTCAAAGGGAACAACCAACAAAAAATATAATCACAAAAATCGATTACTCGATTCACGTGTAATCGGAACCTCTTTCCCGCGTTCCATTTATAGAGTGATTTTAATGACGAAGCAGAAACGACAAGCCGAGGACGGGGCAAAAACCCGAAAGGGCGCTCCGGACAAAATGAAGAATCGAGTTGTGAGCCACCACAAAAAAAAAGATGTGCTTCTCATTAATAAAAAAAATCAGTTAAATCAAGCCATTGTCGAGGCCATTTACAACAAGCGTCTGAAACCCGGACATCCCGAAAATTAACAACGTGTCAAAACCCTACAGAAATAACTAGTACTAATACGCCACATAATATTACTTAATACAATATATAGTACTAAACGGCTGGGCTACCGGTCCAACTTGTCCTCGCTCTTACCATTCGGGTGTGACTGCTTGCGTTCGTCCTCCTCGATTTTCCGAAAGCCAGCTTCTAACGCCCTGTCCAAACACGAGTCCAGCAAATTCCACTTTATTTGCTCTTTCAAAGCTTTAATATGGGTCTCGTTAGTCTTGCCCCGTTCAGATGAACTGACGAAACTAGGATCGGTCCCACTGTCTTTGGATAGGCGCTTAATAACGGTCTATCGAGTCTCCTCCTCGCCTCTTAGTGGGGCTGTCTTCCTAACTTTTGAGTCGGTCTATCCTAACGGGTGTTCGCAAGCCCCCTTCTGCATGAAATTATTGTCGGTCATTGGAGCATCGGGATGCAAGAACTTCTGCTCCCAAGATACCCTGAAACCCCTAAGCAAATCCCCAGTCCATGGATCGAAACTAGAAATGACTTCAGCATCGTCTGGAATAGAAGGTCAGACACCCATCTGATTAGACAACATTCTCGGGTAAATATAGACTTGATCCCTCATGAATAGTAGAAGCAAGGCTCGGGTCGAAGACGAAAAAGGAAACCCTACATGACCACTAATATTCCACCACGGGATAAACCACCTGACGACAACACCTCCCCCAACCAAATAAGAAAGTTAATCATCCTCTTCGGGATTTTTGCTCCACACCAACGCCATCTTACGGCCCGTGAAACCCTTGTAGTTATAATCTTTGAAACACCGAGGAGGGTCAATCAAACCGAACCGCTCTTGCAACCAAACCTGTACAAAAACACGACGAAGCATCACATCTTTAAAGTCAAAGCAACCACAAAATAAATAAAACCAAGGCACAAAAACGTAGCAAAAGAAAAAAGAGGAGCAAAAACACACCTGTAAGATGATCCTAGAACCCCGAGAAAGTGTCCCCCGTGACCGGACACTAGCATCAAGACCAAGAACAAGCTCACCCAAAATAAGCATAGAGGGTGATCGTCCATGTTCCATAGCCGCTGATAGAAACTTGAACCCCCCGTGATCACCATAGATATCATTTTACGTCGGGAACAACCTCCCAAAATCATTAAAGCCCACCCCGAAAACCGAAACACCAATGCAGGAGCTAGAGGAACACGAGTTCACTCGTAGGACGCACGAGACTTAGACGTTTTTTTATCTTTTTTTTAGAGGGATAAGCTACCCCACGTAGGCGTGTCGTAGCCTTGCAACGGTTATCGTCGAGTCACGTCTGTAGCCTAACAAGGCAATTTTACGAATGTATAAAAAATGGCCTAACTTTTTTTTCAAAAGTCGCCCGAATTCCAACTTCGGTCTTGTCCTGAATGCCAAAGTAATTACGCTCGTTGCCTAACGCACTTGCTCAAAGCATGTTAATAGGTTGCATCTCGAGTCAAAACACTTTAATCGACGTACTACCCGATCCGATTCCCGGCTCAAACTAACGCATTTCAAAAACTTCCGAAACAAACGGCTTTCATACCCTCATGCAACACTAACGTACCCTAAACTAGGTCGAATCGCAAACAAACAAACGCAAAAAATGATCACTTGCAAATCTAACTGCACGATTAACCGAACAAAAAAGCAGAAGAATAATCCAACTAATTCGAATACTAAAATTTAAAAACTATATACAACGTATACAAATTTATACACAAATCGAGGCTAGGGAGGACCCCTAGAAGCCGCGCCGATGGATATCACAAGCTAACCTAGGTTGTCATCCAGACCTAGGTCTTCTAAGTCGAAGGTAGGAGACTCACTACCATCCATCCCCGACAGCATGTCTAGAGTTGCTGTCTCGGGGTCTCCTCCGATTTCCTCGTTAGGACCCGCAGCCTCAGCCTCAGTCTCCCTCTCGATCAGATTCCTAGCCTCATCTTGTGTGGAGGTCTCACCCCGAGACCGAGCCACCTGCTCTTTTAGAAAGGCGATCTCGTCAGCCCGAGATTTCAGGAGCCTCTGCAACTCGACATCTTTCGCCTCGAGCTCGGTCACCCGAGTCTCCAGCTGTCCCACCATATCCGGGACATCCTGCAAATACACTCAAACATTAGGATAACACATACAAGCAGCCTAGGAAAACCACCTCAGCCATGTAAACTTACCGATCGAGGTCCCGAAGTGTCACGGGAGACCCTCGAGGCATAGGCCCGGAAGCAGTTGGCAACCTGCCACAACCGCTGATGGCAAGCTGGCAAAACCTGAAAATAGAAGCCATAGAAGTTAGGCAAACCGACCCTACACCCTTAAGAGCCCAAACAAAGAACAAGCCAAAACTCACCCGGTATACTCGGTCACGCCACTCTATCCCGGCATCCATCTCCTCAGCAGAACACGGGGGGAGAGGCTCGGTAAAGGGTATCCCAGCCGCATCCACCCTAAGCAGAGTTAGAGGAAAATCTGGGGGCTCTATTTCGTCAGCCGGATCGGCCAGCTGAGAAGACAACAGATTGGTCGGTCAAGAGAACAGTAGGCTATAAACCATAAAGCAAACCATAGAACCGAAATTAAAACCTTACCACGAGGTGATACCAAGCTAACCGCCGGGTGACGTGAGATAAGTAGGAAGCACCAGGCACCAAGAGTGTATCGCCTCCTTCTCTGTCCTTATCCTCGAGGATCAATGCGACAGTCGGTGGTCTGAACATGGTTTGGGGAGGATCAACTGGCACCCTGAAGTCGTCGTATAAACACTGACGCACCAACCGCTCGCCCAGGTGCCAAACTGGACCAATCAACGCAGGAAGAAGCGTCCTCCCATAACTCCGCGGCCTCAGCTCCTGATGGGAGGGATTCGTCACGTCCCAACCGATCAATAATATAACCGGCTAAACCTAACTAGGTAGATAGGGTAAGTCGGGTCGAATCCACGGGGACGGTTGATGGGAGAGGATTTGTCGTGGGTCCCCAACCGTCAATAAAATAACCGGCTAAACCTATGGTAGATAGGGTAAGTCGGGTCGAATCCACGGGGACGGTAATGTATAGCCTAGACTAAGGTCGCCTAAATACTAGACTAAGTCAACGAGCTAAGCTAGAGAATGAAAGGAGGGAGAAGGCTAAACTACTAATAAGGTGCCGGAGAAAACAACTAAGGAAAACGGGCTAGGATTAGGTCGGGGTCAAAGGGGTAACGGAATGGTCAAGGGAGGACTAGAGTGAAGGAGGTAGTAGGGTGATCTAGGTTGGTCCGGGCTCTCGCAACTTAGACTCACCTAGAGGTTCCACCTAGAACCCATCTCGACGACACACAACACAAACGGGGTTCTAGCGCGCTATGGTCCTAGGTCGAATCCGGGCTCTCGCTACTTAGACCGGCCTAGGGGTCGTCCTCACCGGGCTCTCGCAACTTAGTGAGGGGACCGAACCCACAACAAACTAACACCCACAATGAAAGGCAAGAAAACAAGCATTCGTACATACTTAGTCATTCAAGCAATTCAACAAACATGTGATGTGCATCAAACAAGAGGAAACCCAAATCTTCCACCAACATCTCTAACCAACCCTTAATCACCCAATTAACACCCTAATCACTTTACTAACCCTAGCAAGAACACTACTCTAACATATCTAATCTACAACTAACACTAACAAGAGGAATCATCATAAGAAACAAAACAAACATAAACAAACTAATAAAAACAATGAACTAAGAACAATAAAATCAACTAAAGATGCAAACTTGGATGAACAAGCAAGATTAAGAATAAAAAGGAAGAAGAGATTACCATACTAACAAAAGAAAAGGAAAGGAGAACACTTGCATAGAAGATAACCCAAATTCATCCACCAAGGTTGTCAATCTTGGATGGATTCTTCAAGAGATCCAATATTACAAGCTTAAACTAGGATTAACTACTAATTACCGACTAATCTACACTAATCTAATTTAATCTAACCTAAAGTAGTCTAGGGTTTTAAGGAGATAACCTAAGATAACATAACATCTTGTCTTAATACAAGAGGGGGGTATATATAAGGTTACAAATGGAAAGGAGAAGAAAGGAGCATTCACGGGCCTGAACTGGGCTCATCCCGGTCGGGATGAGTTGGTCCCGATCGGGATGGGCCACCCTTCCCGGTCGGGAAGGACCTTCCCGATCGGGATGGGCTCACAGTAGCCGCTCTTCATGCTCCCTTCATCACGAACGGGATGAGGCCATCCCGAACGGGATGGGTCTTTGTAGGCCTCCCTTAAGAGCTCTTTCGTCCCTCCTTGCCTCTCATGGCTTCTCGTCGATTCTTGGGACTCGGGATCGGGTCTCGATGGCTCGGGATTGGGTCCCAAGGTCTCGGGGTCGATTCCAAGGTCTCGAGTCATCCTTCCTTTATCTCGTTGGCTCCAAAATGTGTATGTATTGAGTCGGAATCGCTCCAACTCTTCCAATTCGGCCTCGGAAACCTGAAACAAACTAAAGGAAGCATAAGAAGCCCCTAAACCGCTCCCAAGGAGCGATTTTACAAGGAAAATGGGACCAAAACACTACGAATAGGCACTACAAATGACACTTATCAACGGTAATGTATAGTCTAGACTAAGGTCGCCTAAATACGAGACTAAGTCAACGAGCTAAGCTTGAGAGTGATAGGAAGGGGAGAAAGCTAAGGCTAAGACTAAGGTACCGGAGAAGCAAACTAAGGAGAACGGGCTAGGATTAGGTCGGGGTCAAAGGGGTAACGGAATGGTCGAGTGATAACTAGAGCGAAGGAGGTAGTAGGGTAATCTAGGTAATGCCCGGGCTCTCGCAACTTAGACCCACCTAGAGGTTCATCCTATAACCCATCTCGGCGACGCACAACACAAACGGGGTTACTAGCACGCTATAGTGGCCTAGGTCGAATCCGAGCTCTCGCTACTAAGATGGACCTAGGGGTCGTTCTCACCGGGCTCTCGCAACTTAGTGAGGGAACCGAACCCACAAACAAACTATTACCCACAAGAGAAAGGCAAGAACAACAAGTATATGCATCTACTAGTCAATCAAGCATTTCATCAAACATGTGATGTGCACCAAACCAAGAGGAAACCCAAATCTTCCACCAACATCTCCAACAAAACCCTTAATCATTCAATTAACACCCTAATCACCTTACTAACCCTAGCAAGAACACAACTCTAACATATCTAATCTAGAATTAACACTAACAAGAAGAATCATCAAAGAAACAAAACAAACATCACAAACTAATGATAACAATGAACAAGAACAAAACAATCAACTAAAGATTCAAACTTGATGAACAAAACAAAGATAAAGAGAAAGGAAAAAGGATTATACCATACTAGAGAGGAAGAAAGGAAGAAATCTTGCATTAATGAAGAAAAACCCAAAACAAACCACCAAGGTTGTCAATCTTGGTGGAGATCTTGAAGAATTCCCTTAATACAAGGCTAAACTAGGATTAACTACTATTTACCGACTAATCTACACTAATCTAATCTAATCTAACCTAAAGTAGTCTAGGGTTTTAAAGATCTAACATAACATAATATATGATCGTGTCTTAATACAAGAGAGGGGTATATATAGGGTTACAAATGGAAGGAAGAAGAAAGAAAACAAGCGCGGGTTACAGCAGGCCCGTCCCGGCCGAGACGGGTTGGTCCCGGTCAGGACGAGGTTGGTCCCGGTCGGGACGTCACCTTCCCGATCGGGATGGACCCAGGTCAGCAACCTCCTTGTTTGTGCACTTCATCCCGAACGGGATGAGGCCATCCCGAATGGGATGAGCCTTGTAGGCCTCCATTAAGATCTTTTTGGTCCCTCCTTGCCTTTCATGGGCTTCCCATCGATTCTCGGGACTCGGGATCGGGTCTCGGTGGCTCGGGATTGGGTCCCAAGGTCTCGGGGTCGATTCCAAGGCATCGAGTCATCGTTCCTTAGTTTCGTTGGCTCCAAAATGTGTATGTATCGAGTCGGAATCGCTCCAACTCTATCAAATCGGTCTCGAGAACCTGAAACCAACTAAAGGAAGCATAAGAAGCCCCTAAACCGCTCCCAAGGAGCGATTCTACAAGGAAAATGGGACCAAAACACTACGAAATAGGCACTACAAATGACACTTATCAACTCCCCCACATTTAACCCTTACTCGCCCTCGAGTAAGCACATACTACTACTAAACTATCCGATTGGGTATTAGCGCACCCTACGCCCCTTCAACTCACGCGAGTGCACTTTAGAGGACAAGTGCACTCCGCAAGGCAAGTTGGGTCTTGCGACAAAACTGTGGATGCAACCGGACACAAAACACATAAACAAACAAACACACAAACAAACACATAATCGGTTGCACCCAAAAGAAAATAAATACCGCTTCCCTCAAAAAGCGGTGGATAAAACACCGGTTTAGGACTCGAGGTAAGTGAGAACGTTCCCAAGCTAGCAATACAAACCAAGGTGAACTAAACCCTAATAGTATGACGATAAAGCAACAAAAACATTGGTAATTTACCTAGGTCCTCCTAACTTTCTAAAAACGTACTACGGGACGATCGGCGGAGTGGAAAAGTGAGGAACCACGGTGTTAGTCGACACTGTAGGTAAGTGAGACCCCGTCCCCTTTAGCGTGAGCCAAGAGGGTCATTCCGTGTCCAAAACCGCCTAACTAGTCCAAGTAAAAAGGTGCTAAACATGCAAAATGAGGGAAGACCGACTAATGCCGCTATCATCCTTCCTCGGGACTCGATCCTTTGGTAGGCTCTTCACGGAAAAAGTCGGAAAAAGGCTTATTTTTGTGGGGATTTCTTTTTGTGAGACGGGTTTTCTTTTGGCATTTTCTTTCTTTTCGACGTTTTGATTTGTTTGTTGCCATGCCATTTCTTTTTCTTCTTTTCTATTTTCTTTTTGGCTTTTGTGCCTTTTCTTTTTCTTCATTCTTTTCTTTCTTTCATTTTTTTTCCTTTTTCTTTTCTTTGCCCTTTTTGGCAAGATTTGTTTTTTTTGGCATTTCAATGTGTAACAAGAAAGATAGAAATCAACAAATTGCAATTTTATTGAGTGGATATGCGTAGGAGGTAGGTGAATGGGTAAGTCGGGGTTGCGCATTCCCTTTCAAACCCACAAAAAGTGTAGAACTTGGACTAATCAAACGATCCTAAACACGGTCACCTAAGGGACGAGACTCGGTAACCAAGGCCTTTTCACACCGTGGGTGGTCATAGTGGTCAAAGGTGCAAATCCCGCAGTAAATTCCTAGTAAGCTAGGTGGACTCAAGGTAAAGGACCAACGAACTCATTGATTTAGGGTCATTCTACTAGGCTAAAGTCCAAAACTCGATTTATACAACTAGGAAGGGAAAGTACACACTCACACACTAGCCTCTAAACTGGGTTTTCGAAAACGGTTTACGCACAAGACACACAACACAACACAAAACAAAGACACGACGAAAACGAACGAAAGAAAAAGAAGCAAAAGCAACAACACAAAAACAAAACAAAACGAACACATACAAAATACACACCACCCCGAACTTCCAAATGAGCAACCAATCATCCACAAACTTTACAAAGCTCCACACCACAACACATATCTTCTCCAAGCTCCATAAGAAACAAAGAGGAAAAAGGGTTGAAAAGATGTTACCGGGTGACTTGAAAGCTCTCCAAAGCTAGCGGTGATTAAGCGACCTATGAGGAAAAAGGGAGGCAAACACGCACACAAGACAGAAATACGACATAACGACACAAAAGGAAAACACACAAAAGAAAAATCTTTTTGATTTTTGTGAAAAATTTTCAAATTTTTAGGATTTTTAGGATTTTTAAAGGTTTTTTAGAAAAAAAAGGGAAAATAAAACTAACTACGATAGAATATCGCTCCCCCACACTTAAATCGAGCAATGTCCTCATATGCTCAATCGTAGTGTGAGGAGAGACAAAAGAAAAAGAAAAGAAACTACGAAAATAAAGCTAAAAAATCAAAAATAAAGTGAAGAAAAGGGTAGAAGGTGTCCGGCCGGGGTGTAGTCAAGTCACCATGGGCCGAGACAAGAAAAAGATATGGATGGGGGAAGAAAATAAAAAGAAGGAAGGAAATAAAAGGAAATGGGAGGGGAGGGCTAGGTGTAATCAAGTCACCTAGCCCGGATTTCGCCTAAATCCGACTAAATCCTCAAAATGAAAGTGAAAATCTTGCAAAAATTTGGATTTTGAAATGACTCTCGATGTAGTCACATCATCGAGAGTCGGGAGCAACAACTACCGAGGCCTCGAAGGCCACCAAGGTACCATGACTTAAGGGGAAGGGGGCAAACGAGAGAAAAACAAGCAATAAAAGACGGAAAAGAAAGGATAGTTGCCGTACCGACCGGTTAGCAACTCACTTGCTCCATCGTCTCAATGATCAATATAGGCGCTTGCTTGTTGTCTTCGTTGTCATCCTCCTTCAAGCTTGATAAAACCGCATGGTTGGGGTAGTAATGGTAGGGGGTGGGATTTGATGTGGATCTCGGTGTGTAAAGTGAGGTGTACGGGTCATATGATAGGAGTAAGGAGGAGTAGGGAGGTTGGGAGGGGGTATAATGGATGGGTGGAGACAAAGGGGACCATCCCGGTCGGGATGGATGGTCCCGATCGGGTTGATAAACCCTTCCCGATCGGGAAGCTCTCGTCCCGGTCGGGAATGCACTCCAGTGAGTCCAAATTTCTGCATCTTCAACCCGATCGGGATGGCCGGTCGGGATTCCTCATCCTTCCCGGTCGGGAAGCCCTCTTCCCAGTCGGGATGAGTCTTCTTTGCTTTCCCCAAGCCCAAAAGTTATCATAAGCTTCAAAAACCGACTTCCTCGCTCGCAAATCAAACTCCATCATCAACCATTCCTTTCTAGGAATCACATGCACTTCACCTATCACAATAAACTCAAACAAAACATCAAATTCTCCCCCTCACAACGCTCATCAATAATCCAATATTACAAGAATATCACAAAACTAACAAAATCAAGAGATAAAACACAAATACAAGCACAAGTATTCTAAAGAAGAGGAGAGGGGAATATACAACATGACGGTTCTTTTAGGAACTCCGTCAAACCTAGGATGGTGGACTCTTCGTCAACCGTAGCCCTCAAGGGCATGGAGGAGCAAGTCGAACGCGCTACCGACATCATAGTGAAGGCCCAAGAAGCGCTCGAGCTTAACCGACCTCCACGGCCTCCAAGGAGGAGGCAAGAAGTAGGAATCCCAAGACCCAAAATCATCTTCAAAGTTGTCTCTGGGGTCTATCCATCCTACGAGCTTCACCGATCTCTTCCTTCCTAGGCATCGCCTCCAATCATTAGCAAGCTTCATTTCCAAGAAACAAGGCACAAAAAGCGGTTTTGGCCTCATCTCCTCAATGCACACCCCCACACTTTCCTCAAGTTGTGGATACCCATCTTCATCACTTGGCCCCACATCATCTTGGAGGAGAGGATCGAAACGTCTACCGGCGGTTTCAATCTCTTCCAACCCATCTCTCGGTGTACTAGCAAGGGGCTCATGATGCCTATCCACGTTCTCGGACAAGGGAAACTCGAGGCTAACAATTTCACCCAACAACTTCACAAACTCTACCAACCCATCCAACTCACTATCCTCCTCCAATTCTTCACCAACGATGCCTTCACCAAGAGTCATCTCCTCATTCGTCTCTTTTTGGGTAGACGATTGAGGTTCTTCAAAGCAAATCTCTCTTTCAAAGGGAACTACATCGGCGGCTTCATGGTTAGGTTTCTACCCTTTCTCAAGTGGGCACCCTTCATCCAATTGTGATGTTCGGGATAAAAGCATTACGGTTTTAACCGCTATTGCGTTTAATCGAGCATCCCTCGCCTCGTTTTCCCTTCGAAGTCGGGCCATGAATTCATCTTGCTCTTTTTGCAATTGGATGGCCGTTTCTTGGATGCTCCTTTGCATTTGAAGCATAGATTGAAACACCTCCGTGTCGGGTAAATGGTGATCATTGGGGTCTTGTAAAGCTCCTTGAAAATCTTGATGATGCCCAAAGGGTGGGGCATCATATTGTTGGTAGTGAGGTTGAGGTGATTGGTAGTATTGTGGGTCATGGGGTTCATATTGTGGTTGGGGTGGAGGGTAATATGTTGGGTCTTGATGGTATTGGCTTCCATAAGGTGAATCTTGAGTGTACATGGTGGGTTCACATTTATAACTCGAGTAGTAGTCACCATGATTGTAGGATTGATAGTCATTCACTTGTTGGTAGCCGTTTTCATAATCTTGAGACTCATACCCGTCATGATTACCCCAAGAAGCTTGATAGTGGTAGGGGGACGTCATGTCATACCCTTGGTTCATGGAAGAAGAGGAGTAGCTCATATCGGCTCCCGAGTGTGTGGAGTTTAGATCAAACCCCATACTCGCTCAAAAATCATAGCTCATACCCGGTTGGAAACCACTCATCCTAGCAACCGTCCGTTAAAGCGGCTCTAAGTTGCAAGAAGAAGATAGTCACCACCTCTAAGCACAAACTGTAGACTAAGAACAAACGTGAGAAGCCTAGTGCTTTTTGGGCACTAGACAAGAGAGAAATAAACCACACACACACAAGAAGCAAGGTAACAAAAAGAAAAAAGAAAACACAAACACAAAGACTAAGCCAAGCAAAAAGGAAAACAAAGTCCAAACTAGCACCGTCCCCGGCAACGGCGCCAAATTGATGGGAGGGATTCGTCACGTCCCAACCGATCAATAATATAACCGGCTAAACCTAACTGGGTAGATAGGGTAAGTCGGGTCGAATACACGGGGACGGTAATGTATAGTCTAGACTAAGGTCGCCTAAATACGAGACTAAGTCAACGAGCTAAGCTAGAGAGTGATAGGAAGGGGAGAAAGCTAAGGCTAAGACTAAGGTACCGGAGAAGCAAACTAAGGAGAACGGGCTAGGATTAGGTCGGGGTCAAAGGGGTAACGGAATGGTCGAGGGATAACTAGAGCGAAGGAGGTAGTAGGGTAATCTAGGTAATGCCCGGGCTCTCGCAACTTAGACCCACCTAGAGGTTCATCCTATAACTCATCTCGGCGACGCACAACACAAACGGGGTTACTAGCACGCTATAGTGGCCTAGGTTGAATCCGGGCTCTTGCTACTTAGATGGACCTAGGGGTCGTTCTCACCGGGCTCTCGCAACTTAGTGAGGGAACCGAACCCGCAAACAAACTATTACCCACAAGAGAAAGGCAAGAACAACAAGTATATGCATCTACTAGTCAATCAAGCATTTCATCAAACATGTGATGTGCACCAAACCAAGAGGAAACCCAAATCTTCCACCAACATCTCCAACAAAACCCTTAATCATTCAATTAACACCCTAATCACCTTACTAACCCTAGAAAGAACACTACTCTAACATATCTAATCTAGAATTAACACTAACAAGAAGAATCATCAAAGAAACAAAACAAACATCACAAACTAATGATAACAATGAACAAGAACAAAACAATCAACTAAAGATTCAAACTTGATGAACAAAACAAAGATAAAGAGAAAGGAAAAAGGATTATACCATATTAGAGAGGAAGAAAGGAAGAAATCTTGCATTAATGAAGAAAAACCCAAAACAAACCACCAAGGTTGTCAATCTTGGTGGAGATCTTGAAGAATTCCCTTAATACAAGGCTAAACTAGGATTAACTACTAATTACCGACTAATCTACACTAATCTAATCTAATCTAACCTAAAGTAGTCTAGGGTTTTAAAGATCTAACATAACATAATATATGATCGTGTCTTAATACAAGAGGGGGGTATATATAGGGTTACAAATGGAAGGAAGAAGAAAGAAAACAAGCGCGTGTTACAGCAGGCCCGTCCCGGCCGAGACAGGTTGGTCCCGGTCGGGACGAGGTCGGTCCCGGTCGGGACGCCACCTTCCCGATCGGGATGGGCCCAGGTCAGCAACCTCCTTGTTTGTGCACTTCATCCCGAACGGGATGAGGCCATCCCGAACGGGATGAGCCTTGTAGGCCTCCATTAAGATCTTTTTGGTCCCTCCTTGCTTCTCATGGGTTTCTCGTCGATTCTCGGGACTCGGGATCGGGTCTCGGTAGCTCGGGATTGGGTCCCAAGGTCTCGGGGTCGATTCCAAGGCATCGAGTCATCGTTCCTTAGTTTCGTTGGCTCCAAAATGTGTATGTATCGAGTCGGAATCGCTCCAACTCTTCCAAATCGGTTTCGGGAACCTGAAACGAACTAAAGGAAGCATAAGAAGCCCCTAAACCGCTCCCAAGGAGCGATTCTACAAGGAAAATGGGACCAAAACACTACGAAATAGGCACTATAAATGACACTTATGAGCTCCGCAGCCACATACTCCAGCACGCCCTCGTAATTAGCCCAAGCGCGGGCCACAAACATCGTCAAGGCCCAGCTTGTTAACCAGCACATTCTCCACCGGGTAATGGCTGATTGTGCTCAACTCGATTCCCGCTAGGAATCTCTTCGGATGCGCCCGTACCATCTTAAGAGCTAAGCACGAGAAGTAGGAATAGATCTAAGCCTGCAAAATCCTAAAACAACTTTAGTAATCAAGCCAAAAACTAAGTAGAACTCAAAACACAAGAGCGAGAAAAGCAAGCAACCTCCAGTATAAGGCCTGTGGACCCACGATGGGCACAGCTGAGGCCGACCCTATCACCAGCGGCCTCACTATCACTTGTAAGCAGCGAGTCATCTCCGCGAAAGCCGCGGTCACCCAATCAAAACGCCCCAGCTGAGTCAGCTCAGCTAGGAAGGGCAAAATCCTGATACTAAACCTCTTGCCCTTATCCGAGAAGTGAGCCGACCCTAGGAAATACCACAGCCACAGACAAGCATCCTGCTCCGGCGTATTAGCATCCCGACCCTCTAACACCGCCACTCGCTCGAAGTGGTCGGTGATGTACGAGCTCCCTATAGCATAAGGCGTATTATATGCCTCACGCGGCAGACAATCCCCAATGAGGCCCCGCACCTCATCACTATCTAGACTAGGGCCCTCGGCGGCCCACCTAATCCTATCCGGACCCCAGGGCAAACCACTAATCATCCCGAAGTCCAATAGGGTCATCCCGACCTCCCCAAAAGACATATGGAAGGTCGAGGTAGTATCGTGGAAGCGATCTATCATCGCCCGGATCACCATAAGGTTGCATTTAGTCTGGCAACCCACCAACCTAATCCATTGCCTGACCACGGGACCCAGGGCGGTCCTCTCGAAAATCCCCTTTACCGTAGGGGTCAACTTCTGATGATAGACGTCGAGGCACGTAGTAAAACCCGAGAAAGTCCTCATCAGACCTGGGGACTGCAAACCGAAACAATGCTAGAATGAACAAACAAATCTAGCCCAACCCAAGCAAAAATAATAACAATAGCAAAATCCGAGTCGTAACCAAATAAGCACGAATAGGACACTCACCAAGCCTCGCACAATATGGCTGGAAATATGACGGTCAAGATGAAACATCAGCTGGTGACCATCCCAGTCCCGAGCCCACTCGGGATCCTCGTAAACGATCTCCTCATTCTCTGGTACCGGAACCGAAGCATGAGCCCTCCTAGCCACTGTCTCCGGAAGCTTGCGCTTCTTCACTCTATCGAACTCAGCCTCATTAATAGTCTCAGGGTCGCGTCGCTGAGACGAGACGCCCCGTCTCCTCCTGCGAATCCCTCGAGGAGTCTTTGAACTCGCCCCAATAACCTCCTCACTAGCACTAGCACTAGCACTAACCGAGGAAGCTCCCTCGGGACGCTCGGTATTACCTCTAGCTGTGAAACCCAAAACAAAAGAGAAACACAACAAAACATGACCCTAGTCAGGCTAAAACAACTTAAACAGGTCAAAATAGGGTCATAATTTCGGATAAGGATATCAAAATTCCAAAAGGGCCGCTAGCATGCATTTTTGATTCCGGTCACAATGAAAGTGGTTTCGGGAAAATCCGGCATCGTTACGACACCTTTTGGTCCGTCTTAAGACACACAAAACCTCACGGAGGGTCCTATAGGTCATCCTAGCCATAGCAATCGACAAGAGAGCTACCCACATCCTCACAAACATTATTAGAGCAAAGTTACGCAAAACAAATACGGGAATAATTGGGAAACGGTTCTTAACCCTATCTTTCCAAACACATTTCCATAAAGAGTCATTATCACAACTTGAACATCCTTGTCAAGCTTATAACTACTTCAACAAGCTCTAATCAACCATAATTTAACGATGAAATCAAGCACAAGCATCGAAACCAAGTAAAACAAAAACATCCAAATCAATTTTCTAGGGTTTTCAACAAAACAAACTCATAATCAATTCAATCAAGCAAAACCGACAATAGGCGAGCAAGGACCACTAACCCGGAGTCGACATTGTCGAAAGTAGAGGAAATCGGGACGAAAGTTGGCAAGAAAAATTGAAAAGTCGGTCTTGAGGCGAAAGGGGTGACGCGTTTGATTTTTGAGATATAAAACGATCGCCCCAAATCTCCGTTTACTTAAGCAGACCCGGACCACGAAAATCCGACCGCCCTAGCTGACGCGCTTGGGTCACCCCGCGCCCGGACCTAGGCGCCTGAGTCTTGGAGCGCTGAAGGGCGCGCACCTGAGCGGCCTAGCCCAGACTAAAACAAAGCAAAACAAACGTAACTCAAAGACAATACACATGCACCTACTAAGACAAGCAAAACAACAATAATGGGACAACTACTAATTAACATCGATAATGCACTCTCGACTAATAAAACAAGCATTTAACGCTGCATCCGGACGCGTAACAAAAACAACCAAGATTAACATAAACAAACTCTTAGCAAACTCGACAAACCCGAGATCGAAACAAAAGCAAGAACAAACCCGAACAAAACAAGACAAGCCTGCAAAAAAATATTAAACTAAGACAAACCCGCAACACCGACATTATTAAAAATATAAAGGAGGAGATGAACGAACTGAGGAGAATTAGAGGCGATTGAGTGGCGATCACTGTGTTTTGCAGATGATGGCTCGCAATTCGGCAAGCAAGACAAAGGGCAAGCAACGATCATCGCTCCAGAAACTTAAAGAGAAATTCAATAACGAAAAAACTACAAGTCGAAGCCCTGTCCAAAAGAAGAGGGGACCAGATGAAGATGATGTTTTACGTACCAAGAAAGTGCATTACATTACTGGAATTCCTGGCCTTGATTTTGATGATGAGGATATAGGGGAAGATGTCATGTGGATCATACAAAGGGGTAAGAAAAAATCAAGTATCCAAAATACTTTAGCGAAAGATACTAATGAAATGGTTGACAAAGCACCATCCGAGGAGACTGTCCTACAGTTTTCTGCAGATGATGTTCAGGAGGAGATTGAGTATTGGAAATCAAAGCTGTCCCTACATGGGTAAGAATACACGCCCTCCCACTGAAATTTTGGGGAAAATGCCTCCAAGCATTAGCGGGACTAGCAGGAAAATTTCTGAGACCAAATCAAGCAACTAGTGAGAAAAAAGGACTGGGATATGCCAGGGTTTTGGTCGAGATTCAGGTGGGACAGAATCTCCCATCACAAGCAAAATTTAAGGATGAACATGGAGTGCTCCAGGAACTAACACTTGAGTATGAATGGAAACCTGTTACATGTCAAACATGTAAAGGAATGGGACACACGACAGAGCAATGCAGGAAAGGCAAACCAAATGTAGCGAAACCACCGCAGCCCAAACAAATAAAGCAGTGGAGGAAGGTGGTGCAGCCAAAAACAGACGCCCTTAGAAATGAGAATTTGACAAAGGAACATTATTGCAGCAGTTCGGGAGGGAAAAGAACTATGTTTAACTCGGATGAGCAGGTATCGTATGCTAATGTAGTTGGAAAAACTATTATAATACCTGGCACAGATACAGATAAGGAACCCCCAATACAGATTATCCAATGAAGTTCAATATCGGATTTTGGAATGTTAGAGGGATGAACGATGTTAATAAACAGAAAATAATAAACGGAGTTACTCTTCGCAGTACACATTTTACTCGACGCAGTACTTTTTATCCATATTTTTCCATTGTATGCCCTTATCAGAAAATAACCTAATTTCATTCTTCCCCCACCCTCCCTACCATAACCCTACCACCATCTCTTTCTTTTTCAATTATTATTGACTATCTCCAAATATAACTCTACATTCATTCAACTTATCAAATTTAATAGATCATGGATACAATTTTGATTGAAGAACAGGTATGAATCATTGATCATTAATTATTGAAATTAGGGTTTTTTGTTTCAAAGTTCAAAATAATCGATTTTTTTGTTTATTGTTATATATAGTTAATTATGATTTTTGTTTTTTTTTGTTTATTATTAATTATTGAAAGATTTTGATTAAAGTACAGGAATAATCATTAATTATCATTAATTATTTAAATTATGGTTAAAGTTCAAAATAATCGATTTTTTGTTTATTGTTATATAATATATATATTTCATTAATTACGTTTTTTGTTTTTTGTGTTTATCATTAATTATTGAAATTAGGGTTTTTGGTTTCAATTATCGATTTTCAACCATTAATTACCTTACGTACGACTTGTTCCTCTTTTTTATGGAGTTTTTTTACTGTATTTTGGTTTGAATGTCTCGCATGACTTTAAACATAAATTTAAAGTTGTGAATACAAATGAATTTTTCTAGCAAACACTGTACTTTCAATTTTTTGGTTTAGAAACTCAATTCTTGGATTTAATACTTTAATATTGGATATTAAATTGGAAGTATGCAATCAGATAGCGTAGTACATTTATGAACTGAGAATACACGGAGTGTTAGAGAGCAAATTTCGGTGACCTGCGTACTGTGATTGTTTCTTATTATTTCTGTGCTGCGTGTTGTTATTCTTCATAATAACTTTTTTTTTCAATATTTTAACCAACGTAGTAGGGTCGATAAGTATATATTATTGTAATTTTATTTTAAATCTTATAATTTGTGTACTGCGTGAAAATTGAAAAAAAATATGTGTATTCCGTGATAAAATACTTTATATCAAAGATTAAAGTAAATGTAATGCATGAAATTTTAAAATAAATGTGTCGCAACAAAATGTACTGCATAAAAAAAAAAATGTACTGCGTAAAAGTAAAAAAAATAATGTACTGCGTTGAGTAAAGTAGATATGGAGAAGAGAAAAAGAAAAAGAGAGGAAAAACAAAAGAATGAATTTGAGTGAGGAAATGAGAGGGGCAAAATCGAAAAAACGGTACTGCGTCGAGTAAAATGCGTACTGCGAAGAGCAGCACCCATAATAAATTTGTTCTTGCATAATAAGAAGTTGAGTTTATTTGGCCTATTAGAGACTAAAATAAAGAGCAGTAACCTTCATAATGTTATTGCTAATGTTTGTTCGGGATGGAGTGTGGCTACTAATTGTCATCAACACAAAGGGGGGAGGATTTGGCTCATTTGGAAATCCTCTCACTTTGATGTTTGGATTTTGAAGACTCATGCCCAATTCATTCACGCTAAGATAATTGATAAAGGAGACATGTCCTCATACCTTATCACCTTTGTGTATGCGTTTAATGAGAGTGCGGAAAGAAAAGAGGTTTGGGAGGAATAAGGTGCATCGCTATGACCTGCAATGAGGCCTGGGCAGTTGCAGACGATTTTAACACTGTTATCCAGCATGAGGAAAGGATTGGAGGCAGATCAAAGCAAGAGGACATTGATGATTTTGCCCATTGCCTTGAGGACTGTGACTTAGTGGACGTGAACACTACAGGGGTATTCTAAACTTGGAATAACAAGTGGGACCCGGATCAGCGTATTTGTAGCCGGCTAGATAGATTCCTGATTAACATGGCTTGGGGGCAGAATATTTCAAAAATGAAAGCCCATTTTCACCCGGAGGGTTTTTTCGATCATTCACCTTGTGTCGTGTCTGCGGATAATGGATGCAATATGATGGTAGGGATTTGTCACGTCCCAACCGTCAATAATATAACCGGCTAAACTTAACTGGGTAGATAGGGTAAGTTGGGTCGAATCCACGGGGACGGTAAGAGGTGTCTAGACTAAGGTCACCCGATTACTAGATTAAGTCAACGGACTAAGCTAAACTACGGTGATAAGAAGGGGAAGAAGGCTAAGACTATGACTAGGGAAAACAAACAAGGAAAACGGGCTAGAATTAGGTCGGGGTCAAAGGGGTAATGGAATGATCGAGCAAGAGCTAGAGTGAAGGAGGTAGTAGGGTGATCTAGGTATGGTCCGGGCTCTCGCAACTTAGACCGACCTAGAGGTTCCACCTAGAACCCATCTCGGCGACACACATGACAAACGGGGTTCTAGCGCGCTATAGTGGCCTAGGTCGAATCCGGGCTCTCGCTACTTAGACCGACCTAGGGGTCGTCCTCACCGGGCTCTCGCAACTTAGTGAGGGAACCGAACCCATAAACAAACTATCACCCACAAGAGAAAGGCAGAAAAAACAAGCAACTACTTAGTCAATCAAGCATTTCAACAAACATGTGATGTGCACCAAACCAAGAGGAAACCCAAATCTTCCACCAACATCTCCAACAATCCCTTAATCATCCATAAAACACCCAAATCGCCCTACTAACCCTAGCAAGAACACTACTCTAACATAATCAAACTAATACTAACAAGAACAAAAGGAATCAACACAAGAATCCAAAGATACATAATGGAAAACAAGGATAAACAACAAACAATGAATAAAGATGAGAACTTGATACACAATAAAGGATTAAGAGTAGAAGGAGAAGAAGATTATACCAAACTACAAGGGAAATGGAAAAGAAGAACACTTGCATAGAAGAAAACCCAAATTCATCCACCAAGGTTGTCAATCTTGGATGGATTCTTCAAGAGATCCAATAATACAAGAGTAAACTAAGATTAACTACTAATTAAAGACTAATCTACACTAATCTAAGCTAATCTAACCTAAAGTAGTCTAGGGTTTTTGGAGAAGTGAAGAATATAACATAAGATGGTGTCTTAATACAGGAGGGGGGGGGGGGTATATATAGGGTTACAAGTGGAAAGGAATTGAAAGAAACAAGGCGGAGCTGTAACTGACCCTTCCCGGTCGGGATGGGCACCCAGTAGCCGCGCTTCATGTTCACTTCAACCGGTTCCGGTTGAGCTCAACCGGAACCGGTTGAGCCTTCTAGGCCTCCTTTAAGCTTCTTTCGGTCCCTCCTTGCTTCTCATGGGTTTCTCGTCGATTCTCGGGATTTGGGATCGAGTCTCTGAGGCTCGGGATTGGGTCCCAAGGTCTCGGGGTCGATTCCAAGGCATCGAGTCATCGTTCCTTTACTTCGTTGGCTCCAAAATGTGTATGTATCGAGTCGGAATCGCTCCAACTCTTCCAAATCGGTCTCGGAAACCTGAAACGAACTAAAGGAAGCATAAGAAGCCCATAAATCGCTTCCAAGGAGCGATTCCACAAGGAAAATGGGACCAAAACACTATAAAATAGGCACTACAAACTACACTTATCAACTCCCCCACACTTAACCCTTACTCGCCGAGTAGGTAAGCACATACTAACTACTAAACTAGCCGAGTAGGTATTAGCGCACCCTACGCCCTTTCAACTCACGCGAGTACACTTAGAGGAAGAGTGCACTCCGCAAGGCAAGTAAGGTCTTGCGACAAAACTGTGGATGCAACCGGACACAAGACACAAAGACAAACAAGCACACAAACAAACAAACAAACACAAGGTTGCACCCAAAGAAAAACAAATACCGCTTCCCTCTAAATAGCGGTGAATGAAACACCGGTTTAGGACTCAAGGCAAGTGACAACGTTCTCAAGCTAATCATACAAATCGAGATGAACTAAACCCTAATAGTATGACGATAAAGCAACAAAAACGTTGGTAACTTACCTAGGTCCTCCTAACTTTCTAAGAACGTACTACGGGACGATCGGCGGGATGGAAAAAAGGATGAACCACGGTGTTAGTCGACACTGTAGGTAAGTGAGACCCCGTCCCCTTTAGCGATGAGCCAAGAGGGTCGTCCCATGCCCAAAACCGCCTAACTAGTCCAAGTAAAAAGGTGGAAATAATGCAAAATGAGGGAAGACCGACTAATGCCGCTATCATCCTTCCTAGGGACTCGGTCCTTTGGTAGGCTCTTCACGGCAAAAGTCGGAAAAAAGCTTATTTTGAGATGTTGGGATTATTTTTGTGAGTCGGGTTTTCTTTTGGCATTTTCTCTTTTCTTTTGCATTTTTGTTTTGTTTTGCTATGCCATTCTTTTTCTTCTTTTCTATTTTCTTTATGGCTTTTTTGGCTTTTCTTTTTTCTTCATTCTTTTCTTTCTTTCATTTTTCTTTCTTTTCTTTTCTTTGCCATTTTGGCTTGATTTGCTTTTTGGCATTTCTTTGTGTAACAAGAAAGAGAGAATTCAACAAACCTCAAATTATTTTGTGGATGTGTGTAGGAGGTAGGGAAATGGGTGAGTTGGGATGGGCCCTTCCCTTCAAACCCACAAAAAGGGGAGAACTTGGACTAATCAAACGATCCTAAACACGGTCACCTAAGGGACGAGACTCGGTAACCAAGGCCTTTTCACACCGTGGGTGGTCATAATGGTCAAAAGTGCAAATCCCGCAGTAAATCCCTAGTAAGCTAGGTGGACTCAAGGTAAAGGACCAACGAATTCATTGATTTAGGGTCATTCTACTAGGCTAAAGTCCAAGACTCGATTTACACTACTAGGAAGGGAAAGTAAGAACTCGCACACTAGCCTCTAAACCGGGTTTTCGAAAATGGTTTACACACATGACACACAACACAACACAAAATTAGAGACATGACGAAAACGAGAGGAAAAGAAACAAAGGCAACAAAAACAAAACATAACAAAACAAACATATAACAAACACCACCCCGATATTCCATACAAGTCACCAAATCATCCACCAATATGCACAAAGCTCCACCCGAGCACACAACATCACAATCTCCTCCAAACTCCACTAGAGACAAAGGAGAGAAATAAGGGATAGAAGAGGTTACCGGATGTCTTTAAAGCTTTCCAACGTTATCGGTGATTAAAGCAACCTATAAGGAAAAAGGGAGGCAAACAAGCACACAAAACAAATATACGACATAAAGACACAAAAGAAAATCTTTTTGGTTTTTTGTGAAATTTTTCAAATTTTTAGGGTTTTTTGAAGATTTTTCGAAAAAACTACGAAAATAAACTAAGCTACACTAGAATATCGCTCCCCCACACTTAAACCGAGCCATGTTCTCATGCTCGATCGTAGTGTGCGGAGAGGCAAAAAGGAAAGAAAAGAAACTACGAAAATAAAGCTAAAAATCAAAAAGAAAAGTGAAGAAAGGGTAGAATGTGTCCGGCCGGGGTGTAGTCAAGTCACCGTGGGCCGAGACGAGAAAAAGATATGGATGGGGGAAGAAATAAAAGAAGGAAATAAAAGGAAATGAGAGGGGAGGACTAGGTGTAATCAAGTCACCTAGCCCGGATTCCGCCTAAATCCGACTAAATCCTCAAAAAAGGAAAGTGAAAATCTTGTACAATTGGATTAATCGATCGACTCTCGACGTAATCACGTCATCGGGGGTCTGGAGCAACCATACTACGGCCTCGAAGGCCACTAAGATACCATGACTCAAAGGGAAGGGGGCAAACAAGAGAAAACAAGCGACAAAAGACGGAAAAGTAAGGATAGTTACCCAAACCAATCGGTTAGTAACGTACGAACTCCATCGTCTTCAATGATCATTATAGGCACGGTGCTTGTCTTCTTGGATGCCATCTCGCTTCAAACTTGATAAAACCGCATGGTTGAGGTAGTGGGCTTGTAATGGTGTGAGGGGGTGGAAATTGATGTGAAGGTCGGTCTAGAGTGAGGAGGAAATGAGGTGGAGGTATGTAAATGTGGTACAAGGGTCATGCGACACGAGCTAGGAAGGTTAGGGAGGTTGGGTGGGGGTATACAATGGTTGGGTGAGCTTAAATGTCGAAGAAGAGGAACCAAAATGGAGTAGGGGACCATCCATCCCGGTCGGGATGGATGGTCCCGGTCGGGAAGTCTCACTCATCCCAGTCGGGAAGCTCTCGTCCCGGTCGGGATGACACCCCAGTAGGCTCAATTTTTGGCACCCTCATCCCGATCGGGACGGCCCCATGCCGGTCGGGACGACACACTCTTCCCGGTCGGGAAGAGTCTTCATGACTTCCATGACCCCAAAAACCGACTCCCTCACTCACGATCCAAGCTCTATCACTAACCACTCCTTTCTAGGAGTCATCTTCACTTCACCTATCACAATAAACTCAAACAAAACATCAAATTCTCTCCCTCACAACGCTCATCAACGATCCATTATTACAAGAATATCACAAAACTAACAAAATCAAGAGATAAAACACACAAATACAAGCACAAGTACTCTAAAGAAGAGGAAGTGGGAATATACAACATGACTGTTCTTTTAGGAACTCCGTCAAACCTAGGATGGTGGACTCTTCTTCAACCGTAGCCCTCAAGGGCATGGAGGAGCAAGTCGAACGCGCTACCGACATCATAATGAAGGCCCAAGAAGCGCTCGAGCCTAGCCAACCTCCACGGCCTCCAAGGAGGAGGCAAGAAGTAGGAATCCCAAGACCCATCGTCATCCTTCATGTCATCTCCGGGGTCTATCCATCCTACGAGCTTCACCGACCTCTTCCTCCCTAGGCATCGCCTCCAATCACAAGCAAGCTTCATCTCCAAGAAACGAGGCACAAAAAGCGGTTTTGGCCTCATCTCCTCAATGCACACCCCCACACTTTCCTCAAGTTGTGGTTCCCCATCTTCATTACTTGGCCCCACATCATCTTGGAGGAGAGGATCGAAACTTCTACCGGCGGTTTCAATCTCTTCCAAACCATCTCTCGGTGTACTAGCAAGGGGCTCTTGGTGCTTAGTCACATTATCGAACAAGGGCAACTCGAGGCTATCAATCTCACCTAACAACCTCACGAATTCTACCAACCCATCCAACTCACTATCCTCCTCCAATTCTTCACCAACGATTCCTTCACCAAGGGTCATATCCTCATTCGTCTCTTTTTGTGTAGACGATTGAGGTTCTTCAAAGCAAATTTCTCTTTCAAAGGGAACTACATCGGCGGCTTCGTGATTAGGTTGCTCCTCTCTCTCAAGTGGGCATCCTTCATCTAAATGTGATGCTCGGGATAAAAATTTTACGGTTTGAACCGATAATGCATTTAATTGAGCATTCCTCGCCTCGTTTCCCCTTCGAATTTGGGCCATTAATTCCTCTTGTTCTTTTTGCAATTGAATGGCCGTTTCTTGGATGCTCCTTTGCATTTGAAGCATAGATTGAAACACCTCTGTGTCGGGTAATTGGTGATCATTGGGGTCTTTTAAAGCTCCTTGAAAATCTTGATAATGCCCAAGGGGTGGGGCATCATATTGTTGGTAGCAAGGTTGGGATGATTGGTAGTATTTTGGGTCATGGGGTTCATATTGTGGTTGGGGTGTAGGGTAATATTGTGGGTCTTGGGGGTATTGGCTTCCATAAGGTGAATCTTGATTGAACATGGTGGGTTCACAATCATAGCTTGAGTAATAGCCACCATGATCGTAGGAGTGATAGTCATTCACTTGTTGGTAGCCATATCCATATTCTTGAGGATCATACCCGTCTTGATTACCCCACGAAGATTGATTATGGTAGGGGGACGTCATGTCATAGCTTTGGTTCAAAGAAGAAGAGGAGTAGCTCATATCGGCTTCCATGTGTGGGGAGTTTAGATCAAACCCCATGCTCGCTCGAAAATCGTAGCTCTTACCCGGTTGAGGACTTCTCAATCTAGCAACCGTCCGTTAAAGCGGCTCTAAGTTGCAAGAAGAAGATGGTCACCACCTCTAAGCACAAACTGTAGACTAAGAGCAAACGTGAGAAGTCTAGTGCTTTTTGGGCACCAGACAAGAGAGAAATAAACTTCACACACACAAGAAGCAAAAGGAACAAAAAGAAGAAAAAAGAAAAACACAAACACAAAGACAAAGTCAAGTAACTAGGAAAACAAAGCCTAAACTAGCACCGTCTCCGGCAACGGCGCCAAATTGATGGTGGGGATTTGTCACGTCCCAACCGTCAATAATATAACCGGCTAAACCTAACTGGGTAGATAGGGTAAGTCGAGTCGAATCCACGGGGACGGTAAGAGGTGTCTAGACTAAGGTCACCCGATTACTAGACTAAGTCAACGGACTAAGCTAAACTACGGTGATAAGAAGGGAAGAAGGCTAAGACTATGACTAGGGAAAACAAACAAGGAAAACGGGCTAGGATTTGGTCGGGGTCAAAGGGGTAATGGAATGATCGAGGAAGAGCTAGAGTGAAGGAGGTAGTAGGGTGATCTAGGTATGGTCCGGGCTCTCGCAACTTAGACCGACCTAGAGGTTCCACCTAGAACCCATCTCGGAGACACACATGACAAACGGGGTTCTAGCGCGCTATAGTGGCCTAGGTCGAATCCGGGCTCTCGCTACTTAGACCGACCTAGGGGTCGTCCTCACCGGGCTCTCACAACATAGTGAGGGAACCAAACCCACAAACAAACTATCACCCACAAGAGAAAGGCAAGAAAAACAAGCATTAGCAACTACTTAGTCAATCAAGCATTTCAACAAACATGTGATGTGCACCAAACCAAGAGGAAACCCAAATCTTCCACCAACATCTCCAACAATCCCTTAATCATCCATAAAACTCCCAAATCGTCCTACTAACCCTAGCAAGAACACTACTCTAACATAATCAAACTAATACTAACAAGAACAAAAGGAATCAACACAAGAATCCAAACATACATAATGGAAAACAAGGATAAACAACAAACAATGAATAAAGATGAGAACTTGATACACAATAAAGGATTAAGAGTAGAAGGAGAAGAAGATTATACCAAACTACAAGGGAAATGGAAAAGAAGAACACTTGCATAGAAGAAAACCCAAATTCATCCACCAAGGTTGTCAATCTTGGATGGATTCTTCAAGAGATCCAATAATACAAGAGTAAACTAAGATTAACTACTAATTAAAGACTAATCTACACTAATCTAAGCTAATCTAACCTAAAGTAGTCTAGGGTTTTTGGAGAAGTGAAGAATATAACATAAGATGGTGTCTTAATACAAGAGGGGGGGTATATATAGGGTTACAAGTGGAAAGGAATTGAAAGAAACAAGGCGGAGCTGTAACTGACCCTTCCCGATCGGGAAGGCTTGGTCCCGATCGGGATGGGCCATCCTTCCCGGTCGGGAAGGACCTTCCCGCTCGGGATGGGCACCCAGTAGCCGCGCTTCATGTTCACTTCAACCGGTTCCGGTTGAGCTCAACCGGAACCGGTTGAGCCTTGTAGGCCTCCTTTAAGCTTCTTTCGGTCCCTCCTTGCTTCTCATGGGTTTCTCGTCGATTCTCGGGACTCGGGATCGGGTTTCGGAGGCTCGGGATTGGGTCCCAAGGTCTCGGGGTCGATTCCAAGGCATCGAGTCATCGTTCCTTTACTCCGTTGGCTCCAAAATGTGTATGTATCGAGTCGGAATCGCTCCAACTCTTCCAAATCGGTCTCGGGAACCTGAAACGAACTAAAGGAAGCATAAGAAGCCCATAAATCGCTCCCAAGGAGCGTTCCACAAGGAAAATGGGACCAAAACACTACAAAATAGGCACTACAAACTACACTTATCACAATAGGAAGAAAGCAAGCTTCAAATACTTTTATATGTGGAGTACTCACCCTGAGTTTCGGAATATCATTGAAAAGCATTGGGCAAACAGATCGATGGGACTCACATGTTCAAAGTCATTAGAAGGTTGAAGGAGATGAAAGTTCACCTTGAAAAGCTTAATACTCAGTGTTTTGCTGCCATTGAACTGAAGGCGATTCTGGCAACAAAAAATCTGGAGAACATACAGATTAAACTGCAGGAGGACGTGACTAATTGCAATTTGATTGATGTAGAGAAGGAAGCTAGACAGGAATCATGGGACCTGAATATAAAAGCTAACGAGTTCCTGAGACAAAAAGCGAAAGCAGCCTGGGTAAAAGAGGGAGATGAGAACTCAGCCCACTTCCACAGAGCAATTAAACAAAGGGTTCTACGAAATAAGGTTGTCCAGATTCAGGATAAGGAGGGCAGATTACGGACTGAGACGAATGACATTCAGGACGCATTCCTGATGTACTACGAACAATTACTTGGCAACTCTGAGAACAATGCTCCTGTCAGGAATGATGTCGTGCAGATGGGGAAAGGGTGTAATGACCAACACAGGGCTATACTGATGACTCCGGTCACAGATTTGGAGATTAAAGAGGTCATTTTCTCTATTCCCAATGATAAATCACCCGGTCCGGATGGATACACAAGTGAATTTTAAAAATCGACTTGGGACATCATAGGGGAAGTTGTTTGTGCTGCGATTAAACACTATTTCAGGACGGGTAAACTGCTGACCCAGATTAACGCTACAACGCTGACATTGATTCCAAAATGCAAAAGACCTAATGATGTCAGTCAATTTAGACCGATTGCATGCTGCAACGTGATCTACAAAGCAATCTCGAAGCTACTGTCAAACAGACTAGCGAAGGTACTACCGGACATCACTGATACAACTCAAGGTGCTTTCGTTAATGGCGGGTCAATCATTGAAAATATTATGATCTGTCAAGATATTGCTCAGGATTATAATAGGGCTCGAGCTTCTCCAAGATGCATGTTTAAAATCGATTTGCAGAAAGCGTACGACTCTATAGAATGGAGATTCATTGAAGACCTCCTTATTAAGATGCAATTTCCGCAACATGTCAGACTGCTCCTGATGAACTGCATAACATCCCCCAGGTTTTCTATCAGTCTTAATGGCCACCTGTTCGGATATTTCAAGGGTGAACGAGGATTGCGACAAGGGGATCCTATTTCCCCTCTTATATTCACCTTATGCATGGAATATTTAAGTCGATTGATCCAGTATGCAACTCAAAAGCGGAATTTTAGGTATCATCCTAAATGTAAACAATTGAGACTGACGCATCTCTTCTTCGCAGACGACCTTATGATGTTCTGTAAAGGCGATGCTCAATCTATCATGCTACTTGTTAGAACCCTTGCTTCTTTTTCCAAAACATCAGGGCTTAAAATCAATAAGGCTAAATCAGCCTTGTACTTCAATGGTATGAAAAGGAAGCTCATTGAGGAAATAATTCAAGTCACTGGGTTCAGTGAAGGAAAAATCCCTTTTAATTATTTGGGAATGCCCATTCAAACAAGGAAGCCAAATAGAGTTGGATGCTCTAAAATTGCCGAGAAAATGATATCCAGAATTCGGGGCCTGGGAGCCAGAAAACTCTCTTATGCTGGGCGTACTGTTCTTATTAATTCAGTTCTTAATACTCTCTATAACTATTGGGCCAATATTTTCCTTATTCTTAAAGGAGTTATTAAGAGGATTGAAGCGATTTGTAGGAACTACTTATGGGAGGGTAGCACCGACTATAATCGCGTCCCCCTTGTCTCGTGGGAGAAGGTTACCAAACCGAAAAACGAAGGCAGGCTTGGCATCAAGCATGCCGAATCATGGAATATTGCAGCAGTTGGTAAGTTAGTGAACTGGATTTACACTAAATGTGACAGATAGTGGTTAACTGGATCAACCAAAATCCTCTTAAGGGGAAACACTGGTATGATTATAATCCACCTAATGACGTTCCCTGGACTTGGAGAGCATTCTGTAAACTGAAGGAGAAATTGAAAGCCGGGTATGTGAATGACAGGTGGGCGCCTGATAAAGGTGAATACACGATCGCGAAGGGCTATGCGTGGATCAGAGGCAGCAATCCGACAGTTCAGTGGAGTAAACTAGCATGGAACTCCTGGAACCTGCCCAAGCATTCCGCTATAACATGGATTATGCTCAGTGGGGGCCTAAATCGAAGGATAGACTGATTCGAATGGGATGTAACATTGACGAACTCTGCTGTATTTGTGGTGCAGAGACCGAAACAATCCACCATCTGCTGTATGATTGTGAGTTCAGTAAAAGAGTAAGAGACGGAGTGGAAGGTTGGATGTCGATGACCCTCCTACAGCCTCCATATTTTAATGCTAAAGACGGTCCTGTGGGACGCTTTCAGGCCACTGCAACGGTAGCCACCATGTACACGATCTGGATGATAAGGAACAAAGCGAGAATTGAAGGCACTATTCAACATCCTAACCAAGTGATTAAGGAGATTAAGAAAGGAATTAAGTCTAGAATTGAGAATTTTGTTCTTAAAGAAAAACTAAGATGTATTGAGATTACGAACCTCATTACGGCCATGTAGGCCGTATTATAGGATTATGTATCTCCTTGTGTATTTGTGAATGATATATCAATACTAACATTTTCACCAAAAAAAAAACCCGCAACACCAGCATTTTACTAAAACAAACAGCATTTTTGCTCGAGGGGTCTAAGTTATCCCGGAGGCACAGCAATTTGCCCGACGGGTCTGAGTTATCCTAGAGGCACAGCATTTTTGCCCGAGGGGTCGGAGTTATCCCGGAGGCATAGCAATTTGCCCGAGGGGTCTGAGTTATCCCGGAGGCACAGCAATTTGCCCGAGGGGTCTGGGTTATCCCGAAGGAACAGCAATTTGCCCGAGGAGTCTGCGTTATCCCGGAGGCACAGCAATTTGCCCGAGGAGCCCGCGTTATCCCGGAGGCACAGCAATTTGCCCGAGGGGTCTGCGTTATCCTGGAGGCACAGCAATTTGCCCGAGGGGTCTGCGTTATCCCGGAGGCACAGCAATTTAGCTGAGGGGTCTGCGTTATCCCGGAGGCACAACAATTTACCCGAGGGATCTGAGTTATCCCGGAGGCACAGCAATTTGCCCGAGGGGTCTGAGTTATCCAGGAGGCACAGCAATTTGCCCGAGGGGTCTGGGTTATCCCGGACGAACAGCAATTTGCCCGAGGGGTCTGCGTTATCCCGGAGGCACAGCAATTTGCCCGAGGAGTCCGCGTTATCCCGGAGGCACAACAATTTGCACGAGGAGTCTGCGTTATCCCGGAGGCACAGCAATTTGCCCAAGGGGTTTACGTTATCCCGGAGGCACAGCAATTTAGCTGAGGGGTCTGCGTTATCCCGGAGGCACAACAATTTACCCGAGGGATCTGAGTTATCCCGGAGGCACAGCAATTTGCCCGAGGGGTCTGAGTTATCCCGGAAGCATAGAAATTTGCCTGAGGGGTCTGAGTTATCCCGGAGGCACAGCAATTTGCCCGAGGGGTCTGAGTTATCCCGAAGGCACAGCAATTTGCCCGAGGGGTCTGAGTATCCCGGAGGCACAGCAATTTGTCCGAGGGGTCCGAGATATCCCGGAGGCACAACAATTTGCCCGAGGGGTCCGAGTTATCCCGGAGGCACAGCAATTTGCCCGAGGAGTCTGACTTATCCCAGAGGCACAGCAAATTGCCCGAGGGGTCTGAGTTATCCCGAAAGCACAACATTTTTTTTTGTCCTAGGGGTCAGAGGCATCCCGAAAGACAGCTACTCGAGTGGAGACTGACGCCCTTGAGGAGTTTTGCCCAAGGGATATTAGTGATCCCGGAGGCACAGCAACAGCATTTTTTGTCCTAGGGGTCAGAGGCATCCCGAAAGACAACTACTCGAGTGGAGGCTGACGCCCTCGAGGAGTTTTGCCCAAGGGATCTTAGTGATCCCGGAGGCACAGCAACAGCAATTTTGTCGTAGGGGTCAGAGGATTCCCGAAAGACAGCTATCCGAGCGGAGACCGACGCCCTCGAATAGTCTTACATCACTTTACCTTGTCGTAGGGGTCATAAGCATCCCGAATGACGACCGCTCGAGTAGAGACTAACGCCCTCGAACTTTTTATGGGTTCATAAGCGATTTATTTAAGCACTTAAAATTAAACAAAACTTTAATAAATCGAAGAAGACAAAGCGCGCGCGCACAAAAAGTCAAGAACAAGACAACAAGCAACGGCCCAGGCCCAAGCAAGCGCGCACAGGCGAAGACATCAGGTATGACTCCTAAACCTTGGCTGCCGAGCCCCAACGCACAGTATAACGGACATAAAACGACCCGACCGGACAGCCACCAGGTCGTAATCTTCGATTGACCTGGGCGGCTATACTTTGACTTTCGCCTTGTCCAAGCCTCAGTCAAAGTGGGGGCTTCTGTAGACACCCAGATTTGGACCTGGTGGCTGCAGAAGTGCCCAACAAACACCCGATGACGATAGGATTGCAACGCGATGCGGGTTCGCGGTGTTCAAGATAGTTTTTCTATAGAACTAATCAAATAAATTATTCGGGCAAATTAAACTAACATGATGGCAGCCTTAGTCGTGTCTTTACGATCGCATATACACTAATTAGAGTCAATTCTGACAGCGGGACCCCGAGTCGGCCCCGAAACTCGAACCGAGTCAACACCGCACCAAGCGAACCTCGGGATGAACACCCGAGACCCACTAAACCCACGGCGCTAGGTCAAGCCGCGGTAAGCTTAACCCCCAAGTAACATATCACACTCCTCCCTCTCGATTTTGGAAAGTATCTAAATCGTATCCTCAAAACTCCAACCGCACCACCTGGCGCACCTGGGTCTCCCCACGCCCGGACCCAGGCGCCTAAGTCTTAGTCCGCCCCAGTTCGGGCACCTGTATGGGCGACGAGGGCAGAAAACATCTATAAATACCCCCCTTCACGCCCTCATTTCGACACAATTCATCATCCTCTTCTCCCTCAAAACTCTCGCTAAGGGCTCGCAATCTGACACCTGAGGCAAACGATCCACTCGATCGTAGTTCCGATAATAATAAAAGTGAAATCGACGCTACTCCTCACCTTTGAGCACTCCACTGGATACCGAGGTGCCTGTGACCGACTAGCTCCAAAACTAGTACCCAGGTTCTGCCGGATTAGCCGCAGAACTAGTCCTTAGCAATGAAGCTCTGCCGGAGTATCCGCGGGAAGGTTAAACGGTAACGGAACTCTGCCGGAGTCACTGTTCAAGCTAGGAGGATCCGCCTGTTGATCGAGTCGCCACTAGGTTGCCATCTAAACAAATGATAAGTGTAGTTTGTAGTGCCTATTTGTTATGTTTGGTCCCGGTTTCTCTTGTGGAATCGCTCTTTGGAGCGATTTTCGAGGCTACTTACGCTTCTTCTAGCTTGTTTTAGGTTCCTAAGATCAATATTGGAGAAATGGAACGATTCCGACTCGTTTCCGACACATTTGGAGCCATCGAAGAAAAGCGACGATTACTCGGTGGCTTAGACTCGATCCCGAGACCTTGGGACCCATTCCCGAGCCCCTTAGACTCGATCACGAGCACCGAGAATCGATGAGAAGCCCATGAGGAGCAAATAGGGACCTTTATGATCATATTGGAGGCCTACAAGACCCTTCCCGGGCGGGAAGGAGTGCATGAAAACAACAGCCACTGATTGTCCATCCCGACCGGGAAGGAAGCTTCACGACCGGGAAGGATGACCCATCCCGACTGGGATCATTCCTTCCCGACCGGGATCATTCCTTCCCGACCAGGAAGGAGCAGCTGCAGCTCGTGACTCTTCTTTTCTTATCCTTCACTCTTGTAACCTTATATATACCCTTCCTTTGTATTGTTTAAGCACCTTAGACTCCTCTACATTATTCTAAACCCTAGATAGACTTCCTCCTCTCATTAGCTTAATCTTTCATTAAACTTTTGTTAATCTTAGATTAATCTTAGTAATTAGTCTTGTATTAAGGGGATTCTTGAAGACTCATCCAAGATTGACAACCTTGGGAGATTTATTTGGGTTTTTCTTATAATACAAGTTCTCATCTTTTTATCCTCTTGTTAGTTGGTATAATCTTTTTTCTCCTAATCTTTGTTTAATCTTTCAAGTTTTAATCTTTTCTTATTGTTCTTGTTCTTGCTAGTTTCATAATGAATGTTGGGATGTATGTATTGTTTTCTCTTGTTATGGTTAATGTTAGTTTAGATATGATTGAGTAGACTCTTTGTGGGGTTATTAGGGGAATTAAGTGTGGATTATGGGTGATTAGGGTTTGATTAAGGGAAAAGGTGGATTCTTTGTTACTAGTCACATGTTGAGCACTCTATGTGTTTGTTGAATTGCTTGTTTGAGTTGTAGTGGCCATGCTTCTCATACTTGTTTTCATCTCCTCATTGTGTGTTTGATTTGTGGTTGAATTCTTGTGTATTGGGTAATATCTTGCATGAGTATTCGGGTCTAGTCTTTGACACGAGAGTGCGGACTTTTGCTTTGACGCGAGAGCGTGGACCGACCTTAGTAACTTGGTGAAACCTACACCCTTGGCCTCCCAACTATCCTACTACACTTATGAACCCAAACTAACCCTACTCCTTCCCATATTTGATTTCTCCATCCTTGTTAGAATTCTTTTCTCTAGTTTACTTGTTTTGTTTAGCTTTAGTGTTTCAATTAGTACATGTTATATCTAGTTCATTGCTAGTCTAGTTTCATCCCTTTTCACCATCTTAGTTAGTCAATTCTCCTTCTCTTTGTGTTGTTTGAGTGACTTAGCCTTGTTTTTGAGTAGACCATAGTCTAGACACCTTATAACCGTCTCCGTGGATATCGACCCGACTTCCCTAGCTACTAGTTAGGTCTAGTTTGTAAACTTGATCGGTAGGACCCACGGCAAGTCCTCCCATCAACAAAACTTTCCATACTTGCACTTTCTATTATTATGCACTACGACAACACTAGGAATGGGCACTAGGCCCACAAACATCTACTAAGATACGTGACGTCGCAACCTCAATCACAAACACTAAAACACACTAAATAGACCCGAGTAATTCCGAGATCCGTTCTCAAACTATCTATGCATCGAGTCCCGTTTAGTGTATACTCCGTGGGTGAAACTCCTCACTATGTGATTTACTTACATTCGCATTTACAGTTTTTCGTATGATTTATTGCTTTTATGACCTTATAATCGCATGCTAAATCACCTAACACGGAATTCAAAACGTAAAACAACCAAAACTAAACAAAGTGATGGTCGGGTTCCGTATTAGTCCTGGTGCTCGCCTTATCAGGTTTGACGCACCTCTATTAATACCGAGCCGACGCATCTTAAGCAGAATACCAGGTAAGAAATACCACGAGAATGACTAATATCCGTATTTTCGCGTTAAAACTGATTTGCTAATACGTATAATACTAGTACTCTCTACTCTTCTACGTGCATCTTTTCATGGCCTGCTTGTCACGTGAAATCGCATGCAAAGAATGTAAATGCAACTACTTTGACGATAAAACTTAGTTGTCCTTAAACAACCGACATAGCAAAAGGTTTAGGGTTAAAACAACGGATGTTACAGTATTTCCACCACAACAAAAGAACTAGGATATCATCCCACCGATTGATTAGTAGAGGCCGCTATAGTGCAGGCGGGATTGGGTGTTGACATCTATCGGATGTTGGCTTCCCAATACGTACCCTCACCCCTTACTCAGAATCAAAGGTTTCCGGATCGCCGAAACCATTATTGGCAACGAGAGTCATTCCAGGCATGGTGTGCTTAAGGGTGCAAGTCTTTATCTTTAGGTCCCGTGCCACTTAACTTTGAGCCGGCAAGGGACCAAAGTTGACTTGAACGGTTTCCGAGTCCCCATAATGTGACTCGGTGGCGACTCCACAAATCAACGACAACTTTAGTTCACTAAAAAGTTCGCCTTACCAAACAAAACAGCCTTTAAACATTCATAACCAAGACTCGATCGATTCCCAAACGGAAACACGGGTGCCCCACACTCGTCTAGTACAAGTCCGGATCGTCATCCAAATCGAGGTCCGAAACTTCGCCCCGTACGCGAGATCGGACCGGCCCCCAGCAGGGAGGGGGCAGCGAGGGTGGCCCTCGCCACACGTTGAAAACCGGGTCGGTCCCGCATGCGCGTGCGGGGCGCCGGGCGGTGCGGACGGACGTCCGCAGCTTTTCGACAAACCTGGTGCTTTCTGCCGCTTTTCGGCTGGGGTTATCCTATCAAACACCCCGGCTCGCTTCGGGCCCAGGTGTGTCGTGAAAGGCTCCCTTGGCTTTAAACTTTTCCGCATGCCCTGCGACAAGTCCCCTTCTCAACTGACGCGGTTGATTCTATGGTGTGGACCGATGCGTCCTTTTGCTGAGGCTCTTTCTCTTGAGTATCAATCAACAAGCGTTTTTTGGCCTGGACGTACCCTCTGGCCGCTTTCTTCGCCTTCCGTTGGATTCTTCTGGCGGCGGTTCGCTTTGTCCCCCCAGCACTTGTAGAGTTTGGGTACTGCAGGCACTTGGGAGTTGTCGCTAGTCCGCGCACCAGGTTCTCTAGCTTGACCTGCTTGTTGAGCATGGCTGAGAAGAAGGTGGCAGCCTGCGTGGCTTGGACGGGAGTGAGTTCCAGGCTTAGGCCCTGCTCTACCTCCTGCCCCCCCTCCCCCGGCCACCGCTCCTTTACTGGGAGTTCCACGAAGAGGTGCCTGCCCTCCTCCCTGGAAGGTGGTGGTGGGCGTTTTTTGTGGCGTTATGGGAATTGCCGTATCCCGAGACGATGATCTGCCCTGTCGGATATGCACCTGTTTTGATCTCTTCGGTATCGTGCATCCTTTGATGGCTTTTGGTTATGAGGATTTCTAACTCTCGGGTCCCCACAGACGACGCCAAATTTTTCTGGTTAGGAAACAATCAAACCCGTATCGGATTCGGATCTAGCTTTACTTCCACGCCTCACTTTTCCTCTCCTCTAACGTCGGACCTCCCCGACAGATTGGGTCTGTCACCTGTACAAGGAGCACACAGGGGCCTCGGAGGTGTTCGAGGAAACCCTCTCCGATGCCTAAGTCAATCCGTGTATACACTTGAAGAACTCGTTCGTGAGAAACGAGGTGGCATTTTTTAGAGTGAGATTCTAGTGATAGAAAATTAATTACCTTTTTATGAGAGAACACAATGAGGTATTTATAGGTTTCCACAAGAGAGAGAGAGAGAGAGAGAGAGAGAAGAAACGTGGGGGGCGCGTGCTCCACATATATCCCTTACCTTAGGCCGGATCAGGAGGGTCTGCTACACCATCCTCGGGGTGGGCTCGGTCACCCTGGGGTCGGAAAGAACGACGGTTCCCTAACTCCCTGGGGGAAGCGCATGAGGGCTCGGCTCGGCCGACCGGGGGTCGAGCCTCAGGACCTGGTCTTGAGGGAAAGTGCTCGGAGCTTTTCAGGAACGTGCCCCTGTGGCTCGTTCGGTCGAATCCGATCGATGACTCCGGCGATGGGCCCTCTGGCAAGCCGGGCTCAGTCAGGATCGGGTCAAGCCTGGGTCTAAATGTTGGGCGATCTATAGCAGATAGCTGACCCCATCAGAAATTACTCAACAATCAATAAACAATGCAAGAAAAATCAAAGGAGAAGATGCAATAGAGAAAGAATAAGAGTAAAAACTAAATTAGAGAAAGAGAAGAGGAAGAGAAGTATACCAACAATGGAGGAAAATAAGGATGAAGAAGATGAAGATGCATAAAAATAAAGATGAAGTCTTGAAAAAGAGAACAATGGATTTATCACTAATCCTTTGATAATATCCTAAAAACTTCTTGATTAAATCGAGAGTTGATTACAATAATTTGATCTAAAAGTTAGAGGAAGGAGATGAAGATTAATAAAAACTATTAAGCTTCCCTAGTGTGAGTGTGCCTCCTTCATCTAATCTAAGTTTAGCTATATATAGGAGTTGCTTAATGGATCACTAAACCAAGCCCAAATCTGATTTTTGCACTTAAGTGAAACTTTTATTGCCCTATGGATCTTTAATGGGTGAAACTCCGCCCTGCGGATTTCTGAGCTTCACGAGACATATCCGTCAGGTGAAACTTCACCCGGTGGTTTCGCCCGGTGGACTTTTCTTCCAGATTTTGAAATTGGAGGCACCAATACCGTCGGGCGTAACTTCAACCGGTGGGTAAAATTTCGCCCGATCATTTCGCCCGTGGTTTCACTTCATAAAGATCTTCGGCGAGGCATATATGTCGTCGGTCGAAACTTCGCCCGGTAAGATTTTATTGGGTGAAACTTCACCCGATGGATTCTTTGACCTCTTTTCTTGTTTCGCTTCTTATTGTTTGGACTTTTTGGTTTCGTGAGATGCTTATGGATGATATTCCACTCTCTTGTACTCGTGGAAACTCAGACATGCTCTTGGAGACGAATCCTATCAAAATAAATAGGAAAATTAATGGGTAAAACACGTAAAATACACAAGAGAGACGCAAATGTGAGAAAGACTAAGAATAGGGCGATAATTGCATTCTAATCTCACAAAAACGAAGGAAAACGAGTCTAAATAGAATGAAAAATGGGCTAAACTTAGCACACATCACACAGGACTTGGAAAAGTTGGTAAGTCTTCAATGGTTTGTGTCGACAATGTACGACTTGTCAGAGGTTTGAAACATAATCTTCTAAGTATCTATCAATTGTATGATCGTGGTAATTTGGTTGAGTTTAGTACTAGCTTGTGTCGTATTTTGAATGCCACTACCCGTGAAGTTGTTCTTGAAGGTAGACGTGTCAAAGATGTCTATTTAACCGACTTGAATACTACTTTAAATGGCAAAACTATGTCTTGCATGAGTGTAATGAAAAATGACTCGTGGTTATGGAATAAGAGATTTGAACATGTTAGTGCTAAAACTCTTAACACACTTAGAAGACTCGATCTATTTAATGGTTTCACTAACATGAAATTTGAATTTGATAAAATGTGTGATCAATGTGCTAAATGCAAACATGTTACAAGCTCCTTTAAATCAAAAAGTTTGTTATTACGTCACGACCACTGCAACTGTTGCATATTGATTTATGTGGTCCTATGAGAGTTCGTAGTAGAGGTGGTAGTCGCTATGTATTGGTGATTGTTGATGATTACTCTAGCTTTGTATGCACATTGTTTTTAAGTTCCAAACATGAAGCATATGATGAATTTCTAATATGGTTAAAAAGGGTTTGATGGGGGTCGGTTGCCGTCCATGGGTTGTCCGCCATGCGGATCCCGGGGCGACCCCTGCACAAATCATGAAAGAGGTCTACCAAGCTGGCCAGTCGACAAGGTCTCACCAAAACGGCCCCAGGGAGCCTCCCTGGAGTGTCGTGCCAAGCTCTAGGCGGGGAATCAGGCCCCTACCAGTCAGGGTCGGGCCATGACAAAGGTAGCCGAGGAGGAAAAAGTCCACCCCTGCCAGTCACGCGTCAGGGCATATTCCCCTGACGAGATCAGAGGAGAAAGTCAGAGCCTACCTGTCCATGCCTAAGGTAGGAAGAAATGAGTGGACAAGGGGCACCCACGTGTCATTCACTCATAATTTCCCCCTCTTTCTCTCTCCTATGGGAAACTATAAATACCCATTTATTTCCCACAAGAGAGGGTAATTTACCCCTTCTCTCTCTAGAATCTCACTCTAGAAAACGCCACCTTACTCCTCTCGAGTAAGGTCCGTCAAGTGCATCCACGGACTACCTTAGGCATCGAAGAGGGTTTCCTCGGACACCTCTGAGGCCATGTGCGCTCCCTGTGTGCAGGTGACATGCCCCCTCTGCCGGGAAGGTCCGACTACTAGGCTGAGAAGAAACGACTTGGAGAGTAAGACAACTCCGTCAAGGAACCACAAACTCGAAGATCCGAATCCGTTTTGGGTCAATTGTTTCCATACCGGAACAATTTGGTGTCGTCTCTGGGGATTTTCAGTTGAGATTCCTCAAAAGAACAAAAGCCGCTAAGAGGATGCCTGAGGTTGGCGAAACCGTATCAGGGGTGGATCCGGCGGGACAGCCGGTAAACCCCCTATACGGCATGCCCTTACCAACAAAGGAGGTGACACCCGCCGCCACGCTCCGAGGAGTGGGGAGGGCTACCCTCTACGAGGTACCCAACAAGGAAGCCACAGCCGCAGCCGGGCAGGGGGATCAACAGGGGCCTAACCTTAGCCTCACCCCTGCTCAAGCTGCGCAGGCCGCTGTCTTTTTCTCTGCTATGTTGAATCAGCAGGTCGCACCTGAGGATGTGGTAGACAGGATCGCAACGACCCCCAGACACCTACACTTCGAGAGTACTGAAAGGGTTGGGGGCACGAAGCAAACCGCCGCCAGAAACGTCCAAAGGAAAGCTAAAAAGACAGCTCGATGATACGTGCAGATGTAGACACCCACATTTTAACCGTCGGGTGTCTATGGCAGTTTCCGAAATACACCCGATGATGATCGGACGTAAACATGACTAAATGCATTCAATTTAGACTCTGAATCAATGGTAATTGGCGCGAGCTTTTAGCGGAGTAAAAATCTCACCAAACTGACCTCAAATTCAGGCCCACCGGGTCGTTTCTAGTCAAATGAGACTAATTTGGGTGAAAACCGAGACCAAGGGCAAAACCGTCTTTTAGCGACCGTGTCAAACCCCGGTCAAAGCCTATTCCCGAGCCAAAATATATGACGTGATGTTCGAGAAGCCAAATCGAAGTCGGATTCCTCACAAAAATCAGTTACAAAAATATTAAACAATTTCGCAAGAGATAAAATTTTATCTTTTAGAGAGCTGTATCACCCGTCCAGCTCCACTCGATCGAGTGGAGTGCTCACTCGGTCGAGTGGGATCATAAAAAGCATTCTGATCCGGGTTTAGACCAGGCACTCGATCGAGTGCCACGAACCACTCAACAGTGTCCTTTTGTTTCAGCCAAAACCGGGAGTTTCTTACTCTTTAAGCTATCCACAAACGGAATTATACTTCCTCTCAACCGTTGCTTTCTTCCTTAGCAAGAAACCACTTCTCCTATCCAAACACTAGGAATCTCTTATCTCAAGTCGGTATTTTTCCTATAAATACCTCCCCACATGCAACACACTGGGACACAGTTCATCTACAATAATTCCCGACATCCATCACACATACATCCCGACTCTCTAGCCAACCTTAGGAAAACTCTACCGAAATACCGTCTGATTTTCCTAGGAATTCTACAGCAAAATCATACCAAAAATACAACACCTTAACTCTCCCTAGATTCTCGTTACTCCTACGCATGCGCCGTTACTACGAGTTCCTAATCGAGACCAATACTAGCATATAGGTTGAGGGTGTTCCGACTCCTGTTCTCTCTTCTCCTTTTCTTTTTTTTCTCAAGTTTTTTTTTCGTCTTCTTCTTCTCGTGTTGTCCGTCGTCAAAGGTCGTCAGTCAATGTCGTCTTTTTGCTTTTGTCGCGTCTAATATCGTTATTACTATCTTCATACTATTTTCAATATAATGAGTCGTATCTAAGGATTCGATATCGACTCTATAGTCGAATATCGAATCTAAGGGCATCAATCATCAACATATGTTAGGGATAAAACCATTGAAACCGAGTAAATTTCCATATTACGACGTGGAGGAATTATCGCATCTTAACAACATTCAAAACAACTTTTCAAATAACTTTTCAAGATCCACTCTAAACATCCGACACTGATTCCATAATCGAATGTCGAATATTACGAGTGTCAATATTAGAGTCGAGTATAAATTGCATCGTATTTCTACGCGAATTAATCAAATTTCAAAACCGAAAACAATTTTTTAGAGTCAAAATCAAACCGGACAGCAGTCCGTACAGGGAGCACTCGATCGAGTGCCTAGCTCACTCGATCGAGTGGCATCCCAAAAACCGAACCAGGAGCCTTTTTCGAGGACCACTCGAGCGAGTCCCGTCATGACTCGATCGAGTGGCTCCTGTTACAGCAAAACAACGAATTCCTTTCGTGTCTTGAGTCCCAATAAAATTTTAACGACTTTGATCGTCACGTGCTAAGTCTATCACGTGATTCAAACTTCTCAAAGCCATGTTCATATCATATTTACATCTTTTAAGTACTTTATTATCGCAATTGTTGTATCGTTGGTTTCATTGTATTTCCGGGTGGTATGCCGCTCGTATATTGTAATTGTTGTCGCTTTTATTTCGTTGTTAATTTTATTGTACTAAAATGAACATCGCATGATAAAACAACTTTGACATTAATTTAGATGCATTAAAACGACGTATTTGAACCATAATTCACATGCTTAGTCAAAACGCCTTGTTTGCATAACATTCAACCGTCAAACTAATGCGCGTACACGAAAAACGGACGATATCTTAGTAAAGGCCGCTAAGTGTGGGCGGGGTTGGGTGTCCTTCGTGGGCTTCCCAACACGTACCCTCACCCCTTACTCAGAACGTGGTTTCCGGATGTCCGAATCCATTGGCAACGACAGTCATTCAATACACGGTATCCAATAACGTCGGTATCGGTATCAAATGCAAAGGGACGAACCCAATAAACTCTGACATCGGAAATGGGCCGTACTTTGTACACGGCCCACTACGACATAGAGTGAGTTCGAACGGGCCGAACTCCCACAAAGTTCGGTGGCGACTCCTACTTCGATTTAAATTTCAATTCGATCTATTCTCATGGAGATTCATTCGCCGCCCCAAACCCGCGTGTGGCCGCGTCGGGGTGGACCTATGTCATGTCCACAATTTGGCGACTCCTGTGGGGATTCCTAATGTACCACTTGTCATCGGGGTTCTTAGGGTGAGACTCGAAAAGAAATCGTTCGATTACTAATGTACGCGTTTTAGTTCGATGGTTCATGCATAACCCAATTCTTTCCCGGGCCGGTTACTTGTGACCGACGTCCCACTATACCACGGTGCATTCCTAAATGGGTGCGCTAAAGACTTCGATGGCGGAACTCGCATGGGTTTTATGGCATATTCTAAGACCAACTCGGCTTAGGAGATCCGTCCTGATTTGCGAGAAAGCTATCGTCGTTGTGTATAGACCCTATTTTGACCGACCGAGACTTAGATTAAGAGCATACATGGTGTCATTATACTGTTTCCATGACTATGTGCTACTTGATTTACTTGTCATCTTTTTTCAAAAAACCTTCATTTCAAAAAATGCATCTTTTCAAAATCATCCATTTTTCAAAACCCGGGAAGCTACCGAATTTAGGACTTATGATTTTGACTCAAAATAGCCTTTTATAACCGGTATGTTGCCCGAACCTTTTCGAAAATTCCAAAACTCCGGCCCGATAATGTTTTCCGATTTTTCACAAAAAATCGGGTCGTCCGACCCCACTTTTTTCGGGTCCAAACCTTCTATTTCAAAACCCTCCTCTTTAGGACTACCCATATTTAGCAGTGTCGGGTCCTGTATTGACTTGTCAAAGTCTCTAGCATCGAAACTCCATCGATCTTACATCACGGGTTTCCCCCTATCCCAGTTCGCCCTATTTGTCAAGGCACAGCCCACCAGCGTAGGACGAACTCCTACACAGGGAATCCTGTTTACACATTCGAGTCCAAAGTCTGGTGAATTCTCACATGGATCTTCCTTCGAATAGGACTAGGCCCACTTTGCCAAATCCTAAGGAGAATCCACCGTCCACGAGTCACCCGTCTAGGAGTCGGTTTTCAGTCTTCTTCTAGTCTAGTCCTTTTCTTTGCTCGGGATGTACTATTTGATTCTAGGATCTGGATCCGTTTCTAGACTCGAGTTGACCTCTCTATATGGCAACTTTTAGTCAGCTCACAAGAACATCGGGAGGCACTCACTAAGGCCCTCGATCAAGTCAAGATCGACTCTACGACTACTCCAGCCGAAATGATAGCCACGGTCCTGCCTCACCTAAATGGGAAAGCTAAGGAAGAAGGCCCGCTAATTACCTTCTACAATGCTAATCTTCCACCATTCGGGCCTACCCACAACATGGCCCTCTACATTACGGTGATCTGCCGTGGAAAGTATCTTCCCATGACTCTAATCGATGATGGGTCCGCAGTCAATGTCCTCCCCTTGAGGACCGCCAAAGCCCTCGGCATTACCGAGGCTGACTATATTCCGACCGCTCAATGGAAGTCCAAAGTCAGTAGCTGGGGCCGTGAAGCTAACTATCATAATGGGCCCAATTGAAAAGGAGCTAGAATTTCAAGTGATCGATGTCACCTCTTCTTTCAACCTACTCTTAGGAAGACCTTGGATCCACGCGACCAGGGCAGTATCCTCCAATCTACATCGGAAAATCAAGCTGCCTCTGCATGATACCGTCATCACCTTGGAAGCCACACCTATGACTGTGGCTAACTGTAACAGCTCAGGCCGCACGACTCTCTGGGGGTTCAACTTTGTAGGAGCAATCGAAGAGGAGTATCTTTTCCGACCCTACTTCACGGTTAGCATCGACAGGATGCTATAAAATCTGGGGTATCTACCCGGGGCTACTTCAAGGCCCAACCTCCCCGCCGAAAAAGTTATCAAAGTCCTAAATAACGGGAGGTCTCAAACCGGTTTAGGTTATACCATAACCCCGGAAAATATCGGCCAAACAGGAGCTAAAGTCATCACCTTTGTCACTCCAGTGTTCGAGCCCGTCCAGACAGGCCTATATCGGACCGATGCCACACGCCCTGGGACCCACTTGGCCCAGGACTGTAACTTCATACCCGATGACATCTTCGCCCTTATCCAATCCGAAGATGCAAACAATGCCAAGCCCGTTCTAGGACTACTCTTCGGGGAGGATGCCACAACCCCGACGCCAAAAGAGGATCTGGTCAATCTTATCCTTGGTAGCCATAAGTTTGACCCGACTATGCTAATCTCGGATGTAGGATCCGAGACGGGAAAGAGAGCTTGGAGAAAGACTGTCAAATGGACTGACAGTCAAGGTAGGGCTTACAAGCTGATCGCAGGAGAAGGAGAAATGCCTGAATCTGAGTCTGAGTCCGAGTCGGAGTCCGAGTCAGAGTCTGATGTCCAGTCTAGTGAGTCTGGTGCTAGGGTCACTCCTGTAACTCCCTCTCTCTCTTTAGTTATTCCTGGTGTCTCGGGGTCTGTCCCGGGCACCTTACCTATCCCGCCACTGACTAGCGATCAGATGGCAGCTCTTTTCGAGTTATTTTCCCAATTTATGAGCAATAATAACAACCGTTCTGCTTACGACTTGTCTCATTTTCAAAATTTTCTTAATTTCAAAAATGTTTTGTACAATGACATTGAGAAACCCGACGAACAGGTATCCCTACCTCCACATCTGATCGATCAGCTAGAGCAAAGGGAGTCTCGCAACCCGGTAATCGAAGAAACCGAGTCCATTAACATGGGAACACCCTTAGAGCCTCAGATACTTAAGATAGGGTTATCCTTAGATCCCAAGAAGAAACACCAATTCACGAATCTCCTTCAAGAATTCAAAGACGTCTTCGCATTGTCCTACAAGGACATGTCGGGGATAGATCGCGAAATAGCCGTGCACCATATACCAATCAAGGAAGGGTTCAAGCCGGTTAAGCAGAAACTCCGCCGCATGAGGCCCGAATGGTCCCTTAAGGTCAAAGAAGAAGTTGATAAACAATTCAAATCTGGCTTCATACAAGTTTCCGAATATCCAGATTGGGTTGCGAACATCGTGCCGGTTCCTAAAAAGGACGGTAAGGTGCGTGTCTGTGTAGACTTCCGGGATCTTAACAAGGCAAGCGTGAAAGACGATTTTCCGTTACCACGCATCGACATACTGGTGGATAACACAGCTGATCATGCTCTTCTATCATTTATGGATGGGTATGCCGGGTACAATCAGATAAAAATGGCAGAAGAAGATATGGATAAGACCACCTTCATTACACCTTGGGGTACTTATTGCTATACCGTTATGCCATTTGGTCTCATCAATGCCGGGGCCACCTATCAACGAACCGCCACAACTTTATTAAATGACATGATGCATAAAGAAGTGGAAGTTTACGTGGATGATATGATCGTCAAATCTAAAGACAGGCACGGTCACATCACCGCCCTGAGGAAGTTCTTCACCCGATTACGCAAGTACAATATGAGGTTAAACTCTCATAAATGCAGTTTCGAAGTAACATCTGGCAAATTACTGGGTCATATCGTTAGCCAACGCGGTATCGAAGTCGATCCAGCCAAAATTAAGGCCATCACCGAGATGCAACTCCCTAAGACCGAAAAAGAGATAAGAGGATTTCTCGGGAAAGTCCAATACATCAGCAGGTTCATCTCAAAGCTAACCATGGTGTGTGAACCAATCTTCAAGAAACTGAAAATAGGGGAACGGTTACTATGGGACGATAAGTGCCAAGCGGCCTTTGACAGAATCAAAGAAATCTTGTCTTCACTGCCAGTCTTGATGCCACCTCAATCCGGCTTACCTTTGTCACTATACCTAACGACGACAGAGACGGCCATGGGGGCTATGCTAGCTCAGACAGTCAACTCCGAAGAACGAGCTATATACTACATCAGGAAAAAGTTTCTAGAGTACGAGTGTAAGTACACCATGCTTGAGAAGACATGTTTAGCTTTGGTCTGGGCCACCAAGAAGCTCCGACATTACATGCTCAGTTACATGGTACAAGTGCTATCTAGAATAGATCCGATCAAGTACCTTTTCGAAAAACCCATTCTCAACGGCAGGATATCAAGATGGACCCTAATGTTGGCAGAGTTCGATCTAAAGTTCGTACCACTGAAAGCCATCAAAGGCCGGATAGTAGCCGAGTTTCTTGCCGACAGTCCTATAGCCGAAGAAGGACACACCGACACTTGGTCCTTCCCGGATGAAGATATTTTCCATGCCGATACCGAAACATGGGACTTATACTTTGATGGGGCATCCAATTTCCGAGGATTCGGGGTCGGGGTTCTTCTAATCTCACCAAGAGGGGAACATACTCCCGTATCCATCAAATTAGATTTTGACGTCACTAATAATGCCGCCGAGTATGAAGCTTGTATCCACGGGCTACAAGCCGCCGCCGATTTAGGAGTCACGAACCTCCGAGTACACGGCGACTCGTCTCTAGTCATTTATAAAGCACTCCAAAAATGGAAAACCCGAAATGCAAACCTCGTGGCCTACCAGGCACGAGTAAGACATCTCGAGAAACAATTCCAAAAGGTAGATTATATATACTTACCTCGGGAGGAAAATCAGTTCGCAGATGCACTCTCAAAACTAGCATCCTTACTAAACATTCCCGACCATGTGACCAGCATGCCAATTTGTGTCGAAAGACGGTCCGAGCCCGTGTATATCCACGACATCGAAGATATCCAGATACCCCATCCCGAGCCGTGGTATAAGGCTATCCAAGCATACTTGACGACCGGGGAATATCCACCCGGAGCCGACAATCGAGCCAAAAAGGCCTTACGTAGGCTAGCAACCCAGCTCATCCGTACCGACGACGGACAACTTTACAAAAAGACACCGCAAGGGGCTCTCCTTTTATGTGTTGATAAAGCTAACGCAGAAAAGGTTATGATCGAGGTGCACGACGGCGAGTGCGGTCCGCACATGAATGCCCAGATGTTAGTCCGGAAGATCATGAGACTCGGATATTACTGGAATAGCATGGAGACCGATTGCCAGCTATATGTCAGACATTGCCATAATTGTCAGATTTTCGCTAATGTACAACATATGCCACCATCCCTGTTGTATACCATGACATCACCTTGGCCATTTTCAACATGGGGGATCGATATAATTGGGAAGATAAATCCCTCGGGAACTGGAGGGCACTGTTTCATTTTGGTAGCAATTGATTATTTCACCAAATGGGTCGAAGCTGAGTCTTGCCGCATTCTCAACGCCAAGCATGTCGCCAAATTTATCCAAAATAAGATAATATGCCGGTATAGGATTCCCCATGAATTCATCAGTGACCACGGGACCCATTTTCAAGCCGAGACGGCAGCCTTGTTAATTAAGTACAAGATCCAAAGGCATACATCTTCACCCTACCGACCCCAAACCAATGGAGCGGTAGAAGCGGCTAATAAGACAATTGTCACCATACTCAAAAAGATGGCTGATAATTACCAGGACTAGCCCGATAAGATACCATTTGCACTTTGGGAATATCGGACGTCAATCCGTACTGCAACTGGGGCAACACCGTATTACCTTACATACGGGATGGAAGCAGTCCAACCTGTCGAGTTAGAAGTACCGTCACTCAGAATCTTACTCGAAAGTCAAGTACCCGAAGCTGATTGGATTCGAGCACGATATGACTCGCTAGTCCTGTTAGACGAACGACGATCTCGTGCCCTCAATAATATACAAATATATCAGAAGAGGATCCAACGAGCCTTCAACAAAAGGGTAAGGCCCAGAAACATCAAAGAAGGGGATTTGGTTCTCAAGTCTGTTCGGGCTTTATTACCAGTAGACCCAAGGGGAAAGTTCAAACCTAACTGGGCCGGGCCATATTTGGTAAAGAAGATTCTATCACGCGAAGCAGTGATGCTAACGGACCTGGACGGGAATGGGTTTGTCAACCCAACTAACCTGGACCAGCTGAATCGTTATTACCCTTAAACCATTTCTCTCAATGTCATTAGCAAAGTTTATAAAAATCATTTCCAAATAAACTTTCAAAGAGCAAGTCAAAAGCTAGAATTATTTATTCTACTGTTATAAACATGTTGAACCAATAGTCTTGGTGTATTTCAAGATTGCGATTTAGCCTGAACTACGTTTGGTTTGATTTCGCTAATTGTGGATACGTAGGCAGCCCCTCAAAAGGGCACAACCACTGCAATCGAGAAAAACAGGAACGGTTTAAATAATAAACTCCCTTTATTTATTTCAAAAAAAAACCGATGAACTCGGGAAAATTACAAAAATTCCAAAAAAAAATCACACCACACTAAAATAAACAGTAGTAACACTTAAATAATAAAAACTAGGGCCTACGCATTTAGGGCATCTTGCCCTTTCCCTTGTCTTTAGCTTCTTTTTCCGTCCACTGACGACGACGCGGAGGTGAACGCTCCCGGATCACCACGGGAACTTCTTTAGCCCGAACTCGTTTCTTCGACTTCGGGTCCTTGGTCACCTGAGTCAGCCAAAGTTGGGCCCGTACCCTTTCTGGCAACCTGCCTCGTGGGCCCAGTCGGTCTCGAGCCGCCAGTCTCGGTCCCAGTCGCCATTCTAAGTCTGTCCGGGGGCTTAATGGTCCCTGAGAGCCGCTAGCACCGGTCTCCTTAGCTCGAGTCTTCGTCTTTTATTTGGAACTCGACTCCAGTTGGACAAGGGTAGCAGGAGTCTCTCCTTCGTCAAAGAAACCCCTATTATCTTTTACCGTTTCCCAGCGAACCAGGTCAAAAGCCTCATTAGTCTTCAAAGCCTTACGGGCCTCCTAGGATTCTTCAGAGGTCCATTTGCGATATGATTCCGAAACCCAAACGGATTGACAACGGCAGGGAATAGTCCATATGGCACGGGTAAACCAGCGTTGTGGCCACGTGTCACACATAGCGTCTGTCAATTGGAGCGGAACGCTGATAATTGCTTCAGTCTCGAAGATCTGCTATAATGAACCGAACTGCTTCAGGATGCGATCCGGATAGATATGGACGGTCCAGTCCAGGGATAAAATCACTTGATAACGGGCTTTGTCCCTCTTAGATAGGCCCGTCAATTTTGAAAGAAACCACCAGACAACGGTCCATGTAATCAGCGGCCCACCGTGGAATCTTAGCTCCTCATCCCAATAGGTGCTTATCCGTCTTTTTCTTGAGCTAATCCGGCAGCTACGGTAGCTGAATATGCTCACCGGGGGCTCTATGATCGACAAGCGCTTGGATAACCAGATCTAAAAAAAAGAGAACAAACTTCCATAAGTAAACATCTGTCCGTTAGCAGGCACTCGATCGAGTCTCACGACTGACTCGATCGAATGACTCGTCTGGACGCGAACAGAAGGTTTTTTACGAGGTCACACGATCGAGTGGCCCCTGTACGTCAGGTTTTCGCGTGATTTGTTTTTTAAAAAAAGGAAAAGACAAAATAAAAACCTACAAGAGACGGGTACTTCCCGTCAGTTGTTGGTCCGGATCAAGTCTCCTGGCGTCAAGGCCCATGATGATCTCACCAGTTACCAACCAAGTCGGGCTGTGTCCCGTCTTCATTTGGTCAACTATGCCGATCAGCCTAATATGGCCCAAGCACGAATCAGCATCCATCCTTCCTTCAAAGGCATATCGATGTAGCCTACAAAAGGTAAAGGCTCTACGCCTATGAGCGGGAGTAATTCGAAAACCGCCAGGATTCATGAATTTATCGGCCAGGTCGAACAAAGAAACAGAATCACCTTTCACCATACGGGCCGTCTCGGCATGGGACAAGCCGAGAAAGTCTCTCAATCTCCTCCTCGGGTCGGGATAAAACGGAGGAATAGCGGGACGAGCGTTAGGAGACCAACCTCCAATATCTGCAATTTCTTCAGGGAGAGTGCATAATTCTCCACGGGGCAATGCAAAGACGTGGTGGGTAGTATCCCAAAAGGATAAGCAGGCATCCAGAAAGTGCGAGTCTACCTTGAGTCGTTGAAGTGGGAACAAAGCAACAATTCCCATCTGAGTCAGCAAGACTTCTCCATCTCGAAAATATTGGGCCCACGTCTGAAGCATTGCGGTCAAATGGTCTATACCCATAGCAAGAGTTTTCTTTTTCTTGAAAGTCTAAAGGATTTTGAGAAAAGAAGAGAAGATTTGGTTTGAGATATGAAAATCAACGCCAAGAACCCTCTATTTATAATAGAGAATCCTCCCCTGATCACCTTAGGAAAAGGAATTTTCATCATATTTCCTAATTCGCGCAGGCATACATGCCTCACCTAAGAATTTTAGGAATCCATGTCAGAATCTGATCAGGAATCAAGTCATCTCGAGTATTCCTATTTTTTTCAAACAAACATCTAAAAAATCAAAAAGTCCTCGACATTTTCAAAAAATCGTCAAAAAAACAAATAGTTTCTTAAAAATTTTCAATTGCTTTTCAAAAATTGCTTCCCCAGCGTGAGTCGATGTTTCGCCTAAGTGTTACATACGAATTGCTATGTGTCAGCATACAGGTACACCCAAAACTCCAGAGGAAACCTCATTACAAGAATAATTCCCAAGCACGAGACATGGATGTGGCTGCAAACGGACACACCCACGACTTCCTAGGCAAGTCCCCACGGATTGTTAAGCATTAGCTCAGTTATGATTTATATCTTATGGCTGGCGAGCCCTTCACGCAAAGTCCAGAGGACAATAAGCGACTCGATCGGAAGTCTATCAGGTCTTAATCTTTGATTGGCCTGATAGCTACTCTGACTTTCGCCTTGTCCAAGCCTCAGTCAGAGTGGGGGATCTGTAGACACCCACATTTTGACCGCCAGGTGTCTATGGCAGTTTCCGAAAAACACCCGATGATGATCGGACGTAAACATGACTAAATACATTTGATTTAGACTCTGAATCAATGGTAATTGGCGCGAGCTTTTAGCGGAGTAAAAATCTCACCAAACCGACCTCAAATTCAGGCCCACCGGGTCGTTTCTAGTCAAATGAGACTAATTTGGGTGAAAACCGAGACCAAGGGCAAAACCGTCTTTTAGCGACCGAGTCAAACCCCGGTCAAAGCCTATTCCCGAGCCAAAATATATGACGTGATGTTCGAGAAGCCAAATCGAAGTCGGATTCCTCACAAAAATCAGTTACAAAAATATTAAACAATTCCGAAAGAGATAAAATTTTATCTTTTAGAGAGCTATATCACCCGTCCAGCTCCACTCGATCGAGTGGAGTGCTCACTCGGTCGAGTGGGATCATAAAAAGCATTCTGATCCGGGTTTAGACCAGGCACTCGATCGAGTGCCACAAACCACTCGATCGAGTGGCCTTTTGTTTCAGCCAAAACCGGGAGTTTCTTACTCTTTAAGCTATCCACAAACGGAATTACACTTCCTCTCAACCGTTGCTTTCTTCCTTGGCAAGAAACCACTTCTCCAATCCAAACACTAGGAATCTCTTATCCCAAGTCGGTATTTTTCCTATAAATACCTCCCCACATGCAACACATTGGGACACAGTTCATCTACAATAATTCCCGACATCCATCACACATACATCCCGACTCTCTATCCAACCTTAGGAAAAATCTACCGAAATACCGTCTGATTTTCCTAGGAATTCTACATCAAAATCATACCAAAAATACAACACCTTAACTCTCCCTAGATTCTCGTTACTCCTACGCAAGCGCCGTTACTACGAGTTCCTAATCGAGACCAGTACTAGAATGTAGGTTGAGGGTGTTCCGAATCCTGTTCTCTCTTCTCCTTTTCTTTTTTTTCTCACGTTTTTTTCGTCTTCTTCTTCTCGTGTTGTCCGTCGTCAAAGGTCGTCAGTCAATGTCGTCTTTTTGCTTTTGTCGCGTCTAATATCGTTATTACTATCTTTATACTATCTTCAATATAATGTGTCGTATCTAAGGATTCGATATCGACTCTATAGTCGAATATCGAATATAAGGGCATCAATCATCAAAATATGTTAAGGATAAAACCATTGAAATCGATTAATTTCCATATTACGACGTGGAGGAATTATCGCATCTTAACAACTTTTCAAATAACTTTTCAAGATCCACTCTAAACATCCGACACCGATTCCATAATCGAATGTCGAATATTACGAGTTTCAATATTAGAGTCGAGTATAAATTGCATCGTATTTCTACGCGACTTAATCAATTTTCAAAACCAAAAACAATTTTTTAGAGTCAAAATCAAATCGGACAGCAATCCGTACAGGGAGCACTCGATCAAGTGCCTAGCCCACTCGATCGAGTGGCATCCCAAAAACCGAACCAGGAGCCCTTTTCGAGGACCACTCGAGCGAGTCCCGTCATGACTCGATCGAGTGGCTCCTGTTACAGCAAAACAGCGAGTTCCTTTCATGTCTTGAGTCCCAATAAAATGTTAACGACTTCGATAGTCACGTGCTAAGTCTATCACGTGATTCAAACTTCTCAAAGCCATGTTCATATCATATTTACATCTTTTAAGTACTTTATTATCGCAATTGTTGTATCGTTGGTTACATTGTATTTCCGGGTGGTATGCCGCTCGTATATTGTAATTGTTGTCGCTTTTATTTCGTTGTTTATTTTATTGTACTAAAATGAACATCGCATGCTAAAACAACTTTGACATTAAATTAGATGCATTAAAACGACGTAGTTGAACCATAATTCACATGCTTAGTCAAAACGCCTTGTTTGCATAACATTCAACCGTCAAACTAATGCGCGTACACGAAAAACGAACGATATCTTAGTAAAGGCCGCTAAGTGCGGGCGGGGTTGGGTGTCCTTCGTGGGCTTCCCAACACGTACCCTCACCCCTTACTCAGAACCGTGGTTTCCGGATGTCAGAATCCATTGGCAACGAGAGTCATTCAATACTCGGTATCCGATAACGTCAGTATCGGTATCAAATGCAAAGGGACGAACCCAATAAACTCTGACATCGGAAATGGACCGTACTTTGTACACGGCCCACAAAGTTCGGTGGCGACTCCTACTTCGATTTAATTTCAATTCGATCCATTCTCATGGAGATTCATCCGCCGCCCCAAATCCACGCGTGACTGCCTCGGGGTGGACCTATGTCATGTCCACAGCAGGCTAAAAGGCGCATCGTGGCCGACGCCCAGGAGCAGCCGACTCAGTAGCAAGATGGGTCTGTGCACACCATAGAGTCCACAGCATCTGCTGAAAAGAGAGGTCTATCCCAGGAAATGCAAGAGCGATTAAAACCAAAAGAGCCTGTCTCAAAACGCCTGGGGGCAAAGCATGGTGGGGTCTTTACCAGATTAACGCCTACTGCAGAACCACAGAAAGCTCCGGGGCTGTCCAAGAGCATGCAGTCAAGGCTCAATCATGGTCAGCCAATGGAACCAAGGCACCATCAGGGCGAGAACCTTGAGCCTCCTCGGCCTCCTCAAGGGAAGCGACCCCGACACCGCTCCCCCATGAGAGAGGATGAGGCTGCGAGCAGGCATACGCCCAGGCACCGATCCCTCAGTGCTGGAAAACCGATCCCTGGCAAATGGGATGACTACGGTTACCACTCTGCAGGGAGCCGGACTAAAACGATGGCAGGCCCCGCTTCACCCTGAGGTCCAGGGGTGCCCCATCCCAAAGATTAAGATGCCCACTGTTAAGTTCGACGAGACCACCGATCCCGAAAACCACCTGGCAGCCTACGAAAGCCACATGGGAATGTATGACGCTGATGACGCTGTTTGGTGTAAGATTTTCCCTACAACCTTGGTAGGGTTGGCTCAAGGATTGTTCCGGGACATGCCGCAGGGGTCAATTTGCTATTTCATAGAGTTTGCCGAATCTTTCCTGGACCAGTATTCAGGGAATAAGAGGCGCAGACTGACCCGCTTTGACCTGATGACCCTAAAACAGAAGAAGGGTGAGACCATCAGGGAATATCTCAAAAGGTTTGACCTGGCTTTCCAGCAGGTCAGAGAAATTGATGACCCAACGGCAGCTTATGCGCTGACCAATTCATTGCTTCCAGGGGAAATGAAAAACTAGATGATTAGAGCCCAACCAGAGACCCTAGCAAAGGCTCGTAATATAGCCAAAGGCTTCATGCTGTAGGAGGAATTCCACAGCCTGCCGGATACCCCCACAGGACCTTCGAGGCCACATGGGGAGACCACAGGGTGGGCGCAGCAGGGGCGAAGCAGCCAGAAAGCAAAGAATCGAGGAGGGGGATGCCCCAAAAAGGGAACGCATGGCCTACCAGCCAAGGTTCGATAGTTACACGGCTCTTAACAAGTCAAGAGCAGAGATGTTTGAGCTGGACAAAGAGACAGCAAAATGGAACCGCCCAAATAAGCCACGCAGCCCAAAGGGTGACCCGAAAAAATTTTGCACGTTCCATGACTGCATGGGACACACGAATGAGGACCACCTGAAAGGCGAGATAGAGAAACTCATCAGGAATGGTTGACTGGGTAACTATGCTGCCAGGAACAAGAGTCAAAAAATTGCTACAGAGAAGCCTGAGGGCTCAATACAAGACTGTATGATACTTCAGGTAGTGACGGGGGATGGTGAAGGCCAGACAAGCTGGAGGGGCCAGAAAAAGGCAGATCCGGCAGCTCCACAATCAGATATATTATGCCGAAAGAGCAGGGAGCCCGACAGGCCTAACCTTGAGCATAACCCCTCATGACGCAGGCCGGGCAATCTACCCTCACAGTGATATCTTTATTTGTATCTCTAATTATCAGCAATCAAATAGTGAGGAGGTGCATGGTAGACACAGGCGCTTACAATAATCTGCTATAAAAGAAGGCGTTTGACAAAATGAACCCGGAAAAAAGACACCTCAAGCCTGCCCCTAGATCATTGTATGGGTTCAGTGGAGCAGGGATCCTCTCAATGGGAGTCATTGAGTTGCCAGTAACATTTGGGGAACGGGCATCGGTGATAAGTGTAGTTTGTAGTGCCTATTTCGTAGTGTTTTGGTCCTATTTTCCTTGTGGAATCGCTCCTTGGGAGCGATTCATGGGTTACTTATGCTTCCTTTAGCTCGTTTCAAGTTCCCGAGACCATTCATGAAGAATTAGAACGATTCCGACTCGTTTCATACACTTTTGGAGCCAACGAAGAGAAGGAACGATCACTCGATGCCTTGGATTCGACCTCGAGACCTTGGGACCCAATCCCGAGCCTCTTAGACTCGATCCCGAGACCCGAGTGTCGGTGAGAAGCCCATGAGAACCAAGGAGGGACCAAAAAGATCATAATGGAGGCCTACAAGGTCCTTCCCGGGCGGGATAGTGGCCTTCCCGACATCAGTTAATGAAAAAGCCCAATGCAAAAAACTGCATGTTGGGTCGGTAGCCGTACTGGAAGGTGCGGCTGGATCACCTTCTTTTCAGGGAGAGCAAATAAGGAGTGCACAAAACCAACAGCTCCTGTCTTGAGCCCGTCCCGGCCGAGAAGGACTCGTCTCGGGCGGGACCATCTCGTCCCGGGCGAGACCATCTCGTCCCGGGCAGGATGAGTGAGCTGTAGCACGCAACTCATTCTTTTCTTCTCCTTACTCATTGTAACCCTATATATACTCTTCCCTTGTTTTGTTAAGAAAATGTTAGACATTTCCCCTTAAACCCTAGACTACTTTAGGTTATATTAGATTAGATTAGAGTAGATTAGTCGGTAATTAGTAGTTAATCTTAGTTTAACTCTTGTATTAAGGGAATTCTTCAAGATCCATTCAAGATTGACAACCTTGGGTGTTTGTTTTGGGTTTTTCTCATTATTGCAAGTTTCAATCTTTCCTCTTCACTAGTATGGTATAATCTTCTCTTTCTTTTTACTCTTAATCTTGTTTATTCATCCAAGTTCACATCTTTGTTCATTATATTGTTCTTAGTTCATTGTTTTCACTAGTATCTTTATGTATGTTTTGTTGTTTGTTTTGGTTCTTCTTGTTTATGTTAGTTTTAGCATTAGATATGGTTGAGTAGAGTTTTGTTAGGGTTAGTAAGGTGATTTGGGTGTTTATTGGATGATTAAGGGTTTGTTGGATATGTTGGTGGAAGATTTGGGTTTCCTCTTGGTTTGATGCATGTTACATGTTTTTGAAATGCTTGAATGACTAGTAGTTGCAAATACTTGTTTTTCTTGCCTTTTCTCTTGTGGGTGATAGTTTGTTTGTGGGTTTGGTTCCCTCACTACGTAGCGAGAGCCCGGTGAGGATGACCCCTAGGTCGGTCTACGTAGCGAGAGCCTGGATGCGACCTAGGCCACTATAGCGCGCTAGTAACCCCGTTTGTCATGTGTGTCGCCGAGATGGGTTTTAGGATGAACCTCTAGGTCGGTCTACGTAGCGAGAGCCCGGACCTCACCTAGATTACCCTACTACTCCCTTCGCTCTAGTTCTTCCTCGACCATTCCATTACCCCTTTGACCCCGACCTAATCCTAGCCCGTTTTCCTTATTTGTTTTCTCCGTCTCGTTAGTCATAGTCTTAGCCTTCTCTCCCCTTCTAATTGTTTTGTTTACTTTAGCTCGTTGACTTAGTCTCGTATTTAGGCGACCTTTGTCTAGACGCCTCTTACCGTCCCCGTGGATTCGACCCGACTTACCCTATCTACCCTAGTTAGGATTAGCCGGTTTATTTATTGATCGGTTGGGATGTGACAAATCCTTGCCATCAATTTGGCGCCGTTTCCGGGGACGGTGCTAGTTTGGACTTTGTTTACCTAGTTACTTGATTTTGTCTTTGTGTTTTTCTTTTTCTTTTTTCTTCTTTTTGTTCCTTTTGCTTCTTGTGTGTGTGAGGTTTATTTATTTCTTGTCTAGTGCCCAAAAAGCACTAGACTTCTCACGTTTGTTCTTAGTCTACAGTTTATGCTTAGAGGTGGTGACTATCTTCTTGCAACTTAGAGCCGCTTTAACGGACGGTTGCTAGAGTGAGAGGTTTCCAACCGGGTATGAGCCACGATTTTCAAGGAACTTTACAAGACCCCAATGACCACCAAATGCCAAACTTGGAGTTACATCAATCGATGCTTCAAATGCAACAAGAAATGGCCATCTAATCGCAAAAGAATAAGGAACTCTTGGCCCAATTTCGAAGGGAAAACGAGGCGTGGGATGCTCGATTTAATGCATTATCGGTTCAAACCGTAATGTTTTTATCCCGGACGTCACAATTAGATGAAGGGTGCCCACTTGAGAAAGGGGAGCAACCTAATCACGAAGCCGCCGATGTAGTTCCCTTTGGAGGAGAAATTTGCTTTGAAGAACCTCAATCGTCTACCCAAAAAGAGACGGATGAGGATATGACCCTTGGTGAAGGCAACATTGGTGAGGAATTGGAGGAGGATAGTGAGTTGGATGATTTGGTGGAGTTTGTGAAGTTGTTGGGTGAAATTGATGAGCCCAAGTTGCCCATGTCCGAGAATGTGGATAAGCATCAAGAGCCCCTAGCTAGTGAACCAAGCAATGACTTGGAAGAGATTGAAACCGCCGGTAGATGTTTCGATCCTCTTCTCCAAGATGATGTGGGGAAGAATGATGAAGATGGGGAACCACAACTTGAGGAAAGTGTGGGGGTGTGCAACAAGGAAATGAGGCCAAAACCGCTTTTTGTGCCTCGGTTCTTGGATTTGAAGCTTGCTTGTGATTGGAGATGATGCTTAGGGAGGAAGAGGTCGGTGAAGCTCGTAGGATGGATAGACCTCGGAGACAACATGAATGATGACGTTGGGTCTTGGGATTCCTACTTCTTGCCTCCTCCATATTGGAGGCCGTGGAGGTTAGCTTGGCTCGTTTGCTTGGGCCTTCATTACGATGTCGGTCGTGCATTTGACTTACTCCTCCAAGCCCTTGAGGGCTATGGTTGAAGAAGAGTCCACCATCCTAGGTTTGACGGAGTTCCTAAAGAACCGTCATGTTGTACATTCCCCCTTCCTCTTCTTTAGAATACTTGTGCTTGTATTTGTGTGATTTGTCTCTTGATTTCTTTTAGTTTTGTGAAACTCTTGATCATTTGGATTGTTGATGAGCGATGTGAGGGAGGGAATTTGATGTGTGTTTGAGCTTTGTTTGATAGGTGAAGTGAAAGTGATTCCTAGAAAGGAATGGTTGATGATGGAACTTGGATTATGAGCAAGGAAGTCGGTTTTTGAAGCATAGGATAAGCTTTTGGGTTTGTGGAAGGTCAAGAAGATCCATCCCGACCAGGAAGGGTGTGGCATCCCGACCGGGAAGGAGCCATCCCGATCGGGATGAGGGTGCAATATTTCGAGGTTTCTGGAGGTCCGTCCCGACCGGGACGGGTGTGTCATCCCGACCGGGACCAACCATCCCGACCGGGATGGTCCCCTCCTCCTCTTTGAGCCTCTTCTTCGGCATTGACTCCACCCATCCATTGTATACCCCCTCCCAACCTCCCTACTCCTCCTTGTTCCTATCATATGACCCATACACCTCACTTTACACCGAGATCCACATCAATTTCCACCCCCTCGCACCATTACTACCTCTACCATGCGGTTTTATCAAGTTTGAAGCGGGATAGCAATGATGAAGACTAGCTATGTGCTTACATTGATCTATGAGACGATGGAGCGAGTGAGTTGCTAACCTATTGATACGGCAACTATCCTTTCTTTTCCGTCTTTTATAGCTGTTTTCCTTTGTGTTTGTTCCCTTCCCCTTGTACACTTTTGTGTCATGGTGTCATGGTGGCCTTCGAGGCCTTGGTATACGTTGCTCCCGACTCTCGATGATGTGACTACATCGAGAGTCATTTTCAAAATCCAAATTTTACAAGATTTTCACTTTCTTTTTTTGAGGATTTAGGCGGAATCCGGGCTAGGTGACTTGATTACACCTAGCCCTCCCCTCCCATTTCCTTTTATTTCCTTCTTTTATTTCTTCCCCCATCCATATCTTTTCCTCATCTCGGCCCATGGTGACTTGACTACACCCCGGCCGGACACATTCTACCATTTCTTCACTTTTAGCTTTTATTTTTAGCTTTATTTTCGTAGTTTCTTTTCTTTTTCTTTTGTCTCTCCGCACACTACGATCGAGCATGAGGACATTGCTCGGTTTAAGTGTGGGGGAGCGATATTCTATCGTAGTTAGTTTTATTTTCATAGCTTTCCGAAAAAATCTTTAAAAACCCTAAAAATTTGAAAAATTTTCACAAAAATCAAAAAGACTTTCTTTTGTGTGTTTTCCTTTTATGTTTTTGTGTCGTATATTTGTTTTGTTGTTTGTGTTTGCCTCCCTTTTCCTCTTAGGTCGCCTAATCGCCGTTAACTTTGGATAGCTTATAAGACATCCGGTAACATTTTTTATCCCTTCTCTTCTTTGCCTCTTGTGGAGTTTGGTGGAGATTCGTGCTGATGTGTGCTCGGGTGGAGCTTGTAAAGTTTGTGGTTGTTGGTTGCTTATTTGGAATATCGGTGTGGTGTTTGTTTTGTTTTTGTGTTTGTCTTGTTTTTGTTTTAAATTGTTTTCTTTTGTCCCTCTTTCGTTCGTTTTCTTTTGTCGAGTCTTTGTTTTGTGTGTGTAGTTGTGTCTTGTGCGTAAAAGGTTTTCGAAAACCCGGTTTAGAGGCTAGTGTGCGAGTGTTTACTTTCCCTTACTAGTAGTATAAATCGAGTCTTGGACCTTAGCCTAGTAGAATGACCCTAAATCAATGATTTCGTTGGTCCTTTACCTTGAGTCCACCTAGCTTACTAGGGATTTACTACGGGATTTGCATTTTGACCATTATGACCACCCACGGTGTGAAAAGGCCTTGGTTACCGAGTCCCGTCCCTTAGGTGACCGTGTTTAGGATCGTTCGATTAGTCCAAGTTTCCCCCTTTTTGTGGGTTTGAAGGGAAATCGCGACCCCCGACCCACCCATTCCCCTACCTCCTACACATATCCACACAATAAATCGCAATTTGTTGAATTCTCTCTCTCTTGTTACACAAAGAAATGCCAAAAAGCCAAATCATGCCAAAAAGGGCAAAGAAAAGAAAGAAAATCAAAGAAAGAAAGAGATGAAGAAAAAGAAAAGGCACAAAAGCCAAAAAGAAAAATAGAAAAGAAGAAATAGAAATGGCATGGCAACACACAAAGCAAAAACGCAAAAGAAAAGAGAAAATGCCAAAAGAAAACCCGTCTCAAAAAAAGAAATCCCCATAAAAATAAGCCTTTTTCCGACTTTTGCCGTGAAGAGCCTACCAAAGGACCGAGTCCCTAGGAAGGATGAACGCGGCAAGGGTCGGTCTTCCCTCATTTTGCAATATTTCCACCTTTTTACTTGGACTAGTTAGGCGGTTTTTAGACATGGAACGACCCTCTTGGCTCATCGCTAAAGGGGGCGGGGTCTCACTTACCTACAGTGTCGACTAACACCGTGGTTCATCCCTTTTCCACTCCGCCGACCGTCCCGTAGTACGTTCTTAGAAAGTTAGGAGGACCTAGGTAGGTTACCAACGTTTTTGTTGCTTTATCGTCATACTATTAGGGTTTAGTTCATCCTGGTTTGTATTTCTAGCTCGGGAACGTTGTCACTCGCCTCGAGTCCTAAAACCGGTGTCTTTTCACCGCTTTGTTGAGGGAAGCGGTATTTGTTTTCTTTTGGGTGCAACCGATTATTTGTTTGTTTGTGTGTTTGTTTGTTTGTTTGTGTGTTGTTGTGTCCGGTTGCATCCACGGTTTTGACGCAAGACCCCACTTGCCTTGCGGAGTGCACTTTTCCTCTAAGTGTACTCGCTTGAGTTGAAAGGGCGTAGGGTGCGCTAATACCTACTCGGCTAGTTTAGTAGTTAGTATGTGCTTACTCGAGGGCGAGTAAGGGTTAAGTGTGGGGGAGTTGATAAGTGTAGTTTGTAGTGCCTATTTCGTAGTGTTTTGGTCCTATTTTCCTTGTGGAATCGCTCCTTGGAGCGATTTATGGGTTACTTATGCTTCCTTTAGCTCGTTTCAGGTTCCCGAGACCATTCATGAAGAAGTGGAACGATTCCGACTCGTTTCATACACTTTTGGAGCCAACGAAGAGAAGAAACGATCACTCGATGCCTTGGATTCGACCTCAAGACCTTGGGACCCAATCCCGAGCCTCTTAGACTCGATCCCGAGACCCGAGAGTCGATGAGAAGCCCATGAGAACGAAGGAGGGACCAAAAAGATCATAATGGAGGCCTACAAGGTCCTTCCCGGGCGGGATAGTGGCCTTCCCGACCGAGAAGGAGTGCACAAAACCAACAGCTCCTGTCTTGAGCCCGTCCCGGCCGAGAAGGACTCGTCTCGGGCAGGACCATCTCGTCTCGGGCGAGACCATCTCGTCCCGGGCGGGATGAGTGAGCTGTAGCACGCAACTCATTCTTTTCTTCTCCTTACTCATTGTAACCCTATATATACTCTTCCCTTGTTTTGTTAAGAAAATGTTAGACATTTCCCCTTAAACCCTAGACTACTTTAGATTAGATTAGATTAGATTACAGTAGATTAGTCGGTAATTAGTAGTTAATCTTAGTTTAACTCTTATATTAAGGGAATTCTTCAAGATCCATTCAAGATTGACAACCTTGGGTGTTTGTTTTGGGTTTTTCTCATTAATGCAAGTTTCAATCTTTCCTCTTCACTAGTATGGTATAATCTTCTTTTCCTTTTTACTCTTAATCTTGTTTATTCATCCAAGTTCACATCTTTGTTCATTATATTGTTCTTAGTTCATTGTTTTCACTAGTATCTTTATGTATGTTTTGTTGTTTGTTTTGGTTCTTCTTGTTTATGTTAGTTTTAGCATTAGATATAGTTGAGTAGAGTTTTGTTAGGGTTAGTAAGGTGATTTGGGTTTTTATTGGATGATTAAGGGTTTGTTGAATATGTTGGTGGATGATTTGGGTTCCTCTTGGTTTGATGCATGTTACATGTTTGTTGAAATGCTTGAATGACTAGTAGTTGCAAATACTTGTTTTTCTTGCCTTTTCTCTTGTGGGTGATAGTTTGTTTGTGGGTTTGGTTCCCTCACTACGTAGCGAGAGCCCGGTGAGGACGACCCCTAGGTCGGTCTACGTAGCGAGAGCCCGGATGCGACCTAGGCCACTATAGCACGCTAGTAACCCCGTTTGTCATGTATGTCGCCGAGATGGGTTTTAGGATGAACCTCTAGGTCGGTCTACGTAGCGAGAGCCCGGACCTCGCCTAGATTACCCTACTACTCCCTTCGCTCTAGTTCTTCCTCGACCATTCCATTACCCCTTTGACCCCGACTTAATCCTAGCCCGTTTTCCTTATTTGTTTTCTCCGTCTCGTTAGTCATAGTCTTAGCCTTCTCTCCCCTTCTAATTATTTTGTTTAGTTTAGCTCGTTTACTTAGTCTCGTATTTAGGCGACCTTAGTCTAGACGCCTCTTACCGTCCCCGTGGATTCGACCCGACTTACCCTATCTACCCTCGTTAGGATTAGCCGGTTTATTTATTGATCGGTTGGGACGTGACAAATCCTTGCCATCAATCGGCCAGAAACATCCGAGCCTCGTTCGTAGTTGTGGATGCAAAGTCCGCATACAACGCTCTGATAGGCAGGGCCACCTTAGATGAGATTGAAGCTGCAATATCCATCAGGGCGTTGATTGTGGCCTACGTCACAGATTTTGGTATGGAAGGAAAGATACACGGGGATCAGGAGTCAGTCAGGCAATGCTACTCAGTAGCCTTGCGCGCTCATGAAACATAGAGAAAAGGCAAACGAAAGGCAGACAGCCCCCTGAACCTAGTGACAGGCCCCTCCTAGCAGGGAAGGGCAAATTCCGGCTGATCAGCAGGCAGCAGACCACCTTGAACCTGGGAGCGAAAGTATGTTGGTGGAGCTGGAGCCAGGGAGACCGGTTTTGATAGGAGCCGACTTGGAAGATTCCTACCGGTAGAAGTTGATTAAAGTCCTCCAGGACAACAGGGATGTTTTCGCCTACTCGGTAGATGAAATTCCGGGGGTCGATCCAGCCCACATCGTTCACAAGCTGAACGTAAATCCAGAGGCACGCCCTGTGAAGCAAAAGAAAAGGAACATGTCTGCAGAAAACAATTAGGCCATTAAAGAAGAGATCGAGAAGCTCCTGAAGGCCGACTTTATCCAAAGTTGTGATTACCCTGAGTGGCTCGCTAATGTAGTAATGGTGAAGAAGTCCTCGGGGGCCTGGAGGATGTGTGTGGATTTCACCAACCTCAACAAGGCGTGCCCCAAGGACTGTTACCCCCTGCCACGGATTGACCAGCTGGTGGATGCCACCAGTAGATATTCTATGCTCATTTTCGTGGACGCCTTCTCAGGCTACCACCAGGTGTACCTCTGGCAGCCCGACAGGGTCAAGTGCGCATTCATCACGAGTGCAGGCACGTACATGTACAAGATGATGTCGTTTGGCCTCAAGAACGCAGGGGCAACCTACCAACGTCTAGTAGACAAAGTATTTGAAAGCCAAAAAGGCAAGGAACTTGGAAGCATATGTAGACGATGCGATAGTGAAAAGCAAGGGGGACGAAGAGCATTTGAGAGACTTACAGGAGACCTTCTCCTCCCTATGTACTTATCAAATGAAACTGAACCCTAAGAAATGCATCTTTGGAGTCCGCTCCGGGAAATTCCTGGGTTTCCTGGTCAGTGCCAGAGGAATTGATTCAAATCCTGAAAAAGTGCAGGTTGTCCTCGATCTCCCAGAACCAAGGACAATCAGAGATATTCAACGTCTGGCCGGCAGGATGGCCGCCCTAGCGCGATTCATCGCCAGGTCAGCTGACAAGTCAACACCTTTCTATAAAATACTGAAGGGGAACAAACAATTCAAATGGGAGTCAGAGCAGAGAGAAGCCTTCGAACAACAGAAGGAACACCTCAAGAAATTGCCAACCCTGGCAAGGCCAGTGGCAGGAGAAAAATTCTTCCTCTACATAACCGTAACAAATTCAACTGTAAGTGCAGTAATCCTAAGGGAGGAAGCAGGCTCTCAGCAGCCGATTTACTTCGTAAGCCACGCCCTGGGGGCAGCTGAGAAAAACTATCCGGTCGTCGAGAAGGCGGCCTACGCGGTAGTTATAGCAGCATGGAAGCTCAGACCATATTTCGACGCCCACCCTGTCGTCGTATTAACTGACCAGCCCCTGGAGAAAGTGTTGGAAAAATTTGAAAAATATGGAAGACTGCTAAAATGGGCTATAGAGCTAAGCGAGTTGGCTATATCGTATCAGTCCAGGACCGCGATTAAAGCGCAGGCCTTAGCAGATTTCCTGGCAGAATGTTCCCACTCAGAGGAAGACGATCCACCTGCCGGCGAATGGACAGTGTACACCGATGGATCATCCACAGCCAATGGTGTGGGGGGCAGGGATCGTACTTACTAGCCCTGAGGGGGCAGACTTTGAGCATGCGCTCAGGTTCACCTTCCCAGCGTCAAACAACGAAGTAGAGTATGAGGCTGTACTGGCAGGTATCAACCTAGCCAAAGCAGCAGAGGCAGAAAGACTTGTCCTGGCTACAGACTCCCAACTGATAGGAAATCAGATCAGGCCATGGCCTCATACCTGGAGAAGGAAAAGCAAGAGTTGTCTGGGTTGAATCTTATGAAATCAGGCAAGTCCCTCGGTCACAAAATAACCGGGCGGATGCTTTGTCCAAACTGGCCAGCTCCAGCCTGCAAGACATAAGGAGAACAGCATGGGTAGATGTAATACAAGAAAAATCTACAGCACCCTGCCAGCTGATCAATGTCATTGAAGAAACTGAGGTTGAAAATTGGATGACCCCGATCATCTAATTCAAGAAGCATGGAACCCTTCCACAAGACCCTGCTCAGAAGAAGAGAATGCCAGCCAAAGCTGCATAGTTTATACTGATTGGAGAAGAGTTATACCGCAAATCATTTTCCGCCTCCTTGCTCAAATGCCTGGGGGCAGGACAGGCTGCGGAAGTATTGGATGATATACACTCAAGAATCTGTGGTCACCATGTGGGAGGACGAACACTGGCAAATAAGGCCCTGAGAGCAGGGTACTACTGACCAACCATGCTTGCTGACGCCAGAGAACTGACCCAAAAATGCATAAAATGTCAACTCTTCGCCCCTGTGATATACGCCCCAGCCCAGGACCTCAGGTCGATCTTGTCCCCCATTCCTTTAGCTCAATGGGGAATGGACATCCTGGGTCCATTTATCGTGGCGACGGGGGGCAGAAAATTCCTGATAGTAGGGATTGACTACTTCACCAAATGGATTGAGGCTGAAGCGGTCCCAAATATAACAGAGCCGGCAGTCAGAAAGGTAATCTGGAGAAATATAATAACAAGGTATGGCCTGCCGAAAGTACTAGTCTTCGATCATGGCAGGCAGTTTCATAATGACCCACTGAGAGCCTGGCTGGAGGGCCACGACATAACTGTCACCTACTTCGCCGTCTGCCACCCGTAGACCAATGGACAGACCAAAGCAGCAAACAAACAGATCCTGAATGGGCTGAAGAGAATGGTCGATGAGCTCAAGGGAAGATGGGCAGATGAGCTCCCCAATGTTTTGTGGTCAATCAGGACCACCAGGAAGGAATCCACTGGGCAGACCCCTTTTGGTCTGGTCTACGGAGCCGAAGCACTATGATAACTTGTGATTTTACCTATTTTTGTCTCATGTTTTTACTCTTACTTGGTCGATTTTATATCCCGATTTTCTATTATTGAGTTTTTTATGTTTATTTAGCTTATTAATCGAGTTTAGTTTAATTATTGTCAAATCATATTATTTGTCGGGATTTTTGGTACTGCTTCGATTGTTTGATATTGTAGGGCACCGGAAGGGTCGAGTCGAATAAAGCCGAGACGATAAAGACGGGTCAAGATTGAGGAAGTGAAGTCAAACCCAATTTTGATCTTGACCCGATTCCACATTCTGACCCCTGTAACTTCACTCTCCACCATCTCCAATTCAAGACCACATTCCCACTTCAACTCCCCTGCCTACAATCCATTTTTGACCTTTCTTCTCCTATCATTCCACTTCCCATTCAATCACCCATTCCATACTCACCATTATCATTACCTCTTTTCCAATTCAATTCATTCCCAATTCACCCTTCATCCTCATCAATCAATAGCTCGATTTCTAATCGAATCACCATGTACTCTGACCACCACAACCCGTCTTCAATTCCTCCCGTCACCAGCTTCCGACGATAGTTTCGACCACCGCGCACCACCGTCAGCAGCAGCTACAGCAGACCCGTCGCCGGTCCTTTGCTCCGTCGCACGTGTCGTCCGTCCTCAGGCGAGCAGTGATCCAGAACCGTGCCCAAGTTCCGACGACTTGAACCACGGTGGACATCTCCGGCGTCTGAAGCCGCCGTCGTCGGGTCATCTCCGGCGAAAGGTTGCATCGAGTTTCAGTGCCTTTTTATCTTTTGGCTGATGTTTTAATTTAGAGGACAAATGACAAGATAGTCCTTCTATCCATTCTTATAATTTCATTTAAATGAGGGATAGTTTGGTCATTTTACTCTTGTTAGAGTTTACAAAAACCCTTATTTCTATTTCTGATTTGAAGCAGGTTGTTAGGTAGAGAATGAAATAGAGGATAGAGTAGTAGTAGAACGCAGCAGTGCAGCCACCTTCATCTCCTTCTTGTTTTTTTTATTAGTTTTAATTAATTTAATTATTCCGTTCTTCAACTTCCGAGTCCTTTAATTCCATCATTCTTTTTGGTATAATTCTTATCTCTTCTTCTTTATTATTTTTATTTATGTTTAATCTTATGTTTATGATATATTTAGTTAGTAATTAGTTTAAAGTTATAATCTTTATCGTTAGATGTGTGTTGTAATGTTATTTTATAATTGTCTTGTTTGTTTATATATAATTTATGTTAGGATTAATTAAAGTTTTCTCCTTTTTATTTCTTTATGATTAGTATTAGGTTTAGAGTGATTAGTATTAGTATTTTCATTAGTATAATTATGTTTAGTGAGTAGTGTCTTTTCTAGGGGCCGATTGAACCCCGGTATGTCTCGATTGTAAGTTTGGAATTCCGTAATTGGATTGTTCGGGATATACGGAGAGGATAGTTTGGGATTCGGGAATCGACTCGTTTTTGGGTTGTGTTTGAACCCTTGACCCTTGTCCACCGACGGGAGTCGGTTAGGTCTAGGTTGTAAAACTCGCCCCTTGACTTGCCTTGCCCCGCCTAGTTGAACACGGGAGTGAGAATTAGGTAGGGTACCCTAACTATCGGTCTAGACTCTTCACCTTGGGAGAGGGGAGAGAAAGGAACGGGATTAGACGCGTACTTAGTGACCTAGGACCTTGGATTGGGTACCACAGGAGTGGACTCACTCGATTGACCTAGGAATTCGACTCACAAGCCCGGGAGGGAAGTGATCGGGTTTTACTTAGTCGGACTACGAGCCCGGGAGGGAGGTAGTCGACCCTAGAGGCGTTCCACTCATCTAGTATCCCTAGCAACCCATTATCGGTGTTCTTTGCTCATAATTATGATATGTCGGTGGTTAAATCGGACCCTAGGCCTTTCTTTATTATTAGATCATCATTCTTGTTATTTGTTTGATTTTTAGTTTACTTTTGCATTTCTTAGTTAGCTTAATTAGTCTAATTCCACCCTTGATAATTGATCCGCGTAGCTAATTTGTAATCCTAGACCGAACTAGTACTCATTCCCGATCTCTCTGAGGATTCGACCCGACTTGCCCTTGCTATTCTAGTTTAGGTTAGTTGGTTTGTTTGATGGTAGGATTGGCGACAAATCCCGGCTATCACACTACTACCCATAGAAGCGTGTATTCCTACCCTTCGGTCTCAATAATATGACAGAACCAGGAACGAGGCTGAAATTACTGAGGTCCTCGACCTGGTCAGTGAAGTGAGACAAGAGGCCTGCGTCAACATCGCAGCCTATCAGCAAAGGATGAGGAAGGTCTACAATAAAAAAGTGAACATGAGGAACTTCCAGGTAGGCGGCCTGGTCCTGAAAAAAACCCAGGCAGTGGGAAGATCAAAAGAGCATAGAAAGCTGAGCGCTAACTGGGAAGGCCCCTATCAAGTCACCCAGGTCATGGGACCAGGCACATACACGATTGCCAACCAGGAAGGCCAGGAGCTAGCAGCCCACTGGAATGCAGACACCCTGAAGAAGTATTATGTCTAGATTAAGAATCAAAATGCTTTCTTTCCCCTAAAGTGTCGGTGGAGAACGATCAAGTTGAAATGTCGACGGCTCCGACCATAATGTTAAAATTTTATTTCAAGGAATGAAAAGACTCCCAAATTCATACTCGTTGTCTGTTCAGATTAGCACTTCACACACAAACGAGCAGGGGGCAATAGGGGGAGGGTCCCCCTATTGCAAAACCTAGGGAAAATGGATCCCCCAACGCAAAAATCGCTAAGTCCCCCACCTGCCTCTGGGCATGCAGGGGGCAGGCCCTTTGACTTCAAATCAGGAGTCAGGGTCAGGTCTGGCCCCATGCGCCGAAATGAACAAGGACTAAGGTACACTCAACCTTGTATAAAAAACGCTAAGTCCCCCACCTGCCTCTGGGCAGGCAGGGGGCAGGCCCTCTGACTTCAGATCAGAAGTCAGGGTCAGGCCTGGCCCCATGGGCTGAAACGAACAAGGACTGAGGTACACACAACCTTGTATAAAAAATTCTAAGTCCCCCACCTACCTCTTGGCAGGTAGGGGGTAGGCCCTCTGACTCTATATCAGAAGTCAGGGTCAGGTCGGGCCCCATGCGCCGAAACGAACAAGGACTGAGGTACACTCAACCTTGTATAAAAAAACGCTAAGTCCCCCACCTGCCTCTAGGCAGGCAGGGGGCAGGCCCTCTGACTTCAGGTCAGGAGTCAGGGTCAGACCAAATCTTAAGTCAAAACGATAAAAATAATAAGTATACAGCAAACAAAGAAATATCCGTAAAAAACAAAAGCTTGCAGGGCAAGCGATAAGAATCTGGGTACAGGAAAAAAACAGATTACATAGCCGGCAGCCGACCACATCAGGGCCCGGCGCGCAAAAAGGCAGTAAAATCAGCGAGGAAATAAAGGCGCAGGAGGGTAGGGACAATAACCCTCAAAGGACGACTGCGTAGTGTATTCTGAAGTAGGGGCATTCTGGACTGGTTCAGGACCATCCTCAGGTGACTTGCTGGTAGCTTCATTCTTGGTCGCATAGAGCACCCCAAAAGCATCCTCGTCAAAGTCGGGCAGCATTTCCCGGATAACTTCCATAATAAACTCAGAAGAAGAGGAGGCTCCTAACTCAAAGGCCTTCCGTACTTCTGCGTTAACCTCCTGGATGATTTCCTCTTTCTCCTTAAGCCACTTCTCACCTTGGATCTTCAGCTCTCTCTGGGCCGCCTGGAGATCAGAGTCAGCCTTGGTTAGACGAGTAGCATACTCCTCAAGGCGACTCTCCAGATAAGCAGCTTTCTTCTTAACCTGCTCCAGCTCCACCTCCAGATCCGCTGCCGACCTTACAGCCTTCTCACTCTAATCCTTCCAACAGGCAGCCTGACTCCTGGCCTCCCCCAACTCACCTTCACACCTAGACAGTTGAAGCTTCAGGTTGCTGATAAGAGCAACATCTCTCTCAACCTCCATTATGCGTTTAGAGAGGGAGGATCCAAGAGTGGTGGCTAGCTCCTCATCACTTAAGCGGTTGAGGATCGCCAACTCTGCAGAGGCTTGAAAAATTCGGGAGCAATGGAGGATGAGCTAGGCTGCCTGGCCGCAAGAGTATGTCGGGGATTTGGCAGTTTGATCCATAGATATGGAGTTGGAATCTGAGAACAGAGCTAAGACATCAACACTTTCACCAACTACAAAGTTGAACTCAACGTTCCCCTCAGTGAACAAAGTTTCTGGAAGCTCGGGAGCATGGCGCTTTGAAGGGGGAGTGCTGGTATCTGCCTCCAGGTCCACCACCAGGTTATCACCCACATGATCCTTTCCTTTTCTCTTCCTGGTAACCAGGGGGTCGCTCTCCCAAGTCTCCTCAGAGGGAGAGGGCCTTGTTGCCGCGGAAGGATGAGCTCCAGGAGAAGTGTCCCTGCGTCTGCTCGCCGATGAAGGGGTAGCCTCCGACACAGCCCCTCCCTCTGCTGCCTTGGGAGCAGGGGTCAAAGGTGCAGGGCGTTTAGGAGCTGGCTTGGGAGGAGGAGGAAGCCTCGCTTTGCTTGCTGTGATGCTCTTTATATGTCCCATGAGAGTCTCTCTCTTAAAGCCAGAAGAAAGAGCAGGGCGGTTAGTGAGAGGCATGTGTTCTATATCTAGTCCAAGGCGCTTCAACTGTTTCTTCGTCCAAGTGTTTTTCTTGTAATCTACAGGAAAAACAAACTAAGTAAATGCACAGTAAAAATATCCCAAAAAGAGTCCATTAAACGCCAAACCCCCTGAACTACCTGAAGAATGACCAGGATTGAACCCCAAGGGGGTCAGATATTCGTCGGTCGATATAAGGTCTGCATGAGGAAGCCAGATGGTGGGGCCATACACGCCTTTCCCATCCTTCACACATGCAAACTGCTCTACCAAAGACTTGTCTTTGCTGCGCAGCTTAACTTCAAAAGCCTTCCAGCCAACCTCAGGGTGATATTCATCACGGGTCTCTAGGGGTGTGTGAACATGATTCCTGAAATGCCGGGAAATTCTCCACCCCTCTTCACTATGGACGTACAGAAAATTGTTCTTCCAATTTTTTAAGCTGTTCAGGGCAGGCCAAACCAAGGAGAAACCTTTCTGCCTAAGAAGGGAAAAATATCCTGGAGCCCCACCCCCCTGTACAAAGGAAATCATCTGCAGACCGATCATGTACCTAAGGGTGTCTATTGAAGGGTCATCCCCAAGGAATAGGCAGACATAGGCATAAGACACCAGCGACCTGGCAGCCACGGCGGTCAGCTGGGCAACGGCGAAATTCATGCGCCTGAAAGCCTCTTCAAAGAAAGGGTGAAGAGGAAAGCGCAGGCCAAACTCTAAGCACTTATGGTAAACAATTATACAGTTGTTAGGGGGATTGCATATAGTGTCCTTCTCCCCAGAATTGTGTAGCCCTTCCCAAAATTGTATATGTTGGCTATGTCTTCAGCGGCATTCTTTGCCATGATAGCCTCCCGTGGCACAGATGCAGGATACGTGTGCAGAGGAACCTTATACTTCGCTCTATCCAAATAGTAAACCTTTCCCGGTTCTCTAGGTATAAGGTTGCCGCCAACAGTGAAGGGGTCAACCTCCAAAGCCTCAAGGTCGGAATCGACAACATCAACCGGGGCAGGGTCAGGGGAATTAGCACCCCCACTATCTTCTGAAGGTGGCCCCTGGCCACCGTAACCCCAGATCCGGCAGAGGAGGAGGGAAGGTCAGTATCAACCCCACCCACATCTTCCTCTGACCCCTCAGCAGACGATTCATCGAAAGAAAGGATTCGAGGACGGCGATGGGTCATGATGTACAGAAAAGCAAGAAAAACAAGAGTAATCGAAAGGTGAGGAAGTCGGACTTCAGGGTTCTAACCTAATTAGGGTCTGCCGGAGGAAGATGCCGGAGAAATCCTCAGCCTAAAGTACTCAATGGGAGGAGAGATGTGCAAGGGGACGGTTGATTGTGAAAGCTTGTAAATGTGAAAGGGGGAGTAGTGGGGATAGAAACGCTTTTATAGGAAGGGGAAGAGGAGAAGCCCCTCCTGAGAAGCTATCCAGTCAGATGCCCTCCCTATAAATCCCCAACGTGTCACACTTTTCGAACCTACCCATCCACCACTTCCCAAGATTCTTGAAAACATAAAACTGACAGCGGGATATGATTGTGTTACCTCACCCAAGGCGCAAAAAAAAAAACAAACAACAACAACAAAACAAAAAAAAAACCCACCAAGTTTCTTCATTAATCAAAGGTCCAAAGGGCCAGAATTACAAAACGAAAGGCGGGAATCAAAAGAAAGAAATGCTAGCAAAAGGAGCCTAAGGCCTGGCTCAGTCAATCAGGAAGTACAGGGAACGCCTAGTCTTCATCTGAGCCTGGGAAGGAGTAGTCCCTTGGGCTGCTGCAACCTCCATCATCAGACCCCCAGTCCCAGTTGCCTGAGTCTCTCATGGGGTCATCAGGACCCTCTTCCCTACTTTCCAGGGCATCACGGCCTGACGAGTAGCCTCGGCCGTTGCTGTCACCTGAGTCGCAGCTGCTCAGGTCCCAGTCTTCACCAAATTTGGCCACACTGGTGCCCTCAGGGTAGCCATAGTCATCCTTCGGCCTCTTTGATACATGGGAAGAAGGGCCTGAGTCAGGGCAATCAGGGTCAAAATTCTCCGGCTGTAGCCAGGGGAAGCACCGGTAACACCCTTTGTAGAAATAATCTCCTGTCTGGGTGCAGTACCTGGACCTTGGCCTCGTAAGGGACGGAGTCTTTCTAGGGCGTTTGATAGCCCTAGACAGAGAATTCGCCCTAAGAGCATGCAAGGAGCGGGGGGGGGGGGGGGGGGGGGTAGGTTCGCCTACTACGACGAATAGCTGAATGCACCTACCTAGGCTACTTGAGCCTCCTACGCCCCCTGTAGTGGAGGGCAGTGACAAAAATCCCTCGTCAAAGAACCTTATCCCTTACCCAAGACATTTTGGAAGAAGAAGATAGCGAAAGAAGATGTTGAATAAGTTTGCAAAAGAAAATGAAGTGAGCCCAGATTTTATACACAAAAGATGAAGGTTGTGTAATAAATGACATCCCAACCATCCCTACAGAGAAGGGCCAATGACCAGCTCGGCCCGCGGCTCAAGGGACCGTTTTACGAAGTATAATCATGAGGAAAAGGCTTCCTAACTCTTTGCATGCCCAAGCCATTAAAGACATTTCTCCTAGGGAATGCGTGCAGCATTTAATGCGAAGAGGGATTTAAAAAGTCAACCTCCCACCACGCTGATCATAGATCGTCTGCCGAGGGGAACCCTGCTCCCCCTGCCGACGAGGGCCAATTGATAGGGGTTGGTTTCCGTCCATGGGCTGTCCGCCATGCGGATCCCGGGGCGACCCGGCACAAATCATGAAAGAGGCCTGCCAAGCTGGCCAGTCGACAAGGTCTCACCAAAGCGGCCCCAGGGAGCCTCCCTGGAGGGTCGTGCCAAGCTCTAGGCGGGGAATCAGGCCCCTACCAGTCAGGGTCGGGCCATGACCAAGGTAGCCGAGGAAGAAAAAGTCCACCCCTGTGATAAGTGTGGTTTGTAGTGCCTATTTCGTAGTGTTTTGGTCCCATTTTCCTTGTGGAATCGCTCCTTGGGAGCGGTTTATGGGCTTCTTATGCTTCCTTTAGTTCGTTTCAGGTTCCCGAGACCGATTTGGAAGAGTTGGAGCGATTCCGACTCGATACATACACATTTTGGAGCCAACGGAGTAAAGGAACGATGACTCGATGCCTTGAAATCGACCCCGAGACCTTGGGACCCAATCCCGAGCCTCCGAGACCCGATCCCGAGTCCCGAGCCTCCGAGACCCGATCCCGAGTCTCGAGAATCGATGAGAAACCCATGAGAAGCAAGGAGGGACCGAAAGAAGCTTAAAGGAGGCCTACAAGGCTCAACCGGTTCCGGTTGAGGTGCACAAAAGAGAGGTGTTCTGTGAAGGGTCCATCCCGAACGGGACCAACTCATCCCGAACGGGATGAGCCCAGTTCAGGCCGCACTCCTTTCTTTCTTCTCCTTTCCACTTGTAACCCTATATATACTCTTCCCTTGTTTTGTTAAGGGGAGGAGGTTATGCACTTCATTAGACACTAAACCCTAGACTACTTTAGGTTAGATTAGATTAGATTAGTGTAGATTAGTCGGTAATTAGTCATTAATTCTTCAAGATCTCCACCAAGATTGACAACCTTGGTGGTTTGTTTTGGGTTTTTCTTCATTAATGCAAGATTTCTTCCTTTCTTCCTCTCTAGTATGGTATAATCCCCTTTTCCTTCTCTTTAATCTTGTTTTATTCATCCAAGCTTGAATCTTTAGTATTGTTTGTTCTTGTTCTTGTTAGTTTGATTGAGTTTGTTTATGTATGTTTTGTTTCTTATGATGATTCCTCTTGTTAGTGTTAGTTTTAGATTAGATATGTTAGAGTAGTGTTCTTGCTAGGGTTAGTAGGGTGATTAGGGTGTTGATTGGGTGATTAAGGGTTTGTTAGAGATGTTGGTGGAAGATTTGGGTTTCCTCTTGGTTTGGTGCACATCACTTGTTTGTTGAAATGCTTGAATGACTAAGTAGTTGCGAATGCTTGTTCTTCTTGCCTTTCTCTTGTGGGTGTTAGTTTCTTTGTGGGTTCGGTTCCCTCACTAAGTTGCGAGAGCCCGGTGAGGACGACCCCTAGGCTGGTCTAAGTAGCGAGAGCCCGGATTCGACCTAGGCCACCATAGCGTGCTAGAACCCCGTTTGTCATGTGTGTCGCCGAGATGGGTTATAGGATGAACCTCTAGGTAGGCCTAAGTTGCGAGAGCCCGGACCAACCTAGATTACCCTACTACCTCCTTCGCTCTAGTTCTCCCTTGACCATTCCGTTACCCCTTTGACCCCGACCTAACCCTAGCCCGTTTTCCTTAGTTGTTCTTCTTAGTCATAGTCTAGCCTTTTCCCTTTCTATCATTTTCTAGTTTAGCTTGTTGACTTAGTCTCGTATTTAGGCGACCTTAGTCTAGACGCCTCTTACCGTCCCCGTGGATTCGACCCGACTTACCCTATCTACCATAGGAATAGCCGGTTATATTATTGACGGTTGGGATTCCACGACAAATCCCTCCCATCACCCTGCCAGTCACGCGTCAGGGCATATTCCCTTGACGAGCTCAGGGGAGAAAGTCAGAGCCTACCTGTCCATGCCTAAGGTAAGAGGAAATGAGTGGACAAGGGGCACCCACGTGTCATTCACTCATTTTCCCCTCTTTCTCTCTCCTTACTCTCTCTTATGGGAAACTATAAATACCCATTTATTTCCCACAAGAGAGGGTAATTTACTTTCTCTCTCTAGAATCTCACTCTAGAAAACGCCACCTTACTCCTCCCGAGTAAGGTCCATCAAGTGCATCCACGGACTGACTTAGGCATCGGAGAGGGTTTCCTCGGACACCTCTGAGGCCCTGTGCGCTCCCTGTGTGCAGGTGACAGGCCCCCTCTGCCGGGAAGGTCCGACTACTAGGGTGAGAAGAATGAGAGACTTGGAGAGTAGGACAACTCCATCAAGGGACCACAAACTCGAAGATCCGAATCCGTTTTGGGTCAATTGTTTCCATAACGAAACAGGGTTCAAAATAGTCTAAAACTTGTGTCTATTAGAACCGGTCATGGAACCGAATTTGAGAACTCATCTTTTGGTGCTTATTGTGATGATAATGGAGTAGATCATAACTTTTCGACCACTAGGACACCTCAACAAAATGGCGTCGTAGAACTCATGAATAGAACTCTTGAAAGCATGGTTAGAACTATGTTTTTATGTAGTAAGCTACCTAGAAACTTTTGGGCCGAAGCGGTAAATACCGCTTGCTACATTCATAATAGAGTCATGATTAAAAGTATATTAAATAAGACTCCCTATGAGTTTCTACGTGGTAGAAAACCGAATATTTCCTATTTTAGATGCTTTGGAAGCAAGTGTTTCGTGCATAATAATGGTAAAAATAACTTAGAAAAATTTGAACCCCGTAGTGATGAAGCCGTGTTTATAGGGTATGCTGATCATATTAAAGCTTACAAGGTTTATAATAAAAGAACCATGGTGATCGAAGAAAGCGTGCATGTCATATTTGATGAATCTAGTCTTCTTAAGCAGGTAAAACATGATGATAATGAAGATGGGGAATTCGAAATAGGCCTTGCTCAAAAGTCGAAAAGAACACACACTTGATGACGAGCTAAACGGAGCTGCTGAGCAATAGTCTGCCAGACTGCTACCCGAAGACGAAAGCACAAGCTCAGGGGGAATTAATGATCCTTCTGGCAGTGACTTTCAGGCCTATAATGGTGAAGCAGCAGCGCTACTGCCCAAGGACCACAAGCGTCCTTAGAGTCTGGTGTGGAAGCGTCGACTTCCAGCCAAGAGGCACCAGTCGGAAGGACTGTTACAGTTGAGGGGGAAGATACTTTCATTCCAAGGAAGTGGAAGCATCAAAGCTCAAACCCTCTCTCCAATCTGACAAGTGACTTGAAATCTAGAGTAAAGACAAGATCATCCCTCAACAATTTCTACACTTGCAACGCTTTTGTTTCTCAAATCGAACCACCCAATGTCACAGGAGTTCTGACTGATGTCGACCGGTTGATAGCAATGCAAGAAGAGCTTGTTCAATTCAAGAGGAATGAGGTATGACATCTTGTCCCTAGGTCCTCTAATTGTACCGTCATAGGTACTAGATGGGTCTCTCGCAATAAGCTAGACGATTCGGGTGAAATCATAAGGAACGAGGCCAGGTTAGTGGTGCAAGGTTATAATCAGCAAGAAGGTATCGACTATGATGAAACCTATGCACCGGTAGCTAGACTTGAGGGATCAAGGCTCCTAATAGCTTTCACAGCTCACAAAGGCATCAAACTTTTTCAAATAGATGTTAAAACCGCTTTTCTAAATGGATAATTAGAGGGAGATGTCTTTGTGGAGCAACCTCCAGATTTTATAGATAATGATTATCCCGAACATGTTTTTAAACTTGACAAAGCACTTTATTGTTTAAAACAAACCCCGAGAGCTTGGTACGATCGCTTGTCAATGTTTTTGCTTTAAAATAATTTTCGTAGAGGTTCGGTGGATAAGACATTATTTATAAAGTCACAGTCGGATGGACTGTTGGTTGTCTAGGTATATGTCGATGACATTATATTTGGAGCAACTAGTGAACTCCTTACTTTTTATTTTTCTAATCTAATGAAATCGGAGTTTGAGATGAGCATGATGGGTGAACTCGGATTCCTTCTTAGCCTTCAAATCAAGCAATCAAAAGGAATGAATTATGATTCACCAACAAACGTACATCAAGAAGATGCTAACTAAATTTGGGATGATTAATGCTAAGTCATACACTACACCGATGGTATCATCGTCCAAATTAGACAAGGATGAAAATGGTAAGAACGTTAGTGAATCGGTGTATAGAGGTATGATAGGCTAACTTCTCTACTTAACCGGAAGTCGTCCCGATATTTTATTTAGTGTTTGCTTATCCGAAAATCGTTAAAATCGTTACAAAGCAAATCCGAAAAAATCCCACTTTAAAATCGTCAAACGAATTCTTCAGTATTTGGTTGGAACACAAGGGCTTTATTTATGGTACCCCTTAGGTTGTTCTTTTGACCTTGTAGGTTACTCGGACCCGGACAATGCGGGGTGTACGGTCGATCGAAAGAGCACTTCCGGTGTCGCAACTTTTTTGGGTCCATGCCTTATTTCGTGGGGTTCGAAAAAAGCAAAACGCCGTCGCACTTTAAACGGCCGAGAAAGAATATGTGGCTGCCGCTCATTGTTGTTCTCAAATCTTGTGGGTACGTCAACATCTTATCGATTTTGGTATTTATTATGACTTCGTTCCTATAACGTGTGATAACACGAGTACCATAAACATATCTAAAAATCCGATTCAACATTCTCGAACTAAACACATAGATATCCGTCACCACTTTATTAGAGATCACGTAAAAAAGGGTCACATTAAGCTAAATTTTTGTTGTCATAAGAGCTCTTAAGACCCAAAAGAACACATGATTACTCTTATTTATAATATAGAATCATCATTTTATTTTATTTTTGAGTAAATTAAAAATTACTCCCTTTCAAGATACCAATTTTAAAATTTACTCCATTTTGAAATTTTTGTTATAAATAACTCCCAAAATCTATCAAAAGTTCAAAACTTGCTCCAAAATATAAGTTTTGGACGAAAATGCCCCTAAACTTTTTAGGCCATATTCCTTCACCTCACCCTATAGCCAAGGACATTTTCGTCCAAAATATAAATTTGGGAGCAATTTTTGAACTTTTGACAGATTTTGGGAGTTATTTTTAACAAAAAATTTAAAAGGGAGTAAATTTTAAAAGGGAATAATTTTAAATTTACTCTTTATTTTTTTCGATGTTGGACAATTTTAAGTTTACTCTTTTATTTATAATATAGAATTCCATAACCTCGTCATAATTTTTCGATGTGGGATAATTAATTAAGATTTATAATCTTAAGAGTTCTTTAAGACTCAAAAGATTTTGGGTGGATATCTTAGAATGGATGATTACTCTTATCTATAATATAAAATTTTATCACCTTATTTCAATTTGTCGATGTAGAATAATTTACTATTTTTATATGTAATAAAATCATCACTTTTTCGAGCAAAATAATGTGAAACAAATAATAAGAAATTTATACTCTAATGAAAGCATTTTCTACCACAAATCTAATTATTTCGTTTTTATAAAAAAAAATTACGATAATTTTTTTCTAAAAAAAATGAATTTTAAAGCTTTTTACCAAAAAATTGTAAAGCATCACATCAATATAATAGATTAAATACATATTATTGTGGACATGACATAGGTCCACCCCGACGCGGCCACGCGCGTGTTTGGGGAGGCGAATGAATCTCCATATGAGAATGGATCGAATTGAAATTTAAATCGAAGTTGGAGTCGCCACCGAACTTTGTGGGAGTTCAGGCCCGTTCGAACCCACTCTATGTCGTAGTGGGCCGTGTACAAAATACGGCCCATTTCCGATGTCAGAGCTTATTTGGTTTGTCCCTTTGCATTATGATACCGATACCGACATTATCGGATATCGTGTATTGAATGACTCTCGTTGCCAATGGATTCGGACATCCGGAAACCATGCTTCTGAGTAAGGGGTGAGGGTACGTGTTGGGAAGTTCACTAAGAACACCCAACCCGCCCGCACTTAGCGGCCTTTACAAAGATATCGTTCGTTTTTGGTGTATACGCGTTAGGTCGACAGTTGAATGATATGCAAAGATTATTTTCCCTAAGCATGTGAGAGAAGAAATTAAATGGGTTGCTAAGTCGTTTAATGCATATTAAACTAATAACGTCAAAGTTATTTTAGCATGTGAAATTCGTTTTAGTCTAATAAAACAAAAGATGAAAAATAAATCGCTACAAACATGAGCAAACAAGTTAGTAACGGTTCATAAATCGAATAAAGATGTAAATACGATAATATGCATGATTTTGAAAAAAGGTTTATGACACGTGATGGATTAACACGTGTTGACCGAGGTCGAAAAAGTATTTATCAAAAATCTGAAAAAATATACCGAGAACCGCTGTTTTGTGTTAGAAAACGACGCTGGAAAAATCGGAAAAAACTAGAAAACAGGCCGCGGTTTACAGCAGCCCACGCGACTCGCCCGGGAAGGCGCGACTCGCGCGGGTGGCTGTTTCGGGTTCGCTTTTTTTCTAAAATCGTTAATTTTTTTAATCGCGTATAAATATGGATTAATTTATACTCGGTTTATATTTTCGATATTCGTCGTATTCGATATTCGATTATGTAATCGATATCAAATAGTCGGAATGATTTTAGAAAAGGTAAAAAAAGAGTTTGTTTTGAAAAGAATTTGAACGAAAAGAAAAAAAATGTTAATTCTCTCCGCGTTAAAAATCGTCGTATTTTGTTTAAAAAGATGTAACGATTTTTTTTAGCATCAACGAGATTTAATGTTATTCTTTTGATACGATATTCGACTAGAGAATCGATATCGTATTTTTAAGAATGTTTTATTTTATGAAAATATTTTCGTAATATCGTTATTAGAAATAAAAAAAAACGCGACAATGACCCATAATTAAAAGCGGACCGACGACACGACGCAAAAAAGAAAAAAAGGACGAGAAAGAGGAAGAGAAAAAGAGAGAATCGGGTTTGATTTTACACCCTCAACCTACATGCTTTGTTTTCTCGGAAAAAGACTCGTCGGGAGGTGGCTTAGGAACGAGAGCGTCGAGACGATGTGGATGAGTTAGGGTGTCGGTTTGAACGTGCAGGGCGACGGGTTTTGGCCGGTTTTTGGGGTTGGATTTGTCGGGTTATGGTATCGGTATTTCGATGCTATTTTTGGATGTATGTCGGGATTTGCTTTGAGCTATTTTGCTAGATCTCGATGTTGTATGAATTGTGTTGGATGTATGAATAATTGATAATTCGTAGGTGTGAATAATTGATCGATGTATTTGATAGATGAATAATGTGTGACCGGAGGGTCCTATTTATAGGCGAAGTCCTTGATAGGAGCTAGGAGAAGTACTCTTGCTTAGGTGACAAGAAATACCGGTTTGGATAGGAAACGTAGGAGTGTGAAGGGAACGAGAATTCCGTTCCTTGGTGAGGAAGCCAAATATCTCGGCTGAAATGGAGTTGGCCGAGTATTTTGATGCTCGGTCGGTGAATTGATTTGGTTTTCGGATAGAATTCCTACTTGAGATCGAATTTTATCCTTGAATGGATTTGTTTAATATTTTCGAGGCTGATATTTTGTAGTATTTGAGCCTAGCCGAACTGATGAGGTGTCACGGCTGATCCGTGTATCTCGGGAAAAAATATCTTTGACCAGGTTTGACCCGGTCGCTAAAAGACGGTTTTGCCCCTGGTGTCAGATTCGACCCAAATTAGTCTTATTTGACTCGAAACGACCTAGTGGGCCTGGATTTGAGGTTGGTTTTGTGAGATTTGTACTCCGTAATAAGCCTAAACCAAATGTCCATGACTTCGAGCCCATATCCGAGTTCATTAAAGCATGTTTGCGTCCGATCATCATCGGGTGTTTGGCGGGAACTACTATAGACACCTGGCGGTCAAAATGTGAGTGTCTACAATTATAATAATTAAAAGATTCTCTAGTTGATTTTTTTTTTATTATTTGTGATAATTTCGTAATTTGAATTTTTTATGAAACGGACTAATGAGATCGCTCGAAAAAAATTTCCAATATTTATATATATATATATATATATATAGAGAGAGAGAGAGAGAGAGAGAGAGAGAGAGAGGATCAAGGAAGTTTGGGCCTCTTAGAGAGTCTCTTACTCTTGATCCACACCATTCATCCATCTCAAGATGGATGGTTGGATGATGTTTCATTAAAAAAATGAGAGCATGACTCCCTCACTCCACCTCTCACATGTCACATCACCCATCTTCCCCACTCTCTCATCACACTTATTTCCCCCTTTTTTTTATTTCTCAATTGACTTGTTTCTCTCTACCAAATCCATATTTATTTGCTCATATCATTATTCAATTACTCCCTCCGTTCGAATTCAAATTGTACGTTTACTTTTTCACACTTGGCGAGACACGTTTTACACCGTCAATATCTTTCGTTTTAAATTACCAAAAATTATAAAAATTCAAAATTAGTAATATACTCATAAAGACGAATCAAACAAAATCTCACATGACTATATTTTCTCGTATAGATTGTTGGGAATATTAACGATTCTCTTAAGTTGTGAATAGTGTCCAAATGGGAAGTGTACCCTTTGGATTCGAAACGGAGGGAGTATTTTATGTTACGGAGTATTTACTATTTGTTCAATTTACAAATTTGTTATTCAATCAATTTATATGTTATGTTTTATAAGATTTCAATTTATATGTTATGTTTTATAAGATTTTGAAGATTGACCGTGTGACTTTTGTTTGTATGCTCTTTGACTTTGAATATATTTTTGTGTGTCTTTGATTAGGGTTTGTAGACACCCAGATTTGGCTGCTAGGTGTCTATAGCATTTTCCAAAAAACACCCGATGATGATCGGACGCAAACGTGTTTCCACGCGCTCGGATATGGCCTCAAAACCGTTAGTTTTGGCTTGGGCTTTTTACGGAGTACAAATCTCACAAAACAGACCTCAAATTCAGGCCCAGCGGGTCGTTTCCAATCAAATAAGACTAATTTGGGTCAAAACCAACACCGGAAATAAAACCGACTTTTAGCGACCGGGTTAGACCCCGGTCAAAGCCGTTTCCGAGACACAAAACAACCATTTCAAAATTCATCAAAATATCCGGCCCACCTCATCCACTCGATCGAGTGTCCTCCCACTAGATCGAGGGGGCCTCAAACTGGCCCGTGTGCGGCAGCTTGGGCCACTCGACCGAGTCAGCTGGGTGCTCGGTCGAGTAACCCTAGGTCGGGTAATGGGGCATGCCTATATATACCTCCCTTTGCATGCACCTTTCAAGATTTTTTCAGCTACAACTTTTGAACCCTACTTTCACCTTTACAACTTTCACATGAAACTCATAACCCTAGCATCTAGCAAACCCTAAACCACCATAACTCCATCTACATAGATCTCGAACTCCCGTACCTAGGCCACAACTAGACGAGTCATATCCGAGAATACGAAACATGTAGGTTGAGAGTGCAACAATCCCGATTTCTTCTCTCTTTCTCTTCCTCGCGTCGTCCGTCCATCTTCATCATCATTTTTTTTATTCTTTTTTTCGTTTTTCTAATATCGATAATATTACTAATATTAAGACATTAAAATACTCGCTAATTCGTGTCGAATATGAAGGATGACGGAATAAGGAAATCCGAATACAAAGGTGTTTCACCTACGTGGCCGGTCGCTTATCCCGACACCCCGAATATTTGATTGTTGAAACGAGTCAACTTCAACAAAATCGTCTCTTTTTATTCTCGTCGCGTCATTATAGTCATTCGTTGCATATTCGTCGATTTTCAAAAAGCTATTTCAAATAAAACACTTTTTATGGTCGAGTCGAAAACCGTTGACGAGGATCCGACATCACACAATCCGCAAGGATTTATTACGATGTCCGGATGCCGAGGGAATCAAATTAAGTCCTTTTTAATTCAAGTAATCGTAAAGAGTCATTCTTTAGATTCGATACCAATTCAAAAATTGGATGTCGTATCTAAACGAATTAGTCAATAAATCTAACTAATACGAATTCGTTGAAGCTAAAATAGATGTCACATAATTTGAAAGAATTAATTACGACACTATAAGCGCGGAGATAATATATTTCGTATTAGTTGATTTAAAACGACTTAAAAAAATATTTTTCTAGATTTCACTCTAATATTTGATATCGATTCAATAATCGAATATCGGATACGACGAGTATCAAAGTCAGAATCGAGCATAAATCTTACAATATTTATGCCCAACTCAATAAAATCATCGACTTTCCAAAATAAAAAAGCAATTTCAAAATCGATAATAAATTGTGAAGCGAACCCTAGTTCGTACAAGGGGGCACTCGACCGAGTGGACTAGGCACTCGATCGAGTGGCACCCCAAAAACCGAGACAAAAGGTTTTTTGACCACCACTCGGTCGAGTCTCACAATGACTCGATTGAGTGGTTGTTCACTCGGTCGAGTTCTTCAATAACTCGATCGAGTGACATCTAAAAAATCGGGGAGAAACTTTTTCCCAGGACCACTCGGTCGAGTCCTTCAATGACTCGATCGAGTGGCCTTATCACGTCAAAACTGTGAGTCCCACAACGACTTTATAGCCTCGATAATACTTTTTTATGACTTCGGTCAACACGTGTCAAATCAACCACGTGTCGAACTAGTTTTTCAAAACCATGCATCACGTCGTTTAAGTCATTCCATATCATTCTATATTATTTGCGAACCGTTATTATCATTATCATCGTTACTAACATGTTTGTTTTTATTTTTATCGATTTATTTTCGTTATTTCTTTTATTGTACTACAAGAATCTCGCATGCTAAATATAATTTTAACGTTAGTTTTAGATGCATTAAATCGACGTAGCAACTTATTCTAATTTTCGCATGTTTAGTTAAAACATTGTTTGCATATCATTCATCGTATTACTAGCACGCGTATTCGAGAGTCAAACGATATCTTAGTAGAGGCCGCTAATGTGCGGGCAGGGTTGGGTGTTCTTTGTAAACTTCCCAACACGTACCCTCACCCCTTACTCAGAACCATGGTTTTCGGATGTCCGAAACCATTGGCACACGAGTGTCATTCAATACACGGTATCCGGTAATGTCGGTATCGGTATCAAATGCAAAGGGACGAGCCCAATAAACTCTTACATCCGAATGGGCCATACTTTGTGCATGGCCCACTAAGATATAGAGTGGGTTCGAATGGGCCCGAACTCCCACAAAGTTCGGTGGCGACTCCACTTCGATTTAAATTTCAATTCGATCCATCTCATATGGACATTCATTCGCCTCCCCAAACCCGCGCGTGGCCGCGTCGGGGTGGACCTATGTCATGTCCACAATTTGGCGACTCCGCTGGGGATTAACTGATGCGTGATTACCATCGGCATCCTCAGGGTGAGAATGGAATAGAAATCTTTCCTGACTACTTGCTGCTTGGTTTCCGTGTCGTTTTCAAAAAACCGTCATTCAAAAAATGCATCTTTCCAAAAATATTCAATTTTCAAAAACTCGGAAAGCTGCCGAAATTTAGACTTAAGATTTGACTTAAACAAGCCTATTTAATAGCCGGCATGCTGCCCATTTCAAAATTCGAATTCCCGATCCACTATTCGATTTTCGAATTTTCAAAATTCAAATTCGATTTTCAAATCTTCGTGATGCCATTCACGATTTTCAAATTCTCGAGATGCCATTTTTCGATTTTCAAAATTTTTGAGATGCCATTTTCAATTGTCAAATTTTTGAGATGCCGTTTTCGATTTTCAAATCTTCGGGATCTCATCTTCATATTTTCAAATTTTCGGAAATTTATTTCCAATATTCAAAATTTCATATATTCAACTTTTCAAAAATCTGGAATGCTACCGAAAATTAGAACTTATGATTTTACTCAAAATAGCCTATTTTTAGCCGGTATGCTGCCCACTTCGAAATTCAAAAATCTTTTCAAACTTCAAAATTGCAGCCCGACGGCATTTTGCCGGTTTTAAAAGTCGGGCCCTCCAACTACTTTCTCGGAAATCTAACTTCCTTTTCAAAACTTTCCTCTTCTTAGGACTTCCCGTATTTAGCTGTGTCGGGTCTTGTCATAAGTCATCGAAGGTCTTTAGCGTCGAAACTCCGTCAATCTTACATCACGAGTTTCCTCCCTATCCCAGTCCGCCTTATTTGAGTAAGGCAAGCCTAACCAACGTAGGACATACCCCTACCAAGGAAAGCCCGTTTACACACTCGAGTCCAAACTAGAAAGTCTCACGCGACCTTTTCCTCTAACAGGATGGTCCCCACGACCTTTCCTAAGGGAATTTCGCCCGTCTTTCAATCCGTTAGTTGAGCCATCCTAATTCGAGAATCCTTTAACTTAAGGGTCTACCCTAATCCCAGGGTCATCCTTATTCGAGTCAAGTCGAGGGTATCTAGCGTCGAAACTCTGCCGATCTTACATCGCAAGTTTCTTCCCTTACCCCGTCTGCCTTTCCTCGAGGCCGAGTGAACCTTTTACAAGGCATAGCCCTACAACAAAAGGTTCATGATCCTTACATCTAATGGTCACTCGTCTGACACTCGAGTCTTAACAACCTTCGATCCCACATGGGGGCTACCCTTCAGCAGAGCGATCAACCACGGTTGCTCTAAGGGTCATGTCTTACACGTGCCTCACGTTCCCTGCTTTCGAGTCACTTAGATGTCACACCATTTGGGTCCTACCAGAGTCTTTAAGTCTCACTCAGGGGTTGTCACCCAACCGAGCAATCGACCGCGGTCACCTTAAGGGGTACCTTACGTCCATCCTGCACCGGCGTCCTTATGATGCCTTCTTCAAGTCGTACCTATGCTACGAATACTCGAGTCACCTAGGGTTAGGTCACCACGGTTGGTCCGAGCACGCGACGCGGTCAAACACGGTCGCCCCATTTTCGGACTCACCCTTCCACATCTCGAGTCTAATTCGTGATCGTTACTTTGTCTAGGCCAACGTTTGGGTATCCCGGTCCGAGAATCCTAGTCATTTCTGCCACCCCGGGCCATGTCTAGTTTGACTCATTCTCTTGCATTTATGCAAAACCGAGATTAGGCGAGTTCTAACACCTGTCGTTTCTTCCGATCAGGGACCCTATGAACAATACACTACCAAACTACAACAAATCCCGCGCCGTCGAGAAAGGGGATATCCAGGGGAGTACTATGCTTATGCTGTCTTGCTCCATTAACAATATCTTCTCAAAAATCAATACGCCCTAGATAACCTAAACGCCAGGGTAACCACCATCGAAGAAGACCTTGTAAGAACCTGATCCCGTCTAACGTAACTAGAGCGGGTAAGGCAGCCAATCACCCAACCGAGCCATTTGAAGGGTGAACACTCTTACGAAACTGTCTGATACCCTCAAGATGGCAAGACCGAGAGAGGTAACCATCAATTCACCTCTCCAAAGATCAAGAACCAGTCAAAGGTAAGGACATTTACCCACTTGGATATGTCCTACACCGTCGCTTTCCAGAGGTTTGTTTCGAAGGGCCTAATACTACCTGTAGGCCCAACAGCCGACCCACCTTCAGAAAAACGTGCCAAGACATGGAGCGCTGAATGTTACTGCCAGTTCCATATGGAGAGGGGGCACGATACAGAACAGTGCTGGAAACTGAAGCACCTCATTCAAGATTTCCTCGATGCCGGGAAGACTCCCGCTTTGGAAACATTATCACTTGCAAAGCCCCTCATGGACTATACAGGGCCCGATGACCAAAGCATCCAATCTACCTCTCATGCATCCAAGAGTTCAGATTTGATTTAAGTCCAAGTCTGAGTTCGGGTCTAGGATGTACTATTTATTTCAATTTCAAGGTCAGAGTCAGAGTCGATTGTATTCTATCCTCTTTTCAAAATTCAATAAAATCAGCTTTTAATATTCTTTCTCATATATACTTTCCTTATGTGTTTTCGAGAACATGATGAACAACATCATACACTGTGAGCACATGCACGTGACTATTATAGGCCCATCTATAATGACTGCAGGAAATTGAGACCTGTGTTTTCCTTTACCTGTTCCATGTCTGACATAGAAAACCACATAACTACCCTTAGGGAGCGGCATCGAATCCTATGACAAATCTAGGTAGTCTCATAGTTTGGGTCCAAGACGGGAGGCAAGCCCATTTCCCACAATAAGCATCCCTCCAATAAAATCAAGCAATCCCTACCTTAGGTGTTAGTCTGACCAACAGGAAAAAAAAAAGAGAAAAAGCTGGACAAAAAAACAAAAAAAAACAAAAGTCCAAGAAAAAAGCAAAAGGCCAAAACAAAAAAGCAGGCCATCATCAAAAAAAGAATTCAAAAACCCATGACCGTGGTCAACGATCAACTAAGTGAAAGTCCCTTGACCGGGGTACGGTCAATTCAAAATTATAAATACCCATACCATCAAATAGGGGAGAAGCAATCAAGTCGGTCAGCTAACACCACACTTAGCCTTCCCACATTACGACCCTCAAGATCTTCCCGAGACCTAGGCTAGAGACAGCCCAGAATTTTGAGGATTCAAGCTCCATTGGATACACCTTAACCATTAGGCCGGACATGAAAACCAGATCCCGCATTATCAAACCTGCCCGATCGAGGTCCGAGTCATTTTTACTCGACTTCCCCTTTTCCTACCACATTACAATACCTTACCATCGAAGCCTTAGCTCCACGAAATCGAACTCAAGATGTCAAAACATCAAAGCCACTTACGACCTACCTCCACATTTCCAAACACATCCAAACCAGTTACCAGCCCCAAACACGGGAACTCAACCTGCGGTCGGTATAGAACATGCCCAAATAGTTCACACCACCTCTGGGGGGCTACCCCGGAAAACGCTCACAGTCACAGGATCAACATCCTAACTGTTCTAGCCCTTTGATCAAGACTTCATTGGGAATGCACCTAGCCTACACCGTCAATACAGGCTAGTTACACACAATGCCCTAATAAACTAGGCACCATAACATATCTTTCAATCACTGAACTACGGCTTGGTTTGATTTCACTACACGTGAATACGTAGGCAGCCTTTCAACAGAGGCACAACCACCCACATTGACACACATTCAAAAAGCACTATCATTCCGGTCACGACACTGTCATGTTCTCAGCAGCTAGCTTTGTCGTCCTGGGGGCTTTCTCCTAGGCAGAAGTTCTCCATCCATTCACATAATCCAAAGACTTTCAAAATCTAGCCACCTTTACGTAGTGTGTCCTAGTACTCGGCTTAGTCGAAGACAGGAATCTGTTAAGGACTTGAGGTGACACCCACCTTGGGAATATACCCAAAAACCGAAAATCCAAAAGAGCACTAGACTACGGCATTGTTGCGGTCATGCAGAAACAGTTTCATAACAGGCTATTTCAGTTCCCCTATAGCATATCTTTCCCATCCTGAAGTTCGACCGTGTTGCCACTCGCCTAGGTTACGGAATAGCGCAACTTAAGAGTCTTGTCATCTTAGGCGGCCCATTCCCCTACCGAGTCACGGTCCAACCCCTCGAAAGTCCAGTCGTGTCTATCAACTCGTCCGGTCACGTCCAGAGTCGAGTCTGTCGGTAGGCCTCTCTCTTCAAATTCTACTTTGAACTCTGCAAAACTTAGCCATTTGAGAAAATCCTTTTCGACAAGGTCAAATTTCGGTCTATTTAAACTGCAAATTTCTTATTTTAAAAACATATTTCCTAGCACGTGAGTTGCTTTTAGGGCTTTGATTTCAAAATGAAACAAAAAATCATTTTCCCCAGCGCAAGTCAGTCTATAGATGCTAATTGCATTTCATGTATGCTATCTTGCTATCTGCTATATTTGCTATTTCTGCCTTTATATCTAACATTTCAGGTACCAGCTTGGCTTCCAAAGGAACATCAAGTTTTTATTCCCCAACGCCTGCGCAACTCACATATTTCCCCAGCGGAAAGCCCAGGGCGGCATTTTCCCGAAATAGCACGGGATGGACCCATATATAGGCGCACCCAGAACTTATACGAAAAGTCTGATTTACCGCATAATTCTGAGTGGGGATGTGTCTGCAAACGGACACACCCAGGGCTTCTTAGGCAGGCTCCCGCGCAATTTTTGAATCAGGATGTGTCTGCAAACGGACACACCCAGGGCTTTCTAGGCAAGCTCCCGCATAGTTCTGAGATGGGATGTGTCTGCAAACGGATACACCCAAAGCTTTCTAGGCAAACTCCCGCATAGTTCTGAGATGGGATGTGTCTGCAAACGGACACAGCCAGGGATTTCTAGGCAAGCTCTCGCATAGTTCTGAGATGGGATGTGTCTGAAAACAAACACACCCAGGGCTTCTTAGGCAAGCTCCCGCGCAGCTCCAAGGTGGGATGTATCCACATATAGATACACCCAGGGCTTAAAAAAACAAGTCCCACGGAGCTATTCCCGACAACAGAACTCAAGTATGATTTCTATCTTACGGCTGGCAGGCCCTTTCACGCAAGTCTAATGGACTATAAACGACCCGACCGGAAGCCTACCAGGTCTTAATCCTCGATTGGCCTGGTAGCTACTCTGACTTTCGCCTTGTCCAAGCCTCAGTCAGAGTGGGGGCTCTGTAGACACCCACATTTAGCTGCTAGGTGTCTATAGCAGTTTCCAAAAAACAGCCGATGATGATCGGACGCAAACGTGTTTCCACGCACTCGGATATGGGCTCAAAACCGTTAGTTTTGGCTTGGGCTTTTTATGGAGTACTAATCTCACAAAACAGACCTCAAATTCTGGCCCAGCGGGTCGTTTCCAATCAAATAAGACTAATTTGGGTCAAAACTGACACCGGAAATAAAACCGACTTTTAGCGACCGGGTCAAACCCCGGTCAAAGCCGTTTCCGAGACACAAAACAGCCAATTCAAAATTCTTCAAAATATCCGGCCCACCTCATCCACTTGATCGAGTGTCCTCCAACTCGATCGAGTGGGCCTCAAACAGGCCTGTGTGCGGCAGCTTGGGCCACTCGACCGAGTCAGCTGGGTGCTCGGTCGAGTAACCCTAGGTCGGGTAATGGGGCATGCCTATATATACCCCCCTTTGCATGCACCTTTCAAGATTTTTTCAGCTACAACTTTTGAAACCCTACTTTCACCTTTACAACTTTCACATACAACTCATAACCCTAGCATCTAGCAAACCCTAAACCACCATAACTCCATCTACATAGATCTAGAACTCTCGTCCCTAGGCCACAACTTGACGAGTCATATCCGAGAATACGAAACATGTAGGTTGAGGGTGCAACAATCCCGATTTCTTCTCTCTCTTTTTTTTTGGTGAAATGTAAAAATTATATTGAAATGGTAACAAAATTGTTAGGGGCTAGACCCTCCTTACATCATCAATCTAGATATCCAATCCTTGTCCTTCCTAGAGTTTATTTCTTTACAAGAAGCATTCAATTTTAATCTAAACTACTCTTTGATCCATTTTAGCACAGCATCAGGATACAAAACTGTTTGCTCAACCCTTGCCTTGTTTCTCAGATTCCATATATGATATATACCTGCATTTGTTACTCCATTAATCAGCTCCCTCCGTAACTTGGTCCCTCTTCTTGGTAGTCTCCATGTCGTTGATCCACCTGTGGGTATATTCAATTTTCTCCATTCATTAATCAGTCTTAACACTCGTGAGCTATACCCACAGTCAAAAAATAAGTGATCCAAGGTCTCATTGCTTGTCCCACATAAGCAGCACGCATCATCTTGTGTGATACTCAACTTGACCAGCTTCGTCCTTGTGGACAAAGCTCCATGCTGAAACATCCAGTTAACGAATTTGCGTTTAGAAACAGTCCAATCATTCCATACAAGGTAGGTCCATTGAACTTTTGTGGTCGGAACTCTCAAGCATTCATACACTTTGCTGATAGAATACTCTTGTAGCGATCCTAAATTCCAGATTTGAGGTCGGGTTTTAATCTCATCTTGGATCTTACATATTTTCTTCCATGTCCGTGGCACGTCGATGGGTGAACAGTAAGTCTGCCAGTCCTTTCCCTTCAGATAAACATGGTTGACCCATTGTGTCCATAGTTTTTCCGGTTTCCTATGTACCCACCATGCTAACTTTCCGACAGCAGCTTTGTTCCAGATTTTATCGTCTTTCATACCTAAACCTCCTTCCGTAATGGGTTTGCATGCTTTATCCCAAGCTACCGGTGGGGTCCTTTTATATTCTGTTCCGCCATCCCATAGGAAGTTTCTGCAAAGTGTTTCTATCTTCTTTATAACAGCAGATGACAGAATGAAGATCGAGGCCCAATAATTGTGCAACGTCTTCAGGACGGCTCTAATCAGCACGAGTCTGCCAGCATATGATAATTTTTTGGTACCCAACGCCCTGATTCTCTCCATTACTTTGTCAATGAGCGGGCTGCAGTCTTTAGCATTGAGTTTAGACGGTTTTATGGGGACTCCAAGATATCGGAAAGGCAGAACTCCTTCAACACACCCTGAAACCTGCATAATATCCGCCCTCACATCCGCTGCTACTCCATTGAAATACATTCGTCTTTCCTGGACTCATTTTCAATCCTGACGCATTAGATAAAGTTGCAAAAGTTCTTAGGAGAACCATTATTGACTCGACATCCCCTTTACTAAACAGAAGAAGGTCATTTGCGAACATCAAACTCGACAATTTCATGCCACTACAAAGAGGATGAAACTTGAACCGCATATTTTGAGTAGTGTACTTGAGCAATCGAGAGAGATATTCCATGCATATGGTAAACAAGAGCGGAGATAAAGGGTCCCCTTGTCTAAGACCTCGTTTACCAGGGAAAAAACCAAAAACATCACCGTTGAGACTGAGCGAGAACGATGCAGTAGTCATGCATTCCATGACCAAATTTATGAACCTGGCAGGAAAATTGAGAGCTTTCAGCATTTGTGCTTGGAATTCCCACTCAATGGGTCATACGCCTTTTGTGGGTCAATCTTTAACATGCATCTGGGTGAGACCGATTTACTACCATAGAGTCTAATTAAATCTTGGCATATAAGAATATTCTCCAATATGCTTCTTCCTTGGATGAAACCTCCCTGTGTAGGAGAAATAATCTCTGGTAGCACAGCTGCCAATCTATTACAGAGTAATAGAAATAACTTTATAAACAATGTTGCAGCATGCTATGGGTCGGAACTAAACCACCGTTTGAGGCTTTGCAACCTTCGGAACAAGTGTCAGGGTAGTTGTATTCAACTGTTTCAGCAGCCTCCCTGAATTGAAAAATTCATGAACTGCTGCACAAACATCTCCTCCCGTGCTCTCCCAACTTGCCTTGAAGAATTGACTCGAATATCCGTCAGGGCCCGGTGCCTTATCATTAGGAATACTGAAAATAGCTGCTTTGATTTCCTCATTTGAGATGGGTTTCATCAAAACTGCCACGTGATGATCAATGCACAACATTCCTTCCTGAACTATGGGGACTGAAACAGCTGAAGTATGTTGTTTAGTGCCTAGAAGTTCCTTGTAAAATTCCAGGAAACTGTGTTGAATTCCTTTAGTAGTCATATGAATTCCCCCTCCTCTATCAGTAATTTGGGTCACTAAATTAATCGATCTTCTAGCTCTCAAGACCTCGTGAAAATAAGAGGTATTGGCATCCCCTTCCTTCATCCAATGAGCCTTCGCTTTCTGTCGAAGGAACAGATACAGCTGCCGATTTAGATTCTGATATTGCTCATGTGCTTCATATTCTTCTTGTATTACCTGAGCATTCCCCAAATTCTGCTGCACCGCCTCTTGACATGCTTGAAGTTTCATCCTGGCAATTTCTGTTGTTCGCTCTATATCAGCGAACTGATATCTATTCAGCTGCTTGAGAGGTTTCTTCAGGTCTTTCAGCTTATGAACCAAAATATACATCTTAGTGCCATAAACATTAGTATTCCACCCTCGGGCAACTAACTCTCTGAACTGAGGAGCCTCACACCACATATTCTCGCAAACTTAAATGGTCTATTTCTGCAGACCTGCACGACATTACTCTTGAGAATACATGGCGTATGATCAAATCATCCTTCCGGCAAGAAATTAGCATGTAGATCCGAAAAATTGCTCTCCCATTCGTGATTTAACAGCACCCTGTCAAGTCTAGAGTATACTCTATTCTCCGGTTTCTGCTTATTGGACCAAGTATAGTAAGCTCCTACCGCTGGACAGTCCACAAGATCGCAATAATTGATGCATTCCTGAAATGGAGATGCTTCAGCCTGACTAAAAGCACCACCCAATCTCTCCTCTGGGCAAAGAACACAATTAAAATCACCGCAAATAGCCCATGCGCCTGTCATACTATCAGCTAACCGCTTAAGATTCTTCCACAGACTTTCACGCTCTGAAATCCCATTAAATGCGTACACCATCGTTAATTGAACAAGCACATTTCTGGACAAAACTTGAACGGATTAATGCATATATTGTGGATCATACTCCAAAATATCAACCACATATTCATTCGGATCCCACCCAATCCAAATTCGTCCACCCGAGTGAGTATGAGTATTAGTACTAATACACCAATTATTGGATATTTGCATAGCATGATGCTGTTTATGAGGCTTTATTTTAGTTTCTAACAAAGCAAAAAATCCTACCTTATTACTTAGAAGAAAATTATTTATAACCTTTTGCTTCTGACTCTTATTCATACCCCTCACATTCCAAAATCCAAAATTCATGGATGTTTGGGTGAGGGCAGTCTCCTATTCACAACCTTCTCTTTAGCACCTTCTTGTATGAGTATACTCTTGAACGTGGGACTTGTCTGATTATCCTTCTTAGGTTCTGCAGTACCTCCATCTATAGTATCAGTCTCCTTGCTCAAGATTCTAACTCTAGCCATCTCTTTAACAGGCTCCTTAGGAGGAATCTCCTTACTGACCATCATCTCAACATTAGGACTCAAATCTTTACTGATCTCAGTAATAATTCTATTCCCAGAATTTGGTTCCTTAGGCCCTCGATCTTGTAATTCTTTCTTCCTCCATATCATTTGAGTAACCTTCACTGATTTCTTCACCTCATTATTATTCCTCCTGCATTCCTTCTCAGTGTATCCTAGATTGGAGCAAACATTGCACTTCACTGGCCTCCATTCAAATTCGACATTGATTTCCATGAGGATACCTTTTTCATCCATTACCCTGATTTTCTCAGGTAATTTCTGATCCAGTTGTACCTCTATGAGCACCCTAGCAAAGCCCAAACGAGTCCTCTTTTCAGTAGCTTCATCCCTTTGAATAAATTTTCCAAATCTGCCTACTATCTTAGGAATACTAGCCCCCCACAGTTTCAGAGGAAGCTTATGTAGGCGTATCCAAGTAGGTATCAATTTGACTTCCTCTTTCTCTAAATCAATGTCTGGCATCCATTTCTTAATAATAACTGGTCTACTATCAAACATATGAATACCTGCCCCCAGTACTACATCCTGCATCCCTTTCGTATGAAAACGAACGACAAACACTCCATTAGGCATAAATGAAATTGTATCAATCTTATGATGTTTCCAAATTCTTCTGAGATACCCTTCGAAAACAGGCCATGGTGGATTCGCACCTAAGACAAATCCAAACACAACAAATTTCCAAAAAATCCAGTTCATCTTGCACATCCTCCTATGTTATATGCACAATATCATGTTCATCATCCACCAATTCAACAATTTTACGTCCATGTCTATCGTACCAGTCACCCATATTGTCATCCTCATTTTGCAGTAAATTATCATTAACAGTATGGGTTCGATTTACCTCTGTTGCCGCTCCACTTCCGATATCATCAAGGTTATATGGAGACACTCCAGAGATATTTGTCATACTTCCAAATTTCGTTGCGGTATCAATATCAGGTCCATTCGTCATCTCTTTCGTAGTCACATCAGGTCCATTCGTCGTATCTTTCGTAGTAGAATTCTGCTTCTTATGTTCCTTGCTACCCATAGGTTTCCTATTAGTGATGTTACGTAAATCAGGAAAGGAGTCCATAGCCAAATTGCACAGACTCGCCATCAATCACGTACACCACCTCAGATAACCATGGGAGAACGTAGTTCCTATTAGGGTTTTTTCTTGATGTGGCCGTTTTCTTCTCTCTCTTTCTCTTCCTCGCGTCGTCCGTCCATCTTCATCATCTTTTTGTATTCTTTTTTTCGTTTTTCTAATATCGATAATATTACTAATATTAAGACATTAAAATACTCGCTAATTCGTGTCGAATATGAAGGATGACGGAATAAGGAAATCCGAATACAAAGGTGTTTCACCTACGTGGCCGGTCGCTTATCCCGACACCCCGAATATTTGATTGTTGAAGCGAGTCAACTTCAACAAAATCGTTTATTTTTATTCTCGTCGCGTCATTATAGTCATTCGTTGCATATTCGTCAATTTTCAAAAAGCTATTTCAAATAAAACACTTTTTTTAGTCGAGTCGAAACCCGTTGACGTGGATCCGACATCACACAATCCGCAAGGATTTATTACGATGTCAGGATGCCGAGGGAATCAAATTAAGTCCTTTTTAATTCAAGTAATCGTAAAGAGTCATTCTTTAGATTCGATACCAATTCAATAATTGGATGTCGTATCTAAACGAATTAGTCAATAAATCTAACTAACACGAATTCATTGAAGCTAAAATAGATGTCACATAATTCGAAAGAATTAATTACGACACTATAAGCGCGGAGATAATCTATTTCGTGTTAGTTGATTTAAAACGACTTACAAACATATTTTTCTAGATTTCACTCTAATATTCGATATCGATTCAATAATCGAATATCGGATACGACGAGTATCAAAGTCCGAATCGAGCATAAATCTTACAATATTTATGCCCGACTCAATAAAATCATCGACTTTCCAAAATAAAAAAGCAATTCCGAAATCGATAATAAATTGCGAAGCGAACCCTAGTTCGTACAAGGGGGCACTCGGTCGAGTGGCACCCCAAAAACCGAGACAGAAGGTTTTTTGGCCACCACTCGGTCGAGTCTCGCAATGACTCGATCGAGTGGTTGTTCACTCGGTCGAGTCCTTCAATGACTCGATCGAGTGGCCTTATCACGTCAAAACCGTGAGTCCCACAACGAATTTCTAGTCTCGATAATAATTTTTTATGTGTGGACATGACATAGGTTCACCCCGACGCGGCCACGCGCGGGTTTGGGGAGGCGAATGAATCTCCATATGAGATGGTTAAATTGAAATTTAGATCGAAGTAGGAGTCGCCACCGAATTTTGTGGTTATTCGGAACCATTCGAGCCCACTCTATGTCGTAGTGGACCGTATACAAAATACGGCCCATTTCCGATGTCAGAGTTTATTGGGCTCGTCCCTTTGCATTACGATACCGATACCGACATTATCGGATACCGTGTATTGAATGACTCTCGTTGCCAATGGATTCGGACATCCGGAAACCATGGTTCTGAGTAAGGGGTGAGGGTACGTGTTGGGAAGTTCACTAAGAACACCCAACCCCGCCGTTACTTAGCGGCCTTTACTAAGATATCGTTCGTTTTTGGTGTGCACGGGTTAGTTCGACGGTTGAATGATATGCAAACATTATTTTCCTAAGCATGTGAGAAAAATAAAATGGGTTGCTAAGTCATTTAATGCATATTAAACTAATAACGTCAAAGTTATCTTAGCATGTGAGTTCGTTTTAGTCTAATAAAACGATAAAAACAAATAAAAAGCTACAAACACGAGAAAACGAGTTAGTAACGGTGAATAAATCGAATAAAGATGTAAATAAATAATATGCATGATTTTAGAAAAGATTTTATGACACGTGATAGATTAACACGTGTTGACCGAGGTCAAAAAAAGTACTTATCGAAATATGTCGCGAAAGTCGCCTTTTAATATAAGGTTCGAAAAGAATTAAAAATAGAAAAGCGAAGAAAAAAATATAAAAAATAAGAAACGGCGAACCAGCTGCCGTGCGGGTCGGCTGCCGGTTTTTTTATTTGTCGAAAATCGTTAATTTTTATAAATCGCGTACAAATATGGATTAATTTATACTCGATTTATATTTTCGATATTCGTCATATTCGATTATGAAATCGATATCAAATAGTCGGAATGATTTTAAAAAAGGTTTTGAAAAAGGTTTTGAAAAAGGTTTGTTTTGAACGAAAAACGTAAAAAAATGAATTTGAACGAAAAAAATGTTAATTCTCTCCGCGTTTAAAATCATCGAATTTTGTAAAAAAAGGTAATGATTTTATTAGCATCAACGAGGATTAATTTAATTTTGTTCTTGTAGATACGATATTCGATTAGAAAATCGGTATCGTATTTTAAGAACGTTACATAAAAAATAGTTTTGTAATATCGATTATTAAAATAAATAGAAAATATGCGACAAACGACCCGTATTAAATATAAAACGACCGACGAAAATAAAAAAAAAAACGTGGAGGAGGAGAAGAGAGAAGAGAGAATCGGGTTTGATTTACACCCTCAACCTACATGCTTTATTTTCTCGGTATGGAGCTCGCCGGACAGTGGCTTAGGCACGGGAGCGTCGAGATGATGTGGGACGAGTTAGGGTGGTGCGGATTTTTGGTCGTGTGGGACGTCGGATTCGGCCGGTTTGGACGGGTCGGTTTCGTCGGATTTTTGAAGCTACTTCGGGATTCCTTCGGACGTATGTCGAGAATATTTTTTTGCTAGATATCGAGTATATGTATGACTAATAATTATGGTGTATTGATTGATGATTCATCTGTCTTTTGTGTTGAATATGAGGTCCTTTTTATAGGAGTCGAGGTAGTCTTGCTTGTGTGGCAAGAAATACCGGTTTGGATAGGAAATACGAGAGTTCGTAAGGGAATAAACTTCTCGTTTCTTGGTGAAGAAGCCGAGAAACTCGGCTGAAACAGGGATATCTCGGCTGTCTTGGCCGAGTATCTGGGCTCGGGTTGTAAACTGTTTCGATTTCCGGATAGAATTCCTAATTGAGATCGAATTCTATCCTTAAACGGATTTGTTTGATATTATTTGAAGATGATTTTTGCAGTGTTTGGGACCGGATCAGCCGTGTGAAGTGTCACGGCTGACTCGTGTGTCTCGAGAATATTTTTCGACCGGGTTTTGACTCGGTCGTAAAAAGATGGTTTTACCCCCGGTGTCGGAATCGACCCAAATTAGTCTCATTTGACTCGAAACGACCCACTGGGCCTGGATTTAAGGTTGGTTTTGTAATATTTGTACTCCGTAATAAGCCTAAACCAAATGCCCCTGATTTCGAGCCCATATCCGAGTCCATTAAAGCACGTTTGCGTCCTATCATCATCGGGTGTTTGGTGGGACCTACTATAGACACCTGGCGGTCAAAATGTGGGTGTCTACAGAGCCCCCACTCTGACTGAAGCTTGGACAAGGCGAAAGTCAGAGTAGCTACCAGGCCAATCAAAGATTAAGACCTGGCAGACTTCCGATCGGGTCGTTTAGAGTCCATTAGACTTGCATGAAGGGTTCGCCAGCCATAAGATAGAAATCATACCTGGATAGATGTCTATAACGGCGCGGGGACTTTCTACTAAAAAAGTCTTGGGTTTGTCTGTTTGCAGACAATCCCCATCTTGAAATTGCGTGGGAGTTTGCCTTGGAGGCTATGGGTGTACCGCTTACTGATACGTCCCATCTTTGAATTGCGCGGGAGCCTCTATTAGAAGCTGCGGATGTACCGCTTACTGATACATCCGATTCCTCAGCGAAAATGTTGCTTGAATTTTCACTGAGAACTTTGAGAATTCTCCGGGAGTCTTGGGATACCTGTCTGTTTTGCATGCAACATACAGGTAAAACATCGACTCGTGCTGGGGAAGAAAATGATTTTTTGTTGATTTTTTTTGGAAAAACCGAGAAATTGTTTTTTGAAAATGGCGGAAATTTTGAAAAACTTGGAAGAAAAGGAATGTTTGGGATGAATTGATTCCTGATCAGATTCTGACACGGACTCCTAGAATCCTCTGATTAGGCCTGTATGCCGACAGACTCGATTCTGGATGCGAGAGGATGAGCTGACAGATACAACTTGGAATTTCTAAGGGTTAGACCGTGACTCGGTAGGGGACGGGCCACCTAAGATGACAAGACTCTTAAGTTGCGCTATTCCGTAGCCTAGGCGAGTGGCAATATGGTCGAATCCTCGGAACGGGAAAAATGAGACTGTTTCCGTACGACAGGGCTTTGTGGTAGCAACGCCGTAGACTGGTGTTCTTTTGGATTTTTGATTTTTAGGGCACATTCCCAAAGTGGGTGTTGCTTCGAGCCTCTGACAGATTCTTGCCGTCGACTGGGCCGAGTACTAAGACTCACTAAAGAAAGGAGGCTAGATTTTGAAGGTATATTGGATTACGTGAATGGATGGAGAACTTCTGCCTAAGAGAAGCCCCCGGGACAAGGAAGCTAGCTGTTGAGAACATGACAGTGTCGTGACCGGAATGAAGATGCTTTTTGAATTTGTGTCAATGTGGGTGGTTGTGCCTTTGTTGAAAGGCTGCCTACGTATTCACGTGTAGTTAAATCAAACCAAGCCGTAGTACAATGTTGAAAGATGTATTATGGTGCCTAGTTTATTAGGGCTTGGTGTGTAACTAGCCATAGTGATGGTTAGGCTAGGTGTGCTCCCAATGATGCCTTGATCAAAGGGCTAGAATAGTTAGGATGTTGATCCTGTGACTGTGAGCGTTCTCCGAGGTAGCCCCCAGAGGTGGTGTGAACTATTTGGGCATGTTTTATGCCGACTGCAAGTTGAATTCCCGTGTTTGGGCTGGTAAATGGTTTAGATGTTTTTGGAAATGTGGTGCTAGGAAGTAAGTGGCTTTGATGATTCGAAATCTGGAGCACGATTTTGTGGAGCTAAGGCTTCGAGGGTAAAGTATTGTAATGTGGTAGGAAAGGGGGAAGTCGAGTAATAATGACTCGAACTTCGATCGGGCAGGTTTGATAATGCGGGATCTGATTTCTATGTCTGGCCCTAATGGTTAGGGATATCCTATGGAGCTTGAATCCTCAAAAATCCGAGCTGTCTCTAGCCTAGGTCTCGGGAAGGTCTTGAGGGTTGTAATGTGGGAAGGCTAGATGTGGTGTTAGTTGACCAGCTCGATTATCTCTCCCTTATTTGATGGTATGAATTTTGACCGTACCTTGGTCATGGGGCTTTCACTTGAATTGACCGTTGATCATGGTCATGGGTTTTTGAATTCTTTGGGTTGACCTCTTAGCCCCGGTCGTGGGATTCTTCATTTGAGTTGACCGTGTCTGGTCGAGGGATGTTGATAATTCTTTTTGATCATGGCCAACTTTTTTGTTTTGGCCTTTTGCTTTTTCTCTTGAACTTTTGATTTTTTTTGTCCAGTTTTTTTTTTGTCGGTCAGACTAACACCTAAGGTAGGGACTGGCTAGTCTTATTGGATGGGTGTTTATTGTGGGAAATGGGCTTGCCTCCCGTCTTGAACCCAAACTATGAGACTACCTAGATTCGTCATAGGATTCGATACCGCTCCTGCTAAGGGTGGTTATGTGGCTTTCTATGTCAGACATGGAACAGGTAAAGGAAAACACGGGTCTTGATTTCCTGCAGTCATTATAGATGTGTCTATAATATTCACGTGCATGTGCTCACAGTGTATGACGGTGTTCATCATGTTCTCGGAAACACATAAGGAAATATATGAGAAAATGGAAAAGCTGATTTTATTGAAATGTGAAAAGAGGACAGAATGCAAATGACTCTGACTTTGACAGAAAATAGTGATCCTAGACTCGGACTCAGACTAGGACTTAAACTAAATCTAGACTCTCGGATAATGTCGTCAGTAGTCTTCGGCCTCTAAGGACTCAAGTGGATGTCCAGTAGAAACTTCACCCAGATCTTCATTGTGTCGAAGATCATCTTCAATCGTAGTGTCCATTTCGGTAAGCACTGCAAAGTTGGAAATGCCGGCATACCTAAGATGGATGCGGTAGGAAGGTAGGAGGTTGTTGATGAATGCCTCCACTAGTGCCTTCTCGTTGGGCTTGTCTACCAACTTCACACTCTCGGCCCTCCACCTTTGAAGGTACTTGGTGAAACCTTCCTTGGGCTCTTGGGCCATGACTTCTAAAGTACGCATCGTGGTCTGGATCTCGGTATTATCGGCATAGTTCCGAGCGAATTCCGTCGCCACGTCATCCCAAGTCTTGTACTTCTTGGAGTCAAGCCTGTAGTACCAGGCTTTCGGGTGCTTCTCGAGGGAGGAAGCAAACAGGTGCTTGAACATGGCTGATTTCACTCCTTTGATGGCCATGAATTCTTTGAAAGCCCGGATATGTAATACCGGGTCTTCAGTCCCGTCGAACATTGGTAGGCCCGTCAGGTTGAGGTTAGCGGGCAGCTCGTCGGTCAAAGGTGAATAGGAACGAGCATTTTCCGTATGGATTGAATTATTAGTCGACAGGTGGACCTGTTCCTCCAGCTTGCGGACTGCGTTGGCCAGTTCAGCTATGGGCCCAGTGGTTACATTCCCGACCTTAGGAGTCCTTTGTTCCAAGGCACTCAAACGGGTGGCAATGGTGGTTTGGTCGGTCCTGATTGCTGTCAGCTGGGCCTCCATCTTAGCCAGTGAGGCGGTCAGCTCGTCTATGGCTTGTTGCGTCATGGTTCGGGTGAAGGGCGGTCTGTCTGTAAGAATACCGCGTAATCAGGAAAGTTGCTTCGGAACTCAAATTCACCAAGGCATAGGAAATAGCGCGGGAGGAGAGACGACTCCAGTTTGACTCGGGTTAGACTCTCCTAATACAAATGTGCGGGGTACGATTCTCGGAGTGACTGTGATTAATCGCTCTGTCGGAGAATAGCCCCCAAGTGAGACTAAGGGCTCAAACAGGACTCAGATGGTGTGACACCTAAGTGACCCGAAAGTGGGATACGTGAGACAACACGTGTAAGACCTGATCCTTAGAGCAACCGTGATTGATCGCTCTGCTGAAGGGTAGCCCCCGAGTGAGGAAAAGCTCGAAAAGGAAAAGAGTCGGAAAGGACACCTAGACGGGTGACTCGTGGACGGTGGGCCTTCCTTAGGATTTTGGCAAAATGGGCCTAGTCCCGTGTGAAGAAAGACCTACGTGTGAGCTATTCCCCAGACTTTGGACCCTAAAGTGTAAATGGGCTTCCCTTTGTAGGGGTTTGTCCTACGTAGGTGGGCCGTGCCTTGATAAATAAGGCGGACTTGGGATGGGGTAGAAACTCGTGATGTAAGATCGACGGAGTTTCGACGCTATGGAAACTAACAACTTATGACAAGACCCGACACTACTAAATACGGGAAGTCCTAAGAAGAGAAAGGCTTTGAAAAGGGAATTTGGATTTGAAAACCGAACAAAGTCGGATAGGATGGCCCGATTTTTTTTGGAAACTGAAAAAAATGTTACCGGGCCGAAATTTCGGACTTTTGAAACGGTTTGGGCAGCGTACCGGCTAAAAATAGGCTATTTTGAGTCAAAATCATAAGTCCTAAATTCGGTAGCTTTCCGGGTTTTGAAAAAAATGAATGATTTTCGAAAAAGATGCAAGTTTTGAAAACGACGGTTTTTGAAAAGACGAGATACGGATCAAGTAGCACGTAGTCACGGAAACAGTATAATGACGCCATGTATGCTCTTAGTCTAAGTCTCGGTCGGTCTAATAGGGTCTATACCAACGACGATAGCTTTCTCGCAAATCAGGACGGTCTTCCTAAGCCGAGTTGGTCTTAGAACCTGCCGTAAAACCCATGCGAGTTCCGCCATCGAAGTCTTTAGTGGGTCCAAGTAGGAACGCACCGTGGTATAGTGGGACGTCGGTCACAAGTAACCAGCCCGGGAAAGAATGGGTTATGCATGAACCATTGAACTAAAACGTGTACATTACTATTCGAATGATTTCTTTTCGAGTCTCACCCTAGGGATGCCGATGGTAAGTGACTCATCAGTTAATCCCCAGCGGAGTCGCCAAATTGTGGACATGACATAGGTCCACCCCGACGCGGCCACGCGCGGGTTTGGGGAGGCGAATGAATCTCCATATGAGATGGTCAAATTGATATTTAAATCGAAGTAGGAGTCGCCACCAAATTTTGTGGTTATTCGGAACCATTCGAGCCCACTCTATGTCGTAGTGGACCGTATACAAAATACGGCCCATTTCCGATGTCAGAGTTTATTGGGCTCGTCCCTTTGCATTACGATACCGATACCGTGTATTGAATGACTCTCGTTGCCAATGGATTCGGACATCCGGAAACCATGGTTCTGAGTAAGGGGTGAGGGTACGTGTTGGGAAGTTCACTAAGAACACCCAACCCCGCCCGCACTTAGCGGCCTTTACTAAGATATCGTTCGTTTTTGGTGTGCACGGGTTAGTTCGACGGTTGAATGATATGCAAACATTATTTTCCTAAGCATGTGAGAAAAATAAAATGGGTTGCTAAGTCATTTAATGCATATTAAACTAATAACGTCAAAGTTATCTTAGCATGTGAGTTCGTTTTAGTCTAATAAAACGATAAAAACAAAAGAATTTGAACGAAAAAGATGTTAATTCTCTCCGCGTTTAAAATCATCGAATTTTGTAAAAAAAGGTAATGATTTTATTAGCATCAACGAGGATTAATTTAATTTTGTTCTTGTAGATACGATATTCGATTAGAAAATCGGTATCGTATTTTAAGAACGTTACATAAAAAATAGTTTTGTAATATCGATTATTAAAATAAATAGAAAATATGCGACAAACGACCCGTATTAAATATAAAACGACCGACGAAAATAATAATAAAAAAAACGTGGAGGAGGAGAAGAGAGAAGAGAGAATCGGGTTTGATTTACACCCTCAACCTACATGCTTTATTTTCTCGGTATGGAGCTCGCCGGACAGTGGCTTAGGCACGGGAGCGTCGAGATGATGTGGGACGAGTTAGGGTGGTGCGGATTTTTGGTCGTGTGGGACGTCGGATTCAGCCGGTTTGGACGGGTCGGTTTCGTCGGATTTTTGAAGCTACTTCGGGATTCCTTCGGACGTATGTCGAGAATAATTTTTTGCTAGATATCGAGTATATGTATGACTAATATTTATGTTGTATTGATCGATGATTCATCTGTCTTTTGTGTTGAATATGAGGTCCTATTTATAGGAGTCGAGGTAGTCTTGCTTGTGTGGCAAGAAATACCGGTTTGGATAGGAAATACGAGAGTTCGTAAGGGAATAAACTTCTCGTTTCTTGGTGAAGAAGTCGAGCAACTCGGCTGAAACAGGGATATCTCGGCTGTCTTGGCCGAGTATCTGGGCTCGGGTTGTAAACTGTTTCGGTTTCCGGATAGAATTCCTACTTGAGATCGAATTCTATCCTTAAACGGATTTGTTTAATATTATTTGAAGATGATTTTTGCAGTGTTTGGGACCGGATCATCCGTGTGAAGTGTCACGGCTGACTCGTGTGTCTCGAGAATATTTTTCGACCGGGTTTTGACTCGGTCGTAAAAAGATGGTTTTACCCCCGGTGTCGGAATCGACCCAAATTAGTCTCATTTGACTCGAAACGACCCACTGGGCCTGGATTTGAGGTTGGTTTTGTATTATTTGTACTCCGTAATAAGCCTAAACCAAATGCCCCTGATTTCGAGCCCATATCCGAGTCCATTAAAGCACGTTTGCGTCCTATCATCATCGGGTGTTTGGTGGGACCTACTATAGACACCTGGCGGTCAAAATGTGGGTGTCTAAATTATGACTTCGGTCAACACGTGTCAAATCAACCACGTGTCGAACTACTTTTTCAAAACCATGTATAACGTCGTTCAAGTCATTCCATATTATTTGCGAACCGTTATTATCATTATCATCGTTACTAACACGTTTGTTTTTATTTTCGTTATTTCTTTTATTGTACTAGAAGAATCTCGCATGCTAAATATAACTTTGACGTTAGTTTTAGATGCATTAAATCGACGTAGCAACTTATTCTAATTTCCGCATGTTTAGTTAAAACATTGTTTGCATATCATTCAACGTATTACTAGTACGCGTATTCGAGAGTCAAACGATACCATAGTAGAGGCCGCTAATGTGCGGGCGGGGTTGGGTGTTCTTTGTGAACTTCCCAACACGTACCCTCACCCCTTACTCAGAACCATGGTTTCCGGATGTCCGAAACCATTGGTACATAAGAGTCATTCAATACACGGTATCCGATAATATCGGTATCAGTATCAAATGCAAAGGGACGAGCCCAATAAACTCTGACATCCGAATGGGCCATACTTTGTGCATGGCCCACTAAGATATAGAGTGGGTTCGAACGGGCCCGAACTCCCACAAAGTTCGGTGGCGACTCCACTTCGATTTAAATTTCAATTCGATCCGTCTCAAATGGAGATTCATTCGCCTCCCCTAACCCGTGCGTGGCCGCGTCGGGGTGGACCTATGTCATGTCCACAGGGTTGTTTATGAATTACTGTGAGGTGTAACTTACGTGAATGTGGTTGTAGTTGGTTGTGACTGTTACGTGCAATTTGCGTGACTGTGACTCGTTGGATTCATAGTTATTTTATTTCGCATGAATGTGTGACTTTTGTATGTATTTTGTGTGACACTTACTGTATTTTGTGTGACTTTGAATATATTTTTGTGTGACTTTGATTGAGGTTGTTTATGAAATATTGTGAGGTGTAACCTACGTGACTGTGGTTTTAGTTGGTTGTGACTGTTATGTGCAATTTGCGTGACTGTGACTCGTTAGATTCATAGTTATTTTGACTTTTGTAAGTATTTTGTGTGGCACTTACACTTTGAAGAGTTTTGTTATGAAATATGAAGATTAGTTTTTGAAAAATGGTGTCCAGTAATATGAATGTTCTTATGTTTTTATATGTTTTTATGCGTGTTTGTTCGGATATATGATCTAAGTATCATAAGATTTTTTTCCCTAATGTATGATATCTTCTTTAATTGAATGTTAAATATTTTCTCGAATGATTGAAAATTATAAATAAGTTTATTAGACAACTATGTAACGCAATCTCCATGAACCACTCAAATCGCGCTTACAGTCACACATTTTGTACATCGAAGTCATGAGTTATTAGAAATACAGTCACACCTTAAATGAATAAAGTCACTTAAAGCGTGCTTATAGTCACACATTTTGTACATCAATGTCACACATTTTTCATGCAAAAGTCACACATTTTTCATGCAAAAGTCACACATCGTACATACACAATCCAAAAATCTCATTACAAATAAAATTAACGAAAAACCAAGATGAAGATTTCTTATTTTTTATTGGATGAATGAAGTTTGAAGATGAAGAAGTTTTTCTTTATCAGTTAACATGATGAATGTGTGACTTTGGTATTTATGTAGCGTGACTCTCATTGTATTTTGTGTGACTTTGTCTGCTTCATGTGTGACTTTAACAAGTCTGACGCCTGTGATTATAAGGGTATGAATGAATGAATCTTGAAGACGATGATGATTTTTTTAATAATGAATGAATGGATCTTGAAGATGATGATGCTTTTTTTTTCTTGTTCGATGAATAAAGATGAAGATGAGGGAGCATGAAGTTGTAAGGAGTGGGGGTTTGATTGAGGAGAGTTGTTGTTTCTCTCCACTGCTGCGGTCAGTTTACTGACATCCCTTTTTTTTACTCTCTCTCTCTCTCTCTCTCTCTCTCTCTCTCTCTCTCTCTCTCTCTCTATATATATATATATATATATATATATATATATATATGACAATTTCACCTGTCACCCGATATTCTTTGTTTTTGTTAAAAAATATATACTCACTCTCTTCTATTCAATTCTTGACACTTACTATAAATGGACAATCCAATCGATTCTTTACATTCCTCTTTTGGCAAAACACTTTACTTTATAATCCTCATGTCCTTACTCTATTTACACAAAATGCCACTACTTTTTCTTTCTTTAAGTTTGGTGGACCCATAAAACCATTTGATTTACCAATAACACCCTTACTTTTACCATTTTTCTTAAAAGTGGTGAAATATCCTAGGTAAAAGATTGAATGGATGAGAGTGAGTACACATTTATATAAAAGTTAAGATAATTATTACGGAGTACTAAATTATTATACTTTTTATAATATCAAAACAAAGATTAAGTTACAAGTTTATTAAGAGCTCATAATATAATACAACTTGACCTTATAATTTTTAGGTGTGTAAAGTTTAATACTCGTACCTTTTTTCGAGCTTTTAAAAATAATTTAGTCGATTACCCGATCCACTCGTTTCATCCGCGGATGATGAATGAATGACGGATGATATATTTAATGTAATGGATGGATGTGGGTGAAGCTTCGCCCGACCCGAATCCGATCCATTGACATCTCTAAGTATTACTATTCCCTCCTATTAAGAGTAATCTTCCCCTTTCTTTTGGAGTTTTGGGCATGAAAATTAAGAAAAGAATAAAGAATTGATTAAATTAAGAAATAGTGAGATATAAAATGGAAACATGATAGAGTTTGTATCCGAAAGAAATACTCCGTTCGTTCAAAATTAAGAAAAGAATAAAGAATTGATTAAATTAAGAAACAGTGAGATATAAAATGGAAACATGATAGAGTTTGTGTGCGAAAGAAATACTCCGTTCGTTCAAATCCAAATAATATGTTTTCTTTTTGACACTTTTCAAGCCACGTTTTACACCGTCAATGTCTTTCGTTTTACATTAGGTTGCGTTTGGATACTCGGAATTGATTTGAATATCAAGAATTCAATTCCTGTATTTGAATTTCTAGAATTAAAATCTAAATCCAAATCCAAAATGCAATTTGGGTACCCTTAGATTTGGATTTGGATTTCGGGCTGGTGGAGTCGGGTCAAGGTCACCAATTTTTATTTTTTAAAATTTTTCATTAGAAAATGTAAATGTTCAAATACGGGGAAAAAAATTAAAGAAAAACAAATCCTATGACAAGATTATGCGAAAAAAACAAACAAACGACAAGTGACGGAATTTAAATGACTACCCATATACTAGAATTTGAGAAAACCAAATTTGAACTAGGTTGAATTTGATCAAAATTTCAAATCCAAATCCCAAGGTTTCCAAACGCTCGAAATATTTTAAATCTGGAATTCAAATCCAAATCGAAGTTCCCAAGCCTACCTTAACAAAAACTATGAAAAAATCGATATTCTTAATTTAGTCATAAAGACGAATCAAACAAGATCTCACATAACTATATTTTCTATTATAGAATGTCGGGAATTTTAACGATTTTACTGAGTTGTAAATAGTTTCCAAAAGGGAAGCATACCCTTTAGATTTGAGCCGAGGGAGTAATAAATAACTGATTAAAAGTAGAATCCAAAAAGAAAGAGGAGAGATAAGCTAACCAAACCCAAAATGAAAAGAGGAAGATAAACAAACTAAATCCAAAAAGGAAAGAGGGAAGATCACTCTTAATAGGAGGGAGTACCATATTTTTGTTATTTGGTATCTCTAGACCATTGCAATTTTACTAATGTATCACTATTATTAAGTTGGATACTTGGATTGTGACTGACTCTCGGAGTCGAAACATTTTATAATTATTAAATCATTTTCCCTATTGACAAAAAAAAGGTACTATTTTTTTTTATTAAATAACCCTCCCACTTTCTTATCTGGAACAATGTGTGTTGTCTTCAAATATGGAGCCATTTACTCAGCACCGTTACCCATCTTGGCAAAACGGCCTTTAATTCTTGTTCGGTTTTCTGCTTGAAGCTTCCTTGATTCATATCTGGTGTGCTTCTCAAACCTGTTCAATCGCATTGCCAGCACTAAGTCATTGCTCAAGTAAATCTCATTCTGAAGAAGATCAGGAGATATCAGTCCTTAAACAACACCTATGTGAAAAACTATCAACAATAATACATAGGTCATATAGTCACAATTTAGGTAGCACCGATACAAATACGCTCAAGGACACGGATTGGACATCAAACACGTGTCAAAAACGTGATACTAAAACTAGAAATTTTGCAAGACACGGCAAAGAAAATAAATAAATTATATTAAAATAAAAACAATTTGAAATTCTTTATATCCGGCTAAAATTGCCCACTTAAAACAATACAAAGTTGTAAACTAACCAGACAAGCATCAAAGTTTCATAAACTCAAATTTAACAATCGAGTCTTACAAAAATCAAATAGCTAGTACTACGGAGTATAATATAATTAATAATTACTCCATATTTATTTTAACCTTATTTGGTGCGAGTGGTTATAAGTATAATTAGTAACACAAATTAGCAGTTCTATAATTAAAGTCAAGTTATTTCGAGAATTAGTACAACTTTCTTTGAAAGCAAGTACTCTGTATTTAGTACTCTTCATATTGCAGATACTAGTTCATGAATGAGTGAGAAGAACGGAAATAACGACGCCAAACTAGATGGGTCAAAACAAGTGAAGACAAATCATATGACAAAGGATTCGAGGACGGCGATGGGTCATGATGTACAGAAAAACAAGAAAAACAAGAGTAATCGAAAGGTGAGGAAGTCAGACTTCAGGGTTCTAACCTAATTAGGGTCCGCCGGAGGAAGATGCCGGAGAAATCCTCAGCCTAAAGTACTCAATGGGAGGAGAGATGTGCAAGGGGACGGTTGATTGTGAAAGCTTGGAAATGTGAAAGGGGGAGTAGTGGGGATAGAAACGCTTTTATAGGAAGGGGAAGAGGAGAAGCCCCTCCTGAGAAGCCATCCAGTCAGATGCCCTCCCTATAAATCTCCAACGTGTCACACTTTTCGAACTGAAATCCACCACTTCCCAAGATTCTTGAAAACATAAAACTGACAGCGGGATATGATTGCGTTACCTCACCCAAGGCGCAACAAAAAACAAACAACAACAACAAAACAAAAAAAAAACCCCACCAAGTTTCTTCATTAATCAAAGGTCCAAAGGGCCAGAATTACAAAACGAAAGGCGGGAATCAAAAGAAAGAAATGCTAGCAAAAGGAGCCTAAGGCCTGGCTCAGTCAGTCAGGAAGTACAGGGAACGCCTAGTCTTCATCTAAGCCTGGGAAGGAGTAGTCCCTTGGGCTGCTGCAACCTCCATCATCAGACCCCCAGTCCCAGTTGCCTGAGTCTCTCATGGGGTCATCAGGACCCTCTTCCTCACTTTCCAGGGCATCACCGCCTGACGAGTAGCCTCGGTCGTTGCTGTCACCTGAGTCGCAGCTGCTCAGGTCCCAGTCTTCACCAAATTTGGCCTCACTGGTGCCCTCAGGGTAGCCATAGTCATCCTTCGGCCTCTTCGATACATGGGAAGAAGGGCCTGAGTCAGGGCAATCAGGGTCAAAATTCTCCGGCTGTAGCCAGGGGAAGCACCGGTAACACCCTTTGTAGAAATAATCTCCTGTCTGGGTGCAGTACCTGGACCTTGGCCTCGTAAGGGACGGAGTCTTTCTAGGGCGTTTGATAGCCCTAGACAGAGAATTCGCCCTAAGAGCCTGCAAGGAGCGGGGGGGTAGGTTCGCCTACTACGACGAATAGCTGAATGCACCTACCTAGGCTACTTGAGCCTCCTACGCCCCCTGTAGTGGAGGGCAGTGACAAAAATCCCTCGTCAAAGAACCTTATCCCTTACCCAAGACATTTTGGAAGAAGAAGATAGCGAAAGAAGATGTTGAATAAGTTTGCAAAAGAAAATGAATTGAGCCCAGATTTTATACACAAAAGATGAAGGTTGTGTAATAAATGACATCCCAACCATCCCTACAGAGAAGGGCCAATGACCAGCTCGGCACGCGGCTCAAGGGACCGTTTTACGAAGTATAATCATGAGGAAAAGGCTTCCTAACTCTTTGCATGCCCAAGCCATTAAAGACATTTCTCCTAGGGAATGCGTGCAGCATTTAATGCGAAGAGGGATTTAAAAAGTCAACCTCCCACCACGCTGATCATAGATCGTCTGCCGAGGGGAACCCTGCTCCCCCCTGCCGACGAGGGCCAATTGATAGGGGTTGGTTTCCGTCCATGGGCTGTCCGCCATGCGGATCCCGGGGCGACCCGGCACAAATCATGAAAGAGGCCTGCCAAGCTGGCCAGTCGACAAGGTCTCACCAAAGCGGCCCCAGGGAGCCTCCCTGGAGGGTTGTACCAAGCTCTAATCAGGGAATCAGGCCCCTACCAGTCAGGGTCGGGCCATGACCAAGGTAGCCGAGGAAGAAAAAGTCCACCCCTGCCAGTCACGCGTCAGGGCATATTCCCTTGACGAGCTCAGGGGAGAAAGTCAGAGCCTACCTGTCCATGCCTAAGGTAAGAGGAAATGAGTGGACAAGGGGCACCCACGTGTCATTCACTCATTTTCCCCTCTTTCTCTCTCCTTACTCTCTCTTATTGGAAACTATAAATACCCATTTATTTCCCACAAGAGAGGGTAATTTACTTTCTCTCTCTAGAATCTCACTCTAGAAAACGCCACCTTACTCCTCCCGAGTAAGGTCCGTCAAGTGCATCCACGGACTGACTTAGGCATCAGAGAGGGTTTCCTCGGACACCTCTGAGGCCCTGTGCGCTCCCTATGTGCAGGTGACAGGCCCCCTCTGCCGGGAAGGTCCGACTACTAGGGTGAGAAGAATGAGAGACTTGGAGAGTAAGACAACTCCATCAAGGAACCACAAACTCGAAGATCCGAATCCGTTTTGGGTCAATTGTTTCCATAACAAAACAGGGTTCAAAATAGTCTAAAACTTGTGTCTATTAGAACCGGTCATGGAACCGAATTTGAGAACTCATCTTTTGGTGCTTATTGTGATGATAATGGAGTAGATCATAACTTTTCGACCCCTAGGACACCTCAACAAAATGGCGTCGTAGAACTCATGAATAGAACTCTTGAAAGCATGGTTAGAACTATGTTGTTATGTAGTAAGCTACCTAGAAACTTTTGGGCCGAAGCGGTAAATACCGCTTGCTACATTCATAATAGAGTCATGATTAAAAGTATATTAAATAAGACTCCCTATGAGTTTCTACATGGTAGAAAACCGAATATTTCCTATTTTAGATGCTTTGGAAGCAAGTGTTTCGTGCATAATAATGGTAAAAATAACTTAGAAAAATTTGAACCCCGTAGTGATGAAGCCGTGTTTATAGGGTATGCTGATCATATTAAAGCTTACATGGTTTATAATAAAAGAACCATGGTGATCGAAGAAAGCGTGCATGTCATATTTGATGAATCTAGTCTTCTTAAGCAGGTAAAACATGATGATAATGAAGATGGGGAATTCGAAATAGGCCTTGCTCAAAAGTCGAAAAGAACACACACTTGATGACGAGCTAAACGGAGCTGCTGAGCAATAGTCCGCCAGACTGCTACCCGAAGACGAAAGCACAAGCTCAGGGGGAATTAATGATCCTTCTGGCAGTGACTTTCAGGCCTATAATGGTGAAGCAGCAGCGCTACTGCCCAAGGACCACAAGCGTCCTTAGAGTCTGGTGTGGAAGCGTCGACTTCCAGCCAAGAGGCACCAGTCGGAAGGACTGTTACAGTTGAGGGGGAAGATACTTTCATTCCAAGGAAGTGGAAGCATCAAAGCTCACACCCTCTCTCCAATCTGACAAGTGAGTTGAAATCTAGAGTAAAGACAAGATCATCCCTCAACAATTTCTACACTTGCAACGCTTTTGTTTCTCAAATCGAACCACCCAATGTCACAGGAGTTCTGACTGATGTCGACCGGTTGATAGCAATGCAAGAAGAGCTTGTTCAATTCAAGAGGAATGAGGTATGACATCTTGTCCCTAGGTCCTCTAATTGTACCGTCATTGGTACTAGATGGGTCTCTCGCAATAAGCTAGACGATTCGGGTGAAATCATAAGGAACGAGGCCAGGTTAGTGGTGCAAGGTTATAATCAGCAAGAAGATATCGACTATGATGAAACCTATGCACCGGTAGCTAGACTTGAGGCCATAAGGCTCCTAATAGCTTTCGCAGCTCACAAAGGCATCAAACGTTTTCAAATAGATGTTAGAGGAAGATGTCTTTGTGGAGCAACCTCCAGATTTTATAGATAATGATTATCCCGAACATGTTTTTAAACTTGACAAAGCACTTTATGATTTAAAACAAACCCCAAGAGCTTGGTACGATCGCTTGTCAAAGTTTTTGCTTTAAAATAATTTTCGTTGAGGTTCGGTGGATAAGACATTATTTATAAAGTCACAGTCGGGTGGACTGTTGGTTGTCTAGGTATATGTCGATGACATTATATTTGGAGCAACTAGTGAACTCCTTACTTTTTATTTTTCTAATCTAATGAAATCGGAGTTTGAGATGAGCATGATGGGTGAACTCGGATTCCTTCTTAGCCTTCAAATCAAGCAATCAAAAGGAAGGAATTATGATTCACCAACAAAAGTACATCAAGAAGATGCTAACTAAATTTGGGATGATTAATGCTAAGTCATACACTACACCGATGGTATCATCGTCCAAATTAGACAAGGATGAAAATGGTAAGAACGTTAGTGAATCGGTGTATAGAGGTATGATAGGCTAACTTCTCTACTTAACCGGAAGTCATCCCGATATTTTATTTAGTGTTTGCTTATCCGAAAATCGTTAAAATCGTTACAAAGCAAATCCGAAAAAATCCCACTTTAAAATCGTCAAACGAATTCTTCAGTATTTGGTTGGAACACAAGGGCTTTATTTATGGTACCCCTTAGGTTGTTCTTTTTACCTTGTAGGTTACTCGGACCCGGACCATGCGGGGTGTACGGTCGATCGAAAGAGCACTTCCGGTGTCGCAACTTTTTTGGGTCCATGCCTTATTTCGTGGGGTTCGAAAAAAGCAAAACGCCGTCGCACTTTAAACGGCCGAGAAAGAATATGTGGCTGCCGCTCATTGTTGTTCTCAAATCTTGTGGGTATGTCAACATCTTATCGATTTTGGTATTTATTATGACTTCGTTCCTATAACGTGTGATAACACGAGTACCATAAACATATCTAAAAATCCGATTCAACATTCTCGAACTAAACACATAGATATCCGTCACCACTTTATTAGAGATCACGTAAAAAAGGGTCACATTAAGCTAAATTTTTGTTGTCATAAGAGCTCTTAAGACCCAAAAGAACACATGATTACTCTTATTTATAATATAGAATCATCATTTTATTTTATTTTTGAGTAAATTAAAAATTACTCCCTTTCAAGATACCAATTTTAAAATTTACTCCATTTTGAAATTTTTGTTAAAAATAACTCCCAAAATCTATCAAAAGTTCAAAACTTGCTCCAAAATATAAGTTTTGGACGAAAATGCCCCTAAACTTTTTAGGCCATATTCCTTCACCTCATCCTATAGCCAAGGACATTTTCGTCCAAAATATAAATTTGGGAGCAATTTTTGAACTTTTGACAGATTTTGGGAGTTATTTTTAACAAAAAATTTAAAAGGGAGTAAATTTTAAAAGGGAATAATTTTAAATTTACTCTTTATTTTTTTCGATGTTGGACAATTTTAAGTTTACTCTTTTATTTATAATCTAGAATTCCATAACCTCATCATAATTTTTCGATGTGGGATAATTACTTAAGATTTATAATCTTAAGAGTTCTTTAAGACTCAAAAGATTTTGGGTGGATATCTTAGAATGGATGATTACTGTTATCTATAATATAAAATTTTATCACCTTATTTCAATTTGTCGATGTAGAATAATTTACTATTTTTATATGTAATAAAATCATCACTTTTTCGAGCAAAATAATATGAAACAAATAATAAGAAATTTATACTCTAGTGAAAGCATTTTCTACCACAAATCTAATTATTTCGTTTTTATAAAAAAAAATTACGATAATTTTTTTCTAAAAAAAATGAATTTTAAAGCTTTTTACCAAAAAATTGTAAAGCATCACATCAATATAATTGATTAAATACATATTATTGTGGACATGACATAGGTCCACCCCGACGCGGCCACGCGCGGGTTTGGGGAGGCGAATGAATCTCCATATGAGAATGGATCGAATTGAAATTTAAATCGAAGTTGGAGTCGCCACCGAACTTTGTGGGAGTTCGGGCCCGTTCGAACCCATTCTATGTCGTAGTGGGCCGTGTACAAAATACGGCCCATTTCCAATGTCAAAGCTTATTGGGTTTGTCCCTTTGCATTATGATACCGATACCGACATTATCGGATATCGTGTATTGAATGACTCTCGTTGCCAATGGATTCGGACATCCGGAAACCATGGTTCTGAGTAAGGGGTGAGGGTACGTGTTGGGAAGTTCACTAAGAACACCCAACCCGCCCGCACTTAGCGGCCTTTACAAAGATATCGTTCGTTTTTGGTGTATACGCGTTAGTTCGACAGTTGAATGATATGCAAAGATTATTTTCCCAAAGCATGTGAGAGAAAAAATTAAATGGGTTGCTAAGTCGTTTAATGCATATTAAACTAATAACGTCAAAGTTATTTTAGCATGTGAAATTCGTTTTAGTCTAATAAAACAAAAGATGAAAAATAAATCGCTACAAACATGAGCAAACAAGTTAGTAACGGTTCATAAATCGAATAAAGATGTAAATACGATAATATGCATGATTTTGAAAAAAGGTTTATGACACGTGATGGATTAACACGTGTTGACCGAGGTCGAAAAAGTATTTATCGAAAATCTGAAAAATATACCGAGAACCGCTGTTTTGTGTTAGAAAACGACGCTGGAAAAATCGGAAAAAACGAGAAAACAGGTCGCGGTTTACAGCAGCCCACGCGACTCGCCCGGGAGGGGGCGACTCGCGCGGGTGGCTGTTTCGGGTTCGCTTTTTTTCTAAAATCATTAATTTTGATAATCACGTATAAATATGGATTAATTTATACTCGGTTTATATTTTCGATATTCGTCATATTCGATATTCGATTATGAAATCGATATCAAATAGTCGGAATGATTTTAGAAAAGGTAAAAAAAAGAGTTTGTTTTGAAAAGAATTTGAACGAAAAGAAAAAAAAATGTTAATTCTCTCCGCGTTAAAAATCATCTTATTTTGTTTAAAAAAATGTAACGATTTTTTTTAGCATCAACGAGATTTAATGTTATTCTTTTAATACGATATTCGACTAGAGAATCGATATCGTATTTTTAAGAATGTTTTATTTTATGAAAATATTTTCGTAATATCGTTATTAGAAATAAAAAAAACGCGACAACGACCCATAATTAAAAGCGGACCGACGACACGATGCAAAAAAGAAAAAAAGGACGAGAAAGAGGAAGAGAAAAAGAGAGAATCGGGTTTGATTTTACACCCTCAACCTACATGCTTTGTTTTCTCGGAAAAAGACTCGTCGGGAGGTGGCTTAGGAACGGGAGCGTCGAGACGATGTGGATGAGTTAGGGTGTCGGTTTGAACGTGCAGGGCGACGGGTTTTGGCCGGTTTTTGGGGTTGGATTTGTCGGGTTATGGTATCGGTATTTCGATGCTATTTTTGGATGTATGTCGGGATTTGCTTTTAGCTATTTTGCTAGATCTCGATGTTGTATGAATTGTGTTGGATGTATGAATAATTGATAATTCGTAGGTGTGAATAATTGATCGATGTATTTGATAGATGAATAATGTGTGACCGGAGGGTCCTATTTATAGGCGAAGTCCTTGATAGGAGCAAGGAGAAGTACTCTTGCTTAGGTGACAAGAAATACCGGTTTGGATAGGAAACGTAGGAGTTTGAAGGGAACGAGAATTCCGTTCCTTGGTGAGGAAGCCAAATATCTCGGCTGAAATGGAGTTGGCCGAGTATTTTGATGCTCGGTCGGTGAATTGATTTGGTTTTCGGATAGAATTCCTACTTGAGATCGAATTTTATCCTTGAATGGATTTGTTTAATATTTTCGAGGCTGATATTTTGTAGTATCTGAGCCTAGCCGAACTGATGAGGTGTCACGGCTGATCCGTGTATCTCGGGAAAAAATATCTTTGACCAGGTTTGACCCGGTCGCTAAAAGACGGTTTTGCCCCTGGTGCCGGATTCGACCCAAATTAGTGTTATTTGACTCGAAACGACCTAGTGGGCCTGGATTTGAGGTTGGTTTTGTGAGATTTGTACTCCGTAATAAGCCTAAACCAAATGTCCATGACTTCGAGCCCATATCCGAGTTCATTAAAGCATGTTTGCGTCCGATCATCATCGGGTGTTTGGCGGGAACTACTATAGACACCTGGCGGTCAAAATGTGAGTGTCTACAATTATAATAATTAAAAGATTCTCTAGTTGATTTTTTTTTTATTATTTGTGATAATTTCGTAATTTGAATTTTTTATGAAACGGACTAATGAGATCGCTCGAAAAAAATTTCCAATATATATATATATATATATATATATATATATATATATATATATATATATATATATATATATATATATATATATATATATATATATATAGAGAGAGAGAGAGAGAGAGAGAGAGAGGATCAAGGAAGTTTGGGCCTCTTAGAGAGTCTCTTACTCTTGATCCACACCATTCATCCATCTCAAGATGGATGGTTGGATGATGTTTCATTAAAAAAAATGAGAGCATGACTCCCTCACTCCACCTCTCACATGTCACATCACCCATCTTCCCGACTCTCTCATCACACTTATTTCCCCCTTTTTTTTATTTCTCAATTGACTTGCACACTATTTCTCTCTACCAAATCCATATTTATTTGCTCATATCATTATTCAATTACTCCCTCCGTTCGAATCCAAATTGTACGTTTACTTTTTCACACTTGGCGAGACACGTTTTACACCGTCAATATCTTTCGTTTTAACTAAACAAAAATTATAAAAATTCAAAATTAGTAATATACTCATAAAGACGAATCAAACAAAATATCACATGACTATATTTTCTCGTATAGATTGTTGGGAATATTAACGATTCTCTTAAGTTGTGAATAGTGTCCAAATGGGAAGTGTACCCTTTGGATTCGAATCGGAGGGAGTATTTTATGTTACGGAGTATTTACTATTTGTTCAATTTACAAATTTGTTATTCAATCAATTTATATGTTATGTTTTATAAGATTTCAATTTATATGTTATGTTTTATAAGATTTTGAAGATTGACCGTGTGACTTTTGTTTGTATGCTCTTTGACTTTGAATATATTTTTGTGTGTCTTTGATTAGGGTTTGTAGACACCCACATTTGGCTGCTAGGTGTCTATAGCAGTTTCCAAAAAATACCCGATGATGATCGGACGCAAACGTGTTTCCACGCGCTCGGATATGGGCTCAAAACCGTTAGTTTTGGCTTGGGCTTTTTACGGAGTACAAATCTCACAAAACAAACCTCAAATTCAGGCCCAGCGGGTCGTTTCCAATCAAATAAGACTAATTTGGGTCAAAACCAACACCGGAAATAAAACCGACTTTTAGCGACCGGGTTAGACCCCGGTCAAAGCCGTTTCCGAGACACAAAACAACCATTTCAAAATTCATCAAAATATCCGGCCCACCTCATCCACTCGATCGAGTGTCCTCCCACTAGATCGAGGGGGCCTCAAACTGGCCCGTGTGCGGCAGCTTGGGCCACTCGACCGAGTCAGCTGGGTGCTCGGTCGAGTAACCCTAGGTCGGGTAATGGGGCATGCCTATATATACCCCCCTTTGCATGCACCTTTCAAGATTTTTTCAGCTACAACTTTTGAAACCCTACTTTCACCTTTACAACTTTCACATGAAACTCATAACCCTAGCATCTAGCAAACCCTAAACCACCATAACTCCACTACATAGATCTCGAACTCCCGTGCCTAGGCCACAACTAGACGAGTCATATCCGAGAATACGAAACATGTAGGTTGAGAGTGCAACAATCCCGATTTCTTCTCTCTTTCTCTTCCTCGCGTCGTCCGTCCATGTTCATCATCATTTTTTTTATTCTTTTTTTCGTTTTTCTAATATCGATAATATTACTAATATGAAGACATTAAAATACTCGCTAATTCGTGTCGAATATGAAGGATGACGGAATAAGGAAATCCGAATACAAAGGTGTTTCACCTACGTGGCCGGTCGCTTATCCCGACACCCCGAATATTTGATTGTTGAAACGAGTCAACTTCAACAAAATCGTCTCTTTTTATTCTCGTCGCGTCATTATAGTCATTCGTTGCATATTCGTCGATTTTCAAAAAGCTATTTCAAATAAAACACTTTTTATAGTCGAGTCGAAAACCGTTGACGCGGATCCGACATCACACAATCCGCAAGGATTTATTACGATGTCAGGATGCCGAGGGAATCAAATTAAGTCCTTTTTAATTCAAGTAATCGTAAAGAGTCATTCTTTAGATTCGATACCAATTCAAAAATTGGATGTCGTATCTAAACGAATTAGTCAATAAATCTAACTAATACGAATTCGTTGAAGCTAAAATAGATGTCACATAATTTGAAAGAATTAATTACGACACTATAAGCGCGGAGATAATATATTTCGTATTAGTTGATTTAAAACGACTTACAAACATATTTTTCTAGATTTCACTCTAATATTTGATATCGATTCAATAATCGAATATCGGATACGACGAGTATCAAAGTCAGAATCGAGCATAAATCTTACAATATTTATGCCCGACTCAATAAAATCATCGACTTTCCAAAATAAAAAAGAAATTTCGAAATCGATAATAAATTGTGAAGCAAACCCTAGTTCGTACAAGGGGGCACTCGATCGAGTGGCACCCCAAAAACCGAGACAAAAGGTTTTTTGACCACCACTCGGTCGAGTCTCGCAATGACTCGATTGAGTGGTTGTTCACTCGGTCGAGTTCTTCAATAACTCGATCGAGTGACATCTAAAAAATCGGGGCAGAAACTTTTTCCCAGGACCACTTGGTCGAGTCCTTCAATGACTCGATCGAGTGGCCTTATCACGTCAAAACTGTGAGTCCCACAACGACTTTATAGCCTCGATAATACTTTTTTATGACTTCGGTCAACACGTGTCAAATCAACCACGTGTCGAACTTGTTTTTCAAAACCATGCATCACGTCGTTTAAGTCATTCCATATCATTCTATATTATTTGCGAACCGTTATTATCATTATCATCGTTACTAACATGTTTGTTTTTATTTTTGTCGATTTATTTTCGTTATTTCTTTTATTGTACTACAAGAATCTCGCATGCTAAATATAATTTTAACGTTAGTTTTAGATGCATTAAATCGACGTAGCAACTTATTCTAATTTTCGCATGTTTAGTTAAAACATTGTTTGCATATCATTCATCGTATTACTAGCACGCGTATTCGAGAGTCAAACGATATCTTAGTAGAGGCCGCTAATGTGCGGGCGGGGTTGGGTGTTCTTTGTAAACTTCCCAACACGTACCCTCACCCCTTACTCAGAACCATGGTTTTCGGATGTCCGAAACCATTGGCACACGAGTGTCATTCAATACACGGTATCCGATAATGTCGGTATCGGTATCAAATGCAAAGGGACGAGCCCAATAAACTCTTACATCCGAATGGGCCATACTTTGTGCATGGCCCACTAAGATATAGAGTGGGTTCGAATGGGCCCGAACTCCCACAAAGTTCGGTGGCGACTCCACTTCGATTTAAATTTCAATTCGATCCATCTCATATGGAGATTCATTCGCCTCCCCAAACCCGCGCGTGACCGCGTCGGGTGGACCTATGTCATGTCCACAATTTGGCGACTCCGCTGAGGATTAACTGATGCGTGATTACCATCGGCATCCTCAGGGTGAGACTCGAATAGAAATCTTTAACTAGTACAATACGCGTTTTAGTTTTACGGTTCATGCATAACCCCATCTTTTCCCGGGCCGGTACTGGTGACCGACGTCCCACTATACCGTGATGTACTCCAACAAGGATATGTCAAAGGTGTCCATGGATAATTCGTATGAGTTTCGCGGCATGTTCTAAGCTCAACTCGACTTAGGAAGTCCGTCCCGATTCTCGGAAAGGCCATGTGCACTGGTATAGACCCTTTATAGACCGATCGAGATTTAGTGTAAAGCATACATGTTGTCGTCATAATGCTTTCCTGACTACTTGCTGCTTGGTTTCCGTGTCGTTTTCAAAAAACCGTCATTCAAAAAATGCATCTTTCCAAAAATATTCAATTTTCAAAAACTCGGAAAGCTGCAGAAATTTAGACTTAAGATTTGACTTAAACAAGCCTATTTAATAGTCGGCATGCTGCCCATTTCAAAATTCGAATTCCCGATCCACTATTCGATTTTCAAATTTTCAAAATTCAATTTCGATTTTCAAATCTTCGTGATGCCATTCACGATTTTCAAATTCTCGAGATGCCATTTTTCGATTTTCAAAATTTTTGAGATGCCATTTTCAATTGTCAAATTTTTGAGATGCCGTTTTCGATTTTCAAATCTTCGGGATCTCATCTTCATATTTTCAAATTTTCGGAAATTTATTTCCGATATTCAAATTTTCAAATATTCAACTTGTCAAAAATCCGAAATGCTACCGAAAATTAGGACTTATGATTTTACTCAAAATAGCCTATTTTTAGCCGGTATGCTGCCCACTTCGAAATTCAAAAATCTTTTCAAACTTCAAAATTGCAGCCCGACGGCATTTTGCCGGTTTTAAAAGTCGGGCCCTCCAACTACTTTCTCGGAAATCTAACTTCCTTTTCAAAACTTTCCTCTTCTTAGGACTTCCCGTATTTAGCTGTGTCGGGTCTTGTCATAAGTCGTCGAAGGTCTTTAGCTTCGAAACTCCGTCAATCTTACATCACGAGTTTCCTCCCTATCCCAGTCCGCCTTATTTGAGTAAGGCAAGCCTAACCAACGTAGGGCATACCCCTACCAAGGAAAGCCCGTTTACACACTCGAGTCCAAACTAGAAAGTCTCACGCGACCTTTCCCTCTAACAGGACGGTCCCCACGACCTTTCCTAAGGGAATTTCGCCCGTCTTTCAATCCGTTAGTCGAGCCATCCTAATTCGAGAATCCTTTAACTTAAGGGTCTACCCTAATCCCAGGGTCATCCTTATTCGAGTCAAGTCGAGGGTATCTAGCGTCGAAACTCTGCCGATCTTACATCGCAAGTTTCTTCCCTTACCCCGTCTGCCTTTCCTCGAGGCCGAGTGAACCTTTTACAAGGCATAGCCTTACAACAAAAGGTTCATGATCCTTACATCTAATGGTCACTCGTCTGACACTCGAGTCTTAACAACCTTCGATCCCACATGGGGGCTACCCTTCAGCAGAGCGATCAACCACGTTTGCTCTAAGGGTCATGTCTTACACGTGCCTCACGTACCCTACTTTCGAGTCACTTAGATGTCACACCATTTGAGTCCTACCAGAGTCTTTAAGTCTCACTCAGGGGTTGTCACCCAACCGAGCAATCGACCGCGGTCACCTTAAGGGGTACCTTACGTCCATCCTGCACCGGCGTCCTTATGATGCCTTCTTCGAGTCGTACCTATGCTACGAATACTCGAGTCACCTAGGGTTAGGTCACCACGGTTGGTCCGAGCACGCGACGCGGTCAAACACGGTCGCCCCATTTTCGGACTCACCCTTCCACATCTCGAGTCTAATTCGTGATCGTTACTTTGTCTAGGCCAACGTTCGGGTATCCCGGTCCGAGAATCCTAGTCATTTCTGCCACCTCGAGCCATGTCTAGTTTGACTCATTCTCTTGCATTTATGCAAAACCGAGATTAGGCGAGTTCTAACACCTGTCGTTTCTTCCGATCAGGGACCCTATGAACAAGACACTACGAAACTACAACAAATCCCGCGCCGTCGAGAAAGGGGATATCCAGGGGAATACTATGCTTATGCTGTCTTGCTCCATTAACAATATCTTCTCAAAAATCAATACCGCCCTAGATAACCTAAACGCCAGGGTAACCACCATCGAAGAAGACCTTGTAAGAACCTGATCCCGTCTAACGTAACTAGAGCGGGTAAGGTAGCCAATCACCCAACCGAGCCATTTGAAGAGTGAACACTCTTACGAAACTGTCTGATACCCTCAAGATGGCAAGACCGAGAGAGGTAACCCTCAATTCACCTCTCCAAAAATCAAGAACCAGTCAAAGGTAAGGACATTTACCCACTTGGATATGTCCTACACCGTCGCTTTCCAGAGGTTGGTTTCGAAGGGCCTAATACTACCTGTAGGCCCAACAGCCGACCCACCTTCAGAAAAACGTGCCAAGACATGGAGCGCTGAATGTTACTGCCAGTTCCATATGGAGAGGGGGCACGATACAGAACAGTGCTGGAAACTGAAGCACCTCATTCAAGATTTCCTCGATGCCGGGAAGACTCCCGTTTTGGAAACATTATCACTTGCAAAGCCCCTCATGGACTATACAGGGCCCGATGACCAAAGCATCCAATCTACCTCTCATGCATCCAAGAGTTCAGATTTGATTTAAGTCCAAGTCTGAGTTCGGGTCTAGGATGTACTATTTATTTCAATTTCAAGGTCAGAGTCAGAGTCGATTGTATTCTGTCCTCTTTTCAAAATTCAATAAAATCAGCTTTCAATATTCTTTCTCATATATACTTTCCTTATGTGTTTTCGAGAACATGATGAACAACATCATACACTGTGAGCACATGCACGTGACTATTATAGGCCCATCTATAATGACTGTAGGAAATTGAGACCTGTGTTTTCCTTTACCTGTTCCATGTCTGACATAGAAAACCACATAACTACCCTTAGGGAGCGGCATCGAATCCTATGACAAATCTAGGTAGTCTCCTAGTTTGGGTCAAAGACGGGAGGCAAGCCCATTTCCCACAATAAGCATCCCTCCAATAAAATCGAGCAATCCCTACCTTAGGTGTTAGTCTGACCAACAGGAAAAAAAAAAGAGAAAAAGCTGGACAAAAAAAAACAAAAAAAAAACAAAAGTCCAAGAAAAAAGCAAAAGGCCAAAACAAAAAAGCAGGCCATCATCAAAAAAAGAATTCAAAAACCCATGACCGTGGTCAACGATCAACTAAGTGAAAGTCCCTTGACCGGGGTACGGTCAATTCAAAATTATAAATACCCATACCATCAAATAGGGGAGAAGCAATCAAGTCGGTCAGCTAACACCACACTTAGCCTTCCCACATTACAACCCTCAAGATCTTCCCGAGACCTAGGCTAGAGACAGCCCAGAATTTTGAGGATTCAAGCTCCATTGGATACACCCTAACCATTAGGCCGGACATGAAAACCAGATCCCGCATTATCAAACCTGCCCGATCGAGGTCCGAGTCATTTTTACTCGACTTCCCCTTTTCCTACCACATTACAATACCTTACCATCAAAGCCTTAGCTCCACGAAATCGAGCTCAAGATGTCAAAACATCAAAGCCACTTACGACCTAGCTCCACATTTCCAAACACATCCAAACCAGTTACCAGCCTCAAACACGGGAACTCAACCTGCGGTCGGCATAGAACATGCCCAAATAGTTCACACCACCTCTGGGGGGGCTACCCCGGAGAACGCTCACAGTCACAGGATCAACATCCTAACTGTTCTAGCCCTTTGATCAAGACATCATTGGGAATGCACCTAGCCTACACCTTCAATACAGGCTAGTTACACACAAAGCCCTAATAAACTAGGCACCATAACATATCTTTCAATCACTGAACTACGGCTTGGTTTGATTTCACTACACGTGAATACGTAGGCAGCCTTTCAACAGAGGCACAACCACCCACATTGACACACATTCAAAAAGCACTATCATTCCGGTCACGACACTCTCATGTTCTCAGCAGCTAGCTTTGTCGTCCTGGGGGCTTTCTCCTAGGCAGAAGTTCTCCATCCATTCACATAATCCAAAGACTTTCAAAATCTAGCCACCTTTACGTAGTGTGTCCTAGTACTCGGCTTAGTCGAAGACAGGAATCTGTTAAGGACTTGAGGTGACACCCACCTTGGGAATATACCCAAAAACCGAAAATCCAAAGGAGCACTAGACTACGGCATTGTTGCGGTCATGCAGAAACAGTTTCATAACAAGCTATTTCAGTTCCCCTATAGCATATCTTTCCCATCCTGAAGTTCGACCGTGTTGCCACTCGCCTAGGCTACGGAATAGCGCAACTTAAGAGTCTTGTCATCTTAGGTGGCCCATTCCCCTACCGAGTCACGGTCCAACCCCTCGAAAGTCCAGTCGTGTCTGTCAACTCGTCCGGTCACGTCCAGAGTCGAGTCTGTCGGTAGGCCTCTCTCTTCAAATTCTACTTTGAAATCTGCAAAACTTAGCCATTTGAGAAAATCCTTTTCGATAAGGTCAAATTTCGGTCTATTTAAACTGCAAATTTCTTATTTTAAAAACATATTTCCTAGCACGTGAGTTGCTTTTAGGGCTTTGATTTCAAAATGAAACAAAAAATCATTTCCCCCAGCGCAAGTCAGTCTATAGATGCTAATTGCATTTCATGTATGCTATCTTGCTATCTGCTATATTTGCTATTTCTGCCTTTATATCTAACATTTCAGGTACCAGCTTGGCTTCCAAAGGAACATCAAGTTTTTATTCCCCAACGCCTGCGCAACTCACATATTTCCCCAGCGGAAAGCCCAGGGCGGCATTTTCCCGAAATAGCACGGGATGGGCCCATATATAGGCGCACCCAGAACTTATACGAAAAGTCCGATTTACCGCATAATTTTTAGTGGGGATGTGTCTGCAAACGGACACACCCAGGGCTTCTTAGGCAGGCTCCCGCGCAGTTTTTGAATCGGGATGTGTCTGCAAACGGACACACCCAGGGCTTTCTAGGCAAGCTCCCGCGTTCTGAGATGGGATGTGTCTGCAAACGGACACACCCAGGGCTTTCTAGGCAAACTCCCGCATAGTTCTGAGATGGGATGTGTCTACAAACGGACACAGCCAGGGCTTTCTAGGCAAGCTCTCGCATAGTTCTGAGATGGGATGTGTCTGAAAACAAACACACCCATGGCTTCTTAGGCAAGCTCCCGCGCAGCTCCAAGGTGGGATGTATCCACATATAGATACACCCAGGGCTTAAAAAAACAAGTCCCACGGAGCTATTCCCGACAACAGAACTCAGGTATGATTTCTATCTTACGGCTGGCAGGCCCTTTCACGCAAGTCTAATGGACTATAAACGACCCGACCGGAAGCCTACCAGGTCTTAATCCTTGATTGGCTTGGTAGCTACTCTGACTTTCGCCTTGTCCAAGCCTCAGTCAGAGTGGGGGCTCTGTAGACACCCACATTTAGCTGCTAGGTGTCTATAGCAGTTTCCAAAAAATAGCCGATGATGATCGGACGCAAACGTGTTTCCACGCACTCGGATATGGGGTCAAAACCGTTAGTTTTGGCTTGGGCTTTTTATGGAGTACTAATCTCACAAAACAGACCTCAAATTCCGGCCCAGCGGGTCGTTTCCAATCAAATAAGACTAATTTGGGTCAAAACTGACACCGGAAATAAAACCGACTTTTAGCGATTGGGTCAAACCCCGGTCAAAGCCGTTTCCGAGACACAAAACAGCCAATTCAAAATTCTTCAAAATATCCGGCCCACCTCATCCACTTGATCGAGTGTCCTCCAACTCGATCGAGTGGGCCTCAAACAGGCCTGTGTGCGGCAGCTTGGGCCACTCGATCTTGTCAGCAGGGTGCTCGGTCGAGTAACCCTAGGTCGGGTAATGGGGCATGCCTATATATACGCCCCTTTGCATGCACCTTTCAAGATTTTTTCAGCTACAACTTTTGAAACCCTACTTTCACCTTTACAACTTTCACATACAACTCATAACCCTAGCATCTAGCAAACCCTAAACCACCATAACTCCATCTACATAGATCTAGAACTCTCGTCCCTAGGCCACAACTAGACGAGTCATATCCGAGAATACGAAACATGTAGGTTGAGGGTGCAACAATCCCGATTTCTTCTCTCTCTTTTTTTTGGTGAAATGTAAAAATTATATTGAAATGGTAACAAAATTGTTAGGGGTTAGACCCTCCTTACATCATCAATCTAGATATCCAATCCTTGTCCTTCCTAGAGTTTATTTCTTTACAAGAAGCATTCAATTTTAATCTAAACTCCTCTTTGATCCATTTTAGCACAGCATCAGGATGCAAAACTGTTTGCTCAACCCTTGCCTTGTTTCTATGATTCCATATATGATATATACCTGCATTTGTTACTCCATTAATCAGCTCCCTCCGTAACTTGGTCCCTCTTCTTGCTAGTCTCCATGTCGTCGATCCACCTGTGGGTATATTCAATTTTCTCCATTCATTAATCAGTCTTAACACTCGTGAGCTATACCCACAGTCAAAAAATAAGTGATCCAAGGTCTCATTGCTTGTCCCACATAAGCAGCACGCATCATCTTGTGTGATACTCAACTTGACCAGCTTCGTCCTTGTGGACAAAGCTCCATGCTGAAACATCCAGTTAACAAATTTGCGTTTAGAAACAGTCCAATCATTCCATACAAGGTAGGTCCATTGAACTTTTGTGGCCGGAACTCTCAAGCATTCATACACTTTGCTGATAGAATACTCTTGTAGCGATCCTAAATTCCATATTTGAGGTCGGGTTTTAATCTCATCTTTGATCTTACATATTTTTTCCATGTCCATGGCACGTCGATGGGTGAACAGTAAGTCTGCCAGTCCTTTCCTTTCAGATAAACATGGTTGACCCATTGTGTCCATAGTTTTTCCGGTTTCCTATGTACCCACCATGCTAACTTTCCGACAGTAGCTTTGTTCCATATTTTATCGTCTTTCATACCTAAACCTCCTTCCGTAATGGGTCTGCACGCTTTCCGCCATCCCATAGGAAGTTTCTGCAAAGTGTTTCTATCTTCTTTATAACAGCAGATGGCAGAATGAAGATCGAGGCCCAATAATTGTGCAACGTCTTCAAGACAACTCTAATCAGGACGAGTCTGCCAGCATATGACAATTTTTTGGTACCCAACGCCCTGATTCTCTCCATTACTTTGTCAATGAGCGGGCTGCAGTCTTTAGCATTGAGTTTAGACGGTTTTATAGGGACTCCAAGATATCGGAAAGGCAGAACTCCTTCCACACACCCTGAAACCTGCATAATATCCGCCCTCACATCCGCTGCTACTCCATTGAAATATACATTCGTCTTTCCTGGACTCATTTTCAATCCTGACGCATTAGATAAAGTTGCAAAAGTTCTTAGGAGAACCATTATTGACTCGACATCCCCTTTACTAAACAGAAGAAGGTCATCTGCGAACATCAAACTCGACAATTTCATGCCACTACAAAGAGGATGAAACTTGAACCGCATATTTTGAGTAGTGTACTTGAGCAATCGAGAGAGATATTCCATGCATATAGTAAACAAGAGCGGAGATAAAGGGTCCCCTTATCTAAGACCTCGTTTACCAGAGAAAAAACCAAAAACATCACCGTTGAGACTGAGCGAGAACGATGCAGTAGTCATGCATTCCATGACCAAATTTATGAACCTGGCAGGAAAATTGAGAGCTTTCAGCATTTGTGCTAGGAATTCCTACTCAATGGGTCATACGCCTTTTGTGGGTCAATCTTGAACATGCATCTGGGTGAGACCGATTTCCTACCATAGGGTCTAATTAAATCTTGGCATATAAGAATATTCTCCAATATGCTTCTTCCTTGGATGAAACCTCCCTGTGTAGGAGAAATAATCTCTGGTAGCACAACTGCCAATCTATTACAGAGTAATAGAAATAACTTTATAAACAATGTTGCAGCATGCTATGGGTCGGAACTGAACCACCGTTTGAGGCTTTGCAACCTTCGGAACAAGTGTCAGGGTAGTTGTATTCAACTATATCAGCAGCCTCCCTGAATTGAAAAATTCATGAACTGCTGCACAAACATCTCCTCCCGTGCTCTCCCAACTTGCCTTGAAGAACTGACTCGAAAATCCGTCAGGGCCCGGTGCCTTATCATTAGGAATACTGAAAATAGCTGCTTTGATTTCCTCATTTGAGATGGGTTTCATCAAAACTGCCACGTGATGATCAATGCACAACATTCCTTCCTGAACTATGAGGACTGAAACAGCTGAAGTATGTTGTTTAGTGCCTAGAAGTTCCTTGTAAAATTCCAGGAAACTGTGTTGAATTCCTTTAGTAGTCATATGAATTCCCCCTCCTCTATCAGTAATTTGGGTCACTAAATTAATCGATCTTCTAGCTCTCAAGACCTCGTGAAAATAAGAGGTATTGGCATCCCCTTCCTTCATCCAATGAGCCTTCGCTTTCTGTCGAAGGAAAAGATACAGCTGCCGATTTAGATTCTGATATTGCTCGTGTGCTTCATATTCTTCTTGTATTACCTGAGCATTCCCCAAATTCTGCTGCACCGCCTCTTGACATGCTAGAAGTTTCATCCTGGCAATTTCTGTTGTTCGCTCTATATCAGCGAACTGATATCTATTCAGCTGCTTGAGAGGTTTCTTAAGGTCTTTCAGCTTATGAACCAAAATATACATCTTAGTGCCATAAACATTAGTATTCCACCCCCGGGCAACTAACTCTCTGAACTGAGGAGCCTCACACCACATATTCTCGCAAACTTAAATGGTCTATTTCTGCAGACCTGCACGACATTACTCTTGAGAATACATGGCGTATGATCAAATCATCCTTCCGGCAAGAAATTAGCATGTAGATCCGAAAAATTGCTCTCCCATTCGTGATTTAACAGCACCCTGTCAAGTCTAGAGTATACTCTATCCTCCGGTTTCTGCTTATTGGACCAAGTATAGTAAGCTCCTACCGTTGGACAGTCCACAAGATTGCAATAATTGATGCATTCCTGAAATGGAGATGCTTCAGCCTGACTAAAAGCACCACCCAATCTCTCCTCTGGGCAAAGAACACAATTAAAATCACCGCAAATAGCCCATGTGCCTGTCATACTATCAGCTAAACGCTTAAGATTCTTCCACGGACTTTCACGCTCTGAAATCCCATTAAATGCGTACACCATCGTTAATTGAACAAGCACATTTCTGGACAAAACTTGAACGGATTAATGCATATATTGTGGATCATACTCCAAAATATCAACCACATATTCATTCGGATCCCACCCAATCCAAATTCGTCCACCCGAGTGAGTATGAGTATTAGTACTAATACTCCAATTATTGGATATTTGCATAGCATGATGCTGTTTATGAGGCTTTATTTTAGTTTCTAACAAAGCAAAAAATCCTACCTTATTACTCAGAAGAAAATTATTTATAACCTTTTGCTTCTGACTCTTATTCATACCCCTCACATTCCAAAATCCAAAAATCATGGAAGTTTGGGTGAGGGCAGTCTCCTATTCACAACCTTCTCTTTAGCACCTTCTTGTATGAGTATACTCTTGAACGTGGGACTTGTCTGATTATCCTTCTTAGGTTCTGCAGTACCTCCATCTATAGTATCAGTCTCCTTGCTCAAGATTCTAACTCTAGTCATCTCTTTAACAGGCTCCTTAGGAGGAATCTCCTTACTGACCATCATCTCAACATTAGGACTCAAATCTTTACTGATCTCAGTAATATTCTATTCCCAGAATTTGGTTCCTTAGGCCCTCGATCTTGTAATTCTTTCTTCCTCCATATCATTTGAGTAACCTTCACTGATTTCTTCACCTCATTATTATTCCTCCTGCATTCCTTCTCAGTGTGACCTAGATTGGAGCAAACTTTGCACTTCACTGGCCTCCATTCAAATTCGACATTGATTCCCATGAGGATACCTTTTTCATCCATTACCCTGATTTTCTCAGGTAATTTCTGATCCAGGTGTACCTCTATGAGCACCCTAGCAAAGCCCAAACGAGTCCTCTTTTCAGTAGCTTCATCCCTTTGAATAAATTTTCCAAATCTGCCTACTATCTTAGGAATACTAGCCCCCCCACAATTTCAGAGGAAGCTTATGTAGGCGTATCCAAGTAGGTATCAATTTGACTTCCTCTTTCTCTAAATCAATGTCTGGCATCCATTTCTTAATAATAACTGGTCTACTATCAAACATATGAATACCTGCCCCCAGTACTGCATCCTGCATCTCTTTCGTATGAAAACGAACGACAAACACTCCATTAGGCATAAATGAAATTGTATCAATCTTATGATGTTTCCAAATTCTTCTGAGATACCCTTCGAAAACAGGCCATGGTGGATTCGCACCTAAGACAAATCCAAACACAACAAATTTCCAAAAAAATCCAGTTCATCTTGCACATCCTCCTATGTTATATGCACAATATCATGTTCATCATCCACCAATTCAACAATTTTACGTCCATGTCTATCGTACCAGTCACCCATATTGTCATCCTCATTTTGCAGTAAATTATCATCAACAGTATGGGTTTGATTTACCTCTGTTGCCGCTCCACTTCCGATATCATCAAGGTTATATGGAGACACTCCAGAGATATTTGTCATACTTCCAAATTTCGTTGCAGTATCAATATCAGGTCCATTCGTCATCTCTTTCGTAGTCACATCAGGTCCATTCGTCGTATCTTTCGTAGTAGAATTCTGCTTCTTATGTTCCTTGCTACCCATAGGATTCCTATTAGTGATGTTACGTAAATCAGGAAAGGAGTCCATAGCCAAATTGCACAGGCTCGCCATCAATCACGTACACCACCTCAGATAACCATGGGAGAACGTAGTTCCTATTAGGGTTTTTTCTTGATGTGGCCGTTTTCTTCTCTCTCTTTCTCTTCCTCGCGTCGTCCGTCCATCTTCATCATCTTTTTGTATTCTTTTTTTCGTTTTTCTAATATCGATAATACTACTAATATTAAGACATTAAAATACTCGCTAATTCATGTCGAATATGAAGGATGACGGAATAAGGAAATCTGAATACAAAGGTGTTTCACCTACGTGGCCGGTCGCTTATCCCGACACCCCGAATATTTGATTGTTGAAGCGAGTCAACTTCAACAAAATCGTTTCTTTTTATTCTCGTCGCGTCATTATAGTAATTCGTTGCATATTCGTCGATTTTCAAAAAGCTATTTCAAATAAAACACTTTTTTTAGTCGAGTCGAAACCCGTTGACGCGGATCCGATATCACACAATCCGCAAGGATTTATTACGATGTCAGAATGCCGAGGGAATCAAATTAAGTCCTTTTTAATTCAAGTAATCGTAAAGAGTCATTCTTTAGATTCGATACCAATTCAATAATTAAATGTCGTATCTAAACGAATTAGTCAATAAATCTAACTAACACGAATTCGTTGAAGCTAAAATAGATGTCACATAATTCGAAAGAATTAATTACGACACTATAAGCGCGGAGATAATCTATTTCGTGTTAGTTGATTTAAAATGACTTACAAACATATTTTTCTAGATTTCACTCTAATATTCGATATCAATTCAATAATCGAATATCGGATACGACGAGTATCAAAGTCCGAATCGAGCATAAATCTTACAATATTTATGCCCGACTCAATAAAATCATCGACTTTCCAAAATAAAAAAGCAATTTCGAAATCGATAATAAATTGCGAAGCGAACCCTAGTTCGTACAAGGGGGCACGCGATCGAGTGCCTAGTCCACTCGGTCGAGTGGCACCCCAAAAACCGAGACAGAAGGTTTTTTGGCCACCACTCGGTCGAGTCTCGCAATGACTCGATCGAGTGGTTGTTCACTCTGTCGAGTTCTTCAATAACTCGATCGAGTGACATCTAAAAAATCGGGGCAGAAACTTTTTCCGAGGACCACTCGGTCGAGTCCTTCAATGACTCGATCGAGTGGCCTTATCACGTCAAAACCGTGAGTCCCACAACGAATTTCTAGTCTCGATAATACTTTTTTATGACTTCGGTCAACACGTGTCAAATCAACCACGTGTCGAACTACTTTTTCAAAACCATGTATCACGTCGTTTAAGTCATTCTATATTATTTGCGAACTGTTATTATCATTATCATCGTTACTAACACATTTGTTTTTATTTTCGTTATTTCTTTTATTGTACTAGAAGAATCTCGCATGCTAAATATAATTTTAACGTTAGTTTTAGATGCATTAAATCGACGTAGCAACTTATTCTAATTTTCGCATGTTTAGTTAAAACATTGTTTGCATATCATTCATCGTATTACTAGTACGCGTATTCGAGAGTCAAACGATATCTTAGTAGAGGCCGCTAATGTGCGGGCGGGATTGGGTGTTCTTTGTGAACTTCCCAACACGTACCCTCACCCCTTACTCAGAACCATGGTTTCCGGATGTCCGAAACCATTGGTACACAAGAGTCATTCAATACACGGTATCCGATAATATCGGTATCGGTATCAAATGCAAAGGGACGAGCCCAATAAATTCTGACATCCGAATGGGCCATACTTTGTGCATGGCCCACTAAGATATAGAGTGGGTTCAAACGGGCCCGAACTCCCACAAAGTTCGGTGGCGACTCCACTTCGATTTAAATTTCAATTCGATCCATGTCAAATGGAGATTCATTCGCCTCCCCTAACCCGTGCGTGGCCGCGTCGGGGTGGACCTATGTCATGTCCACAGGGTTGTTTATGAATTACTGTGAGGTGTAACTTACGTGAATGTGGTTGTAGTTGGTTGTGACTGTTACGTGCAATTTGCGTGACTGTGACTCGTTGGATTCATAGTTATTTTATTTCGCATGAAGGTGTGACTTTTGTATGTATTTTGTGTGACACTTACTGTATTTTGTGTGACTTTGAATATATTTTTGTGTGACTTTGATTGAGGTTGTTTATGAAATATTGTGAGGTGTAACCTACGTGACTGTGGTTTTAGTTGGTTGTGACTGTTATGTGCAATTTGCGTGACTGTGACTCGTTAGATTCATAGTTATTTTGACTTTTGTAAGTATTTTGTGTGGCACTTACACTTTGAAGAGTTTTGTTATGAAATATGAAGATTAGTTTTTGAAAAATGGTGTCCAGTAATATGAATGTTCTTATGTTTTTATATGTTTTTATGCGTGTTTGTTCGGATATATGATCTAAGTATCATAAGATTTTTTTCCCTAATGTATGATATCTTCTTTAATTGATTGTTAAATATTTTCTCGAATGATTGAAAATTATAAATAATTTTATTAGACAACTATGTAACGCAATCTCCATGAACCACTCAAATCGCGCTTACAGTCACACATTTTGTACATCGAAGTCATGAGTTATTAGAAATACAGTCACACCTTAAATGAATAAAGTTACTTAAAGCGTGCTTATAGTCACACATTTTGTACATCAATGTCACACATTTTTCATGCAAAAGTCACACATTTTTCATGCAAAAGTCACACATCGTACATACACAATCCAAAAATCTCATTACAAATAAAATTAACGAAGAACCAAGATGAAGATTTCTTATTTTTTATTGGATGAATAAAGTTTGAAGATGAAGAAGTTTTTCTTTATCAGTTAACATGATGAATGTGTGACTTTGGTTTTTATGTAGCGTGACTCTCATTGTATTTTGTGTGACTTTGTCTGCTTCATGTGTGACTTTAACAAGTCTGACGTCTGTGATTATAAGGGTATGAATGAATGAATCTTGAAGACGATGATGATTTTTTTAATAATGAATGAATGAATCTTGAAGATGATGATGCTTTTTTTTCTTGTTCGATGAATAAAGATGAAGATGAGGGAGCATGAAGTTGTAAGGAGTGGGGGTTTGATTGAGGAGAGTTGTTGTTTCTCTCCACTGCTGCGGTCAGTTTACTGACATCCCTTTTTTTTTACTCTCTCTCTCTCTCTCTCTCTCTCTCTCTCTCTCTCTCTCTCTCTCTCTCTCTCTCTCTCTCTCTCTCTCTCTCTCTCTCTCTCTCTCTCTCTCTCTCTCTCTCTCTCTCTCTCTCTCTCTCTCTCTCTCTCTCTCTCTCTTTATATATATATATATATATATATATATATGACAATTTCACCTGTCACCCGATATTCTTTGTTTTTGTTAAAAAATATATACTCACTCTCATCTATTCAATTTTTGACACTTACTATAAATGGACAATCCAATCGATTATTTACATTCCTCTTTTGGCATAACACTTTACTTTATAATCCTCATGTCCTTACTCTATTTACACAAAATGCCACTACTTTTTCTTTCTTTAAGTTTGGTGGACCCATAAAACCATTTGATTTACCAATAACACCCTTACTTTTACCATTTTTCTTAAAAGTGGTGAAATATCCTAGGTAAAAGATTGAATGGATGAGAGTGAGTACACATTTACATAAAAGTTAAGATAATTATTACGGAGTACTAAATTATTATACTTTTTATAATATCAAAACAAAGATTAAGTTACAAGTTTATTAAGAACTCATAATATAATACAACTTGACCTTATAATTTTTAGGTGTGTAAAGTTTAATACTCGTACCTTTTTTCGAGCTTTTAAAACTAATTTAGTCGATTACCCGATCCACTCGTTTCATCCGCGAATGATGAATGAATGACGGATGATATATTTAATGTAATGGATGGATGTGGGTGAAGCTTCGCCCGACCCGAATCCGATCCATTGACATCTCTAAGTATTACTATTCCCTCCTATTAAGAGTAATCTTCCCCTTTTTTTTTGGAGTTTTGGACATGAAAATTAAGAAAAGAATAAAGAATTGATTAAATTAAGAAATAGTAAGATATAAAATGGAGACATGATAGAGTTTGTGTGCGAAAGAAATACTCCGTTCGTTCAAAATTAAGAAAAGAATAAAGAATTGATTAAATTAAGAAACAGTGAGATATAAAATGGAAACATGATAGAGTTTGTGTGCGAAAGAAATACTCCGTTCGTTCAAATCCAAATAATATGTTTTCTTTTTGACACTTGTAAAGCCACGTTTTACACCGTCAATATCTTTCGTTTTACATTAGGTTGCGTTTGGGTACTCGGAATTGATTTGAATATCAAGAATTCAATTCCTGTATTTGAATTTCTAGAATTCAAATCTAAATCCAAATCCAAAATGTTATTTGGGTACCCTTAGATTTGGATTTGGATTTCGGGCTGGTGGAGTCGGGCCAAGGTCACCAATTTTTATTTTTTAAAATTTTTCATTAGAAAAATGTAAATGTTCAAATACGGGGAAAAAAATTAAAGAAAAACAAATACTACGACAAGATTATGCGAAAAAACAAACAAACAACAAGTGACGGAATTTAAATGACTACCCATATACTAGAATTTGAGAAAACCAAATTTGAACTAGGTTGAATTTGATCAAAATTTTAAATCCAAATCCCAAGGTTTCCAAACGCTCGAAATATTTTAAATCTGGAATTCAAATCCAAATCGAAGTTCCCAAACCTACCATTAACAAAAACTATGAAAAAATCGATATTCTTAATTTACTCATAAAGACGAATCAAACAAGATCTCACATAACCATATTTTCTCTTATAAAATATCGGGAATTTTAACGATTTTACTGAGTTGTAAATAGTGTCCAAAAGGGAAGCATACCCTTTATATTTGAGCCGAGGGAGTAATAAATAACTGATTAAAAGTACAATCCTAAAAGAAAGAGGAGAGATAAGCTAACCAAACCCAAAATGAAAAGACGGAAGATAAACAAACTAAATCCAAAAAGGAAAGAGGGAAGATCACTCTTAATAGGAGGGAGTACCATATTTTTGTTATGTGGCATCTCTAGACCATTGCAATTTTACTAATGTATCACTATTATTAAGTTGGATACTTGGATTGTGACTGACTCTCGGAGTCGAAACATTTTATAATTATTAAATCATTTTCCCTATTGACAAAAAAAAGGTACTACGAGTATTTTTTTATCAAATAACCCTCGCGCTTTCTTATCCGGAACAATGTGTGTTGTCTTCAAATATGGAGCCATTTACTCAGCACCGTTACCCATCTTGGCAAAACGGCCTTTAATTCTTGTTCGGTTTTCTGCTTGAAGCTTCCTTGATTCATATCTGATGTGCTTCTCAAACCTGTTCAATCGCATTGCCAGCACTAAGTCATTGCTCAAGTAAATCTCATTCTGAAGAAGATCAGGAGATATCAGTCCTTAAACAACACCTATGTGAAAAACTATCAGCAATAATACATAGGTCATATAGTCACAATTTAGGTAGCACCGATACAAATACGCTCAAGGACACGGATTTGACATCAAACACGTGTCAAAAACGTGATACTAACACTAGAAATTTTGCAAGACACGGCAAAGAAAATAAATAAATTATATTAAAATAAAAACAATTTGAAATTCTTTATATCCGGCTAAAATTGCCCACTTAAAACAATACAAAGTTGTAAACTAACCAGACAAGCATCAAAGTTTCATAAACTCAAATTTAACAATCGAGTCTTACAAAATCAAATAGCTAGTACTACGGAGTATAATATAATTAATAATTACTCCGTATTTATTTTAACCTTATTTGGTGCGAGTGGTTATAAGTATAATTAGTAACACAAATTAGCAGTTCTATAATTAAAGTCAAGTTATTTCGAGAATTAGTACAACTTTCTTTGAAAGCAAGTACTCCGTATTTAGTACTCTTCATATTGCAGATACTAGTTCGTGAATGAGTGAGAAGAACGGAAATAACGACGCCAAACTAGATGGGTCAAAACAAGTGAAGACAAATCATATGACAAAGAAAATGGAATAATTGAAAATTACTCCGTAGAGACTAACACTAAAGTCAAACATGACTCTAGAGTCTAGACTATTAACACAAACATCTTCTAATCAATCTTCTTCATCCTCCCATTTCCTTCGAAAAACATTATTCACCCTCAAATCATGTCACTTTCACATTAAGCCGCACCATAAACCCATAATCGACGGTCCTTCATTTGAGCTTAAAACTCATAAACGGTCCTTCATTTAAAGACGTGTAAAATGTGTCTAAATATCAGACTGCCCAAATAAAAACCAGACACAGTTTTGTATGTCCCCGAAAAATTTCGGGCGTGGTCCCACCCGTTTTGGTATCCGACATCGTGTCCGATACGGGGGCGCTGGTTTGGAAGAAGTGCCTGTGTTTTCTAGCTCATAGCATAGCTCACTATGTAGTGTTTCGATGTAGCCATCGACCTAGGTTCAAAAACCGTCAATTTCTTAAAAATCCTTCAGGACATCCTTAATCCTTTACACCAAACGAAAAGTCGAAACTATTCTACTTTTCTTCTTATCGTCGGTTTCTAGTAGAATATTCAGTGTTTTGTGTTCACCATTCATTATTTCAGGAATCTAATAGTAGTCTCCAAACCAAAATCACAACTACTCAAATCAAAGACAAACCTCCGAGTCCTTTTCTTTTCTTTGTAACGTGTAACTGCAGAGACACGGTCGGCAGCAGTAAATTCATGTGAGGTAACTTTTGGAGGGAAACTTGTCGACTCAATTCCAGTGGTAAACTGTGAATTCCATCCTGTGGTGGTGTGACTTACACTGCTAGAAATTCCAGATTTTGTATCAGAATTCAATGCACATCCTTCAACATTAATCTCTGAGAACCATGGTGATTGAGAATCATTATTTACAACCTCAATCCCATCATTGCCCTTACCACACTCTCTTGCCTGCATAACAAATCAATGGCTCATTGGCAGAAACATTGCTCCTGGCATATTCAGTGTTACATTTTACACATAGATTTGTCTTGTGATCAATACATTAGTTGAACTTTTAACCATGAATTTGAAAATTGAAACACAAACACACTAATAGAATCCTTAACCACAGAATTGAAGCACGTTGGTGTGTCGACTATGTTTCATAGGCATTAATTTATATCTTTAATTAGTAGAATAATATTTCTTTGTTAGCTATGAGATTATTTTGGATCAGATTTTGTAATGTTGGGTAAGTGGCATTATTGGAATGTTGGCCCAAGTGACAGTAATGAATAATGGGGATTAGATCTATTTTCATTTGGTAGTTAGGAGTGTTTTCTAGCCTCTAGTTAGGTAGTTAGGTTGTACAGAGCAACTTTTATGTAAAGTTTTGGTGATCATTTTGTTTTAGAAAATGATTCCCACAATTCTCCAATCACCAATATTTTCTCAACAAGATTGGGAAATGATGGATAAATCATACGGAGTAAAAAAAATGAAAAAGTTGGAGGTAGAAGTATTACACATACCATTTGCATTTATAAAGCAAACAAGGCCTTAAACAAGGCTTTGTAGCCTCAGTTAGTGAGCTAGAAAATAACGACAACACTTCGAAGGTGTATTCTCCATGATACACTACCACTATTTTATCTAGTATAGTTAAACATACTCCTAAATACTCAATTTTCTCAAAACGTAAAATCGGCAATAATACGGAAAAATGTCATTTTTTAGCATAGTTGAAACACCCTCTTGATTTAATGTCTCTTCTTAATATGCATTTGTAATTCCAAATGGCCCCCTTTCAATAATGACAGCACAGCAGTACACCCACTGCATTCTTCTAGCATTACTACAACTTTGGAACAATCCCATCTTGAAACAGTATAATCTCAATCAGGGAAACTACTAACTAAAATTAGCAACTAGAAAGATTTCATTAATGCCTTCACTCTTGAAATGATCTACATGGACTAAAGAACAGATGGCAGAGGACGAGTCGTGCAGGCTAAAGAAGGGCCACCAGGAAGCAGCAGCTGCAAGTGCAACTCGTAGGAAAGGACCCGCAGGTTGCGCATGAATGTCAGAGGCGAGTTAGGCTAGGTGTTTCCTGAAGTGTTTTTTTCTAGTTCTCATAACTATTCCTAATAATAGATACTCCCTCAATTTTTTCCATTTAGCCACATTTGCTGGATATGGAAAGCATGGAATAGGCAAACATGGAGTACAGTTTGCAGGAAGTAAGAATGCCACTGATATTCTAGTAATTCAAATTATTAAATAGGATGGAACATGAGACATTAAAGTGATTAAACAGAGTGACAAAGCAGAGTATACCTCATTTCCTTCAAATATGGGATGATTCTCATCATGCTCGTAAGTTTGCACTTGATGCTGTGGTCTGAAGTCCTGATTCTTATCAGCATCAACATGGTGGTTGCTAAATATATTCGAATCTTGTTTTATATCAGGCTCTAACTTTGCTAACTCACAAAGCTGCTGTAGCATTTCTTGCTTATGTTGCCCACACAACAAATTTCTGTCCTGTAACATGAAGAGATGGCCACACCAAATCAGTATCAACTATTACGGTTTGCCACGGGCGACCTTAGCACATCATCCCAAAATTAACGCAGACTCGTTACTCAAATGTATTCAAAAGTCCAGCAATTCTATAATCAAATTATCTTTTCCGAGGAAATAAACATACAGCCTTCCTCGTATATCCATTTTCATTGGCGCAAGAGACTCGCTGGTTCAAGATTATGATGTAATGAATCAATCAGCTACCTAAGCAAGTTGTGCTTTTCTTTTGATAGTGAAGTAACCATCATTAAATGAATTCATCACAAAACTTTTGATCTCATCAATGCAGAAACAACCTCTTTGTAACTTAGCCTCTAAACTCTAAACCAATATCTCATCAGGAACTAAAGCATAAAAAGAAGGAAACGATATAGAAGTGAATTTATATCTCGAACAAATTCCCCAAGACTAGTTCTTAGAGTGCAGAGACGAAACATGTTCCTAAAAGGGCATAAGAAACATTGTGAAGAAGTCAAAAGAGTTACCCCTTCGGCCCTTGGACAGTCTAATAGAATCACATCATTACTTTGATGCTACTACAAATAGTACGTGTTTAGCACAGACCAAATCACTGATACCGAAACACAAACAAATCTAAACTACAACAAACCAGTAGAAATCTAGCCAAGACTGTGTCAAAAGTTATATGTGAACCAAACCTACCCTTAAGGGCTCGCATGGGATGGAGGTAATGAATTGGGGTAATGGAGCTGAAATGAACTAGAAAATGGAGAAGGATAGTGATGGTGCTATGCGAAAATGGAGAAAAAGAAGCTAATATAGCCTCTTTGGGAGAAGAATTACTCCCCTCTTCCCCTAACCTGTATGAGCTCCATTACCCCTTAATAATCTGCCTCAGTCAGAAGGGAGCCCTAAGTCTTAACCAATACATACGGAGTAGAAATGACATCACCAAGTGATCATTAGAAGCCGAAAACAAGAATATAATAAAGCATCGAAAAAGCAAACCTTAGGCAAAGGAGGCACAAGCATGGCATGAAAATGATGACTTTTATCGGTAGAAACAATCAAATCATCAAGATTAACAATAGCAGGAGTATCCCAAACAAAAAAATCACAAAATCCATCATCCCCTTCCTCAAACCCACCCCCCACCAAATCCCCACAAAAACCAGGATCATCATCGCCACCTTTACAATCGAACCCCTCGAACCCAACAATACCCGCCATTTCGACGGCAGAAGGGCGGCCAGTAAACCCCTCAAGAGGCCTCCTGTCATGATTATTCTCGCTCTTGGGATGACTATGCACCTCATAATCACAGTTTTGGCAAAACACAGAGCTGTCGGTGCAACAGAAGATTGAAGCAGGCGAAGAATCGCAAGCATCACAGAGCTGAAAGCGTATGTGCTTTGTGAAAAGCTGGTTTGTGCTGTGAACGTCACGGTCACATGACAAACATAACTTAGCAGAATCAGCTCTACAGTACACAAGTGCTGATTTATCCCCACAGAAATCACATAATCGTCGTTTCTGGGAATTTGAATTTGAGATTGGGTTGTCTTGTGTTGTGGGTGATGAAGGGTTTATGCGTGAATTTGGCATATTTTTTTTTCCTGGGTTTTGGAGTCAGGAAGGATTCAGGGTTGCAGGCTCCAGGTCAGAGAGATTGAATGAAAGGGAAGGGAGGTGGTCATAAAGAGACAAAAATGTGTAGTCCAATCAGTACTACTCGTAGAAGAGAAGGAGATAAGGTGGTATTTGCTTGGAGAAGGGAGAAACAGGGGACCGACAAGAAGTTGGGTAGGTGACTGAAGGTTGTGGAATCACGTGTGACGTGTGTACGACTCTGACTCAAAACTAAACTCATGCTTCTCCTCTTTTCAGTCTCCGTTACGTGACGATTTATATCGTAATTTGTTCGTCACTTTACCACACGAGAGCGGACCTTGTAGTCAAAATTATTAGAGGGTCTAAGGGCACCTCCATCAATGACGAGAGAACTCATCATGAGGATGATGAGGACCTCATCATGGCTTCCATTCATGATGAGGGAGCTTCAAGAAGATGATGAGCGTAGAGATGAGCAAGATGTTGATGAATTGGATGACGAACGAAGTTGCTGCAAAATGTGTTGTTTTCTTTTCTTTTTTTTTTGTTAAAAAAATTTTGTCCAATGAGAATGTGTCAAGTGGTGCCACTATATTCATTCAAATTATTTGTTACTTTAAGATTACTTGTTTTCTTTTTTTGGTTAAAAAATCTTGTGTGATTTTTTTTTTTGGAAAAAAAAAATAAAAATTAGAATTGGAAATTTTTTTCTCTATAAATAGAGTCTAATATTGAGTAGTATTGTCACACTACTTCTTTCTCTCTCTATTTTATTTTGTTAATCACATTAAGTAAAAATTAAAATTAAAATTAAACAGATATATTTCTTTCTAATATTAATTATGGATAACTATAATAATTACAATAATCGGAGTAATAATGATAATAGTAGTGGTAATAATTTCGAACAACAAATGTTAGAAGTTTTACGAAAAATGAGAACCTAAAGTTTAATGAGTCCTCAATCAAATGTCGTTACTTCCGGCAATTATCAAAACCCACAATATAATCCAAATAACTATCAAACCTGGCCAAATTACGCAGGTTACGACCAAAATAATTATCAAAACCCACAATATAATTCTCAACCCCCGCAAAATTTTCATCCTTCCCAACAGTTTGACAATAACTACAATAATTATTCTGATACTTACCCTGGTCACAGTTTGCAAATTCCGTCAAATAATTCATTCAACTGCAACCTATCCCAAACTTCAGAGTGTGATAGGGACAACGTAGTTGAAGAAAGCGATGAGGTTGAGGTCCCTGTGAGGGCCAGTGAACCGTCTGGTTCAGCAAGGAAGAAAAATATATGGTCTATTCAGGAGGATGAAGCTCTCATATCTTCATTTATGAGGCACTGAACTGATAACATCATTGGAACTAATCAAAAGAAAGATGCATTATGCGTGAAAGTCGGAGAGTTGTTTGAAAAAGTACGTGAAGCTAACCCTGACAAGATCAAGCATCGTACTGCAGGCATGTTGGGCTGTCGATTTCGACGAGTATCAGCCGCTGTTATGAAATGGGTTGGATGTTACGAAGAAGCTGTTCGGAGGAAGAGCAGAAGCGGGTACAAGGAAGAAGACATCATTCAAGAAGCTCATGCACTTTATAATGAGGCTCACGGTGGGAAATTTCAAGATGAGCGTGCATGGATGATGCTTAGAAAATATCAGAAATGGCATGAAGTTGTTGGAGGCTATATTAATACGAGGGTTAGTAGAAAGCAGATGACTAACAGTAGAAACGATATGTCTACGGGTGAGAAGAGCACAGATCCAGATACCCATGTCATTGGAAGCGACCCAGACTCTGCCGGAAGTGGTAAGAGAGTTCTCCTAAATGACGGTGGTTTTTCTACACCAACCAGCGCTCAAGACGGTGAGGGATGCGGGAGTCAACGTCCGCAAGGTATAAAGGCAGCAAAGAAGACGAAGGGGAAGATCAAAGTTGGAGAGATTGCGTATTTGGCTGAAAGTATAGACCGTCACGGGAATAGGAAGGAGGCTGATGCGGAATTGCAGTGGGAGAGGCTAAATTTTGCTAAACAGAAATTGGAAACAAGAAATAAACATATTGAAGCGAAGAATAAACAGATTGCTGTTATTGAACAGAAGGTCAAGAACGATGCGATGATGTGGAAATGGCAGGCGTTCCACGATTTATCGACAAGGAACAATTTAACCCCAGAAGAAGAGGAATGGAAGCAGCAACTTTTCACCGAATTACGAAACTAGAAGAAGGGTTATGAAGTATTTGCAAGTGTCTCTTAATTAAAATTTCATTTACCCCAGAAGTTTGAAGTTATGTTTATGTTTGCGGCTAGAACTAAATATGTTTATGTTTTAGTTTAAGTATTTCTTTATGTTTCTGTTTATGGTTAATGTTTTTACTTTAAGTAATTTTTCTTTATGTTTGTGTTTATTTTAGTTTAGTCTTGGTAATTGTATTTTGCGTACCAGTGTATTCTGTACTCATATTGTGTGAAAGTAACTTTGATAAAGCTGGTTCGTATTGTCTTATCAACTAATTTTTAACATAACATTTCTTTTTTCAAAAGTGAGCTACTTTTACTGCATGATATGACTTGACTATATGTCGAAATAGTGTAGTACAGGTAGCTGTCCAACTCGTGTGGTATACAATACTCCGTATTTTGCAAGTTGTGTGGCACAACTTTCTATGCATTGTCTATTTATTGTGGGTATTGGAATCGTACTGAGGAAGTAATGAGTCATGTCTATTTATTGAGCATTGTTAAATATTCCAACAACAAATACCACAACTTCAATTTTATATCCAACAACAATATACCAAAACAAATATCACAATAAAATAATGGATGCTCTTTATGAATTTTCATCATCTTCGTCTTCTTCATCTTCAAGTGAGGATGATACCGAGTGCGAAGCGATAGAGCGGGGCATTGATGCATGTATCGGTCGTATCTCACAAATGGTTGCACAACAAAGTCGTAGGCGAAGAGGTCCGAGAAGATACATTGAGCGGTTCCGTGAAGTTGGTCATCAAAATCTATACAACGACTACTTTGCTCCGAATCCCACTTATCCACCAAATCTGTTTCGTCGTCGTTTACGGATGAACCGACATGTTTTCCTAAGATTAGTGGAGGTTTGTGAATCATATCATTCTTTTTTCAACCCTGGTCCGGATGGGACCGGTAGAGGTGGTCTGTCGTCTTTACAGAAGTGCACTGCAGCCTTACGTATGTTAGCGTACGAGGAAGCCGCAGACAGGAATGATGAATACATTCGGCTCGGAGGGTCTACCGCAACAGTTGCACTAGAGCGCTTCACTGATGCAATTGTAGATCGACTGGGTCCAGAGTATTTAAGGGCTCCTACCACTGATGATATGCAAAGACTACTCTACATCGGTAATAGACGTGGTTTCCCTGGAATGTTGGGGAGCATTGACTGCATGCATTGGAAGTGGAAGAACTGTCCAGTTGGTTGGAGAGGAATGTACCAAGGACGCAGTGGTAGAGCTACAGTTATTTTGGAAGCCGTAGCCTCTCAAGATCTTTGGATATGGCACTCGTTCTTTGGGATTCCGGGATCTTGTAATGACTTAACTGTGCTCCATCGTTCTCCTATTTTTGATGATATAATGAATGGAAGAGCTCCACGAGTTAACTATACAATTAATGGGCATGAGTACAACACCGGATATTACTTGACCGATGGTATCTACCCACAATGGTCAACATTTATATAATCAATTCCACTACCACAACCACCGAAGGACAAACTATTCGCTGAACGTCAAGAAGCGGCTAGGAAGGACGTAGAGAGGGCATTTGGGGTCCTACAAGCTAGGTTTGCAATTGTACGTAAAGAGGCACTGACATGGAGTGTTGAACGAATGGGAAAAATCATAACCACTTGTATAATACTCCATAACATGATAGTCGAGGACGAAAGAGAGAATTATGCCAACTACGATCCAAATGAGTTTACTAATAATGGAAATGAGGAAGGTGATGCAACCGTGGAAGAACCAGAATATGAAGTTGGATACACCGCTTCAATAAGTACGTACATTCAGAACAGAACTCGTATAAGAAATTTGAGGGGCCATCAAGAACTTCGGGCGGACTTAATTGAAAATATTTGGCAGAAATTTGGAGAATCTTAGGTTTTACGGTGTTGAGTCTTGAACCTTAATGTTATTTTCTTTTTAATCATGTACTTTTATTTTTAAATGAATGTTAATGTTGTGCTTCGTACTTTTATTTTGAAATGAATGGTACTATTGTGTTTCGTACTCTTATTTTGATAATTGATAAGATACAAAAATTGAAGTGACTATACACTACTCTATTCCGACATACATTATGTTGATTAGACAATTCAGAATCATTTATTCAAAAATTGACAACTCAATTAAAAAATTCTGACAGATGCTTTAATTGATAAGATACAAAAATTGAAGTGACTATACACTACTCAATTCCGACATACATTATGTTGACAAGACAATTCAGAATTATTTATTCAAAAATTGACAACTCAATTAAAAAATTCTGACAGATGCTTTAATTGATAAGATACGAAAATTGAAGTGACTATACACTACTCAATTCCGACATACATTATGTTGACAAGACAATTCAGAATTATTTATTCAAAAATTGACAACTCAATTAAAAAATTCTGACAGATGCTTTAATTGATAAGATACGAAAATTGAAGTGACTATACACTACTCAATTCCGACATACATTATGTTGACAAGACAATTCAGAATTATTTATTCAAAAATTGACAACTCAGTTAAAAAATTATGACAGATGCTTTAATTGATAAGATACGAAAATTGAAGTGACTATACACTACTCAGTTCCGACATACATTATGTTGATTAGACAATTCAGAATCATTTATTAAAAATTGAAGTGACTCTACTACAAATTCTGACAGATGCTTTTATTGACAATTGAAAATACAGGAAAAAAAATATTGAAATGAATAATTACGTAGCTCTATATATAAGTTACGGTTTCATACTACATCTTCTCACACCTATTTCTCTCATACATAAAATAACTAAAATATATAACATGTCTGCCTATTATGATGAGGAAGTTGGAAACACTCAGTGGAAAATCAATAAGATTAGGGATGAATCTCGCAACTTTTGTACTCGTCTCAATTTAGTCGTAACAGAAAGCGTGTATACGTTATTATTAAATAGTCCACCGGCCCTAACCAAACTGCATGGTATAATTACTGGAAATGCTGATGCAATACTTAGTCCTCCAATGACAGTGAACAATACTTTTGGTATAATTTTCTACTATTACTATATATTACTATGTATGTACTCCGTATGAAAGTCTATGGTATATGCATATGTTGATTACTTTATGTTTATTTCAGAGACATGGACGGCTAAAAAAGAAGAGCTGACCTCCTTACAAAGTGAAATAGTTACGATGATTCGTAGGCTGTTCAAAGTGATTGCTTAAGATGTTTTAAGCGACCTTTTGTCCGGGAGAGGAGGAACATTTGTTCAACGTGAAAAGGTTTACTACTGGACTATCTATGATGAAATTACGACAAAGGAGGATCGGCTCCAAGAAATTGAACTTCAAGAAGACGAAAATCCAGACGGCTGGATGAACAATTCTGATTACGATTACGATGGGGATCATGAGCCGATTCGAAAGTGACGGAGTAGTAATATTTTTATGTGTGCTTCGTATTTTCATGCGTGCTTAGTATTTTTATGCGTGCTTCGTATTTTTGTGCGTGCTTAATATTTTTATGTGTGCTTCGTATTTTTATTTATGTGTGCTTCGTATTTCTACGCGTGTTTCGTATTTTTATTTTTAAAAGTAATGTAAAATTGTCTTTCGTAGTTATATTTTGAAATAAATTGTTGTGTTTTATTAAAAATTCCGAGACAACAGCCGAGTACGAAATTTGAAAACCGAGTCCAACAATCAAATTAAATTATACGTACTCGATTTTGTTAATTACATTAGTTAACAAATTATTTTCATAATTAATAAAAAAGTGTGGAATGGTGGGGTATTAAAAAGTAAGAGAGATAAATGATGAGAGAGAGTAAGATGATGAGGAAGAGATGATTATGAATGGAGGAGTGATTTTTTGATTGTGAGATAGAGGAGTGAGAAAGAGGAAAGATGGAAGGATGATGAGTAAATGAAAATCGTTGATGGAGATGGTCTAAGAGCATGTACAATGGAGAGGATTTACCCTCCTCTTAGCACTCTCTTTCTTCTAAGAGGATGTCCTCTCCATTGTGGGATCAATAGGGAATGTCCTCTTGTTTAGAGAAAGATGAGTACTTCCTCTAATTTTAGAGGATTTTTAACCTTGGCCCTTGTGCATGCTATCACATGCTACTGGTCACTTAATTAATTAAGTTAAATAAAAAATAATATTAATCATTAAATAATTAAAATAAATAATAAGAAAAGTAATTAAGAGGATCCTCCCTATTGTGGAATAAAATTGAAGAAGAAAAAATGGAGAGGATGAAGATAGTGGAAAATGAGGTGGATGAAAGAGAAGATGATGTGTCAAAAATATAGAATGAAAGAGAAAAAATAAGAGGAAGGAATTGTCCTCTCTAATGTACATGGTCTAATAGTTGGGCTTGATGGATGCCACGTGATTTTGTGGAAAATCAATTGCCATGATGCTTTTATGATTTATCAACTCAAGAAAACGATAATCAATTACGGATTACTCTTAACTAGACCTACAATTTCGAGTTTACGACGATCGAGCTTCGGAGTTCGAATAAAATACGGGTTAAGTTTATTTTTGCGCATAAAATAGGGTCTCGTTTGGTTCATCCGAGAACTTATTTCCTGGAGGAAGTTGCTGTAGGGTTACAACCCTTAAACCCAATGACCTGTTACGAGTATTAACCGAAAAGATAAAAGTAAAGGGATAACAATTATACCTTATTTGCAGCGGAACAGCGTATTAATAAGAAGTATAATAAACCAGAAATATATATACTCCCTCCGTTCCAATCAATTCCATACGTTTGCTTTTTCACACTTGCCGATGCACGTTTTCTTTTGTCTATATCTTTAGGTACGTATTTCTAAAAATTTTAAAAATTTGATATTCATGATGCATTCGATTAGACAATTTAAACAAGATCTCACATGACTATATTTTATCCCATATATTAAAAGTTATATCGATAATTCTTCTCATCTATGAATAGTGCATAATATCCAAATGCATGGAAATGATTGGAACAGAGGGAGTATATATATATATATATATATATATATATATATATATATATATATATAGAGAGAGAGAGAGAGAGAGAGAGAGAGAGAGAGAGAGAGAGAGAGATAGGTTCACATAAGGCCAACAACTCTTATAAGTTCATAAGTTCCAGTGTTAAAGTTACACAAAAACTGCTTAAAGTTACACGAGATGAGTGTTAAAGTTGCACTTTATCACTTGAAGTGATAATAGTGCTGAATGTTATAGTTACATATCAATCTTGAACAAATGCAACTTCAACGTATGTCAACTGTAACTTTAATATAGACTTAGTTGCATGTGGTGAACTTATTTGATCCCTTATATATATATATATATATATATATATATATATATATATATATATATATATATATATATATATATAGAGAGAGAGAGAGAGAGAGGAGGGCTCCGGTGAGGCAGGGCAACTCCTTACACTCATAGAGGCAGCATCTGGACCATTAGATTAAGATCTGATCTAACGATCCAGATTAAAAGATTAAAAAACACGCGCTGCTCCTCTCCACCTTCTAAAACCTTATCATTTGAACACTACTACTTTCTCTCTCTACTCTGAAAACCTCTGAAATTCATTGCCGTGTAATTCTGCACCTTCAATGGCTAGTAATTCTGCATCTTCAATGGCGACTGATTCTTCATCAAAGCGTCGAAAATTAGATACAAATGAAAAACCTTCGATTTCACCTTCAATTACTTCAGATTTAGGTCAGAAAAATTCTATTTATTATAAAATTCAATTTCAGATTATAAATCTGATTCTTAATTTATTTATGCCGTGATTCGTTTTTTGAATGCAGTGAATAGTCAAGAAACAACTGCAACATGTTCGATGATGGGCGATTCTAATATATTAGGTAAAATATTTCATTAATTCATCTATTTTTCAATTTTAGTTTATATTACTTCATCAATTCAATTGTTCAAGTTTTCATAGAAACATATCTTATATTGTTTGGTTCATATTTAAAGCAGTTGCTACTTTGATGTACACAACTTAATATTTGTTGCACATGTCGAATAATGTTCATAATTAAAGCAATTGCTGCTTTGGTGTAGATAACTGAGTATCTGTTGTACAGTTGATAATTGTTCATAATTAAAGCAGTTGCTACTTTGGTGTAGATAACTGAGTATCTGTTGTACATGTTGAGAATTGTTTATAGTTAAAGCAGTTACTGTTTTGTTGTAGATAACTTAATATCTGTTGTACATGTTTAGAATTGTTCATATTTAAAGCAGTTGCTGCTTTGATGTACACAACTTAATATCTGTTGCACATGTCGAATAATGTTCATAATTAAAGCAGTTGCTGCTTTGGTGTAGATAACTGAGTATTTGTTGTACATGTTGAGAATTGTTCATAATTAAAACAGTTGCTGCTTTGGTGTAGATAACTGAGTATCTGTTGTACATGTTGAGAATTGTTTATAGTTAAAGCAGTTACTGTTTTGTTGTAGATAACTTAATATCTGTTGTACATGTTTAGAATTGTTCATATTTAAAAGCAGTTGCTGCTTTGATGTACACAACTTAATATCTATTGCACATGTCGAATAATGTTCATAATTAAACCAATTGCTGCTTTGGTGTAGATAACTGAGTATTTGTTGTACATGTTGAGAATTGTTCATAATTAAAGCAGTTGCTGCTTTGGTGTAGATAACTGAGTATCTGTTCTACATGTTGAGAATTGTTTATAGTTAAAGCAGTTACTGTTTTGGTGTAGATAACTTAATATCTGTTGCAAATGTTTAGAATTGTTCATAGTTAAAGAAGTTGTTGCTTTGATGTACATAACTTAATATATGTTGTACATGTTGAGAATTGTTCATAGTTAAAGCAGTTGCTGCTTTGATGTATATAACTGAGTATTTGTTGTACATATTTAGAATTGTTCATAATTAAAGCAGTTGCTGCTTTGGTGTAAATAACTGAGTATCTGTTGTACATGTTGAGAATTGTTTATAGTTAAAGCAGTTACTGTTTGGTGTAGATAACTTAATATCTGTTGTACATGTTTAGAATTGTTCATAGTTAAAGAAGTTGTTGCCTTGATGTACATAACTTAATATATGTTGTACATGTTGAGAATTGTTCATATAGTTAAAGCAGTTGCTGCTTTGATGTATATAACTTAATATCTGTTGTACATGTTTAGAATTGTTCATAATTTTGATGTAGAATTTAATATTATGTGTTAAATTTACATAGATACTCCTGAACCTAAGCATGATTTGAAGATACTAACTTTTTCCAAAGATTTGAAACCTTATGTGGGTCAAATTTTTAAGAATTTGGAAGAAGCATTCCAATTTTATTCCAAGTACGCAACTGCTGGTGGCTTCATTGCTAGGAAGAGCACTGGACGCACTAGTCGTGGTATTGTTAAAAAAAAGTACATTGTCTGCAATAAAGAAGGAGAATATGAACATAAGGGACAATAACAAAGAAGGGAGATAACAAGAATTCTTTGTATGGCCAGAATCATCTTAGACAGAACATCTGATGGGCGATATAAAATCACAGAATTTAATGAAGGACATAACCATTATTTGAACACACCTTCCACGATGATGCACCTTAAAAATGCAAGGAAACTCATCATTTTGCACAAAAAGATGATCATTGACAACTCAATGGTGAACCAAGGTGCCGTTAAAACTTTCAGAATGTTCAAGCAGTTCGTAAAAGGTTATAAGTATGTAGGTGCATCAAAGGTTGATTTTAAAAAATTTGGTAGAGATATAAAGAAATTCATCAAGGACTCTGATGCACAAATGTTCATTGAGATACTTATGAAAAAGAAAGCCCTCTGTGGCTCTTTTTATTTCGACTTTGATGTTGATGATGAACAAAGAATTACTCGTTTATTTTGGGTTGACCCTATAATGATAAAGAACTACATGTTATTTGGTGATATGGTGTCTTTCGATACTACATATAACACGAATAAGTACAAGATGGTCTTTGCTCCCTTCATGGGTATAGATCATCACAAGAGATGTGTCACATTTGCTGCTGACCTTGTTGGGAGAGAGAATGGTAAGAGTTTTTCTGACTGCTATTTTCGTCATTATTTGTATTTTGAAGATAACATGTGTTGCACATAAGGAATTTTATTATACTGTCTTCTCAATGCGTGTGCAGGTAACGGTTTTACTTGGCTGTTTAAAAACTTTATAAAGGCAATGGGAGGTACTTTTCCTTCCTTCATTATCACTGATCAAGATTTGGGGATCAAAGCTGGGGTGAAGGAGATTTTTGGAAGCAATACACTTCACAGATTGTGCATGTGGCACATAATGAAGAAAGTAGCAGATAAAGTGGGTTCGAAAATATGCACTGAAACAGATTTTCTTAAGGATCTAAATGCTGCTGTTTGGGGTGAGGATGTGAACCCTACTCAGTTTGAACATATGTGGCAGGATCTTATTACTAAGTACAATCTTGAGGGTAATGAGTGGTTTCAGGAGATATTTGAGATGTGAGAGAAGTGGATACCAGCTTACCACCGTGACCTGTTTCTTTCAGGGTTAATGAGGACAACTTCAAGGTCTGAGTCTGAGAATAACTTCTTCAACAACTTCACGAATCCTCATCTGACACTTGTTGAGTTTTACATGAGGTTTGACAGTGCGATTGATACACAAAGGTGGGAGCAGTCCAAGGTGATTGCTGACTGTAAGAGCACTTCTGCTGCTTTGATCAGTCAATTTTCTCTTGAAAAACATGCTTCTGAAATCTACACACGAAGTGTCTTCTATGAGTTGCAGGAAGAGTTAAAGGCATACATGCACAATTGTGGTGTTAATGATATTATAAAGGAGGATGGTGTTGAACATATATCTATACAGGACAACATCAAAAATAGGGTATATGTAGTTGACTATACACCCGCAGAAGAGAAAATTGTCTGTGCCTGCAAGATGTTCGAGCAGCGTGGACTGTTGTGTCGTCATGCTCTTTGGGTCCTGAAAGAAAGAGGTGCCAAAAGGATACCTAATTCATATCTACTTCCTCGTTGGAACAAGTTTGCAACATCCAGGGAAATGTTTGATGCAAATGGCACACTTCTTTCTGATTCTAGGTCATCTGATGGAATAAAAACAAAGGTTGCAGAATTATGGACTGAAATTTTTGATTGTGTGACTGTGGTTGAGGACAAGGAAGAGAAGGTGGATGAGCTCTTAGAATTAGTGAGAGCATTCAAGGAGAAGGTTGTGGAAGAAGGAACAAACCTAAGAAATGACAAGAGGTCTGAGATCGAGTTTTTGATGGGTGCCACTATTCCAACTGACATTAAGATCTTGAATCCAAACCAGTCTAAAACTAAAGGCTCTGGAAGGCGACTTATTTCGTCTAAAGAAAAAGCCACGAAACAACATAAGAAGCCTCCTCGGAAGTGCAATGCTTGTGGAGAGATGGGATACCATGATTCAAGGAATTGTCCTGGCAAAGTTTAATCATCATACATTCTCTTATTTTTACTTAATTTTAATATATATTTTAAATATAATAAATTGTCCAGGGATACATTAAGTACATTATACTTTTATCAAGTACACTTGATTTTCAATTGAAAATTATTCATATGAACATCTCTATTTGATTTTATATGCAGCAGTTCTACTTATTTCTTCTTTTGACGTACATATTTTACCATATATTGTATATGTGTGAATTTCGTACATACTTATGTAGATAAGTTGCAACTTATTGTATACAGTATAACTCATACAACAGATATACATAAGTTAACATTTGTTGTACATGTCGATATTTTACATAGTTAAACAAGTGTCTGTTTTGATGTACATAAGTTGATATTTGTTGCACATGTTCACAATTTGTATATTGTCAAAGCAATGTCTGTTTTGATGTACATAAGTTAACATTTGCTGTACATGTCAATATTTTTATATAGTTTAAACAGGGTCTGTTTTGACGTACATAAGTTTCTATATGTTGCACATATTCAAAATTTGTACATAGTTAAAACAGTGTCTGTTTTGATGTACATAAGTTAACATTTGATGTACATATTGATATTTTTACATAGTTTAAACAGGGGCTGTTTTGATGTACGTAACATAATATCTGTTGTATTTATCGATTTTTTACATATTTAAAGTAGTGACTGTTTTGATGTACATGTTGATATATTTACATAGTTAAACAAGTGTCTGTTTTGACGTACATAAGTTGATATCTGTTGCACATGTTCACAATTTGTATATTGTCAAAACAATGTCTGTTTTGATGTACATAAGTTACCATTTGTTGTACATGTCAATATTTTTACATAGTTTAAACATGGTCTGTTTTGACGTACGTAACATGGTCTATTTTCTGTTTTGATGTACATAAGTTAACATCTGTTGTACATGTCGATATTTTTGCATAGTTAAAACAGTGTCTGTTTTGGTGTATATAACATAATATTTGTTGCACATGTTCAAATTTATACATTGTCAAAGCAATGTCTGTTTTAATGTACATAACTTAACATCTGTTCTTTATGTCGATATTTTTACATACTTTAAACAGTGTCTGTTTCGATGTGATTCAAAGCACTGTTTATTTTGATGTACATAAGTTAATATTTGTTGTACATGTTGATATTGTTACATATTTAAATTAGTGCCTGTTTTGATGTACATAAGTTAACATATGTTGTACATATTGATATTTTTACATAGTTAAAACAGTGTCAGAATTGATGTACATAAGTTAACATATGTTGTACATATCTATATTTTTACTTAGTTAAAACAGTGTGTGAATTGATGTACATAAGTTGATATCAGTTGCACATGTTCAAAATCTGCAAATAGTTAAAGCACCGTCTGTTTTGATGTACATAACTTGATATCTGTTGTACATGTTGATATTTTTACATATTTAAAGTAGTGTCTGTTAACATATTTAAAGTAGTGTGTGATATTTTTACATAAGTTAACATATGTTGTAAATATCGATATTTTTACATAGTTAAAACAGTTCTTTTTTTTACATAGTTGATATCTGTTGTACACGTTCACAATTTGTACATAGTCGATACATAAGTTATTTTGTACTGAACATAAGTTGGTATATACGATTGATTATTCAAAATGATTCAAACACTGTAATAATGTACAGTGAAGATACAGTATACAATGTACATGGGAAATGATGCTTTTAACGGGTGAAGCATTTAATACCAACTCCCCAAAAAATACCTTCCCCACAAAAACACATCCACACACACGCAAACACATCCATAATCCTTCCGTCCCCTACTACAACTCTACAACTATCAAAATATTATCATAAGCGAATCAAAGTATTTATTATTTAATTGAATGAGAAATAAAGATGTTCATGGAGTTATTTCATCACACACTATTCAAAAAAAAATCTTTAGTTGATTCGTCTTTAGTACCTCAGATGAATTGGTGCAAGTTTGGAATAGTACCATAGCTTCTCTAATAGTGGCATGGAGAAGGAAGCAAGATTGCACATCGAAGACATTAGAAAGAAGAAGTTTTCAATCGGTGCAAGTGATCCAAACCCGTTAACACGATGTCGAAGCTGGACAATATTTCAGGAGTCTTTAGAGCGTTCATAGCTTCCACCAGCTGTCTCTGCTCCTCGTCTTGAGCTTTGTATTTTTCAGCATCGTCCCTCATCTTCTCAACCTCTTCCTTGGAAACACTTAAAATGCCATCGAGATTAATCTCAAAAGTCACATCAAATGTTGTTTCGCGATTCAGTGCTGCATGAAAACCAGAGATCTTAAACGCCCAAGAGGATAAAGGAGGAAGCTAAACTCTCTGGAACATTTGGGAAGGGTTATGTGATACCGTTACAGACATATTACATTAGTTCAGTTGTAAATCTTTCGTCTTTATTTTGGATGCTGAAAAGGGTTATGTGTAAGTAATATAGAAATATGTACAATGAACCATTGTAATATGTCCTTTCTAGTCAAAAACTTAAAATGTACAGAGTATTACATTAGATGGGTTATGTTCAACTTTTATAGAAATATGTACAATGATATTCTCAGATGTATTAAGCACAGTTATTTAAATATGTACATCACCTAGTGACCTATATATATTATTATGTACATGTGATATTTACATATATACATTACGTAGTGCGAATTTGTTCATCAACAGTTATTAACGTAATTCAGCAAGAAACATAATTCAATCACTATAAGTTAAAACAGTGTCTGTATTGATGTATATAAGTTGATATTTGTTGCACATGTCGATATTTTTACATATTTAAAGAACTGTCTGTTTTGTTGTACATAAATTACTATTCGTTGCATAAATACTCAAAGTTTATTCATATATAAAATAATGTCTATTTTTACGTACATACGTCGATATCTGTCGCACATGTAAAATTTGTACATTATCAAAACACTGTCTATTTTGATGTACATAAGTTAATATCTGTTGTGAACATTTGAAAATTTGTACAGTAATCAAAGCACTACATGTTTGACACGTGCCAGATTTACTCAAAGCACTATATTATCTTAATTTTCTTTATTAATTTGTATGTTTTGTTATACATAAGTTACTTTGTACTAAACATAAGGAATGCACATAAGTTGGTAAACAGGTGTATATAAGTTACTTTCTGAATAAACGGGAGTTCCTACCACAACCATAATTAGACATTCCTAAAACAATATGAATTAAAATCGCAAAATTTACAAATGGTTAGCTAATTAATCACTCCATAGAATAAATCATTCAATCATGAAAATTTCTTCTTGGCTATAGAGCATTTTACTTAATCTACATCTTTTTAAATAATCTTTTAATGAAAAATGTGATCTGTAATCTTCCTCTTCCATAGATTCAATAATCTTCAAATGTTCATTTTCTTCAGATCCAAGTTGAAAGATGTGCATTAATCTTCTAGCATGCATATTGTTCGTCAAATAACATCTACATCTCTTGGAAACTTCAATTCCATCCCTATGAACAGTAGTCATTCCTTTAATATGAGTTGTTCCCAATCTTCTATTATAATCTATATTCCATCTAGGTGCATCGGATCGTAATAGAAACATTTGGGACCACCTCTTGCAAACAATAGCCATGTTCCCTTTGTCATAATCAGAGGGAAGCTTTTGAAAGATTTTTTCCATAGAATCTTCATTGCACATTACTTTAATTGTTGATGAAAATCGTCTTCCATATATTTCCACTTCATGATGATGATTATAAATGAAAGATAGATGATCAATCTTCTGTTTCTTGCTCTTATTAATCGTTGTTACTCTATCTTCAATTTCATTATTCTCCGTCCATCCCTTACACAATATTTTCATGGTGTTATTAATGAAGTTAAGTGAAAAAGGGGTATAAACAAGTACTCCACTGTATAAGACTTTGAATATACTGACTTTGAATGTAAAGTACTGTAATAGTTAATTACAGTAAATAAATTTGGAGTCCGTATTAACTGCTTATACCTACCGCAGCTTGGTTTTTTACGCGTGGACATACATTACTTTACCAACCCCATCTTATACCTACCCTAGTTATACCTTCCCCACCTAGACTTTATGATGTCTTTAGATGGAATGTGAATAAGTGAAATTTAAATATATACATTACGTAGTGGAATATATGTCTTTTGATGTAAAGTGTCTGTTTTGATGTAAATTGGAATATAAATTTAAATTTTACATTACATAGTTAAAATAGTGTCTGTTTTGATGTACATAAGTAGATATCTGTTGTACATATTGATATTTTTAGATAGTTAAAAATAGTGTCTGTTTTGATGTACATAAGTAGATATCTGTTGTACATATTGATATTTTTAGATAGTTAAAATAGTGTCTGTTTTGATGTACATAAGTAGATATCTGTTGTACATATTGATATTTTTAGATAGTTAAAATAGTGTCTGTTTTGATGTACATAAGTAGATATCTGTTGTACATATTGATATTATGTTATAACAGTGTATGTTTTGATATACATAACATAATATCTGTTGCACACATGTTCAAAGTTTATACTTCGTACATAGTTAAAACAATGTCTATTCAACCACTGTAAGATACAATGTACAGTGAAGATACAGTATACAATGTACATGGACAACTTTGTTATTATGGGAAATGATGCTTTTAACGCGTGGAGCATTTAATGACCCAAAAAATACCTTCCCCAGTACAAATTAATGACGGTATAAAAACACATCCATACACACGCAAACACATCCATAATCCTTCTGCTCCCTACAACGATCAAAATATTACGGAGTATCATCTAATTTAAAAATATTATATTCTACAATATTTTATCATTCAAATGTTATCATCTACAACTACTACAAAAATATTATCATAAGCGTTAAAAAGTACAACTATTTATTATTAAATTTAATTAATGAGAAATGAAGATGTTCTTGGAGTTATTTCATCACGCATTATTTAAAAAAAAAATCTTTAGTTGATTCGTCTTTAGTACCTCAGATGAATTGGTGCAAGTTGAAGTCTTGTGTTGATCTGTTATCAACACAGGGTTATATGGTACCGTTATAGTCCCTTGAATGGTACAAAGCCGTGAGGCTATAACGTGTCGAAACTAGAGACGACATTCTTCGGTTTCATCAAGGATACAACTTCAAGTCGTCGATTGATTTTAATTTTTGGGACTATATTTGATTTCTATCGATTATAAGGATAACTTCAAGTCGTCGATTGTCAAACCCAATTCATTTGTATATGATCAAGCCATTGAAGATGCTTGATGAAACCCAAGTCGGCTAGTAATTAGACATTTACGGATCAGTTTAAGGATGGTAAGATGTCAAACCCAATTCTCCAACACATCTTGGTTAACCAGAAGGAGGGTGGAGATTTATTCAGGAGGAACTTCATCGTTTACATATGCTCTGTTTTTATACATGAGAGCGTTAATTTGTGAAGGGTTATGTGATACCGTTACAAACATATTACATTAGTTCGGTTGTACTTGTAATCTTTCGTTTTCTTTTAGATGCTGAAAAGGGTTATGTGCAAGTAATATACAAATATGTACAATGAATCACTTCAATATGTACTCCTATATAGTCAGAAACATAAAATGTATCGATTAGTATTTTAGATGGATTATGTTAAACTTTTATCGAAGTATGTACAATGATGTCCTCGGATATTTCATGCGCAATTGTTATTTAAATATGTACATCACCTAGTGACCTATATACTGTACCTTTTGTTTTTTTAATTAAAAATATGACAATACATACGGAGTAATTAAGAATATAGTGTATACTCTATACTCCATATAATTTATGATTTGACACTAGTAAAATACGGCCACTCGAATATGTATAACTAGTTGAGATATGTACATCTAATATGGAATTATGTGTAATGATGTCCTTAGATGGATTATGTGCATGTGATATTTAAATAATATAATAAAATATGTAGTGCAAATTTGTTCATCAATAGTTATTAACGTAATTCAGCAAGAAATATGATTTAATAACTGTAAGATATAGGTTATATTTACATATATACATTATGTACTAAAAGTATGTACATCAAGAATTATTAACGCAATTCAGCAGAAAATTTGATTCAATCCTTGTATGTACAGTAAAGCTAAAAATGTGTTAAATTTGATTCAATCACTGTATGTAGATGGGTTATGTACGACTAATATAGAAATATATACAATGATTTCCTCGGTTGTACTATGTACAGCTACTATTTAAATATGTACATCACCTAGTGACCTATCATTATATAGTGTATATAAGTTATCATTTGACACTAGTAAAATGATATACATAATTAATAATATAGTGTATATAACTTATCATTTGACGCTAGTAAAATGTCCACTCTAAGTATCTTCTTAATTTAAAATTAATTTGATATATAAATCAATAATTATTATTAATGTAATTCAAAATGATTCAACCATTGTAAGATACATTGTACAGTGCAGATACAATTGTACTTGGACACGTTTGTCATTTTGGGAAAGGATGCTTTTGATATAATTTCATCCTGTTTGATACAATTTTTAAATACTCCGTACAATTATATTTGGGAAAGGACACTTTTGACGAAAGCACTTATATTCTTCCATATATACCTTCCCCATGTTGTAGACACCCGCATTTTGCTTGCTAGTGTCTATAGCAGTTCCCGACAAAACACCCGATGATGATCGGACGCAAACGTGACTTAGTATACTCGAATATGGGCTCGGAATCAATAATATCCAACGTGGACATTTAGCGGAGTACAAATCTCTCAAAACCAACCTCAAATTCAGGCCCAGTGGGTCGTTCCGAGTAAAATGAGACTAATTTGGGCCAAAACGACACCAAAAATAAAAACCGTCTTTTGGGCGACCGGGTCGAAACCCGGTCAAAGACGAACCCGTCCTCAAAATCAGCCTAGAGGAGCTTCTAGAAACTGGCGCCCAATACAATATTCAAAAAATCAAAAAAGTCAAACACTTCCTAATTTGGCTCGCCACCCTTGATCCACTCGATCGAGTGGATTGACCCACTCGGTCGAGTGGAGCCTCAAAAACCGGACCAGACCTGTTTTCAAAGGCACTCGATCGAGTGCACTAGGGCCACTCGATCGAGTGACCCTAGGTCGAGGGGTAAACTCTATAAATACCCCTCAAACCCTTCTCATTTTTCAGCTTTGGCAAATGTTTTCACCACCTACATTTCTACCCTAATCCATACACCTACACTACTCTACAACCCTAAGCAACCTTAGTCGAAAACCGAGTCATTACCTCTCGTAAAACCGATACACACATACACACCATAACTCGCATACATCCTCAATACTCCCGCGTCAACGCCGCTATTACGAGTCCATCGTCGAGGCCCTTACTAAGCATGTATGTTGAGGGTGTCATAAACCCCATCTCGATCTTCACTATTTCGATTCATTTTACATACATTTTCGTATTTTATGTTGTAATCGCATTAGTATACTAACACTAACACTTTTACATCTTTCGTACTTTAATTCTAATTCTTTTTTATCGTTAATTAATACCGTTTATACGCATATAATAGTATTAAAACTCGGATCCGAACACGTTCGACTACGACGTCCATTTAAGGTCCGTTTAATCCCTTTACGAGCAACGACGGAGGTGGCACCCTTTCGAGGAGCGCCGCCCCAATGTACTCAAGGGCGTAACGCGATCATGGTCATTCGTAGTTGAACGCGTATGGATCCATTTCTGAGATTAGTACGGAACCCGTTGACACGAAAACCGACATCACATAACCCGTAAGGATTAATATTGATGTCGTGACGTAGAGGGGCACAATTTCGTCACTAATCAAAAATTTCAATCTAACGAAAACATTTTCCATAAAATTCCGACAACGGTATTATAATCGTATAAATACACGATTATAGCACCGGAGGCCGAGTTAAATTAAAATCGTGCGATATTTTTATTTAACTCGACCAACCGTCGATTTTTAACCAAAAAACGAAACGAGTTATAACTCGTACAGGGGGCACTCGACCGAGTGCCATAAGCCACTCGATCGAGTAGCACCCCAAAAACCGGGCAGTAGCCACACTAAAGACGCACTCGACCGATTCCACGCCACGACTCGATTGAGTGGGTCCTGTAGCCCAGAAAACCGAGAGCTTTTTTTTAATCATCCGATCCTCGTCTTTTTTTAATGACTTAGTCGTCGCGTGTAAAGTCAATCACGTGATTTCATTTTCAAAATTCATGCATATCACTACACTTAAAACGACTTTGATCGATTGTCCCTCACAATTGGTCTTGTGTCGACGACTCTTTAGTCGTATCCGACACGTGACTAATTTGGATGCCAACATTTCGAGGTGATAGGTCGGGATAAGGCAACGAGATTCGGGATCGGGCTAGCACCACGCCTAGGTCCCATATCTCCGTCCTTCGATTAGTACATAATATAACGTGTATCTAATCGAAGTTCGTCCACTTGCACAACTTACGGTCTAGTTTGTATTTATTATATACGGGTCCGTTTCGAGTCATTTATTTATTATCGCTTCTTTTATTTTCCGTTTATGCTACTTTATTGTTGTAATTTTTGTATTGGCCGGGTTGTATTTCCGCCCGTGTAATTTGTAATTTATTTACGAGTTTTGTTTATTTCGTTGCTTTTTGCCTTATAAATGAACCTCGCATGCTAAACAACTTCGACAATAGTTAGATGCATTAAATGACGTAGTTAACACGAAATTCGCATGTTTAGCCGAAAACGCTGTTTGCATATCATTTAGTCGTTTTACTAGCGCGCGTACACGAACACTAACGATGTCTTAGTAGAGGCCGCCATGTGCGGGCGGGGTTGGGTGTCCTTAGTGGGCTTCCCAACACGTACCCTCACCCCTTACTCAGAACCTCGGTTTCCGGATGCCCGAAACCGTTGGCGCACGAGAGTCATTCTTTACACGATAACCGGTGTAGATGGTATCGGTATCGTAATGCAAAGGGACGAGCCCCATAAACTCTGAAATCGAAATGGGCCGTACTTTGTGTACGGTCCATGACGACATAAAGTGGGCTCGAATGGTTCCGAATAACCATAAAATTCGGTGGCGACTCCAACTTTGACTTAAATTTCAAACCCGAGAACAATCTTACCACGAGATTCATTCGCCTACCCAAACCCGCGCGTGGCCGCGTCGGGGTGGACCTACGTCATGTCCACAATTTGGCGACTCCGCTGGGGATACCTGATGTACCACATGTCATCGGGGTTCCTAGGGTGAGACTCGAAGAGAAATCGTTCGCATATTAGTGTATGCGCATTAGTTTAATGATTCATGCATAACCCAAATTTTGCCCGGGCCGGTTACTTGTGACCGACGTCCCACTATACGGCGGTGCATTCCTAAATGGGTGCGCTAAAGACTTCTATGGCCGAACTCGTATGGGTTTTGCGGCATGTCCTAAGACCAACTTGGCTTAGGGAGTCCGTCCTAATTTACGAGAAAGCCATCGTTGTTGGTATAGACTCTATTTGACCGGCCGAGACTTAGCGTAATGCATACATAAGCGTCATTATAATGCTTGTTTGACTACGTGCTGCTTGGTTTCCGTGTCATTTTTTTTCAAAAAACCATCATTTCAAAATTGCATCTTTCCAAAAAAACCACATTTCGAAAAAACCCGAAATGCTGCCCATTTCGGGACCCGTTTTTTCCAAATATCCAATTTTCAAAATTCGGAATGCCGCCGAAATTTAGGATCAACGATTTGACTCAAAATATCCTTTTCTTTAGTCGGCATGCTGCCCGTTTTGACTTTTCGAATTTCCGACCCCCCCACCACCTCGATTTTCTGAATTTTCAAAATTCTAATCTCGGTTTTTCCGAAATTCCTTTTTCGGTTTACAAACTTTCTGAAATTCGCTCATTCTTGCATTCAAATTTCAAATATCAAACATCCAACTTTCCTAAAATAAAATCTTCCTTATTATAGGACCTACCGTCTATTCGTGTGTCGGGTCTTTGCATAGTATGTCGAAGGTTTATAGCGTCGAAAATCCGTCGATCTTACATCACGAGTTTCCCCCCTCGCCCGAGTCCGCCTTATTTGTCAAGGCACGACCAACCCGCGTAAGGCATACCCCTACAAAGGAAAGTCCGTCCATACACTCGAGTCAAAAAGTCTGGGGAAAAGTCTCACATGGTCCTTCCTTCGAACGAAACTAGGCCCACAAAGCCAAGTCCTAAGGAAGTCATACCACCCACGAGTCACCCGTCTAGGTGTCTTTCTCGAGTCTTTTTCACTTAGTCTTTTCTTTTTTGTCGCTCGGAATGTACTTTTTATGATTCCAAGATCTGGGTTCGATTTCTGATTATGCAGTGTTCTTACAGACAGGCCACCGTCCACCAGACACAGCCGCAAAATGGAAGCAGCTCTGAACAATCTGAAGACCTCCGTGGACGCCATGGTCGTCAAACAGACCGACATTGAGGCCCAACTGACAGAAATGAGGGCTGGTCAAGTGGCTATCGTTGCTCGTATGGCTGCAGTGGAGCAAAGGACTCCTAATACCGAGACCAATGGGTCCCTAACTGAACTACTTAGTGCGGTACACCGACTGGAGGAGCAAGTGCATCTAGCTGGGAGTAAGAACATCCATCGGGAAAACAGCCGTGAGTATGCCCCGGTGAACGACAAGCTACCCCCAAACCTGAACCTCACCGACTTACCCATGTTCGAGGGAACCGAAGACCCGTTACTACATGTACGAGCCTTCAAAGAATTCATGGCCATCAAGGGAGTAGATTCTACGATGTTCAAAAATCTTTTTGCTGCTTCCCTTGAGAAGCACCCACGGGCCTGGTACTACAGGCTAGACCCGAAAAAATACCCTACTTGGGATGATGTGGCCACCGAGTTTTCTCGGAACTATGCCGACAACACCGAGATCCAAACCACAATGCGATCTCTGGAAGTTATGGCCCATGAACCAAAAGAAGGTTTTACCAAGTACCTTCAACGCTGGAGGGCCGAGAGCGTGAAACTGGTCGATAAGCCCAATGAAAAGACTCTGGTGGAGGCTTTCGTCAAGAATCTCCTCCCCTCCTACCGGGTTCACCTCCGGTACGCTGTCATACCTAATTTCACCACCCTTACTGAAATGGGTATGAGGATCGAAGACGACCTGAGACTGGAGGGCCTCACTAAGGCCTCTAGCAAGGGATACCAAGGGGCTTCCTCTTCCACTACTAAGCCCCAGGCTGCAACCCGCAGCATTTTTGACGCGGTTAATCTACTGGATGCCCCGTCTAAGAAGAACACCACACCTCGGGTTTTCACTGATATAGGTACCACCTATACCTATGCCTTACAAAGGCTATCCTCAAAAGGCCTAATCCAACCGATAGGCCCAACTCCTGAAGTCCCGAGTCTTAGCCAGTAACCACCTTGGTCGTCCCTATCAAGCCACTAGCTCTAGGGACACCCCAATCCCGACAAACGTCACTGAACCCCTCAGGATGGAAGTCGCCCCTGAGGAGCCGACTGCTGAAACGGTCCTCGTGAAGCAACTAAAGAAGACCCGAGTTGACCTCACCATATGGCAACTCTTAGTTAGCTCACAAGAACATCGAGAAGCACTCACTAAGGCTCTCGATCAAATCAAGATCGACTCTTTGGTTACCCCTGCTGAAATGGTAGCCACGGTCCTGCCCCACCTGAAGGGAAACACTAAGGAAGGAGGCCCAATGATCACTTTCTCGGAAGCCGACCTACCGCCGTTCGGGGCCTCCCACAATCTGGCCCTCTATATTATGGTGATCTGCCGTGGAAAATACCTCCCAATGACCCTAGTTGATGACGGGTCTGCTGTGAATGTCCTTCCCTTAAGGACCGCCAAAGCCCTCGGCATTACCGAGGCCGATTATAGTCCGACTACTCAGACCATTCAGGCCTTTGATGGGAGTCCAAAGTCGGTAGTTGGGGCCATAAAGCTGACCATCATAACAGGCCCGATAGAAAAGGAGCTTGAATTCCAGGTGATCGATGTCACCTCATCCTTCAACCTGCTTCTAGGGAGGCCATGTATTCACGCGGTCAAAGCAGTGTCCTCCACCCTCCACCGAAAGATCAAGATGCCTTTGCTTGACAATGTCATTACTTTGGAGGCAACCCCAATGACCGTGGCTAGCTGTAACGCCACGGGCCGCACGGACCTCTAAGGTTTTGATTTTGTGGGGATGATCGAGGAAGAGTACATTTTTAGGCCCTACTTCACTACGAGTATCGACACGATGCTCCAAAACCTAGGGTACTTTCCAGGGGCTACCTCTCGACCCGATCTTCCAGTTGGGAAGATTATCGAGGTCCTCAAAGACGAAGACTCTCACTTCGGCCTTGGTTATGCCACCACTCCGGGCAACGTTGTCCGAGCAGGAATTGAAAAGGCCTGGCCTGCAACATCATTAAGGGTATCCACTTGAGCCCTTACAGCCCACGGTTGGCTGACTACTTTGTCACACCGGTGTTTGGGGCTATTCAGGTTGGTCTATACCAACCCAATGCTGTGCACCTCGGGACCCAATCGGCCCGGGACTGCAACTATATTCCGGATGATGTGTTCGCCCTCATCCAGTCCGATGGAGCTGAAAATGCTGAGCCCGCGCTGGGGCTACTCTTCGGGGAAGACACCATAGCCCCGACTCCAAAGGAAGACCTGGTCAACCTGATTCTCCGCAGCAACAGGTTTGACCCGACCAAGCTGATCTCGGATGTTGGTGCCGAGACGAGAAATAGGGCCTGGAGGAAGACTGTCAAGTGGACTGACAGTCAAGGAAAGATCTACAAGCTGGTCACCGGAGAGGGAGACATGCCTGAGTCTGAATTCGAGTCAGAGTCAGAGTCTGAGACAGAGTCTGAGGTCGAGTCTAGGGAAGTCGGTGCTAGAGTCACTCCTATAACCCCTCTCCCTTTTGTCATTCCTGCTGCTGGCACTTCGGGGTCTGTCCCGAGTGCCTTACCAATTCTGCCTCTAACCAATGATCAGATGGCTGCTCTTTTCGAGCTGTTTTCAAAATTCTCAATCAATAATAACAACCGTTCCGCTTACGACTTGTCTCTTTTAAATTCTGCTTTCAAAAATGTTTTATGCAATGACATTAAGAAACCCGATGAACAGGTACCCTTACCTCCGCATCTGATTGAGCAACTAGAGCAAAGGGAATCTCGGAATCCGATAATTGAAGAGACAGAGTGTATTAATGTGGGAACAACCTTAGAGCCCCAGATACTTAAAATAGGGTTATCTTTAGTTCCCGAGGAGAAACAGCAATTCACAAACCTTCTCCGAGAGTTCAAAGATGTCTTCGCATGGTCCTACAAGGACATGCCGGGGATAGACTGGGAAATAGCCGAGCACCGCATACCGATTAAAGACGGGTGTAAACCGGTTAAGCAAAAGCTCCGCGGAATGAGGCCCGAGTGGTCTCTCAAGGTAAAAGAAGAAGTCGATAAACAATTCAAAGCCGGCTTCATACAAGTGTCCGAGTATCCGGACTGGGTTGCAAACATCGTGCCGGTTCCTAAAAAGGACGGTAAGGTGCGGGTATGCGTGGATTTTCGGGATCTTAACAAGGCAAGCCCGAAAGATGATTTTCCGTTACCACACAACGACATACTGGTGGATAACACGGCCGATCATGCCCTTCTATCATTTATGGATGGGTATGCCGGGTATAATCAGATCAAGATGGCGGAAGAAGATATGAGTAAGACTACCTTCACTACACCTTGGGGTACTTACTGCTACACCGTCATGCCATTCGGTCTCATTAATGCTGGGGCCACATACCAACGGACTGCCACGACCTTATTGCACTACATGATGCATAAAGAAGTAGAAGTTTATGTGGACGACATGATCGTCAAATCCAAAGAACGGGACGGTCACATCACCGCCCTAAGGAAATTCTTCACCCGATTGCGCAAGTACAACATGAGGCTTAACCCTCAAAAGTGCAGTTCCGGGGTAACATCAGGCAAATTACTGGGTCATATCGTTAGCCAATGAGGTATCGAGGTCGACCCAGTTAAAATCAAAGCCATTACCGAGATGCAACCTCCTAAAACCGAAAAAGAAATAAGGGGATTTCTCGGAAAAGTCCAGTACATCAGCCAGTTCATTTCCAAACTAACCATGGTGTGTGAACAAATTTTTAAGAAACTAAAAGTAGGGGAACGGGTACTATAGGATGACTAGTGCCAAGCTGCTTTCGACAAGATCAAGGAAATCCTATCTGCTCCGCCAGTCCTAATGCCACCTCAACCCGGTTTGCCTCTGTCGTTATACTTAACAACGACCGAGACAGCCATGGGGGCTATGCTTGCTCAGACAGTTGACTCCGAAGAACGAGCCATTTATTACATCAGCAAAAAGTTTTTAGAGTATGAGTGCAAATATACCATGCTCGAAAAGACGTGCTTGGCTCTGGTTTGGGCCACTAAGAAGCTTCGACACTATATGCTCAGCTACGAGGTCCATGTGCTATCCAAGATGGACCCAATCAAATACCTCTTCGAAAAACCCATTCTCAATGGCCGGATTTCTAGATGGACTCTAATGCTGGCAGAGTTCGATCTAAAGTTTGTGCCGTTAAAGGCTATTAAGGGTCGAGTAGTAGCTGAATTTCTCGCCGATAGCCCGGTAATCGAAGAAGGACACACCGACACCTGGTCCTTCCCAGATGAAGATATCTTCCATACCGATACCGAAACATGGGATTTATACTTCGATGGAGCATCCAATTTTCGAGGGTTCAGAGTCGGGATCCTCCTAATCTCGCCAAAAGGAGAGCATACTCCCGTGTCCATCAAACTGGACTTTGATGTTACTAATAATGCGGCCGAGTACGAGGCATGCATTTACAGGCTACAAGCCGCCGCCAATCTCGGGATCACAAATCTCCGGGTACATCGTGACTCATCCTTGGTCATTAACCAAGCACTTCAAAAATGGAAGACTCGGAATGCTAATCTCGTGGCCTACCAGGCACGAGTAAGGGATCTCGAGAAACAGTTCCAAAGGGTAGAGTACATATACCTGCCCCGAGAAGAAAATCAGTTTGCAGATGCACTCTCAAAATTGGCATCTTTATTGAACATTCCCGACCACGTGACCAGTATGCCAATTTGCGTCGAAAGACGGTACGAGCCGGCATACATTCACGACATTGAAGATATTGAGATAACCGATCCCGAACCATGGTACCAGGCTATATTAACGTACCTGACAAACGTAGAATATCCTCCCGGGACAGAAGGTCGAGCCAAGAAAGCCTTACGGAGGCTAGCTACCCAATTCGTCCGTACCGATGACGGACAACTGTACAAAAAGACGGCACAGGGAGCTCTTCTCCTTTGTGTTGACAAATATAAGGCCGAAAAGGTTATGGCCGAAGTGCATGATGGTGAAAACGGCCCACTTATGAATGCTCGCATGCTGGTCCGGAAAATCATGAGGCTCGGGTATTACTGGAATACTATGGAAGCCGACTGCCAGTTATATGTCAAACACTGTCATAACTGTCAAATCTTCGCCAATGTGCAACACTTGCCGTCATCCTTGCTGTATACCATGACATCGCCTTGGCCATTTTTGACATGGGGTATCGACATAATCGGGAAAATAAATCCCTCTGGTACCGGCGAACACTGTTTCATTTTAGTAGTTATCGACTATTTCACCAAATGGGTCGAAGCTGAATCATATCGCATTCTCAATGCTAAACATGTCGCCAAGTTTATCCAAAACAAGATAATATGTCGGTATGGCATACCGCATGAATTTATCAGTGATAACGGGACTCATTTTCAAGCCGAGACTGCGGCCCTGTTGACCAAGTATAAAATCCAAAGGCATACGTCCTCGCCCTACCGTCCCCAAACGAACGGAGCAGTAGAGGCGGCCAATAAAACAATTGTCACCATACTAAAAAAGATGGCTGATAATTACCGGGACTGGCCCGACAATATACCTTTTGCCCTATGGGGATACCGGACGTCAATTCGCACCGCAACCGGGGCGACGCCGTATTACCTAACTTATGGGATGGAGGCAGTCCAACCAGTTGAACTGGAGATACCGTCCCTCCGAATTCTGTTAGAAAGTCAAGTGCCCGAAGCTGATTGGGTTCGAGCACGGTATGACTCGTTGGTTCTACTAGACAAACGACGATCTCGTGCCCTCAACAACCCAAATCTACCAGAAAAGGATCCAATGGGCCTTCAACAAAAGGGTAAGGCCCAAGAACATTAAGGAAGGGGATCTAGTCCTTAAGTCGGTTCGAGCTTTATTACTAGTTGACCCAAGGGGGAAATTCAAACCTAATTGGGCTGGGCCATATTTAGTAAAGAAAATCCTATCAGGAGGAGCAGTGATGCTGACGGACCTGGACGGGAATAAGTTCGTCAACCCAACCAACCTGGACCAGCTGAAGCGCTACTACCCTTAGCCCTTTCTCAATGTCATTAGCAAATTTATCAAAATCATTTTTTTGCAAAAAAGCAAGTCAATGAGCTAGAATTATTTATTCTACTGTCGTTAGCATCTTGAACCAATAGTCTTGGTGTAATTCGAGATTGCAAATCTACTGAGCTTGAACTACGTTTGGTTTGATTCTACTATTTGTGGATACATAGGCAGCCCCTCAAAAGGGTACAACCAGTGCAATCGAGAAAAGACAGGAACATTTTAATAATAAACTTCTTTTATTAATTCATAAAAAATCTCGATAAACTCGGGAAATTACAAAATGCAGGAATTCAAAAAAAAAGCAATAAAAAAAAGCACACGACACAACAAAAATAATAATAATATTCAAATAATAAAACTAAGGACTCGGTATTCAGGGCATCTTGCCCTTCCCCTTGTCCTTGGCCTCCTTGGCCGTCCACTAACGACGACGTGGAGGGGAGCGTTCCCGAATCACCACGGGAACCTCTTTAGCTCGGACTCGCTTCTTGGAGAAGAGTCCTCGATCACTTCGACGGGCCCAAGTCGGGCCGTCACGGGCTCAGGAAGCCGGTCGCGTGGGCCTAGTCGGTCCCTAGCCGCCAGCCTTGGCCCAAGTCGTCTCTCTAAATCAGTCTGGGGGCTTGACTGCCCCCGCGTGCTGCTAGTACCGGCATCCTTAGGTCGAGTCTTAGTATGTGACTTAAGACCCGATTCTAGTCTGACCAAAGTAGCAGGAGTGTCTCCCTCGTCGAAGAAACCCCTGTTGTCCTTCGCCGTCTCCCGGCGAACCAGTTCGAAGGCCTCATCAACCTTCAAAACTTTACGGGCCTCCTCGGACTCCTCGAAAGTCCATTTCTGGTAAGCTCGTAAAACCCAAGCGGATTGGCAAGGGCTGGGTATGGTCCACATGGGACGGGTAAACCACCTCTGCAACCATGTGTCACACATAGCGTCCGTCAATTGGAGCGAGACGCTAATGATGGCTTCAGTCTCAGGAATGCGCTGAGACGAACCGAACTGCTTCAGAAGGCGGTCCGGGTAAATGTGAACTGTCCAGTCGAGGGACAGAATCACCAGATAGCGGGCTTGGTCCCTCTTGGCCAATCCCGTCAACTTCGAGAGGAACCACCCAGCAACGGTCCACCTAATCAAGGGACCACCATGGAAAACCAACTCCTCATCCCAGTAAGTTCGATTTATGTGATGACTCGAGCTTATACGTCGCCTCTTTGAGCTGATTTGGCTGCTATGGTAATTGGGAATACTCGAAGGGGACTCTATGATCGACAGAGGTTCCGACAACCAAATCTGAAAATATACACGAAATCCGTGAGTAAGTGGTCCGCTACAGCCCACTCGATCGAGTACAGCAGCTGACTCGATCGAGTAAGCCCTTTGAAAACAGGCAGTAGCTCGCTAAGAATGTCACTCGATCGAGTGACAGGTCCACTCGATCGAGTGACAGGTCCACTCGATCGAGTGACCTACGTACATCAGAAAATTCGCGCGAACGCGAAGAGGAAAAAAGGAGAAGAAAAAATGAAAATCGTGGAATGTATACCTGTAGAATACGGGTACTTCCCGTCAGTTGTCGGTCTGAGTCAAGTCGCCTGGCATCGAGACCCATGATGATTTCCCCAGTGGCTAGCCAAGCAGGGCTATGACCAGTCTCCATCTGGTCAACCACACCAATCAGCATGATCTGACACAAGCACGAGTCAGCATCCATCATCTCCTCAAAGACATAGCGGTGCAGCATGCAAAAGGCGAACGCCCTACGCCTATGAGCAGCAGTAATCCTTACGTCTTGGAGGTTCATAAACTTGTCAGCCAGGTTGAAAAGGGAAACAGTATTTCCCCGCACCATATGATCGGTCTCAGCATGAGACAGACCCAAGAAATCCCTCAGCATCCTTCTTGGATCCGGGTAGAACGGAGGAATAGCAGGACGAGCAATAGGGCTCCATCCACCTAGATGCGACCTCCTCAGGAAGAGGGCATATTTCTCCTCGCAGGAACGCGAAGACGTGATGGGTAGTATCCCAGAACGTCAGGCAAGCGTCCAAAAAGTGCGAGTCGATTATCAGACGTTGAAGTGGGAACATACTAACAATTCCCATCTGGGTCAGTTGAACTTTGTCCTCGTCCCGAAAATATTGGGTCCAGGCAAAAAGCATGGCCGTCAGATGATCGATACCAATGACAGAAATTTGAGTCTTCTTGAAAGTCTAAGAGATTTTGAGGAGAAGAAGGAGAATTTGATTTGGGATGCAAAAGTTGAAGCAGGGAGACCTATATTTATAATAGGAAACCCTAACTGTAACCCTAACTGTCCTGCCTCTTCAGTAAATGTGGGCCCCATGCGCGCGCAGGCCTGATTACAGTTCAGAATCTAGAATAGGAATCAAGTCGTCCCGAGCTTTCCTAAAAATTTCTAAAAAAATTGTGATAAAGGAAATCTTTCAAAAAGTTTTTTTCCGCTGTTTCAATAAAAAAAAAATCATCACAAAATCAATATCTTATTTTCCCCAGCATGAGTCGGTGTTTTGCCTATGTGTTACATGCAATTTGTTATGTGTCAGCATACAGGTACACCCCAGACTTCAGAAGCGAGTCTCCGCGTAGCTACCTCACTCCCCAGCATAAGTCAATGTTTCTCCCGGAATGCTACATCCAAGATTTGATGTGTCGGCATACGGGTACACCTACATCTTCAAAGGCAAGTTCGGCTCCCCACGGAGCTATCACCAGGACAGGTATGACCCTCTGCTTATGGCTGGCGAGCCCTTCACGCAAGTCTACTGGACTATAAATGACCCGACCGGAAGGCTGCCAGGTCGTAATCTACGATTGGCCTGGTAGCTACTCTGACTTTCTCCTTGTCCAAGCCTCAGTCAGAGTGGGGGCTCTGTAGACACCCGCATTTTGCCTGCTAGTGTCTATAGCAGTTCTCGACAAAACACCCGATGATGATCGGACGCAAACGTGACTTAGTATACTCGAATATGGGCTCAGAATCAATAATATCCGACGTGGACATTTAGCGGAGTAAAAATCTCTCAAAACCAACCTCAAATTCAGGCCCAGTGGATCGTTCCGAGTAAAATGAGACTAATTTGGGCCGAAACCGAGCGGGTCAAAACAAACCGTCTTTTGGGCGACCGGGTCAAAACCCGGTCAAAGACGAACCCGTCCTCAAAATCAGCCTAGAGGAGCTTCTAGAAACTGGCGCCCAATACAATATTCAAAAAAGCAAAAAAGCCAAACACTTCCTAATTTGGCTCGCCACCCTTGATCCACTCGATCGAGTGGATTGACCCACTCGGTCGAGTGGAGCCTCAAAAACCGGACCAGACCTTTTTTCAAAGGCACTCGATCGAGTGCACTAGGGCCACTCGATCGAGTGACCCTAGGTCGAGGGGTAAACTCTATAAATACCCCTCAAACCCTTCTCATTTTTCAGCTTTGGCAAATGTTTTCACCACCTACATTTCTACCCTAATCCATACACCTACACTACTCTACAACCCTAAGCAACCTTAGTCGAAAACCGAGTCATTACCTCTCGTAAAACCGATACACACATACACACCATAACTCGCATACATCCTCGATACTCCCGCGTCAACGCCGCTATTACGAGTCCATTGCCGAGGCCCTTACTAAGCATGTATGTTGAGGGTGTCATAAACCCCATCTCGATCTTCACTATTTCGATTCATTTTACATACATTTTCGTATTTTATGTTGTAATCGCATTAGTATACTAACACTAACACTTTTACATTTTTCGTACTTTAATTCTAATTCTTTTTTATCGTTAATTAATACCGTTTATACGCATATAATAGTATTAAAACTCGGATCCGAACACGTTCAACTACGACGTCCATTTAAGGTCCGTTTAATCCCTTTACGAGCAACAACGGAGGTGACACCCTTTCGAGGAGCGCCGCCCCAATGTACTCAAGGGCGTAACGCGATCATGGTCATTCGTAGTTGAACGCGTATGGATCCATTTCTGAGATTAGTACGGAACCCGTTGACACGAAAACCGACATCACATAACCCGTAAGGATTAATATTGATGTCGTGACGTAGAGGGGCACAATTTCGTCACTAATCAAAAATTTCAATCTAACGAAAACATTTTCCATAAAATTCCGACAACGGTATTATAATCGTATAAATACACGATTATAGCACCATAGGCTGAGTTAAATTAAAATCGTGCGATATTTTTATTTAACTCGACCAACCATCGATTTTTAACCAAAAAACGAAACGAGTTATAACTCGTACACGGGGCACTCGACCGAGTGCCATGAGCCACTCGATCGAGTAGCACCCCAAAAACCGGGCAGTAGCCACACTAAAGACGCACTCGACCGATTCCACGCCACGACTCGATCGAGTGGGTCCTGTAGCCCAGAAAACCGAGAGCTTTTTTTTAATCATCCGATCCTCGTCTTTTTTTAATGACTTAGTCGTCGCGTGTAAAGTCAATCACGTGATTTCATTTTCAAAATTCATGCATATCACTACACTTAAAACGACTTTGATCGATTGTCCCTCACAATTGGTCTTGTGTCGACGACTCTTTAGTCGTATCCGACACGTGACTAATTTGGACGCCAACATTTCGAGGTGATAGGTCGGGACAAGGCAACGAGATTCGGGATCGGGCTAGCACCACGCCTAGGTCCCATATCTCCGTCCTTCGATTAGTACACAATATAACGTGTATCTAATCGAAGTTCGTCCACTTGCACAACTTACGGTCTAGTTTGTATTTATTATATACGGGGCCGTTTCGAGTCATTTATTTATTTATCGCTTCTTTTATTTTCCGTTTATGCTACTTTATTGTTGTAATTTTTGTATTGGCCGGGTTGTATTTCCGCCCGTGTAATTTGTAATTTATTTATGAGTTTTGTTTATTTCGTTGCTTTTTGCCTTATAAATGAACCTCACATGCTAAACAACTTCGACAATAATTAGATGCATTAAATGACGTAGTTAACACGAAATTCGCATGTTTAGCCGAAAATGCTGTTTGCATATCATTTAGTCGTTTTACTAGCGCGCGTACACGAACACGAACACGAACGATGTCTTAGTAGAGGCCGCCATGTGCGGGCGGGGTTGGGTGTCCTTAGTGGGCTTCCCAACACGTACCCTCACCTCTTACTCAGAACCTCGGTTTCCGGATGTCCGAAACCGTTGGCGCACGAGAGTCATTCTTTACACGATAACCAGTGTAGATGGTATCGGTATCGTAATGCAAAGGGATGAGTCCCATAAACTCTGAAATTGAAATGGGCCGTACTTTGTGTACGGTCCATGACAACATAGAGTGGGCTTGAATGGTTCCGAATAACCATAAAATTCGGTGGCTACTCCAACTTTGCCTTAAATTTCGAACACGAGAACAATCTTACCATGAGATTCATTCGCCTACCCAAACCCGCGCGTGGCCGCGTCGGGGTGGACCTACGTCATGTCCACACATGTATACCTACCCTAGTGGATATACATCAGCATTTATATTCTTCCATATATATACCTTCCCCAGGTATACCATCTTTTTTCTCTAATTAACGACTTTTTCCCATTTGCAGTATAAATTGACGAAAGCACACCCACAACCACAATCCATTCCTCTTTGCATTATTTAATTAGAAATAATTATAATTATTCATCAAGTACCATGCAAATAAATTCTTTAGTTGATTTGTCTTTAGTACCTTAGATGAATTAGTGCAAGTTAATGAACACATAATTTGCACCAATTCATCGGAGGTACTAAGGAAAAATTTGCTAAAGATTTTATTTGAAATGGTGTTGGGATATTAAATACTAGCGTAGTCACAGGGAATTTAGTCTTCTATGTTTTGTTGTTTTACTGTACATAATAAGGAGTTTAGTCTTCTATGGGGTATTATTTTACCCATAAAAAACTATATTTAATATTCTAAAGTAATACTGACTGCAAAGTAATCATGACTTTTTCATACTCAATTACCCCAGTCGACTTTTCATTTGAAGGTATTGATTATAGTATACTCTCTATTAAGTTGTAGGAGTAGTACATATTGATTCAAAGTAGTGTTACTTAACTTACGATTTGTTGTATATAAGTTGTACTGCACATATTCGAAGGTATAGCACTATCGATTCTATATTTAAACTACTATTAATGGAAGTTATGTATATTAAAACAGTCTCCGATTAAATGTACCTAAAGTTATACTTTGTTGTACATAATTTATACTGTAACACCCGCTATTTTTCCTAGCGTTTTTATCCTCACCGTTATGACTCTGTCATAACTCTGTCACATTTCGGCCTTGCATTTCATCTTTTTCCAGGTTTTATTTTTATTTTTGAGTTTAATGATATTTATTTATATTTTAAAAGATTTTAATTCTTTCAAATCTATTTATTTTATTTTCTTCGTAAATTAATTAATTTTCCGCGAGGAATTCTATTTTTCTTTGAATTGACGTTGTTAAGCTGGAATTTAAGTTATTTCTTTTCCTACAAATGTCTAATTATATTTATATAATATTGTCAACTAAGAAATATTTTTATTTATGAAAATTTAGCCATTAATGATTTTATTATAAAATTTCGTAAATAATTAAATTCCAACATGAGGTTTACTCGAATTGCTTTGAAATACCTTTAATAATTTTACGATCATCTTTTTAATCAACCTACAATTATTTTTGGACCCCTTCCCACCATTTTGGACCGTGACCCCCATGTCACACTACTACTACATATTTTTACAACTTATTATTTTTATATTTTTTATGAGAACAATTATTTCACAAGATATTTTTACCATCTTTTAATGTGATGATTCATGCAAAAACTTTTCATGCTACCATCTCATTCATTTTGGCTGAAATTTTAAGACTATATTCACATTATTTTTGTCAATTTTAATGTTTCATTCATTCACCATCCCTTCATATTTTTCTTATTCATTTTTACATCAATTTTATTTTAACAAAAACCCCTTCTTTCTCCCTCTTTTTGGCTGGTGTTCCTGCCCATTTCCAAAAGCCATTTTTGTCTATAATCAAGCTTTGATCGTCCTATTTTCGCCTTCTAAATTATCGTCTTTCTTTTCCCTTCGTTAAGGTAATAATCGATGTTATTTCCGATCGTTATTTACCTTAATTCTTTGAGTTTTCTCATGGTATTTTTGTACCATGTATGTCGTGTGATGTAGAATTCTTGGTCGACCCCGAAGTCGATGTATTTATTGTAGACACGGATTTTGAGTGAAGGTAACATCGACGTTACTCGGTATTACTTGATTTTATTTGTGTAATTGCATGTATAATTTTTATATTTCATTTTTGATAATATATGTATGTCATATAATCTGGAAAATTTTTAAAAGTTGAAAATTTGCATGTTTCGGTATTTTTATCGCTTTTACGAGATTAACGATTAAATTATTATATTAATTTGTAAAATCGTAATATTCGGCCTAAACATGTAATACATGTTTATATTCTCTAAAAATGATGTTTTTGAGGATTTTTAATAATTTAGTATTTTTCAGATATTTTAGTTATCGATTATTGAATTATTACCGTTTACGGACAAAAACGATTAAAAGCCAATTTTTAGTTCTAGTACTTAAACATTTTATTTTAATCTGATTTTTGACGTGGTGAAACTTTCTGATGAAATAAAATTTTCTTATTTTTTCATAATTTTTCGGAATTGTTAAGTGGATGAATTAATTAATCACTTTAAATCATCGTTTATCGTTAAAACCGTGTTTGTCGTTTTAATTCTCGATTTCTGGTCTTTTGTTTAAATCTGGGAAAAAAATATGTTTCTGATAATTTTGTAATAAAATGTAATTTTATGATTTTTAGTGCTTTAATAAAATGTTAGGAACGACAAGTTTTATTAATGGGATCGTTAATTGTGGAAACGGGTTTTAAAGACGGTTTTAACGGAATTTATTAAATCTGGAATTTGTGGAAATCTGGAAAAATAGTAGTTTCTGGAAAATCATGATTTTTAAGTTTAATGATAATTTTTTGATATTAATACTTAAATCGTTTTGTAATTACTATTTTTATTAATCGTTATCGTCGAGATTAAACGATTAACGAGAAAACACTTTAAAAACCGAGTATTAGGATTCTGGAAAACTTTATTTTCTGAACAGAATGTCCATAAATATATTTTAACTATTTTACGTAATTTTTGTACTATTTATTAAGGTCTTTAATTAATAAGTATTGATTTTCGGACAAATTGTGATTTATCGTTAAAATGTTTCGTCTTACCAAAAAGAATTATTTTTCCAGCAATTTTGAAAGTATTTAAATCTGAAACTTTAAGAGTTAAATCATCCCTTAATATATTCTAAATATATTCAATGGTTTAATTAAATAAAAGACGTTAAAAGATTTAATTTGACATTTGCCGTAAAATCCTATTTATATTTGTATTGTCGAAACTACTAATAATTAGGGAATTTAAGTTTTATAAACTTTGAAAACACCCTGATTAGTAGTATTAAAATGTTTAAGACATTTTTAATCATTTTATAAACACTTGTAAGATATTTTAATAATTTCATAAACCTAAATGTTCTCACTTTATCAATTAATATCGTTAAGACCGAAAGTATTAGTTTTATAAATCTATATCGCTTGCTAAAAATGTTGTGTTAGTATGAACTAATATTTTCAATATTTTGATATGATGCTATTTTTAGTAAAGTTTCTAAAAATAGAAGTTTCCTAAAATATAAAGTTTCCTCTTTTGGAAAGTGATCCTTTTTCCTTTTATTCTCTTATTGTTTATAATGATTACGTAGTATATCTTTTGAATATCGATAAAGGCTTTCTTTTGGAGTTATGGAATTAGGGCAAGTGTGAGGTTAGAGTAATATAATCTAGGGTCTACGTTTTTACCATCAACTATAAGGCCAGTGTATCAGGAATCGGTACATTAGTTGTTGAACTGGGTGACAGGTATCCCGGGAGTGGTGTACATTTTGACCTTAAGCTTAGGCCTCGCAGTAAGTCGCCGTCATAAGTTGAACTGGGTGATTATAAGTCGCAGTAAGTCGCATTTATAAGTCACCGTCCCATTATGATTGAGTAGCCTAGTTAGAGATCGAGGTTTGATTTGTTTGAACTGACTTCTCGAAGCTAGTTTTTAGTATTCTTCTAGTGAAAGTCTAGCCGTCTACACTACTCCTATCCATAACGCCATTTTGAATATTTTTATCATTATCGATATAATTTGGTTGCAGGTTGGCAAATGTTTTATGTTTTCTTCGGAAAACTCATTTTTATTATATTGTTTTGATACGTGAAGTTTTTCACTGAAAGTTTATTTTTATTATAATGTGTTTTACTGTTTTCCATTTTTACTATTTTTCTATAGTAGTAATTACATTTTTAAAATCCTGTTATACGGCTGGGAAAACGTTGACGTTGCTCCCCACTAATTGTGGCTGTTATGTTTTAACATGGCAGGTATACATGTTCCGGGTGTGGGCTAGCGGGTAGTGTGGATCCTGCTTATTTATTTTGAATAATTATGTCTTATGGATTGTTCAACTCCTTTTGTGGATTGTTTTAAATTTTGGCCATTTTTATTTTAGGCCTATTGTTTGACTTTACCATTTTAATTTTACTAAGACATAGTTACAGTGTGTTTTAATCCCGACTCTACAGTATTTCCGCCACTGTATCGTGTTAGATTTTCTAGGGGATTACATATACTACAACATAAATAAAGCACTGTCTGTTTTGGTGTACATAAGTAAATATGCGTTGTACATGATACATGTCAGAAAGCGGTGTCTCTTTTAAAGGATATATGTACATATAAAAAGCTATACTTGATGTACATATAGAGTATACCTACTGCGAAGTAATGATTACTGCAAAGTAATGATGACTTTTTCATTCTTGAGTACCACAGTCGACTTGTCATTTCAAAGTAATGATGATTTTTGCATCTACTGACGTCTGTTGCATATGCAAGACTATTCAATTTTGTTGCATTTGATTGTTTTATATTAAGCCAGTATATATTAAATTAGAGACTTTTTTTAGTGTACATAACATATGGCATAACTTATACTGCACATAACTTTTTTGTAGTACATAATTTGTACAACACATATTCATATATATAATACTATCTCTTTAGGATTATTAATGTTATGTGCATCAAATCTCTAGCTGAAATGAATTTGTATTACTTGATTAATTTCTTATATCCCTATAGTATTATGTATGCTTAAAATAGTTATGTCTTATGTAGTACAACATATAATACCCTATATACTTATAATACCCTATATACCCTGCATCTTATGTACACTAAAAATTACTTTATGTACACTTAAAGTTCTAATGTCCTATGATGGTTAAAGCAGCATATGATGTACATAAGTTAATATTTGTTGTACATGTTGTAATTTGTACATGGATATGTTAATATGTAGATCTAATATGGAATTATGTAAAATTGATAATCATTGTTTCCATTCTTTACCACATCTACTCCTCTCTCTATGAACCTTAATAGATTGGGCGTATTGATCAAATCGACTAAATTGGAAGTCATTCACCAAAAATTGCATGCATACTCACTACAGATCAGTACTACCAAGAACAGATACGTCAAATACGTACTTAACATTCATACCATAATCAGTTCGTTCCAAAATGTAACTGATTAATAATTGTAGTACAATACATCCAAAATAGGATTAGAGTATTTTTTTACAATCCGAGTTAACAGTAAGTGCATATGCACAAAACCAGACCAAAAAAATTTATATGCTTGCAAAATGGCATCCATATGCTAGGGTTCCCCGATCACTTACCTGGACCATCTTTTCAAGGGTAGAAATTTGGGTAAATCTGCCACAAGGCCTCCAGGCAGATCTCATAGTGGCAGATTTCCGTCATGTCCGCCAAATATCCACCCTCTCCCCTCAACGTCAGGGGAACCATCCTGTAGGCCGTGTGACTGGACAGATATTGGTCATCCATCCATGAGGCAACCCAACAGCGAGGTCCGTCGTATGGATGAATCTGCATCCCCATCTCAGGTTTCCCTTTTCCGAAGTCCTCAAAGGCCCGTTGCAGCTTATACGCATGGAGGTAGTTCTGATAACCGCTCTTGAAACAAATGATTGCAGCTCTGGTGAAGATCGGACCATTTGGATCAGAAACCCACTTTAGCATTATCTTCTCCACCGAATAACCCAAATTAATTAACCAGTTAGTGATCTACTAGTATGTAAATATGTATAGTATGTATTAATCTATGTACGACAAAACTACCAGTATAAAAGCTTTGTATATGATTTCTTATTCAATGCATGCAAGTGTTTCTTACACAATACAGTGTGTATAATATGATGTACATAGTTTAAAAGACAGTGTATATAAATTATGATTTGTTCTAGTAAAATGAATATGTATTTCATGTTCAAGCAAATTAACTTGTTTCTTAAACCAGTTAGTGATCTACTGGTAACCCTGTTATCAACCCACTCAAATGGTAAATTTGAAATAATGCATTTAGGAGGGTACATCAGTTCTACATACATTTTTTGTGGTTTTTTTTTTCAATTTTGAAAGTTTAACTGCTCTCAATCTTAACTTCAGGAGTATATATTTTTTTTTGAGGTGAACTTGAGGAGTATATATAGATGGTAATTGGAGTATTACTTATGCATTTTTGAGATATTTATTTATTGCATGGTAGACACGTTTTTTGAAATTTACTTCAATTTAAATTTATGTACTACATTTAACGCATTTTATACATTGGTAGACTCTTTGTACATTTTATAAATGTGTACTAAATTTATGAACTACATTTTATAAATGTGTAACGCATTTATCAGTCTCTTTGTACATGCTACATATACACATTTCACTCTCTTATACATTGAAATTTATGTACTACGAACATTCTGTTTTGGTACACATAATCTGTCTCAGAAGATTAAAAACTTGTGATATAAAAACTTGTGTACATAATCCCATATTCTAAAAACTTGTGCTATAAAATCCCACATTCTCAACAAATTCTCAATTTGTCTCTCTGTTTCTCTCTTTCCCTCTCTTTTTGTGTGTCTCTCTCTGTATCCCTTTTTCTCTCTTTCTTTCTCAACAAAAGATGAATGTTACATGTGATGGACAGATATACGATATTAGGGAACAACATAAACTGTGGTTTGCTTCTCAAAAGAAGGAGAAGTTGCCTTTTATATTTACCGATTCTTATGGACCTATTTCAAATCCATATGTTGAATCACTTGAAAACGTTTTTGCAAATGAAAATATAATGGAAATAATTTTCAGAAGGTTCAACCCTACTTTTAGAAAGGAAGAGTTTGCAAAATTGACTCTTGTTTGCAAGAGGTGAGGTCAAATACTATTGGCACATCCTCATTCTCTTCTGTTAGATATGGAGTACAGTATGAGTGTGCATGCAAGCATTGAGAATGGATTACTTTCTCTTCATAGGAATGGTGTCTTGTTGTTAAAGCAATGCATATGCTATTTAACTGTTGATCTGCTTTGTAGAGATATACTACACAACATGCAACTTCGACTTGCATCTCCAGAAGATGTAGTTCATCTTCATGGTTCTTCTCCTGAAGAAGCAGAAAGAGTAAATTTTGAAGGAGTTCCACAGCAAGATTTTCGTCGATCATCTACCTTTGCTGAATATCTCTTTGAGCCAAGGAATTTTTATCCAGATGTATAAGTGTATTTTGTTTTTTCCTTATATATGTAATGTTTGAACTATATAAAAGATGAATCTCAAGTTAATTTGAACTTATGTACACTTGTTATGAAATTATTTACTAATCATGCTTTTTTATATGTATGTGTACATAAGGCTATGTTTGACGGATTATGAGTGCTTCAGTAAAATTAACTAATCTAATGTATGTAACTAGATGTTTTATTTTGTACTTAATAAATCTATTTTAAAGATTGTCAAGGCATTTAATTGTGTTCAACTGCCCCATAAATCTTATTAGAATAACTTATGATTTGATTCCAGTAATATGTAACTAGATGAGTTATGTACAACTATTATAGAAATATGTACAACCTTGTAAATATAATTACATTATGTACAGCTGATGTGTAAGTATGTACATTATGTATTGATCTGTATACTATGACAAAACTACCCGTATAAGAATAAATAAGGTTAAGGATTTCATGACCCGTTTACCAATGACACAAACACAAACACGACACAAAACGATCTGTTTGCCAGGTCTAAATGCATGTAAAAGTTTATTACACATATAGTGTATATAATAGATATGATATACATAGTTTACAAATGTAATGTGTATATAATTGTGTTCAACTACCCTATAAATGTAATTAGAATAACTTATGATTTGATTCCAGTAATATGTAACTAGATAAGTTATGTACAACATATATAGAAATATGTACAACCTTGTTCATGGTTATTACTATGACTAATATGTACAGTTGATATTTAAATATGTACATTATATATTGATGACTAATATGTACTGTACTTGTTTCAATACGTACATTATTTTTAATATAACCGTATAAAAGCTTTATATATATATATATGTTTCGATGTTTCGATGTCTATTTCGATGTACATAAGTTAAATATCTGTTGCACATGTTCAAAATTTATGCATAGTTAAAACACAGCGTCTGTTTTGATGTATATAAGTTACTATTGTTGCACATGTTGGAATTTGTACATGGTTATAGAAGTGTCTGCTTCGATGTACATATGTACATTATGTATTGACAAAACTACCTGTATAAAAGCTCTTTGTATAATTTCTTATTCAATGCATGTATGTGTTTATTACACATACAGTGTGTATATAATAGATAGGATATACATAGTTTAGAATACAGTGTATATAAAATGTGATGATACATAATCTTCATATGTACATGCGTATTTATATAGAAAAATCGTTTCATATCTTAAGATTTAAAATATTAACGTTAATAATAATAATAATAATGAAGTACTTCGTATTAGACACATTATTTTGAAATATAGTAATTGCTCAGTATTCCACTACCCTAGGTGAATTTATGACGTATTAAGACTTCTGAAACTATGACGTATTAAGACTTTGGAAAGAACTATTGAGAATTCCTATAATCACTTCAACAGTCAGTTCACAACTATTGCATAATTATACTCAAAAAGAGCATCACTTCACAACAATTTGAAAAATCAAGTACGGAGTAATTTTTGAAGCGCTTATTCCTGAATTGCATTATATGTTATATCGATCATCTTCAACGATTCTTTGGTGAAAGTACTGTAATTTCTATCGATAATCTTCAACTATTCTTTGGTGAGTGATATGTTCTTGATTCTTTGCATGTCTTAACTACTGGTTTTTTTCGAACGATTTTGTGAAATTTACAGTAAAGTAATATTGCCAAATTTTTTTTATTTTTTTTTATAAAACGAGCAGAAACTTGGAATATTGCCGCAGTGGGAAAACTTGTTAACTGGGTGTATGAGAAGGAAGATAGACTCTAGGTAAGGTGGATCCAACTCAATTATTTGAAAGGAAAAGAGTGGCAATCTTATACCCATCCTCCTAATGTGGCCTGGACCTGGAGATCAATCTGCAAGGTCAAGGATAAGATGAAAGAAGGATATGACGGAGATGTTTGGACTGCTGATGCTGAGGGTTACTCCATTGCTAAGGGTTATAAGTGGTTGACTGGATCCTTTCCCAAGCCTGTTTGGCAGCGATTGGTTTGGAATAGCTGGAATTTACCTAAACACTCCATGATCACCAGACTAATGCTTAATAAGGGACTCAATACGAGGGACAAATTGATGCGAATGGGTTGCTGCACGGAGGACAGCTGCTGCTTATGTAATGCAGCTCCTGAAACCCCTCAGCACCTGTTTTTGGATTGTGTCTACAGCAATCTGGTGAAGAATAAGCTGGAACGATGGATCCAAGACTCCTTCTCCACAGATTTGAGAATTCCTGACAACCCGAATGGAAGAATAACTGCAATGACCATGAACGCATATTACCATTGCATTTGGATGATGAGAAACAAAGCTCGCATTGAAGGCTACCTCCCTCATCCTGATAACACGGCAAGATCAGTGGAAAAAGAACTCAAAATTAGGCTTCGTGGAATAATACAAACTCGCATTACACAAGCGGATGCTGATAGAATTAGACGACTTTTACCCGAGGATTAGAATTCCGACTTTGGGAAGTTTTAATCCTTTTGGGCTGTATATGGTTTTGCTTTTGTAACTTTTGCTTCGATACAATATAACTCACGTTCACACCAAAAAAAAAAATTGCAATCTTTTATTCTTTGGAGATTAGGTCTTTTATTCGCGTTATTTATAAAGTACATATGCAGTTTTGTGTGTTATATTTTTGATTTTTAGAGTGATTTTGTTGAAAATTAGGGTTAAGTAGTCCACGACAAAACATGAATTCAAATCAGGACAAGATTGCACAAAAGAGGAACGCAGATAAGAAGCAGAAAGGTATTATAATCTTACATTGAATTTAAATTATGTACAATTTAAGGAGGTAGAAATTATAATGATTTGGTTTTCTTTATTCGTAGCTGAATGTAAAAAGAAGCGAATTGAAGAAAGGGATGAAGAATCTGATAATTATGAAGAAACGTCAGACAAACAATTATGTTTGATAACAGATGCAGATAAAGGTATATTCATTAAATAGACTACTATGTTTCAAAATTGTTTGAAAACAACTTTTTTTATTTAGTATAGCTTTAAAAATTACTTATGCTCACTTTGTGTTTGAAGTTATGTGCATTGTGTAATGCCAAATTGTGGACATGACATAGGGTTGGAGTCGCCACCGAATTTTATGGTTATTCGGAACCGTTCGAGCCCACTCTATGTCGTAGTGGGCCGTATACAAAATACGGCCCATTTCCGATGTCAGAGTTTATTGGGCTCGTCCCTTTGCAGTTCGATACCGATGCCGACTTGATCGATTAATCGTATATTGAATGACTCTTGTTGCCAATGGATTCGGACATCCGGAAACCACGGTTCTGAGTAAGGGGTGAGGGTACGTGTTGGGAAGTTCACTAAGAACACCCAACCCCGCCCGCACATTAGCGGCCTCTACTAGGATATCGAATGATTTTTTAATACGCGCGTTAGTAATACGATGAATGATATGCAAACATTGTTTTCCTAAGCATGCGAGGAATGGAATGGGTTGCTAAGTCGGTTTAATGCATGAAAAATTTAACGTCAAAGTTGAATTTAGCATGTGAGATTCGTTTTAGTATAATAAAACAAATAATGAAAAAGATGAATTTGCTACAAAAGATGAACAAACGAGTTAGTATCGATTTGTAAAAAATAATATAGCAAAAATAATAAATATACGAGATCGAAATCTGAAAATATTGCTAAAAGACGCGGTTTTGTATAAAAAACGAAGTTCGAAAAAATAATAAAAAAGCGAAACGAGCCGCGTTTTCAGTCATCCGCGCGGCTCGCCCGGGACGCATGCGACTCGCGTTCCGGTCTGTTTTCCAGACCGATTTTTGAAAATTCGATGCTTTTATTAAATCGCGTATAAATATTGTATGATTCGTACTCGACTTAATATTTTCGATATTCGTTATATTTGATAATTGACTACGAAATCAATATCAAATACTCCGAATAGTTTTAGAAAAGATATAAATTTTAGAAATCGTTTCGTAGAATAAGTAATAAAAAAATGAACGAGAAAAGCTAAAAAAAGGGAATCGGGTTTCAGGCCCGTGCGCGAGTCGCCTAGGTGGAGCGCGACTCGCGTGCGGGTCTGTCCCGGTTTTGCTCGTTGTTCGAAAATTGTTAATTTTGATAAATCGCGTACAAATATGAATTAATTTATACTCGATTTATGTTTTCGATATTCGTCGTACCCGATATTCGATTATGAAATCGATATCGAGTATTCGGAATGATTTTTAGAAAAGGGTTTTGTAAAAAAGAATTTGAACGAAAAAGATGTAAATTCTCTCCGCGTTTGAAATCGTTGTATTTTGTATAAAAAAGATGTAACGATTTTCTTAGCTTCGACGAGATTTAATATAATTCTTCTTGATACGATATTCAACTATAGAGTTGATATCATATTTTTAAGAATGTTCGATGTATGAAAATAGTTTTTAGTAATATCGATATTAGAAAATAAAATAAAAAAACGACGAACGACCCGTAATAAAAAGGACCGACACGAGACCCGTAAGAAAAGCGGACGTCGAGGAGGAGAAGAGAAGAAAAAGAGAAGTCGGGTTTTGTTACACCCTCAACCTACATGCTTCTGTTTACTCGGATCGGGGCTCGTCGGGACGTGGCTTAGGCACAAGAGCGTCGAGTGGATGTCGGTGAGTTATGGTGGCTCGGTTTGGTGTGACGTGTGAAGGGTGTCGGGTATTGGGCCGGTTTCCTTCGGGTATAATATCGGTTTTGTTAAGTGTAGAAATTGATGTATGTGTGTATGAATATAGATCGATGATCTGTGTGTGTGTTTGATAGATAATGAATGATAATTGATGTCTCCAAAGTGTTGTATGCAAGGGGCTATTTATAGGGAGTTCCCGACCTTGGCTAGGAGAGTTTGAACTACCGTTTAGGATAGGAAACGTAGGAATTTGAGAGGAATGAGAATTCCGCTTTCTTGTGAAGGAAGAAAGGGAACCGGCTGGTTGGTAGGCCACTCGGCCGAGTATTTGCACTCGGTCGGGTGTTTGATACGGTTTTCGGATAGAATTCCTACTTGAGATCGAATTCTATCCTTAAACGGATTTGTTTAATATTTTGTGAAGTTGATTTTTCGTAGGATTGGAGTATGAATCAGCCGTGTGAGGTATCACGGCTGACTCACGTGTCTCGGGAAAATCTTTGACCGGGTTTTGACTCGGTCGCTAAAAGACGGTTTTACCCCTGGTGTCGGAATCGACCCAAATTAGTCTTATTTGACTCGAAACGACCCACTGGGCCTTATTTGAATCGACCCATCATCGGGTGTTTGTCGGAAACTGCTATAGACACCTTGCGGTCAAAATGTGGGTGTCTACACTTATGAACATACAATTTACAGCTATTGCTCTTAAAACTACAAAGACTAGAAGGAAGAGAGTTGTACATGCCACGAATGAACTGCCATCATTGAAGACACGCATGTCCCCTGATGGTTTGGTTAAATTTCTAAACGACATGTCTGAGAAGCAGATTGCTGATATAAAGGAACTAGGGTTTGGGGATTTACTCAATCTAAAAGTAAAAGAAGTCCCGTCCAAGCTAGCTCATTGGCTTGTTACAAATTTCAAACCTGATTCAGCAACAATTAAAGATAGTACATTTGATGTCACAAATCTGGATGTACATATCGCAACTGGATTTCCTATAGGACCGAACAAGATTGTTCTGGCATCGTATGACGACCAATCCATTGAATACCGAAATCTTCTTAATGAATGTAAGGAACAATTTGAAGGTTCAAAGGTTACGGCCCCTGCATTGAAAACCATCCTCAATAAGCAAAAGGATGGAGGTGATCTATAAAAGAAACTTTATAGTTTATATCTGTTCTTATTTTATACAAGGTACTTGTTCTGCAACTCCAGATTTTAAGATATTGAAGTCTTTAGTTGACTTGTCATTGGTACCTATATTTAATTGGTGCCAATTTTGCCTTGATGCCTTCATTGAGGCTGTTAATTTATGGAAGATGAATACAGCAGAGAAGGAGAAGTTTTTTGATAGACCTATAATGGTCTTTGTGTTCATATATTTGCAAAGAATGCGTTACAGAAACAGCACACCGGTTCGTTCTTTCCCAACAATGTTGTTCTGGACACAAGAGTCCATTTCAAAGAGAATAATGGACGAAGCAAAGAAATCGGGTACGTTTGGTAATGGTCTGGTTATCCCATTACAGTCCCTTGATTGGTACAAGGGGGAGGAAGAAAAAGAAAGTGTGAACAAAGAGGGAAAGGAAGAAGGTGATTGGTTACAAAGTTTAGTGCTGAAATCTGTTGAATTCACAAAAAATTTCAAGGGGTTCATAGATGCTATAAATGTTGCAAAGTTTGACACCCCTCAATGCAAACCAATAACAAAATTGGAAATGTTGACCAGTGACTTTGTTGCAAGACTTGTAACAATAACAAAAGATGAAAAATCAAGAAAATTTGGTAAGAATTTTTCTTCAATTGGTTTTATCCCCATTCATTTGTTATAATATGTTGAATATAGTACTTATGTTTCATCTTTTGCATCAAAATAGGTGAGGAGGAAGAAAATGAGAAGAATCAACAAATACTGGATATGATACATAAGATGGCAAAAGATCTTACTTCTTTGAAAAAGACTGATCTTGAAAAGGAGAAGATAGTATAGATGAAATGAATACTCTACTACTTCTGGAAAATGTTGATACTGCAGAAGACATCAATATTCATGATGATCTTATTTCTAGTCCTGTCAAGAATGACAGTGAAGATGTTTTGAATGTTGATACTGCAGAAGACATTAATATTCATGATAATCCTATTTCTAGTCCTGTCAAGAATGACAGTGAAATTATTTCTGAGAAAAATGAAGATGTTTTCAATGCGGAAACTGTGCAAAATGTTGATGCTGCAGAAGACATGTACATAGATACTCCTATTTCTAGTCCTGTTAAGAATGACAGTGAAATTATTTCCGAGGAAAATGAAGATGTGTTCAATGCGGACACTGTGGAAAATGTTGATGCTGCAGAAGACATCGTACAGATGCTCCTATTTCTACTCTTGTCAAAAATGACAGTGAAATTATTTCTGTAGAAGACAAAGATTTTTTGAATGCGCATACTGTGTAAAGTGTGGATTTGGAAACTTCTGTTGATGATATTGTAAATGTGGATTTGGAATCTCTTACAAATCAAAACAAGGAAATTGATACACTTGAAAAGAAAGAGATTGAAGCACAACAAAAGGGAAAACAAGGAAATGTAGCAGTTTTCGAATCTTCTTTTATTAATAGGAACATCAGCTGTTTGACCTCTCTCAAAGCTGAGCAGAAATATGTGTCAGACTATGTATTTGCACCAGGAAAGTCTTTGCAGTAAGTCTCATTAATCTTTTAAACAAGTTTCATATCAGTTACTGTTTTGTTGTACATATCGATATTTTTACATAGTTAAAACAGTCTCTGTAATGATGTACATAAGTTGATATCTGTTGCACATGTTCAGAATTTGTACATTGTCAAAGAACTGTCTTTTCTGATGTGCATAAGTTGATATCTGTTGCACATGTTCACAATTTGTACATTGATAAAGCACCGTCTGTTCTGATGTACATAAAAAGTTGATATCTGTTGTACATGTTGATATTTTCGCATATTAAAAGTAGTGTCTGTTCTGATGTACATAAGTTAACATATGTTGTATATATCGATATTTTTACATAGTTAAAAATAGTTCCCTTTTTTGATGTACATAAGTTAATATCTTTTGTACATGTTGAAATTTGTACATGGTTATAGCAGTGCCTGTGTTGATGTACATAAGTTAATATATTTTGTACATAAGTTTCATACCAGGTATAGCAAACCTAATACACTAAATAATTTAATTTTACAGGGATATTCTATTTAAGTTTGATAACATTGTGCTTTCAAGGGGAGACCTGTCGATGATGGCAACCTGTGATACCCGAATCAATGCATTAATTTTAAATTTGTGGTGCCTATTGATGAATGATTCAGAAAAGCTATCACCGACATCATCTATCAAATGTGCGTATATGTCTCCTTATCAAGACTATCAGGTAATGTTATGTATTCCATTCACATATGATTAAAACTGTTTTCACTCATGACTCTCTTCTAAACAATCACTACTATGTTTCAGGTTCCTTCAAGTGAAATGGACGTTAATGATGGGCAACTGGTAATAAAAAAGATATTCTTTATAACTCTTATTTATTTATTTATTTAATCATTCATTCATTGTGAGAACTAATAATGTGATTTTCTTCAAGGCATTTTTCTACTATAGATTACCAGCAGGTTATGTTGTTTACTACGCAAACTCAATCTTAAAGAAATTTGAGATGATTCATTTTGGGTTTCCTGAAAGATTAACAGCAAAAATATTGCTCTTGAAGCTAAACAGTTATATGTGAGCATACTCTAGGCATTAACATTACAGATTCTATGTTTGTGTTTTTTCGTTCATTAAAATTTTAGGCATTTATACATAAGTCTGTGCTCTTTTGTACATTAAAATTTATGTTATCTGTCCTGAATACTTGGCTTATATTTTCAGAGTGGTTATTTGAACGCATATTTCAAACATACGATCGAATGGGTAAAAGAATATGATACCTATGATTGGATCGAATATATTCCAGATTTCTCTAAAGATTTGGAAAGTAACAATGACATTCTTTCAATGAGAATCATGGAATCATACAAAGGGAACAAAGACAATTATGCCGAAGAGTTCAAACCAGTAAGTTGAAAATCACAAACATTCATCACTGATACTAATCTATATTTGATTATTTTCCAATATACTAATGTTATCATGTGTAATGATTATGTATATGTGTAGTCCACCATTTCATACAATGATTATGTAAAGATGATGACAGTGTCGTATTGCCACAAAATACTAACTTCAGACAGGAATGAACTGAAGAATACTGTGTTGAAGGAGGGGAAAAAAATGTTGTATGTATCTGATAACTTACTGTTGATAAGTCATAATTTGACATACATAAATTATTATATATTGTTTTGATTACAAAGTCATATTCTGTTCTATGACTTTTATCAGCTGCGAAGTGGAAAATTTAACAACAAAAAAATACAGCGATGCTCATATAGTTCAAAATTTCTTGAAAAAAGTAACAAAAAAGAATTTTGCTGGAGAGGGATTAGAGGGAAAGCAGAAAGAATACGATGACATGCTACGATCGTATAATAGGTAATACATTTTACCCTTTCCATTGTTTTTGAAATCATTCATCATAATTAATTAATTTTAAGATTATTACTCCCACGTTGTGTGTTATTTTACAGTGAAAACGTTATACAAACTGATTGGATGAGTGTAAGCCGCGAAGAAATACAAGCATTGTTATTTACAGATGAGGAATTATTCGATACGGTAAGAAAATCTCTAACAAGTTTTAATCTTATAAATTCAAATTTTCTAAATAAATCTATCAAATTCCATTTTAATAGCCGATCGATTTGTATGGAATTTATAATACATTAGGAAAGAAGGATGTCGTATTCTTTCCAACAAAGGCATGGGTAAGTATATCAAATTTGTGTACTTATTTTGGGTATGTAAGGTTACAGTTGTTTATTTGATGTTTATCTTTTGTTTCAGGAATTAAACCCAAAGATAACTAGTTTTCTGGATACTCCGTGCTGTACTGTATCACACATGCCTCATGATACGGAATCTTTGAGAAAGGTACACCCAATGATTATAGTATTAAAAGTTGACTATAATTAACTATAAAAAAAACTCTGTTTATGACTGTGAAATGTGTAAATTTTCAGATCTTTGTTCAAGTTCACACCCAAGAGCCGGATCATTGGATTTTACTTGTCTGTGATCTAAAAGATAAAAAGAATTACATCCTTGATTCATGCAAGAAGACGTATTTCAGAAGAAGGATAAAGCAAGTTGAAAAAGTAGTGTATAATGTTTCAAACATTTTACAAAACTACCCTGGCTATGAACAAATTTCCAAAGAAATGGGAAAATTTCAATTGGAAATGCTTAGAAAGGCAGCGAGGCAAACCAATGAATTTGATTGTGGTGTCTTTGTTATGAAATGGATAAAGGCGTTGCATGGCAAGACGAAATGGGAAGATCAATCATACTTTAGAAATATCAAAGAATTTAGACATCAAACATGCTTGGATCTTTTGAAGTGGGAAAAGAACTATTTGAAAAATTTCAGTGTTAAGGAAAAATATGAGATCTTATTTTAATTGTATTTAGACTTAGTTATATTACTGTAATAGACGATCTATTAATATGAAAATAGCAATCAATGGATTATTTGTTTATCATTGGATATGTTATGTACGCATCAAAATACAAATATGTACAAGGAACATCTCTAAGATAACCTTGGACGAAATATGTGTTGTAGATAGTAAACTGAACACAAGAAGCATACAAAATTGCTAAAACGTTATTTGGTAGAAGGAGTGTTTACTTGTTTAGAATAAAGTTGATCTTTGCCTTATTTTGTAAATCAAATTGTCGGTTTTTGAGGATCCATATAAATCTAGTTTGAAGATCATCAAGGCAGCCAATTATGTTGAACTGTCCCCTATGTATGCTAAAGTTTATGTTATGTACATTTAAACTACTTATGTTTTATTTTTTCTTACTAATATTATGTATGCAGTTTGGTTAAAATAGTCATGTCTTATGTTTTCGTATAATGTTTAAATAAGCTTGATATTTGTTTTTTTTTTAAGGATGATATTACTTCATAAATCTAGTTTAAAGATTATCAAGCCATTCAATTGTGTTCAACTGCCCCTCTGTACACTACAATCTACGGTAAGTACACTTAAAGTAGTCATGTTTTACTATAAACTTATGTACATCCAGGGGCGGATCTAGCCTTAGGCTAGTGGGGCTTTAGCCCGAGTAGAATTCAAGGATAAAATTTATTTAGTGCAAAGCAAAGCAGGGAGTAGTGTGTTGCGTAGATGGTGATGGGTTGAGATGTTAGGTCTTGGTACCTGAGGTCAGGGGCTCAAACCCCGCTGGACCTATTTTGTTTTGTTTCATTTTATTTTTTGTGGGCAAAAAGCTAATGAGCTAATTAACCTATGTTTCTCATTTTATCGACTCACAATATGTTTAGGCAGTTTTCCTATTTATTCATCGATTTTTCTGAGATGTATCCAGTTAATGGTTTAATTACGAAAACAATTAACCTATATATCATCTAAGTATAGTAAATATGGAGTATGAATTAATATATCAATTTGTCGGGATAGTATCATTGGTAAATTAAATTTTCCGTAATTAAACCATCATTAACGTGTGTCCAATGGACTCATGTTAAAAAATCCGTTTAATTATCTACTTATAATATAAATGTTTACAATGATGATATAGATATATTGAAGCCAAATAATTATCGAATCCAAGGATGCAAAATTTGATGATTGTAAGAAAAGTTATCTAAACATTTTCATGTGATACTCCGTGTATGACATGTCTCATCATGCTAGATTAAGCTTATCCATGAAATCGAAAATCGATAACATTTAATGTTTTTTTTTTGGTGAAAGGTAAGTATATATTAAAAGAATGTGTAACCAATTACAAATGCACCAATTGATTACATCAATTTATGTAACCAATTAGCGTCTTTGGAAAGAATGGGATGTTTTATCTTACACATTACTCGCTTTAGCACATCTTTTTTGATATCTCTAGCTGTGACCTGAGGTAACGGAATCATCGCTTCAAGCCTGCATATATTCCGTTGCCTCCAAATATGATAAATCGCAGCAGCAAACATGGCCCTAATTATCTTGCATTGAAATCTCGAGCCTCTTACCTTATTCGCCCAAAGCAGTCCACCAGTGATCGGTATTTTTCGCACCACCCAGTCACCCAAAATCGACAACACACGCGCACTCCAGCAACAATCAAAGAACAAATGTTCTATGCTCTCCGAATGTGCACCACAAAGATAACATAGGCTCGAGTCAGTCACCCCGAACCTTAACAACTTCACACGTGTATTCAGTGCGCGCCGAAACACTAGCCACGCAATGAATGCATGTTTCGGATCATTCCAATTGTTCCATACTAGCCTCCACCACGTGACCCTCGGCCTAGGTATTCGTAGTTCATCATATGCCTTCGAAACAAAATAGTGGGTATCAGAGCCATGCCATTTACCATCTACAAACATGTGCTTAATTTTGTCCTTAGCCTGACAAATTTTCCTCCAAGCCCAGGTGACATCAGCATGGGGTTTAAAATCTACCCACGACGACCCTTTCAAGTAAACACTGTTCACCCACCGAACCCACAGTCTATCCGGTTGGTCGAAAATCCACGATGCTAATTTCGCTACCGCCGCTTCATTCCAAATCATAATATCCCTCAGACCCAACCCTCCCTCAACTTTAGGACAACATATCTTCTCCCAACTCACAAGTGCTCGATTGCTCCCTTCCACCCCTCCAACCCATAGAAAGTTTCGGCAAATGGACACAATACGAGCCATGATAATTTTCGGGATAATAAACACCGTAGCCCAGTAGTTGTGTAATTGAGATAATACTGACTGAACCAGAGTTAATCTACCCACATATGAAAGTTTCCTAGCCCCAATACCTGAAATTCTCGTAGTAATACGAGCCAGAAGCTTCTCGCAATCAAGTTTGCCTAGCTTGGTACTTTGAATTGGGAACCCAAGGTATCGAAACGGCATTTCACCCTCGTCACATCCCGAATATTGTAAAATCGCTGCTTTCCTGTCTGCATCCACACCTGCAAAATAAGCATGAGATTTTCCAACACTGATACAAAGACCCGAAGCCTTACTAAATGTGGCAAAAGCACGCCATACCATCTCCATCGAATCTGACTCTCCTTTGCAAAAAAGGAGAAGATCGTCAGCAAACAGAAGATGACTGAGCCTCAGTCCACCACATTTGGGATGGAATTTAAATTTTTCCTCCGTCGCTACATAATCCATAATACGTGTGAAGTACTCCATGCAAATCGTGAAAAGTAACGGAGACATGGGATCACCCTGTCTCAATCCCCGACGGCCACGGAAAAAACCAAAATTATCCCCGTTAACACATAGGGAATATGAAACACTCTCAACAAACTCCATAATCAGCATACGGAAGTGATTAGGAAAATCCAAGGCTCTCAACATCTGATCCAAAAATTTCCATTCAACGCTATCATAGGCCTTATGAATATCGACCTTAAATAGACAACGGGACGAGATTCTACTCCGATTGTACATTTTGACCAAATCTTGACAGATAAGCACATTTTCAACTATACTCCTTCCCTCAATAAAGCCCCCTTGAGTCGGGCTAATCAACTGAGGTAAAACCTGAGACATCCTTGCACATAAAATTTTGGCAATACACATATAAAGGACATTGCAACAAGCAATAGGCCGAAATTCTTTCACAGATTTAGGCCGATTAACCTTCGGGATGTAAGTAATATTAGCACAATTCAGTTGTTTAAGGAGCTTACCCGACACAAAAAAGTCCTGAATAGCTTTCATGAAGTCTTCTCCAATAACATCCCAAGCATCAATGAAGAATTGGCTCGAAAAGCCATCCGGACCCGGGGATTTGTCGCGAGGGATACTAAACAGGGCACGTCTAATTTCCTCAATCGACACGGGCTGCAACAGCGCGAGCTTATGATCTGCCGAGCAGATTTTACCACGACGCACAATACCAACGTTAATCGGTTCAACCTCGCACGACTCTCCAAGCAAAGCCATGTAATAACGCAAGAAGGCCCCTTCAATCTCCGGTTTTGTCTTGCATTCTACCCCATCCGCATCCTCAAGAGAAATAACAGCATTGTGAGCTCGTCTAGACCTCAATAATCCATGAAAGAATGCAGAATTGACGTCTCCCTCACGAACCCATTTTTGCTTCAGTTTCTGCGACCAGAAAACCGCACGTGCTGACTGAAGCATCCTCACCTGCAAGTTCATACCGGCTTCCTCCTGCAAAAGGGCCGCAGACATGTCCGTGCGCAGCTGAACCTGGAGCTGTTCGAGCTTCAGTTCGGCTTGTGCACATCTATTTTCAACATCCGAGAAGCATCTCGCATTTAGTTCCTTTAACGGCTTCTTCAAACTCTTCAATTTTGTAACAAATTGGAACATTCGTGTTCCTCTTGTCTCGACCACCCATTCCTTAGCCACACATTCCATGAATTCAGGAGCTTTACTCCACATATTCATGTACTTAAAGCTTCGATTTCTTCTAACTGGGGGTTGTTCCAATTGCACCAAGCACGGACAATGGTCGAACGTCCCCTCATGTAGAAAATTAGCACTACCATTAGGGAATTTGTCCATCATCGCATCATTCACCAAACAACGATCGATACGACTATAAACCCTCGATTCAGCTTCTTTATGTTTATTGTTCCAAGTGAACCAAGACCCACAAGCCTTAATATCACCCACCTCACAATTTTCCAAACAAACTCGGAATTGACTCATAGCCTCCTCCGAAGAAGGGCCTCCTAATCTTTCCCGAGCATCAACTATACAATTAATATCACCCATAATAATCCACGGACCTCCATTAGTATAGCTCTCCAGTCTCCGCCACAGCTCACACCTCTCAGACGAGGCATTAAAGGCATACACAAATGTAAGCCAATATTCCTTACCCGATGCGGTGACAACTTTAACGTGAATACTCTGATTACTATACTCCAAAATAGTCAAGTTCACCCTCTCATGTTTCCACAAGAGCCAAACCCGACCACCATCATGGCAATGATTATTCGTCGTAATGCTCCATTCATAGAAGATGTTCTGATGAACTTTGGCATACGCTTTATTCTTAATTTTAGTCTCAAGAAGACCAAACACATCTACTTGCTGTTTTCTAATAAACTCACTTATTGTTCGTTGCTTATTTATATTACACATGCCTCGAACATTCCAACACCCAATATTATGTACCTCCATGTGGAACCAATTCCATCCCAACCCCTCCATTTACCTCAACCACCTCCTTTGTATGATTTCCCAGAATCACATCCACAAATTGGATACCTTTAGTCACAACAAGGTTGCTATTGAGCCGATTAACCCCGGACCCGGTCTTCTTTTGCGAACCTGAAGGCTCACCCACAACATTCGGCCGAGACTGAACAGGCACCACAGTCCCTGAAGGTGTACGGGCAGGGACCACCGTACCTGTGCTCCCACGCGTAACAGGCTTATTGATCAAATTATTGGCCTCCCCTTTCTTTTGCTTCACATCTTGTCTCGCTTTTTTTAGCTCATCCCTCCTACATTCGTGAACGTCATGCCCATAGCCTTTGCATTTGGTACACCAAGTAGGCTTCCACTCATATTTAACGAGTAAAATTTCCACGTTCATCCACAAATTTAATAGAATTTTTAAACCTTTGACCCACCTTAGCTAATACCAACACACGAGCATACCCTAACCTTGTTCGTTCCTCCGTGGCTATATCCGACTTGACATACGGTGCTATTAGGGCAGCCAAGCGGGGCAAACATCGCCCCCAAAATTTTAGAGGCAATTCATGCAATTGAATCCAAATGGGTACTTCATAAAGATCATTTTTATCCAATTTCGCCTCAGGTGTCCATTCTTTCACAATGAGAGGTTTATTATTAAACATAAAGCAGCCGTGATTTAGAATCTTTACCTTAGCTTCTTTGTCCTTGAACTGGACTAAGAAAATTCCATTAGGCAAGAAGGAAATCTTGTCGATACCGTGTTCTTTCCAGATTCTCTTCACAAACCCCTCTATCACCTCCCACGGTGGATTAGCACCCATGATGAAGCAATACACCGCATTGCTCCAGTATTCAATTTCATCATCGAGATCATCTTCTGAAAAACGTAAAAGTTCCTCGTTTTCCTCCATATCCACGATTTTCTTACCATCTCGCTGCTTCCACCCCCCGTCCATATCCAAATCAGCGCCAGTTTTGGGGACGTAGTCCACGTCTTCGTCGTCATTGTCCGACACGTAATTAAGCCCAGGTATTTCTCTCAAGCGCTCATTCACGGACGATGCCGGACTGTTATCATGATCGGTGTTTTTTGCATCCAAATTCGCATTCTTGACAACTTTCCTCAATAATTCTTCTTTTGCCTTTTTCGTGATTGGCTTCATAGCCATAGGTCCTTTCGGTACCGCAATTGTATTCTTTCTCATTTGAAAGAATCTAGGGAAGACAACGCGGACAGCCTAGTCGGCGGCAGGCCTGTCCACGCCGCTCAGAATGCCGGAAAAAACGCCTCAGAAAATGGTTGTCGCCAACGCATGTAGGGTTTTCGCACGTAGGGTTTGGTTTCTCAACATTTAGGAGTAATGTTATGGAATGCTTTTTTCGTTAATAATTTAGGTCTTCTAATATAGCCCCACTAACAATTTTATCTTGGGTCTGCCCCTGTGTACATCATATGGAGTAATATTTTATATACTTAGAATTTGATATTTAAGTAATTAATTTATGTACGCTAAATTTTACATTATGTACACTAAAAGTATTTATCTCTTATGTTTTCCAGCACACTTATGTACAAAATATAATATCTTATATACTTAGAATTTGTCTTATTTTCAATGAACATAACAACATTATAAATCGAATACTCGAACATAGTACTCCGTATCTTAACAGGAGCCCGTTTATTTAATTAAAACCCAAAAAAGAATACTCAAAATTGGTATCTGACCTACTTCATAGCCACAAAAGAAAAAGAAAAAAAGAAAGCGATCTCTTAAGATCTTCCCCGGATTATCTTCAACAATTCAGTACTGTAAGTTCATTCTAGCTTATCTTTTCCGATTACCTTCAACATTACGGTACTGTGTGTTATATTGTTGTTTTTTGAAACGATTTTTTGAAGATTGGTATAAAATAATACTAGTAGTATGCAATTACTTCCGATCGAAGGTTTAAATACGGTTTTACTGCGTTAAGATTCAAGTATCGATGATTATTCAACTTATGCAAATTAGGTACTTAGTTGTTTCCGTTCTTATTTTTATTTGACATTAATTAGGTTAACAAACAAGATGAAAAGAACTGGAGAAAAGAGGGAAGCTGCTCATCAGATCGAAGGTATATAAACTCCATGTTGAACTCCATACTAACGATGTAGATGATGCATACTGATTTTTCGTTATTTATGTATAGTTGCATGTAAAAAGAGACGGGTAGAAGAAAAAGATGCTACCAATTCTGATGATAGTAAGGATAGTAGTTTTCAGACACCAGAATCAAAATTACACTTACTGTCTGATGCAATTGTAGGTATGTACATTAGTTGTATTTTATCTGTTCATAGAACTTGAACTTGTTACATATGCCCTCTATACATATCATTTAAATCTGTTTTGCTCACTCGAATTTACAGCTGTCGTTAATAAGCCTGCAAAACCTACAAAAACTAGAAGGAAGAGGGTTGTGCATGCAATGAATGAACTCCCATCATTGACCACAAGGATGTCCCCTGAAAGTTTGTTTAGATTTGTAAAAAGTCTGACAGAGAAACAAATTGAAGATATTAAAGGATTGGGGTTTGGGGATATAATTTTTCTAAATGTAAGGGAAGTCCCAGGCAAGCTTGCTCATTGGCTTGTTTCCAATTTTGACCCTGATTCGTCATCATATAAAGGTAAAACACTTCAGGTTACGAATTTGGATGTACACATAGCAACCGGGCTTCCTATGGGACCGAATGATATTGTATTAGCGTCATATGATGACAAGGACATTGAATATAATCGATTAGTTGATGAGTTCAAGCAACAGTTTAAAGGTTCCAAGATAACAAATAGTGTGTTACAATACGTGCTAACAACACAGAAGGATGGGGGGGGGGATCAATTCAAGAGGAACTTCATTGTTTATCTTTGCTCTATTTTTATAGGGGGTAGCTGTTCCGTAACCCCAAGCTTAAAGATTTTGAAATCTTTAATCGACTTGTCATTGGTACCTACCTTTATTTGGTGCAAATTTTGCCTTGATGCTTTCATTGAGGCTGTTGATTTGTGGAAAATGAACACAGCAGAGAGAAACAAGTGCTTTGATGGACCTATAATGGTCTTTGTGTTCATATATCTGCAAAGAATGTATTACAGAAACAGCACACCTGTTCGTTCTTTCCCAACAATGTTGTTCTGGACACAAGAGTCCATTTCAACGAGAATAATGGACGAAGCAAAGAAATCGGGTACATTTGGTAATGGCTTTGTGTTGCCATTACAACCCGTTGATTGGTACAAGGTGGATAACTCTAAAACCTGTACTCCAAATATTTCCTCTGTAATGAAAAAAGAGAAGGTAGTGGAAGTACAAGAGGAAATAAAAGATGACAATGATGAGCCAAAGGAAGAAATACACTGGGTGCAAAATTTAATCTACAAATCTGGTCAATTCTCAAAGTCTTTCAGGGGGTTGAAAGATGCGATAAAAGTTGCAAAAGTTGCCGTCCCCCAATGCAAACCACTACTAGACTTGGAAATGTTGGCAAATGAATTTATAAACAAACTTGCAGAAACAAGAAGAGAACAACCGTAAAAAAAGAATGGTAATATTTTTTTTTTATAATTAATTTTCTACATGGTTATTGAAGTGTCTTTTCTGATGTACATAAGTTACTATCTGTCGCATATGTTGGAATTTGTACATGGTTAAAGAAGTGTCTGTTTTGATGTACATAAGTTAATATCTGTTGCACATGTTCAAAAGTTATGCATAGTTAAAACAGTGTCTGTTTTGATGTACATAAATTAATATCTGTTGCACATGTTTGAATTTGTACATGGTTATAGAAGTGTCTGTATTGATATACATAAGTTAATATCTGAGTTACTATATGTTGTATAATTATAACTTATATACAGTACTTATTTTTCATCTTTTACTACTTAGAATCTGGAGATAAATGGAAGGATGTTACTAATATTGCATCACAAGTTGTGATGATGACAACACAAAAGAAGAAAACAAAATACCTTCTACTTGTCAAAAGGACTTCCCTACCTTCTCAGATACAAACTTGGGTCTAGATGACCTGACTCCACACGTAATAGAGATGTTAGATCAGATGGTAGAAGAAGCTGTTTCTGCCAGAAAGAATGAGGTACCAACGAAGAAGAAGAAGAAGAAGAAGAAGAAGAAGAAGAAGAAGGAGAGAGACCCAATGATGCCAAGATACAGTTTTTTGAACTCAGATGAGAGCTATCAACTCAGTCAAGATATTAACCTTGACATATATTCTGACCCTCAAGTTACTCCTCTGATAAATGAAAATGTGGATAAAGAAAAAACTCCCATTGTAAATGAACAAGTGTTCAATTACAAGAGTGTGCAAATTCTGGATATGGAGAATGTGGCTGTGGAAGCTACTACTGTTAGTACTGAACAAGTTTTCAATAACAAGCTTGTGAAGTATGTGGAGAATATGGAATCTACTCCTGTGCATCCAGTAAAAAATGTTAACTTAGAAACTCCTTATGCTGTGAAAAATGTCATTCCAAAGAGCCCGGATATTGTTGAAAACTTGGTCACTCCACCAATAGTGGGGAATGCATCTCAGCAAGATGATGAAATAAATGAAAAAGAAATTGAAGTGCAATACAAGAGGAAACAAGCAATACCAGCTATTTTCAAATCTCCTTTCATACAAAGGAACATCAGCTTTTTAACCAGTCTGAGCGTCGAGGAGAAATATGTGACAGACTATGCATTTGCGTTAGATATGTCTCCAAGGTAAACAACTGATTTCCTCTGTCTGTATTTGCGTCAGATAGCGTTTGCTTTGATGTAGATAAGTTACAACTTATTGTATATAACTCATACAACAGATGTACATAAGTAAAGCGCTGTTAAAATGTGTTTAAATGCTAATAGTTTGAAAGTCATAGTTAAAATTGTTTCATATGAGTGATTGCTATACCAAAACTAATACACTAAATACTTTTTAATTTTACAGTGAACCACTCTTTAAGTTTGATACCATTCAGATTTCAAGAAGGCAGATGTTGATGATGTCACAGTCTGAAACTAAACTTGAGCAAGCAATTTTAAGTCTTTGGGGATTATTGATGAATGATTTGGAAAAGCTATCATCTCCATCATCCGTAAAGCGTGTTTATATGTCTCCATTTGATAAATATGTGGTAATGTTATATATTCCATTAACAATGTCAACAGTGTAAATAGATTTTTGCTCATGAATATCTTCTAAACACTTCTTTAATGTTTCAGATTCCTACAAGTGAAATGCAGTTGGATGATGTGAAATTGGTAAACAAATAGATACTCCTTATAACCTTCATTCATTCATTCATTCATTGATTCTGAAAACTAATAGTGCAATCTTCTTCAAGGTCTTTTTCTGGACAACAGAATTACCATCTATTGTTCTTTACTGTGTCAACTCAATGACAAAGTCATTTGAAGTAATTCACTTTGGGTGTCTTGAAGAACGTGACAGCCAACTGAACAGTTCTGAAGCTAAAGATCAATATGTGAGGACACTGATTTATTGTTTTTACTTTTTTGTACATTGAAATTTATGTCACCTTTATTGAATACTTTGTTATATTTGCAGTGTAATTATCTCTCTGAAAAATTCAAGAATAAGATCAAATGGGCCAATCAAGTGACAGACTATCAAATAGTCGAATTTATTCCAGATTTTAGTCGTCATATGGAAGTTGACACTGGTATTTTGTCAATGAGGATCATGGAAATATACAATGGGAAAAAAATACTTTTACCCAAGTGTTCAAACCGGTAAACTTAATTATTCTACTTATATCATTGATACTATTTTATGTTTGATTATATTTCCATATATTATTGATCTATATGTCCAAAGCAATGTTACATATGATATGTATGTAAGGATGATAAAGGTGCGGTATTGCCACAAAATACTAACCTCCACCAGGAATCAGATGAAAGATATTATTCTGAAAGATGCAAGAAAAATGTCAAGGAAACTTCTGTATGTTATAGACTTGCACTATGCTATCATATGACTACCATATATTGCACATAAAGCATAAATCATTAACATATACTGTTCTATAACTTTTCTCAGTAGGGTAGCGGAACTCTATGTGGAAAAAATATTCAGCGATAAAGAAATTATTAAAAAATTCTTAAAAGAAACAAAGAAGAAGACCTTTGAAGGAAAGGCAAATGAGAAAAAGAAGGACTCATATGACAACATTTTAAAATCATATAACATGTAATATATTCTATCCTGTCCAATGTTTTTTTAATTCTTTTATCATAATTAATTTTAAAATTGTTGATTATTTGTACTATGTTATCTGGCAGGGAGGACGTTATGGAAACACAATGGATGAATGTAAGCCGAAAGGCAATGCAAACCTTGTTATTACCAAATGAAGAACTATATGATATGGTAAATGTTACATTAACATTATCACTAACATGTTTTAATATTATAAATTCAAAAGCTGCCAAATCAATCTAACAAGTGTTCTTTTAATAGGCAATCGATATAGGTGGAATATATGCAACATTCATGAGGAACAATATACTATACATTCCAACAAAATCTGGGGTAAAATATGTCAAAATTCCTTTACTTAAGTACTTTTTTGGTACATAATCATACAGTTGTTTACCTATTGTGTATCCTTTGTTACAGGAATTAAACCCAGACATATTCTCTTCTCTGACAACGCCATACTGTAATGTGTCATACTTGCCTGAAGATGGTAAATTCTTGAGAAAGGTATAACCATCTAATCTATATACTCCTATAACATTAACACGGTTGAAATTTGTACATGGTTATAGAAGTGTCTGTTTTGATGTACTTAAGTTAATATGTGTTGACATGTTGAAATTTGTACGTGGTTATAGAAGTGTCTGCTTTGATGTAGATAAGTTAATGTCTGTTGCACATGTTCAAAATTTGTTAATTAAAAAAGTGTCTATTTTGATGTACATAAGTTAATATGTGTTGCAAAAGTTGTCAAAGCACAGTCCATTTTGATGTAGTTAAGTTAATGTCTGTAGCACATGTTTAAAATTTGTACATTAGTTAAAACAGTGTCTGTTTTGATGTACATAAGTTACTATGTTTTGCACATATTCAAAGTTCGTACCTAGTTAAAACAGTGTCTGTTTTGATGTACATAGGTTATTATGTGTTGCACATGTTGGAATTTGTACATGGTTATAGGAGTGTCTGTTTTGATGTACATAAGTTACTATGTGTTGAAAATATGTATTACAATAACTGTGAAATGTATACTTTTTCAGATCTTTATCCCAGTTCATATTGAAACACCATCACACATGATTTTGATTGTGTGTGATTTTGAAGACAAAAAGAATTACATCTTGGATTCAAGTAAAAGGAAGGGTAACAAAGCACGAACTGATGTTTGCTACAAAATAATGACAAATATCGCAATCATCATTCAGAACTACTCTGGCTATGAATACATCTCAAAAAAAATGACGACAAATCCAATGGAGTATGTCAAAAATGCAGTTCAACAAAGTAATTGATTTGATTGTGGTGTTTTTGTCTTGAAGTGGATAAATGCATTTCACGACAAGGAGAAATGGACAGACAAATATTATTTTAATGACATCAATGACTTTCGTCGTCAAACATGCATAAATCTTATGAGGTGGGATAAGAACTTTGTTAAGGATTTTACAGTTAACAGAAAATATAAGATTCTATTTTAGCTGTGTGTATGTAAACAGTTAGTTATGTAAACTTTACTCCATGACAAGAATTCATATAAACATCAACGTTTTTATAATCATTCTCAGATGGGCTATGTACATCTGATATGTACATATGTACACTACATAATGACCTATATACTGTACTTTGTAAATTGTTAAACGTACAACAAAATTAACCTATAACGTTCTTCTGTAAATGGTCAAAAACATAAAATGTACAGACTACTACTTTAGATGGGTTATGTACAGGTAGTATAGAATTATGTACAATGATATCCTAAGATTGGTTATGTATAGCTGATATAGAATTATGTACAATGATGTCCTAAGATAATTTACAACCCTAATCCAACCCTAATTCAAGGACGAAAAAGGGTTTAGGGTTGGATTAGGCAGACCCGCTACGCGGCTCTGCCTAATCCAACCCTAAAACCTTTTTCTTATTCAAGGTCACTAAACCCGTAAGAAACTGAACCCTAAGAGAGTATTGGTGAACCCTGTCGTGGATGTGATTCAAAGATGGGGCACTGAACCTTAAGAGTAGGGTACTGCATAAGACGGGACGGAAAAGGGTTTAGGGTTGGATTAGGCAGACCCGCTACGCGGCTTTGTTAAAGGAATCTACCTATAAAGAGTAAATAAACACATTTCTTGCAAAGTCATCCGTATGTCGTGATATTATATCATGATATTAAAATGATTATAAAGACATTTCTACTCGTTTTAATATCAATTTCTTGTATCAATATAAAGACATTTCTACTCGTTGTATCAATTTCTTGTATCAATTTCTTTATAAATATCAATATTAATCTTAGGTTAAAACACATTTCTTGTAAATAAACAACGGATATATATCATGATATTAAAATGATTAGTATCTACTCTTCACACGAGCACATAATAAACACATTTCTTGGAAAGTCTCATAGACTAAAGCAATCAAATGTCATTTAGTTAGAGAAGTATGTCACTTACATACCAAATCAAAACAATAAATGCACTCCCACTAGCCTTTTGTACACACTTTGTCTCTCTTCGTCTCAAAGGAAAATAAACATATTTGAATTACCACATTGAGAACGAAGATACTTGCTCCATGCTCCAATCAAATTGGAATACTCACATTTACCTAGCAATTTTAATAATATGAAATTCATACGATGTGTCTGATGGGCAGGATTTTGTCGCGGATCCCGCCGTCAAATAATAACCAACCAACCTAACTAGGGTATCTAGGGCAAGTCGGGTCGATCCACAGGGACGGAAATGGGTTTAGACTAATGGGTGCTACGGTCTAGGACTAGGTTCGAGACAAGCTAATCTAGGGGGGTTGGCTAGGTACTAGGCTAAGGTCTAAAACATGAAAAGGGGAGACAAAACAAGTAACTAGTGACTAATGGAAGCTAAGATAACAATAAGAATGAAAACTAGGGTTAGGTCGGGTTCATGGATGCGAAGAAAATAAAAAGGGGGAAACAGAGTCACTAGCATGCCTTCGAGGCCTAGGTTCCGCCGATCGGGCTCTCGCTACGTAATCGGCCTAGGGATCTTCCTCACCGGGCTCTCGCTACGTAGTGAAGCGACCAAACCAACCAACCAAACACATACATACAAGAGAAGATGCAAGAAAAACAAGGATTGATCGTCACTAGTCTCACAAGCATTTCATCGAACATGTGGAGTGCAAGGTTAATGGGAAACAACAAAAACAACATCTAGTACCACCCATCTCACCCTAATCATCCACAATCACAACCAATCACCCTAATAACCCTAGCAAAGATCTACTCAAACATAATTAAAGGAAAAACTAACAAGAACAAGAGAAACTAACTCAAGCAACAAAACTTGCATAATGAAACTAGTAAAACAATGAACAATGAACAAAACAATCAACAAAGATTCAAACTTGGATGAATAAACAAGATTAAGAGAAAGGATTAAGAAGATTATACCTACTAACAAGAGGATGAAAGATTGAAACTTGTATTAATAAGAAAAACCCAAAACAATCACCCAAGGTTGTCAATCTTGGTGGAGATCTTGAAGAATTCCCTTAATACAAGGATTAAACTAAGATTAACGATTAACTAAGAGCTAATATACACTAATCTATTCTAATCTATGCTAAACTATGCTAAAGTAGTCTAGGGTTTAGTGGGTAATGAAGGATATATCATAAGAATACAAGAGGATGGGTATATATAGGGTTACAATGAGTAAGGAGAAGAAAAGATGAAGCGCGGGTCTGAACTGGGCTCATCCCGGTCGGGATGAGGTGGTCCCGGTCGGGATGAACTCATCCCGGTCGGGATCAAGCATAACACCGGGCTGTGTTATCAATAACACCAGGCTGTGTTATGGCTCTTTCCGGTCGGGATGAGGTGGTCCCGGTCGGGATGAGGCGGTCCCGGTCGGGATGAGGTGGTCCCGGTCGGGATGAACTCATCCCGGTCGAGATGGAACCAGGACAGAAGCTATCGCATTTGTGCACCTCATCCCGGACGGGATGAGGTCCTTCCCGTCGGGGATGAGTCTTGTAGGCCTCCAATATGATCTTTAAGGTCCCTCCTTGCCTCTTATGGGTTTCTCATCGATTCTCGGGACTCGAGATCGAGCCTAAGGGGCTCGGGAATGGGTCCCAAGGTCTCGGGATCGAATCCAAGACATCGAGTGATCGTTCCTTCTCTTCGTTGGCTCCAAAAGTGTATGAAACGAGTCGGAATCGTTCCAATTCTTCATGAATGGTCTCGGGAACCTAAAACGAACTAAAGGAAGCATAAGTAACCCATAAACCGCTCCCAAGGAGCGATTCCACAAGGAAAACGGGACCAAAACACAACAAATTAGGCACTACAAACTACACTTATCAACTCCCCCACACTTAACCCTTACTCGCCCTCGAGTAAGCACAAACTAACTACTAAGCTAGCCGAGTGGGTATTAGCGCACCCTACGCCCTTTCAACTCACGCGAGTACACTTAGAGGAAAAGTGCACTCCGCAAGGCAAGCGGGGTCTTGCGACAAAACTGCGGATGCAACCGGACACAAAACACATAAACAAACAAACATACAAACAAACAAATAATCGGTTGCACCCAAAAAGGAAACAAATACCGCTTCCCTCAAACAAGCGGTGAAAGAAGCACCGGTTTAGGACTCGAGGCAAGTGACAACGTTCCCAAGCTAATCATACAAATCGAGAAGAACTAAACCCTAATAGTATGACAACAAAGCAATAAAAACGTTCTTAACTTACCTAGGTCCTCCTAACCTTCTAAGAACGTACTACGGGACGATCGGCAGGATTAAAAAAGGATGAACCACGGTGTTAGTCGACACTTTAGGTAAGTGAGACCCCGCCCCCTTTAGCGATGAGCCAAGAGGGTCGTCCCATGTTCTAAACCGCCCAACTAATCCAAGTAAAAAAGGGAATATTATTGCAAAATGAGGGAAGACCGACCACTACCGCTATCATCCTTCCTAGGGACTCGGTCCTTTGGTAGGCTCTTCACGGCATTAGTCGGCAAAAGGCTTATTTTTTAGATGTGAGGACTCTTTTTGTTGGACGGTTTTCTTTTGGCATTTTTCTTTCTTTTGCATTTTTGCTTTGTTTTGCTATGCCATTTCTTTTTCTTCTTTTCTATTTTCTTTTTGGCTTTTTGTGCCTTTTCTTTTTCTTCAATCTTTTCTTTCATTCTTTTTATTTCTTTTTCTTTTCTTTGCCCTTTTGGCTTGATTGGAGTTGTAGGCATTTATTTTTTTTGCAACAAGAAAGAGAGATTTCAACAGATTGCAATTTTTATTGTGTGGATATGTGTAGGAGGTAGGGAAATGGGTATGTCGGGACGACGTCTTCCCTTCATACTCACAAAAAAGGGGAGAACTTGGACTAGTCAAACAATCCCAAACACGGTCACCTAAGGGACGGGACTCGGCAACCAAGGCCTTTTCACATCGTGGGTGGTCATAATGGTCAAAATGCAAATCCCGTAGTAAATCCCTAGTAAGCTAGGTGGACTCACGGTAAAGGACCAACGAAATCATTGATTTAGGGTCATTCTACTAGACTAAAGTCCAAGACTCGATTTACACTACCAGAAAGGGAAAGTAATCGCTTGCACACTAGCCTCTAAACCGGTTTTTCGAAAACCGTTTTACACACAAGACACAACTATACACACAAAACAAAGACGCGACAAAAACGAAAGAAAAAGAGACAAACAAAACAAAACAAAACAAGACAAACAAACAAGCAAACACACAAAATAAACAATCACCACCCCGAAGCTTCCAAACAAGCAACCACATCAACCACAAACTTCAAAAAGCTCCGCCCGAGCACACACAATCATAACACATCCTCCAAACTCCACAAAAGGAAAAAGGAGAAAGAAATGAAGGGATATTACTGGATGTCTTGCTTTTTGAAACTTGACGACGATCGTGGAACCTACAAGGAAATGGGGAGGCAAAACACACAACACAACAAATATACGGCACAAGGACACAAAAGAAAAACACACAAAAAGAAAATCTTTTTGATTTTTGTGAAATTTTTCAAATTTTTATGGTTTTTTAAGATTTTTCGAAAAAAATACGAAAATAAAACTAACTAGACTAAGATATCGCTCCCCCACACTTAAACCGAGCCATGTCCTCATGCTCGATCGTAATGTGTGGAGACACTAAAGAAAAGAAAAGAAACTACGAAAATAAGACTAAAAATCAAAAATAAAGTGGAGAAAAGGGTAGAATGTGTCCAGCCGGGGTGTAGTCAAGTCACCATGGGCTGAGACAAGAAAAGATATGGATGGGGGAAGAAATAAAAAGAAGGAAATAAAAGGAAATAGGAGGGGAGGACTAGGTGTAATCAAGTCACCTAGCCCGGATTCCGCCTAAATCCGATTAAATCCAACAAAAAGGAAATAAAAATAAAGAAAAAGTGAAAAGCACTAAAAAAAATCCTAGAAACCAAACTATCCAAACACACAAATACAAAAACAAAAACAAAAGAAAATGAAAAAAAAAGTATTTACAAGATACTCTCACCACCTACGCCTCCATAGCCATCAAGAGCTCAGAGTAGTAAGTCAAATGCCCTAGCAACATCTTCATTGAGGCTCACATGGCCGAGCCTAGGTACTTTCAAGAGTTTCCAAGTCGGAGTCGAGAAGCAATCATCTTCATAATGCTCGGGGTTCTCGTGATTTTCCGGGTCTTCCGAACCATGATAGCAATGACTCTTATGACCATCCGGTAGGTATAGTGGTCTAGAGTCATGCTCGGCATTATGATGCGGGAGATCACACCCTAGGGGTGTTGCTTCTTCTACGGGGTCGAGAGTAGGATTCTCTTCCACCGCCCTACAAGGATCCTCTTTATCAACCGTCTCACAAGACAAGGGACTAGAAGTCGAGTGCGATAGAGGAGGAGAAGACATCAAGTTTTCTTCATTGGAGGCTTTAGGATCCTCCAATTTTCCATTCAAGGCGAGTTCCAAGGCATCTACCTCTTTTTCCCAAATATTACGCTCCTTTTCACTCGCCTTGTCAATTTGGTCTTGAGGGGTTATCTCTTCACTTGGCCTTGTATTTTCAAGATCCGATTCATCACGAAGAAAATCGAACAAATCCAATTTAATAGCCAATACATTGGCTACCCAAGAGTTATCTTGATAATCATGTTCAAATCCCTCCTCATTGTCGACCCTTGAAGCTTCATCTTCCTCCATTCTTCCCATATCTTCACCATCCAAGCAACACTCAACAATGATCTCTTGATTGACTCTCTCTTCTTCATTTGTAGCTTCACGATCGGGTTGACTTTCTTGTGGAGACACCCGATCTTCATGCCCAAATGAACCTTCCCCAACAATTTGTGGAGCTCTAGTGGCCAACATCGTGATATGAGCGATAAGTGCATCGATTCGAGCATCTTGCACCGCTTTTTGGGCCCTAAAATCCTCCCTAACCCCTTGTAATTGAACCATCATCTCTTGTTGACTCTTTTGCATTAGAGTTATCGCCTCTTGTTGACCCTTTAGCAATTGAATCATCATTTGACAAGTTTCAAAATTGGGGATTTTTGGTTGTGGGTCACGTGGGGGTATTTGGTAGTTGTTAGGACGTTGGAGTGATCCTTGACAACTTTCATGATAACCATATGGAGGGCGTTCGTAAGATTGTTGATGAGGTTGAAATGGTTGGTGAAATTTTGGGACTTGGCAATTTGCCCCATAGTTGTCCCGTGATGATTGATGGAAGCTAGGACGTGTCATTTCCATAACGTTGCTTTGATACCTAGGATGAACTAGAAGCACTTGAGCAAACGTTAGTAGCCTAGTGCTTTTGAGGCACTAGGAGGAGAGAATAGCACACAAGAAATAGAACGGAGATACACAAGGAGAGGAAAACACAAAAATCAAGAGCAAAGTCCGCATCTAAGCAAAAAAATGTCTAAACTACGCCGTCCCCGGCAACGGTGCCAATTTGATGGGCAGGATTTTGTCGCGGATCCCGCCGTCAAATAATAACCAACCAACCTAACTAGAGTAGCTAGGGCAAGTCGGGTCGATCCACACGGACGGAAATGGGTTTAGACTAATGGGTGCTACGGTCTAGGACTAGGTTCGAGACAAGCTAATCTAGGGGGTTGGCTAGGTACTAGGCTAAGGTCTAAAACATGAAAAGGGGAGACAAAACAAGTAACTAGTGACTAATGGAAGCTAAGATAACAATAAGAATGAAAAATAGGGTTAGGTCGGGTTCATGGATGCGAAGAAAATAAAAAGGGGGAAACGGAGTAACTAGCATGCCTTCGTGGCCTAGGTTCCGCCAATCGGGTTCTCGCTACGTAATCGGCCTAGGGATCGTCCTCACCGGGCTCTCGCTACGTAGTGAAGCGACCAAACCAACCAACCAAACACATACATACAAGAGAAGATGCAAGAAAAACAAGGATTGATCGTCACTAGTCTCACAAGCATTTCATCGAACATGTGGAATGCAAGGTTAATGGGAAACAACAAAAACAACATCTAGTACCACCCATCTCACCCTAATCATCCACAATCACAACCAATTACCCTAATAACCCTAGCAAAGATCTACTCAAACATAATTAAAGGAAAAACTAACAAGAACAAGAGAAACTAACTCAAGCAACAAAACTTGCATAATGAAACTAGTAAAACAATGAACAATGAACAAAACAATCAACAAAGATTCAAACTTGGATGAATAAACAAGATTAAGAGAAAGGATTAAGAAGATTATACCTACTAACAAGAGGATGAAAGATTGAAACTTGTATTAATAAGAAAAACCCAAAACAATCACCCAAGGTTGTCAATCTTGGTGGAGATCTTGAAGAATTCCCTTAATACAAGGATTAAACTAAGATTAACGATTAACTAAGAGCTAATCTACACTAGTCTATGCTAATCTATGCTAAACTATGCTAAAGTAGTCTAGGGTTTAGTGGGTAATGAAGGATATATCATAAGAATACAAGAGGAAGGGTATATATAGGGTTACAATGAGTAAGGAGAAGAAAAGATGAAGCGCGGGTCTGAACTGGGCTCATCCCGGTCGGGATGAGGTGGTCCCGGTCGGGATGAGGTGGTCCCGGTCGGGATGAACTCATCCCGGTCGGGATCAAGCATAACACCGAGCTGTGTTATCAATAACACCAGGCTGTGTTATGGCTCTTCCCGGTCGGGATGAGGTGGTCCCGGTCGGGATGAACTCATCCCGGTCGGGATGGACCCAGGATAGAAGCTATCGCATTTGTGCACCTCATCCCGGACGGGATGAGGTCCTTCCCGTCGGGGATGAGTCTTGTAGGCCTCCAATATGATCTTTAAGGTCCCTCATTGCCTCTTATGGGCTTCTCATCGATTCTCGGGACTCGGGATCGAGCCTAAGGGGCTCGGGAATGGGTCCCAAGGTCTGGGGATCGAATCCAAGGCATCGAGTGATCGTTCCTTCTCTTCGTTGGCTCCAAAAGTGTATGAAACGAGTCGGAATCGTTCCAATTCTTCATGAATGGTCTCAGGAACCTAAAACGAACTAAAGGAAACATAAGTAACCCATAAACCTCTCCCAAGGAGCGATTCCACAAGGAAAACGGGACCAAAGCACAACAAATTAGGCACTACAAACTACACTTATCAGTGTCGCACACACATCATATTGCATCCCTTTCAAGAAATGTATTTCACATGTATGTCCAAAACTCATCATAATGAGTGATGACATTCAAAATGCTAAATCAATCTTAATAGACTTAAGCATAATGTTGTAAAAAGGGTTTTTCCATAGTCATTACTATGAGATCAATCCTTAACTACCAACTATGCTTCATAGATACTCTTATATCAATCTACATCGTCTTTATATTGAAGACTGTTCTTCACTATAAGACCCATTTAACCAAATTCTAAACTTGGTAGTTATGGTATATAGAATCTATTAGATTTTATGTGACTTTTGGAGTCTTTGCCCATTATTGTTTATGTAACACCCCGTATTTTTGACCATTTTAGTTATTTATAATAACGATTAATATTAATAAATCGAGTCTCGACAAACTATTTTATATAGTAATATTCAATTCTTGTGCCTTTGGAACCTTTCTATTTCACTTCATTGTTTGCAAAAATGAAATTTTTATCGTTATTGCAATTCTGCACGATTTCGTAAAACGGATCCTATTTTCTCATACGGACTCCAATTGAGGCGTTTCAAAAGCCTAACTTTATTAATTTTCCAAGATCTACATAATGGTGATATTAAAAATTACAATTTGTAAGTTCATCATAAAAATATTGTACTGGACAGCTCCTTTACTACGAAAATCGTCACCCGACGAATCGTTTCTCGACATTCGATTTATGTACTTCTTTCCTAACCATTGTGGGACCAAATAACTCAAAACCATCACCCTAAGGCATGGCATACCATCACTTTAAAGTCCAAACCTCAAAATATGTTTTTCTAATCAAAAACACCAAATAGGGTAATGTACCTCTTAAAGTATGATTAGCTACTTTGAGTAATTGTCAAATTCTTGTCCACACTTTGCTCCCCTATCATTTGGACGACCAAGAGCCCATATAAACAGCCTCATATGCCCATTTAGCTTAATTATTCATCCATCTTTTACCCTCCTTCAACTCCCTTCAAAAAACCAAAGAAAACAACACAAGTTTTCACAAGTTCTTAAGGTGTTTCAACCACAATTTTTGAAGAGCTCTAATCCCTTTTTCTCTTATCTTATACTACTTATTTTCAAGTTTATTTAATAGTACAACTACTAACTTAGTTTGTTTTTGTGTCATTCTAACTAATTTATGAAGAGGAGCAAGAGGAAAGGAGCATCGATCTTCGTTTTCTTATATGTTGTATAATCGATTATTTACAGGCCCGTTAGTCTGCATGTCCACCAGGTGCCAGGTACACGGGCCCAAAAAATTTAGAGCCTCCAAATACTTGATCCACTAACTATTTATTATATAAAAAAAAACTAATGCAATTAGGTAGATATGCTGATACGCAGTACAAGAAGAAGAATGAAACCTTGAAAGAGGAAAGGTCATGATTAATTACTTCTTTCCCATTTTCCATAATTTTTTTTCCAATTTTCCAGAAACTTGAAGGCCTATACTATCTCTTCAGTAATCATTCTTCTAGTGTTCTTCAACAATCAAATGAGAATGGTAAGTTCAATGTCAACTTTACACTTCTCAATTTTTTTTGAACGTTATATCATTTATTCATCAGTTAAAAGTCTAGTATAAATTAAAATTTGTGATCCCTTTTAATTTATCCATATTTTCAGTTATCTAATTATCTAAAGTAAGTTTATAATTTATATTTGATTACTTTTTTCAACAGTTTAACTTTGATTTCGTTTTTTTTTTCGGGTTTTGACATTTGGATATTTTTTAAGATTATGATTTATGAAGAATTGAAGATCTGGTAAGTAATTAGTAGTTAGAAGATGGAATGTTGGTAAAAACAAAAAAAATCTTAATTTCATAATCAAAATAATTAAACAAAATCTGTCAGGCCTTATTGAGTTTTTTTTTTTTTTTTTTTTTTTTTTTGTTGAAGTCTTATTGAGTTATTAATTTAATTTCATTTAATCATTTGAATGTATTTTTTGATGCAGGAACAAAGATGCCTTATTGAAAATTGTAATGTGAACAGACGACTAACAGCCCGAAAAATTGCGTTTCCGATTTACCGACGACCCGTACCCGACCATCTTTATAGAGTGTCGGTGTTTCTGTTCTTAGGTGACTTCTTTCCTTAATCCTTATTAGTTACTTTATCATTGTCTATAATGTCCACAAGAATTCGAAAACATGAATCTGGTGCTGAAAAATGAAAGAAAAAGAAAAGAATTGAGGAGTTTACTCAAACTCAAAGAGGTGCTATGGATAAGTTTATAATTAAAAGTTCTAATAATCCGACTCAAAATGATACCATTGAGCTAAATGACGTGCCTATTGAAAATGAATGTGAACATGTCATTGAGGAAGAAACTATTGCCGAAAAAGCTCGAGAAAATATTGATGGTCAAGTTGTTAGTGACAGTGAAATTGATAAAGCTGAAGGTAATTCTAATGAAAATTTTGCGATTGATATATTTGATCCTAGAAATTGGGGTGCTCTTACTTCTAAGATGATTGATGTTTTAGCTCGTAAGGGTCCTAAAAGAGACATGACTATAGAGAAAGGCCCCCGAGATAATAACAGAAAGTACTTTTCAAATAGATATTATACTAGAATTTTGTCAAATGGTGAGAAGTGTGATCGAGAATGGCTTGTATATTCAAAACAAATTGATAGGGTCTTTTGCTTTTGTTGTAAAGTGTTTAGCACCGCAAGAAGGGGTATGTTAGCAACCGAAGGTTTTAGTGATTGGCCACATTTGTGTCAAAGGCTTAAAGAGCATGAAAATGGTTCGGAACATATTAAAAATATGGATAGTTGGCATGAGTTACAATGGAGGCTCCAAAAAAATCAAACCATTGACGAGGTGAATCAAAAACAAATTAGGAAAGAAAGGGATCATTGGAACCAAGTCTTGATGAGGATTATTTCAGTAGTGAAGTTTCTTGCAAAAAATAATCTAGCTTTTCGAGGTAGTAATGGACGTTTGTATCAAAAGAGCAATGGAAACTTTTTGCAATTAATTGAAATGTTAGGTGAATTTGATCCTATTGTCAAAGAACATATTCGGAGGGTAATTGATGATAACATTCATTTTCACTATCTTGGTCATAGTATACAAAATGAGTTGATACTTTTGTTGTCCACTAATATTAGAACTCAAATTATAAGAAAAGTAAAAGACGCCAAGTATTTCTCGGTCATATTAGACTGTACTCCTGATATTTCACACCAAGAACAAATGTCAATGATACTAAGGTATGTGGATGTCTCATCGAAGTCAGTTAGCATTGTGGAATCATTCGTTGGTTTTTTGAATGTTGATGATACTAGTGGTCAAGGCCTTTTTGATGTTTTGCATAATGAGTTAAAGAAACTAGATCTTGATATAGATGATGTAAGAGGACAAGGTTATGATAATGGTTCAAACATGAAGGGCAAAAACCAAGGAGTGCAAAAAAGGATGTTAGATATAAATCCTCGAGCTTTTTATATGCCTTGTGGTTGTCATAGTCTTAACTTGACGATTTGTGACATGGCTAATACATGCACTCACTACTAAAAACAGCTGAAATAGCGTCGGACAGGTTGCGTCGGATTTTTTATCCGACGCAAATGGCATAACTGTGTCGAATTGCGTCGGCTAATCCGATGCAATAATATTGCGTGGGACTAGCCGACGCTATCCGACTCCATGATACAGGCGCCAATAATTTTGGGTTGGCGCCACTATGTGAAAGGGTTTGCGTGGGATTAACCGACGCAAAGTTGATCCAAATGGAAGGGTTTGCGTCGGCTCATCCCACGCAAAAGTTGTTGACTAAAAACTCCCAGTCAACAGAATTAATAGCTTTGCGTCGGATTAGCCGACGCAATGTTTAATATTGTGTCTGGTTGCGTCGGCTAATCCGATGCAGAATGCGTCAAAATAGAAAAACAGTCAACAGAATTAATAGCTTTGCATCGGATTAGCCGACACAAAGTTTAATATTGCGTCTGGTTGCGTCGGGTAATCCCACGCAATGTTTTCAATATATAAAAAAAATAAGGCAACAACTAAACAGACTCAAGCAGCAGTTGTAATAAAAAAAAACGTACAGGTACTGCATCGGATTAGCCGACGCACACTTGAAATCTGCGTCTGGTTGCATCAGCTAATCCCACGCAAAGGTTTTAATATAAAAAAAAACGTACAGGTACTGCATCGGATTAGCCGACACAAACTTGAAATCTGCGTCTAGTTGCGTCGGCTAGTCCCACGCAAGTTGTTTAATATAAAAAAAAATAAGGTACTGCATCGGATGAGCCGAATTGATGGTAGGGATTCGTCACGTCCCAACCGATCAATAAATAAACCGGCTAATCCTAACTAGGGTAGATAGGGTAAGTCGGGTCGAATCCACGGGGACGGTAAGAGGCGTCTAGACTAAGGTCGCCTAAATACGAGACTAAGTCAACGAGCTAAACTAAACTTGAGTAATAGGAAGGGGAAGAAGACTAAGACTATGGCTAAGGAGACGGAGAAAACAAACAAGGAAAACGGGCTAGGATTAGGTCGGGGTCAAAGGGGTAATGGAATGGTCGAGGAAGAACTAGAGTGAAGGGAGTAGTAGGGTAATCTAAGTGAGGTCCGGGCTCTCGCTACGTAGACCAACCTAGAGGTTTCACCTAAAACCCACCTTGGCGACACACATGACAAACGGGGTTACTAGCGCGCTATAGTGGCCTAGGTCGCATCCGGGCTCTCGCTACGTAGACCGACCTAGGGGTCGTCCTCACCGGCCTCTCGCTACGTCGTGAGGGAACCAAACCCACAAACAAACTATCACCCACAAGAGAAAGGCAAGAAAAACAAGCATATGCATCTACTAGTCATTCAAGCATTTCAACAAACATGTGATATGCATCAAACCAAGAGGAAACCCAAATCTTCCACCAACATCTCCAACAATCCCTTAATCATCCATCAAACACCCAAATCACCCTACTAACCCTAGAAAGAGTACTACTCTAACATAATCAATGTAAAAACCAACATAAACAAGATGAATCAACAAAACAATCAAAACATATATAAACAATCTAGTGAAAACAATGAACTATGAACATAACAATCAACAAAGATGTAAACTTGGATGAAATAAACAAAGATTAAGAGTAAAAGGATGAAAAGAAGAACACTTGCATAGAAGAAAACCCAAATAATTCCACCAAGGTTGTTAATCTTGGATGGATTCTTCAAGAGATCCAATAATACAAGAGTAAACTAAGATTAAAGAGTAATTAAGGACTAATCTACACTAATCTAATCTAATCTAACCTAAAGTAGTCTAGGGTTTTAGGGATAATGTCTAACATCAGCTTAACATAACAAGGGAAGAGTATATATAGGGTTACAAGTGGAAGGGAGAAGAAAGGAAACAAAGCGCGGCAGCAGCACGCCCGTCCCGGCCGAGACGGTGTGGTCCCGGTCGGGATGGGGTCGGTCCCGGCCGGGAAGAGCTGCTCCCGGTTGGGATGAGCCACAGACAGGGGCCTCCTCTTTTGTGCACCTCAACCGGAACCGGTTGAGGCCATACTCGTCGGGGATGAGTCTTGTAGGCCTCCAATATGAACTTTTTGGTCCCTCCTTGGTTCTCATGGGCTTCTCACCGATTCTCGGGACTCGGGATCGGGTCTTGGAGGCTCGGGATTGGGTCCCAAGGTCTCAAGGTCGACTCCAAGGCATCAAGTGATCGTTCCTTAGCTTCGTTGGCTCCAAAAAGTGTATGTATTGAGTCGGAATCGCTCCAACTCTTCATGAATGGTCACGGGAACCTGAAACGAGCTAAAGGAAGCATAAGTAGCCCATAAACCGCTCCCAAGGAGCGATTCCACAAGGAAAATGGGACCAAAACACTACGAAATAGGCACTACAAACCACACTTATCAACTTCCCCACACTTAACCCTTACTCGCCCTCGAGTAAGCACATACTATCTACTAAACTAGCCGAGTGGGTATTAGCGCACCCTACGCCCTTTCAACTCACGCGAATACACTTAGAGGAAAAGTGCACTCCGCAAGGCAAGTAAGGTCTTGCGACAAAACCGTGGATGCATGACACAAAACACAAAAAACAAACAAGCACACAAACAAACAAACAAACAAACACAAGGTTGCACCCAAAAGAAAACAAATACCGCTTCCCTCTAAAAGCGGTGAATGAAGCACCGGTTTAGGACTCAAGGCAAGTGACAACGTTCCCAAGCTAGCAATACAAACCAAGGTGAACTAAACCCTAATAGTATGACGATAAAGCAACAAAAACATTGGTAACTTACCTAGATTCCTCCTAACTTTCTAAGAACGTACTACGGGACGATCGGCGGAGTGGAAAGTGATGAACCACGGTGTTAGTCGACACTGTAGGTAAGTGAGACCTCGCCCCCTTTAGCCATGAGCCAAGAGGGTCGTCCCATGTCCAAAACCGCCTAACTAGTCCAAGTAAAAAGGTGGAAATAAATGCAAAATGAGGGAAGACCGACTAATGCCGCTATCATCCTTCCTAGGGACTCGGTCCTTTGGTAGGCTCTTCACGGCAAAAGTCGGAAAAAGGCTTATTTTGAGAGGTAGGGGTTATTTTTGTGAGTCGGGTTTTCTTTTGGCATTTTCTCCTTTTCTTTCGCATTTTTGCCTTGTTTTGCCATGCCATTCTTTTTCTTCTTTTCTATTTTCTTTTTGGCTTTTGTGCCTTTTCTTTTTCTTCATTCTTTTCTTTCTTTCATTTTCTTTCTTTTTTTCTTTTCTTTTCCCTTTTGGCTTGATTTGGCTTTTTGGCATTTCTTTGTGTAACAAGAAAGAGAGAAATTCAACAGATTGCAATTTTATTGAGTGGATGTGTGTAGGAGGTAGGGTAATGGGTGAGTCGGGGGTCGCGATTTCCCTTCAAACCCACAAAAAGGGAAGAACTTGGACTAATCAAACGATCCTAAACACGGTCACCTATGGGATGGGACTCGGTAACCAAGGCCTTTTCACACCGTGGGTGGTCATAATGGTCAAAAGTGAAAATCCCGTAGTAAATCCCTAGTAAGCTAGGTGGACTCAAGGTAAAGGACCAACGAAATCATTGATTTAGGGTCATTCTACTAGATTAAAGTCCAAGACTCGATTTACACTACTAGGAAGGGAAAGTAGACACTTGCACACTAGCCTCTAAACCGGGTTTTCGAAAACCATTTACACACAAGACGCAACTAACATAACATAAGACGAAGACATGATGAAAAAATGAAAGGGGAAAGAAGAAAAAACAACAAAACAAAAACAAAACAAAACAAAACAAACATATAACAAAACACAAACACCACCCCGATCTTCCAAACAAGTCTCCAAATCAACCTCAAACTTTACAAAGCTCCACCCGAGCACACCACAACACACAAATCCTCCCAACTCCACAAGGAACAAAGAGGAAAAAGGGGTGAAGAGATGTTACCGGAAGTCTTGAAAGCTCTCCAAAGCTATCGGTGATTAAGCAATCTATAAGGAAAAAGGGAGGCAAAACATGCACACAAAACAAATACACGACACAATGACACAAAATGAAAACACACCAAAGAAAATCTTTTTGATTTTTGTGAAAATGTTTCAAATTTTTAGGGTTTTTTCAATATTTTTCGATAAATTAGGAAAATAAAACTAGCTATGATAGAATATCGCTCCCCCACACTTAAACCGAGCAATGTCCTCATGCTCGATCGTAGTGTGCGGAGAGACAAAAGAAAGAAAAAGAAACTACGAAAATAAAGCTAAAAATCAAAAATAAAGTGAAGAAAAGGGGTAGAATGTGTCCGGCCGGGGTGTAGTCAAGTCACCATGGGCCGAGACGAGAAAAAGATATGGATGGGGAAAGAAATAAAAGAAGGAAATAAAAGGAAATGGGAGGGGAGGGCTAGGTGTAATCAAGTCACCTAGCCCGGATTCCGCCTAAATCCGACTAAATCCTCAAAAATGAAAGTGAAAATCTTGTAAAAATTGGATTTTTGAAAATGACTCTCGATGTAGTCACATCATCGAGAGTCGGGAGCAACAACTACCGAGGCCTCGAAGGCCACCAAGATACCATGACTCAAGGGGAAAGGGGGCAAACAAGAGAAAAACAAGCAATAAAAGACGGAAAAGTAAGGATAGTTACCAAAACCAACCGGCTAGTAACTCACTTGCTCCATCGTATCATAGATCAATATTGGCACAAAGCTTGTCTACTTCATTGTCATCCCGCGTCAAACTTGATAAAACGCATGGTTGGGGTAGTAATGGTAGGGGGTGGGATTTGATGTGAATACCGGTCTAAAGTAGATAGAAGATGAAGTGAGGGTATGAAAATGAAGTATGTGGGTGGTATGATATGAGCAAGGAAGGTAGGGAGGTTGGGTGGGGGTACATAATGGTTGGGTGGGCTCAAATGTCGAAGAAGAAGCACCAAAAAGGAGTAGGGGACCATCCCGGTCGGGATGGATGGTCCCGGTCGGGTTGATAAACCCTTCCCGGTCGGGATGACACTCCAGTAGACACGATTTTTGGCACCCTCATCCCGATCGGGACGGCCCCATCCCGGTCGGGACGACACACCCTTCCCGGTCGGGAAGGGTCTTCATGACTCCCGTGACCCCAAAACTGACTCCCCTACTCAAGAACCGAGCTTTATCACTAACCACTCCTCTCTAGGAATCACCACCACTTCACACCTATCACAATAAACTCGAATACAACATCAAATTCCCTCCCTCACATCGCTCATCAACAATCCAATATTACAAGAATTCACAAAACAAACAAAATCAATAGAAAAATCACACAAATACAAACACAAGAATTCTAAAGAAGAGAGGAGGGGAATATACAACATGACGGTTCTTTAGGAACTCCGTCAAACCTAGGATGGTGGACTCTCCTTCAACCGTAGCCCTCAAGGGCATGGAGGAGCAAGTCGAACGTGCTACCGACATCATAATGAAGGCCCAAGAAGCTCTCGAGCCTAGCTAACCTCCACGGCCTTCAAGGTGGAGGCAAGAAGTAGGAATCCCAAGACCCGACGTCATCTTGCACGTTGTCTCCAGGGTCTATCCATCCTACGAGCTTCACCGACCTCTTCCTCCCTAGGCATTGCCTCCAATCACAAGCAAGCTTCATCTCCAAGAAACGAGGAACAAAAAGCGGTTTTGGCCTCACTTCCTCGTTGCACACCCCCACACTTTCCTCAAGTTGTGGTTCCCCATCTTCATCACTCGGCCCCACATCATCTTGGAGAAGAGAATCGAAACTTCTACCGGCGGTTTCAATCTCTTCCAAGTCATTGCTTGGTGTACATATAAGGGGCTCTTGATGCGTATCCTCATTATCGAACATGGGCAACTCGAGGCTATCAATTTCACCCAACATCCTCACAAACTCCACCAAATCATCCAACTCACTATCCTCCTCCAATTCTTCACCAACGATGCCTTCACCAAGGGTCATATCCTCATTCGTCTCTCTTTGGGTAGACGATTGAGGTTCTTCAAAGCAAATTTCTCCTCCAAAGGGAACTACGTTGGTGGCTTCGTAATTAGGTTGCTCCTCTTTCTCAAGTGGGCACCCTTCATCTAATTGTGATGTTCGGGATAAAAATATTACGGTTTGAACCGATAATGCATTTAATCGAGCATCCCTCACCTCGTTTGCCCTTCGAATTCGGACCCATAATTCATTTTGTTGTTTTTGAATTTGAATGACCATTTCTTGGTTGCTCTTTTGCAATTGAAGAAGCGATTGAAACACCTCCATGTCGGGCAATTGGTGATCATTGGGGTCTTGTAAAGCTCCTTGAAAATCTTGATGATGCCCAAGGGGTGGGGCATCATATTGTTGGTAGCAAGGTTGGGGTGATTGGTAGTATTTTGGGTCATGGGGTTCATATTGTGGTTGGGGTGAAGGGTAATATTGTGGGTTTTGGGGGTATTGGCTTCCATAAGGTGAATCTTGATCGAACATGGTGGTTTCACATTCATAGCTTGAGTAATAGCCACCATGATCGTAGGAGTGATAGTCATTCACTTGTTGGTAGCCATATCCATATTCTTGAGGATCATACCCTTCTTGATTACCCCAAGAAGCTTGATTATGGTAGGGGGACGTCATGTCATAGCTTTGGTTCAAAGAAGAAGAGGGGTAGCTCATATCGGCTTCCATGTGTGGGGAGTTTAGATCAAACCCCATGCTCGCTCGAAAATCGTAGCTCATACCCGGTTGGAAACCACTCATTCTAGCAACCGTCCGTTAAAGCGGCTCTAAGTTGCAAGAAGAAGATAGTCACCACCTCTAAGCATAAACTGTAGACTAAGAACAAACGTGAGAAGTCTAGTGCTTTTTGGGCACTAGACAAGAGAGAAATAAACCTCACACACACAAGAAGCAAAGGAACAAAAAGGAAAAAAAAAAAGAAAAACACAAACACAAAGACAAAGTCAAGTAACTAGGAAAACAAAGTCCAAACTAGCACCGTCCCCGGCAACGGCGCCAAATTGATGGTAGGGATTCGTCACGTCCCAACCGATCAATAAATAAACCGGCTAATCCTAACTAGGGTAGATAGGGTAAGTCGGGTCGAATCCACGGGGACGGTAAGAGGCGTCTAGACTAAGGTCGCCTAAATACGAGACTAAGTAACGAGCTAAACTAAACTAGAGTAATAGGAAGGGGAAGAAGACTAAGACTATGGCTAAGGAGACAGAGAAAACAAACAAGGAAAACGGGCTAGGATTAGGTCGGGGTCAAAGGGGTAATGGAATGGTCGAGGAAGAACTAGAGTGAAGGGAGTAGTAGGGTAATCTAGGTGAGGTCCGGGCTCTCGCTACGTAGACCAACCTAGAGGTTTCACCTAAAACCCACCTTGGCGACACACATGACAAACGGGGTTACTAGCGCGCTATAGTGGCCTAGGTCGCATCTGGGCTCTCGCTACGTAGACCGACCTAGGGGTCGTCCTCACCGGGCTCTCGCTACGTAGTGAGGGAACCAAACCCACAAACAAACTATCACCCACAAGAGAAAGGCAAGAAAAACAAGCATATGCATCTACTAGTCATTCAAGCATTTCAACAAACATGTGATATGCATCAAACCAAGAGGAAACCCAAATCTTCCACCAACATCTCCAACAATCCCTTAATCACCCATCAAACACCCGAATCACCCTACTAACCCTAGCAACAGTACTACTCTAACATAATCAATGTAAAAACCAACATAAACAAGATGAATCAACAAAACAATCAAAACATATATAAACAATCTAGTGAAAACAATGAACTATGAACATAACAATCAACAAAGATGTAAACATGGATGAAATAAACAAAGATTAAGAGTAAAAGCATGAGAAAGATTATACCAACTACAAAGAATGAAAAGAAGAACACTTGCATAGAAGAAAACCCAAATAATTCCACCAAGGTTGTCAATCTTGGATGGATTCTTCAAGAGATCCAATAATACAAGAGTAAACTAAGATTAAAGAGTAATTAAGGACTAATCTACACTAATCTAATCTAATCTAACCTAAAGTAGTCAAGGATTTTAGGGATAATGTCTAACATCAGCTTAACATAACAAGGGAAGAGTATATATAGGGTTACAAGTGGAAGGGAGAAGAAACGAAACAAAGCGCGGCAGCAGCACGCCCGTCCCGGCCGAGACGGGGTGGTCCCGGTCGGGATGGGGTCGGTCCCGGCCGGGAAGAGCTGCTCCCGGTCGGGATGAGCCACAGACAGGGGCCTCCTCTTTTGTGCACCTCAACTGGAACCGGTTGAGGCCATACTCGTCGGGGATGAGTCTTGTAGGCCTCCAATATGAACTTTTTGGTCCCTCCTTGGTTCTCATGGGCTTCTCACCGATTCTCGGGACTCGGCATCGGGTCTCGGAGGCTCGGGATTGGGTCCCAAGGTCTCGGGGTTGACTCCAAGGCATCAAGTGATCGTTCCTTAGCTTCGTTGACTCCAAAAAGTGTATGTATTGAGTCGGAATCGCTCCAACTCTTCATGAATGGTCACGGGAACCTGAAACGAGCTAAAGGAAGCATTAGTAGCCCATAAACCGCTCCCAAGGAGCGATTCCACAAGGAAAATGGGACCAAAACATTACGAAATAGGCACTACAAACCACACTTATCACCGACGCAAACTTGAAATCTGCGTCTAGTTGCGTCGGCTAATCCCACGCAAAGTTTTTTAATATAAAAAAAAAATGAGGTACTGCATCGGATTAGCCGACGCAAACCTGAAATCTGCGTCTGGTTGCGTCGGCTAGTCCCACGCAAATTGTTTAATATAAAAAAAATTAGGCAACAACTAAACAGACCCCAAACCCCAAACCCGATACCCTAATCTCGCTCTCTCCCTAAAACGCAAACCCCAAACCCGACACCCCAAACCCGACTCCTTCCCTCTTTCCGGCGAGCCTCCACGCGCGACTCCGAATCCCATAAACCCTCCAGCGAACCCGAATCCCAGCCCCTCCGGCGAACCGAAATCGAAACCCTAAATCTTCCTGCTCCGTCCGGCGAACCCAGAAACCGACGACTCCTTCCCTCTTTCCGGCGAGCCTCCACGCGCGACCCCGAATCCCATAAACCCTCCGGCGAACCCGAATCCCATCCCCTCTGGCGAACCGAAATCGAAACCCTAAACCGACGAACCCAGAAAAACCCTAAACCGACCCCCCTCAATTCTCAGGTATGATACTTAGTACTTAATTAAGTTAATTGTTTTGATTCGCTGTAATGGACTCGGATTTTGCTGTCTCGTTTCTGGCATTACGGATGTAGCTAGTTAATTGTTATGTATCATTATGGCTTTTATAAACTAAAAAAAAGCTAATCAAGGTGATTTAATAGATAGTTTAGCAGAAATAAAATGATGTACAGTAGCTAATTGCTGGAAATTAAAGTAGTAAAATTAAAATTAAAATGTTAAGATAATGATGTCGGCTCGCTTAACACAACTTATCTAGCCTGAAAGTAGGTATGCTTCTACCAAACTAAACATGTCTGTATGTAATGTAAGTGTGTCACGTGTGGAAATCTAGGCAGTAACTTTATTTATTTGTTGTGCCTATAATTTGCACCTATATGCACATGTGTATATGTTACTTGGAGTTTGACATCATAAACAATAACCCTAATTAAATTTAAGTCATCATTTTGCATTTGGGTTGTGTTAAATACTAGTCTACCGTACTGGTTTTTGTTTGGCAAAGTAGTTCAACTGTATGTTTGTTGTTGAATGTTTATTACTGTATTGCATATTCAAAGAAGTGCCTCGCCGAGGTTGTAGCTAGTTAATTGTTATCTAGTTGATTAATCTAGGATGATGATTACTTAACTATCTTGGACTCTTTGGAAGAATTTTAATTGGATTTGATTGACTGTTCATGTTAGCTTACCCCAAATTATTTGTTGAATTAGCCTTTTTCTTCTACTACTAATATTCTATTTCCTCTACTACTACTAAACTACTACTACTACTACTACTACTAATTTTCTTCTTCTACTACTAATACTACTACTAATTTCCTATTTCTACTTTTACTACTACTACTACTACTACTAATTTACTACTTCTACTTTTACTACTACTACTACTACTAAACTACTACTACTACTACTAATTTACTATTTCTACTTTTACTACTACTACTACTACTACTACTACTACTACTATTACTACTACTACTACTACTACTACTACTACTACTAATAATAATAATAATTTACTACTTCTACTTTTACTACTACTACTACTAATAATTTACTACTACTTTTACTACTACTACTACTAATTTCCTATTTCTTCTTTTACTACTACTACTACTACTACTACTACTACTACTACTACTACTAATATTCTATTTCCTCTACTACTACTAAACTACTACTACTACTACTACTAATTTTCTACTACTACTACTACTACTAGTACTAATTTTCTACTGCTACTACTACTACTACTACTACTACTACTACTAATTTTCTACTACTACTACTACTACTACTACTACTACTACTACTACTACTACTACTCTTCTACTATGTACTTCTGCTACATAAACAATACTAAAAAAAGGGAAATTTGTTTTGTTTCCTAAATTTCAGCAGTTAGTGGTTGTAATATAGTAAGTATTAATGTCTTGGATTACTGTGTCGAGATATGATTGCTGTTGTTATTTGTTTTCGTTGTGTATTGTGCATGAGCATTGTTTGAAATCTACTCAGACCTACCTAGTGCCCGTTCAAGAGTTACTCATTAGGAGTAATTCTTGGACAGTCCCCGTTTTGGGACTGTTCTTGTGCCTTTCATGTCACTTAGGTGGTAAACATGAAATTGTGTTGTGTTGGTAAGAGGAAAATTTGGTGACAATTCCCTCAATGTTCTCCGATTGCATATGTGGAGTTTTCATATATTCCACATTGTGCTTTTGGAGAACTGAGGCGAATTGCTGCCAAATTTTTCTCTTATTGACATTACACAATTTCGTGTTTATCAGTGACATGGAACGCACAAGAATGGGTTTAGGTTGGAGTGATAAGGTCCCCGGTGATGAATCGTTTTTAAATTGATGGTTGTGAGAATTCCAGCTTATGGTGAAATTCGCGAACTTTTCTTCAAATTCCATGTTGTTGACTTCTTTCCCCACGCCATTTTGTTCATGTGTACATACCCTAATCATTCATAGTTCAATCCATATAGAATGAATAGAGTAGAACGGAGTTGGATGTACGAGAGACTGGCCGACAATAAGCGACCGAAAATAGAATTTAGAGACGGTGTGGAGGAGTTCATCAAGTTTTCCTTAGATAATAACCCCCACTACACCAGCGAGCAGCTTAGGTGCCCATGTAGAAAATGTCAAAACCGTGCCTTAAAACATGAAGTAGATGTCAAACAACATCTATACAAGCACGGTTTTGTTGAGAACTAATACGTGTGGACGTATCATGGTGAAAATGAAAGTAGTCGCCTGCAAGAACCTGTTCGCGAAAATCCGTACCGGGGCTTTGTGTGATTGGGTGAGTGGTTTGAAGTTTCCGGATGGTTACGCATCCGACTTATCCCGGTGTGTGGACCAGTCCAAGTTAATTTTGCATGGCATGAAAAGCCACGACTGTCACGTGTTTATGTCGCGCTTGATGCCAGTAGCTTTGAAGCAGCTGGTGCCAATGAACACGTGGAATGCATTGACAGAGATCAGTCAGTTCTTCCGAGATTTGTGTTCCACTATGGTGTCAGTCGAGTCCATGAATCGACTTGAGAACAATATTCCCGAGATCCTTTGCAAGTTGGAGAAAATATTTCCTTTGTCATTCTTCAACTCGATGGAGCATCTCCCACTTCATTTGCCGTATGAGGCAAGGGTTGGCGGTCCAGTTCAGTACCAGTGGATGTACCCATTCGAAAGGTAACGTCCTCAACTGTCCTTAGTGTGACTTCCCGTGCATTGATTACCAATTAAGTCTTACATGAGAGCTAATATTTTAATTTGCAGGTTCTTAAACCATCTGAAAAAAAAAATTGGTAACAAAGCACGTGTTGAGGGTTCAATATGCAACGCGTATTTGTTAGAGGAGACATCAAACTTCTGCTCCTTCTACTTCGAAGAGCACGTTGACACAAAAGCTAAAGACCTAGACGTGGGTGTGCATCAGACTGAAGACCACCAAGTAGAGGTGGAACCCTTTCAGTCTGATGTTGGAAGCAGCACTGGAAAATGTAAGGAGAGGTGGTTGACCGATGTTGAGTACAAGCAGGCACACTCCTACGTTCTGAGAAACTGTGGCCCTGTAATCAGACCGTACGAGGAGTAAGTAACTCACGTACAACATATGTAACACTCCGTGTTTTTATTAACCATATTATTTTAGTAAATCATTATTTCTACTAAGAAATTACTTGAAGTTGTAATTTTCGTAAATAAAATAATTTAACGATTCGGGTAGGTTTGACATACATAACATTTAAAATGAGTAGTTATGATTAACTTGATTTCTTTTCTTTACAATTAATTCTACGGCTCAATCTTATAATTCCTTAATATCGTAGTACCTTCTTAAACCCGAGTCAATTGGTGATTCAATTACATTGGGCCCATATTTGACTCATACAATGAACCCACATAGTTGACTTTGATTATATATCACCGTCCTCCATCCTATTTGACCTACTCCATATTTGGTTTCTCAATGAGACATTATAAATATTCCCCACCTTTTTGCTCCTTCCTTTATTTTGACCTAAAAGACGCAATTCCATCCATTTTATACTAAAATACTCCGTCTCCCTTTCCACCTTAACTTTGCCTTACTCCCTCTTGTAACTCCCTACTTCACTACTCCACTTTGACCTCCAATCCCTCCATCTTCATACGCCCTCCGTCTACTCCATTAAGCTACCCGATCTCCCTTTTATTCCTTCAGTCTTCACTCTTCACTACCGTACCTCCTTCATTTTCGTGTTCCAGCACCAACCTTACAAACCACCGCCATCACCTCCACTTCCGGCCACCCTCTCCGTTGTTGCTACCACGGCCAGCCTCGACGCACCTCCGTCCCCTGTTTTCCCCTGCTCCTCCATGCTTTTCTTGGAGTTCGTGCCTCACTGGCACCGGAGCTTGTCCGATCTCAGAAGGTAGCCTCTCCTTCTCTACTTTCGATTTAAGCTTGCATCATCTCGTGTGCTCGGTCTTTAATCCGAATCGATTATCGTCTCCTGGATCTCGATTCTATTTTTGAATCTTTTCTGGTCATGTTGTTGGGGTTGTCGTTTTTGGGTTGCTGCCCTCCGATCTCGTTCTTGCGGTTTGTTTTGATCTTGTTGTCAAGTTACTGTTATTGTAGTATTATTACTATTATTAGTATATGAATAAAATTAGTAGCATGGTTAGTGTTGCTGTTAAACATGGTTATTATTATTAATATTATCATTATTACTCCCTAATTTATTATTATTATTATTATTATTATTATTATTATTATTATTATTATTATTATTATATTGCTATTCCGAGCTGTTGTGGTACGGGTAGGGTACCAAAGTGTCATTATTTTCTATATTATTAAAACTATTATTATATTAGTATTACTACATGTTGCTGTCATTACTCACTTTTATTATTATAATAATAATAATACTATTTATTCTTATGGTTATGATTATCGATATTACTATTAATGGTATTTTACTTTAATTCTATTATTCTTTTCTAATTCTTTTTCTTATTATTATATTAGTATAGTGCGTACTTGTTGTTGTCATCATTATTACTACTATTCATATATTATTATTATTATTATTATTATTATTATTATTATTATTATTATTATTATTATTATTATTATTATTATTATTATTACACTCCTACTTTTATTGCTAATATTATTACCTATTACTATTACCCCTACGTTGCTGATGTTGTTCATCATCATCATCACTAGTATTACTTCGTATTACTATTAGTATTGTTACTATTTTTATCACTACAGTTGTTATTGCGTCTTATGAGTCGTCTGTGGTTCCACTCAGTTTCCGTTCTAAGTCACATCAGTCTTGCGGTTACTTTCATTCTCATCACTTTTGTTTGGTTGCTGTCGAGGAGCATCCTCTCTGTTCTTACTTCATTGTCGTAGCTATCATCCCTTCTCGTTTAAGTCCTTTCCGTTCATCTGTTTATCTAATGGGTAACTCGATGACCCATTCTCTCCTTCCGTTCTACTCGTATACTATATGGTATGTTACACCGTAAGTCTCTGTTTCGTAGGATTTCGGGAGTACTCTGACAAGGACGTGTATATTGAAGACTATATCTAACAGGGTAACCTAATCTAACCCTTCGGTGTTTACCCTCTGTGATATTTTATTTAGGTTCTCTAACTAACACATAACATCGTGTTTATGATTAAATCACTAGACCACCAAGTAGAATTATTTGTATTATTTTATCACCTAAATAAGGACTCTAAAATGGTTTATAACATGTTGTAATGTTTCAATAAAAGTTTATGTTATTTTTATGTTAAGATTATATTCATGTGTTGTTTTGTCGTGTAAATGAATACCGTAAAATGAGTTATACTATGCCTAAGATGTGTGAATAGTATTTTGTTACTTTTGTGTTACAATTTAGCATGACGACCTAATAAACGACAATATTCATATTACCATGTATAACGTATTAACAGTAAATAAATAGGTTATCATGAGTATTAAGTAATTATTTTACATTTATTTCGTTTAAATGATAACTATCGTCAAATGACCTGTTGATTAAATAATGTTTGTTCGTAATAAAATATTTGTCTCTATGATATGAATGAATTATATGTCAACCACGATATCCTGTATGAAATGTCTGATTGGTTTTCATGAATTTGAGTGTTTAGGTTTACAGTTATATTAATCGTTTTTGTTTGCTCAGTCCTAGAAATAAATAGCGTAATCTCGTAAAATATAAAGAATCCGAAGATAAATCGTTGTGCAAGTAATACGTTATATTAAGAGTTTATAAAATGATTTCGCGTCTTTCCAATTAGTAATAGTATTTTAATAGAATACATATAAGAGGTATTATCTAACCGATTTATGAAACCATATTATTTAAAGATACCAAAATTCACTACTTTTGCAAATGAGTGGTGTTGTATATATTAACTCGTAAAAGCATCTTCATAAATTATTTCTGATTACTGTAAGTAATTGTTGAAAAGAGCTTATCTTGTATTTTAAGTAAAATAACGGTTTCTGAATTACTTAAAGTTATTTGTTCGAAAACTAATGTTTTGTTAGAGATTGTATAAAGGAAGTCAACAATGATTTATAATATCTATTATAAATGTATCTTGTTTTTGGAAATAGTTTACTATTGTATACAAAAGTTTATAAAACTTAATAAATTTGCACAACTACGAAATCATATAAAATACTAAATACTTATACTTGGTTTATAAACATACATGTATCAAGTACTAAAAGACAAGATGATGGAAGTAGAAAGTTAATCTTATTTACAGAGTTAATTATCACTTAAACTTACAAATAATAACTTAAGGACTAATATAATTACATTGACTAAGTCAAATTATAAGATTTCTAGTCTACCTTGGTCGACCCTTTACTTTCTAAGTCTATATTGACCAAGTCGAAGATAAAAGAACCTTATCGAATAATATACTTAGAAATAATTGAATCATTAATAAATTTACAAATAATGAACTATTCAAATAATATATCTCAAATAAAATGTTCCAAATCTCTTACATCAGTATACTAAAACTATCAGTTAAGATAAATTTTACGACGATTGATATTGTTTGTTAATCTTAAAATCGACACACTCAAATTCCATAGGAACAACCGTACTTCTAGTCGGTGTGTTACCTAAGCCGGTGACCAGACACGTTTTCACGAACGATGTTATCGATACCAATCATGGTGAAAATGAACATGTGCCCTGGCAGTACCCTCTGAGTCATCTTCACCATTCCATGTTGTAATGACTTGTTCCGAGTCAATACACAGCCCACAGACCGGTCATTCTTATGGAACCCGGTCTGGTTTCATCCCTCTGGATATCAGACATGTGCCCCACGATGACTGCTGAGCTCGATATTCCAGAGACTGTCTTTATAAGACACCCAAATTCAGCCTACGTTTCGTGTTGGGCGCTATCTTGGTAAAGTTTAGAAGACGATGCAATAGAAGACAGCTTCAAAAGTAGACTACGACACTCGGAGTCACTGCTCATGGGAGGCCATGATGCATCCTGCCGGTGCGAGAAAATGCTAAGAAGTAAATGGGCAGCCAGCTCTTTATGAGTTTGTCGGTAGAGTAGTAGTCGTCCAGTTGCCATTGAGGTGCTCGGTTGTGTAAAGGTTCTCTTTCCCGAGACCAAGAGTATGGATTGGGTGTGTGCGCATACATAGACAAGGGCACTGATTAGCTCTCACTCTCTATATCGGATATCTTTGGGGGCGGAATACCTTCCGACCTTTGCCTTAGCAGTGTATGGGACATGTTCGGTTTAGCGGGGCCTCTGAGTCCATGCACTTGCAGTCCTTCTTCTCTGTATGTCAGTCGACTAAACCGAGTCAATTTAGGTGTTCGATCCTATTGAGCACTAGGGGTGAGATGTAAACCTCCTAGTATCGATATGATTGGCGGGATTGATGTTCTCATCCGCACTTATGGTGAGATGCAAGCCTTAAGTGTGCATGAGACATTAGTAGTCACGTCCCGTGCATTATGTGAAAGGAAACCTTTGTTTTTAAAAGTAAATGACTACAGTTTTCTAAATCACATGTGTTAGTATGCTTCGTTACTGTTCTATACTCTTATGACTAATGAGGTGATTGAAATGCTTGACAATAGGAAGTAATGTTTTGTTATGTGTCTTGCTTGAATATTGATTATGATTGATATTATGTTTCATATGATTTGTATTATGCCTACTCTATTTTACCCACAATACCATTCTATGAATCCATGATTTATGTCGTATTGTATTCTATTCACATGATACTCCTATGATGTATGTAGTACTTTATTCAATATAACCTACATGTCTTATACTCTCTCTATCCATTTTTAATCTTCCCACTTTTCTTTTTGGATTGTCCATCTTTAAACTTCCTACTTACAATATTTCCTTTTTTGGTTGATTTTTGTGGTTCATATCATTTCTGACCCCACATTTTCTCTCAACTTTCATTTTCCACCACACACTACACTCCACCCTTAATTTTTGTGCCTACTCCCCCATGAAGTTTAAATTTGGGTGGAGGGAGTATATTTTATTTGACTCGCATGATGAATGAAAATCACTTCATGTGTATCTCACATTGTATACATGTCGATCTGTAATGTGGCATGCTGCTTATATGTTACTTAGACAGCTTGAATATTATATTGCATGGTATCAGCCATTAGAGAAGGACGATTAGGTTACTCCCACTAAGTGGGACAGTTGTATATTTAAATATGCATTCAGGTTGATGGATCTTCAAGGCTGGACATGGGGGCATGCGTGAGTGCAAGAGTTACAGTTAGCTGATGATGAGGGTGTCAAAGTATATTCCTATAACCCAAATTTTGTCAGATTATCTTTATTCAAAAATTGTAATTTGGTTTTTAATTGTTGTATATTAACAAACGGTTCATTTATCAGTAAAAGACTTACTCTGAGTCAATGGTTTTAATTTTTACAACTTTTTATGACTTAATTATTTTCCGCCTTATTAATTAATGTCATTGGAAGAACCGGGTTGTTACAACATACCCTCCTCATAATTGGTAGTATGTGTGATTAAGTACAACTGCTGACCATTTCAGGAAATTCGAGGCTTTCATTATGGCAGAACATGCGGAAGTGACAACATCTGACGATGTTTGGGTGGCATATGAGTCACTGTTTCCCTCTTGGCTACGTACTCAAGTATGTTGAAATGCTATTTGCTTGATCATTACAAATTGTGTATGTGTTTGGTACAAAATTTAATTGCATTGTTTTTCGACGAATTTTATGTTGACAATAGCCTGAAGCGCTGGAGGATCCCATTGTAAGACCTCTAGTCACTGGGCCGTCTTCACGAGTCAGAACTTGGAGGCGATATACAATTAACGGGTACAAGTTCCGTGCGTTTGTCGAGGGTGTTGACGTTCCAAAACTGACCAAAAGTAACGACGTATGTGTGTTGTCCACCGAAGGGTCAGATTACTATGCAACACTACTCGAGGTGATCGAGCTGGACTACTACGACAGCCACAAAAACTGCAAGGCCATACTGTTCAAATGTGATTGGATCGACAACTCCCCGCACGGAGTCACTGTTCATGAGAACTACAATCTTGTGGATGTCGACCTGACGAGAAAACTGCGAGGGCACAACCATTTTGTGTTGGCGTATCAAGTCGATCAAGTCTGCTATGCACCTTACCCAAAGGGAAAAAAGAGTACGAATTGGTCTGCGGTTTTCAAAATCAAGGCAAGATCACAAGTTGATAATCCTATCATCGACGATGACGTCTACCAAGAGAGTGTAGTTGGTAATAATCAGCCGATGTCATCAACTCTGATCGAAGACAATGACGTCAATGAAGAAGAATATGTAGTTGAAGTTGCTGGTGCTGTAGGGGAGGACGACGAGTTTGCCGACTGGATTGTTCCTGAGGGAGAGGGTGATGAGGACGACTTGGTCGTCGACGATGAAGATGACGGTGATGAGCTGAATACTGAATGGGACGATGATGATGATGATGACGGGGACGAGGGGTTCATTGAACCGCACACCGACGCGGACAGTGACAGTGACAGTGACGATAATTAGCAATTATGTAGTTGTTTGTGTCTTATTCGCATAAGTTGTAATTTATTTATTTGTAATTGAAGACTATTTTGGTACTTAATGAAATTCCTGCTTTACCCTAAACAAACTGACTCTACAGTTTAACTTTGCGCAAACATATTTTGTAGACGTGATTATGTCAGGTGGCAGTGGGATGGTGACGGGGCCAGCGGCCATGGTGACCATATGGAGGAGGACGTGCCTAGGACTCCTGTCGTCCTAGGTGTGGACGCTGTCCAAGAAGTCGGGGCGACGGTCTACGTTGCGACGCCTGAGAAACCGTACTTATCACGGCAGAAAGTGCCTACCGCTACTTGGTGAGTTTAAGTTGTTGTAACCAATTAATTTTTTTATATTTTTACTTATTTATTTGCTTCACAGTATCATAAATTACTTGTGTAGGTGGTAGAACACGAAGTACTCAGATTATATGCGGGATTCCATAACCATGACATATGCGTCTACCCCTGGCGCCTACCGTAACTGGACGGAAGCGCCCCAGGAAGCTCGGGAAGCCATGTATATGCACTTCGCGGTAATTACCTCGTCTGTGTTTCTAAGGTTTTCGTTGCACGATTTATACATTCAATTGTAGCTAACGAATCTTTTTTTTGACAAACAGAAGAGAGTGCGTATAGACCTGGGGTACGACCTCAGGTCGGATTATGAGAGTCGGATTAAGAAGAAGATAACCGACATATTCCAGCGAGCTGTCCCGAGGGTCGAGAAGGCGGATTGGATTCCGCAAAAGAAGTGGGAGACATTGAAGAAGAACGCTGCCGACCCAAACTTCAAGAAGAAATCGGCGATTAAGTCGTCGAACAGGAGAGGTGGGCAGGTGGACGGGGTGGCCAAACCCACTAGCTGCCTTGGAAGTAGGAGTGCAGCAACAGCCTTCGCGCAGTTGGTAAGTGCTTATAACACAAGTAAAAAATTTGAGTATAATTCAATATACTCCCTCTGTTTCTTTGATATCTTCCACATTTCCTTTTTTAACCATTTCTTTGATTTCTTCCACTTTCCTTTTTCCTATCACACTTCTCTCTTACCTAGGTGGCCCACTTACTTTACTCCCTATTTACTTTTACTTATTTTATTGTTTTTCTTAAGAAATGTACCACTTTTAAGGTGGAAGAAATCATAGAAACGGAGGGAGTATACTATTGGTAAATAAATGCTGAAAATTTTAACACTGTTATATGAAGGGCCCATCTGCAACCCCGGTCCAGCTCTTGGAGAAGACAAAGAAGGGGAAAGACGGCAAGTGGATTGACCCTAGAGGACCGGAGATCGTTGTGAGTAGTAGTAATTTTTTTAAAAAATATACTAGGCATGAAAATTACGATGTGATAGTATGTGTTCTTAAAGTTATAACACTGTTTCATGTTGCTGTTTCAGGAGAGCTACGAGAAAGCGGTGGAGGAGGCACGCGCCTCTGATCAAGCACCCAACACCTTGAAGATCGTCCACGATCTGACGGGTGGCTACAACTCAAAGAAAAGGTTTTGGGGGATAGGTAACGTGGCGAAAGAGCTCTTTCGCCCATGCTTGAACCGTGGTAAAGAGGTATCTGCGGACACATACCTCCCCACCGCCACCTCGCAGGAACGCACACTTAACGATCGTATGGAAGATAAATTCCAAAGACAAGAAGAGCGCCTGAAGACATTGGAGAAGAGGTGCGAAGAGCAGGACCAGTTTATTCAGTTCATGAGGGAACGGTTCGCCATGGAGACCGAGGGATGCAGTGGAGGACCACGCATGAGTAGGCGCGACGATGACGACAACAACGATGGTCATCCCCATGGGTCGGAGCACATTGAGTCCCTTTCGTAGGTAGTTTCGCTCTCTTATGTTACTTGTTTAGACTTTGGTTGCATTGTGTATATATATATTTTACCAACTCTTAGATAGAATTCTGAACCTAGCGCTGGTTGTCTTTGTAATATATTTTCATTTTCTATAACAGTACACTGGTTTATGTTTGTTTCGTTTTGTGGAGTTTTGTGAAGAAGATATGTACGAGAGCTTTGATTGGAGTTATTGATCGATTTTTGTTTGAGATGTGCTGCTGTTGTGGTTTGTTGTATGAGTGGATTGTAGAATTGCAGATTGTTTTATTTCGCGCATATGGGGACCTGAAAACAAAGAAACCAATTTTTTTTCAATGAGCTTTGCGTGGGATTAGCCGACGCAAAGTCAAACTTTTTGTTGACTTTGCGTCGGCTATTCCCACGCAAAACTCATTGACTACGGGGCTTTGCGTGGGACTAGCCGACGCAAAGTCAACAGAATGTTTGACTTTGCGTCGGCTAATCCCACGCAGAGCCCTTTGACTGAGGATTGACTGAGGGCTTTGCGTGGGATTACCCGACGCAAAGTCAGCAAAAAGTTTGACTTTGCGTCGGCTAATCCCACGCAGAGCCCTTTGACTGAGGATTGACTGAGGGACTCTGCGTGGGATTAGCCGACGCAAAGTCAACAAAAAGTTTGACTTCGGCTAATCCCACGTAGAGCCCTTTGACTGAGGATTGACTGAGGGACTCTGCGTGGGATTAGCCGACGCAAAGTCAAACTTTTTGTTGACTTTGCGTCGGCTAATCTCACGCAAAGCCCATTGACAGGGGCGTTGACCTCCATGTCTTCGTATCGGATTAGCCGACGCAAAGCCGACGCAAGTCGTATGCGTCGGATTAGCCGATGCAAAAAAAAATAATTGCGTCAAATTATAATGGCGGCCGTTTGCGTCTGTTAATCCGACGCAATCTACAATTTGCGTCGGATATTGCCCATTTGCGTCGGATTTGTCCGACGCAATTCCGGCTTGATTTTTGTAGTGACTAGAGCGAGGGATTTCTTTGGAATTATTCAACGAATTTATACAATATTTGCAAATTCAAATAAAAGATGGAAAATTTTGAAAGATAATATTGAATGGGTAAATCCTAAACCGTTATCAGCTACTCGTTGGGAGAGTCGTATTGAGAGTGTAAAAGCTATAAGGTTCCAAGTTGGGGATATACGAGAGGCATTACTTGAGGTAGCAGAAAAAGATAATGATTCTAAAATAAGGAGTGAAGCTAAATCTCTTGCATTGAACGAGCTTGGTGACTTTGAGTTTCTACTTGCAATGGTTATCTGGTTTGAAATTCTATATCATGTTAATCTGGTAAGCAAATATTTACAGTCAAAAGATATGCAGATTGATATTGCTATTGTAAAGATCAAAGGTTTAATAACTTTCTTTGAACAGTTTCGTGAAAGTGGTTTTGTTACTGCGATAGAAGAAGCTAAAAAGATTGCCCATGAAATAAATATTGATCCACTCTTTTCTCAAAGACGAGAAATTCGAAGAAAGAGACATTTTGATGAGAGTCGAGATGATTCATCTGTGGTTGTTAATCAGTCTTCAGAAGAATCCTTTAGAGTTAATTATTTTTTGTACATTGTTGATCAAGCAATTTCTTCATTAAAATCTAGGTTTGAACAATATAATGATTTTGAAAATATTTTTGGATTTCTATTTTCGTCTGGTAGGTTGTGTTCATTAGAGGATGATGAATTAAAATTACATTGTACTCATCTTGAAGGTGCATTGAAGAAGGATGGACATTCTGATGTTGATGGAATTGAACTATATATGGAGCTAAACTTTTTGAGGGGAGTTTTGCCTTTGGAGAATATGGGACCCGTTAGTCTTTTGATATTTTTGAAGCGTTTTGGGTGTTTTCCAAATGCAATTATTGCGTATAGAATAATGTTGACTACTCCAGTGAAGGTTACAAGTGCCGAAAGAAGTTTCTCCAAACTCAAGTTATTAAAATCTTATTTGCGTTCGACAATGTCACAAGAAAGACTTAATGGTTTGGCAATTATATCAATTGAGAATGAAGTGATGGAGCAGATGGATTGCAAAGATTTGATGGATGAATTTGCTTCCGTGAACGCAAGGAGGGTAAATTTATTTCGTACTAGTAATAAGGACGATTCGGTGGACAAAAATATTTCAGATGTAATGTAAAAACAAATAATTGTCTATTTTTATCGTAGGTAATGTTTTAAAAAAAAAATTGGGCCTCATTTTGAGATTTGAACCGGGCCACCTAAAATGATTTGACGGCCCTGATTATTTATGCTTAAGGTAACATAACTTTTCTTCGCCCTCAAATCTTGTAGTATAGTTTTTAGACTCTAAATAATATATAACATCATGTTTAGGACTAAATCATTAGATCACCAAGTTTAAAGTTAACTATTTGTTGATTTATCACTTAACAATACATGCTGTAAAATGGATTCTGTGATGTATGATGTATGTTCATGATTTTTCTGTGTAAAATATGTTTCGAGTTAGCCTTAGGTTCCTTTATAAACGTTGTAATATGAATGTATAGAATATGACAAAAATATGAAAAGTAAGTCTTTATGAAAATATATATTTAATAATGATTTATTTCGTAAACTAGTACTGTATGATTTTATCTACTGTCTGAGAAAATAATATGTTTCGTGATGTTAAACGTTTCTTTTGGACTTGGAAAAATTATGTTATATTTCTGATGATGTGTATTATGTGTAAGTAAAATTTCATATAAATTCATCATATATATTTTCATTTATAAATTTTGTACTAAAATGGGTCAGATCTGAAAAGAATATGTTATTTAAGAACATTTATAAAGTATTTTAATCTACATTTCTGGTTATAAGTTATGTACAAGTATAGGTATCCAAAATAAAATTTTGTTTCACTTTAATGACGTTTAAGTATTTTAAACGATTTAAAAGAAAGTATTGAAAACCGTACTGTTTTCGTTTTTAATTTGTTAAAAATAATAAACCTTATTATTTTTGAAAAATGACTTTATATCTGGAAACCTAACTTATAAAAGTATGTTGCGTATAAAAATCGAAACTTAAAAATAACATTTGAAAAATGACTCATTTAGTATCCTTAATAATATTATCGATTTCGTTATTACTTCAAATTATTTTTGTAAAACTCTAAGTTTTGAGAAATATGATACATAATAAGGTTAAAAATGATTTTTATAATTATTATAGATTTATTTGATGTTTGAAATATTTTACTAAGTATAAATAGGCTTTAAGAGATAAGTATACTTGTACAAATACGAAACCGTATAAAAATACTAAATATGTACACTTGAACAATAAATGTACTAAATACTTGTGCCCAAAAGTATATATTACTAAAAGACGAATAATCCAAAAGTACTAAGTTAAACAATGCTTAAATATGCAAGACAACACTTAAACTTTATAATACGCACTTAAGGACTAATTAGTGACTAAGTCAAAACTAAGGGTTGCCTAGTCCATCTTGGGCAAACTTTGGCTTTTTAAGTCAACATAGACCAAGGCCCTGTTCTTTTCGGCTGAAACAAGGCTGAGCTGAGCTGAGCTGGTCTGATAGGAGCTGAGCTGGTCTGATAGAAGCTGAGCTGAATTTATAGAAGTTGAAACTAATAATTTTTTATATAAATTATCTAATAATTTTAAGAAAAATATTGGAGTTGAGCTGAGCTGAGCTGATAAGAGCTGGGCTGAGCTGATAAAAGCTGAGCTGGTCTGAAACGGGCTGAAATTAAGCCGAAAAGAACAGGGCCCAAGTCAAGATAAAGGAACCCATCTTAAATAATGTACTTAGAAATAATTGAATTTTAATCAATCTTAAATAATGAACGTTCAAATAATATATATCAAATAAAACGTTCCAAATGTGTAACATCAAATATACATAAAATGATCAGTCAAGTAAGATACACTTAACATAATTATGATGATCGTTTAGTAAATCGTTCCTAAATTAGCTTATGGAACTGTTGTACCTTCGGGGTCAATCAGTAGTGGACCTTCCCAGTATTCCATTTCTTGAGGCTTCTATATCTGCGGGACAGTATGTATCCTTCCGGCTATCTGAACTAAGGTCTTACGGGAGTCTGACCGTTCGATACCAAGTGACCCATATGTAGCAATTGTACCTTCGGGACGGTATGCGAGCATTCTGGTTGTCTGAACCAATGACCCTACGAAAGTCTAAGTGTCCAGCATCCTTATATGTCTCCTATCGACAATCTATATCGTAGTATCGTAACGTGTTGGGCAATGTTATGCCGAGGTTTAAAGATCGACGTGATGGAAGATTGCTCGGAGAGCTTTTGCTATGAGAGTACGAACAACACATCCTGAAGCTGCGTGTGTATGGATTGTCATTAGAGTAGTAGTCACCGGCTATCACTGAGGGCCTGCGGGAGTCCGAGAGTTGTGTTAGGGGGTACGTGCGCATGTATTTGACAAGGGTCTGAAAGCTCTACTCTCTTTCTGATATCTTGGCACTTTTATTCACGGTTGTGTACGTGATTCTTTTCCCTGCATCTGCGTGTTGTCAGTGGGCCTCGAGGTGGTGTGGGTAGGCTTCTGCGAGTTGTCGTCTACATCATCAGCAGTCTGTTCTCCCCCGCGATTAGAGTTCTAAATAAAATCATAGCTGTTATTCGATCCTATTGAGCACTAGGGGTGAGATGTAAACCTCCTAGTATCGATATGATTGGCGGGATTGATGTTCCCATCCGCACTTATGGTGAGATGCAAGCCTTAAGTGTGCATGAGACATTAGTAGTCACGTCCCGTGCATTATGTGAAAGGAAACCATTGTCTTTAAAAGTAAATGACTACAGTTTTCTAAATCACATGTACTAGCATGCTTTGTTACTGTTCTGTACTCTTATGACTAAAGATGTGATTGAAATGCTTGATAATTGGAAGTGATGTTTTGTTATATGTCTTGCCTGAACATTGATTATGATTGATATTAGGTTTCATATGATTTGTATTATGTATGTCTTACTCTATTTTCACATGACACTTCTATGAATCCATGATCCATGCTTTACTTTATTCTATTCACATGATACTCATATGATGTATGTATTACTTATTTCTATATAACCTACCTGTCTTATATATTTAAATTGATTCGCATGTTAACTGAAATCACTTCATGTGTATCTCACATTGTATACATGTCAATTTGTAATGTGACATGCCTGCTTATCTGTTAATTAGATAACCTAAACATTATATTACATTGATTATTCGGGGCCATGTTAGAAGGACGGTTAGGTTACTTCCACTAAGTGGGGCATGTATATTTAAATATGCATTCAGGTTGACGAACCCTCAAGACTGGACATGGGGGTATGTATGAGTGCAAGAGATACAGTGTAGCAGATGAGAGTGTCAAACTATAAATCTTGTAACGCAAATTTTATCAGACTATTGTATTTAGAAATTTGTAATTCAGTTTTCAGTTGTTGTATGTTAACAAACGGTTCATTTATCGGTAAAAGACTCACTGGAGTCGACGGTTTTTAATTTTTACCCGTTTTTACGACTTAATTATTTTTCCGCCTTGTTAATTAATGTCATTGGAAGAACCGGGTTGTTACAGTTGGTATCAGAGCGACCTTGAGACCGTGTGTAACTATGTGCGATGCATATTTACATCACCTATCGAGGGAGTGTGCCTGGAGCTCATGACACGTGTCTAGAGTGTCTAAAGTGTCTTAAACCTTGTAGAACATTTAAGATCACTAAATGAGAGATTCACTAGCATAACCCTAGGATTAAATAATATACTTGGGGTAGAATGTCTAGATGGGTAGAACTACTAAGGATTACCGTACCGTCCGATTTAGGTTTTGGCCCTTGCTTGTTTTTGCATGCTATCTGGACAATTGAGTGTAGAGTGATTGCCCTAACTTTTAGCCTATTGGCTAGTTTTAATTTATTTGTGATCGACGCGACGACTAAGATAAAGGAGTTGAAGCCATCAACATCTCAAGTCTGGTAGAACACCATTGCAAGCACAAATGGACGCATCTTCCCAATCAACTATAGTAGCCAAATCAAGTTGGACCATGTTGATGTATAAAGTGAAGTTATGCAGACAAGATGTAACATACAAGAAGATCAAGTGCAGACGTACATAAGATAGCAGTCCTCGAGTCCTATTTAGGTGTCGACTTAGACTTGACTGAGACTCCACTTACCTATATAACTCGTACATCGGAGATCATTTGTTAGCCTAAATTGTAGTCATGGAAATGAACACTTCTTGCCCATACTCATTTCATAGTAACACCTTACACCACATCTAATTCATTTTTCTAGCTTATCTCTATTTTCTACCTTTGCCCCACTTTATTCATCTAACCAAGCAACGATTTGAGTTCAATTCTGAACTATCTTCAATCCTTCCGTCGAAATTCTTAAAAATTACATACAAAGCTTTCCTTCATGTCTAACATCCCTACCTCCATAAATCAATGAACACCTTTTACTCTTTCATTATTATTATTTTTGTGGTTAAATTGTTCACCAATCAGATCCTACATTTGAACCTATATCAGGATGCATAGACAAAAGTCATTTAAAGTCTAACCCTTGAACCATCCTTGAACAAACTTCGAATCTTTTCTAAAGAAGTTTTAACCTCAATTGATTCCTTCTCTTTTGTTTCTAAACTCATTTCGAACCCTTCGTGAACTAGTTCTTAGGTTTGACTACTCATCCTGAGTCAGACAAGAAGTCTTTCGCTTATTTCATCTTCGTATATTATGGCTTAGCTAAACTTAGTCTGAAATATTCCTATCCGATGGAACCTTTCATATTTACCGTTCTATCTTATTTCCTTCTCATTTCTTCAGCTTGCTTCCTATTCTTTTAGATTGCTATCAAACTTCATGTATGCTGACATCATACATATTCATCGTCTTTTGTCCCTATCTTTTTTTTTTTGGTGAAATGTAAGTACGTCATTCATCAAGAAAATTTACAGAGGGGTTCATATACTGTACATGAGATATAAAAGACAGCAACAAAGATCAAACCCAACTACTTAACAAGTATAGCCTATAGCACGGAGTTGGGAGATATCGTCGTTTGTTAATTCATCCTTCTGGTTGATCCTGACTCGGTTTCGAACCTCCATTATGATCTGATTAGCTATCAATCCGGGTCGAAGGAGACTGTTCTCAATCCTCGCCCTGTTCCTTTGGTTCCAAATGTAGTAATAAGTAGCAGCTAGAATGGCAGCCTGCAGTCTCCAACTAACCGTGTTCTCCCGGTTATCAATAAGCCTCGCCAAACTGGGACTGAATCCTGTAATCTTTTTAAGTTTTTTCAGAATCTCGACACTGTAAGAGCACTCAATAAACAGGTGAGTAATATTCTCCTCGCCCATCTGACAAATGCAACAATTTTTATTGTCAACACAACTGAGATCGTATAATTTTTCCTTCGTGTTGATCTCGCGATGTGTGATTAGCCATAGCATCAAGCTTTTGTCCCTATCTTGTTACCATTTCCTATTTCCAAGTTTGTCACAATCGTTGACTATGGAGATAAACTTCAGTACTCTCAGTTATTATTTTCATCAACCCAATTCAAAATTCTTAAATATTTATTCTGTCAACCCATTTTCTATGTAACACCCCATATATTTCAAATAGAGTTAAAATTTTAAACATTTATTTAAACCAAGTTTAACGTTTGAAAAATTATTTCCGTAAATAAAATATTTTGTTTTCGTTAAATTAAAAATTATTCCATTATAAAGTCAGGAGAATTTATTTATCGAATTATTAAATTTTTGGGTTATTTAACAGGAATAATACCAACTTTGGTTGGTATTCCATCAATAAAACCAACTTTAATTAATACGGGAATAAAACCAAGTATGAGACATATTACACGAGAATGAAATATGCTTACCTGCTACCGCCTATACCCGTTAACATTACCACTAACACAAATTTTACTGACACTCTGAAACTCCCAAACATTTAACTTCACTTTTAACCTCATTATCACTTTTAACCTCATTTACTCCCAAACTTTAAACTTCATCTTCTCGATTCATCAATTCTCATCAATTCAAAACGTCTTCTTCATCCATTCATCACTTCATTCGTGCTTCATCGAAGGTAATTTTTACGGAACTTTTATTTTTTTATCTTTCTCAAACTTTTGTCAAACTTGGTCGAAGGTAATTGTCATTAATTTTGGTGAAAATCAATTTTCAGGGGTATTGTCAAGTTCATTCCTCAATCTTGTGGTTCGACAATGTCAATGGTTAGTGTTTTTTTCATTTCCCCTAAATCGATTTTTCTGGGTTGAAATTAGGGTTTTTGATTTTTTTCAATTTTTCTGGGTTTAACGATTTTCGATTTTTCTGGGTTTAATTTGGGGGTTTTAAGTGTCCAATTAGTGTTCTTTTATAATTGGTTTAATTGAAATTGATGAGTTATCCATGGATTCGGAGAAATGATGGTTTAGGAGAGAGAATTTGATTTAGGGCAATGAAGAAGATAAAGATGGGTGTTAATTAATAGCATGGGACCCACAAAACCGACTTCATCCGGTCATTTAAGAGGCAATTTCATTCTCGTGTAATATGTCTCTTACTTGGTTTTATTCCCGTATTGTTGTTTTTATTGATGGAATACCACCCAAAGTTGGTATTATTCCTGTTAAATAACTTTAAAATTTTTATCTTTCGTTAAATAAAGTTTATAACTCGAAAATATTTTTAATATTGACCTGTCGTTTTAACATTTTCTCGTCTCGTAAAAATTTAGAAATTATTTATCGAATTATGAAAATAATGATTTCTTATAACTTTTGTCTCAAATTACTATTTATAGTCTATTTTACTTACCGTCTTACAAATTCCTTATTAATAAACTTTACGATTTTTATTATTTTAATTCCTTAATCCTATATTTTAACTTTTTAAGAAAGAAAGAAAGACGTTTGTACGAGAAACGGACCGAAACTCGATTTCTTTATTGACCTCCCACGTCAATGACTCCATTCATGCATGCACTCACACCTATCCTCCTACTAAGGCATCCTACTCCTAGCTATTAGTACTCATGCAACCTATATACTAACCTACTACTTTCTACTCCTAACCTAGCTCACCACTACTATAAATACTACGAGTAATACGTAGTACAACTTAATTACTACTACTCGTACTACATACTACGTTATTACGTACTACTACTACTCCGTACTTTTTATACTATACTATATATTCCGTACTATTTATTATATTTACTTCCTCGTTCTTTTCTATAATTGGAGCATCGAGAACGAGGAGCTACCCAATATTTGGCGGAATCATTTTTCTAGAACCGTATTTGGGTCAAATCTTTTTGACCCGAAAATTTTCTTTAAAGAAGGAAAAATACGACTTTTTTTACGTAGACGATATTTTGACCTGTCGACCTTTTATTCTTAATAACGTTAATAAATACTCCGTAATAGCTATTAAGGTAACCAAACTTTTCTTCTAACAACATTTCTTATATATAAATATATTATATTATTAATTTGATAAATTGCTTACTTAAATATTCAGGCTTATCTGTACGACTAAATTACTTATGTATGTATAAAAATGTTACGGGATATTTTATTTATGTTATATATTTATTTATGACTAAATTCATCTCGATTAAATTATCACTTGTTTATTTATTTACTTATCACCTTTATAATTATGTTTATATGAGAAATTGAAAAAATGAATAAAAGAACTTAAATTAATAAAATTTACTTATATCATTTTCATTGTATTTTATTTAACTACTTTTATTTGTCATGTATGTTTATTCTATGTACTTTATATTCTGTATAATTGTAATTTTGGTCGTATTTAATTTTCTTTAGTACTTTTACATTTATATATTATAAAAATGGAGTAGATTAGTAACCTACAAAATCTTATTTTAATAAAATTTCATTTAGTATTTTATATATAGATACAAATTTATAAATTTCATTTTTCTATAATAAATGAATTTATTTTATCTCAAAATTTTTACACGATATTTATAAATATTAAAAAAATGATGTTACATCAAATTTTGTAAATCGACTAAGTACGACTTAATTTATATTTTTCAGAAACATTTATATTCTTTAGAAACTATAAATTTTAAAATAATAAGCAGACTCAGAGGCTGCGGTCCGAGAGTAGACCTAGTGTTTAAGGTAGTCGTCCTACGGCAGTGAGAGCTACGGTTCAAGAGTCTGCGTAGGGTATGTGCGCATATATAGACAAGTACTTGATCAGTATTACTACCTAGGTTATGGGGGCAGAACAAGATTATGAAAACTGCGGGTTCCCTCTTGGTGATGCAGAGAATGTAATCATTAGCTTTCATTTCGCCCAGAGCCCCGTCTGAATAAACATATAATATAATTGAAGTTCGACCCAATTGAGCCTTATGGGTGAGATGTAAACCTCATAAGATCGGTTCGGTCTACGAGTCGGTAACACGGTTACTTCTATTGGTGAGATGCAAGCCAATAGGATGTAGCGGTGATACTAGGAGCCACGACTCGTGTTTATATGTTCACTTGAAAAATGATTTAAAATCAAATGGCTGCCAATGTCCCATCTTCTAAAAATTATCGCTTTCATCACCTCAGATGTTGGTTAAATGGGAATAAAGGAAATTATCTGTTATGTGATATTCTTTAATGTTTTTATAAGTATATCATTGGTTATTCACATGATTATCTTATGTGTATGAGGTGATGTTAGATGAATGGTTTGGTTGCTGTCCCGCTCAGCGGTCTCTGTTTTATATATTTTTGCATGTATGGGGCGATGGGAAAGGATCGAGTGAGAGACTTAATCAAATATCTGTATAAAATACGGTTTATATTTTGTACTAGTAAATCGAGACTATGTTGTTAATAGTCGTTTGTTTTAAGGATCCGTAGTGATCCGGATTTTATCACACTTTGATATTGTATAATTAAATGACTTGGATAATTTTCCGCATTATCTATTAAATAAATTCATCAAAAATCCGGGTTGTTACATTCTAAGTATATTTCTATGTCGTGGATGAACCATGGTTACTGTTGTTTGTGTGACTGAAACCGTGAGGCAGCAAGCCGAGGCAACAACGTACACAAATCGGGGCGGAGAAAAAAGAGGCAACGAGGCAACCGGGACTGAAACCAAAAACAGAAACCGAAAAGGCTACCCGGACATAATCTGAATCGAACAGAGGAAGGCAGCACGAAAACCAAGGCGACACGGGGCAAATAAAACTGAGGCAGCAGGTTCGGGAGAGAAGCAAATTTGTGACAGAAATTAGTAACAGAAGCAGTGTCGTGGTATGATAGCCACTGACTTGAAAACTGTATCGGCGCGACTCGGGTAGTTATCGCCTACGGTGCCGGAAGTTTCCCAAGGTTAACACTGCAGTTCAGAATCCCGACCACTCGAGGTTCAGAACTTTGGAACGACTTAATACTGTACCCAGGATGAAAGAGCAGTAGAGGAGAGGAGAAAGATGGAGAGATTGTATGTGTTTTTGTATGTTTAAGAAGGGAGAAGGGGCCTCCTATTTATAGCCGTAGGAGCCCAGCCAACCCAAAAAATCTGCCCCATTAAATGGCCATTAAACCGAAATGATAAGCCTCATAAATACACCATAACAACCATTTGACTAGATCCAATTCACACCAAACAATGAATCTGGAGAAGCCTAATGAATCAAGACAGACACAAAAAACAAGAAGGCCCAAAAGAATAAGCCTAAAAGGCCCACTTCACACACACTTGTAAGCCTAAGGGAAGAGAAGCCTTAAAAAGACCTCCTAAGCTTACAATTCTTCCTATGTGGGATGGAAAAAGGAATAAAACAACTACTCCTCTTGCCATCTACCAACAATCCCCCACAGATGGCAGATGGTAAGGAAGGGTTGGATACTTAGACGTTCAATGTCTTTCGACTTGAATTGACGTTTTAGTGAGATGAGGCAACAACTTACTTACAACTAGTGAATATCTATCGATTTGAATTCCTAGTTGAGTTTCGGTTGAGACCCTCACAACACATATCATACATTCAAAAATTGGTCGTTCCGTAATTTCAAAGTGCAACGCTTTCAAAGTCATGCGTTTACCTTGGTTCTAGTGAGTGCTCTAGTGAAGTTCACACTCTCTACTAGATGGTGGCTAAACCATTACACACACGTAGGTGGCTTAGTGCTTCTCAATAGCACATCTTATGTAAGCCATTAAGGACATAAGTCCAAGCTTTATTCACTCACACAATCCATCAAGTGCGTCTCAAAGCACCACCAAAACTGGCTATGGATAATGTTTCGTCATAGGAATGTAAGCTCTGAGCCCATCAAGATTCATACTCTAATCTTGACTCAAGGATCTCAGCCCCATTCCCCTCGACGAGTCGAGAAATACTCTTCTCGGTAATCCTTTTGTGAAAGGATCTGCAAGATTGCGTTCAGACCACACATAGTCTATTGCAATCACTCCATTTTTCAGGAATTGTTTCACCACAGCATGCCTGATCCGGATATGTCTTTTCTTACCGTTGTTGACATCATTCTTAGCAATGTCGATGGCTGCTTGACAATCACAGTGTAAGGAGACTGGTGCAACCTGTCCCCCCCACACTGGTATGTCGGCTAGTAAGTTTCTCAACCAATCTGCTTCTTGACTTGCCAGCTCAAGAGCAATGAACTCGACTCCAAGGTGGAGGTTGCTATACAAGTCTGTTTCGCAGACTTCCACTATATAGCTCCTCCTCCCAAGGTGAACACATAACCACTTGTAGAACTTGTTTCATCATTACCTTTAATCCAGTTCGCATCAGTAAATCCTTCTAACACAGCAGGATATTTACCAAAATGTAGGCATGAATTAACTGTCCATTTCAAGTATCTTAGTAAACGATAAAGAGCATTCCAATTTTCATTATTAGGGTTATGTGTATACCGACTTAGCCTACTAACAGCATAAGTAATGTCAGGTCGAGTACAGTTCATGAGAAACATCACACTTCCTATAACTTTAGCATACTCTTTCTGGGATACACTCCCACCCAAGTTTGTACACAGAGGTATACTAGCATCATAAGGAGTTCTAGCGGGTGTAACATCAAAACTATCAAATTTCTTCAACACTTTCTCAACATAATGAGATTGACTTAAGGATATTCCAGATGAGTTTTTGATCAATTTGACTCCAAGAATAACATCAGCTTCTCGTAAGTCTTTCATCTCAAAACGTGACGACACAAATTGTTTGGTTTTATTTACAACAAATAAATTACTACCAAGAATTAACATGTCATCAACATATAGGCAGATAATCACACTGTCTGATCCAAACATCTTGGAGTACACACATGAATCAGAATTGTTACTTATGTAGCCATCCTCAATCAAAGTGTTGTGAAATTTCTCATACCACTGTTTAGGTGCTTGTTTTAGACCATATAGTGACTTTCTCAATTTACACACTTTACTCTCTTGACCCTTTACCACAAACCCCTCTGGTTGTAACATATAGATCTCTTCTTTTAGGTCACCATTCAAGAAAGAAATTTTAACATCCATTTGATGAACAACAAGATCATGAATAGCAGCCAAAGCAATAAGAGTTCTAATGGTGGAAATCTTAGTCACGGGTGAGTAAGTATCAAAATAGTCAATATCTTTCTTTTGTGTAAATCCTCTCACCACAAGTCTAGCATTGAATCTTTCTATTGTACCATCAGGTCTCAGTTTCCTTTTGAAAATCAATTTACTACTAATGGGTTTACTACCCTTAGGTAAATCTGTCAATTCCCAGGTCTGATTAAATGCAATAGAATCTAACTCATTTTTAATAGCTTCTTCCCAAAAAATAGAATCTATGGATCTCATAGCTTCATCATACGTTTTTGGGTCATCTTCTATTAAATAAGCAGAAACGAATTCAAAGCAAGCACAATCACCACAAGCATTTTCAGTTAAGAACGTTGTGATAAAATCATCTCCGAAATTCTTTTCAATTCTACGCCTTTTACTCCTTCTAGGTTCACCAGCATGATCATCAATAACACTACTACTAGCATGCATAGAACTATCAACAGGATTAATAGGCACATCAGACAAATCATGAGGTGAATCAACAACTTTCTTGAAAGGAAAAACATGCTCAAAGAACTTGGCATCTCTTGCCTCAGAAATAGAACGATCATTTAATGACATGAATCTATAAGCAACATTGTTTTGAGCATAACTAATGAAAATGCAATCATACGTCTTATGTCCTATAGTAGGCCTCTTAAAACTCGGAAAACCAACTTTAGCCAAACACCCCCATACTTCAAGAAAGCTTAAGTTAGGGGCATAACTCTTCCAAAACTCATAGGGTGTCTTGTGTAATTTCTTATGAGGTACCCTATTAAGAAAGTGACAAGCTGAAAGCACTGCTTCCCCCCACATATCCTCAGAAAGGCTAGAACTTAAGAGCATAGCATTCATAATTTCTTTTAAACTTCTATTTTTACGTTCAACTATTTGTGGACGTCCGTCCGCACCGTCCGGCGCCCCGCGCGCGCCTGTGCGGGACCGACCCGATTTCCAACGTGTGGCAGCGACCACCCACGCGGGCCGGTTCGATCTCGCGTATGGGACGAAATGTCGGACTTCGATTTGGATGACAATCCGGAATTGTACTAGACGAGTGGGGGGTACCCATGTTTTCGTTTGGGAATCGATCGAGTCGTGGTTGTAAATGTTTAAAGGTCGTTTCGTTTGGTAAGGCGACCATTTTGGTAAACTGAACTCGGTGCCGATTTGTGGAGTCGCCACAGAGTCAATTATGGGGCCTCGGAAACCGTTCAAGTCAACTTTGATCCCTTGCCGGCTCAAAGTTGAGTGGCACGGGATCTAAAGATAAAGACTTGTACCCTTAAGCACTCCATGCCTGGAATGACTCTCATTGCCAATGGTTTTGGACATCCGGAAACCGTCGATTCTGAGTAAGGGGTGAGGGTACGTATTGAGAAGTCAACATCTGATAGATGTCAACACCCAATCCCGCCCGCACTATAGCGGCCTCTACTAATCAATCAGTGGGCTGATATCCTAGTTCTTTTATTGTGGCGGAAGTACTGTAACTTCTGTTGTTTTAACGCTATACCTTTTGCTACGTCGGTTGTTTAAAGACAAATAAGTTTTATTGTCAAAATAGTTGTGTTTACATTCTTTGCATGCGATTTCACGTGACAGGCAGGCCATGAAAAGATGCACATAGGAGAGTAGAGAATACTAGTATTATACGTATTAGCAAATCAGTTTTAACGCGATAATACGGATATTAGTCATTCTCGTGGTATACCTTACCTGGTATTCTGCTTAAGATGCGTCGATTCGATATTAGTAGAGATGCATCGAACCTAATAAGGCGAGCACCAGGACTAATACGGAACCCGTCCACCACTTTGTTCAGTTTTAGTTGTTTTACGTTTTGAATTCCATGTTAGATGATTTAGCATGCGATTATAAGGTCAAAAAAGCAATAAATCATACGAAAAATTGTAAATGCGAATGTAAGTAAATAACATAGTGAGGAGTTGCATCCTCGGAGTATACACTGAACGGGACTCGTTGCATAGATAGTTTGAGAATGGATCTCGGAATTACTCGGGTCTATTTAGTGTGTTTTAGTGTTTGTGGTTGAAGTTGAGACGTTACGTATTTTAGTAAGTGTTTACGGACCTAGTGTCCATGTCTAATGTTATCGTAGTGCATAATAAAAGAAAGTGCGAGTATGGAAAGTTTTGTTTAGATGGCAACCTAGTGACGACTCGATCAACAGGCGGATCTTCCTAGCTTGACCAGTGACTCCGGCAGAGCTCCGTTACCGTTTGACCCTTCCTGCGGCTACTCCGGCAGAGCTTCCTTGCTATGGACCGTTTTTGCGGCAAATCCGGCAGAACTTCGTTACTAGACTCGAGCTAGTCGAACATAGGCACCTCAGTATCGAGTGGGGTGCTCGAAGGTGAGGATTAGCATTGATGTCGCTTTTTTATCGGAAGTACGATCGAGTGGATCGTTTGCCTCCGGTGTTGGAGTGTGAGCCCTTAGCGAAAGATTAGAGGGAGAAGAGAGGATGTGAATTATGTGTCAAAATGAGGACGTGAAGGGGGGGGGGGGTATTTATAGGTGTTTTCGGCCCTCGTCACCCATATGGGCGCCTGAGCTGAGGCACACCGAGACTCAGGCGCCTGGGCTTAGGCGCGGTGAGACTGAGGCGCGTGAGGTGGGACGGTCGGGATTTTGAGGATACGGTTTTGATACTTTCCAAAACCGAGAGGAAGGAGTGTGATACTTAGCTTGGAGCCTAAGGGTTTCGCGCGGCTTGACCTAGCGCCGTGGGTTTAGTGGGCCTCGGGCGTTCATCCCGAGGTTCTCTTGGCGCGGTGTTGACTCGGTTCAAGTTTCGGGACCGACTCGGGGTCCGGTGTCAGAATTGACTGTAATTAGTGTCTATGCGACCGTAACGACACGACTAAGGCTGCCATCATGTTAGTTTAATTTGCCCGAGTAATTTATTTGTTCTGTTCTATAGAAAAACCATCTAAAACATCGCGAACCTGTGTCGCGTTGCAGTCCTATCGTCATTGGGTTTTTGTTGGGCACTTCTGCAGCCACCAGGTCCAAATCTAGGTGTCTACAGAAGCCCCCACTTTGACTGAGGCACGGACAAGGCGAAAGTCAAAGTATAGCCGCCCAGGTCAATCGACAATTACGACCTGGTGGCTGTCCGATCGGGTCATTTTAAGTTCGTTAGACTGTGCGTTGATCAGGCTCGCCAGCCAAGGCTTAGAAGTCATACCTGACGTCTTTGCTTGCGGTTGCTTGCTTGGGCCCGGGCCGTTGATGGTCATCTCGTTCTTGATTCTTTATGCGCACGCGCTTTGTCTTCTTCGGTTCTTTTAAGGGTTTGTTTAATTTTAAATGTGTTTGTGACGCGTTGAGCGTAAGTACCAAGGATGTTCACATGTGTTGGCTTTTATTTGAGCACATGTTTTTGGGATGCTTGTGAACCCTTGATGGCATACAACGTTCGAGGGCGGCAATCTCCACTCGAACAACTGTCTTTGGGGATGCTCTGACCACTAGGACAAGATAAATTGTGATAAATTACTCGAGCGCGTCAGTCTCCACTCGAGCAGCTGTCTTCGGGGATGCTCTGACCCCTAGGACAAAAATTCCTGTTTGCTAAACTACTCGAGGGCGTCAGTCTCCACTCGAGCAGCTGTCTTCGGGGATACTCTGACCCTTAGTACAAAATTGTTGTTGCTGTGCCTTCGGGATAATAACACCCCTCGGGCAAAATTGTTGTTGCTGTGCCTCCGGGATACTAACGTCCCTTTGGCAAAATTGCTGTTGCTGTGCCTCCGGGATACTAACGTCTCTCGGGCAAAATTGCTGTTGCTGTGCCTCCGGGATACTAACGTCCCTCGGGCAAAATTGCTGTTGCTGTGCCTCTGGGATACTAACGTCCCTCGGGCAAAATTGCTTTGTCTCCGGGATACTAACGTCCCTCGGGCAAAATTGCCGTTGTTGTGCCTCCGGGATACAAACGTCCCTCAGGCAAAATTGCTTTGCCTCCGAGATACTAACGTCCCTCGGGCAAAATTGCTGTTGCTGTTTGTTTATTCATTTTAGTTAAATTTTGTTTTGCAGGTTTATCTCATCTTTTTCGGGTTTGTTCTGTCTTTTGTCTTGGTTTGTTTATGCATTTGAGTTTTGTTCAGGGTTTGTTTAGGTTAGTTCAGTTCGAATCGCTTTATTACGCGTTCGGGTGCAGCGTTCAGGTTAATTGCGGTTCTTAGGCGTGTTTCATTATCGAGAGTGTATTATCGACGTTGATTAGTAATTATTTTTCTGCTATCGTTATTTTGCTTGTTTTAAAGGTTGCATGTTTTATGTGTATCGAATTTTTGAGTTTGTTTGCTTTGTTTTAGTTTGTACTGGACCATTTAGGCGCGCATCTATCTGCGCCCTAGAACTTAGGCGCCTAGCCCCCAGCGCATTAGGACCCAGGCGCATCAGCTGAAGCGGTCGTGTTTTCGTGGACCGGGTCTGTTTAAGTAATGCGAAAGTAGGGGCGATCGTTCATTTATCCCAAAACTCGAACGCGTCGTCCCTTTCGCCTCAAAATCGACTTCTCGACTTTTCTCGCCAAATTTTGTCTCGATTTCCGCTATTTGTGACAATGTCGACTCAGGGTAAGTGTTCTTGTAGACACTTAGATTTGGACCTGGTGGCTGCAGAAGTGCCCAACAAACACCAAATGACGATAGGACTGCAACGCGACACGGGTTCCCGATGTTTCAGTTAGTTTTTCTATAGAACGGATCAAATAAATTACTCGGGCAAATTAAACTAACATGATGGCAGCCTTAGTCGTGCCGATACGGTCGCATAGACACTAATTAGAGTCAATTCTGACACCGGGACCCCGAGTCGGTCCCGAAACTTGAACCGAGTCAACACCGCGCCAAGCGAACCTCGGGATGAACACCCGAGGCCCACTAAACCCACGGCGCTAGGTCAAGCCGCGGGAACCCTTAGGCTCCAAGCTAAGTATCACACTCCTCCCTCTCGGTCTTCGAAAGTATCAAAATTGTATCTTCAAAACTCCAACCGCCACGCCTTACGCGTCTGAGACTCCCCTCGCCAAAACCCAGGCGCCTGAGTCTCGGTGCGCCTCAGCTCAGGCGCGCATATCGGTGACGAGGGCCGAAAACACATATAAATACCCCCCCTTCACGCCCTCATTTGGACACACAATTCACATCTTCTCTTCCCCGTTTAATCTCTCGCTAAGGGCTCGCACTCCGACACCCGAGGCAAACGATCCACTCGATCGTAGTTCCGATAAAAAAGCAACATCAACACTACTCCTCACCTTCGAGCACCCCACTCGATCCCGAGGTGCCTGTGATCGACTAGCTCAAATCTAGTAGGGAAGCTCTGCCGGATTAGTCGCACTACAACAAATTGTCACTTGCGCCACGAATTATGCCACGGTAATTTGTTATTCGTTGCTAATTTTTACCTAGCCACGGAAAAATTTTGATTCACTACCTGAGAAAAAAAATATGCCACGGGATAATTTTTCCCGTGGCTAAAGTTCACTTGCGCCACGAATTTTATTAAATTCGTGGCCAATAATCACTCTTGCCACGAAAGTTGCCACACCCGTGGCAAAAATATATTTAGCCACAAATTTGTTCTGTGGCAAATATTTTTTAGGCACGATGTAATTAATTTCCATGGCGAAATTATTTTTTAGCCACTGATGTAATAAACGCATGTGGCTAATTTGGTTCTTCAAACTTTAATAAATTGCTTTCAAGTTAAGCCAAATGTCAAATTTTTGTCTTAAAAAATTCCTTAAAATTTAAAGTTATAGATAATATGAAATTAAATAAAAAATGTAAATTTGAAAATATTATACTCAAAAAAAAATTGTTAATCTTTTATTAACTTTAAAAAAAATAAAAAAATTGTTACTCAAAACTTTGGTTGTCTTATTTGTTGATTTTCAACTAATCATAATTTTTGAAGTCATTGATTTCTCTTAATTTGACAATATGTTTAACTAAAATTATATAATCTAAATTATGACTTTTGAAAGACTGGATGACATTTAAATAGTGTAATATATATATGCTAGCTAATATGCGGCGTATATAGCATATCAAGTAAAAAGAAGTATGTGATTTATCATCCATCGTTGACATGTCTAATATTATTTGAGATCTTTCAGTTTTACCGCTTAATTAATTAATTAATATATTTTTCATATGTATTAAACCTCTTTTGAAGACAAAAAAACTTTAAAAGAAAGGGACCGAGCATGACTCATAACCGCAACTTTCGAGCGTTGTATTATTTTTTTTCAAATTATTGATTTATTTTCTTACAATATTTTCAGTGTGAAAAAAAATTATTTTTTAACTCGTATTTAAGAATTCTAATCGATCAATATTTTTTTATGGAATTAACTTTGACTGTGAAAATAATGATTAGTTTTGTAAATTAATTGTTTTCAAGTTATTTGGTTTGGAAGAAAGATTAATGTTTTGAAAATTCGTACCTAAGTTTAATAATCAGTTAAAATTATTTTTCAAAAAAAGAGAGGTATAATTGGAAAAACAAATAACTTACAAATACATGTAAGAAAATCTAATAATTAAGGACCATTGGTTAGAAAATAAAAAATTAATTTATCGTCAACTATCTAATTCAATAATTATTCTATAATATTATTTGGAAGATATTTTAAAAAATGAATATAAAACAAAATTAATCTAATGAAAAATAAAATTCTGGTAAAACTTAGAGTAGACAAGAGGAAACTCGATGAGGATAAAAACTAATGAAATAAAATAACGACCGATAGTTCATAGCAAATAAAATATCTAATTAAACCAACAACAAAAAGAAAAAACATATCGAAAGAACTAGCACTAAAAAGAACGTGAAAAATAGAAATTAAAATACAAATATCGATAAATTAATGAAATCATGAGTCCGAGAGTCAATTTCAAAACTTGATTTTTTTTACGGGAACAATTTTTTTAATCATAAATAGTAAATCATTGGGGGAAAAACCAATTAATTACCCAAAAGTAAACGTAGTTTGTGGAAAAATACATTTTAAAGGAATTCAAACAATGATTATGTCAACAAAGTTCAAATTCATTTCTGGTAGCTGGGCATAAGAACTCCAAAGTTACGCACAACTACGTTTATGTTGATGTTGCTTTTTTATCGGAACTACGATCGAGTGGATCGTTTGCCTCGGGTGTCGGAGTGCGAGCCCTTAGTGAGAGATTAAAGGGGGAAGAGAAGATGTGAATTGTGTGTCCAAATGAGGGCGTGAAGGGGGGGTATTTATATGTGTTTTCGGCCCTCGTCACCCATATGCGCGCCTGAGCTGAGGCGCACCGAGACTCAGGCGCCTGGGTTTTGGCGAGGGGAGTCTCAGACGCGTAAGGCGTGGCGGTTGGAGTTTTGAAGATACGATTTTGATACTTTCCAAAAGATGGGTGACCTCCTGGGAAGGCTCTTCGATGCGTGGGACTGGTGAAATTAAATGATATTGAAATGACTCAGATGTGACTACTCTAGAGGTAGAGAATTATTACGGTTATTAATTAATTAATTAATTATATATTTTCACCGAAATAAATGTTTTGTCACAAGCGTAATTAGCCACGGGATAACCAGTGGCAAAAAGTTAATTGTAGCCACGGGAGACTCTGTGGCAATAAAATAAATACTTGCCACGTTTTTTTTTCCGTGGCTATTTGTTCGCCACGGCCACTTGCGCCACGTATGATTTTTCCGTGGCAAAGTACTTTAGCCACGAAAATTTAGCACTTTTGCCACGAATTCAGCCATGGCCCAAGTGCTTATTTGTAGTAGTGGCAAAATCAGTCCATAGCAAGGAAGCTCTGCCGGAATAGCCGCAGGAAGGGTCAAACTGTACCGGAACTCTGTCGGAGTCACTGGTCAAATTAGGAGGATCCACCTGTTGATCAATTCATTACTAGGTATTCATCTAAACAAAACTTCTTGGAATCGAGCCTATAGAACCAGGCTCTCGGGTGCTTCTCGAGGGAGGAGGCAAATAGATGTTTGAACATGTTTGACTTAACCCCCTTGAGGGCCATAAACTCTTTGAAGGCCCGGATATGTAATACCGGGTCTTCGGTTCCGTCGAACATTGGGAGGCCCGTCCAGTTGAGATTGGCAGGCAAATCGTCGGTTAGGGGTGCATAGGCCCGAGCATTCTCCGTATGGATCGAGTTGTGGGTCGACAAATGGACCTGCTCTTGCAGCTTGAGGACTGCGCTAGTCAATTCGGCTAATGGCCCATGAGTTTCATCTCCGTCCTTCGGCCTATCCTGTTCCATGGCGCTTACCCGGGTAACAATGGCGATTTGGTCTCCCCTCATCTGGTTCAGTTAGTCTTGGATCTTGGCCAACGAGGCGGTCAGTTGATCAATGGAATCCTTAGTCATGGTTCGGGTGTGAGGTGGCCTGTCTGTAAGAACACCGTGTAATCAGAATCGGACCCATATCGAAGAGTGCATCCCGAGCAAGAAGAATAAACGACTAGACTCGGAAATAGACTAAAAACTGACTCCTAGACGGGTGACTCATGGACGGTGGGCTTTCTTTAGGATTTTGGCAAAATGGGCCTAGTCCTGTGTGAAGAAAGACCTACGTGCGAGCTATTCCCCAAACTTTGGACCCTAAAGTGTAAGTGGGCTTCCCTTTGTAGGAGTTTGTCCTACGTAGGTGGGCCGTGCCTTGTCAAATATGGCGGACCGGGATGGGGTGGAAACCCGTAATATAAGATCGACGGAGTTTCAATGCTATGGACTCTAACAAGTGACCCGACACTGCTAAATACGGGAAGTCCTAAGAAGAAAGCTTTGAAAAGAGGATTTGGATTTGAAAAACCCGAGTAAAGGCGGATAGGATGGCTCGATTTTTTTTGAAATCGAAAAAAAACATTATCGGGCCGAGATTTTGGATTTTTTGAAAAGGTTTGGACAGCATACCGGCTAGAAAAATAGGCTATTTTGAGTCAAAATTATAAGTCCTAAATTCGGTAGCTTTCCGGGTTTGAAAAATGGATAATTTTCAAAAAAAAGATGCAAGTTTTTGAAAACGACGGTTTTTGAAAAGACGAGACATGGATCAAGTAGCACGTAGTCACGGAAACAGTATAATGACACCATGTATGCTCCTAGTCTAAGTCTCGGTCGGTCGAATAGGGTTTATACCAACGACGATAGCTTTCTCGCAAATCAGGACGGTCTTCCTAAGCCGAGTTGGTCTTAGAACCTGCCGTAAAACCCATGCGAGTTCCGCCATCGAAGTCTTTAGTGAACCCATTTAGGAATGCACCGTGGTATAGTGGGACGTCGGTCACAAGTAACCGGCCCGGGAAATATTGGGTTATGCATGACCCATTGAACTAAAATGTGTACATTACTATTCTAACGATTTCTTTTCGAGTCTCATCAGTTGATCCCCAGCGGAGTCGCCAAATTGTGGACATGACATAGGTCCACCCCGACGCGGCCACGCGCGGGTTTGGGGAGGCGAATGAATCTACATATGAGATGGTCAAATTGAAATTTAAATCGAAGTAGGAGTCGCCACCGAATTTTGTGGTTATTCGGAACCATTCGAGCCCACTCTATGTCGTAGTGGGCCGTATACAAAATACGGCCCATTTCCGATGTCAGAGTTTATTGGGCTCGTCCCTTTGCATTATGATACCGATACCGACATTATCGGATATCGTGTATTGAATGACTCTCGTTGCCAATGGATTCGGACATCCGGAAACCATGGTTCTGAGTAAGGGGTGAGGGTACGTGTTGGGAAGTTCACTAAGAACACCCAACCCCGCCCGCACTTAGCGGACTTTACTAAGATATCGTTCGTTTTTGGTGTACACGCGTTAGTTCGATGGTTGAATGATATGCAAACATTATTTTCCTAAGCATGTGAGAAAAATAAATAAATGGGTTGCTAAGTCGTTTAATGCATGTTAAACTAATAACGTCAAAGTTATTTTAGTATGTGAAGTCGTTTTAATCTAATAAAACAATAGAAAACAAATACATTGCTACAAACACAAGAAAACGAGTTAGTAACGTTTGAATAAATCGAATAAAGACGTAAATAAATAATATGCATGATTTTTAGAAAAAGATTTATGACACGTGATGGATTAACACGCGTTGACCGAAGTCAAAAAAAAAAAGTATTTATCGAAATATGTCGCGAAAGTCGCTTTTTATGTAAGATTCGAAAAGAATAAAAAAATAGAAAAGCGAGGAAACGAAAAAAAGAGGACCCGGCCAACCAAGCCACCGCGCGAGTCGCCTGACAGGCGCGCGACTCGCGTGGTGGTCTGTCCGCTTTTTTTATTTTGTCGAAAATCGTTATTTTTTATAAATCGCGTACAAATATGGATTAATTTATACCCGATTCATATTTTCGATATTCGTCGTATTCGATATTCGATTATGAAATCGATATCGAATAGTTAGAATGCTTTTAGAAAAGGTTTTGAGAAAAAGTTCGTTTTGAACGAAAAAAAAAGAAAAAAAAATGAATTTGAACGAAAAAAATGTTAATTCTCTCCGCGTATAAAATCGTCGAATTTTGTTTAAAAAGATGTAACGATTTTATTAGCATCAACGAGATTTAATTAATTTAGTTCTTGTTAGATACGAAATTTGATTAGAGAATCGATATCGTATTTTAAGAACGTTGTAAAAAAAATAGTTTTTTGTAGTATCGATTATTAGAAATAATGAAAAATATGCGACGAACGACCCATATTAAAATACGACCGACTACACGACCGAAAAGAGAGAAAAAAGACGTGGAGAAGGAAGAGGAAAGGGAAAGAGTCGGGTTTGATTTACACCCTCAACCTACATGCTTTGCTTTCTCGGTACAGAGCTCGTCGGACAGTGGCTTAGGCACGGGAGCGTCGAGATGATGTGGATGAGTTTAGGATGGTGCGTTTTTTTATGTGTGAGGTGACGGATTCGGCCGGATGGTGGGGTCGGGTTCGTCGGTATTTTGACCGTATTTCGGTGCTCCTTCGGATGTATGTCAAGATTATTTTTGCTAGATGTCGAGGATGTATGTGTGTGACTAACAACTGTTTTTTTCAATGTTGAATGGAGGGTCCTATTTATAGGCGCAGGGGTTTAGGAGAGGTATCTTGCTTGGACAACAAGAAATACCGGTTTGGATAGGAAATGTAGGAAGTTGAAAGGAACGAGAAGTCCGTTGCTTGGGGAGGAAGCAAGGAAATCTCGGCTGAATGGGGGGGGGGGGGGGGGGGTTTGGCCGAGTATCTGGAGTTCGGTCGGTATCTGATTCGGTTTCCGGATAGAATTCCTACTTGAGATCGAATTCTATCCCTAAACGGATTTGTTTAATATTTTTGAAGCTGATTTTTCGTGGTATTGGAGACCGAATCAGCCATGTGAGGTGTCACGGCTGACTCGCGTGTTTCGAGAATATTTTTGACCGGGTTTTGACTCGGTCGCTAAAAGACGGTTTTACCCCTGGTGTCGGAATCGACCCAAATTAGTCTCATTTGACTCGAAACGACCCACTGGACCTGGATTTGAGATCGGTTTTGTAAGATTTGTACTCTGTAATAAGCCCAAACCTCAATGATTTCGAGCCCATATCCGAGTCCATTAAAGCATGTTCGCGTCCGATCATCATCGGGTGTTTGGCGGGAACTACTATAGACACCTGGCGGTCAAAATGTGGGTGTCTACAGAGCCCCCACTCTGACTGAGGCTTGGACAAGGCAAAAGTCAGAGTAGCTACCAGGCTAATCGAAGATTAAAACCTGGCAGACTTCCGATCGGGTCGTTTAGAGTCCATTAGACTTGCGTGAAGGGCTCGCCAGCCATAAGATAGAAATCATACCTGGATAGATGTTAACAATGGCGCGGGGACTTTTTCCTAAAAAATCTTGGGTGTGTCTGTTTACAGACATATCCCATCTTGAAGTTGTGTGGGAGCTTGCCTTGTAAGCTCTGGGTGTATCTGCTTTGTAGATGCATCCCGTCTTGGAGTTGCGTGGGAGCTTGCCTTGTAAGCTGTGGGTGTATTTGTTTGTTGATACATCCCGAATATTCCTTGAACTTTCCACTAGGGATTCTTTGAGAATTCTTCGGGAGTCTTGGGGTATATGTCTGCAAAGTAATATTCAGATAAAATACCGACTCATGCTGGGGAAGGAATGATTTTTTTTTACTGATTTTTGGAAAGAAATTTTTTTTGAAATTTTTTAGAAAATGCCGAAAATTTTGAAAAAAAATTGAAAATAAGAATGCTTGGGATGACTTGATTCCTAATCGGATTCTGACACAGACTGCTAAAATCTTCTGGTTAGGCTTGTATGCCTAGATGAAGTAGGGAACATCATAAAAATCCCTATTCCAGGGGTGATTAGGAAAAGGGATTTCTCTATTATAAATAGAGAGTTCTTGCCCATAATCTTCTCATATTCTAACCCAAATATCTTCTTCTATCTTAAAATCGTTTTAGACTTTCAAGACAAAAACAAAACTTTCTGATATGGGTATCGAACATCTGACCGCGATGCTTCATGCGTGGGCCCAGAATTTTCGAGACGAAGATAAGGTTCAACTAACTCAGATGGGAATTGTGGCTTTATTCCCGCTTCAGCGACTCAGGGTGGATGCACATTTTTTGGACGCTTGCTTAACCTTTTGGGATACTACCCACCATGTTTTTTCTTTTCCCCGGGGAGAAATATGTCCCCTTCCTGAAGAGATTGCAGCCGTAAGGGGTTGGTGTCCCAATGCTCATCCTGCTATTCCTCCTTTTTACCCTGACCCAAGAAGGAGACTGAGGGATTACCTTGGGTTGTCTCATGCTGAGACAGCTCGTATGGTAAAGGGAAATTCTGTTTCCCTGTTTGACTTGGCCAACAAATTCATGGATCCAAATGGTGTCAGAATTTATTCTATCCATAGGCGTAGGGCTTTTGCTTTTTGTATGCTGCATCGATACGCCTTCGAAGGTCGGATGGATGCTGGCTCATGTCTAGGTGAAATCAGGTTGATCAGCATAGTGGATCAGATGGAGGCAGGTTACAGCCCAGCCTGGCTGATAACTGGGGAGATTATTATGGGCCTTGATGCTAGGAGACTTGACCCGGATCGATAATTAACGGGCAGTATTCGTCTTTTACAGGTATTTGACCTTTTTTTTCGAACATTTTCCGAATTTTTTTTTTCCGAATTTTTTTTTCGAATTTTCGATTTTTTTTTAATTCGATTTTTTCGGAATTTTGATTTTTCGAAAGTTTTTGACTTTTCGATTTTTTTTTTGCAGATCTGGTTGTCCGAGCGCCTGTCGATTATAGAGCCCCCGCTGAGCATATCCAGATATCGAAGCTGTCAGATTGGCTCACGGTCCCGACAAATAAGCTCTAGCCATCACATAAATCGGAAGTATTGGGATGAAGAGCTAAAATTCCATGGCGGGCCCTTGATTAGGTGGAACGTGATCTGGTGGTTTCTCTCGAAGATGACGGGACTAGCCAAAAGAGATAAAGCCCGTTACCTGGTGATCTTGTCTTTGGACTGGACCGTCCATATTTACCCAGATCGTCTTTTAAGGCAATTCGGTTCGTTCCAGCAGATCCCCGAAACTTAAGCAATCATTAGCGTTTCGCTCCAATTGACGGACGCTATGTGTGACACGTGGTTACAACGCTGGTTTAGCCGTGTCATATGGACTATACCTCGTCCTTGTCAGACTGCTTGGGTTTCCGAATCATATCGCAAGTGGACTTCTGAAGAATCTGAAGAAACCCGTAAAGCTTTAAAGACCGATGAGGCTTTTGACTTGGCCCGTAGAGAATCACTAAAAGACAATAGATGGTTCTTTGACGAAGAAGAAACTCCAACTACCCTTGTCCGACCGGAGTTGGGTTCTAAGTAAAAAACTAAGACTCGAGCTAAAGAGACTGGTGCTAGCAACTTGGAGAGAAGACTCGGACCAAAACTAGCGGTCCGAGACAGACTTTGGACGCGGGACCGGTTACCCGAGAGGGTAAGGGCCGGCTAGGGCCGACCGAGATGACCGGGGAATCAAGTTTGAAGAAACGAGCCCGGGTTAAGGAGGTTCCCTTGGTGATTCGGGAGCGTTCACCTCCACGTCGACGCAGGTGGACCGAAAAAGAAACTAAAGACAAGGGAAAGGGAAAAATGCCTTCGATTTTTTATTATTTAGATATTAGTACTATTTTTGTGTGTTTTTTTTTGGATTTTTTTTGTAATTGGATTTTTTCTGAAATAAATAAAAGAAGTTTATTAAAAACCGTTCCTTTTTTTTTTTTCGATTGCAGTGGTTGTGCCCTTTTGAGGGGCTGTCTACGTATCCACAAATAGCGGAATCAAACCAAACATAGTTCGGACTTAATTAACAATTTCGAACAGTAGAATAAGTAATTCTAACTTTTGACTTGTCTTTAAAAGTTTATTTTTGAAAAGATGTTTTTTTAATAAACTTTTGCAAATGACATTGAGAGAAGCGGGCTTAAGGGTAATAACGTTTCAGCTGGTCCAGGTTAGTTGGGTTTACAAACTCATTCCCGTCCAGATCTGTTAGCATCACCGCTCCGCCTGATAGAATCTTCTTTACCAAATAAGGTCCGGCCCAGTTAGGTTTGAACTTTCCCCTTGGGTCTACTGGTAATAAAGCTCGAACAGATTTGAGAACCAAATCTCCTTCTTTGATATTCTTGGGCCTCACCCTTTTATTGAAGGCCCGTTGGATCCTTTTTTGATAAATCTGTATGTTATTGAGGGCACGAGAGCGGCGTTCGTCTAAAAGGACTAGCGAGTCATATCGTGCTCGAACCCAATCGGCTTCGGGTACTTGACTTTCGAGCAAGATTCTGAGTGACGGTACCTCTAACTCAACAGGTTGGACCGCTTCCATCCCGTATGTAAGGTAATACGGGGTTGCCCCGGTCGCAGTACGAATCGAGGTCCGATATCCCCAAAGGGCAAGTGGTATCTTGTCGGGCCAATCCCGATAATTGTCAGCCATCTTTTTTAGTATGGTGACAATGGTTTTATTAGCCGCTTCTACCGTTCCATTGGTTTGGGGCCGGTAGGGTGAAGACGTATGTCTTTGAATTTTGTATTTGGCTAACAAGGCTGCCGTTTCGGCTTGAAAATGGGTCCCGTGGTCACTAATGAATTCGTGAGGGATCCCATACCGGCATATTATCTTATTTTGGATAAATTTGGCAACATGGCTGGCGTTGAGAATACGATAGAATTCCGCTTCGACCCATTTGGTGAAATAGTCGATAGCTACCAAAATGAAGCAGTGTCCTCCGGTTCCCGAGGGGTTTATCTTTCCGATTATATCGATTCCCCACGTTGAAAACGGCCAAGGTGACGTCATGGTGTACAACAGGGATGGTGGCATATGCTGCACATTAGCGAAAATCTGGCAATTATGGCAATGTTTGACATAAAGTTGACAATCGGTTTCCATGCTGTTCCAGTAATATCCGAGTCTCATGATCTTCCGGACTAGCATCCGGGCGTTCATGTGAGGACCACACTCGCCGTCATGTACTTCGGCCATGACCTTTTCGGCGTTACCCTTATCGACACATAAAAGGAGAGCCCTCTGCGGTGTCTTTTTGTAAAGTTGTCCGTCGTCGGTACGGACGAACTGGATCTCTAGCCTACGTAAGGCCCTTTTGGCTCGATTGTCGGCCCCGGGTGGATATTCTCCGATTGTCAAGTATGTCTGGATAGCCTTATACCACGGCTCAGGATCGAGTATCTCGATGTCTTCGATGTCGTGGATATATGCTGACTCGGATCGCCTTTCGACACAGATTGGCATGCTGGTCATGTTATCGGGAATGTTTAGTAAAGATGCCAGTTTTGAAAGTGCATCTGCGAATTGATTTTCTTCCCGAGGTAGATATATACACTCTACCTTTTGGAATTGTTTCTCGAGATCCCTTACTCGTGCCTGGTAGGCCACGAGGTTGGCATTTCGGGTTTTCCATTTTTGGAGTGCTTGGTTAATGACCAGAGATGAGTCGCCGTGTACTCGGAGGTTTGTGACCCCTAACTCGGCGGCGGCTTGTAGCCCGTGGATACATGCTTCATACTCAGCAGCGTTATTGGTAACGTCAAAGTCCAATTTGATAGACACGGGAGTATGTTCCCCTCTTGGCGAGATTAGAAGTATCTCGACTCCAAATCCTCGAAAATTGGATGCTCCGTCGAAGTATAAATCCCACGTCTCGGTGTCAGTATGGAAAATATCTTCATCCGGGAAGGACTAAGTGTCGGTGTGTCCTTCTTCGGTTACGGGACTGTCGGCGAGAAACTCGGCTACTATCCGGCCTTTAATGGCTTTCAACGGTACGAACTTTAGATCAAATTCTGCCAGCATCAGGGTCCATCTCGATATCCTGCCGTTAGAATGGGCTTTTCGAAGAGATACTTTATTGGATCCATTCTTGACAGTACTTGTACCTCGTAGCTGAGCATGTAATGTCGGAGCTTCTTAGTGGCCCAGACCAAGGCTAAACACGTCTTTTCGAGCATGGTGTACTTACACTCGTACTCTAAAAACTTTTTGCTGATGTAGTATATAGCTCGTTCTTCGGAGTTGACCGTTTGAGCTAGCATAGCCCCCGTGGCTGTCTCTGTCGTGGTTAGGTACAGCGACAAAGGCAAACCGGGTTGAGGTGGCATCAGGACCGGCGGTGAAGACAAGATTTCTTTGATTCTGTCAAAGGCTGCTTGACACTTGTCGTCCCATAGTAACCGTTCCCCTATTTTCAGCTTCTTGAAGATCAGTTCACACACCATGGTTAGCTTTGAAATGTGTAACACCCCGTATTTTAACAAATCTTTTATATGTTCTTTCTCTTTTACGTTACATTTTGTTACGTTTTGGAAACTACCAGACCCCTTTCCGTAGGATGGTCAAAACTTTCATATTTTTATTTTACCAAATTTTCTCAATTTAACCCTTCGTTTTAAAATTTAAAAGGTCATTTATCATTTAAATATATTAATTAATCGTATGTATAATGTTTTTCAGCTCAGCTTAAGACAACTTAAGTCGACACTATTTTTTTTCATTATCTCTCATACTACCCCAATATACATTTCGCATTTAAGAGAGAGCACTACAACTTTGCCGAAGAAGTAAGAGACAGATTCAGGCAACTGTGCAAAATTGAGCGGAAAAAGCCTAGGAACTTCAGTTATAATACAATATTGAATGTGTTTTCTAAAACGAGTTCAAATTATAATATTAAGTGATCATTAGTATTGGTCTAAATATTACATTTGTTTCCGTCTCTCACCGTATATATTCCCATCCTAACCTAAACCTCATCCTACGACACTCCATCTTTTCCATATTTAAAAATGATAATATATTTCGCATTAGTATTACGTTAATATGCGATTAATAATAACTCGTAGCCTGACCATACTAATTAAGTAGTCTTACCTATACAACTACATCACCCTTGCTATAACTTTATTTCAATTTAATGTCACTTTGAAACGTTTTATAATCTCGATATTTCATAAAATCTTCGAAAATCGGAACTTATAAAATAGAAATTAGGTCAATTTATATCGGAAAGTAGTGTAACTAAGTTTGGGCCTTCCTTTGACCCACCACATTCTCGGCTCTTTTTCTTCCCCAAAACCATCTACCACAATCATTTACTCCACACCTCCTCTTTACCTTCAACCTTGTTTCCTGTAAACCTAAGAAAAGAAAACAAAACCCATCTTCTACTCGATTTCTCCATATTCAAACCAAGGCATCACATTTTTCTCTACAAGGTAAAATCAATTGTATTGCTCCTATTTTTATTATATTATTATTGTTCTTCATAAAAAAAAATAGGGCTTGTCTTTACTAATCTATTTTGAGGAAATAAATAAATTATAATCATATATAATAAATTTCAGATTTCATTTTAAATTAATAAGGATCATATGCATGTCGATGTTTTGGTTAGGACTAAAATTTTATTAATTTATTCTATTTATTTAATAATCAATCGTTTCAGAATTATTATGGTAAAACAAAAGAAAATCCCACTTGATGGTATCAATCGTGAAGAGAGAGTCGGCTAAGACATGCAGGACGCGTTTCTTAATCACTTCGGCACTGGAGTGAGACCGAGACCATTCTCGAGTCTGACCTAATTATATTGGTGGGTAAATCGTCAAATTTATGTGAGAAATTCATTATTAATTGAATTTCTCCATAAAAATTTATGTTGATAATATTTTGATTTGCATGTTTAAATTGATGACAAATTTGTTGCATGTGGATTATATGTGATATTTGGATGTGAATTATATGATTATTTTTTTTTGCACCCATTTTAATTTTATAAATATAATGTATCAATTGATTATAAATATAGGTGGTTAAAATAAATTTTTGTTTGGTTCATTATTAGTGTTGGACGAGTAATATAGCAAGAATAATGATGATGAATTTCCTTACCTTATTTTGTTTGATGTTAGTGAAAACTTCATCAATCAATTTATTCATCTTTTAATTTTGGATGAGAGGATAAATTGAAAAGGGATTTTGACAAAGGTTGGTACTCTAAAAAGGATGATTTATTATATTTGACCACAATATTAATGGTATTAAAATTTTCTAAAAAGAGTAGATTTTTGATTTTTCCTTGTCTAAGTTAGTTAATATTAACGAGTACTCTACAAAACTTTTCCCACATAAATTAATAAGTTCTCCTAAAGGTAAAAAGAAAAATTAAATAAATATAATTTTGTGTCTAACTTAGGTATGTCGAAGACCATGGTAACTTGGAAAAGAATTGTTGAAATTATTATGACATGAATAATATTTTTCACTATTAAATTAATTGGTATGTTAACTTACTTAAATTAATTAAGTGTATTTTAGTTATATATAGTTGCCATTATTTTTCTGAGACTACTATAATAGAATCGTCTTATGAGTCGAACATAATATTTTAGAAACGAGTAAGTTCACTTCGGACCTTCTAATGAAGGTGTGAGGCCAGGGACTACCTATTCCGAAGTAATGAAAATGACACACAAGTCGAGTTTACTATTATCATCACAACTATGTTAAATGACCTTATTTGATTTATTTGATATAAGTATTAGTATAATCATATGTAGCTTCGAGATTATTTAAGTGACTTATTCATCAAGTTTGTTAGCCAAATTCCGGCCTACAAATAGGGACAACCCATAAGGAGACCTTTTATTTGACTACGTGCTACTTGGCTATTGTTACTTCGTATCTAATTACAAGAGGATAGAGGAATTTTCTATGGAATTCGAGTTGGATAACACATTATGTTTTCAAAATATATTTCAAAAGATTGTATATTTTATTGGGCATTTTTTGGACTTAATTCGAAATCTCTTTGAGCGGGAAAGCAGGTTGTCTCTATTGTGTACGAGATAACTTGGAAGAATAGTGCTTAGCTTAACCGTATAAAACCGTCTGTAGCGTACGAAGGGTCTTTGGCTGCCCTTGTCATTGACCCGAGAGTAGGCGGGAGTGTGGCCATACTTTAGGTGGGGACCTGATCAGTCCCGTACGTGTTAGGTGGATCGCACCCGGGTTCCCGAGTGTCGACGATTGGAGCGTGGCTTCGGGGATAACCGGCCGGGTGGAGAGTAGTCCATGGTGCGGGTAACAACCCCACGTACCGGCATTCGACCCTGGAGATGAGAGGACGAATTTTGTTTTAAACGTGTTTATGTCACCACGGTAAACAGGGGTAATAATGTAAGCCCCCTGGTATCGATGTGATTGGCGGTATATTATTATTGTACAAGTATCAAATACGAAACTTATTCGGAACTTGCACAATAATTGGCCGGTATATCGTGATAAAACTTTTCTAAAATAATACGGCACTTAAAATATTTCTTACGATTTCTAAAGTTATGTGTTATCGGTTGTGCGATTGGGTACTATTATTTGATCTATGTTTGATTTAATATTTTATTCATATTAAATTTTGATAATTTACCCACCCGACGATTTGTTTTTCTATGAAATTCTTTTAAAAATATTTTAATCGTCAGATTAAGGGAGACTGACCATTCCTCAGACGGGCAAGGTTGGAGATAGCTCAAGATGGGACTCAAATGTATTTCTATTTTTTCATAAATGGTTACAATTAAATGTAATATTTAAGTACTTTCATAATTATTGTAAAGTAATCGAATTAGTTGAGAATAGTAATGACTCGGATATGTATCATGTCTTCCGCTGTTTCCTATTATAGACTTATTTATAAAGTCGGGAAAATCCGGGTTGTTACAAAATGAACCTGCTGATGTATTGGACTTTTCCGAGAAAACCTCTTATCTCCTTTTCGGTCTTAGGAGGTTGCATCTCGGTGATGGCCTTAATTTTGGCTGGATCGACTTCGATACCACGTTGGCTAACGATATGACCCAATAATTTGTCAGAGGTTACCCCGAAATTGCATTTCTGAGGGTTTAATCTCATGTTGTATTTGCGTAATCGGGTGAAAAATCTTCTTAGGGCGGTGATGTGACCGTTCTTGTCCTTGGATTTGACGATCATATCATCCATGTAAACTTCCACTTCTTTATGCATCATGTCATGTAATAAAGTTGTGGCGGTTCGTTGATAGGTGGCCCCGGCATTGATGAGACCAAATGGCATAACAGTATAGCAATAAGTACCCCACGGTGTAATGAAGGTGGTCTTATCCATATCTTCTTCTGCCATTTTTATTTGGTTGTACCCGGCATACCCGTCCATGAATGATAGTAGGGCATGGTGAGCTGTGTTATCCACCAGTATATCGATGTGTGGTAACGGGAAATCGTCTTTCGGGCTTGCCTTGTTAAGATCCCGAAAGTCTACACAGACACGTACCTTGCCGTCTTTTTTAGGGACCGACACGATGTTTGCAACCCAATCTGGATACTCGGAGACTCGTATGAACCCAGCCTTGAATTGTTTGTCGACTTCCTCCTTGACCTTGAGGGACCATTCGGGCCTCATGCGTCGGAGTTTTTGCTTAACCGGCTTGAACCCTTCCTTGATCGGTATATGGTGCTCTGCTATTTCGCGGTCTATCCCCGGCATGTCCTTGTAGGACCACGCGAAGACGTCTTTGAATTCTTGAAGGAGGTTGATGAACTGTTGTTTCTCCCCGGGATCTAGAGATAACCCTATCTTAAGCATCTGATGCTCTAAGGTTGTTCCCACGTTGATGGATTCGGTTTCTTCGATTACCGGATTGCGGGGCTCTCTTTGCCCTAGCTGCTCGATCAGATGTGGAGGTAAGGATTCCTGTTCGTTGGGTTTCTCAATGTCATTGCACAGAAAATTTTGAAATCTAAGGAAATTTTGAAAATGAGACAAGTCGTAAGCAGAACGGTTGCTATTATTCATAAATTGAGAAAATAGCTCGAAAAGAGCTGCCATCTGATCGCTAGTCAGTGGCGGGATAGGTAGGGTGCCCGGGACAGACCCCAAAGCACCAGGAAAAGCTAAAGGGAGAGGGGGAGTTACAGGACTGACCCTAGCACCGGACTCACTAGACTCAATCTCAGACTCTGACTCAGACTCCGACTCAGACTCAGACTTAGACTCAGATTCTGGCATCTCTCCTTCCCCTGTGATCAACTTGAAAGTCCTTCCTTGACTGTCAGTCCACTTGACAGTCTTCCTCTAGGCTTTCTTTCCTGTCCCGGATCCAGCATCCGAGATCCGCTTGGATGGATCAAAGGTGCGGCTGCGGAGAATGAGACTGACGAGTTCTTCCTTCGACGTTGGGGCCGCGAGCTCCTCTCCAAAAAGTAGCCCCAGTGCGGGCTCAGCATTCTTAACATCTTCGGATCGGCCGAGGGCGAAGATGTCGTCTGGTATGTAGTTGCAGACCTGGGCCAAGTGGGTCCCAGGGCGCGTGGTTGTGGGCCGGTATAGGCCTGTTTGGACGGACTCGAACACCGGCGTGACGAAGATGACTTTGCCAGTTCCGGTTCGGCCCATGTTTTCTGGGGTTAGAGTGTAACCCAGACTGGTTTGAATCCTCTCGTTATCCAGAACTTCGAGGATTTTTCCTGCAGGGAGATCGGGCCTTGATGTAGCCCCCAGTAGAAAGCCCAAATTTTGCAACATCCGGTCAATGCTAACCGTAAAGTAGGGTCGGAAAAGGTACTCTTCGTCGATGGCCCCTATGAAGTCGAACCCCCAGAGGTCTGTGCGGCCCGAGGTGTTGCAGTTAGCCAAGTCATAGGCGTGGCTTCTAGAGTGATGATGGTATCGTGCAAAGGTAGCTTGATCTTCCGATGCAGGGTGGAGGATACAGCCCTGGTCGCGTGGATCCAGGGTCTTCCTAAAAGAAGGTTAAAGGAAGAAGTCACGTCGATCACTTGAAATTCCAGCTCCTTCTCTATCGGGCCCGTTATGATAGTAAGCTTCACGGCCCCGGCTACTGACTTTGAAATTCCGTCGAAAGCCTGAATGGTTTGAGCTGTAGGAATGTAGTCGGCCTCGGTGATGTCGAGGGCTTTAGCGGTTCTCAAGGGGAGGACGTTGACTGCGGACCCGTCGTCGATTAGGGTCATGGGCAGATATTTTCCACGGCAGATTACCGTGATGTAGAGGGCCATGTTGTGGGTAGGCCCAAATGGTGGTAGATCAGCATTGGAGAAGGTAATAAGTGGGCCTTCTTCTTTAGCTTTCCCCTTTAGGTGGGGCAGAACCGTGGCTACCATTTCAGCTGGAGTAGCCGTAGAGTTGATCTTGACTTGATCGAGGGCCTTAGTATGTGCCTCTCGATGTTCCTGAGAGCTAACTAGGAGTTGCCATATAGAGAGGTCAACTCGGGACCTGCTCAGCTGCTTCTCAAGAGCCTTTTCAGTAGTTGGCTCTTCCGGGGCGGGCTCCACTCTAGGTGGCGGCTCGGTGACGATGAGGGCGTCACTGATGGTTAAGGCCTTGGACTTAACCTTCTGGATCTCCTCGGGCGTGATGGGGACGGCTTCTCCTTTGGTAAGATAGACGTCGTCTTCGTCGTCGCACCAGATCCCGTTTATTTGTGGGACAAACGGGGAAATGAGATGTGTACAGTCCATGACTTCCCCGGAGAAGATGGCGTGTGTGGCCAACGGGTTGTCCTTGTTGCTGGGCTTGCCTCCAGGTAAGGGGATCTTCCCACTTTCGATGAGGTCCTGGATGAGGTGCTTTAACTTCCAGCATTTCTCGGTATCGTGTCCCTTGCCACGATGGTACTGGCAGTAGGCTTGGATATCGTAGGACTTGGAGCGACGCTCGACTGGAACCTCAGGTGTTGGGCCTATCGGGTTGACCAGGCCTTTTGATGAGAGCCTTTGTAAGGCATTTGCATAGGTGGTGCCTATGTTAGTGAATACCCAGGGTGTGGTATTCTTCTTGGACGGGGTATCAAGTAGATTTACCTCGTCAAAAATGCTACGAGTAGCAGCGGCGGATGTGGGCTTGCTTGTCGACGAGCTGGCCCCTTGGTATCCCTTGGTGGAGGCCTAAGTAAGGCTTTCCAACCTTAGATCATCCTCGATTCTCGTTCCCATATCGGTTAGGATCGCGAAGCTAGGTATGATGGCGTACCGGAGATGGATCCGGTAAGCGGGCAGGAGATTCTTGACAAAGGCTTCAACTAGGACTTTTTCACTGGGCTTATCGACCAGTTTGACGCTTTCAGCCCTCCAGCGTTGAAGGTACTTCGTAAACCCTTCCTTTGGTTCCTGGGCCATTACTTCTAGGGTGCGCATCGTGGTCTGGATTTCCGTGTTGTCGGCGTAGTTCCGAGCGAATTCCGTTGCCACGTCATCCCAAGACTTGTACTTCTTGGAATCGAGCCTATAGAACCAGGCTCTCGGGTGCTTCTCGAGGTAGGAGGCAAACAGATGTTTGAACATGTTTGACTTAACCCCCTTGAGGGCCATAAACTCTTTGAAGGCCCGGATATGTAATACCGGGTCTTCAGTTTCGTCGAACATTGGGAGGCCCGTCAAGTTGAGATTGGCAGGCAAATCGTCGGTTAGGGGTGCATAGGCCCGAGCATTCTCCGTATGGATCGAGTTGTGGGTCGACAAATGGACCTGCTCTTGCAGCTTGAGGACTGCGCTAGTCAATTCGGCTAATGGACCATGAGTTTCATCTCCGTCCTTCGGCCTATCCTGTTCCATGGCGCTTACCCGGGTAACAATGGAGATTTGGTCTCCCCTCATCTGGTTCAGTTGGTCTTGGATCTTGGCCAACGAGGCGGTCAGTTGATCAATGGAATCCTTACTCATGGTTTGGGTGTGACGTGTCCTGTCTATAAGAACACCGTGTAATCAGAATCGGACCCAGATCGAAGAGTGCATCCCGAGCAAGAAGAATAAACGACTAGACTCGGAAATAGACTAAAAATCGACTCCTAGACGGGTGGCTCATGGACGGTGGGCTTTCTTTAGGATTTTGTCAAAATGGGCCTAGTCCTGTGCGAAGAAAGACCTACGTGCGAGCTATTCCCCAGACTTTGGACCCTAAAGTGTAAGTGGGCTTCCCTTTCTAGGAGTTTGTCCTACGTAGGTGGGCCGTGCCTTGTCAAATAAGGCGGACCGGGATGGGGTGGAAACCCGTGATATAAGATCGACGGAGTTTCGATGCTATGGACTCTAACAACTTATGACAAGACCCGACACTGCTAAATACGGGAAGTCCTAAGAAGAAAGCTTTGAAAAGAGGATTTGGATTTGAAAAACCCGAGCAAAGTCGGATAGGATGGCCCGATTTCTTTTGAAAATCGAAAAAAAAAACGTTATCGGGCCGAGATTTTGGATTTTTTGAAAAGGTTTGGATAGCATACCGGCTAGAAAAATAGGCTATTTTGAGTCAAAATTATAAGTCCCAAATTCGGTAGCTTTCCGGGTTTGAAAAATGGATAATTTTCGAAAAAAAAGATGCAAGTTTTTGAAAACGACGGTTTTTGAAAAGACGAGACATGGATCAAGTAGCACGTAGTCACGGAAACAGTATAATGACACCATGTATGATCCTAGTCTAAGTCTCGGTCGGTCGAATATGGTCTATACCAACGACGATAGCTTTCTCGCAAATCAGGACGGTCTTCCTAAGCCGAGTTGGTCTTAGAACTTGCCGTAAAACCCATGCGAGTTCCGCCATCGAAGTCTTTAGTGCACCCATTTAGGAATGCACCGTGGTATAGTGGGACGTCGGTCACAAGTAACCGGCCCGGGAAATATTGGGTTATTCATGACCCATTGAACTAAAATGTGTACATTACTATTCGAACAATTTCTTTTCAAGTCTCACCCTGAGGATGCCGATGGTAAGTGACTCATCAGTTGATTCCTAGCGGAGTCGCCAAATTGTGGACATGACATAGGTCCACCCCGACGCGGCCACGCGCGGGTTTGGGGAGGCGAATGAATCTCCATATGAGATGGTCAAATTGAAATTTAAATCGAAGTAGGAGTCGACACCGAATTTTGTGGTTATTCGGAACCATTCGAGCCCACTCTATGTCATAGTGGGCCATATACAAAATACGGCCCATTTCCGATGTCAGAGTTTATTGAGCTCGTCCCTTTGCATTATGATACCGATACCGACATTATCGGATATCGTGTATTGAATGACTCTCGTTGCCAATGGATTCGGACATCCGGAAACCATGGTTCTGAGTAAGGGGTGAGGGTACGTGTTCGGAAGTTCACTAAGAACACCCAACCCCGCCCGCACTTAGCGGCCTTTACTAAGTATCGTTCGTTTTTGGTGTACACGCGTTAGTTCGACAGTTGAATGATATGCAAACATTATTTTCCTAAGCATGTGAGAAAAATAAATAAATGGGTTGCTAAGTTGTTTAATGCATGTTAAACTAATAACGTCAAAGTTATTTTAGCATGTGAAGTCGTTTTAATCTAATAAAACAATAGAAAACAAATAAATTGCTACAAACACAAGAAAACGAGTTAGTAACGTTTGAATAAATCGAATAAAGACGTAAATAAATAATATGCATGATTTTTAGAAAAGATTTATGACACGTGATGGATTAACACGCGTTGACCGAAGTCAAAAAAAAAAGTATTTATCGAAATCTATCGCGAAAGTCGCTTTTTATGTAAGATTCGAAAAGAATAAAAAAATAGAAAAGCGAGAAAACGAAAAAAGAGGACCCGGCCAACCAGGCCACCGCGCGAGTCGCCTGACAGGCGCGCGACTTGCGTGGTGGTCTGTCCGCTTTTTTTATTTTGTCGAAAATCGTTAATTTTTATAAATCGCGTACAAATATGGATTAATTTATACCCGATTCATATTTTCGATATTCGTCGTATTCGATATTCGATTATGAAATCGATATCGAATAGTTAAAATGCTTTTAGAAAAGGTTTTGAAAAAAAGTTCGTTCTGAACGAAAAAAAAAAGAAAAAAAGGAATTTGAACGAAAAAAATGTTAATTCTCTCCGCGTATAAAATCGTCGAATTTTGTTTAAAAAGATGTAACGATTTTATTAGCATCAACGATATTTAATTAATTTAGTTCTTGTTAGATACGATATTTGATTAGAGAATCGATATCGTATTTTAAGAACGTTGGAAAAAAAAAATAGTTTTTTGTAGTATCTATTATTAGAAATAATGAAAAATATGTGACGAACGACCCATATTAAAATACGACCGACGACACGACCGAAAAGAGAGAAAAAAGACGTGGAGAAGGAAGAGAAAAGGGAAAGAGTCGGGTTTGATTTAAACCCTCAACCTACATGCTTTGCTTTCTCGGTACAGAGCTCGTCGGACAGTGGCTTAGGCACGGGAGCGTCGAGATGATGTGGATGAGTTTAGGATGGTGCGTTTTTTTATGTGTGAGGTGACGGATTCGGCCGGATAGTGGGGTCGGGTTCGTCGGTATTTAGACAGTATTTTGGTGCTCCTTCGGATGTATGTCGAGATTACTTTTGCTAGATGTCGAGGGTGTATGTGTGTGACTAACAACTGTTTTTTTCAATGTTGAATGGAGGGTCCTATTTATAGGCGCAGGGGTTTAGGAGAGGTATCTTGCTTTGACAACAAGAAATACCGGTTTGGATAGGAAATGTAGGAAGTTGAAAGGAATGAGAAGTCCGTTGCTTGAGGAAGAAGCAAGGAAATCTCGGCTGAATGGGGGGGGGGGGTGGGGGTTTGGCCGAGTATCTGGAGCTCGGTCGGCATCTGATTCGGTTTCCGGATAGAATTCCCACTTGAGATCGATTTCTATCCCTAAACGGATTTGTTTAATATTTTTGAAGTTGATTTTTCGTGGTATTGGAGACCGAATCAGCCACGTGAGGTGTCACGGCTGACTAGCGTGTTTCGAGAATATTTTTGACCGGGTTTTGACTCGGTCGCTAAAAGACGGTTTTACCCCTGGTGTCGGAATCGACCCAAATTAGTCTCATTTGACTCGAAACGACCCACTGGGCCTGGATTTGAGATCGGTTTTGTAAGATTTGTACTCAGTAATAAGCCCAAACAAAATGTCCATGATTTCGAGCCCATATCCGAGTCCATTAAAGCATGTTCGCGTCTGATCATCATCGGGTGTTTGTCGGGAACTACTATAGACACCTGGCGGTCAAAATGTGGGTGTCTACAGGGTTCCATATTAGTCCCGGTGCTCGTCTTATTAGGTTTGACGAATCCTTACTAATACCGAGCTGACGCATCTTAAGAAAAATACCAGGTAAGGTATACCACGAGAACGACTAATATCCGTATTATTGCGTTAAAACTGATTTGCTATCATACATAATATTAGTACTCTCTACTCTCCTACGTGCATCTTTTCATGGCCTGCTTGTCACATGAAATCGCATGCAAAGAATGTAAACACAACTACTTTGACGAAAAAACTCACTTGTCTTTAAACAACCGATGTAGCAAAAGGCATAGGGTTAAAACAACGGATGTTATAGTATTTCCACCACAACAAAAGAACTAGGATATCAGTCCACCGATTGATTAGTAGAGGCCGCTATAGTGCGGGAAGGATTGGGTCTTGACATCTATCGGATGTTGGCTTCCCAATACTTACTCAGAATCGACGGTTTCCGGATGTCCGAAACCATTGGCAATGAGAGTCATTCCAGGAATGTAGTGCTTAAGGGTACAAGTCTTTATCTTTAGTCTCGTGCCACTCAACTTTGAGCCGGCAAGGGATGAAAGTTGACTTGAACGGTTTCTGAGTCCCCATAATTGACTCGGTGGAGACTCCACAAATCGGCAACGAATTCAGTTCACTAAAAAGGTCGCCTTACCAAACAAAACGACCTTTAAACATTTACAACCACGACTCGATCGATTCCCAAACGGAAACACGGGTGCCCCCACCCGTCTAGTACAAATCCGGATCATCATCCAAATCGAGATCCGACACTTTGCGCCGTACGCGAGATCGGACCGGCCCCCGGCAGGGAGATGGCCGCGTGAGTGGCCGCCGCCACACGTTGAAAAACCGGGTCGGTCCCGCGCAGGCGCGCGCGGGGCGCCGGGCGGTGCGGACGGACGTCCACAGTTTGGCGACTCCGCTGGGGATTTGGAAACAAGGTTCCGGCGGTGATGTAACTTGAACAAGGTCGGCGAAGCTCATTTCTTAGTTCCTAGTTGTGGTCAGTACAGGTTTTGGCCCTAAAAAGCCCACCCTAACCGATATCAGGACCAATCGACCTCTTCGCGGTAAGCTCTCTTGGGACACGCGGAGAGATCCTCGATTGACGCTCCGGCCGCCTAACGCGTACCCCGCAGGAATAACAAGCGAATAGTTCCGAACGAACGGTATGACACTTGTCTCCCCAGATAATTGTCAATGCCTAAGTAAAGACTATCTGTGGGCGGTAGCCTACCCTAACCTACCCGTGTCTGCATCCTGCATGAGTGTATGCATTCCTAGTTATGTGTAGCGTGTTTGAACAATCCAACCCAAATAAAACACTAAAAATCTGGATTCAACCACGCCAACATATTCAACCGCACCCAATTCCGTTTTCGAAAATACCTCATCTTTTCAAAACGACCTCTTAAACGTCGATACTTCGGTCAAATCATGATTTCTAAAAAGGGAAAAGCATTTTTAGATACCGTTATCATGGCAAATTTTACACCCACTATTTTCAAAAAATAATAAAGCTTTTAAGTGCCATTGCTTTGGCCAAAATAAAACCCGTTAACCACGAATACCGTTAATACCACCGAGACTCCCGATTAATGATATCAAGGTACGCCACACGGTTACATTTTTTTTCAAAAAAAAAAACGTTTTGTTTTTCACACATACCGTTAACACAACCAAAACTTCGATTAATGAAGTCAAGAAGTCCAAAACGGTTACATCCTCAAAACACTTTTCACAGTACATCCTTCCCCACCGTCAAATGCCAATTAAGGCAACCGACAAACATGGGCAACTTGTTTCAAAAGTTTTTTCTAAAAATACTATCCGTCACCTGAGTTCTTTAATAATAATTTAGTTATACCCTTAGAGCATCGTCGTTAAACCACGTACGCCACAAATATCAAACTAACTAATTAATAGTAGTCTCGATAAATGCATCATGTCATCATTTTCAAAACTGGTTCCCCTAAGAACCACGTTCCTTTAAAAAAAACATTTTTATACACGACACACACACATAGCAATACATTTTCACATCATGAACGATGTCACCACACCATCGTCACCCCAATTTTACACACACATAGTAATACATTTTCTTCCGCGAGTAACGGTCATTTTAAATATTTTTTTTTGATCCTGAGCCGGGATGGCGATCAAATTCTTACGTCGTACAACCGTGTGATTAACTGTCCATGTTAGTTGCTAGGATCACCTCTACTTGAGGTCTTACATTTTGGGTCGGCTCATTTTGAGAAGTCCTCTTTAAACCTCACCTCCAAGGTTTGTGTCAAATCATCTCGTCACAGAGATCTAAGATCCGTTACGCGTCTCGCCGAATACACCAAGAGTCTAAAGCACCCGAGTCCCTAAGCCAGTGACTGCATGCACATGCGAGACAAGGGTCTCATTTCCGCGTCGCTCGGGTGCGAGCATTCCTCGAGCCCCTTAGGCACCCGGCAAAACTCACTCTCACCAAAACCTCTTTTCCACAGTCATGACGGGGGATTCAAGCGTGGACGCAAGCAACCACAGTGGGGATAACGCCGGGCAATCAGCAGACAACACCATAGGAGCCTTAGCTGACCTAATCCGGGATTTACAAGCCACCGTTATCACGGTAAACGCATCCGTGAACAACATAGACTCTCGCCTAGGCCACTTGGAAGACAAGGCCTCAGATGAACACCACACCCGGGTCCTCAATGAAGCCCTTTTAAATTCTACCCCGTTAGGTGGGGCACCTATCGGTCTCATCCCAAGCGATCCCATTATCCCACCTCAAGATGACACCCTCCAATCCGCCATGAACCGCATAGATTTCCTCGAAAACCAGATGCCCCTTAACCAGGAAAACAACGTCCACCTCGAAAACCATAGGAAATTCGAAATGGTGAACGACCAATTACCCGAGAACTTTTCCCTAGCAGTCATACCTAAGTTCAAAGGAACTGAGGACCCCCTCAATCACATCCGAGCCTTCAAGGATTATATGGCCATCAAGGGGGTCGAACCTAGCCTCTTCACTAGGATATTCCCCTCATCCCTAGAAGATACACCACGATCATGGTTCTATTCACTTGACCCTAAGAAGGTATCCGCCTGGGACGATATCTCCATAGAGCTCGCAAAACAATACGCGGATAATGCCGAAACACAAGTCACCATTAGAAGTCTCGAGGTCCTCTCCCAAAATGAGAAGGAAGGCTTCAAAGAATTTTTGACCAGATGGAGGAAGGTCAGTACCCAGCTAATAAACCGCCCGGACGAAGCCACTTTGGTGGAAAAATTCGTCAATAACCTTAGGCCAGCTTACGCCTCCCATCTTAGGTACCAAAATATCCACACCTTTAAGGAGCTATCCACTTTAGGAATACGCCTAGAAGACGATATGAAAAAGGGAGTATTCTCCAAGATAATGAGGAAGGGTTATCAAGGGCCGACCACTTCTACAGGAACCCGGTCTTACGGGAATAACAAAACCGAAGAAGTACATCTCGTTGAACCAACTACCCGGGGAAGAACAAACTTCACCCCTAGAACCTTCTCCAAACTAGGCATCACATACACCGAAGCCTTAAAGAGGCTGACCGAGCAAGGGAAGCTCGAATTAATAGGACCTACTACGGACCCACCCGCGGACATAAGGGCAAAATCGTGGGACGCTTATAAGTATTGCCAATACCATCGTGGCAAAGGCCACGACACAAAATCTTGTTTTCGGCTCAAACATACTATACAAGACCTGATAGAAAACGGAACAATCCCTCTCCCCCCACCTGAGAAACCCAATAATACTACGAACCCCTTTAGTGTCCACAACATCTTTGACGACATTATTGACTGCACCCACCTTGTCCCCCTAGGAGAGGAGGTCTTAAACATCGAGGATGAACCAGACACCTATCCGGAGCCCACCCCCCTCGACCTCACAACAACTATGGAGTGCCTAGCTCGCTTAGTTTCACAAATACACCCCATACTCTCGAGAATCGAGACTAGGATAGCTCGTATCGAGGGAAGGCTCGAAGAACCTCCCAAACCCCCCGTTTCCACATGCAACGGATCGATCAAAGGGGAGGGCGTGGGCTCACCCGAGGCTATTGAGCCCAAGAAGAAGTTCACCCAAATCGGGGTCAGCTATGCAGCTGCACTCCGAAGATTAACAACCTCCGCCTCCTACGACCCATAAGGCCGATGGCCGATCCCCCACTTAAGCATAGATCCCGTCACTGGTCCAAGGGAAAGTAATGCCACTACCACAGGGGCAATGGCCATGATACAGAATCTTGTACATTGCTAAAGGATAAAATCGAGGGGTTAATAAAAACGGGGATAGTAAAAACAGCGCTACTAACAAAAGACCCACCCGTTTCTTAACGGACAACTCCGAGGAAAGGGGTCTCAGGCTACTAGAGCACCTTGAGCTATCTCACGATCAAGCCCTAACCATGCTAATATCTGATGGGCTACTCTACCCCCTGAGTCCAACACCTGATCCACCTTCCGACAAGAGGTCGTTGCATTGGAATGGTAACAAATGGTGCCTGTACCACCAAGGCCGAGGACATGACATTAATGAATGTCATGAATTTAGGCAACAAGTTCGCCACCTCATCCAGGAAGAAAAATTCGGGGCGTACCCCGAGTAAGAGGACACCAAGACGCCTACAGAGTCCAGCAAGTCCGCACCCGAGTCAGAGTCTAGTTCATCTTAGGGCCTAGACTTAATAATAATAATAAATAATGTTTTGTCTATCATCGAGTCCAGGGAGGTGCGAAGGACATGTCCTCCACCTCCCCCAAACAAAATCACTAGCACCTAGCCCGTTTACATTATCAATAAAACAAACTCTTTTTTTTACAAACATGCCTCGACAATCGCTTGACTTTTTTTAACAGTTCACTTAAAACGCTTAAAAACTCGACTTTGTGCCAATTATCGATGACAACTGACTAAAACGCAAGGGCTATAACAGACCGCCCATTTAGCTTCACCCTAAAAAAGAGATCGGGAACAACGACCCTAGGCTTAGCCCATCATCAACCTCCTGCCCAAACAACAATAAACCTGCAACGAACGAACATCCATCAAACCAAACTTCCCCAACAACGCAGCCGAACACGAAGCCTGCCTAATAGGTCTAAAAGTAGCCATATCTCTAGGAGTCAAAAACCTTACAGTACACGGACATTCGTCCCTAGTTGTTAACTAAGCCTTGGGCAACTGGAAGGTTTATAGCGAAAGCCTAACCCCATACCAAACCCAAGTGGAATCGATGTCCCTGGAATTCACCGAAATCATCTTCATGCACATACCCCGCGAGGAAAACCAATTCGCTGACGCAGTATGTAAACTAGCCCCACTAATAAACATGCCCGATCACCTTTTCTCTATGCCTATTCACGTAGAGAGAAGTGAACAACCGACCTATATCCACAACCTTGAAACCGATGATACCCCCAAAGAACCCTGGTACAAAGCAATCCTAGACTTTAAAACCCACGGGTCATACCCGCCCAACACTAACACCAAGAACAAAAGAGCCCTATGAATACAAGCCACCCACTATGTCCTAAATCAAGGACTACTATACAAACGAACCCCACAAGAAGTCCTCCTTAGGTGAATAAACAAAAACCAATCTGAGAAAGTCATGGAAGAGGTACATGACGGAGAGTGCGGACCCCAAATGAGTGCCCACCTACTAGCCGGAAAAATAATGAGACTGGGTTATTACTGGATTACCTTAGAGGCAGACTGTCGACATCATGTCCTTCACTGCCACAGCTGCCAAATATTTGCTAACATCCAACACCTACCTCCATATCCTCTACACACCATAGCTACACCCTGGCCCTTCTCTACTTGGGGAATAGACATCATAGGAAAAGTACACCCATCCGGGACCGGTGGACACTGCTTTACACTGGTGGCCATCGATTATTTCACCAAATGGGTAGAAGCCACCTCTTACACCGTACTAACCTCAAAACAAGTAGTGAAATTCTTACAAAATAACATCATCTGCCGCTACGGTATACCCCACGAGATCATCAGTGACCTGGGGGCTCACTTCAGGGCCGACACCCAGAAACTCCTCGACAAATACAAAATCCAAAGACACAGGTCATCACCCTATAGACCACAAACAAACGGGGCCGTAGAAGCAGCCAACAAAACCATAACCACAATCCTTAAGAAAATGATAGACAATTATCGGGATTGGCCAAACAAGATCCCCTTCGCCTTATGGGGATACCGAACCTCCTATAGGACACCCACTGGAGCCACACCCTATTACCTAACCTATGGCTCCGAAGCCGTCCAACCTGCAGAGCTAGAAGTACCGTCGCTAAGGATATTGGCCGAAAGTGGCATTCCCGAGGAGGAATGGAATCAAAAACGATATGACGAGCTAGTTCTCCTAGACGAGCGTAGGATACATGCATGCCTTATCCAACGTACAAGCCTACCAACAATGCATCCAACGAGCCTTTAATAAACGAGTGAAATCCCGAAACATACACGAGGGAGATTTAGTAATCAAATCCATAAGAGCACCCCTTCCCGTCGACCCTAGAGGGAAATTCAAACCAAACTGGGCGGGCCCCTATCTCGTTAAGAAAATACTCTCGGGGGGCGCCGTGATCCTCACCGACCTAGAGGGTCAAGAGTTCTCAACCCCGACCAACATGGATAAACTCAAACGACACTAACTGTAGATACCCTGGCAACCACATCCCAACCTCCGACTTAGGAGGAAGATAAAAAAAAAATTTCAAGTTCGCATCGATAATTAGCTTAAACGAGTCTAAAGCAAAGTCACTCACATTTCTTAAAGAACTACGAACATGGTTTGATTCCGTCCAAAAGCGGATACATAGGCAACCCTTCTCCGGGTACAACCAAACAACCAAACAAACAACAAAAATCGGTTAAACGATTCATGTATAAACCGGGACTCCCTCCACGACCCGGCCGATGGGTGATTTTAAAGTGACGAAGCAAAAACGACGAGCCGAGGACGGGATGAAAACCCGAAAGGGCGCCCCGGGCAAAATGAAGAAACGAGTTGCAAGCCGTCATCAAAATAAAAAAAAACTTGATGACGAGCCGAGGACGGGGTGAAAACCCGAAAGGGCTCCCCGGGCAAAATGAAGAAACGAGTTGCGAGCCGTCAAAAACAAAAAAAAGGTGAGCCGGGGACGGAGTGAAAACCCGAAAGGGCGCTCCGGGTAAAATGAAGAATCGAGTTGCGAGCCACCACAAAAAAATATGTGAATAAAAAAAATATATGTGTTTCTCACTAATAACAAAATTCAGTTAAATCAAGCCTTTGTCGAGGCATTTACATCTAGCGTTTGAAATCCGGACATCCCGGAAAACGACAACGTGTCAAAACTCCACAAACACTAGTACTGATACGCCACATAATATCAACTAATAAGACATAATACAAAGCGGTTGGGCTCTACCGGTCCAACTTTTTCTTCCCCTTACCATTCGGATGTACCTGCTTGCGTTCCTCATCATCGATGCAAGTTTCTACTTCCTTAGCCAAAGGCGAGCCACACCAATCCCACTTTCCTTACTCTTCCACATTTTCAATATGGGTCTCGGTAGTCTTGGCCCGTTTAGATGAACTGACGGAACTAGGATTGGTCCCACTGTCTCTGGTTAGGCACTTAGCAACGGTCTCTCGAGTCTCCTCCTCGCCTCTTAGCGGCGCTGTCTTCCTAACTTTTAAATTGCTCTGTCCTGACGGATGTTTGCTAACCCCCTGCCGGACGGGAGCATTGTCAGTTGATCGAACAACGGGATGCAAGAACCTCTGCTCCCAAGACACCCTAAACTCCATGAGCAAATCCTCCGTCCACGGGTCAGAACTAGAAACAACTTTAGCATCCTTTGGAACAGAAGGTTGGACACCCATTTGATTTGACAGCAAACCCGCATAAATATAAACCTGGTCCCTCATGGATAGTGCTAGAAAAGCCCATGTCGAAGATGAAAATGGAAACCCGGTACGCCCACTAATATTCCACCACGGGATAGACCACCTGATGACAACATCTTCTTTGACCAAATAGGAAAGCCAATCCCTTTCCTCGTGACCTTTACTCCACACCTGCACCGTCTTCCAGCCCGTAAAACCCCTGTAACTATAATCTTTAAAACACCGGGGGGGAACAACCAAACCAAGCTGCTCCTGCAACCAAACCTGTACAAATCGCAATAAAACATCACGCCTCCTGACCAAAACGACCACAAAAACAAAACCAAAAAAAAGGGGGGGAAATAAAACAAAAAAATGGGTTACGAAGAAATATGACACCAAAAAGAAAAAAAATTAAAACACCTGTAAGATGAATCTGGAGCCCCGAGAAGGTGTCCCCTTTAACCGGGCGCTAACATCAAGACCCAGAATAAGCTCACCCAAAATAAGGAAAGAGGGTGATCGTCCATGCTCCATTGCCGCTACTACGTCCAAAACACTAGGATTACCCTAACCCTAACGTGACCGCGCATCCTCAAAAAGATAATAGCAAGCAATAACAATGTTAAAAGCACGCCTACATGGTAAGGCCGAAACATGACGAGAGACAACCTGTGAGAACGTCCTAGAAAGCAACTCTAAGTTAAGACCATCGCTACCAAAATAACTTTTAGCCTCCTGTAATGAAGAAAGGTCCAAAAAATGGTAAAACCGCTCCACGTAAGCGTCATCCCCGTAAGGAACACAAGGGCGAACCGAGCTCTATCCACCTATAGCATCTATATCTTCGGGCAAAGGGCAAATTTTACCCCCAGGAAAGGCAAAAACGTGGTACTTCGGGTCCGAAAACGTAGAACATGCCCGTAAGAAGTTATCTTGTACCTTGACTTGACTTAGTGCAACAACCGTTGACAAACCGTCATTTGAACTAACCTCGAGGTCACATTTCTTAAAAGAACCCGCCCACTCGGTTAGGATATTCCCGAAACCCGACATGACCCTAAATATAAGTGTGCAAAACCCTACGGATATTCTAATATGTCTAAAACAAGCACCCGTAACCCGTATATATAGCCCTAATCCCACAAGAATTAGGAAACAACGGAAAATTTCCATAACCCGGGCTCAAACCGCCCCGGCCCACGCGCCCGAGTTTCCGGCGCTCCAGCCCAAGCGCCTGAAGCCAGGTAGTCCTCATCCCCAGCCACACAAGGATAGAAATTTTGACCCCGCGTTGTCACCATAGCTATCATCCTACACCTTGGACCTCGAGCACGACCTCCCGAAGTCATTGAAACCTGCTCCGGAAACCGAAATACCCGTGCAGGGGCCACAGGAATGCAAATTCACTCGTCGGACGCACGAGACTTAGACGTTTTTTTTTAGGGGGATAAGCTACCCCACCTAGGCGTGTTGTAGCCTTTTAACGGTCATCGTCAAGTCGTGTCTGTAGCCCAACAAGGCAATTTTATGAATGTATAAAAGTGGTCTAACTTTTTTCAAAAGTCGCCCGAATTTTAAACTTCGTCTCGTTCCGAATGTCCATGCTCATCTCTTAACACATTTGGTCAAAGCATGTTAATATTTTACATCTCGAGTCAAAACGTTTTAATCGACGTACTACCTGATCCAATTCCCGGCTCAAACTAATGCATTTCAAAACATCCGAAAGGAACTGTTTTCATACTCTCATGCAACGCCAACACGCCCAAAACTAGGTAAAATCGCAAACGAATGAACGCAAAAAGTGATTGCTTGTCGATCTAGCTAAACAATTAGCCAAATAAAAACACAAGACTAATCCAACTAATACTAAAATTTAAAGCAAATATACAACATATACCAATCCATACACGAATAGAGGCTATGGAGTACCCCTAGAAACCCCGCCAATGGCCATCACGATCTCACAAATGTTGTCATCTAAACCTAGATCCTCCAAATCTATAAGAGGAGACGCACTACCATCCATCCCCGACAGCATGTCTAGGGTAGCTGTCGCGAGGATTCCTCCCACCTCCTCACCCGTAGCCTCAGCCTCAGCCTCAGTCTCCCTCTCGATCCGAGGCCTGGCCTCACCCTGTGTAGAGGTCTCACCCCGAGACCGAGCCAGCTGCTCCTTAAGGAAACCGATCTCGTCAGCCCGGGATTGCAGGAGCCACTGCAACTCAACCTCTCTCGCCTCGAGCTCGGTCACCCAAGTCTCCAGCTGTCCCACCATATCCGGGACATCCTGCAAACGCACTCAAACATTAGGAAAACACGCAAACAGCCTAGAAAACATCCCTAGTCACGCAAACTCACCGATCGAGGCCCCGAAATGTCACGGGAAACCCTCGAGGCATAGGCCTGGAAGCAGTTGGCGGCCTGCCACAAACGCTGATGGCAAGCCGACGAAACCTGAGAGTTGAAACCATAAAAGTTAGATCAGCCAATCCTAAACCTTATAACCCAAACCGAAAAGAAAAGCAAAAACTTACCCGGTATACCCAGTCTCGCCACTCTATCCCGACATCCATTTCCTCAGCAGAACATGGGGGGAGAGGCTCGGTAAAGGGTATCCCAGCCGCATCCACCCTAAGCAGCGTCAGGGGGAAAATCTGGGGGCTGGATTTCATCAGCCGGATCGGCCACCTGAAAAGACGGCAGATTGGTCAGTCAAAGGGCAAAGAAATAACAACCCGCAGAGCAAACCTTAGAACCAAAGATTAGAACATTACCACGAGGAGGTACCAGGCTAGCCGCCGGGTGACGTGAGATAGATAGGAGGCACCAGGCACCAAGAGTGTATCGGCTCCTTCTCCGTCCCTATCCTCGAGGACCTCTGCGTTGGTCGGTGGTCTGAACATGGTCCGGGAGGATCAACCGACACCCTGAAATCGTCGTACAGACACTGACGCACCAACCGCTCGCCCAAATACCAAACTGGGCGAAACAACGCGGAAAGGAGCATCTTCCTATAACTCCGAGGCCTCAGCTCCGCAGTCAGATACCTAGGCACGCCCTCATAACCCTGCCTAGGGGCGGGCCACAAACTACACAAATAGAACCAACATCCCAATGAATCCCAAGACTTGGGGGCTATTGAACAAAATAGGCTATAAAGAGAAGCTTACATCCTCGAGGCGTAGTTTGTTAACCAGTGCATTCTCCGTCGGATAGTGGCTGATGGTGCTCTTAGGCTGAGCTAGCCTCCACTCGATCCCCGCTGGGAATCTCTTCGGTTGCACCCGCACCGTCTTAGGTGCCAAACAAGGGAAATAGCAGTAGATTCAATCCTGGAAAATCTCAAAACAACTTTAGCAACCCCAAACCAAAACTAAGTTAACTCAAAATCTATGAGTAAGGATAGTAACGAACCTCCAGTATAAGGCCTGGACCCACAATGGGCACAACTGAAGCCGACTCTATTTCCAACGGCCTCACCATGAATTGCAGGCAACGAGTCAACTCCACAAAAGCCGCGGTCACCCAATCATAACGTCATAGCTGAGCCAGATCAACTAGAAAAGGCAAAATCCTAGTACTAAACCTCTCGCCTTTATCCGAGAAGTGGGTCGATCCTAGGAAGTACCACAACCACAACCGAGCATCCTGCTCCGGCGTGTTAGGTTCCCGACCCTCTAACACCGCCACTCGCTCGAAGTGGTCGGTGACATAAGAACTCACCAAAGCATGAGGCGCACTATATGCCTCACGCGGTAAACAATCCCCGATGAGGCCCCGCACCTCATCGCTATTTAGACTAGGGCCTTCGGTGGCCCACCTAATCACCATATGTTTGCACTTAGTCTTACAACCCACCAACCTAACCCACTGCTCGACCACGGGACCTAGAGCGCTCCCCGCAATAATCTCCTTTACCGCAGTGGTCAACTTCTGAAAGTAAATGTCGAGACACGTAGTAAAACCCGAGAAAGTCCTCATCGAACCTGGGGACTGCAAGCCAAAATAACACAAGTATAAACAAAACGAAAATGACCTAACCCGAGCCAAAAATAAATATAAGACATAACTCATAAACACGAATAGGACACTCACCAGACCACGCACGATACAGCGGGAAATGTGAAGGTCAAGGTGAAACATCAGCTGATGACCATCCCAGTACCGAGCCCACTCGAGATCCTTATAAACGATCTCCTCATTCTCCGGTAAAGAAGCCGGAACGTGAGCCCTCCTAGCCACTGTCTCCAAACAAAAATAACAAAGAATCCATGCCTCAGGCTGAAACAGCTTAAATAGGTCAAAATAGGGTCAAAATTTTGGATAAGGGTATCAAAATTCCGAAAAGGCCGCTAGCACCCATTTTCGATCCCGATCACAATGAAAGTGGTTTCGGGAAAATCCGGCATCGTTACGACGCCTTTTAGTCCGTCTTAAAACACACAAAACCTCACGGAGGGTCCTAAGGGTCATCCTAGCCCATAAGAATCGACAAGAGAGTAACCCACATCCTCGCACACACTATCTGAGCCAGATTGCGCAAAATAAATACAGAAGTAATCGGGAAACGATCCTTAGCCCCAGTATTCCAAACACATTTCCACAGCGAGCCATTGTCGCACCTCGAAAACCCTCATCAAGCTTATGACTACTTCAACAAGCTCAAATCGACCTTAATTTAACAATGAGATTAAGCACAAGCATCGAAACTTAGTGAATAAAAAACACCCAAATCGATTTTCTAGGGTTTTCAACAAAACCAACTCATAATCAATTAAATCAAGCAAAACCGACAATAAACAAGTAAAGAACACTAACCCGGAGTCGACATTGTCATTAATGGCGGGAACCGAAACAAAATTTGGCAAGAAAAAGTCGAGAAGTTGAGTTTGAGGCGAAAGGGACGACGCGTTCGAGTTTTGTGATGAATGAACGATCACCCCAACTTTCGCATTACTTAAATAGACCCGGTCCACAAAAACCCGACCGCTTCAGCTTACGCGCCTGGGTCCTAACGTGCTGGGGGCTAGGCGCCTGAGTTCTAGGACGCAGATAGATGCGCGCCTAAATGGTCCAGTACAGACTAAAACAAAGCAAACAAACTCAAAGTTCAATACACATAAAACATGCAACCTTTAAAACAAAGAAAATCACAATGAGTGGAATATTTACTAATCGACATCAATAATACATTCTCGATAACGAAACAAACATGAGAACCACACTTAACCTAAACGCTGCACTCGAGCGCATTAAAAGACAATTTGAACCAAATTAAACTAAATAAACTCTGAGCAAACTTAACTACACAACAAACCAAGACCAAGCAAAAGCAAACCCGAAAAAGATAAGGCAAACCTGCAAAACAAAATTTGACTAAAACACATAAACTAACAGCAATTTTGCGCGAGGGATCTAAGATTCCGGAGGCACAACAATAAGAAATTTTGCCCGAGGGATCTAAGATCACGGAGGCACAGCAGTAAGCAATTTTGCCCGAGGGATCTAAGATCCCGGAGCCACAACAATAGCAATTTTGCCCGAGGGATCTAAGATCCCGGAGGCACAACAATAAGTAATTTTGCCCAAGGGATCTAAGATCCCGGAGGCACAACAATAGCAATTTTGCCCGAGGGATGTAAGATCCCGGAGGCAGAGCAACAGCAATGTTGCCCGAGGGATCTAAGATCTTAGAGGCACAACAACAACAATTTTTCCAGAGGGATCTAAGATCCCGGAGGCACAGCAACTTCTGCCCGAGGGACGTTAGTATCCCGGAGGCAGAACAATAGCAATTTTACCCGAGGGACGTTAGTATCCCGGAGGCAGATCATTTTTCCCGAGGGACGTTAGTATCCCGGAGGCACAACAACAACAATTTTGCCCGAGGGACGTTAGTATTCCGGAGGCACAGCATTTTGCCAGAGGGACGTTAGTATCCCGGAGGCACAGCAACAACAATTTTGCCCGGGAGACGTTAGTATCCCGGAGGGATAACAACAGCAATTTCGTCCTAGGGGTCAGAGCATCCCCAAAGACAGCTGTTTGAGTAGAGACTAACGCCCTCGAGTATTTATCACAATTTATTTTATCCTAGGGGTTAGAGCATCCCCAAAAACAGCTGCTCAAGTGGAGACTGACGCCCTCGAGTAATTTATCACAATTTATTTCGTCCTAGGGGTCAGAGCATCCCCAAAGACAGTTGTTCGAGTGGAGACTGACGCCCTCGAACGTTGTATGTCATCAAGGGTTCACAAGCATCCCGAAAACATTTGCTCAAATAAAAGCCAACACATTTGAACATCCTTGGCACTTACGCTCAACGCGTCACAAACACATTTAAAATTAAACAAGCCCTTAAATAAACCGAAGAAGACAAAGTGAGCGCGCATAAAGAATCAAGAACGGAATGACCAGGAACGGACCGTGCCCAAGCAAGCAACCGCAAGCGAAGACGTCAGGTATGACTTCTAAGCCTTGGCTGGCGAGCCTCAACGCGCAGTCTAACGGACTCAAAATGACCCGGTCGGATAGCCACCAGGTCGTAATCTTCGATTGACCTGGGCGGCTATACTTCGATTTTCGCCTTGTCCAAGTCTCAGTCAAAGTGGGGGCTCCTGCAGACACCTAGATTTGGACCTGGTGGCTGCAGAAATGCCTAACAAACACCCAATGACGATAGGACTGCAACACGACACGAGTTCGCGATGTTTCAGTTAGCTTGTCGTGGGTCCTAACCGTCAATATTAAACCGACTATTCCTAGTGGGTAGCTAGGGCAAGTAGGGTCGATATCCACGGGGACGGTAGAGTAAGGTCTAGACTAGGTCCGCTAAAAACTAGGCTAAGTCACACAAACGAACACAAAGAGAGCGATAAATGGTAAACTATGGTGGTGGAAGAGGTATGACTAAGCTAGTGATGAACTAGACTAAAACGAAGCTAAACAATACTAAAAAGACGATGACTAACTAAGACGATGGATCAAATATGGAAAGGAAGTGGGGTAGGTCGGGTTCATAAGATTAGAAGGGTGATTTGGGTGATCAAGGGTGTAGGTGCCTCCTAATTGCTAGAGTCGGTCCGGGCTCTCGCAACTTAGACCGATGTGAAGATGGGTCCGGGCTCTCGCAACTTAGACCCTAGTCGGCACTCTCGTGACTATGACTATTCTCGACATGATCACACAATGGACAAGCAATGGGAAGATGAACACAAGCATGGGAAGCATGGCCACTACAACTCACACAAGCATAACATCAAACACATAGAGTGCCTATAGTGAGTCTAACAACAAAGATAAAACCTTTACCCCTAATCAACCCTAATCACCCATAATCTACCCTTAATCCCCCTACTAACCCCACAAGTAATCTACTCACTCATTATCAATGAAAAACTAACAATAATAAGAGGAAACAACATGAACATCCAAACTTCCATAATGAACAATAACAATGACGATAAATAAATTATAAAGATTCAAACTTGATTAACAACTAAGAACAAGATTAAATAAGAGAAGAAGATTATACCAACAAACAATAGATGAAAAAGAAGAGAACTTGTATTAATGAGAAACCCAAATACAATCCCAAGGTTGTCAATCTTGGAACAATCTTCAAGAATCCCTTAATCCAAGACTAATTACTCTAGATTAACTAAGGATTAACTAAGATTAAAGAGAGATTAAGATTAATGTATGAGAGTAAATCTAGGGCTTTGGAGGCTTAAACTACTCTAGGTTAACATAAGATAACATAAGATGGTGTCTTAATACAAGAGGGGGGTATATATAGGGTTACAAATGGAAGGAGAAGAAAAGAAGAAATGCGGGTGAGCTGTAGCCCGTCCCGACCGGGATGGATGATCCCGATCGGGAAGGGTTATGCCATCCCGATCGGGAAGGGCTCAACCCGGTCGGGAAGGACCCACAGTGGCGCTTCTAAATGTGCATCCCTTCCCGATCGCGAAGGCCGTTATCCCGACCGGGAAGGGTCTTGTATGCCTCTCATAAGAGCTCTAGGGTACCTCCTTGTATCTCATGGGCTTCCCGTCGATTCTCGGGACTCGGGATCGGGTCTCGGATGCTCGGGATTGGGCCCCAAGGTCTCGGGGTCGATTCCAAGGCCTCGAGTCATCGTTCCTTTATCTCGTTGGCTCCAAAATGTGTATGTATTGAGTCAGAATCACTCCAACTCTTCCAAATCGGTCTCGGGAACCTGAAACAAACTAAAGGAAGCATAAGAAGCCCATGAATCGCTCCAAAGGAGCGATTCCACAAGGAAAAAGGGACCAAAACACAACAAATAGGCATTACAAACTACACTTATCAACTCCCCCACACTTAACCCTTACTCGCCCTCGAGTAAGCACATACTAACTACTAAACTATCCGAGCGGGTATTAGCGCACCCTACGCCCTTTCAACTCACGCGAGTACACTTAGAGGAAATGTGCACTCCGCAAGGCAAGTAGTGTCTTGCGACAAAACCGTGGATGCAACCGGACACAAAACACACAAACAAACAAACACACAAACAAACACAAGGTTGCACCCAAAGAAAAAAACAAATACCGCTTCCCTCAAAAAGCGGTGAAAGAAGCACCGGTTTAGGACTCGAGGTAAGTTACAACGTTCCCAAGCTAGCAATACAAACCAAGGTGAACTAAACCCTAATAGTATGACGATAAAGCAACAAAAACGTTGGTAACTTACCTAGGTCCTCCTAACTTTCTAAAAATGTAGTACGGGACGATCGGCGGAGTGGAAAAGTGAAGAACCACGGTGTTAGTCGACACTGTATGTAAGTGAGACCCCGCCCCCTTTAGCGTGAGCCAAGAGGGTCGTCCCGTGTCCAAAACCGCCCAACTAGTCCAAGTAAAAAGATGGAAAACATGCAAAATGAGGGAAGACCGACTAATGCCGCTATCATCCTTCCTAGGGACTCGGTCCTTTTGTAGGCTCTTCACGGAAAAAGTCGGAAAAAGGCTTATTTTGAGATGTTGGGATTATTTTTGTGAATCGGATTTTCTTTTGGCATTTTCTCTTTTCTTTTGCATTTTTGCTTTGTTTTGCCATGCCATTCTTTTTCTTCTTTTCTATTTTCTTTTGGCTTTTGTGCCTTTTCTTTTTCTTCATTTCTTTTCTTTCTTTCATTTTTTTCTTTCTTTTCTTTTCTTTGCCCTTTTGGCAAGTTTTGGCATTTTTGGCATTTCCTTTGTATGACAAGAAAGGTTGAAATCATCAAATTGCGTTTTATTGTGTGCAGATGCGTGGGAAGGTAGGGTAATGGGTAAGTTGGGGGTCGCGATTTCCCTACAAACCCACAAAAAGGGGAGAACTTGGACTAATCAAACAATCTTAGACACAGTCACCTAAGGGACGAGACTCGGTAACCAAGGCCTATTCACACCGTGGGTGGTCATAGTGTTCAAAAGTGCAAATCCCGTAGTAAATTCTTAGTAAGCTAGGTGGACTCAAGGTAAAGGACCAACGAAATCATTGATTTAGGGTCATTCTACTAGATTAAAGCCCAAAACTCGATTTATACAACTAGGAAGGGAAAATAGACACTCACACACTAGCCTCTAAACCGGGTTTTCGAAAACCATTTACACACACGACACACAACACAACACAGAATGAAGACATGACAAAAACGAACGAAAGAAAAAGAAACAAAAGCAACAAAACAAGAACAAAACAAAACGAACACATACAAAACAAATACCACCCCTATATTCCATACAAGCCACCAAATCATCCACCATTATGCACAAAGCTCCACCCGAGCACACCTCAGCACAACCTTCTCCAAACATCACAAGGAATAAAGGAGAAAAAGGGATAAGGTGTTACCGGAAGTCTTTAGAGCTTTCCAAAGTCATTGGTGATTAAAGCAACCTATAAAAACAATGGGAGGCAAAACACGCACACAAAAACAAATGTACGACACAAAGACACAAAATGAAAACACAAAAGAGAAAATCTTTTTGATTTTTGTGAAAATTTTTCAATTTTTTAGGATTTTTAAAGGTTTATTCGAAAAACTATGAAAATAAAACTACTATGATAGAATATCGCTCCCCCACACTTAAATCGAGCAATGTCCTCATATGCTCAATTGTAGTGTGCGGAGAGACAAAAGAAAAGAAAATAAACTACAAAAATAAAGCTAAAATTAAAAACAAAGTGGAGAAAAAGGTAGAAGGTGTCCGGCCGGGGTGTAGTCAAGTCACCATGGGCCGAGACGAGAAAAAGATATGGAATAGGGAAGAAAAATAAAAAGAAAGAAATAAAATGAAATGGGAGGGGAGGGCTAGGTGTAATCAAGTCACCTAGCCCGGATTCCATCCAAATCCGACTAACTTCTAACAAGGGGTGAAAATCTTGTAAATGGACTAATCGATTGACTCGCGACGTAATCACGTCGTCAGGAGTCGGGAGCAACCAAACTATGGCCTCGAAGGCCCCTAGATACCGAGACTCATGGGAAGGGGGCAAACAATGAAAAAGAAGCGATAAAAAGACGGAAAAGTAAGGATAGTTACCCAAACCGAACGGCTAGTAACTCACTTGCTCCATCGTCTCATAGATCATTAGAGGCTCGTCGCTTGTTTTCTCGGTTGCCATCTCGCTTCACACTTGAAGGGAACTCACGGTATAGGTAGTGATGGTAGGGGGTGGGATTTGATGTGAGAGTCGGTGTAAAGCGGATAGAAAATGGAGTGAGGGCATGACAATGAAGTACTTAGGGCATATGATAAGGCTAGGGTAGTTAGGGAGGTTGGGAGGGGGCATACAACGGTTGGGTGGACTTGATTTGCGAAGAAGAATCACAAAGGGGGAGCAGAGGACCTTCCCGGTCGGGAAGATTGATCCCGATCGGGTTACCTCACCCGTCCCGATCGGGACGCCCTCATCCCGGTCGGGAAGGGCTCACAGGAAGCTCGAAATATGGTGCACCCTTCCCGATCGGGAAGCCTTACCCTTCCCGGTCGGGACGCCTCATCCCGGCCGGGATGGGCCTTCTTCAACTTCCATGGCCCCAAAAGCTTGCTCCAAGCTTCAAAAACCCGATCCTCGTGCTTACAACCCAAGGTATATCATAGCCACTCTCCTCTAGGAGCATTCTCACTTCACCTATCAAGCAATACTCAAACATACATCAAACCCTCTCCCTCACAACGCTCATCAATCAAACCAAATAACAAGAATTCACAAAAATCCGACTAACTACAAGAAGGAGATATATACAATGGGACGGTTCTTGTGGAACTCCGTCAAACCAAGGTGGTGCTTTCTTCAATCTTTTTCAACAACCTTGAACACTTCCATCTCCATCAAGGGCACGTAAGAACAAGTCGAAGGCCCTTGAGAAGTCTTCAATCAAGCATGTCATATAACCGACCATATCCCAAGGCTCCTCATGGCCTTGCCTTGACGTTCCCGGGGCATCCCTATCTTCCAAGCTCAAAGGCTTGAACTTGTACTTTTTGTCCTTGGGGATATACCCAAATGTCCACCGGTTCTCATGCGGCCCCAAGGGAGGCTCATCTTCTTCCTTGTCTTGCAACTTGTCATCAAGCCCATTACATGGGCATTCATCCTCCTCACTCTCGGAGTCATCATCATTAAGTACATAAGAGTACTTCTTCAAGCTTTGTTCCGGTTCACCCCCTAGATCAATGTCTTTCTTGGCTTGGATCATATTGCATGATTCATCCTTAGTAGGCATAGTGTTGCCTTGGAGGTCAAACACTATCTTCTCCTCGCCTAACTCAAATGTGATCCTACCGTTCTTCACATCGATCATGGCACCCGCGGTGTGTAGAAATGGGCGCCCAAGAATAATGGGAGTGTTGGCATCCTCCGGCATGTCGAGCACAATGAAGTCGACCGGAATGAAGTATTTCCCCACTCGTACCGGTACGTCCTCTAACATTCCTAATGGTCGATTGAATGATTTATCGGCCATTTGGAGGGTGAGGGACGTACATTTCAACTCCTTCATTCCGAGTCGGCAACAAATAGAATAGGGGATGATGCTTACACTCGCGCCCAAGTCGCATAACGCATTCTTAATCAAGAAGTTGCCTATGGTACAAGGGATCGAAAAACTACCCGGATCCTTCAACTTCGGAAGCGTGGAACCTTGTATGAGCTTGCTCACCACCCTCGTGAACGCTACGGTCTCTTCCTTGTCGACGGATCTCTTCCTAGCTAGGATTTCTCTCATAAATCTTCCATATGCCGGGATTTGGGTAAGTAGTTCGGTGAACGGGACGCTAACATCCAATTTCTTCACAATACTAAGGAACTTGTCGTAATGAGTGTCCACCTTAGTCTTCATTTGCCTCGATGGGTAAGGCAACTTGACTTGGTACTCGTTTTGATCAATCGGGGTGGACTCTTCAAAGGACACTTTCCTTTTTCCCTTTTCTTTCTCTTGAAGAGGTGGAGGGTTGTCTTCTTGGGGTTTCTCAACTTCCCATGGGGTTTCTCAACTTCCCATAAGACTTGCTCCTCAATTGGATTGTCCAAGCTTGATTTTTCTTGATTTGGAGATGCCATTTCCATTGTCGGTTCTTGTGTGGGCTCTTGCTCATTAGGATGTGGAGGGGAGCCATAGGAGGTACCTCTCCTTGTGGTGATAGCATTTACATGCTCAAATATCGGTGTTTCACCTTGAGAAGGTAATTGCCCCTTTTGTCTTGAGGAGCTCCCCGAAGCAAGTTGAGATACTTGAGTTTCAAGCATCTTCATACGAGCATCTCTTACCGCATTTTCCCCTTGAATATAAGCAAAGAGCTCTTGTTGGGTTTTTGACATATCCATTTGACATTTTTGCACATCTTGAGTATTCTTTTGCATATCCATCAAAGTCTTTTGAACGTCAAAATCCCGAGGTGGGGACGATGGATTATGCGGAGTATCGGTGATGGCGAGGGGAATGCCATAATCATGAGTAGGAGACCGGCTCCTAGGCTTGCTTTGTTGTTGTTGATTTTGAGTTGCTTGTTGACGGTTCCCTTGGAACCAATGAGAATTGCCTTGGCTAAGGCCTTGATTGTGGTTTTGTTGTTGTTGGAAGCCTTGGTTTCCTTTGAAACCGCCTTGATTGAAGTTCCCTTGTTGGAACCCTTGATTGTTGTTGTGAAAGGTACCTTGGTTATTTTGCTTGAAGTTGTTGAAGGGTCTTGGATTACCCATGTAACCTTGGTAACCTTGGTTGTTGTCCCTTAAGGGAGGTGGAACATAGGGACGATGTTGTTGTTGATGTTGAAAGGCTTGTTGTTGGGGGACTTGTTGGGAAGCTTGGAATTGATTAGAGTAAGAGGTACCTTGCTTGAACGCTTGAAAGGCGTTCACTTGCTCGATACTTCCACGGCAATACATAGGATCATGTCCAACTATTCCACAAGTATCGCACATCCCGTAGTAAGGTAAAGGAGGTGCGAACCCCAAAGCATTCACTTCTTGAATCGGTTGATGGTGTGAGGAACTAGTGCCTTGGACTTGGTCGAGGTGACTTTGGAGCTTCTTGTCAATAGTCTCCATGTGTGTTTTAAGTTGAGCTCCAAGGTCAATGCTTAATTGAGTGATAGCATCGACCTCATGTAAGCCTCCTCGGTGTGCCTTCCTAGGCCTAGAGTATTGCGAATTATGCACCTCCATCTCTTCGATTCTTGCCCATGTTTGGTCGTCATCGACCTCGGTAAACCTACCATTGGAGCCCATATTAAGAATGGATCTCGAGTCCTCATAAAGTCCATTCCAAAATTGTTGCACCAAGAACCATTGTGAGAGTCCATGATGAGGGCACGATCTTACCAAAGACTTAAACCGCTCCCAAGTTTCATATAGGCTCTCTTCATCCCTTTTTTGGAACCCGGTGATGGAGGCCCTAAGCAAATTCGTCTTTTCCGGAGGGTAAAATTTTTGGTAGAACGCCAAGGCAAGATTTTTCCAAGTATCGATCCCCATGGTTGCCCTATCGAGACTCTTGATCCATTGCTTCGCTTTTCCAATAAGAGAAAACGGGAAAAGTACCCATCGAATTTGATCTTGAGTAACCCCGGTTTGAGATATAGCATCACAATAATCGGAGAAAGTCTCCATATGTTGGTGCGGGTCTTCGGTGGGCAAACCACTAAATGGGCTCCTCTCCACAAGTTGGATAAATTGAGTCTTTGCCACAAAATTCCCGGTATAAGTTTCCGGTAATGCACTCGGTCCCGGCAAGACATCCTCGGTAAATGTGGAGTGAGAGGAAAACTTAGGCATTCTTGGATGTAAGGGAGAAGATGGTGGTGTAGAGTGTTTTGATGTAGATGAAGAGGGGGAACTAGGAGAAGAATCACCGAAGGGATTGATGAAGGTCCCTCCGGCCGTCTCTCGAGGTGAAATGCTCAAATCGGCTCCTTGGGCTTGCCCTTGATGAGTGGTGCTTTCACTTGGTTGAGAGATCCTAACCTGATTAATCGTCCGTTGGCGAAAGGCTCGAAAGAGTCTCTCCGGCTCTGGATTAAAGAGATAGAAGTCGCCTTCCCTCCTAGGCATACACTACACACTAGAACAAACGTAAGAACACCTAGTGCTTTATGGGCACTAGGCAACGACAATAGCAAACACAACTAGAGACAAAGATAAAAGAAAGCTAAGAAAAGAAGAAAAACTAGAGAATATTCACAAGAGAAGATGGGAGAACACAAAGAAGGGTAACAAAGTCTAGAAATAAGCAAACTAAGTCTAAACAATGAACCGTCCCCGGCAACGGCGCCAAATTGATGGTTGGCTTGTCGTGGGTCCTAACCGTCAATATTAAACCGACTATTCCTAGTGGGTAGCTAGGGAAAGTAGGGTCGATATCCACGGGGACGGTAGAGTAAGGTCTAGACTAGGTCCGCTAAAAACTAGGCTAAGTCACACAAACGAACAGAAAGAGAGCGATAAATGGTAAACTATGGTGGTGGAAGAGGTATGACTAAGCTAGTGATGAACTAGACTAAAACGAAGCTAAACAATACTAAAAAGACGATGACTAACTAAGACGATGGATCAAATATGGAAAGGAAGTGGGGTAGGTCGGGTTCATAAGAGTAGAAGGGTGATTTGGGTGATCAAGGGTGTAGGTGCCTCCTAATTGCTAGAGTCGGTCCGGGCTCTCGCAACTTAGACCGATGTCAAGATGGGTCCGGGCTCTCGCAACTTAGACCCTAGTCGGCACTCTCGTGACTATGACTATTCTCGACATGATCACACAATGGACAAGCAATGGGAAGATGAACACAAGCATGGGAAGCATGGCCACTACAACTCACACAAGCATAACATCAAACACATAGAGTGCCTATAGTGAGTCTAACAACAAAGATAAAACCTTTACCCCTAATCAACCCTAATCACCCATAATCTATCCTTAATCCCCCTACTAACCCCACAAGTAATCTACTCACTCATTATCAATGAAAAACTAACAATAATAAGAGGAAACAACATGAACATCCAAACTTCCATAATGAACAATAACAATGACGATAAACAAATTATAAAGATTCAAACTTGATTAACAACTAAGAACAAGATTAAATAAGAGAAGAAGATTATACCAACAAACAATAGATGAAAAAGAAGAGAACTTGTATTAATGAGAAACCCAAATACAATCCCAAGGTTGTCAATCTTGGAACAATCTTCAAGAATCCCTTAATCCAAGACTAATTACTCTAGATTAACTAAGGATTAACTAAGATTAAAGAGAGATTAAGATTAATGTATGAGAGTAAATCTAGGGTTTTGGAGGCTTAAACTACTCTAGGTTAACATAAGATAACATAAGATGGTGTCTTAATACAAGAGGGGGGTATATATAGGGTTACAAATGGAAGGAGAAGAAAAGAAGAAATGCGGGTGAGCTGTAGCCCGTCCCGACCGGAACGGATCATCCCGATCGGGAAGGGTTATGCCATCCCGATCGGGAAGGGCTCAACCCGGTCGGGAAGGACCCACAGTGGCGCTTCTAAATGTGCATCCCTTCCCGATCGGGAAGGCCGTTATCCCGACCGGGAATGGTCTTGTATGCCTCCCATAAGAGCTCTAGGGTCCCTCCTTGTATCTCATGGGATTCCCGTTGATTCTCGGGACTCGGGATCGGGTCTCGGATGCTCGGGATTGGGCCCCAAGGTCTCGGGGTCGATTCCAAGGCCTCGAGTCATCGTTCCTTTATCTCGTTGGCTACAAAATGTGTATGTATTGAGTCGGAATCACTCCAACTCTTCCAAATCGGTCTCGAGAACCTGAAACGAACTAAAGGAAGCATAAGAAGCCCATGAATCGCTCCAAAGGAGCGATTCCACAAGGAAAAAGGGACCAAAACACAACAAATAGGCATTACAAACTACACTTATCAGCTTGCCACTGGGATGGTCATCAGCAGATGTTTCACCTTGACCTTCACATTTCTCATTGTACCGTGCCTGGTCTGGTGAGTGTCCTATTCGTGTTTATTAGTTATGCCTCGGATTTTATTTTTGCCCGGGTTAGGTTAGACTTTTGTATATACTTGTGTTGTTTTGGGTTTGCAGTCCCCAGGTCCGGTGAAGACTTTCTCGGATTTTACTAGGTGTCTCGATATTTATTTTCAGAAGTTAGCCCCCGCGGCGAAGGAAATTATCGCGGGGACCGCTCTACGTCCCGTGGTCGAGCAGTGGGTCCGTCTAGTGGGTTGTAAGACTAAGTGCAACCTTATGGTGATTAGAGCGATGATAGATCGCTTCCATGATACTATCTCGACCTTTCACATGGCTTTCGGGGAGGTCGGGATGACCCTAGAGGATTTTGGGACGATCACTGGTCTGCCCTGGGGTCCGGATAGAATTAGGTGGGCCGCCGAAGACCCTAGTCTAGATAGCGATGAGGTGCGGGGCCTCATCGGGGATTGTTTACCGAGTGAGGCATATAGTGCGCCTCATGCTTTGGTGAGTTCGTTCATCACCGACCATTTCGAGCGAGTGTCGGTGTTAGAAGGTCGGGAACCGAACACGCCGAAGCAGGATGCTCGGTTGTGGTTGTGGTACTTCATAGGGTCAACCCACATCTCGGATAAAAGCGAGAGGTTTAGTACTAGGATTTTGCCTTTCCTAGCTGACCTGACTCAGCTAGGACGTTAGGATTGGGTAACCGCGACTTTTGCGGAGATGACTCGCCGCCTGCAAGTCACGGTGAGGCCGTTGGAGATAGAGTCGGCTTCAGCTGTGGCCATTGTGGGTTCGGGCCTTTTACTGGAGGTTAGTTGCTATTCTCGCTCCTGGATTTCGAGTTAACTTAGTTTTGGTTTGATGTTGCTAAAGTTGTTTTGGGATTTTACAGGCTTGGATCTACTCCTATTTCCCTTGTTTGGCGCCTAAGACGGTGCGGGTGCATCCGAGGAGATGCCCGGCAGGGATCGAGTGGAGGCTGGCTCAACCTAAGAGCACCATCAGCCACTACCCGACGGAGAATGCGCTGGTTAACAAACTGCGCCTCGATGATGTAAGCTTCTTTTTATAGCCTATTTTGTTCAATAGCCCCAAGGTTTGAGATTTATTGGGATGTTGGTTCTATTTGTGTAGTTTGTGGCCGGCCCTTGGGCCGATTATGAGGGCGTGCCCGGGTATGTGACTGCGGAGCTGAGGCCTCGGAGTTATAAGAGGATGCTCCTTTATGCGTTATTTCGCCCAATTTGGTATTTGGGCGAGCGGTTGGTGCGTCAGTATCTGTACGACGATTTCAGGGTGCCGGTTGATCCTCCCCGGACCATGTTCAGACCACCGACCAACGCAGAGGTCCTCGAGGATAGGGACGGAGAAGAAGGCGATACACTCTTGGTGCCTGGTGCCTCCTATCTATCTCACGTCACCCGGCGGCTAGCCTGGTACCGCCTCGTGGTAATGTTCTAATCTTTGGTTCTAAGGTTTGTTTTGCGGTTTATTATTTCTTTGTCCTTTGACTGACCAATCTGTTGTCTTTTCAGCTGGCCGATCCGGCTGATGAAATCCAGCCCCCAGATTTTCCCCTTATGATGCTTGGGGTGAATGCGGCCGGGATACCCTTTATCGAGCCTGTCCCCCCGTGTTCTGCCGAGGAAATGGACGTCGGGATAGAGTGGCGTGACCGGGTGTACTGGGTGAGTTCTGGGTTTTGTTTTCGGTTTGGGTTCTAAGGTTTTAGGATTGGCTTATCTAACTTTTATGGTTTCAACTCTCTAGTTTCGTCAGCCTGCCATCAGAGGTTGTGGTAGGCCGCCAACTGCTTTCGGGCCTATGCCTCGAGGGTTTCCCGTGACACTTCGGGGCCTCGATCGGTGAGTTTGCGTGACTAGGGTGTTTTTCTAGACTGCTTGCGTGTTTTCCCAATGTTTGAGTGCATTTGCAGAATGTCCCGGATATGGTGGGACAGCTGTAGACTCGGGTGACCGAGCTCGAGGCGAGAGAGGTCGAGTCGCAGTGGCTCTTGCAATCTCGGGCTGACGACCTTAAGGAGCAGCTGGCTCGGTCTCGGGGTGAGACCTCTACACAGGGTGAGGCCAGGCCTCGGATCGAGAGGGAGACTGAGGCTGAGGCTGAGGCTACGGGTGAGGAGGTGGGAGGAATCCTCGAGACAACTACCCTAGACATGCTGTCGGGGATGGATGGTAGTGCGTCTCCTCTTATAGACATGGAGGGTCTAGATTTGGATGACGACATGTGTGAGGTCGTGATGGCCATTGGTGTGGCTTCTAGGGGTCTTCCCTAGCCTCGATTTGTGTATGAATTTGTATATTTTGTATATTCGTTTTAGATTTTTAGTACTTGAATTAGTTAGATTAGTCTTGTATTTGGCGAATTTGTTTACCTAGATTGACAAGTAATCACGATTTGCGTTCATCTGTTTGCGATTCGACCTAGTTTAGGGTGTGTTAGTGTTGCACGAGAGTATGAAAACATTTCCTTTCAGATGTTAGTTTGTGCCGGGAATTGGATCAGGTAGTACGTCGATTAAAACGTTTTGACTCGAGACGTATAATATTAACGCGCTCTGACCGAGTGTGTTAAGAGATGAGCGTGGACATTCACAACGAGACCGAAGTTAAAAATTCGGGCGACTTTTGAAAAAAAAGTTAGACCACTTTTATACATTCATAAAATTGCCTTGTTAGGCTACAGACACGACTTGACGATAACCGTTAAAAGGCTACCACACGCCTATGTGGGGTAGCTTATCCCCCCTAAAAAAAACGTCTAAGTCTCGTGAGTCCAATGAGTGAATTCGCATTCCAGTGGCCCCTGCACGGGTATTTCGGTTTCCAGAGCGGGTTTTAATGACTTCGGGAGGTCGTTCCCGAGGTCCAAAGTGTCGTGTGATAGCCATAGTGGCAATGCGGGATCAGAACTTCTATCCTTGGGTTGATTGAGGTGTTGCCTGCCTGGCTACAGGCGCTTAGGCTGAGGCTAACGGGTTCCGGGCTGCCTGGACTCGAGCGGCTGGAAACTCGGGTGCGTGGGCCGGGGCGGTTTGACCCCGGGTTATGGAAATTTTTCGTTGTTTCCTAATTCTTGTGGGATTAGGGCTATATATACGGGTTGTGGGTGCTTGTTTTAGACATATTAGAATATCGGTAGGGTTTTGCATATTTATATTTAGGGTCATGTCGGGTTTCGGGAATATCCTAACCGAGTGGGCGGGTTCTTTTAAGAAATGTGACCCCGAGGTTAGTTCAAATTACGGTTTGTCAACGGTTGTTGCATTAAGTCGAGTCAAGGTACAAGATAACTTCTTACGGGCATGTTCTACGTTTTGGGACCCGAAATACCATGTTTTTTGCCTTTCCTGGGGGTAAAATTTGCCCTTTGTCCGAAGTGATAGATGCTATAGGTGGATGGAGCTCGGTTCGCCCTTGTGTTCCTTATGGGGATGATGCTTACGTGGAACGGTTTTACCATTTTTTGGACCTTTCTTCATTGGAGGAGGCTAAAGGTTATTTTGGAGGAGATGGCATTAACTTAGAGTTGCTTTCTAGGACATTCTCACAGGTTGGCTCTCATCATGTTTCGGTCTTAGCATGCAAGCGTGCTTTTAACATTGTTGCTGCTTGCTATTATCTTTTTGAGGATGCGCGGTCACGTGAAGGTTGAGGTAATCTTAGTGTTTTGGATGTGGTAGCTGTAATTGAACATGGACGATCACCCTCTTTGCTTATTTTGGGTGAGCTTATTCTGGGTCTTGATGCTAGTGCCCGGTTACAGGGGACAACTTCTCGGGGTTCTAGGATCATCTTACAGGTGTGTTTTTTATTTTGTTTCCCCCCCTTTTTTTGGTTTTGTTTTTGTGGTTGTGATGTTTTGTAGTGGTTTTTACAGGTTTGGTTACAGGAGCAGCTTGGTTTGGTTGTCCCTCCCCGGTGTTATAAAGATTATAGTTACAGGGGTTTCACGGGCCGGAAGACGGTGCAGGCGTGGAGTAAAGGTCACGAGGAAAGGGATTGGCTTTCCTATTTGGTCAAAGGAGATGTTGTCATCAGGTGGTCTATCCCAGGGTGGAATATTATTGGGCATACCGGGTTTCCATTTTCGTCTTCGACGTGGGCTTTGTTAGTATTATCCATGAGGGATCAGGTTTATATTTATCCGGGTTTGCTGTCAAATCAAATGGGTGTCCAACCTTCTGTTCCAAAGGATGCTAAAGTTGTTTCTAGTTCTGACCCATGGACGGAGGATTCGCTCAGGGAGTTTAGGGTGTCTTGGGAGCAGAGGTTCTTGCATCCCGTTGTTCGACCGACCAACAATCACTACAAGAAAAACAGCCCCGGGCGTCCACTTGGTGGGCGTCCTGGGCATATGGATGCCTACATGGCATCAGAAAATAGAAACGGGCGTCCACAGTCAGACGACAAACTTGGCGTCCGACTGAAGCTGGGTAGGAAGAAATTCAGGCTGACGGGCGTCCACAAGCGGACGCCATATTCCACTAAATGGCGTCCACTGTCGGACGCCATCTAGTGAGATATAGCGTCCACAGTCGGACGCCAGTTTGGCTGGATGTGGCGTCCGATAGTGGACGCCCGTCTGGCTGACTCGCATCAAATACCCGCCCACCTCCTCTCCCCCTTCACTCTCTAAACTCTCTCTAAACTCCCTCGCCGACCCCATTCTCCCTTCCTCTCCTCCATTTTCCATACTTTTTCTTAAATTTTGGTATGTTTTCTTACTTTACTTAGTTCTTATTCATTATTAGTTCTTATTTTTGATTGTTATCGTTATTTATTGGTAATTTGCTAATTAATATTGTTTAGGTCTAAATTTTGATTAGGTTGATTAGTTTAGCCCAAATTCGATTAGGTAGATTAGTTTTGCCCATCACAATTTTGATTAGGGTTTGATGAATTTGGTTGAATTGAGCTAGAATGACCTCTAGGGCCTTCCGTGAGGTTTTGTGTGACTTAGGACGGACCAAAAGGTGTCGTAATAATGTCGAATTTTCCCGAAACCACTTCTATCCTGATCGGGGTAGTAAATAGGTGTTATCGATGCTTTCGGAATTTTGATATCTGTATCCGAAAATTTGACCTTATTTGACCTGTTTAAGCTGTTTCTGTGGGACCTAAGCCATGAATTTTTGTGTTTTGTTCGGTTAAATTGGGATTAAATTGATAAATTACCTAGAGTTTTCGTAAATTGGGATTAAATTGTGTTTACATTTGTAACTAAATTCGGTGACTAATTTGTGTAGGGTCAATTCAAAATTAATAAAACATTTGGGTTTACTTTGACGTATTAGTGATTAAATTGAGGAATCTCAGTTATGGAAATTAAGTTAGAGAAATGAAGTTAAAGTTAAATGGTGATTAAATTTTTGTTTAGTAAGTTCTAAATTAAGTTAGGGAAATTAAACTTTTATTTGTTATATATATTTTTTGAACATAGAAAATGAAGAGAATTGAATGGAAATGGATGTATGAGGGAAGACTTGATAAGAAGAGACGTCCCACCGTCGAATTTTTGAGGGGTGTTGAATCATTTGTCGAGGTCGCTAAAAAGTCAGTAGACTATGCATCCAGAGGGGAGGTTAGGTGTCCGTGTACTAAATGCAAGAACCTAAAATTTTTGAGGTACTTGTAGTTAAGGAACATGTCATCTATAATGGTTTTTCACCCGATTATTATAATTGGATTTGTCATGGTGAGCCATCTCAGTCTGAGGAACCCGAAAACCATCAAAATGAGAGGGGGTTGAGAGGTATGATAGTTGACGTTGTGGAGTGTAACTTGTTTAACAACGAGAACACATATGGGAATGACGAGTCACCTAACCCACGAGACTCACCCAACCCACAAGACTCACCTAACCCACAAGAGCCTAACCCACGAGCAAAGGCGTTTTTTGACATGTTGAACGCTTCAGAGAAACCGTTATACGGAGGGTGCGATTTGACTTTGTTAGAAGTCGCATCTATCATAGTTAGCCTTAAATGTGAGTTCAACCTACCCTTTGCTTGTGTCGATGGTATTACTGCCTTGCTCTAGAGAGTTATCCCAAAAGACAATATCATGACCCGAACTTTCTACACAACCAAAAAGGTTGTGAAGGGACTTCAACTCCCGCATCAAAAGATTGATTATTGTCCAGATGGATGCATGTTATTTTGGAAGGACGATGCGATGCTTGATGAATGTAGGAGATGTGGTAAGGGTAGGTGTAAGACGGTTAGGGGGATATTGTTTTGAGGGGTAAAAAAGGGAAAAGCGGTGTTAGGGGTAAGAAACCGATTCCAATAAGTCAGCTTACGTACTTCCCTATTGCACATAGGCTTCTAAAACTGTATGCCACAAAAACCATAGCGGAGCAAATGAGGTGGCACAAGGAAGACATTAGGGTACCAGGGAACATGTGTCATCCGAGTGACGGTGAGGAGTGGAAGCGTTTCGATAGACTACATCCCCACTTTGCGTCAGAACCCCGAAATGTAAGGCTTGGGTTGTGTACTGATGGATTTGCACCTTTCGGCCAATTTGGTAAGTCGTACTCTTGTTGGCCTGTGATGATAACACCTTATAACCTACCTCCTTGGTTGTGTTTGAAGCAGCCATTCATCTTCCTATCTCTTATTCTGCCCGGACCCAAAAACCCGAAAAATCAATAGGATGTTTACTTGCAACCTGTTATTGAGGAATTGAAACAACTGTGGGAGGTAGGGGTGGAAAGTTATGACGTCTCTCTGAGACAAAACTTTCAGTTGAAAGCATCTCTGTTGTGGACTATAAACGACTTTCCCGCGTACGGCATGCTCTCGGGGTGGTCTACTGCGGGTCAGAAAGCATGTCCGTGTTGTATGGATGAGAGCAAAGCTTTTTATCTTCCAAATTCTAGTAAAATAAGTTGGTTTGACTGTCATAGGCAGTTCCTACCAGAAGGTCAGGCATTCAAGAAGGGTGAGGTTGTGCTTGACGACACACCTGATCGACTCCCCGGAGATGAAATATGGGAGTTGATTTCCGATTACCCGTCCACTATCGACGGAACCGAGCAGGAGTTCAAAGACCTCAAAAAGTTGAAAATGGTTGGTTTAAACGTAGCATATTTTTTGCCCTACCATATTGGAGGACTTTGTTACTTCGTCACAATTTAGATGTGATGCACATAGAGAAGAACTTCTTCGAGCAGGGTATTCACACTGTCATGGATGTGGAGGGGAAGAGTTGTGACACTACAGGCTCCCGGCGAGATGTAAATCATTTTTGTGACCGTCCTCAACTGCACATAAAAAGGGATGGATGCAAACCGAGAGCCTTGCATCTTCACCCTTGACAAAGCTCAGAGGAAGGCGTTGTTGGAGTGGGTAGAGAAGTTGAAGTTCCCTGATGGGTACGCCTCCGACTTCAAACGCTGTGTTGATCTTAAGAACCTAAAGCTGCAAGGGTTAAAGAGTCATGACTGCCACGTCTTCATGGAGAGGTTGCTTCCGTTATCACTAAAGCAACTTTTGCCACCGACGGTGTGGAATTCTATAACTGAGATATCTCAGTTCTTCCGAGATTTGTGTTCTTCTACAGTATCAATTGAGGACATGACTCGGCTGCAGGATCAAATTCCACAGATACTATGCAAACTTGAGATGATCTTCCCACCGTCGTTCTTTAATTCCATGGAGCATCTACTTGTCCACTTGCCCTACGAGGCTAAGGTTGGAGGACCTATCCAATTTAGATGGATGTACCCATTCGAAAGGTACATAAATTTTAGTAACTTCATTTATAAATTTAATTTCAACATAGCTAATTTTTATTAATTGAATACATAACTTGTTTATTTAGGTTCCTCAATCATTTGAAGAAGAAAATTGGTAGCAAAGCTAGGGTAGAGGATTCTATTTGTAATGCATATTTTACAGAAGAGATTGCAAACTTCTGCTCCCTCTACTTCGAGAAAGATGTCCAAAAAAAACCAAGAACCTGAACCTAGAACATTCGGTGTCCATTGATCCTACTATACCCGAGTTTTTTCAAAAGAAGGACGATGAAGGAACTTCATCCGCCGAGGGTTCTAGGACGCTAGATGAGAAAGAGTATAACCGAGCGCACCTTTACCTACTCTCTAACTGTGAGATCTTAGAGCCTTATGAGAAGCAATTTGTAACTGAATATGTCGCTGCAAACCCTGACGTGAACGCTGATGACGTTTGAAGTAAGCATGACGAACATTTTCCTAAGTGGCTCAAGGATCACGTAGTTGCCTTAGACATACATGATGATTTGGTTAGAAGTTTGGCATACGGACCAGTGCGAGCGGTTAAAACTTGGAACCGATACTCGGTAAATGGGTTCGATTTTCACACATTCGATGACGGGAAGAACAAGGCTAGATGCAATTTTTGTGTGAGTGTGACATCTCTTGATGGTGATAAGTAATATGGTATTTTGGAGGATATTTTCGAGTTGTATTATGCTAGCAAAGAACGGCGGTATAGAGCTGTGATATTCAAATGTGAGTGGAAAGACAGCTCCATGAACGGGACCCGAGTGCATGAACGTTACATGATTGTGGAAGTTAATTACACTAGGAAATATCCTACGTACGATCCGTTCATACTCGCGCATCAGGCGAAGCAAGTCTACTTTGCTACTTCTCAGTACACGAAAAATGACAGAAATCAAAGTCAATGGTGGGTAGTCTTTACGACTAAACCACGGGGGCAAATAGACAGTTCTTTGTTCCAGGAAGATGCGGTTTCAAGTGGTACACGCTTATCTCTTATTGAAGAGACCATATTCTCCGAAGAAGATCAGAATGAAGGGGCAGAGGAAGATTTTGAGGATGATGATGATGATGGACAAGGAGATTACATGGTTAGGGATCACTACAAGAATAACTGTCCCGGGCGTCCACCTGGTGGTCACCGACAGTGGACGCTATAAGGCGACGGGCGTCCGCAAACAGACGCCAGAAAGCGGAAGCCACGCCTGGTCGCCTTTTTTTAAAACGGGCGTCCACTATTGGACGCCAAGCCAAATGGCGACCGACCGTGGACGCCATGGGTGGCGACCGACTGTGGACGCCATGTGTCTCTGAGTGGCGTCCACAGTCGGACGCCTGGGGCCTGAAGTTGGCGACCGACTGTGGACGCCACCCACGTACATCTCGCGTCCACAGTCAGACGCCATTTTAGTTTCCCCTGGCGTCTGTCATGACGTCCGTTATTGGACGCTATTTACGCTGTTGCATGACCGTAAACATGCGTTCAATGTTTAGCCAAAACCTACAAAATAAACCACAACTCTCAACCAACCACAAACGTCGACTATCCACAATACCTCAACCACATTCAAGCTCAGTCAACCGAAAGAGTTCATCTCTCGACTCATTTATGCTGAAAAAACTTATATAAAAAGATTTAACATACGGTTTGAAGGTACACAAGTGTAAACTAGTTCAAAGATACATAATCCGTATATACGGTTAAAACAACAACAACAAAAAACAATCAACTAACTGTGAAGCTAGCTGCAGCACCGGAGTTACCACCATCCCCGTTAAAGGGGTCTCTGTCGTCTGGAGGGGGTGGGGGAGGACTTTGGTTGCATTTCTGAAGCACGGCATGAAACATGGCCATATGTTCCTCAATTCTCTTGATGTGTTCTGCCTGGTCCTTCAGTTGCTGTTGCTGCGCTGTCAGCTGCTCCTTCATTTGCTCCTTCTCCGGATCGGGATGCTGAGATCCGGCCGGCGTGTACTCCATTTGTGTGGAGGTGCTCAGACGCGATGTGGGAGGTCTCAAGTACATACCGTGTGCATTTCCCACACCGTACACACTTCCTTTCCTGTAACCCTTGACGACCTTGAACCAAATCTCGTTTGGGTCGACTTCCTCATCATCAGGATCAGCCTCGAGTCTCTCCATCTCTTCTTGGTAGGCATCCTGCGTACAGAAGAACGATTTCAATTTAAGTTATTATTAGTTGAAATCATTGAAGATAGTTATCCACCACCTACAGTTGATTTATTTGACATATTTAGTACTCACCCAGGTCTCCTGATCCTTTTTCGTCTTAAAGGAAGTCCCTTTGTCAGTGGTCTTCCCATGCATGTCTCGGAATAGCGCCGCCGCGTATGGCTCCCTCCCGAGCTCAGCATGCAGCTATTAGTGGAGTGTGAACGTTAGGCGAATATAAATTATGCAAACATAGTTTACGATTATTCAAGGAAGAGTACAGAATTAATTAGTAGAAATCATACTCTCTTGACACGAGTGAAAGAAGATTGAGAACCCCGATGATGTGTCGGGTTTGCGTAGCCCTCATGCTCACAGTTCGCCAACTTGTTCCTTTGGGCAATTTCGGATCTGACCTTAAAGTCCTTCTTATCGTGGTAGGCGATCCATCTCCCAAGGCCTCCCCTAAAATATGATGACCCAATATATTATTTAATACAGTGAAAGATTGAAGTTAGATTGTTTATTTGTTAAAATTGATTACCAAAAAAAAATAACTAACACCTTTAAGGTCGTTCAGTGTAGTCCCCCGCGTACGTCGTTTATTCATCACACAGCAGAAACGTCGTGTGCACGTTTCATTGTACCGCTCCCAGACCCTTCCATCAAACTCTGAGCCCCAACTAAACTTGAACTACACTGTCAAGACAGGTTGATAATTAGTATGAAAAATATTTACAAAGTCCAAATTATAAATTAAAAACTCGGTAGCAAAAACAATCCCCGTACCTTGAATTGGTTGAACCACCACTCTCGTACCTCCGCCGGTACCTGAGACCAATTTGCGTACCCTTGCCCCTTGTCGACCATGAAGCTGTTAGTACAGCCTTTGACGACCTGTTTGTGCAGAAACCTGCACCGAGTTGAGAAGACCATATATGTAATCAATCATACAAGATGTAGTACAAAAATGAATATTTACAAAAGAATAATCAACATGTTAGATTATATTACCATGTGCCTGTTGGTTTGAGAACCAACCGCCCCTCCTCATCCTTCTCCAGCTCCTCCTCTGGCCCCTGTTGCTGCTCCTCCTCCTCACGCTCAGCGGTCTGCTCCGGTCCCGTTTCGGGGACCATCTCCTCCTCCTCCTGCTGGGTGGTGGACGTGTGAGCAGACCTACTACCCCCACCACGTTTCCTGGTCGATCTACCGCCTGCCATTATCTTAACCTTCCAAAAAATTAAACAATGTTAACAACAATTAGCCATGTAAACAACAATTACATTCTAACTAAATTCAAGTAATATAGCTTACTATAGTAATATAATTAGCCATGTAAACATGTAAACATCAATAAAACTTACTACAACAACTCTAGTAGTCACCGTCGCTGTCGTTATTGTATTCAGCCTCATCCTCCTCAGTCTGATCCTCCTCCTCCGTCGACTCGCCCTCCACTGGATCGTCCTCTGAATTCTCTTCATCGTGTCCGTCATCCTCCTCAAGGAACTCCGGAACATCCCTGACCATGTAATCCCCTTGTCCATCATCATCGTCATCCTCAAAATCTTCCTCTGCCCCTTCATTCTGATGTTGTTCGGAGAATATGTTCTCTTCAATAGAAGATAAGCGTGTAGCAGTTGAAGCAACATCTTCCTGGAACAGAGAACTGTCTATTTGTCCCCGTGGTTTAGTCGTAAAGACTGCCCACCATTGACTTTGATTTCTGTCATTTTTCGTGTAAGGAGAAGGAGCAAAATAGACTTGCTTCGCCTGATGCGCGAGTATGAACGGATCGTACGTAGGATATTTCCTTGTGTGATTAACTTCCACAATCTTGTAACGTTCATGCACTCGGGTCCCGTTCACGGAGCTATCTTTCCACTCACACTTGAATACCACAGCTCTATACCCTCGTTCTTTGCCAGCATAACACAACTCAAAAATATCCTCCAAAATACCATATTACTCATCACCATCAAGAGATGACACACTCACACCAAAATTGCATCTAGCCTTGTTCTTCCCGTAGTTGAATGTGTTAAAATTGCACCCATTCACCGAGTACCGGTTCCAGGTTTTAACCACTCTCAGTGGACCAAATGCCAAACTTCTAACCAAATCATCACGTATGTCTAAGGCAACTACGTGATCCTTGAGCCACTTCGGGAAATGTTCGTCGTGCTTACTCGAAACGTCATCAGGGTTCACGGCAGGGTTCGCAGCGACATATTCAGTTACATATTGTTTCTCATAAGGCTCTAAGATCTCACAATTCGAGAGTAGGTAAAGGTGCGCTCGGTTGTACTCTTTCTCATCTAGTGTCCTAGAACCCTCAACGGATGAAGTTCCTTCATCGTCCTTCTTTTGAAAAAACTCGGGTATAGTGGGGTCAATGGACACCAAATGTCCTAGGTTCAGGTTCTTGGTTCTTGTTTGCACATCTTTATCGAAGTAGAGGGAGCAGAAGTTTGCAATCTCTTCTGTCAAATATGCATTACAAATAGAACCTTCTACCCTAGCCTTGTTACCAATTTTCTTCTTCAAATGATTCAGGAACCTAAATAAACAAGTTATATATTTCAATCAATACAAATTAGTTAAGCTTATTTTTTTAAAAAATGAAGTTACTAAAAGTTACGTACCTTTCAAATGGGTACATCCATCTATACTGGACAGGTCCTCCAACCTTAGCCTCGTAGGGCAAGTGGACAGGTAGATGCTCCATGGAATTAAAGAACGACGGTGGAAAGATCATCTCAAGTGTGCATAGTATCTGTAGAATTTTATCCTCGAGCCGAGACATGTCCTTAATTGATACTGTAGAGGAACACAAATCTCGGAAGAACTGAGATATCTCAGTTATAGAATTCAACACCGTCGGTGGCGAAAGGTGCTTTAGTGATACCGGAAGCAACCTCTCCATGAAAACGTGACAGTCGTGACTCTTTAACCCTTGAAGCTTCAGGTTCTTAAGATCAACACAGCGTTTGAAGTCGGAGGCGTACCCATCAGGGAACTTCAACTTCTCTACCCACTCCAACAACTCCTTTCTCTGAGCCTTGTCAAGTGTGAACAAGGCTCTCGGTTTCGACCCATCCTGTTTTATGTGCATTTGAGGATGGTGACAGAAATTCTTGACATCTCGCCGGGAGCCTGTAGTGTCACAACTCTTCCCCTCCACATCCATCACCGTGTGAATCAACTGCTCGAAGAAGTTTTTCTCTATGTGCATCACATCTAAATTGTGACGAATTAACAAAGTCCTCCAATATGGTAGTTCGAAGAATATGCTACGTTTAAACCAACCATTTTTCAACTTCTTGAGGTCTTTGAACTCCTGCTCGGTTTCGTCGACATTAGACAGGTAATCAGAAATCAACTCCCATATTTCATCTCCTGGGAGTCAATCAGGTGCGTCGTCAAGCACCTCCTCACCCTTCTTGAACGCCTTCTTATTCTTTCTATATGGGTGACCTTCTGGTAGGAACTGCCGATGACAGTCAAACCAACTGATTTTACTAGAATTTGGAAGATAAAAAGCTTTGCTGTCACCCATACAACACGGACATGCTTTCTGACCCGCAGTAGACCACCCCAAGAGCATACCGTACGCGGGAAAGTCATTTATAGTCCACAACAAAGCTGCTTTCAACTTTGTCTCAGAGAGACATCATAAGTTTCCACCCCTACCTCCCACAGTTGTTTCAGTTCCTCAATAACAGGTTGCAAGTAAACATCCAAATGATTTTTCGGGTTTTTTGGTCCGGGCACAATAAGAGATAGGAAGATGAAAGGCTGCTTCAAACACAACCAAGGAGGTAGGTTGTAAGGTGTGATCATCACTGGCCAGCAAGAGTACGATTTACCAAATTGGCCGAACGGTGCAAATCCATCAGTGCACAACCCAAGCCTTACATTTCGGGGTTCTAACGCAAAGTGGGGATGTAGTCTATCAAAACGCTTCCACTCCTCACCATCACTCGGATGACACATCTTCCCTAGTACCCTAATGTCCTCCTTGTGCCACCTCATTTGCTCAGCTATGGTTTTTGTGGCGTACAATTTCTGAAGCCTAGGTGCAATAGGGAAGTACGTAAGCTGACTTATTGGGATTGGTTTCTTACCCCTGACACTACTTTTCCCTTTTCTACCTCTCAAAACAATATCCCCCTCAACCATCTTATACCTACCCTTACCACATCTTCTACATTCATCAAGCATCGCATCGTTCTTCCAAAATAGCATGCATCCGTCTGGACAAGCATCAATCTTTTGATGCGGGAGTTGAAGTCCCTTCACAACCTTTTTGGTTGTGTAGAATGATCGGGTCATGATATTGTGTTTTGGAATAACTCTCTCGAGCAAGGCGGCAATACCATCGACACAAGCAAAGGGCAGGTTGAACTCACATTTAAGGCTAACTACCATAGACGCGACTTCTAACTACGTCACATCGCACCCTCCGTATAACGGTTTCTCCGATGCTTCCAACATGTCAAAAAACGCCTTTGCTCGTGGGTTAGGCTCTTGTGGGTTAGGTGAGTCTTGTGGGTTGGGTGACTCTCGTGGGCTAGGTGAGTCTCGTGGGTTAGGTGAGTTAAACAAGTTGCACTCCACAACATCAACTATCATACGTCTCAATCCCCCCTCATCTTGATGGTTATCGGTTCCCTCAGACTGAGATGACTCACCATGACAAATCCAATAATAGTAATCGGGTGAAAAACCACTATAGATGACATGTTCCTTCACTACAAGGACCTCAAGAAATTTTAGGTTCTTGCATTTAGTACACGGACACCTAACCTCCCCCCTCGATGCGTAGTCTACCGACTTTTTAGCGACCTCGACAAATAACTCAACACCCCTCAAAAATCCGACGGTTGGACATCTCTTCTTATCAAGTCTTCCCTCATACACCCATTTCCGTTCAATTCTCTTCATTTTCTATGTTCAAAAAATATATATAACATATTAAAGTTTAATTTCCCTAATTTAATTTATAACTTACTAAACGAATATTTAATCACCATTTAACTTAAACTTCATTTCTCTAACTAAGTTTCATCATTTTAATCACTAATACGTCAATGTAAATCCAAATGTCTTATTAATTTAGAATTGACCTTACAAAAATTTAGTAAACCCAATTTTTAATTTGCAAATGTCTTATTAATTTTTAATTGACCTTACAAAAATTAGTCACCGAATTTAATCACAATTTAATCCCAATTTACAAAAACCCTAGCTAATTTATCAATGCAATCCCAATTCAACCGAACAAAACACAACAATTCATGGCTTAGGTCACACAGAAACAGCTTAAACAGGTCAAAAAAGGGTCAAATTTTCGGATGCAGATATCAAAATTCCGAAAGCGCCGCTAACACCTATTTACAACCCCGATCAGGATAGAAGTGGTTTCGGGAAAATCCGGCATTATTACGACACCTTTTGGTCCGTCCTAAGTCACACAAAACCTCACGGAAGGCCCTAGAGGTCATTCTAGCTCAATTCAACCAAATTGATCAAACCCTAGTCAAAATAGTGATGGGCAAAAATAATCTAACTAATCGAATTTGGGATAAACTAATCAACCTAATCGAACTTGGCCTAAACTAATCAACCTAATCGAAATTTAGACCTAAACGAAATTAACTAACAAACTATCAATAAATAACGCTAATAATGAAGAATAAGAACTAATTATAATGAATAGAAATGAAGTAAACTAAGAAAACGTACCACAAATTAGTAATAAAGGATGAAAATTGGGAGAGTGTAGGCGATTGGGGTCGGCGAGGGAAGAGGGAGATTGTAGAGAGAGATTTTTTTTTTTAGAAGTGAAGGGGGAGAGGGGGTGAGCGGGTATTTGACGCCACACTCAACTCGACGGGCGTCCACTGTCGGACGCAACATGTGGACGCCATTTTGCTGAATATGGCGTCCGACAGTGGACGCCATTTGGGTTAAATGGCGTCCGCCTGTGGACGTCCGTCGTCCTCAATTTTCTCCTCCCCAACTTCAGTCGGACGCCAAGTTTTGCGTCCGACTGTGGACGCCCGTTTGACTTTTCGGACGCCATTTAGGCATCCATATGCCCAGGACACCAATCAGGTGGACGCCCGGGACAGTTTTCTTGTAGTGGATGTTCCAGAGATCCTTGAGGAGGATGACGGACACGATGAAGAGAATTTGGAGGACGATCAAGTGGAGGGCGAGGAGATGGAGGAGGAGAATCATACTGAGGAGGATGAGGCTGAAGACAATAACGACAGCGAAAATGACTACTGGAGTTGTTGTAGTAAGTTAATTATATTGATCATTGTGTTACTTATTTGGTACATTATTTCAATCAAGTTAGATTGTAATTGCTAATTGTTGTGAACATTGTTTAATTTGTTGCAAGGTTAAGATAATGGCAGGCGGTAGATCGACCAGGAGACGTGGTGGGGGTAGTAGGTCTGTGCAGACATCCACCTCGCACCAGGAGGAGGAGGAACGGGTCCCCGAAACGGGACCGGAGCAGAACGATGAGGAGCAGGAGGAGGAGGCAGCAGGGGCAGGAGGACGCACTAGAGAAGGACGAGAACGGTCGGATGATTATCGACCCTGGTCGCGTATGGTAATTTAATCTAACGTGTCCATTCTTTTGTAACGTATGAATTTTTGGACTACATCTTGTAATATTTCGTACATATATGTGCTTCTCGACTTGGTGCAGGTTTCTGCATGGGGTCGTCACCAAAGGCTGTACTGCTAGCTACATGGCCGACAAAGGGCAGGGGTACGCCTGCTGGACTCAGGTGCCGATGGACGTACGGGAGTGGTGGTTCAACAGCTTCCGGGTACGTGGATTGTTTTTGTTACCGAGTTTTTAATTTATAATGTAGACTTTGTAAATATTTTCGCTACTAATTAATATTCCGCCTTGATTGTGTAGTTGAAGTTCTCTTGGAAGCAGGAGTTAGAAGGAAGGGTGTGGGATTGACATAACGAGACCTGCACATGCCGTTTTGCTTGCGTAATGAACAAACGCCATACCCGGGGGACTGCGCTCAATGACCTTAAAGGTGTAGTTTTTTATAGAACTCAATTTTAACAAACAATCTAACTTTAATCTTTTACTGTATTAACTAATATATTAGTGTCGTCATATTTCAGGGGAAGCGTTGGAGAGGTGGGTTACGTACGACGACAACAAGGACTTCAAGGTCAGGTCGGAGAGGGCCCAGAGAAACAAAATGAAGAACTGCGAGAAGGAGGGGAAGGCCGACCCGACACATCATCGGGGTTCTCAGTCTTCGTTGCGTCGTGCCAAGAGGGTATGATTTCTATTAATACCGTACTCTTACTTGAATAATCATAAACTATGTTCGCATAATATATGTTCGCCTAACGTTCGTACTCATTTAATAGCTACAAGCTGAACTCGGGAGGATGCCAGCCGCGGCGGAGATATTCCTGGACATGCACGGAAAGACCGACCATGAAGGGACTACTTTTATGACGAGGAAAGATCAGGCAATCTGGGTGAGTACTAACTATTTCAAATAAATCAACTTTGTCTATACTTTAAGTGGTAGATAACAATCTTTAATGATTTCATCTAATAATAACTTGAATTGAAATCACTGTTCTGTACGCAGCATGCCTACTAACAAGAGCAAGCGAACCTCGAGACTGCTCCTGATGCTACCGAAGTCGACCCGAATAAGACTTTTTTCAAGGTCGTCTCGGGGTACAAGAAAGGAAGTGTGTACGGTGTTGGAAATGCACATGGTATCTACTTCACACCTCCCCCAGCGCGTCTCGGCACCTCTACACAGATGGAGTACACGCTGACCGGATCTCAGCAGCCCGACCCGGAAAAGGATAAAATGAAGGAGCAGCTGACACAGCAGCAACAGCAACTGAAGAAACAGGCGGAGCACATAAAGAAAATGCAGGAACAAATGGCCATGTTTCAAACCATGTTTAACAAATGCAACCAAGGTCGTCCCCCATCCCCTCCAGACGACAGAGACCCCTTTAACGGGGATGGCGGCAACTCTGGTGCTTCAGCTAGCTTCACAGTTAGCTGATTGTTTTTTGTTGTTATTGCAACTGAATTTATGGATTATGTATCTTCAAACTAGTTTAGGTTATTTGTGTACCTTCAAGCCGTATGTTAATTTGTTTTTATATGTATGTTTTTTCAGCATAAATGAGTCGAGAGATGAAGTGTTTTGGTTGATTGAGAGTGAATGAGGTTGAGGTATTGTCGATAGTCGACAGTTGTGGTTGGTTGAGAGTTGTGGATGTGGTTTATTTTGCAGGTTCTGGCTAGACATTGAACGCATGTTTACGGCCATGCAACTGCATAAATGGCGTCCAATAACGGACGCCATTATAGACGCCAGGGGAAGCTAAAATCGATCAAAATTAGCAGCATTCAGGGGACATGGCGTCCGAATGTGGATGCCAGTTATGAAAATGAGCGACCGCTCGTGGCTTCTGCTTTCTGGCGTCTGTTTGCAGACGCCCGTCCCCGTATAGCGTCCACTGTCGGAATCCACTGGGTGGATGCCTGGGGAATCTTTTCTTGTAGTGAATGCTCCCGTCTGGTAGGGGGTTAGTAAACACCCGTCAAGACAGAGCAACTTAAAAGTTAGGAAGACAGCGCCGCTAAGAGGCGAGGAGGAGACTCGAGAGACCATTGTTAAGTGCCTAACCAGAGACAGTGCGACCGATCCTAGTTCCGTCAGTTCATCTAAACGGGCCAAGACTAACGAGACCCGTATTGAATGTGTGGAAGAGAGAGGAGAGTGAGATTGGCTGGGCTCGTCTTTGGCTGGGGCGTTAGAAGTTTGCCTTCAGAAAATCGATGAGGAGAAACGCAAGCAAGCACACCGAATGGTAAGGGGAAGGAAAAGTTGGACCGGTAGAGCCCATCCACTTTGTATTATGTCCTATTAGTTGATATTATGTGGCGTATTAGTACTATTTTTTTTTTTGTGGAGCTTTGACACGTTGTTGCTTTCCGAGATATCCGGACTTCGGATGCTTGATGTAAATGCCTCGACAAAGGCTCGATTTAACCGAATTTTGTTATTAATGAGAAGCACATTTTTATTATTATTATTTTTTTGTGGTGGCTCGCAACTCGATTCTTCCTTTTACCCGGAGCGCCCTTTCGGGTTTTCACTTCGTCCTCGACTCACCTTTTTTTTTGTTTTTTTTTACGGCTCGCAACTCGATTCTTCATTTTTCCCGGGGCGCCCTTTTGGGTTTTAGTCCTGTCCTTGGCTCGTCATTTTGTTTTGACGATGACTTGCAACTCTTTTCTTCATTTTGCCCGGGGTGCCCTTTCGGGTTTTCGCCCCGTCCTCGACTCGTCGTTTGTGCTTCATCATTTTAAAGTCACTCATGGGTCGGGTCGTGGAAGGAATCCCGGTTTGTGCATGAAACGATTAATCGATTTTTTCTGTTTGGTTGTTTGGTTGTACCTGGAGAAGGGTTGCCTACGTATCCGCTTTTAGACGAAATCAAACCATGCTCGTAGTTCTTTTTTTGAAAAAATGTGAGTGATTTTGCTTTTGACTCGTTTATGCCAGTTATCGATGCGAACTTGATTTTTTTTGTTGCTTTTTTTTAGCTTCCTCCTAAGTCGGAGGTTGAGATGTTGTTGCCAAGGTGTCTACGGGTAGTATCGTTTGAGTTGATCCATGTTGGTCGGGCTTGAGAACTCACGTCCATCTAGGTCGGTGAGGATCACGGCGCCCCCCGAGAGTATTTTCTTAACGAGGTAGGGGCCCGCCCAGTTTGGTTTGAATTTCCCTCTAGGGTCAACGGGAAGGGGTGCTCTAATGGATTTTGATTACTAAATCTCCCTCGCGTATGTTTCGGGATTTCACTCGTTTAAGGCTCGTTGGATGCGTTATTGGTAGGCTTGTATGTTGGATAAGGCATGTATCATACGCTCGTCTAGGAGTACTAGATCGTCATATCGTTTTTGATTTCATTCCTTTTCGGGAATGACGCTTTCGGCCAATATCCTTAGCGACGGTACTTCTAGCTCTACGGGTTGGACGGCTTCGCAGCCGTAGGTTAGGTAATAGGGTGTGGCTCCAGTGGGTGTCCTATAGGATGTTCGGTATCCCCATAAGGCGAAGGGGATCTTGTTTGGCCAATCCTGATAATTGTCTATCATTTTCTTAAGGATTGTGGTTATGGTTTTGTTGGCTGCTTCTACGGCCCAGTTTGTTTGTGGTCTATAGGGTGATGACTTGTGTCTTTGGGTTTTGTATTTGCCGAGGAGTTTCTGGGTGTCGGCCCTGAAGTGAGCCCACTGGTCGCTGATGATCTCGTGGGGTATACCGTAGCAGCAGATGATGTTATTTTGTAAGAATTTCACTACTTGTTTTGAGGTTAGTACGGTGTAAAAGGCGGCTTCTACCCATTTGGTGAAATAATCGACGGCCACCAGTGTAAAGCAGTGTCCGCCGGTCCCGGATGGGTGTACTTTTCCTATGATGTCTATTCCCCAAGTAGAGAAGGGCCAGGGTGTAGCTATGGTGTGTAGAGGATATGGAGGTAGGTGTTGGATGTTAGCAAATATTTGGCAATTATGGCAGTGACGGACATGATGTCTACGGTCTGCCTCTAAGGTAATCTAGTAGTAGCCCAGTCTCATTATTTTTCGGGCTAGTAGGTGTGCGCTCATGTGGGGTCCTCACTCTCTGTCATGTACCTCTTCCATGAGTTTCTCGGATTTGTTTTCGTTTATGCACCTAAGAAGGACTCATTGTGGGGTTCGTTTGTATAGTAGTCCTTTATTTAGGACATAGTGGGTGGCTTGTGTATTCGTAGGGCTCTTTTGTTCTTAACGTTAGTGTTAGGCGGATATGACCCGTGAGTTTTAAAGTCTAGGATTGCTTTGTACCAAGGTTCTTCGAGGTATCATCGGTTTCGAGGTTGTGGATATAGGCCGGTTGTTCACTTCTCTCTACGTTAATAGGCCTAGAGAAAAGGTGTTCGGGCATGTTTATTAGTGAGGCTAGTTTGGATAACGCGTCGGCGAACTAGTTTTCTTCGCGGGGTATGTGTATGAAATCAATTTTGGTGAATTCCCGGGACATCGATTCCACTTGGGTCTGGTATGGGGTTAGGCTTTCACTATAAACCTTCCATGCTCCCGTGGCTTGGTTGACTACTAAGGAGGAATCTCCGTGTACTCTAAGGTTTTTGACTCCTAGAGGTATGGCTGCTTTCAGACCTATAAGGCAGGCTTTGTATTTGGTTATGTTGAGGAAGTTTGGTTTGATGGATGTTCGCTCGTTGCGGGTTTTTTGTTGTTTGGACAGGGGGTTGATAAAGGGCTAAGCCTAGGGTCGTTGTTCCCGATCTCTTCTATAGGGTGAAGCTAAGTGAGTCGTCTGTTATAGCCTTTCTGTTTTAGTCAATTGTCATCGATAATTGGCATAAAGTCGAGTGTTTAAGCGTTTGAAGTAAACTGTTTTTTTTTTTTTGAAAAAGTCAAGCGATTGTCGAGGCATGTTTGTAAAAAAAAGTCATTTTATTGAGAATAGTAGACGGGCTAGATGCCCGTGATTTTGTTTGGGGAAGGTGGAGGACATGTCCCTCGCACCCCATGGACTCGATAAGGGAAATGACATTTATAATTATTATTACTATTAAGTCTAGGCCCTAATAGGAACTAGACGCTGACTCGGGTGCGGACTTGCTGGCGTCGGTAGGCGTCTTGGTGTCCTCGTACTCGGGGTACGCCCCGAAGTTTTCTTCCTGGATGAGGTGGCGAACTTGTTGCCTAAATTCACGACATTCACTAATGTCATGTCCTCGGCCTTGGTTGTACCGACACCATTTGTTACCATTCCAATGCGGCGACCTCTTGTCGGCAGGTGGATCAGGTGTTGGACTCAGGGGGTAGAGTAGCCCATCAGATATTAGCATGGTTAGGGCTTGATCGTGAGATAGCCCAAGGTGCTCTAGTAGCCTGAGACCCCTTTCCTCGGAGTTGTTCGTTAAGAAACAGGTGGGTCTTTATGTTAGTAGCGCAATTTTTACTATCCTTGTTTTTATTAACCCCTCGATTTTATCTTTTAGCAATGTACAAGATTCCGTATCATGGTCATTGCTCCTGTGGTAGTGGCAGTACTTTCCCTTGGACCAGTGACGGGATCTATGCTTAAGTGGGGGATCGACCATCGGCCCTATGGGTCGTAGGAGGCGGAGGGATGTTAATCTTCGGAGTGCAGCTGCATAGTTGACCCCGATTTGGGCGAACTTCTTCTTGGGCTCCATAGTCTCGGGTGAGTCCACGCCCTCCCCTTTGATCGATCCCTTTCATGTGGAAATGGGGGGGGGGGGTTTAGGAGGTTCTTCGAGCCTTTCCTCGATATGGGCTATCCTAGTCTCTATTTTCGAGAGTATGGGGTGTATTTGTGAAACTAAGCGAGCTAGGCTCTCGATAATTGTTGTGAGGTCGAGGGGTGTGGGCTCCGGATAGGTGTCTGGTTCATCCTCGATGTTTAAGACCTCCTCTACTAGGGGGACAAAGTGGGAGCTGTCAATAGTGTCATCGAAGATGGCGTGGACACTAAAGGGGTTCATAGTATTATTGGGTTTCTTAGGTGGGGGAGAGGGATTGTCCCGTTTTCTATCAGGTCTTGTATAGTATGTTTGAGCCAAAAACAGGATTCTGTGTCGTGGCCCTTGCCACGATGGTATTGGCAATACTTATTAGCGTCCCACGATTTTGCCTTTTTGTCCGCGGGTGGGTCCATAGTAGGTCCTATTAATTCGAGCTTCCCTTGCTCGGTCAGTCTCTTTAAGGCTTCGGTGTAGGTGACGCCTAGTTTGGAGAAGGTTCTAGGGGTGAAGTTTGTTCTTCCCCGGGTAGTTGGTTCAACGAGGTGTACTCTTCGGTTTTGTTATTCCCATAAGACCGGGTTCCTGTGAAAGTGGTCGGCGCTTGATAACCCTTCCCCATTATCTTGGAGAATACACCCTTTTTCATATCGTCTTCTAGGCGTATTCCTAAAGTGGATAGCTCCTTAAAGGTGTGGATATTTTGGTACCTAAGATGGGGGGCGTAAGCTGGTCTAAGGTTATTGATGAATTTTTCCACCAAAGTGGCTTCGTCCGGGCGGTTTATTAGCTGGGTACTGACCTTCCTCCATCTGGTCAAAAATTCTGAGAAGCCTTCCTTCTCATTTTGAGAGAGGACCTCGAGGCTTCTAATGGTGACTTGTGTTTCGCCATTATCCGCGTATTGTTTTGCGAACTCTATGGAGATATCGTCCCAGGTGGATACCTTCTTAGGGTCAAGTGAACAGAACCATGATCGTGGTGTGTCTCCTAGAGATGAGGGGAATATCCTAGTGAAGAGGCTAGGTTTGACCCCTTTGATGGCCATATAGTCCTTGAAGGCTCGGATGTGATTGAGGGGGTCCTCAGTTCCTTTGAACTTAGGTATGTATGTTAGGGAAAAGTTCTCGGGTAATTGGTCGTTCACCATTTCGAATTTCCTATGGTTTTCAAGGTGGACGTTGTTTCCCTGGTTCAGGCGCATCTGGTTTTCAAGGAAATCTATGCGGTTCATAGCTGATTGGAGGATGTCATCTTGAGGTGGGATAACGGGATCGCTTGGGATGAGGCCGATGGGTGCCCCACCTAACGGGGTAGAATTTAAAAGGGCCTCGTTGAGGACCCGGGTGTGGTGTTCATCTTAGGCCTTGTCTTCCAAGTGGCCTAGGCGAGAGTCTATGTTGTTTACGGATGCGTTTACCGTGATAACAGTGGCCTATAAATCCCGGATTAGGTCAGCTAGGGCTCCTATGGTGTTGTTTGCTGATTGCCCGGCGTTATCCCCACTGTGGTTGCTTGCGTCCACGCTTGAATCCCCCGTCATGACTGTGGAAAGGCGGTTTTGGTGAGAGTGAGTTTTGCCAGGTGCCTAAGGGACTCGAGGAATGCTCGCATCTAAGTGACGCGGAAATGAGACCCTTGACTCGCATGTGCGTGCAGTCATCGGCTTAGGGACTCGGGTGCTTTTGACTCTTGGTGCATTCGGCGAGATGCCTAATGGATCTTAGATCTCTGTGACGAGATGATTTGACACAAACCACGGAGGTGAGGTTTAAAGAGGACTTCTCAAAATGAGACGACCCAAAATGTAAGACCTCAAGTAGAGGTGATCCTAGCAACTAACACGGACAGTTAATCACACGGTTATACGACGTAAGAAGTTTATCGCGATCCCGGCTCAGGATCAAAGAATTTTTATTATCAAAACGACCGATACTCGCAGAAGAAAGCCCTTTTTTTCCTTTGAAAACTGATTTTGTAAAATTAGGGTGACGATGGTGTGGTGACATCGTTCGTGATGTGAAAATGTATTGCTATGTGTGTGCGTCGGGAATCCGGCGATAGCAATGGTGTAAAATGTTTTTTTTGAAATGAACGTGGTTCTTAGGGGAATTAATTTTGAAAGTGAATACATGATGCTTTTATCGAGACTACTATTAATTAGTTAGTTCGAGACTTGTGGTGTACGTGGTCTAACGACAGCATTCTAAGGGTGTAACTAAATTCTTATTAAAGAACATAGGTGACGCGTAGTGTTTTTTTTATAGAGAATGCTTTTAAAACAAATGGTCCATTTTCGTTGGTTGCCTTAATTGGCATTTGACGGTGAGGAAGGATGTATTGTGAAAAGGTGTTTCGAGAATGTAACTGTTTCAGATTCCTTGACTTCATTAATCGAAGCTTTGGTTGTGTTAATGGTATGTGTGCAAAAACTTTTTTTTTGAAAATAAAATGTGACCGTTTGGTGCACCTTGATCCTATTAATTGGGAGTCTCGGTAGTGTTAACGGTATTTGTTGTTTGACGGGTTTTACTTTAGCTATGTGATGGCGCTTGAAAATATATTTTGTTCGAAAATGTCGAGTGTTGAATATTTTTCGAAAACGGAGTTTGGTGTGGTTGAATATGTTGGCGTGGTTGAATCCAGATTTTTAGTGTTTTATTTTGATTGGATTGTTCAAACACGCTACACATAACTAGGAATGCACACACTCATGCAGGATGCAGACACGGGTAGGTTAGGGTAGGCTACCGCCCACAGATAGTCTTTACTTAGGCATTGACAGTTATCTGGGGAGACAAGTGTCATACCGTTCGTTCAGAACTATCCGCTTATTATTTCCGCGGGGTTCGCGTTAGGCGGCCGGAGCGTCAATCGAGGATCTCTCCGCGTGTCCCTAGAGATCTTACCGCGAAGAGATCGATTGGTCCTGATATCGGTTAGGGTGGGCTTTTTATGGCCAAAACCTGTAGTGACCACAACTAGGAACTAAGAAATGAGCTTCACCAATCTCGTTCAAGTTACACCATCGTTGGAAACTTGTTTCCAATTCCCCAGCGGAGTCGCCAAACTGTGGACGTCCGTCCGCACCGCCCGGCGCCCCGCCCGCGCCCGCGTGGGACTGACCAGATTTTCAACGTGTGGCGGCGGCCACCCACGCGGCCCTCTCCCTACCGGGGGCCGGTCCGATCTCGCGTACGGGGCAAAGTGTCGGACCTCGATTTGGATGACGATTCGGACTTGTACTAAACGGGTGGGGGGCACCCGTGTTTCCGTTTGGGAATCGATCGAGTCGTGGTTGCAAATGTTTAAAGGCCGTTTCGTTTGGTAAGGCGACCTTTTTAGTGAACTGAACTCGTTGCCGATTTGTGGAGTCGCCACCGAGTCAATTATGGGGACTCGGAAATCGTTGAAGTAAACTTTGATCCCTTGTCGGCTCAAAGTTGCATGAGTGGCACGGGACCTAAAGATAAAGACTTGTACCCTTAAGCACTCCATGCCTGGAATGACTCTCATTACCAATGGTTTCGGACATCCGGAAACCGTCAATTCTGAGTATGGGTGAGGGTACGTATTGGGAAGTCAACTTCTGATAGATGTCAACACCCAATCCCGCCCACACTATAGCAGCCTCTACTAATCAATCGGTGGGCTGATATCCTAGTTCTTTTGTTGTGACGGAAGTACTGTAACATCCGTTGTTTTAACCCTATACCTTTTGCTACGTCGGTTGTTTAAAGACAAGTAAGTTTTGTCGTCAAAATAGTTGTGTTTACATTCTTTGCATGCGATTTCACGTGACAGGCAGGCCATGAAAAGGTGCACATAGGAGAGTAGAGAATACTAGTATTATACGTATTAGCAAATCAATTTTAACGCGATAATACGGATATTAGTCATTCTCGTGGTATACCTTACCTGGTATTCTGCTTAAGATGCGTCGATTCGATATTAGTAGAGATGCATCGAACCAAATAAGGCGAGCACCAGGACTAATACGGAACCCGAACACCACTTTGTTCAGTTTTAGTTGTTTTACGTTTTGAATTCCGTGTTAGGTGATTTAGCATGCGATTATAAGGTCGTAAAAGCAATAAATCATACGAAAAATTGTAAATGCGAATGTAAGTAAATTACATAGTAAGGAGTTGCACCCTCGGAGTATACACTAAACGGGACTCGATTCATAGATAGTTTGAGAATGGATCTCGGAATTACTCGGGTGTATTTAGTGTGTTTTAGTGCTTGTGGTTGAAGTTGGGACGTTACGTATTTTAGTAAGTGTTTGCGGACCTAGTGTCCATGTCTAATATTATCGTAGTGCATAATAAAAGAAAGTGCGAGTATGGAAAGTTTTGTTTAGATGACAACCTAGTGACGACTTTATCAACAGGTGGATCCTCCTAGCTTGACCAGTGACTCCGGCAGAGCTCCGTTACCGTTTGACCCTTCCTGCGGCTATTCCGTCAGAGCTTCCTTGCTATGGACCATTTTTGCGGCTAATCCGGCAGAACTTCGTTACTAGACTCGAGCTAGTCGAACACAAGCACCTCGGTATCGAGTGGGGTTCTCGAAGGTGAGGATTAGCGTCAATGTCACTTTTTTTATCGGAACTACGATCGAGTGAATCGTTTGCCTCGGGTGTCGGACTGCGAGCCCTTAGCGAGAAATTAGAGGGAGAAGAGAGGATGTGAATTGTGTGTCGAAATGAGGGCTTGAAGGGGGGTATTTATAGGTGTTTTCGGCCCTCGTCAACCATATGGGCGCCTGAGCTGAGGCGCACCGAGACTCAGGCGCCTGGGCTTAGGCGCGGTGAGACTGAGGCGCGTGAGGTGGGGCGGTGGGATTTTGAGGATACGGTTTTGATACTTTCCAAAACCGAGAGGGAGGAGTGTGATACTTAGCTTGGAGCCTAAGGGTTCCCGCGGCTTGACCTAGCACTATGGGTTTAGTGGGCCTCGGGCGTTCATCCCGAGGTTCGCTTGGCGTGGTGTTGACTCGGTTCGAGTTTCTGGACCGACTCGGAGTCCCGGTGTCAGAATTAATTCTAATTAGTGTCTATGCGACCGTAACGACACGACTAAGGCTGCCATCATGTTAGTTTAATTTGCCCGAGTAATTTATTTGTTCCGTTCTATAGAAAAACCATCTAAAACATCGTGAACCCGTGTCGTGTTGCAGTCCTATCGTCATTGGGTGTTTGTTGGGCACTTCTGCAGCCACCAGGTCCAAATCTAGGTGTCTACACTACTCCATTGGACTGAGGTTGGTAAGGTGGGCTAGACTCATGAAGTAATCCATTTTTCTCGCAAAAATCTATTAAGTAATTAGAGCTATATTCACAACCTCTATCAGACCTGACTCTTTTAATCTTTCTGTCAAGTTGATTTTCTACATCAGCTTTGTATTTAATAAACATCTCTTCAGCTTCACTTTTATTCTTAAGTAAATACACTTTAGTGTACGTTGAGTAATTGTAACACCCGCTATTTTCCTAGTGCTTTTATCCTTTCCGCTATTACTTCATCATAACTCTATCACGTTTCGGCATTCTGTTTCATCATTTTCCAAGATTTGTTTTTATTTTTGAGTCACATAATATTTACTTTTATTTTAAAATATTTTAATTATATTAAACCTATTTATTTGATTTTTATCGTAAAATATTTATTTATTCGCGAGAAATTCTATTTCTCTACGATTAACATTTTAAGCTCGGATTTAAGTTATTTCTTTTCCCAAAAATGTCTAAACACATTTATATAATATTTCCAACTAAGAAATATTTTATTTACGAAAAATTGAACCGTTAATGATTATTTTCCAAAAATAATTAACGAAGTTTTCTAAATAATTATTTTCCAACGCGAGGTTTACTAGAGTTGCTTTGAAATACCTTTAACTATTTTACGATCCTTCTTTTTATCAACTTACAAATTATTTGAGACATTTTTCCCCATGATTTGGACCGACCCATCTCTTTGTCACACCCTTACTATGTTTTTCTTTATATGTTCCATTTTATTATGTTAAAACTTAAATAGATAATTCTTTTTCTTTCCCATTTATTTGATGCTTTATGAACAAACTCTTCATGCCCCATGCTCTTTATTTGGCTGGTGCATCTAGCCTAAGTCTTCCCTTGTTTTCATCAAAAATTTATTTGACATTCATTCATAAGAGACCATCCATTTCTTACATTCATTTTTTCCTTAGACAACAAAGAAAATACTCTTCAATTCCTCCATATTGGCCATGAGTTTCAGCCATATTTTCCAGCCAAATTTTGTCCCTAATCGAGTCTTGATCGTCTCATTTTCATCTCCAAATTAATTGTTATTTCGATCCTTCCGTTAAGGTAATAATCGATGTTGTATTCGATCATTATTTACCTTGATTTTTCCTAGTTTTCTCATGGTATTTTTCTACCATATTTTTTGTGTGTGTTAAGGATTTGTGGACGATCTTGAGGCCGACGAGCATAGTATCGATTCGGATTTAGATTAAAGGTAACGTCGGTGTTACTCGATATTACTTGATTTTATTTGTGTAATTGCATGTATATTTTTATAATTTTATTTTTGACAATATATGTATGTCATAACCTGAAAATTTTTTAAAAGTTGGAAATTTGCATGTTTCGGTATTTTTATCGCTTTTACGAGATTAACGATTAAATTGTTATATTAATTTGTAAAATCGTAATATTCGGCTTAAACTTGTAATATATGATTATATTCTGTAAAAATAAAGTTTTTTATGATTTTTAATAATTTTTTATTTTTCTGATGTTTTAGTTATCGATTATTGAATTATTACCGTTTACGGACAAAAACGATTAAAAGCCGATTTTTAGTTCTAGTACTTAAACATTTTATTTTAATCTGATTTTTGACGTGGTGCAACTTTTTGACGAAATAGAATGTTCTAAAGTTTTTCATAATTTTTTGGAATTTTTAAGTTGATGAATTAATTAATCACTTTATATCATCGTTTATCGTTAAAACCGTGTTTATCGTTTTAATTCTCGATTTCTGGTCTTTTGTTTAAATATGAAAAAAAATGTGTTTCTGATAATTTTGCAATAAAATTTAATTTTATAATTTTTAGTGCTTTAATAAAATGTTAGGAACGATAAGTTTTATTAATGGAATCGTTAATTGTGGAAACGGATTTTAAAGACGGTTTTAACGGAATTTATTAAATCTGGAATTTTTGGAAATCTGGAAAAATATTAGTTTCTGGAAAATCATGATTTCTAAGTTTAATAATTCTTTTTGGATATTTATACTTAAATCGTTTTGTAATTACTATTTTTATTAATCGTTATTGTTGAGATTAAACGATTAACGAGAAAACTCTTTAAAAACCGAGTTTAAGGATTCCGTAAAAATTGTTTTTTCTAGACAGAATGTCCATAAATGTGTTTTAACTATTTTACGTAATTTTTTTACTATTTATTAAAGTCTTTAATTAATAGTAATGATTTTTGGACAAAATTACGATTTATTGTTAAAATGATCCGTTTCACCTAAAAGAATTATTTTTCCAGCCATTTTGAAAATATTTAAATCTGAAACTTTAAGAGTTAAATATCCCTTGACATAATCTAAATAAATTCATTGATTTAATTAAATAAAAGACGTTAAAAGATTTAATTTGACATTTGCCGTAAAATCCTATTTATAATCGTATTGTCGAAACTAATAATAATTAAGAAATTTTAGTATTTTAAATTTTTAAAACACCTTGATTAGTAGTATTAAAATGTTTAAGACATATTTTAATTATTTCATAAACACTTCTATGATATTTTAATAATTTCATAAACCCAATTGTTCTCGTTTTAGAAATTAATATCGTTAAGGCCGAAAATATTAGTTTTATAAATCTATATTGTTTACTAAACATGTTTTATTAGTATGAACTAATATTTTCGATATTTTGATATAATGCTATTTTAAGTAAGTTTCTAAAATGAGTAAGTTTCTATTTATAGAAAGGTTCCCTTTTTATATAAAATGTTTATTCCTTTTATCCATATCATTTATATTGATTATATTTACTTCTGAATATCGATAATGGCTTGTTTGGAGTTATGGAATAAAGACAAGTGTGGGGTTAGAATAATATAGTCTGGGATGTACGTTTTGACCTTAAGCTAGATATCGCATCGTGTTAGTCGCCGGCAGCTGAACTAGACATAATTGTTGTCTAGGAGGGGTATGCACTACTTAAACCAGGACCTCGCTGTACGCAGTCTTGTTATAGTTGAGTTGCCTAGTTAGAGACTGGATTCTAATATGAGTTAAGTCTATAGTTCTCGAAACTAGTTTCCAGTATTATCCTAGTGAAAGTCTAGCCTTGTGTACACTGATCGAATTTCCATAACGCCATTTTGAATATTATTATTATTATCGGTATAATTTCGTTGTAGGTTGGCAAATGTTTTTTGTTTTCTCCGGAAAACTCATTTTTATTATATTGTTTCCATACGTGATATCTTTCACTGAAAGCTTATTTTCATTATAATGTTTTACGGTTTTCCGTTTTTACTAATTTTCTATAATAGTAATTACAGTTTAAAATTCTGTTATACGGCTGGGAGAACGTTGACGTTGCTCCCCACTGATTGTGGCTGTTATGTTTTTAACATGGCAGGTATATGTGTTTTACTTCGGGTGGGCTAGCGAGCAGTTATGGATCCTGCTTGTTTTAATAAGATCACTGTATTATGGATTGTTAAAACCCTTTTTATGGATTTTTTTTTTATATTTTGTAGCCATTTTTATTTTATGGCTTATGTATTGACTTATCATTTTTATTTAATCAAGACATAGCTACATTGTGTTATAATCTCAATTCTACAGTGTTTCCGCCACTGTATTGCGTTAGAACTTCTAGGGGATTACAGTAATCATCAATAAAAGTGACATAATAAAATTTACCTCCTCTACTCATAGTACTCTTGAAGTCAGCTAGGTTGGTGTGAATTAACTTGAGAAGACTTGTATGTCTAGTTTTAACTGGTTTACTGGGCTTTTTAGTAAACTTAGCTTCTACGCAACTAGGACATTTAGTGAAGACTTCGGTGGTTAAAGAAGGAATAAGCAACATTGCTTTCAATTTTTTAGCCGATTCATAATTCACGTGACCTAATCTAGCATGCCAAACATCAATAGACTCAGCAATATAAGCAGAAGCAGAAGAATTATTATTAATAGCAGAAGAATCAATGTTCAAAATAAGTAAGCCCCCACTGAGATAACCCTTGCCCACAAAATCCCCGTTGCGAGACATTACAACCTTGTCAGCCTCAAAAACAAGTTTCATACCAACTTTGTTTAACAAGGCACCAGACACTAGGTTTCTACGCAGAGTAGGGACATACAAAACATTATGAAGGGCAAGAGTTTTCCCAGAGGTTAGTTAAGAAAGACCTTGCCTTTTCCTGTGATCAGCGCAAAGAGGTAGAGTTACCCATGTCACCGTCAGCCACATCTTCAAATTCGGCAAACAGCTCCTTGTTGGCACAGAGATGTCTTGGAGCTCCTGTGTCCAGAACCCAGTCACTCGCGTTCGCCACAAGATTGACCTCAACTACCACCGCAGCAATAATATCATCATCTGATTCAGCAATAATGTTGGCTTGAGCAGTTTGACCACCTTTCTTTTGAGGACACTGGTATGCTTTGTGACCCGTTTTCCCACACACATAGCACACCGGATTTGGATTCGGCTTATGGATCTTGGGAACTGGTTTGGTGGAGTTTCCTTGATTCTTTCCCTTGGCACCTTGACCTTTCCCTTTTTAACCCTTGCCTTGACCCTGACTCTGACCCATTTTATTCTTACCCTTATTGCCATGAGACGAACACCAAGCTTCAACAAGGTTAGCTTTGGTAGAGACAGATGATAAAAGGACAGACCTATCTTTTAAGCGATTACCTTCCTCAGTTCTCATGTGACTTATAAGCTCTTGAAGTGATAGATATTTTTTCTTATGTTGTAAATGATTTATAATCACTCCATGACGCGGGAAACTTTTCTAACAAAACATTGGCTAAAAACACCTCGTCTAGTTTCATCCCTTCATTGACAACATTAGCACACAAGTTTTCGTAAACATGACCTTGCTCCATAATAGGTTTATCATCTACCATAAGAAACCCAAGTCACTGACCCACCACGTATTTCTTTTTGCCTGCATCACTGGCCCCATATTTTTTCTCTAAAGACTCCCAAATAGTTTTAGCAGATTTATGGACCATGAATAAATCAAAAAGGGTGTTGGTCGTGTCATTAAGAAGATGATATCTAACTACCTTATTATCTTTATCAAATTTCTTAACTTTTTACTCATTGGACTTAACCGTGGCAACGGGAGGAGGTGTGGCCTCGGCCGCGGCAGACGCAACAATTAATTCAGGTGCGTCTTCGAACAGAACATAATCAATTTCCAATTGTTCAAAAACATTAAAAGTTTTTGAGACCACCTCTTATAATTTAGCACATCTAAAGGTTCCAATTTTGATAAGTCGGCAGAGAATTTGGTTGATACAATAGCCATGAATTTTCCGTTAAGTGACACAAACAAAAACAAGAAATACAGTTTTCAAATTGTTGTTTGTGTGAGTGACACCGTGAGGCAGCAAGCCGAGGCAACAACGGACACAAATCGGGGCGGAGAAAAACGAGGCAACGAGGCAACCGGGACTGCAACCAAAAACAGAAACCGAAAAGGCAACCCGGACAAAATCTGAATCGGATAGAGGAAGGCAGCACGAAAACCAAGGCGACATGGGGCAAATAAAACTGAGGCAGCAGGTTCGGGAGAGAAGCAAATTTTTGACAGAAATTAGTAATAGAAGCAGTGTCGTGGTATGACAGCCACTGACTTGAAAACTATATCGGCGCAACTCGGGTGGTTATCGCCTACGGTGCCGAAAGTTTCCCAAGGTTAACACTGCAGTTCAGAATCTGGACCACTCGTGGTTCAGAACTTTGGAACGACTTAATACTGTACCCAGGAAGAAAGAGCAGTAGAGGAGAGGAGAGAGGTGGAGAGATTGCATGTGTTTTTGTATGTTTAAGAAGGGAGAAGGGGCCTCCTATTTATAGCCGAATGAGCCCAGCCAATCCATAAAATCTGCCCCATTAAATGGCCATTAAACCGAAATGATAAGGCTCATAAATACACCATAACAACCATTTGACTAGATCCAATTCACACCAAACAATGAATCTGGAGAAGCCCAATGAATCAAGACAGACACAAAAAACAAGAAGGCCAAAAAGAACAAGCCTAAAAGGCCCACTTCACACACACTTGTAAGCCTAAGGGAAGAGAAGCCTTAAAAGGACCTCCTAAGCTTACAATTCTTCCTATGTGGGATGGAAAAAGGAATAAAACAACTATTCCTCTTGCCATCTACCAACAGTTACAACTTATTAGAGCGCAATGAAAGCACGATGAACCCATAAACCACTCAGAATGGACATAGTGTAGACACCCAAATTTTGACCGCCAGGTGTCTATAGTAGTTTCCAAAAAAAACCCGATGATGATCGGATGCAAACGTGTTTCTACGCGCTCGGATATGGGCTCGAAACCATTAGTTGCTGGCTTAGGCATTTAAGGAGTACAAATCTCACAAAACCAACCTCAAATTCAGGCCCAGTAGGTCGTTTCCAATCAAATAAGACTAATTTGGGTCAAAACCGACACCAGAAATAAAACCGACTTTTAGCGACCGGGTCAAACCCCGGTCAAAGCTGTTTCCGAGAACAAACCCGCGGTCCTCTTTCAGGTGGGCCACTCGATCGAGTCCATCAGGGCACTCGATCGAGTAACCCTAGACAAGGAGGGGGAGCAATTGCCTATATATACCCCCTTTGCATACAATTTTACACACTTCTTTGCAACCCTAATTTTCAGCTCTACAATACACTTACAAAAAACCCTAATCTCACACTTTCAAAAACCCTAACCCTAGTATCTAGGAATCCATACCCTAAACTACCATAAGTTAACTTACATTAACCTCGATTCTCCCGTGCTAAAGCCACAACTAACGAGATCTATCCGAGACTAAGAAACATGTAGGTTGAGGGTGCAGAACCCCGTTCTTCTCTTTTTCCTTCTTCTCCTTGTCCGTCCGTCGCGTCGTCGTCCCTTTTTTTTCGTTTTTTTTATTTTGTTATCGCGTCTCTAATATCGATAGTATTATTAGTATAAAACATTAAAATACTTGTGAATTTGTGTCGAGTGCGAATGATGACGGGATAAGGAAATCCGAATATACAACGGTGTTTCACCCGATGTTGCCGGTCGCTTATCCCGGCACCCCTAGCGCTTGATTATTGAAGCAAGTCAACATAAATAATAGCTTTTTATTTCGTTCGCATCGTCGTCAATCGCGTATTTCATCGATTTCAAAACTATTTTCGAATGAAACTTCTTTTTTAGTTATGGTCGAAACCCGTTGACGCGGATCCAACATCACACAATCCGCAAGGATTTATTACGATGTCGGGATACCGAGGGAATCAAGTCAAGTCTTTCAATTCAAGTAAAGTGTCAATCTATTAGATTCGATACCAATTCAATAATTGGATGTCGAATCTAAACGATTTAGTCAAATAATTTAACTAACACGATTTTTCGTTGATGCTAAAATAGTTGTCATCTAATTCAATATAATTTATTACGACGCTATAAACGCGGAGAAAATCTATATCGTTTTAGTTAATTTAAACGACTTATAGCATTTTTTCAAGTTTCACTCTAATATTCGATATCGATTCAATAATCGAATATCGGATATGACGAGTATCAAAGTCCGAATCGAGCATAAATCTTACAATATTTATGCCCGATTCAACAAAATCATCGGATTATCAAAATCAAAAAGCAATTTCGAAATCGATAACAAATTGCAAAGCGAACCCTAGTTCGTACAGGGGGCACTCGATCGAGTGCCTAGTCCTCTTGGTCGAGTAGCACCCCAAAAACGAGACAGAAGGTTATTTTGACAACCACTCGATCGAGTCTCGCAATGACTCGGTCAAGTTCCCTCATAACTCGGTCGAGTGACGTCGCGAAATCCGGACATAAACCTTTTCAGAGGTCCACTCGGTCGAGTCCCTCAATGACTCGATCGAGTGGCCCTTTATCACGCCAAAACCGTGAGTCCTACAATGTCATTCGAGTCTCGATAATACTTTTTTATGACTTAGGTCAACACGCGTCAAATCTATCACGTGGAATATTGCTTTTCAAAACCATGCATCATCTTATTTACATCATTCCATATTATTCTATATTATTCGCAAACCGTTATTATCGTTACACCGTTACTAACATGTTTGTTTCCATCTTTGTCGATTTTATTTTCATTGTTTATTTTATTGTACTAAAATAAACGTCGCATGCTAAACATAACTTTGACGATAGTATTAGATGCATTAAATCGACATAGCAACCCATTCAATTTTTCGCATGCTTAGGGAAAACAATGTTTGTATATCATTTCATCGTTCTACTAACGCGTGTATTAAAACGTCATTCGATATCTTAGTAGAGGCCGCTAATGTACGGGCGGGGTTGGGAGTTATTTGTGAACTTCCCAACACGTACCCTCACCCCTTACTCAGAACCATGGTTTCTGGATGTCCGAAACCGTTGACGCACGAGAGTCATTCAATACACGGTATCCGATAATGTTGGTATCGGTATCAAATGCAAAGGAACGAGCCCAATAAACTCTGACATCGGAAATGGGCGATACTTTGTGCATGGCCCACTAAGATATAGAGTGGGTTCGAACGGGCCCGAACTCCCACAAAGTTCGGTGGCGACTCCACTTCGATTTAAATTTCAATTCGATCCATTCTCATATGGAGATTCATTCGTCTCACCAAACCCGCGCGTGGCCGCGTCGGGGTGGACCTATGTCATGTCCACACATAGTTATACCAAGGATTCTCACTAGTATAATGTACTTTAAGTATCTAATATCCTTCCAAACCAACCACACTAGGATCACCCAATCTTTACCCTTTTAGTCAACCTATAATTATTGGAGATAGGAACCTATTGATTTTTGGAATGACAAGAGGTGGGAAAAAGATGAGAACCAACTAATGTTTTTGAGTGTTGATCCACTACAAGGGTACATCAATATGGAGACCAAATTAGCAACCCACTGATATTTAGTAGCAAAATATATTTTTTAGAGACCAATTTAGAGACTCGTTTGAAAATGATCTCTAATTAAGAGACACAAATTTTTTTGTATCTACTTTTGACGCTAAGTTAGAGTCTAAATTTCATATGGTGGCTAATTATATAGGAAAAGTTATTTATTGGCTACCAATTATGGTTGGACTCTAATTTAGTATCAACTTATACTACTATTTCAATTAGGATAACAGTTAATATAATTAACCTAGTTACTCTCAAATTCCCCCACTCCTTAAAACCTATGACTCTCTTATAAAAACAAACACCTATAAAATTAACAACTCTAATCATAATTCATAAATCTATAGAGAAGTTTGTGAATTCCTTTCAAGGTTAGTACGTTACTTTTGTATTTTTTCAAAGTTCAGTATAATTGTATGTTTTTTTATGGTAGATATATAATTAATTGTTTGTTTCTATTGATTTTATTAATATGTCTTTACTTTTAATGGTGAAAGACTAAAGTAAACCCTAAGTACTTAAGTAGCAAACAACTGTTCAGCATAGAATTAGGTTATGGCTTCCAATTCTTAACATCAAAAAATTACTAAAACTAATATACTGTAAAAAAAATCGACCCCTTATTACTGTACGTCTGTACCCCTAATTAATTTCCCCCAATTTTATTAATCATCCATTCGGCCCCAATTTTCCCCTAATTACTTTACTGTACATCAATTCCTTTCTCTCCTTCTTCATCCTTCTGCCTGATTTCTATTAAAAAAATCGACGATAATGGATAAAGACTATTCCTGCCTTCCGTAATATTAACATCTCAAAGATGAGGGTAAGGATGAGATAGTTGATGGTGATATTAGGGTAGAGGGTGAGGGATCGACATAGTAGGACATGATGAGCGAGGATAGAAGGGGAGTAGTGAAGGAGTTATGTCCACTGTCCTACGGATTAACCCGCTTAAGTCTATGTATCCGATATGCCTTGCTAGAGGTCGATGTCGGGTTGACATGTAAATAGGTTACGTGTCTGGTAGTCTTAAGTGGGCCCATTGGGTCACACACAATATGTACGGGATATTATTAATATATATCAATATATTAAATATATCGGGTCAGTAGTAATACGGACCCAGCTGCGTTGTCGGGTTATGGTAATTAGAGTTGCACTAATAATCTAATTATGGTAATTAGAGTTATGGAAATAACCTAATTCTACCTTCTCATCTCCTATATATAAGGGGAGGTTCATATGAAGAACCAATATATAGAATAAAGAGTATTGACTCATAATATATTCGTCTTATAAAGAGTTACAAGAGAGATATAGAGAGAAGTGGTGAGACGGTCTCACGTACGTTTGGGGTGCTTTATTCTGTCCGTGGTGATTATTTATTCTGTCCGTGGAGATTATTTATTTTGTCCGTGGAGATTACATATATTTCTGGGTTTATTATACTTCTTATTAATACGCTGTTCCGCTGCAAATAAGGTATAATTGTAATCCCTCTACTTTTGTCTTTTCGGTTAATACTCGTAACAGGTCCTTGGGTTTAAAGGTTGTAACCCTACAGTGGTATCAAAGCAACTGTTACGCAGTATTAATCTAATCGACATGAATCTTTGTCTCATAATTGGTTATGAGGGATTCTACTCGCGTATTAATTTGATTATTATTTTCGTCTGGTAATTATTATCGCAATCTTATGTACTATTATTTATTTGCCAAATGGATCTATGAGAGTTTGCTATTTGATTATAATGGTATGAAAAAGTTAGTGTTGACGTGACAGGTTTTGTTTGTTATCACATAAGATGTGCCTACTCGCATTAGTTATGCGAGAACGTTAACGGGTGTTTGGTACGAGATATTCACGTATTGCCGCTAAAAGTTATTGTTTCTGTCTATTTAGGGTTTGTTTTATTTTGTGAATTTAAACGGTTAAATTCTAAAATTGAACGGGATGACCCGGATGCACAGGTTTGACCAAGACGACACAATATTTACTCGGATGACATGGTGTCGGATCGGATGACGCTTTTAAGAAAAGTCGTTTTCTCGCGTTTGTGTGTTGATTATGAATCAAAATGGATTATACTTTTATTTTTTACGAATCAATGAAAAATTAGTTTTCTAAATCGGTTAATTATGTACTTTAATTATCATGTTATCATAAATGGGTCGGGAAAAGAGTTTCTCGAGTCCTATTTGATTTTAATGAAACGTTCATCTATATGACAATTATAAGTTGCAGATCGGTTGTGAATCGAGTTTTGTATATCCGTTCAATTTTCCCGGGTAGGAAAATTTTCCTCGTAGTTGGAAAAATGAAAGATATTGGTGAAATTGTTCAAACCAAATAACAATTATGAATTGTAATATGATTATGAATCAAAATATGGGATCTTTTAACTTGTTTTATGCACAAATCGTTAATAACAATTGAATAATTATGTCATATGATGCATAAATTTTATTGTTTAGACTTGTGACTTGTGTGCTTAGAACTAATAGGTCGTCTTGTAAGTTGACCTAGTGACATGGTTATGACCCATATGCATTTAATCCCTCGCACAAATATTAAGTATTGTCTTTCCAGAATTGACCACTACAACAATTTCATACTATTGGTTGAAGTGACTGCCTAAGCGGTGCTTTGCCAATGTGTGTGGAGTGAGTAGGTGGGTAACGGTTACACACAGGTTCAGTCTGGTTTGCTTAACATTGCTATCAATTCGGATTTGGGCTTTGAGGCAAATAGTTGGTGTCATATGATGACTAATTCCGACGAACCAAGAATTATATATTGATGTAATTGACAATGTTGTTGTCTACCTTTACTTTTGGAGCTTGAGCAGTGAACCTAAGTTCACTTGAGTGACAAAAGGTTTAGGATCTTGGAATATTATGCAAACTTGAGGTTAGTTTTCATGATTTTATCTTTAAATTGTTTAAGATTATTAATATTAATTATCGTTTTACTTTGCATATAATTGTAGTTGTAATTTAGTCCCTTTATCACATTTATTAAAGATGAGTTTGAATTGTTCAACCTTGTTGATTGGTATCTTCAAAATTGTTTTCAAAATTAGAGATATGGATTTTTTCCTTGCGATACTTTCGACAAATTATAACCAGTGCTAATGTACAGTATGGACTGTATAATTAGAGTCATTGAGATGACTATTATAAGTACCAAAATCAATTGTTTCAATAAAACGGAATAGTTCCCATTAAGTGAGAAAATGTTGAAGATCATCTAATTAATCCATGTCATACGATGACGTGAGTATATTGATAATCAGGAAATTTTGGATGCTTCTTTCCAGAAAATTAGGATTTGAAATCGTTTCAATTAGTCCTAAGTTTAGGTCACTTTATTATGAATAAACATGTGACTTAATAAAGTTTCTCACCTTTTAGCATGAGATGTTAAAAGACGATTGAAAATTGTATCAAGAAGGCAAATGATACTAATGTTCTATGAGTTTATTAAGAAAATTGCTTGAGATAATGATTAATGAATCTAAGATGTTGGTTAAAGTAAGGGAAGCACAATCGTTGTCATACCCAAACTTGTTGCCAAATTTAGATGATGTGCGATTTTATTTGTCATTAATGTAATGACAAATATATATGACATTGGTAGATAGTTTCTAGAAATGTCTAGAAAATCTGCAAATCAATTATTGAAGTATGACTTCTGGTGTATGTTACTAGAATAATTTTTACTTTCATTCTACTATTTTGGTATAAGATACCAAATGCAACTATTACATTGTGGATGTGATGGCTCAAAGAGGGTTGAATAATGGTATATAAGTGAGGTGTTTTATGATGAAATGGACAAACGTTGTTGTTTCATATATAAAAGGAAAATCACTTAATTTTGCCATAAAGCTGAATACTGGAATTGAATAATTGTTATTCTTGTACTAGTCATAAGCAAGAATATTGATTCTGTTTCATGTATGGGCATTTAAATTTTTAATAAAAGTAGAACAATTGTTGCTCTATACCTTGCAATAATATGAGGTACAATAAGGCTAACATGATTGTTGGACTTTACATTCCTAGTAGTGAATGCTTTTATTTGTAACATAACAATCAAAAGGTTCAAGTCCCTCGACTCAAGTTTTACCTATTATGACATTGTCCTTAATCCATGAGACAAGAAACATAAGAATAGTTTCATAATGATTAAATTATAAACCTTATTGATAAGGATCAATTGAGGTAAATGGATCTTGTTAAGATGGATAAATGACATTAGAAGTGACTCCTATTATTTGTAATGAGAGGGTACTTAGACTTGTTGGACCACACATATACAGATACGTGTGAGTTTAACAAGTAGTGTTGCAAAAATGGGTAACATGTTGTTCATTTGATGAATTTAAAACTGAATGCTTTGAATTGTTCAAGGAAATTCAGAGGTAAGTACAAGATCAACTTGATAAGTTGGTACGAGTCGTTCGATATGATTGAAACAGGGAGGAATTGAACTAAAAGATTGTGATCATCTTAGAAGTAGTGAAAAGTGTTTCAAACTACATCGAACCATATTTGATATGATTTGGTCTATGATGAGTCATATACAGATTTCATTGACGCTTCAAAAAGTTATGCACTATAAAAGTCTTTGTACAATGTTGATGATATTGTCCATGTAAGTCGGAGAATAGACACCATATGAGATATGGATTGAAAATGTTCTAAAAAGTCTTTTCTTAATTATTAAGTCTTAAAGTTTAGAGAAAATTGTTTTCTAGAACTTAGACTCAATTATGACATGTGTTTTATTAGGGGTATTATGTTAATTCTACAAACCATCCAAAGAACAAAATTGTTTTGTTGCATGGAGTGGTATGTTTCTTTTAAAAATATCTGATTTCTAATAGAAACAGTGGGAGTAGAATCGACCTTGAATTGTTCAAAATTAACAGGAATTCTCTACAACTATTAAAGAGGATATTGATGCATCCATGAAAAGTCATGATCATCTTAGCTGTAAAATATTACCCTACATAGGTTTGACCTATGATGAAACAATAATGGGCAAAGACTCCAAAAGTCACATAAAATCTAATAGATTCTATATACCATTACCAAGTATAGACTTTGGTTAAATGGGTCTTATAGTGAAGAATAGTCTTCAATTTAAAGACGATGTAGATTGATATGAGAGTATCTATTAAGCATAGTAGGTAGTTAAGGATTGATTTCATAGTAATGACTATGGAAAAATTCTTTTTACAACATTATGCTTAAGTCTATTAGGATTGATTTAGCATTTTAAATGTCATCACTCATTATGATGAGTTTTGGACATATATATGTGAAATACATTTCTTGAAAGGGATGCAATATGATGTGTGCGACACTTCGTATGAATTTCATATTTTTAAAATTGTTAGGCAAATGTGAGTATTTCGATTTGATTGGAGCATTGAGCAAGTATCTTCGTTCTCAATGTGGTAATTCAAAGATGTTTGTTTTTCTTTGACATGAAGAAAGATGTACAAGAGGCTAGTGGGAGTGCATTTATCGTTATAATTTGGTATGTAAGTGACATACTTCTCTAACTAAACGACATTTGATTGCTTTAGTCTATGAAATTTTGTAAGAAATGTGTTTATTAAGTGCTCGTGTGACGAGCAGATACTAATCCGGTGAGTGTCACTAGAATGCTATCTAAGAATTGTTCCTTTGCGCTTAAGAAGTAAAAGGGAATTAATTAAGAGATGCGCATGATGTGATAAGCGAATTATTGTAAACAAGTTACAACGATTCATATTTCCAAATAGACAAAGATGACGTGAGATTGTAATCTCAGTATATTTTGTTTTGGATAAGAAGTTGTGTGTTGGAACGGTTCCAAAGGACAACTTTATGACTAATATTATAACTAAAGTTAGTGTTCTATTGCTTTTGAAGCAAATAGACGTTTGATTACGAATCAAGCACACACTCAAATTTAAAGTTTATGAAGCAAATATTGCTTATGAAACTAACAGTTTACCTTAATTGAGAGAAGGTGGATTGATTATATGTTTGTAAATAACCGATACAAATGTTGTATGTCCTGAAACCTCCTCTACATAAAGATCGTATTGTTATGATTGGTATAAGACGCATGGGCGAGTGGTCTTAGTACTTTTAGAGGTGTTAGGTTTAGTGGGAGTTATTTTGATAATTGATATATGTATGACATATTGTCATTTGGTTAATGTAACCGAGTTTTGTCCCTAAATAATTTACATTGATGAAATAGATCACTAAATACGTGACTTAGTCTTGGAACTCTATTTGGATGATGTAATTATTTTGCCTCTAGTCAGGGTATTGTGTTGGGACATTTGAATACCCTTAAATGACTGGTCTGTGAGTTGGTTGATGACTAAGTTCCTTGAATCATAGGTATTGAGATACTAAACCAGGCACACGGGTGTATGTTAAGAACATGTATTAGACAGACCCGCCAAAAATAATTTTACTAAGATTTCGCTTAGTGTCAGTAAAGTTCTTTGCAAGTTATGAACTTGTACGGTCTTTAGACCTGAGTCTTTGACTATTCAGTACATGTGATGTGTATGCTTTGATACTATTCGTCGTCAGCTGTGAAAGGGGGCTATGGATGGTTATTGGGCATGCATGGATCATGTGATAGGATGTGGTTAGACAAGAGGGGATTTGATCTTCATTTTTTGAAAGGAATTTATTGTTTCTTGGCCACTCGAAGAGTGTGACTTGTGCAAATCCGTGGCCGCGCTCAGATAGGATGATTGTCATCTATCTGCTCTTTTAACAAGTCAACTCAAAGATTCGAGTAAAAGATTGAGACATGTGAGGATGACACTTCTTCTTACCTCTTTCTCAATTTTAGACAATAGTAGCAAAGAGACTTAACGCCGTTCTTGAAAGGACATGTACAAGTGGGAGACTGAAGGAGTTATGTCCACTGTCCTACGGATTAACCCGCTTAAGTTTATGTATCCGATATGCCTTGCTAGAGGTCGATGTCGGGTTGACATGTAAATAGGTTACGTGTCTGGTAGTCTTAAGTGGGCCCATTGGGTCACACACAATATGTACGGGATATTATTAATATATATCGATATATTAAATATATCGGGTCAGTAGTAATACGGACCCAGCTGCGTTGTCGGGTTATGGTAATTAGAGTTACACTAATAATCTAATTATGGTAATTAGAGTTATGGAAATAACCTAATTCTAACTTCTCATCTCCTATATATAAGGAGGTTCATATGATGAACCAATATATAGAATAAACAGTATTGTCTCATAATATATTCGTCTTATAAAGATTTATAAGAGAGATATAGAGAGAAGTTGTGAGACGGTCTCACGTTCGTTTGGGGTGCTTTATTCTGTCCGTGGAGATTATTTATTCTGTCCGTGGAGATTACATATATTTCTGGGTTTATTATACTTCTTATTAATACGATATTCCACTGCAAATAAGGTATAATTGTTAACACTCTATTTTTATCTTTTCGGTTAATACTCGTAACAAGTCCTTGGGTTTAAGGGTTGTAACCCTACAAGTAGAGGTGGTGGTGCTGAAACCATGTCTTTTCTCATTTTCTGTGAGTTGTTGTCGTGTTGGTATGTGTTCTTTTTTTGTCAGTATCATTGTTGATGTCTTTGTTTCTTAATTTTCATAGTGATGTTGTATATATTCATAGATAGAGGTTGTTGTTTCTGGGTAAATGATGAAGTCTTGTTGGCCAATTCGTATGTGTAGCGGTCAAGATTTTGTGATGTCTTTGATTTCCAAGTTAGTGTTAGATTGTGTTAATCAGGGATTATAGTTTCTGGTTACATCAACCCTGGTTCATTCACGAGGTCCTTGAAACGTGTGTTTCACTGTCCAGATCCCCCAAAGCAACAGCGTCCCCATATACACCCCCCAAATCACATCCTCCCCTTTTCCTCCACTTGACAACCCCAATTCTTAGTTCTTAGAAGAGTTAAAGAGAAATGATAGTTGAAGTGGTGAGTGGTGAGTGAGTCCTAGATCAACCCGCTTCAATTTTTTACTGAAAATCGCAATCACTACAGTATTTATGAAATATGAATGGGCATCTTTTGTATTATATTGGTATTGGCATTGTGATTATTTTGAACGGTCTTCGTGCCGTCCTACACATCGTCGGCAAAGTCTCCGGCATGTGAGAGTGATAGTAACAGCACTGATATCTCTAAATACCATAGAGTCTAGCAGTTGGTATAACGATCGCATTAGTGATTACTTCTGTTACTTAGCTTAGCTTGATGACCGATCTAGCTTATTAGTAATTAGTAGTATGTTAGTTGTTTTCCTTGGAAGAAATCAATCGAAGAATATTAGTGTGATTATATCTTCATGTCCTGATTTTTACCAGGGGATATTGAAGTAAATATTCTGTATGATTATGTTGAATATAGAATATTGAAGTAAGATTAAGAAATCCCGAAATCCCCTACTATCAATATTCACGATATTGATTTACTTCAATATTCTTAATCATACAACCGAAATCCCCTGGCACTTCATTGAGTAGGAATATTCTGTATGTTGAATATATTGAATGTTTTATCAAAACTTCAAACACGTCAAAATTTGTTAATTCCTTTGTTAATCACTCCGCAACTGTACTCGGGCTACAAGCAAATACCCTTTATTTTGTGTTTGTAATAAAGTTAGTCCACTTCTTTCTTGAATCATAAAGTTAAAGTAATTTTATTTTCAATTGATTCTGACTGTTCACTATTTCTTTGGTACGACAGATTGATTAAAGGCCTTTCAAAGTACACAAATACTCAAATTATCATCACTCCATACAAGTATGTCCATATACTAAATTTTAGCGTCCACTTGTTTTAGAATGTTGATTTTCGATGCTACTTAATTTACAGTGAATCTTTTTTTTACATCATTTATGTCCATGATGCTTTGTCTTATATTTATTATACATTTTACTCTTTCTCGTTTTTATAGATCAGATAACTTCTATAAATTTCAAGCATGTGCTTGTTTCAGTGCAGTTATGTCAGATCGTTCATGGACGTATAAAAGATTAAATGGAAAATATCTTTCAAATAACTTTGTTAAAGGAGTGGATGATTTTATTAAATAAGCATGTGCGCAACAGAGTTTTAATAAGTCCTCAAAATTGAAATGTCCTTGTGTTAAGTGTGACAATGGGCCTTATTTGGACGTAGACACTATCAAGCTACATTTGTATAAGGAAGGATTTTGTCCCAATTACACTTACTGGGTTTGTCATGGTGAGAGTTTTCCAAAATAAAAAAATGTAGTCAAGGAGTCATCGTCGTCGTTTAGTGATCATTCTAGTTCTTACCATGATATGATTATGGATGCATGGGCTTCTAATGTCGACGAAAATAGACAAGTAGTAGATGTAGTTGAAGAAGAACCTAATGCCGAATCAAAAATATTTTTTGATATGTTAAAAAGTGCTCAACAACCTTTATATGAGGGGTGTAAGTTATCAATTTTAGAAGCTGCTTCAAGGCTCACAAACGTCAAATGTGAGTATAACATTCCTCATAGAGCCATAGATTACATAGTTTATTAATGAAGGATATGTGTCCGAGTGATAACATCATGACTGAAACTTACTCTAAAACAAAGAAATTGCTTGAAGGTCTTGAACTTCCACATCAAAAAATTGATGTGTGTTCTAATGGTTGTATGTTGTTTTGGAATGAAGACAAAAACTTAAATCAATGTCGAATATGTAATAGTGCCCGATACAAGAAGAATAAAGTCCAAGAAAAGGTATTAACATATTTGCCAATTACACCTAGATTGCACAGAATGTATGCAACCAAGGGTGTTGCTGAGAATATGAGTTGGCACACGAAAACCCCTAGTAACAAAGGTCTAATGTCACATCCATCCGATGGCGAGGCTTGGCAAAATTTCAATGAAACATATCCCGAATTTTCGGCGGAGCCACGTAATGTTAGATTAGGGTTATGTACGGATGGGTTTGCCCTCTTCGGAATGTCTGGGAAATCATATTCTTGTTGGCCAGTTATCGTAAATCCTTATAATTTACCACCATCGATGTGTATGAAACGACAATTTATGTTTCTATCTTTGATAATTCCTGGTCCTAAAAGCCCTAAGGGGAACTTAGATGTGTACTTGCAATCCTTGATTGCCGAGCTCGACGATTTATGTAAGAATGGTGCTTTAACCTATGATGTCTCCCAAAAAACAATTTTTGTATGAAGGCAGCTATTATGTGGACTATTAGTGGTTTTCCGGCATATGGTATGTTGTCGGGATGGTCTAATGCAGGCAAATATGCATGTCCTTATTGCATGGAGAAAACTAATTCATTATATCATAAACATGGTTGTAAGTACACATGGTTTAATTGTCATCGAAAATTTTTGCCTGAAGACCATGATTATAGATTAGATCGATCTGCATTCATAAAAAATAGGATAGAAGCCTCTAGTCCACCACCAAAATTAAATGGTGAGGAGGTTTGGAAATGTGTCTCTAGTCTACCTAAGGGTACTGATGCTCCTTTTAAAAAATAGAATACGAAAAATAAAAAGGATGGATGGAAAATGCAGAGCATTTTTTGGCAACTCCCATATTGGCGTAAATTATTGATCAGACACAACCTTGATGTTATGCACATAGAAAAAAATATATTCGATCAAATAATACACACACTAATGGAAGTAAAAGGAAAAACAAAGGACACTATTAGTGCAAGAAAAGACATGGAAAGACATTGTAAACGTCGTAAACTGAATGTCGGAAGGACAGAAAATGCTACTGATGTTATGCCAAAAGCTCCATATGTCTTACACAAGGATCAAAAGAGAGTGTTATGTGAATGGATAAAAGCCTTAATGTTCCCAGTTGGTTATTCTTCTAACATAGGGAGGTGTGTAGATATGAAACAATAAGCTTTTTGGATTAAAGAGTCATGACTGTCATGTGTTTATGGAAAGATTGCTTCCTGTTGCTGTAAGGGAACTTCTTCCTCAGAACGTATGGAAAGCTTTGACCGAGATAAGTCAATTTTTTAGGGATATATGTTCCTCAGAGGTGACGGTTGAGGATATGGTTCGTTTAGAGTGCAATATTCCTGAAATTCTTTGTAAGTTAGAGAAAATTTCCCCCCTGCATTTTTCAATTCTATGGAGCATTTACCAATACATTTGCCATATGAGGCAAAAGTTGGGGGACCAGTACATTATAGATGGATGTATCCATTTGAAAGATTTCTATATCATCTCAAAAGAAAAGTCGGCAATAAAGCTCACGTGGAAGGTTCTATTTGCCAAGCATATTTAACGGAGAAGATATCCAATTTTTGTACCTACTATTTTGGCCCCAATGTAGACACAAAAGCAAGAGATTTGAGTCGTAATGCAAATGCCCCAAGTACTGATGAGCTGATAGACCCAAAATTACCCGAAATTTTCCTCCCTAACATAGGATATCCTCCAACTAAAGGAAAAACAAAGTATTTGGACTATCGAGACTATCTTAGTGTTCATGGATATATCCTTTCAAATTGTGGTATTTTAACAGATTATGAAAGGGACTACTTAATTTAAGCTTTATAATATATTTTTATTATTAATAAGGTTTATTTATTACTAGTATATTTTTATCTAATTTCTTGCATTTCTTCCTATCTAATAGGGAATTTAAAGCAGCTTTGACTCATAGATATCCCCTAATGACAGAGAATTCGATGTGTAGTAAGTTAGATAATGAATTCCCATCATGGTTAAAAACACATGTAAGTAAGCATTTAATAAAACTTGATATATTAGTAATTATAGATAAATCAATAATGATGGATGCATTTAATTAATGTAGGTTTCTAGCTCAAATACAAATGATGATTTAGTACGAGCTCTTGCATTAGGTCCAAGTAGAGAGGTGCAAATTTGGAACCGTTATTATGTAAATGGATTTAACTTTCATAATTTTGAGTATGGAAAGAATAAGAGCACAATGAATTATGGTGTGTCTGTTAAGAGCCAACAAGGAGTGGGATATTACGGCATCCTCCAGGAGGTCATTGAATTGGTGTATTATGGGAAAGAAAGATCGTATAAAACCATCGTGTTCAAATGTGATTGGATGGATTCAGGAAGGGGTACAATTGTGCACAATCATTACAAACTTGTAGACGTTAATCATACTTTGAAATACCCGAAGTATGACCCTTTCGTTTTGGCCCTCCAAGTTGAGCAGGTGTGCTTTTCACGTTATCCTAGTACAAAAAAGATAAAAATAATTGGTGGGCTGTGTTTAAAGTCAAAGCTAGATCAACTATCGAGACAAATACAGAACAAGCTGCATTTCAAGAGGGAATAGTTGAAGATCCACCTTCCTTATCAGATATTCTTGTGGAAGAACCTATGGAAAGCCGATATGATGATGATATGACAGTAGATTTACAAGAATTGGGAGACAATGAAGAAGAGAAAGGACTTGACAATGAAGAAGAAGGTGAAGGCGATTCATCTAACACTGATGAAGATGAAGACCGTTATGTAGATTATCTCGAGTTTGATGATGACGACGATGGTGATAGTGATAACGAGGCAGACACGGAGGAATAATACTAGATAGAAATTAGTTTATTTTTTCCTTCATTTTTTTTGCTTTAGTGGACATTATTTGTTTTTGATATATACTTCTATAAAGCTTTTAATTTTTTGATGAAGTACATTCTTATCGTTTTTTGTTATTAACTTGTTAGTGGTGTAAACATTCAAGATCAAGTCCTTAACTTTTTATTAAATGTGTCAAAGTCACTGATCCTTTCCGTCATTCTAATCATAATTTGTTGATGTAGATGGCCCCTACCAACTCAAGATTAGGCAGGAATTCTGCCCACACTGAAACAGATGATGATGAAACGCAAGCCCCGACTGACGAAGAAGTGAATGAAGAAGTTTACGACGAGGAATCTGACAGCGAAGACGATTCAACAAAGGGGCCAAAGAAACTCAAACCTGGTGTGCTATGGTAAACTATTTTAAGAATTAGACGAATTATAGTTGTGATTCATCCAAGCTTTGTACATTATATATATTTATTACTCGTATTTAGTTTTACATGATTCCAAGCTCCCCTTTGTTTTTAATATAGTGTATTCAACTTAAAATAAGTCTTTTTATGTAATGTGTCAGGTTTGACTATGGCGTTGTTGTACGTGGCGTCAGCAAAAGTATTAAGAGGCATTTCGAAAAAGCGTGCACTTGCTGGAAAAATGCTGATGAAGAAGAAAAAAGTTTGTGGTGGGATATCTTTAAGGTACATGACTACATGTATATGTTATAACATACACGATTACGATTTTAGCCGTAATCACTAAGTAGGTAGTTGTTTCATTTGCCAAAAGTCTAATAGATTATTTATTATTCAAGTCTTTCATAACTAATGAGGTAACTAATTAATTTCTCAGTCTCGTTTTACTTGGGATCCAAGTCTTGAGGATGATGTTAAGGAGGGACTTGATAAAACTGCTGCAAAGCGCCTTAGGGACATGGTGTATAAGGCAATGCGATCCAAAAAATGCCCAAAATGGATGAGCAAAGAGATCAGGAAGAATATCAGGAAGATGAGACATACACCTGAATTTAAAAAGAGATCTAATCAAGCATCTAAGAATAAGAAGGGACCAAACAAGGGTATTGCACATATCCAAGGCTCGGTGTCAGCTCGAGAGTTAGCGCGACATCATGTAAGTACATACTTAAAAAAAAATTGTCTAAAATATTTTGTATTTATTATTGATTCACATCTATACTGATTCAATTTTTCAATATGTTATACAAAGTACAATAAACACAAAGAGATTATTACGCCCGCTGAATGGTTTCGCAAAACTCATATGAACAATGATGGAAATTGGGTGGACAACAAAGCGAAAAATGTTTTGGGTAAACCGTCTAACTTAATTCTTAATTTTGTGTGAGTTTTTATATGGACCATCATTGTCATACCGTGATATAGTTTTGCCTGTTTGTTTTACAATGGCTAGTATTAGTGCACTGATATATTATGGTGTGCTTGGCAAATTGAATTTGAGTTGAGGATTACAATGGTTCTTTTTTGTTTGAGTCCACTTTAGTGACTCAATGTTCGTACGCCCATGACAACTTTGATTTCCATGCAGATGGCCTATGAGAGAAAAGCCGGAGAACCTTTAAGTAAGGAAGACAACGACGCTTATTTAGAGGCCGCAGGTGGCATAAATAAAGATGGTAGTGTTTATGGGATGGGTAACTTGTCTGAATTCTTCTATCCACTCCCGGGGTTAAGTAAAACCAAGAAGGAATTACCTTCTACAAGCATTGTTGTACAACTTGAGGAACAACTCGTGGATACGAAACAACAACTTAAGGCAACACAAGAAGAGCTCAAGTCTACCCATGAAGAATGAAAGAAGTACAAAGAGAAAAGTGAAGAAGAGAAAGTTGAATTTCAACAGATGCTATTAGATTTCAAGAAGAAAATGGCAAACATGTCTGAGGCACTTCATTGCAGTGATTTCTCGATCGAAACTCCGGATTTTCTGTCTCAAGGCCAATAGTTTCTTTATTTGCTTTTAGTTATTTGATACATCGTTGAACGTTATAAGATTTCTTTTGAGATATTGAACTTATTAAGCGCATATGTTTGTATTTTGGTTTTTGAGACTCCGGTTTTATAAGATTTCTGTATTTGCTTTTAATTATTGAAATGCTTATTTTGATTCATTTTTTAAATGATTTGTATGTATTTTCCAGTACAATATTGCTACTAAAAGAAGAGTATCTAATCATTGAGACCATTTTTAGCTACGAAGCCTTTGGATGCAATTTTAGCTACAAATAGAATATCAGTCTTGAGATGGAGAAAATTTTTAGCTACTAAGCCTTTGGACGCAATTTTAGTTACAGGTGAATTAACAGTCTCAAGATGGTGACAATATTTGGCTACTAATTTTAGCTACTAATCATCGTGTTACTAGCTAAATTAGCTATTCTTTAGTTAGTCGCTTTTTAAGCTACGCCATAATGTTGGTCTCTAATTCAGCTACCGATGAGTTAGTCTCAAAAGTGGTCACTTTTTAGCTACGGTATTATTGTTAGTAGCTGATTTAGCTACTTATTAGTTAGTCTCCAAGTCCGTAGCAACTTTAGCTACAATATTTCTGTCTCCAATTCTGCCGCTACAGATAGTCGCTAAAATGGAAGCTAAATTAGCGACAAGGACTTTAGAGACGGACAGCCTATAGTCTCAAAGTTAGTCTCTAATGCATATTAGAGACCGAAACATTATGTTTTGCTACTGATTATTCGGTACGTAGCAATATTGTGTCAATCTTGGATTCAATGATTTTTAGGATTATTAATTTTAACCAACGATTGAGAGTTTTAGAGATTGTAACTTGAGGATACTAAAGAATAACAGAAGATTGGAAGAGTTAAGGTTGTAAGCTAAGGAAAGTTAAGAAAGAATGACACTTATGGAAATCTAACCCACATACATATAACTACTAAGTACTTGATGAGAAATTATTTTGTGGAATTTAGAACCCTTGTATTTTCAATGTTTTTGCGGATTATGTTAGCCAACAGACGAGTTTTGTGGATGAGTAACAATTACTAATAACAAGAGAGTTTTGACCTTTATGAAAAGATATCGGGGAAAAGAAGCAGTAAAGAGTACTAAGGGATAGAATTTAACAATGCATGTAATATATATTTTGAGGACTAAGAGAATTTTATGAAAATTTTGAAGAATGAAACTTGTAATCCAATAATAAGAAGCATAGTTCCGACTGAACTAATTTATGGAACTCCTAGCTAAATCATGAATAACTTTAGAATTGGTAAATCGAGGTCAATAGCCAATGGTTGTATAAAGAACCCTGATTATCTGAGGACTTGTAACTTGAGTGGTGTAGACTTCCAATGAATTTGTTAATTATAATTTTTAAATTCGAGGATATAGATGAACACTCAAAGTTTATTGGGATTGTTTAAATCCAAATTGGATGTAAGGTTGTGTAACCTGTAGCGAAAAATCCTTAATGAATGGAAACACCGATGGATCCTACCTTATTGGTTATCAGGGAGTTGACTGAAAGAATTATGTTAACCAGTATAATTGAGCAAATAAAGGGCATTCTTATACTATTGAAGATGTATACCTACACGAAATATACTCATATGAAATACTTGAGGAATGATATGCCGAGAGTTTAAGGAACCAAACCTCTAAGGGGCCATTTGGTTCTGTGGACATGACATAGGTCCACCCCGACGCGGCCACGCGCGGGTTTGGGGAGGCGAATGAATCTCCATATGAGAATGGATCGAATTGAAATTTAGGTCTATGTGGAGTCGCCACCGAATTTTGTGGTTATTCGGAACCATTCGAGCTCACTCTATGTCGTAGTGGGCCGTATACAAAATACGGCCCATTTCCGATGTCAGAGTTTATTGGGCTCGTCCCTTTGCATTTGATACCGATACCGACATTATCGAATATCGTGTATTGAATGACTCTCGTGCGCCAACGGTTTCGGGCATCCGGAAACCGAGGTTCTGAGTAAGGGGTGAGGGTACGTGTTGAGAAGCCCACAAAGGACACCCAACCCCGCCCGCACATTAGCGGCCTCTACTAAGAAGTCGAATGACTTACAATACGCGCGTTAGTAAAACGGGAAAATGATATGCAAAGATTATTTTCCCTAAACATGTGAATGGAATGGAAAAGGGTTTCTAAGTCAATTTAATGCAATTAATTCTACGTCAAAGTGGAATTTAGCATATGGGTTCATTTAGTAGAATAAAACGAACAAGAATTAAATTGACAAAAGAAATAACAAACGCGTTAGTAACGATGCAATGATATAACGAATAATAACGGTTTGTGCAAATAATGAATTGAATTGAATGATGTACAAGATGATGCATGGTTTGAAAAGATAGTATACACGTGATTAATTATTCACGTGTTGACCTAAGTCGTGAAATACTATCGGGTTTTGAAAATAGAATAATGTACGATTTATTGTGTTAATCGTTATGAGGTTACTCGATCGAGTAGTCGATGGACTCGATCGAGTTGACCTGTAAAAGACGATTCTATTTTCCATACTAGACCGTACTCGGCCGAGTTATTGACCAACTCGGTCGAGTACGTAGCCACTCGACCGAGTCACTGTGAGACTCGATCGAGTAGGCGTCGTAAAAGGCTTTCTGATTGGATTTTAGGGTGTCACTCGATCGAGTGACTAAGGCACTCGGTCGAGTGGCACCTGTACGTATTTGGTTTTTTTGCAATTTAATTGTTGATTTTGAAATTTCTTTTGATTTTTGAGAGTTCGACGATTTTACCGAATTGGACATAAATATTGCACAATTTATGTTCGACTTGGTTTTTTATAAATCGCGAATTTTGTTGAAGCGAATATAAATATTGTTGAATTTATACTCGATTCTAATTTTGAATACTCGTTGTATCCCATATTCGATTATTTGAATCGATATGGAATATTAGAGTGAAATAGAAAAAAAATAAATTGATTTTAGTCGTTTTAAATTAATTATCGTGATATGAACAAATCACGGTAATTAATTCATATGACTTGATTGTTAGATTCGATATCCAATTATGGAATTGGTATCGAATCTAAAATCGACGCTTTACTTGAATAAAAACTTGATTCCCTCGACTTCTCCGACATCGAAATAAATCCCTAGGGATTGTGATGTCGGATCCGTGTCAACGGGTTTCGACCCTTATTAAAATTGATTTTAAAAATTGATGAATGCAAGATTAATGATGATGATGACAAGAAATAATAACGAATTGTTGTTTAAGTTAATTTATCTCAATAATCAAATAGTCGGGGTATCGGGATAAGCGACCGACGACGCGTGTGCAGTACACTTGTATATGCGGTTTTCCTTATCCCGGTATCCTTCTTATTCGACACAAATCGATAAATATTTTAATGCTTTGATATTAGTAGTATTATCGATATTATGATGCAACGAGAATAAGTAAAAAAAAACGAAAGAAGACGGAGAAAAAGGGGACGGACAACGAAGAGAAAAAGGAAAGGAAAGAGAGGGTTTTGACACCCTCAACCTACATGTTCTTGTCTCGGTGCGGACTCGTAACCGTGGCTTCTACACAAGAGTCTTCGAGGTTTTACGTAGGTTAAGTTGTGGTGGCTCGGGATTGATTTCTAAAACTAGGTTTAGGGTTTTTGCTAGTGTAAGATTGCTAGGGTTTGATTAGGGTTTGATTAGGGTTTGTAAAAGAAGTACTATGTGTGTGTATGGTTGCTCTAAGGTTTCGAAAAAGTTGTGAAAAGTTGTTGCATGAGGGTTGCTATATAGGCAAGGCTAGGGCACCCGAATTAGGGTTACTCGACCGAGTAACGGGCTAACTCGGTCGAGTGGCCCGTGAAGCCTGCAGCCGGGCTCAAAACAAGCCCACTCGATCGAGTGGGTGGGTCACTCGATCGAGTGGCCCAGTCGGGTTGCACGGGTCCATTGTTTTGGACCTTGACTTTGGGTGTTTGATGGGTTTTTTGTTTGACTTGGACTTTTGATGGTTGTATGGCTTTTTTTGTGTGTCTCGGAAACGACTTTGACCGGGGTTGACCCAATCGTGAAAAGTCGGTTTTATTTCCGGTGCCGGTTTTGGCCCAAATTAGTCTTGTTTGACTCGGAATGATCCACAGGGCCTGGATTTGAGGTCCGTTTGGTGAGATTTGTACTCCGTAAGTGTGTTAGCCAGCGATTAATGGATTTGAGCCCGTATCCGAGCGCATAGACGCATGTTAGCGTCCGATCATCATTGGGTGTTCTTTGGAAACTGCCATAGACACCTGGCGGTCAAAATGCGGGTGTCTACAGGTTCGCACAAAGGTATCGGTATGGAATGTGGAATCATATCAGGGTGGTATAGGTTTGAAACTCCATTCCTGATATCCGGTGTTTGGTTCATTTTTAGTATGAGTAATTTTCGGGATAAAAATGTTTGTAATCTAAAGAAATAAAATATTTTTAATTAAAAAAATCTATTATTATTGTGATAAAATATTATTTTACACATTTTTATTTGACTGAGCAATAATGTTTTTTTTTTATGTTTGTCATCTTAGGAAAAAAAATAATTTAACCAAAAATCAATACTCCATATTATTTTTTAGTAGAATTATTTTATGCACATTTTCATCATTGAAAAAATAAGTGTTAGTTTGAATAACAATAAAAACGCACAAAAAAAATTCAATAAATATCTTCTCGAAACAAAAAAAAGATTTTTTGTTGATTTGATACCAAGGTATCAATACTCATACCCACCCCCACCCTTGGGTATGAGAAACCCATACCTCATGGGTTTGAGGTATGGGTATGAAAACCAAAAAAGACACAAACAAACACAAGGTATGGGGTTTGGTCATTCCAAACCCATACCTCATACCCATACACGGTGAACCAAACAGCCCTTAAATATAAAGGTTGGAGAAACAACTAGAGGAACAAAAAAATATTTTGAGGATTAACTAGAAAGGAATGTAGAATGACGAAGTTACTAAGAATAGAGACATGAGTGACCCAATCTAACATGGTTCTTGATTGATGATGTGTTGTTTCCATATCAGTTAAATCACTCTATATCAATTTTCACACGGAACACTTTCCAGCTACTCCTTAAACGAAGCCTTTCATGGATCAGTGATGTTCCCATTATGATCCTATATGTTCCTATTCTAATTATTATCTAGAGTCGTGGTAACACTTCTTAGCCCGACTTCGTACCACAACAGAACCTATGCGAATCTTCAACCCTGACGTTTTGGTCTTGAATTCTGCTTTGCCAATTATCTGAAACCTCATATGTTATTTGAAAACTCACTAATACTTCTATTCTTCTCATTGAGGAGTACATCAATAACGTATCTATCTTGATCCTTACCTTGCTCATCCCTTTGAAAAACAAACTTTGCTCGAGGTTGTCTTATATAAAATCAAATTATCTTCTCGTTCCTTCTATCGGACGAGGAACTCTTTGGTTTGTTGGAAAAATGTTCTATTGACTAATTATCGCGATAATTCCTCCTCGTAGGTGTTACTTCCCTTACCTCTTTTATGCAACGAACCAAATGATAATTTTTGGTTTAACTTACCACTTCTTTTCATATACGTTCTTTTGTGAAATCTAATCTCACTTCTTTGATCAACTGTACCTACATACTTTCATTGAACTTTTCTATGCATCTCCGATCGAGTTAACCCAACCAACTAGGATATTGTTATTAACCTTTGACCTGACAATTTAGTACTTAGACGAGTAGATGTAACGTTCGAACTGCTAGGAGCAAGAGAACGACTTCACCAGGATCGTATAGAAGAAACACTCTTAATATGATGAGTCTATTCAAAGTTGATCCAGAAGAAAATCACCAAGAAGCATAGACTTCAGAAACCTGATCAGGACCATATCAGCAAAGAAGACCTACGAGATCGTCATACCAATCTTGGACTGAAGATTCGTAACCTAGTTTTTGTTTTTGTACTGCCCGACCACTTGTCGACCTTAGAATACTCTTAGGACTTGGAACCTTAAGTCAAGTTATCAGTGTATGTCTTACGTGTAATCCTCTTTAATCGATAACCTATCGTGAGACATAGCGTATAGTTTTCCTGTCAAAATCTTAATCACCCTGGTATGACAAAAAGAGAATACCTTTGAGGTCGGGAGATGTTCGAGATGTCATTACCTTGTATTTATGGAATTATGTGCTCGAAAGAAGTGTACGGACGATCATCGATCGAATTTCCTTTGAGGATATCCTTTGTAGAGATTAAAAGCTGTTTTCAGGTATAATATGTGAACATGGCTTGTCACATATCTAGAAATCCAATGATTGATTGATTTATAACCATGATTTTTGGGAACCTTCAGGAAAACTGTATCTATTTTTAGAGAATTATATGTGTTTTTGCATGATGGATGATAATATTACAACCCCGAATGTTGTAATGCTGATGGGCACTTCAAAACCCACAGACTGTCAATTTGAAGTTTTGGAATAACTTGCTAATCGAGGAATCAAGAAACGAGAAAATATTTGAAAATTTTAGAAACTTTAGAGAAATCTATACTAGAGTTTAAGATTACAACTAAGAGCTTATCACTGAAAGAACTAAGCAACCCAGATCAACCCCTTTCAATGATAAATGTTGAGGGTGCCATAAGAACCATGAATTTTGATATGATTGATAATTTAGGATATACAAGTAATTAACAACTGTGATAAACCTAAAGAGATCAAAACTAATAAACGTTTTGAAATTTGATGGAAATTAGGACAACCTTTATTCGAAAGGATTAATACCTTAAGCTAAACCAAACATTTTCCCAGAACATCCAATGTTGTTTTTAAGGAACATAGGCTATCATGTTATATATGGAGTTAGAAATCACAATAAACCAAACCTCGAAATGACCCGAGATTGTTTTACTTTTGAAAACTTGAGAATACCCTACGGATAAATACCAACCTCCAAACAAATTAAACGAAAACCTTAGCCTAACCTTAGGAAATATATACCTTACCAACCTAGTAGTTGTGAATTTCGAGGACGAAATTTTCTTAAGGGGGTAGTCTGTAACACCCCGTATTTTTTACCATTATAGTTATTTATAATAACGATTAATATTAATTAATCGAGTCTCGACAAACTATTTTATATAGTAATATTCAATTAATTTGTGCCTTTGGAACCTTTCTATTTCACTTCATTGTTTGCAAAACTGAAATTTCTATCGTTATCGCAATTCTGCGCGACTTCGTAAACGGTTCCTATTTTCTCATACGGACTCCGATTGAGGCGTTTCAAAAGCCTAAATTTATTAATTTTTCAAGATCTACACAATGGTAATATTCAAAATTACAATTTATAAGTTCATCATAAAAATATTGCACTCGACAGCTCCTTTACTTCGAAAATCGTCACCCGACGAATCGTTTCTCGACATTCGATTTCTGTACTTCTTTCCTAACCATTGTGTGACCATATAAACTCAAAAACATCACCCTAATGCATACCATACCGTCACTTTGAAGTACAAGCCTCAAAATATGCTTTTCTAATCAAAAACACCAAATAGGGTAATGTACCTCTTAAAGTATGATTAGCTACTTTGAGTAATTGTCAAATTCTTGTCCACCCTTTGCTCCCCCATCATTTTGACGACCAAGAGCCCATATAAACAGCCTCATATACCCATTTATCTTACTTATTCATCCATCTTTTACCCTCCTTCAACTCCCTTCAAAAAACCAAAGAAAACAACACAAGTTTTCATAAGTTTTTTTTGGTGAAATGTAAATTATATTTATATCAAGTGACCAAATACATCACAATCAAGAAGTTCTAGTTAATATAACCAGAACACAACCATTCTTACATCAACCTATCAATCCAAAATCTATCTTTATCAGATAATTTTCCATGGCATTGAGACTTAACTCTATTCCTAACTTCAGCCTTTATAAAATCAGCACATTTCCTCGGGGTATCAATTCGGTGTTCCATCCTGCTGTGATTCCGCTGGTACCAGATGTGATATATCATAGCACTTATAATGCTATTCAGAATGCCATTTTTGAGCCTCGAAAATCTCTTATGCCGTCTCCAGCTCTGATTATTATCTATTGCCAGGCTCACTCTCGTCCAATTTTGAATGTGCTGCAATACATTCTTGCTATAATGGCACGAGAAGAATAAATGTTGCAGGGATTCTTCTTCTTGCTCACAAATACAACAACTATTATCAGCAACCACTTGGAATTTATACAATTTATCCTTGGTGTTGAGTTCTCGTTGATAATACAACCATGAGGTGAAAGCATGTTTCGGTGTAACTCATTTATTCCAAACGAAAGGATGCCAATCGTTTGTAGGACCTTCGGGTATAAGCCAATTATAGCCTTTCCTGACAGTGTATTCTTTCCCAGGGGCATTCACCCATTCCGGTATGTCATAAGCACTCTGAAGATCATTTCTTATCCTGCAAACCTTCTTCCAATACCAACAAGCTTGAATCGGGGGTGTATGATCAGGCCAACTTCCATTTTTTAAGTAAGTATGGTGAATCCATTGGACCCATAGCTTATTAGGGTACGTGATGATAAATCCACCATACAAGCTTACCAATATCAGCCTTATTCCAAGCAATTTCGTTTCTCAATCAAAGTCCTCCTTGTTTTTTCCCTTTACATATCTTCTCCCAAGCAACTGTTAGAGTTTTGCTGTAGTCAGGATTGCCATCCCATAGAAAATTTCTACAAACAGCTTCCACTTTGATCAAAATTCCTTTTAGCAGGAGGAAAATCGAGGCCCAATATGAGTGGAGAGTCTTGAAGACAGAATTAACCAGGACTATCCTACCGGCATACGACAATTTTTTTGTGCCTAAAGATCTGATACACTCCAGAATCTTGTCAATAAGACGATAACATTCATTAATCGTAAGCTTTGAAGGCTTTATAGGAAATCCTAAGTATTTAAAGGGCAATTGGCCTTCATAACATCCCGAAACATGAGTAATCTCCCATCTCGTTTGAGTAAGAACACCATTGAAATAGACGTTAGACTTCCCGTTACTCATCTTTAGGCCCGATGCTTGTCAGAAAGTAGCAAAGGTCCTAAGCAGGACCACCATGGAATTTAAATCCCCTTTACTGAAGAGTAGAAGATCGTCAGCAAACATAAGGCAACTCAATTTCATCGTCTTACACAATGGATGAAATTTAAAATCAATAGTAGTTGTAGTGTAAGACAGCAATCTCGAAAGATAATCTATACATATAGTAAAGAGCAGCGGAGACAATGGATCCCCTTGTCTTAAACCCCTCCGTTCCCTAAACCATCCAAAAGTATCTCCATTTTGATTTAGTGAGTTGTGGACATGACATAGGTCCACCCCGACGCGACCACGCGCGGGTTTGGGGAGGCGAATAAGTCTCCATATGAGAATGGATCGTATTGAAATTTAGGTCTATGTGGAGTCGCCACCGAATTTTGTGGTTATTCGGAACCATTCGAGCCCACTCTATGTCGTAGTGGGCCGCATACAAAATACGGTTCATTTCCGATGTCAGAGTTTATTGGGCTCGTCCCTTTGCATTTGATACCGATACTGACATTATCGGATATCGTGTATTGAATGACTCTCGTGCGCCAACGGTCTCGGGCATCCGGAAACCGAGGTTCTGAGTAAGGAGTGAGGATACGTGTTGGGAAGCCCACAAAGGACACCCAACCCCGCCCGCACTTTAGTGGCCTCTACTAAGAATTCGAATGACTTTCTAATACGCGCGCTAGTTAAACGGGAAAATGATATGCAAAGATTATTTTCCCTAAGCATGTGAATGTAATTGAAAAGGGTTTCTAAGTCAATTTAATGCAATTAATTCTATGTCAAAGTGGAATTTAGCATGTGGGTTCATTTTAGTACAATAAAATAAACGGTAAAAATTGACAAAGGAAGCAACAAACGGTTAGTAACGATATAACGAACAATAACGGTTTGTGCAAATATTGAATTGAATTAAATGATAAACAAGATGATGCATGGTTTGAAAAGATAGTAAATACATGTGATTAATTAAGCACATGTTGACCTAAGTCGTAAAATACTATCGAATTTAGAAAATAGAAGGATGTACTACTCTCGTTTTGGTCGTGATGAGGCCACTCGATCGAGTGGTCGATAGACTCGATCGAGTGGACCTTCAAAAAAGGATTCTGCTTTGCGTTTCAGACCCTACTCGGCCGAGTTATTGGCCAACTCGGTCGAGTATGTTGCTACTCGTTCGAGTCACAATGAGACTCGACCGAGTAGAGGTCGAAAGAGACATTCTGACTCGATTTTCTGATGTCACTCGATCGAGTGACTAAGGCACTCGGTCGAGTGGCACCTGTACGAAACGAATTCGCTTGCAATTTTATTATTGATTTTGAAATTGCTTTTGATTTTTGATAACTCGACGATTCTACCAAATCGGACATAAATATTGCACGATTTATGCTCGACTCGAATTTTATAAATTGTCGATTTTGTTGAATCGAATATAAATATTGCGGGATTTATATTCGATTCTAAATTTGAATACTCGTAGTATCCTATATTCGATTATCGAATCGATATGGAATACTGGAGTGAAAATAAAAGGAAAATAATTTAATTTTAGTCGTCTTAAATCAATTATCGCGATATGGATGAATCGCGTTAATTTATGTGACTAGATTGCTAGATTCGACATCCAATTATGAAATTGGTATCGAATCTAGGGAATCGACTCTTTGCTTGAATTAAAGGACTTGATTCCCTCGACTTCTCCGACATCGAAATAAATCCCTAGGGATTGTGACGTCGGATCCGTGTCAACGGGTTTCGACCCTTATTAAAATACAATGCTTGTTTTGAAAATTGACATAAATATGTGACTCGAATGATGATGAAAACAAAATAAAAAGGATTATTATTGTTTAAGTTAACTTATTTCAATAATCAAACGATCGAGGTGATGGGATAAGCGACCGACGACGCGTGTGCAGTACACTTGTATATGCGGTTTTCCTTATCCCACCATCACTCACGTTCGACACAAATCAATAAGTATTTTAATGGTTTGATATTAATAGTATTATCGATATTATGATGCAACGAACAAAATAATAAAAAAAAGAAAAAAAAGACGAAGAAAAGGAAGACGGACGACGAAGAGAGAAGGAGAAGAGAATGGGGTTTTGACACCCTCAACCTACAATTCGAGGTGAATGAAGGTTAAGTTATGGTGGCTCGGGATCGAGTTCTAAAATCTAGGTTTAGGGTTTTTGCTAGTGTGATATTGCTTAGGGTTTGCTTAGGGTTGTATGTGTAAGATTAGGGTTCTTGAGGTTGTAAAAGTTGTAGGGTTGTAAAAAGTTGGTTGCATGTGTGTTGCATGGGGTGTATATATAGGAAAAGCTAGGGCACCCGGTTCAGGGTTACTCGACCGAGTAGGTGGCTAACTCGGTCGAGTGGCCCGTTACGCCTACCATCGGGCTCAAAATAGGCCCACTCGATCGAGTTGGTAGGTCACTCGATCGAGTGGCCTAGCTGGGTCGCGTGAGTCCGTTGACTATGGACCGTGACTTGAGTTTGATGGGTTTTGTGTTTGACTTGGACTTTTGATGATGTGGGGGCTGTTTTATGTGTCTCGGAAACGACTTTGACTGGGGTTGACCCAATCGTTAAAAGTCGGTTTTTATTCCGGTGTCGGTTTTGGCCCAAATTAGTCTTGTTTGACTCGGAATGATCCACTGGACCTGGATTTGAGGTTGATTTTGTGAGATTTGTACTCCGTAAGTGTGTTAGCCAGCGATTAATTGATTTGAGCCCATATCCGAGCGCATAGAAGCATGTTAGCGTCCGATCATCATCGGGTGTTTTTTGGAAACTGCCATAGACACCTGGCAGTCAAAATGCGGGTGTCTACAGAGCCCCCACTCTGACTGAGGCTTGGACAGGGCGAAAGTCAGAGTAGCTACCAAGCCCGCTACGACCTGGTAGACTTCCGTTCGGGTCGTTTATTGTCCATTAGGCTCGTGTGAAGGGCTCACCAGCCATAAGATAGGAATCATACCTGTGCTGATGATAGTACTCCGTGGGGCATTTGGACTTGTCGCGTAAGTCCTGGGTGCGCCTGTGTGTAGGCCCATCCCGTGAAAATGCTGGGGAGATTTAGTGGCTTGCATGTCTTTGTTTGAGTCGTACCTGTATAAGTTACATAAAAAATGCATGCAATACGTAGGTAGTAAAATGACTCGTGCTGGGGAAAATGATTTTTTGAATTTTTGAGAACTCGAATTTTTTTGAAATTTTTGAAATTTTGAAATTTGTAAATTTTGAAATAATTGACTCCTAAAGAAATTAGGAAAGTTCGGGACGAATATTTCCGTGCTAGTATCGGGACTAGGCTTGTGGGTTGATTCCGTTTTGGAATTAGGAAACTTTTCCTAAAAGTGATATGGAAAGAGGTTTGCAAGGCTAATGCTATATATAGCCCTCTCTTGCTCTTGATTTCTTCATAATTCCCATCACAAATCAAAAGAAAATCTCTTTATTTTTCTTAAGGCAAATAGAAAGTCTCTTTATCCCTATAAGAAATTAGCCATGGGAATCGATAGGTTGAGCGCTATGTTGCAGGCATGGTCCCGTCAATTCAGGGATGCTGATAGGCTGGTCTTGAATCAGACGGGTATAACTCAACTGTACCCGTTCCGTCAGATGGTGGTTGATCGTTATTTCCTGGATGCATGCTTGGCTTACTGGGACGACATATATCATGTCTTTGCCTTTCCTTAGGGCGAAATCTTCCATTTACCTGAGGAGATCGCAGCTATAGGAGGATGGAACCCAATGCTCCGCACTGCCGTCCCGTATTCAGTTTATGACTTGAGGAGGAAGCTTCGAGAATTCTTGGGCCTCTCCCATAATGAGGTGTCTCGCATGACCCAGGATGACAACACGGTCTCCTTGATTGATCTGGCCGAGAAGTTTATGAATCCACACGATGTCCGAGTGAGATCAGTTCATAGCCGTAGGGCTTTCTCTTTTTGCATGCTCCATGTATACGCCTTTGAGGGTCACATGGACTTATTATCATGTATGGGTCATATCCGTCTACTAACCGTGGTTGATTTAATGGAGACGGAGCACAGCCCAGCCTGGTTGATTACGGGTGAAATAATCCAAGGATTGGACCATCGCAAGAGAGATTCGTCCGTCCGTCTCACCGGAAGCACCCGTTTGCTGCAAGTAAGTCAGATTTTTTTATTTTCCTTGATTTCTCGATTTTTTGAATTTTCGATAATTTGGCTACTGCAGTGGGCACTCGATCGAGTCACCCTGGCACTCGATCGAGTGCCTTCGTAAAAAGGCCTTCTGTTTGCTTCCAGTGACGCCACTCGATCGAGTCACCTTGGCACTCGATCGAGTGTCGTCTGCTTCGTCTCGAGATCTAATGCTTTTGTTTTCTTTTTCAGATTTTGGCTTTATGAGAGGCTATCGGTGATAGATCCCCCACTTGATGCTAGTAATTACCGCCATAACCAATTAATGACGAGGAGGCGGGCCATCGATTTCTCTCGCCTGATTAGCCAGAAATATTGGGACGAGGTGCTATCGATCCACGGTGGGCGGCTAATTCGATGGGTTGTGCCATGGTGGCCCATCTATGCTTGGACCGGCTTGGATCCGAGGGACAGAGCTCGTTATCAAGTAATCTAGTCCTTCAGACAAACAATCCATCTTTACCCGGATCGCATACTAAGGCAGTACGGACGGGCTCAGCGGATACCAGAAATCGAAGCAGTTGTGAGTGACCCTACCCAACTGACTGATGTGATGTGCGATACTTGGACGCAAAGATGGTATATCCGACACACTTGGCCCGTTTCCAAATCTCGGCATTCGATCTGGGTTTCGGACTCATATGTGAAGTGGACCAAGGCAGGTGATGCCAAGGCCCGAGCTGCTTTGAAGGTTGACGAAGCCTTTGACCTGCTGAGAAGGGAGCAAGCTAAAGACAACAGGGGGTTCTTTGATGAAGGAGACACTCCGGCTACCCTAGTTCGTCTAATGTCCGGCCAGAAGAAGAAGACTAAGACTCAGGCTGGAGGGTCTAGTGCTAAAGGTGCTTGGGGGAAGGTGAGCCCCCAGATGGACTTGGAAAAGCGACTAGGCCTCAGAATAGCTGTGCAGGACCGACTTGGCCCACGGGATAGGCTACCCGAGCATGTGCGAGCCCGACTTGGGCCGAAGATTGTGATTGAAGACCCGTTGTCGAAGAAGCGGGTTCGTGCTAAAGAGGTTCCCCCTGTGATTAGGGAACGCTCATCTCCACCTCGGCGACCTTGGGCTCCACGCGACCCGAAGGACAAAGGAAAAGGGAAGATACCCGGATATTAGTCTCCTTATTTTATTATTTGAGTATTACTATTATTTATTTTGGTGTGATTTTTTTGTATTTTGCCGTTTTGGCGTTTTTTTTTTGTAACTCCCGAGTTTATCGAGATATTAATAAAAGACGTATTATTTGAAAACCGTTCTCGTCTTTTCGTTATTGCAGTGGTTATACCCTTTTGAAGGGTTGCCCACGTATCCACAATTAGCGGAATCAAACCAAACGTAGTTCAAAACTTGATTTGATTGATTTTTTTGCAATTTTCGAAATACATCAAGATTATTAATTCGAGATGTGCGACGGTAGAATAATTAATTCTAACTCATTGACTTGTCTAAAATTTTGAAAATTTATAAAAAGACAAATTTTTATAAACTTTTGCAAATGACATTGAGATAGGGGTTTATGGGTAATAGCGCTTCAGCTGGTCCAAGTTGGTCGGGTTGACGAACTCGTTGCCGTCCAGGTCCGTCAGCATCACCGCTCCCCCTGATATGATTTTCTTGATTAAGTATGGCCCAGCCCAATTGGGTTTGAACTTTCCCCTTGGGTCAACCGGTAGTAAGGCACAGACCGATTTTAGGACCAAGCCACCTTCTTTGATTTTCCTGGGCCTAACCCTTTTGTTGAAAGCCCGTTGGATTCTCTTTTGATATACTTGAATATTATTGAGGGCCCGGGACCGCCGTTCGTCCAGAAGGACTAGCGAATCGTATCGGGCTTGGACCCAATTTACTTCGGGCACCTGGCTTTCAAGCAAAAATCCTTAGGGATGGTACTTCTAGCTCGACCGGTTGGACTGCTTCCATTCCATATGTCACGCAATATGGAGTTGCTCCGGTTGCGGTGCGAATCGAAGTTCGGTACCCCCATAAGGCAAAAGGTATATTGTCGGGCCCGTCCCGATAATTCTCAGCCATCTTTTTTAGTATGGTGACAATTGTTTTGTTGGCCGCTTCTACCGCTCCATTTGTTTGGGTTCGGTAAGGTGAAGATGTATGCCTCTGAATTTTGTATTTCGCCAGTAATGCAGTGGTTTCAGCTTGGAAGTGGGTCCCGTGATCACTGATAAATTCGTGCGGGATCCCGTATCGGCATATGATCTTATTTTGGATGAATTTGGCCACGTGCTTGGCGTTCAAGACACGGTATGACTCAGCTTCGACCCATTTGGTGAAGTAGTCGATGGCCACCAAGATGAAGCAATGTCCTCCCGTCCCGGAAGGGTGCACTTTCCCAATTATGTCAATTCCCCATGTCGAAAATGGCCATGGTGATGTCATGGTATATAATAGGGAAGATGGCATATGCTGTACATTACCGAAGATCTGGCAGTTATGGCAGTGCTTGATATATAACTGGCAGTCTGTCTCCATGGTATTCCAGTAGTACCCGAGCCTCATGATTTTACGGGATAGCATATGGGCGTTCATGTGCGGACCGTTTTCACCGTCGTGGACCTCGGCCATGACCTTTTCGGCTTGTATTTTGTTGATACATAGGAGGAGATCCCCCTGCGCCGTCTTTTTGTACAATTGCCCGTCATCAGTACGAACAAATTGGGTCGCCAATCTTCGTAGGGCCTTTTTGGCCCGATTTTCAGTTTCCGGGGGATATTCTCCCGTTGTCAGGTAGGTTAGGACGGCTTGATACCAAGGTTCTGGGTCAGTTATCTCGATATCGTGAATGGCATGGATGTATGGCGGCTCGGACCGCCTTTCAACACAGATCGGCATGCTGGTCAGGTGATCCGGGATGTTCAGTAAAGATGCTAATTTAGAAAGTGCATAAACGAACTGATTTTCTTCCCGAGGCAAGTAGATATACTCCACTTTCTGGAATTGTTTCTCTAGAACCCGTACTCGCGCTTGGTAAGCCACGAGATTGGCGTTCCGAGTTTTCCATTTTTGGAGCTCTTGATTGATGACCAATGATGAGTCACCGTGGACCCGGAGGTTTGTTACCCCTAAATCAGCGGCGGCTTGCAACCCGTGAATGCATGCTTCGTACTCGGCTGCGTTGTTGGTCACGTCGAAGTCCAACTTGATGGATAAGGGAGTGTGTTCCCCTCGGGGTGAGATTAACAGAATTCCGACCCCAAATCCTCGATAGTTAGATGCTCCATCAAAATACAAATCCCATGTCTCGGTATCGGTATGGAATATGTCTTCATCAGGAAAGTCCCAAGTATCAGTGTTGCCTTCTTCGGGTATCGGGCTGTCAGCGAGGAAATCGGCAACTACCCGGCCTTTGATGGCTTTTAATGGTAGAAACTTGAGGTCGAACTCGGGTAACATTAAAGTCCATCTTGACATCCTGCCGTTGAGGATGGGCTTCTCGAATAAGTACTTGATAGGATCCATTTTGGATAACACATGTACCTCGTGACTGAGCATGTAATGTCGGAGCTTTTTAGTGGCCCAAACCAATGCTAGGCACGTTTTCTCGAGCATTGTGTACTTGCATTCGTACTCGAGGAACTTTTTACTGATGTAGTAAATAGCCCGTTCTTCTGATTCGACTGTCTGGCAGCATAGCCTCCATGGCCGTCTCGGTCGTTGTTAGGTATAACGACAAAGGCAGACCGTGTTAAGGTGGCATTTGTACCGGCGGAGCAGACAGAATCTCCTTGATTTTGTCAAAAGCCGTTTGACATTTTTCGCCCCATAGTACCCGTTCTCCGATCTTCAGTTTCTTGAAAATGGGCTCACATACCATGGTTAGTTTTGAAATGAACCGGCTGATGTATTGGACCTTCCCGAGAAACCCCCTTATTTCCATTTTGGTCTTGGGTGGCTGCATCTCGGTGATGGCGCTTTAATTTTAGCTGGGTCGACTTCGATGCCGCGTTGGCTAACGATATGGCCCAGTAATTTGCCTGACGTTACCCCAAAACTGCATTTTTGTGAGTTCACTCTCATATTGTATTTGCGTAGTCTGATGAAGAACTTTCTTAGGGCCGAAATGTGGCCGCTTCGGTCTTTAGACTTAACGATCATATCCTCCACATAGACCTCCACTTCCTTATGCATCATGTCGTGTAGCAAAGTAGTTGCGGTCCGTTGATAAGTGGCCCCGGCGTTGATAAGCCCAAATGGCATGACGGTGTAACAGTAAGTACCCCAGGGTGTAATGAAGGTAGTCTTACCCATATCCTCTTCTGCCATTTTAATTTGATTGTATCCGGCATACCCATCCATGAATGATAGAAGGGCATGATCGGCCGTGTTATCCACCAATATGTCGATGTGTGGTAACGAAAAATCGTCTTTTGGGCTGGCCTTGTTTAGGTCCCGGAAGTCCACGCATACCCGCACCTTGCCGTCCTTCTTGGGTACTGGCACGATGTTTGCAACCCAGTCTGGATATTCAGACACTTGTATAAAACCCGCTTTGAATTGTTTATCGACCTCTTCCTTGACTTTAAGAGACCATTCGGGCTTCATTCTTCTGAGCTTCTATTTTACCGGTTTGCACCCATCTTTGATGGGTATTCGGTGTTCCGCTATTTCTTGATCTATTCCGGCATGTCCTTGTAGGACCATGCAAAGACGTCTTTGAATTCCTGGAGGAGGTCTGTGAATTGTTTTCTCTCCTCTGGATCTAAAGATAGGCCCAACTTAAGCATCTGGGGCTCTAAAGTGGTTCCCACGTTGATGGACTCGGTTTCTTCGATTACCGGATCTCGGGATTCCCTTTGTTCAAGCTGCTCGACCAGATGTGGAGGTAGAGGTACCTATTCGTCGGGTTTCTCAATGTCATTGCATATAAAATTTTTGAAATTGAGAAAATTTTAGAAATAAGACAAGTCGTAAGCAGAACGGTGTTCGTTATTATTATTGATGGTAAAATTTGAAAATTGCTCGAATAGAGCTGCCATCTGATCGTTGGTCTTGGGATAGGCCCCGAGACCTCGGTGGATGTGGCTAAGGGAAAAGGAGTTACAGACTCGATACTAGCACCTGACCCCCTAGACTCGGACTCAGATTCCGACTCTGACTCTAACTCAGACTCGGTATCCGGCATGTCTCCCTCGCCGGTGGTCATCTTGTAGACCCGTCCTTGACTATCGGTCCATTTTATGGTCTTCCTCCAAGCTCTCGTCTCGGTGTTGGCACCGACCTCGGTGATTAGCTTGGTTGGGTCGAACCGATTGCTGCGGAGGATCAAGTTGACCAAATCGTCCTTTGAAGCAGGGACGGTCTTGTCTTCTCCAAATAAGAGCCCCATCACGGGCTCGGAGTCGCTTTCACCCTTCTCGGACTCTGTTTGGATGATGGTGAATATATCATCGGGGATATAGTTGCATTCCCGAGCCGTTTTGGTTTCGGGATATGTGATGGTGGGTTGGTAGAGGCCTACTTGAATGGCTCCGAAGACTGGAGTGACAAATTTGATTGCATCGGCCCGGCCCACATTCTCCGAGCTTATAGTATATCCCAATCCGAGTCGGGATTCTCCATTGTCTAGGACTTCGATAACCTTCCCCGCCGGAAGGTACGGCCTTGAAGTGGCTCCGGGTAGGTAACCCAGATTTTGTAGCATCGTGTCGATGCTAGGGGAAAAGTAAGGCTTGAAGAGATATTCCTCTTTGATCATACCCACGAAATCGTATCCTCGTGGTTCGGCCCGGCTTGTGGCATTACAGCTAGCCACGGTTATCGGGGTCGCCTCCAATGTGATGATACCATCTTTAAGTGGCATCTTGACTTTCCGGTGGAGGGTAGATGATAAGGCCTTGACTGCATCGATCCAAGGCCTTCCTAGCAAGAGGTTGAATGATGAGGTGACATCTATTACCTGAAATTCCAGCTCCTATTCGATTGGGCCTGTTATGATCTTCAATTTAACGGCCCCGGCGACTGATTTTGGGCTTCCGTCGAAAGCCTGAATAGTTTGCGCTGTAGGGAGATAGTCGGCATCAGTGATGCCGAGGGTTCTAGCAGTCCTTAGAGGTAGGACGTTCACGGCCGATCCATCGTCGATAAGGGTCATCGGGAGGTACTTACCCTTGCAGATGACCGTGATATATAGAGCCAGATTATGATTGGGCCCAAATGATGGTAGATCAGATTCAGCGAAGGTTATGAGTGAGCCTTCGTTCTTAGACTTGCCCTTGAGGTAGGGCATGATAGTAGCTACGATTTCAGAGGGGGTAGCTTGCAAATCGACCTTGATTTCATCGGGAGCCTTAGTCAGTGCTTCTCGATGTGCTTGTGAGCTAACCAATAGTTGCCATATAGTTAGATCAGTTCGAACCCTCTTCAGTTGTCGGACTAGAGCCGTGTCGTTGCTTGGCTCTTCGAGGGTAGACTCCGTCCTGGCAGGTTCAGTGACGGGTGTTGGAGTGGCGCGCCCCGCAGTGGCGAGGTGGTTGGTGGCCAAGGCTTTGGACTTGACTTTTCGGACCTCTTCGAGGGTGATGGGGACAGCTTCCCCTTTGGCTAGGTATACGTCGTCCTCGTCATCGAACCATATCCCATTGATTTGTGGGATAAAAGGAGAAATGAGGTGAGAACAATCGATTACCTCCCCCGTGAATATAGCATGGGCACTGAACGGGTTTTCTTTGTTGCTCGGTTTGTCTCCGAGCAACGGGATCTTCCCGCTCTCGATAAGATCTTGGATCAGATGCTTTAGTCTCCAACATTTTTTAGTATCGTGTCTGTTACCCCGGTGATACTGACAGTAAGCTTGGGCATTGTATGCTTTGGGCCTCTTCTCTACTGGAGGCTCTGCTGTTGGGCCTATCGGTTGGATCAGGCCCTTTGAAGATAGCCTTAGCAAGGCATAAGTATAGGTAGTCCCTAAATCTGTGAATACCCGATTTGGTATGTTCTTTTTGAATGAGGTGTCGAGCAGGTTTACCTCGTCAAAGATGCTGCGAGTTGCAGCTGCAGGTACGGGCTTATTTGTGGATGAACTAGCCCCTTGATAGCCCTTGGTAGAGGCCTTAGTCAGGCTCTCTAGTCTCAAGTCATCCTTGATTCTCGTGCCTATTTCAGTGAGGACAGCAAAGTTTGGGATGATAGCATACCGGAGGTGGACCCGGTAGGATGGGAGTAGATTTTTGACAAAGGCTTCCACTAGGGCCTTCTCGCCGGGCTTGTCGACCAGCTTGACACTCTCGGCCCTCCACCTTTGCAAATATTTTGTGAACCCTTCTTTGGGCTCTTGGGCCATTACCTCCAGAGTACGCATTGTAGTCTGGATTTCAGTGTTATCGGCGTAGTTCCGAGCAAATTCGATCGCCACATCGTCCCAAGTCTTGTATTTCTTGGGGTCGAGCCTGTAGAAGCAGGCCTTAGGATGCTTCTCCAAGGAGGAAGGGAATAGGTGTTTGAACATAGTTGACTTCACCCCTTTTACCGCCATGAAGTCTTTGAAAGCCCGGATGTGGTGGACCAGGTCTTCGGTACCCTCAAACATAGGAATTCCCGTCAAGTTGAGGTTGGCCGGTAGCTCGTCATTCAAGGGCGAATAAGTACGAGAATTTTCAGTGTGGATCGAGTTGTTCGTTGATAGGTGAACTTGTTCATCGAGCCTGCGGACAACACTGATCAATTCGGCTATGGGCCCAGTGGGCTCAGCTCCTTCAACTGGGGCCGTCTTTTCTACGGCACTTAGGCGAGTGGCTAGCGTTGCTTGGTTAACCTGAATGGAGGTCAGTTGAGTCTCGAGCTTGGCTAGAGCATCCTTCAATTCGTCCATCTTGCGTTGGCGTCTAGTTACGGGTGGCCTGTCTGTAAGAACACCACGTAATCAGAAACTAGCCCAAAATCCCGGAATAGAAAGTACATCCCGAACAAGACTAAAAAAGGGAAATGACTCGGAAAAGACACCTAGATGGGTGACTTGTGAAATGTGGGCCTTCCTTAGGATTCGGCGAACGGGCCTAGTCCTGTTCGAAGGAAGGTTCATGTAAGACATCCCCAGACTTTTAGACTCGATTGTGTTGACGGGCCCTCCTTTGTAGGGGTTTGTCCTACGTAGGTGAGCCTTGCCTTAGTCTAATAAGGCGGACTGGGATAGGGAACAAACTCTTGATGTAAGATCGACAGAGTTTCGACGCTAAAGACCTTGACAACTTAAGACGCGACCCGACGCTGCTAAATACGGGAAGTCCTAAGAAGAGGAAGGTTTTGAAAATTGATTGTTTTTGAAAGGGATCCGAGAAAACTCGGTTGAGGGCCCAATTTTTTCGGAAAAAACGAAAGTGGTATTGGGCCGCGGGTTTTGAAAGTTCGAAATGATTTTCGAGTTTTGAATTGGGCAGCATACCGTCTAGAAAATAGGCTATTTTGAGTAAAATCATAAGTCCTAAATTCGGTATGTGTCCCGGGTTTTGAAATTGAATGGTTTGAAAAAGATGCAATCTTTGAAAAAAGACGGTTTTTGAAAACGACTCGAAAACCAAGTAGCACGTAGTCACACAAGCATTATAACGACGCCATGTATGCTCCATACTAAGTCTCGGTCGGTCTATAGAGGGTCTATACCAGTGTACATAGTCTAGACGTTGATCGGGACAGACTTCCTAAGTCGAGTTGATCTTAGAACATGCCGCGAAACCCACTCGAATCGACTATGGACACCTTTTGACATATCCATATTGGATTACATCAACGGTATAGTGGGACGTCGGTCGCGAGTACCGGCCCGGGAAAATATGGGTTATGCATGAACCGTAAAACTAAAACGCGTATTGTATTTGTCAAACGATTTCTATTCGAGTCTCACCCTGAGGATGCCGATGGTATGTCACGCATCAGTTATTCCCCAGCGGAGTCGCCAAATTGTGGACATGACATAGGTCCACCCCGACGCGGCCACGCGCGGGTTTGGGGAGGCGAATGAATCTCCATATGAGAATGGATCGAATTGAAATTTAGGTCTATGTGGAGTCGCCAGCGAATTTTGTGGTTATTCGGAACCATTCGAGCCCACTCTATGTCGTAGTGGGCCGTATACAAAATACGGCTCATTTCCAATGTCAGAGTTTATTGGGCTCGTCCCTTTGCATTTGATACCGATACCGACATTATCGGATATCGTGTATTGCATGACTCTCGTGCGCCAACGGTTTCGGGCATCCGGAAACCGAAGTTCTGAGTAAGGGGTGAGGGTACGTGTTGGGAAGCCCACAAAGGACACCCAACCCCGCCCGCACTTTAGCGGCCTCTACTAAGAATTCGAATGACTTTCTAATACGCGCGCTAGTTAAACGGGAAAATGATATGCAAAGATTATTTTCCCTAAGCATATGAATTGAATTGAAAAGGGTTTCTAAGTCAATTTAATGCAATTAATTCTACGTCAAAGTGGAATTTAGCATGTGGGTTCATTTTAGTACAATAAAATAAACGGTAAAAATTGACAAAGGAAGCAACAAACGGTTAGTAACGATATAACGAACAATAACGGTTTGTGCAAATATTGAATTGAATTAAATGATAAACAAGATGATGCATGGTTTGAAAAGATAGTAAATACATGTGATTAATTAAGCACATGTTGACCTAAGTCGTAAAATACTATCGAATTTAGAAAATAGAAGGATGTACTACTCTCGTTTTGATCGTGATGAGGCCACTCGATCGAGTGGTCGATAGACTCGATCGAGTGGACCTTCAAAAAAGGATTCTGCTTTGCGTTTTAGACCCTACTCGGCCGAGTTATTGGCCAACTCGGTCGAGTATGTTGCTACTCGATCGAGTCACTATGAGACTCGACCGAGTAGAGGTCGAAAGAGACATTCTGACTCGATTTTTGTGATGTCACTCGATCGAGTGACTAAGGCACTCGGTCGAGTGGAACCTGTACGAAACGAATTCGCTTGCAATTTTATTATTGATTTTGAAATTGCTTTTTATTTTTTATAACTCGACGATTCTACCAAATCGGACATAAATATTGCACGATTTACGCTCGACTCAGATTTTATAAATTGTCGATTTTGTTGAATCGAATATAAATATTGCTGGATTTATATTCGATTCTAAATTTGAATACTCGTAGTATCCCATATTCGATTATCGAATCGATATGGAATACTGGAGTGAAAATAAAAGGAAAATAATTTAATTTTAGTCGTCTTAAATCAATTGTCGCGATATGGATGAATCGCGTTAATTAATTTATGTGACTAGATTGCTAGATTCGACATCCAATCATGGAATTGGTATCGAATCTAGGGAATCGACTCTTTGCTTGAATTAAAGGACTTGATTCCCTCGACATCTCCGACATTGAAATAAATCCCTAGGGATTGTGACGTCGGATCCGTGTCAACGGGTTTCGACCCTTATTAAAATACAATGCTTGTTTTGAAAATTGACATAAATATGTGACTCGAATGATGATGAAAACGAAATAAAAAGGATAATTATTGTTTAAGTTAACTTATTTTAATAATCAAACGATCAGGGTGATGGGATAAGCGACCGACGACGCGTGTGCAGTACACTTGTATATGCGATTTTCCTTATCCCACCATCACTCACGTTCGACACAAATCAATAAGTATTTTAATGTTTTGATATTAATAGTATTATCGATATTATGATGCAACAAACAAAATAATAAAAAAAAGGAAAAAAAGACGAAGAAAAGGAAGACGGACGACGAAGAGAGAAGGAGAAGAGAATGGGGTTTTGACACCCTCAACCTACATGTTCTTGTCTCGGATCGAACTCGTAACTGTGGCTTTAACACAAGAGTCTTCGAGGTTAATGAAGGTTAAGTTATGGTGGCTCGGGATCGATTCCTAAAATCTAGGTTTAGGGTTTTTGCTAGTGTGATATTGCTTAGGGTTTGCTTAGGGTTGTATGTGTAAGATTAGGGTTCTTGAGGTTGTAAAAGTTGTAGGGTTGTAAAAAATCGGTTGCATGTGTGTTGCATGGGGTGTATATATAGGAAAAGCTAGGGCACCCGGTTTAGGGTTACTCGACCGAGTAGGTGGCTAACTCGGTCGAGTGGCCCGTTACGCCTGCCGTCGGGCTCAAAATAGGCCCACTCGATCGAGTGGGTAGGTCACTCGATCGAGTGGCCTAGCTGGGTCGCGTGAGTCCGTTGACTATGGACCGTGACTTGAGTTTGATGGGTTTTGTGTTTGACTTGGACTTTTGATGATGTGGAGGCTGTTTTGTGTGTCTCGGAAATGACTTTGACTGGGGTTGACCCAATCATTAAAAGTCGGTTTTTATTCCGGTGTCGGTTTTGGCCCAAATTAGTCTTGTTTGACTCGGAATGATCCACTGAACCTGGATTTGGGGTTGATTTTTTGAGATTTGTACTCCGTAAGTGTGTTAGCCAGCGATTAATGGATTTGAGCCCGTATCCGAGCGCATAGAAGCATGTTAGCGTCCGATCGTCATCGGGTGTTTTTTGGAAACTACCAAAGACACCTGGCAGTCAAAATGCGGGTGTATACATGAGTACGAGGCCGTTGAGACACACTCCTTGATCCATCCAATGAACTTCTTCGGAAATCTCATTTCATGAAGCATTTCGAATAAGAAATTCCATTCCACCGAGTCATAAGCTTTTGGATATCTATCTTAAACATGCATCTGGGTGAGACAGATTTTCTTCCATAGAGTTTCACCAAATCTTGACAGATAAGTATATTTTCGAGTATATTCTTCCATGGATAAATCCTCCCTAAGTTTTGAAGGCTATATGGGGCAGAACCATGGCCAATCTGTTACAAATTATCTTAGAAATACACTTATACACAACATTGCAACAAGCTATCGGCCGGAATTGCATTACAGTTGTTGGATTACTCACTTTCGGGATAAGGGTGATGTTGGTAGCATTCAATTGCTTCAGCAGTTTGCCATGTCTGAAAAATTCTTGAATTGCATCACATGTATCTCTGCCTACTATATCCCAGCACGATTTGAAGAACTTGCTCGTATACCCATCCGGGCCTGGACTTTTGTCGTTTGGTATGATAAACATATATCAACCACCATTTTTGAAGAGCTCTAATCCCTTTTTTTCTTATCTTATACTACTTATTTTCAAGTTTATTTAATAGTATAACTACTAACTTAGTTTGTTTTTGTGTCATTCTAACTAATTTATGAAGAGGAGCAAGAGGAAAGGAGCATCGATCTTCGTTTTCTTATATGTTGTAGAATCGATTATTTATGCTTAAGGTAACCTAACTTTTCTTCGCCCTCAAATCTCGTAGTATAGTGTTTAGACTCTAAATAACATATAGCATCATGTTTAGGACTAAATCATTAGATCACCAAGTTTAAAGTTAACTATTTGTTGATTTATCACTTAACAATACATGCTGTAAAATGGATTCTGTGATGCATGATGTATATTCATGATTTTTCTGGGTAAAATATGTTTCGAATTAGCCTTAGGTTCCTTTATAAAGGTTGTAGATCTGAATGTATAGAATATGAATAAAATATTAAAAGTAAGTCTTTATGAAAATATATATTTAATAATGATTTATTTTATAAACTGGTACTGTATGATTTTATGTACTGTCTGAGAAAATAATATGTTTCGTGATGTTAAACGTTTCTTTTGGACTTGGAAAAATTATGTTATGTTCCTGATGATGTCTTTTATGTGTAAGTAAAACTTCATATAAATCCATCATATATATTTTCATTTATAAAATTTTTACTAAAATGGGTCAGATCTAGAAAGAATATGTTTTTTTTTTTATGAACGAGGGAACCCGCAGCCGCTACCTTTTTGGTGCGCTTTGGGTAAACCCTCGGGTGTACGCATAGCCTGCAAACCACGCACACCAAGGTAAACAGCCCGTGGGCGACAGGCTCGAAGTCTAGAGGCATAGTCTCAAGCCATACAACTCCCACAAGTTCGCGCTTGCAGGGGCTTGAACCTGAGACCCTTGGGCCGATGACCACAAGTTTAACCACTAGGCAACACCCTTATGGGCTAGAAAGAATATGTTATTTAAGAACATTTATAAAGTATTTTAATCTAAATTTCTGGGGATACGTTATGTACAAGAATAGGTATCCAAAATAAAAATTTGGTTCACTTTTCTGATGTTTAAGTATTTCAAACGATTTAAAAGAAAGTATTGAACACCGTACTATTTCGTTTTTAATTTGTTTAAAATAATAAACCTTATTATTTTGAAAAAATGACATTATATCTGGAAACTTCAGTCATAAAAGTATGTTGAGTATAAAAATCGAAAGTTAAAAATAACATTTGAAAAATGACTCATTTAGTATCCTTAATAATATTATCGATTTCGTTATTACTTAAAGTTATTTTTGTAAAACTCTAAGTTTTGAGAAATATGATACATAATAAGGTTAAAAATTATTGTCATAATTATTATAGATTTATTTGATGTTTGAAATATTTTACTAAGTATAAATAGGCTTTAAGAGATAAGTATACTTGTACAAATACGAAAACGTATAAAAATACTAAATACGTACACTTGAACAATAAATGTACTAAATACTTGTGCCCAAAAAGTATAGTACTAAAAGACGAGTAACCCAAAAATACTAAGTTAAACAATGGTTAAATATGGAAGATAACACTTAAACTTTATAATACGCACTTAAGGACTAGTTAGTGACTAAGTCAAAACCAAGGATTGACTAGTCCTTCTTGAGCAAACTTTGTCTTTTTATGTCAACATAGACCAAGTCAAGATAAAGAAACTCATCTTAAATAATGTACTTAGAAATAATTGAGTTTTAATAAAATCTCAAATAATGAACGTTCAAATAATATATATCAAATAAAACGTTCCAAATCTCTAACATCGAATATACTTAAGATGATCAGTCAAGTAAGATACACTTAACATAATTATGATGATCGTTTGGTAAATCGTTCCTAAATTAGCTTAAGGAACTGTTGTACCTGACGTCTTCGCTTGCGGTTGCTTGCTTGGGCCCGGGCCGTTGTTGGTCATCTCGTTTTTGATTCTTTATGCGCGCGCGCTTTGTCTTCTTCAGTTTATTTAAGGGTTTGCTTAATTTTAAATGTGTTTGTGACGCATTGAGCGTAAGTACCAAGGATGTTCACATGTGTTGGCTTTTATTTGAGCAAATGTTTTTGGGATGCTTGTGAACCCTTGATGACATACAACGTTCGAGGGTTTCAGTCTCCACTTGAACAACTGTCTTTGGGGATGCTCTGACCCCTAGGACAAGATAAATTGTGATAAATTACTCGAGGGCGTCAGTCTCCACTCGAGCAGCTGTCTTCGGGGATACTCTGACCCCTAGGACAAAAATTGCTGTTTGCTAAACTACTCGAGGGCATCAGTCTCCACTCGAGCAGCTGTCTTCGGGGATGCTTTGACCCTTAGGACAAAATTGTTGTTGTTGTTATGCCTTCGGGATACTAACGTCCCTCGGGCTAAATTGTTGTTGCTGTGCCTTTGGGATACTAACGTCCCTCGGGCAAAATTGCTGTTTGTTTATTCGTTTTAGTTAAATTTTGTTTTGCAGGTTTCTCTTATTTGTTCGTATTTGTTCTTGCTTTGTTTTGGTTTGTTTATGCTATTAGGATTTGTTCAGAGCTTGCTTAGGTTGGTTCGGTTCGGGCAGCGTTCAGGTTAAGTGCGGTTCTTATGCTTGTTTCCTTATCGAGAGTGTATTATCGATGTTGATTAGTAATTATTCCACTATTGTTATTTTGCTTGTCTTTAGGGTGCGTGTTTTTATGTGTATCGAGCTTTGAGTTTGTTTGCTTGGTTTTAGTCTGTACTGGACCGTTTAGGCGCGCATCCATCCGCGCCCTAGTATTCAGGCACCGAGCCCCCAGTGTGCTAGGACTCAGACGCGTCGCTTGGGGCGGTCGGGTTTCTGTGGACCGGGTCTGTTTAAGTAATCAAAAATTGGGGCGATCGTTCATTCACCATCAAACTCGAACGCGTCGTCCCTTTCGCCCCAAAATCGACTTCTCGACTTTTCTCGCCAAATTTCGTTCCGATTTCTTCTATTTACGACAATGTCGACTCCGGGTAAGTGCTCTTTGCTTGTTTATTGTCGGTTTTGCTTGATTTGATTGAATATGAGTTCGTTTTGTTGAAAACCATAGAAAATTGATTTGGGTGTTTTTGATTTACTAAGTTTCGATACTTGTGCTTAACCTCATTGTTAAATTAAGGTTGATTAGAGCTTGTTGAAGTAGTTATAAGCTTGATAAGGGTTTTCGAGGTGCGACAATAATGGCTCACTATGGAAATGTGTTTGGAATACTAGGGTTAAGGACCGTTTCTCAATTATTCCAGTATTTATCTTGCGCAATTTTGCTCAAATAGTGTTTGTGAGGATGTGGGTAGCTCACTCGTCGGATTAATGAGTTAAGATGGCCTTTAGGGCTTTCCGTGAGGTTTTGTGTGTCTTAAGACGGACCAAAAGGTGTCGTAACGATGTCGGATTTTCCCGAAACCACTTCTATCGTGATCGGGATCGGAAATGGGTGCTAGCAGCCTTTTCGGAAGTTTGATATCCTTATTCGAAATTTTGACCCTATTTTGACCTGTTTAAGCTGTTTTAGCTTGACCTGAGGTATGGATTCTTTGTTTTTGGTTTGGTTTTGCAGCTAGAGGTGATACCGAGAGTCCCAAGGGAGCTTCCTCGGTCGGTGCTAGTGAGGAGGTTGTTGGGCGAGCTCACAGACTCCTCGAGGGATTCGCATGAGGCGACGGAGCATCTCGTCTCAGCGCCGCGACCCCGAGACTATTAACGAGGGTGATTTCGATAGGGTGAAGAAGCTCAAGCTTCCAAAGACAGTGGCGAGGAGGGCTCATGTTCCGTTTCTTGTAACGGAGAATGAGGAGATCGTTTATGAGGATCCCGAGTAGGCTCGGGACTGGGATGGCCATCAGCTGCTGTTTCACCTTGACGTTCACGTTTCCCACCGTGTCGTGCGTGGTCTGGTGAGTGTCCTATTCCTGTTTATTAGTTGTGTCGTAGATTTTTGGCTCAGGTCAGGTCAGGTTTGTTTTGTTTATGCTTCTGTTGTCTTGGTTTGCAGTCCCCAGGACCGATGAGGACTTTCTCGGGCTTTACTACGTGTCTCGACATTTATTCTCAGAAGTTAGCCTTCGAGGCAAATGAAATCATCGCGAGGACCGCTCTAGGTCCCGTAGTCAAGCAGTGGGACCGGCTAGTGGGTTGCAAGACCAAGTGCAACCTTAGGTCTGCCCTGGGGTCCGGAAAGGATTATGTGGGCCGCTGAAGGCCCTAGTCTAGATAGTTATGAGGTGCGGGGCCTCATCGGAGATTGTTTAGAGCGTGAGGCATACAGTGCGCCTTATGCTCTGGTGAGCTCATACATCACCGATCACTTTGAGCGAGTGGCGGTGTTAGAGGGTCGAGAACCCAACACGCCAGAGCAGGATGCCCGGTTATGGTTATGGTACTTCCTAGGGTCGACCCACTTCTCGGATAAAGGCGAGAGGTTTAGTACTAGGATTTTGCCTTTCCAAGATGATCTGTCTCAGCTAGGACGTTATGATTGGGTGACCGCGGCTTTTGCGGAGATGACTCGCTGCCTACAAGTCATGGTGAGGCCGTTGGAGATACAGTCAGCTTCAGCTGTGCCGATTGTGGGTCTGGGCCTTATACAGGAGGTTCGTTACTACCCTCACCCTTGGATTTTAAGTTAACTTAGTTTTTGGTTTGGTGTTGCTAAAGTTGTTTTAGGATTTTGCAGGCTTGGATCTACTCCTATTTCCCTTGTTTGGCACCTAAGACGGTGCGGGTGCACCCGAAGAGATTCCCGGCGAGGATCGAGTGGAGGCTGTCTCAGCCTAAAAGTACGATCAGCCACTACCCGACGGAGAATGCGCTGGTTAATAAGCTACGTCTCGAGGATGTAAGTTTTCTTTTTATAGTCTATTTTGTTCAATAACCCCCAAGGTTTGGGATTCATTGGGATACTGGTTCTATTCGTGTAGTTTGTGGCCCGCCCTTGCGCCGATTATGAGGCCTCGGAGTTATAGGAGGATGCTCCTTCCTGCGTTGTTTCGCCCAGTTTGGTATCTGGGCGAGCGGTTGGTGCGTCAGTGTCTGTACGACGATTTCAGGGTGCCGGTTGATCCTCCCCGGGCCATGTTCAACCACTGACCGCCGCAGAGGTTCTCGCGGATAGGGACGGAGAAGGAGGCGATAGACTCTTGGTGCCTGGTGCCTCCTACCTGTCTCACGTCTCCCGGCGGCTAGCTTGGTTCCGCCTCGTGGTATTGTTCTAATCTTTGGTTCTAAGGTTTGTTTTGAGGTTTATTATTTCTTTGCCCTCTGACTGACCAGCTTGTTGTTTTCTCAGCTGGCCGACCCGACTGACGAAATCCAGCCCCTAGATTTTGCCTTGACGCTACTTAGGGTGGATGCGGCTGAGATACCCTTCACTAAGCATCTCCCCCTGTGCTCTGCCAAGGAGATGGATGCCGGGATAGAGTGGCGCGACCGGGTGTACCGGGTGAGCTTTGGCTTCCGTTTTCAATTTGGGATCTAAGGTTTAGGATTGGTTTACCTAACTTTTATGGTTTCAACTCTTAGGTTTCGTCAGCTTGCCATCAGCGGTTGTGGCAGGCCGCCAACTGCTTCCGGGCCTACGCCTTGAGGGTTTCCCGTGACACTTCGGGACCTCGATCGGTGAGTTTGCATGACTAGGGTGGTTTCCTAGGCTGCTTGCGTGTTTTCCTAATGTTCGAGTGCGTTTGCAGGATGTTCCGGATATGGTGGGAGAATTGGAGGCTCGGTGACCGAGCTCGAGGCGAGAGAGGTTGAGTCGCAACGGCTCCTGCAATCTCGGACTGACGAGATCGCTTCCCTTAAGGAGCAGTTGGCTCGGTCTCGAGGTGAGACCTCTACACAGGGTGAGGCTAGGCGTCGGCTTGAGAGGGAGGCTGAGGCTATGGGTGCTACCGAGGAGACTGGAGGGGTCCTCGAGACAGCTACCCTAGATATGCTGTCGGAGATGGATGGTAGTGCGTCCCCTCTTATAGACTTAGAGGATCTAGGTTTAGATGACAACATTTGTGAGATCGTGATGGCCATCGGCGCAGCTTCTAGGGGTCCTCCCTAGCCTCGATTCGTGTATGGTGTATATGTTGTATATTTGCTTTAAATTTTAGTATTAGTTGGATTAGTCTTGTGTTTTTATTTGGCTAATTGTTTAGCTAGATTAACAAGTAATCAATTTTTGCGTTCATTTGTTTGTGATTTGACCTAGTTTAGGGCGTGTTAGTGTTGCACGAGAGTATGAAAACAATTCCTTTCGGATGTTTTGAAATGCGTTAGTTTGAGCCGGGAATCAGATCGGATAGTTCGTCGATTAAAATGTTTTGACTCGAGATGAAAAATATTAACGTGCTTTGACCGAGTGTGTTAAGAGATGAGCGTGGTTGTTCAGAACGAGACCGAAGTTGAAATTCGGGCGATTTTTGAAAAAAAAGTTAGACCACGTTTATGTATTCATAAATTTGCCTTGTTAGGCTACAAACGCGACTTGACGATAACCGTTAAAAGGCTACAACACGCCTAGGTGGGGTAGCTTATCCCCCTAAAAAAGATAAAAAAAAAATGTCTAGTCTCTTGCGTCCGACGAGTGGATTCGCGTTCTCGCAGCTCTTGTGTGTGTAATTCGGCTTCTGGCCGGGTTGTAGTGACTTCTGGAGGTCGTACCCGATGTCCGGGGTGTAGGATGATGGCTATGGTTTTAATCCGAGATCAGAATTTCTGTCCTTGGGTTGCTTGAGATGTTGCCTGCCTGGCTACAGGCGCTTGGGCCGAGGCTACGGGGTCCCGGGCCGCTTGGACTCTAGCTGCCGGAAACTCGGGCGCGTTGGCTCGGGCGGTTCGAGCCCGGGCTATGGAAATTTTTCGTTGTTTCCTAATTCTTGTGGGACTATGGCTATATATACGGGTTGTGGGTGCTTGTTTTAGACATACTAGGATATCTATAGGGTATAACACACTTATATTTAGGGTCATGTCGGGTTTCGGGAATATCCTATCCGAGTGGGCTGGTTCTTTTAAGAAATGTGAGACCAGGGTTTGTTCGAATGATGGTTTGTCAGCGGTTGTCGCGCTGAGTCGAGTCAAGATACAGGATATATAACTTCTTACTGGCATGTTCTACGTTTTGGGACAAGAAATGCCATGTTTTTGCCTTTCCCGGGGGTAAAATTTGTCCTTTGCCCGAAGCGATAGATGCTATAGGTGGATGGAGCTCGGTTCGCCCTTGTGTTCCTTATGAGGACGATGCTTACGTGGAGCGGTTTCACCACTTTTTGGACCTTTCTTCATTAGAAGAGGCTAGAGGTTACTTTGGTATGGATGGTCTTAACTTAGAGTTGCTTTCTAGGACATTCTCACAGGTTGGCTCTCATCATGTTTCGGTCTTAGCATGTAGGCGTGCTTTTAACATTGCTATCGCTTGTTTTTACCTTTTTGAGGATGCGAGGTCACGTGAAGGTTGGGGTAATCCTCGGGTTTTGGATGTGGTAGCGGCAATGGAACATGGACGATCACCCTCTTTGCTTATTTTGGGTGAGCTTATTCTGGGTCTTGATATTAGCGCCCGGTTAAAGGGGACACCTTCTCGGGGCTCCAGGATCATCTTATAGGTGTTTTAATTTTTTTTTCTTTTTGGTGTCATATTTCTTCGTAACCAATTTTTTTGTTTTATTTTCCCCCCTTTTTTTGCTTTTGTTTTTGTGGTCGTTTTGGTCAGGAGGCGTGATGTTTTATAGCGATTTGTACAGGTTTGGTTGCAGGAGCAGCTTGGTTTGGTCGTCCCTCCCCGGTGTTTTAAAGATTATAGTTAAAGGGGTTTCACGGGCCGGAAGACGGCGCAGGTGTGGAGTAAGAATCCCGAGAAAAAGGATTGGCTTTTCTATTTGGTCAAAGGAGATGTTGTTATCAGGTGGTCTATCCCGTGGTGGAATATTAGTGGGCGTACCGGGTTTCCATTTTCGTCTTCGACGTGGGCTTTGTTAGTATTATCCATGAGGGATTAGGTTTATATTCATCCGGGTTTGGTTTCAAATCAAATGGGTGTCCAACCTTCCATTCCAAAGGACGCTAAAGTTGTCTCTAGTTCTGACTCATGGACGGAGGATTCGCTCAGAGAGTTTAGGATGTCTTGGGAGCAGAGGTTCTTGCGCCCCGTTGCTCGACCGACCAACAATGCTCCCGTCCGGCAGGGGGTTAGTGAACACCCGTGAGGACAGAACAACTTAAAAGTTAGGAAGACAGCGCCTCTAAGAGGCAAGGAGGAGACTCGAGAGACCGTTACTAAGTTCTTAACCAAAGACAGTAGGACCGATCCTAGTTCCGTCAGTTTATCTAAACGGGCCAAGACTAAAGAGACGCATATTGAAAGTGTGGAAGAGGAAGAAGAGTGGGATTGGCTTGGCTCGTCTTTGGCTGGGGCGTTAGAAGCTTGCCTTCAGAAAATCGGGGACGAGAAACGCAAGCAGGCACATCCGAATGGCAAGGGGAAGAAAAACTTGGACCGGTAGAGCCCAGCCGCTTTGTATTATGTCTTATTAGTTGATATTATGTGATGTATTAGTACTAGTTTTTGTGGAGTTTTGACACGTTGCTTTCCGGGATATCCGGGTTTCAGTTGCTTGATGAAAATGCCTCGACAAGGCTTGATTTAACCAATTTTTTTCAATGAGAAGCACATTGTTATTATTTTTTTTCTTTGTGGTGGCTCGCAACTCGATTCTTCATTTTACTCGGAGCGCCCTTTCGGGTTTTCACTCCGTCCTCGGCTCACCTTGTTTTTTTTGTTTTTTTTACGGCTCGCAACTTGTTTCTTCATTTTGCCCGGGGCGCCCTTTCGGGTTTTCACCCCGTCCTCGGCTCGTCATATTTTTTTTTTGACGACGGCTCGCAACTCGTTTCTTCATTTTGCCCGGGGCGCCCTTTCGGGTTTTCACCCCGCCCTCGGCACATCGTTTGTGCTTCGTCATTTTTAAAAAAATCACTCATTGGCCGGGTCGTGGAAGGAGTCCTGGTTTGTATATGAATCGATTAATCGATTTTGTTTGTTTGGTTGTTTGGTTGTACCCGGAGAAGGGTTCCCTACGTATCCGCTTTTAGACGGAATCAAACCATGTTCGTAGTTCTTTAAAAGAATGTGAGTGATTTTTCTTTAGACTCGTTATGCCAATTATCGATGCGAACTTGATTTTTTTTGCTTCGTGTTTTATTTTTGCTTCCCCCTAAGTCGGAGATTGGGATGTGGTGGCCAGGATGTCTATGGGTAGTATCGTTTGAGTTGATCTTGGTCGGGGTTGAGAACTCTTGACCGTCTAGGTCGGTGAGGATCACGGCGCCCCCCAAGAGTATTTTCTTAACGAGGTAGGGGTCCGCCCAGTTTGGTTTGAATTTTCCTCTAGGGTCAACGGGAAGGGGTGCTCTAATGGATTTGATTACTAAATCTTCCTCGTGTATGTTTCGAGATTTCACTCGCTTATTAAAGGCTCGTTGGATGCGTTGTTGGTAGGCTTGTACGTTGAATAGGGCATGTATCCTACGCTCGTCTAGAAGTACTAGCTCGTCATATCGTTTTGGTTCCATTCTTCTTCGGGAATACCGCTCTCGGCTAATATCCTTAGCGACGGTATTTCTATCTCTATGGGTTGGACGGCTTCGGAGCCGTAGGTTAGGTAATATGGTGTGGCTCCAGTGGGTGTTCTATAGGATGTTCGGTATCCCCATAAGGCGAAGAGGATCTTGTTTGGCCAATCCCAATAATTGTCTACCATTTTCTTAAGGATTGTGGTTATGGTTTTGTTGGCTGCTTCTACGGCCCCGTTTGTTTGTGGTCTATAGGGTGATGACTTGTCTTTTTGGATTTTGTATTTGTCGAGGAGTTTCTGGGTGTCGGACCTGAAGTGAACCCCCTGGCCACTCATGATCTCGTGAGGTATACCGTAGTGGCAGATGATGTTATTTTGTAAGAATTTCACTACTTGTTTTGAGGTTAGTACGTTGTAAGAGGCGACTTCTATCCATTTGGTGAAATAATCGACGGCCACTAGTATAAAGCAGTGTCCGCCGGTCCCGGATGGGTGTACTTTTCGTATGATGTCTATTCCCCAAGTAGAGAAGGACCAGGGTGTGGCTATGGTGTGTAGAGGATATGAAGGTAGGTGTTGGACGTTAGCAAATATTTGGCAATTGTGGCAGTGACGGACATGATGTCGACAATCTGCCTTGATGGTTAGGGATTTGTCGTGGAATCCCAACCGTCAATAAAATAACCGGCTAAACCTAAGGTATATAGGGTAAGTTGGGTCGAATCCACGGGGACGGTAATGTATAGTCTAGACTAAGGTCGCCTAAATACTAGACTAAGTCAACGAGCTAAGCTAGAGAATAATGAGAAGGGAGGAGGCTAGACTATGACTAAGGTAACAACTAAGGAAAACGGGCTAGGATTAGGTCGGGGTCAAAGGGGTAACGGAATGGTCAAGGGAGGACTAGAGTGAAGGAGGTAGTAGGGTAATCTAGGTTAGTCCGGGCTCTCGCAACTTAGACCCACCTAGAGGTTCCACCTAGAACCCATCTCGGCGACACACACGACAAACGGGGTTCTAGCGCGCTATGGTCCTAGGTCGAATCCGGGCTCTCGCTACTTAGACCGGCCTAGGGGTCGTCCTCACCGGGCTCTCGCAACTTAATGAGGGGACCGAACCCACAAACAAACTAACACCCACAAGAGAAAGGCAAGAAAACAAGCATTCGTACATACTTAGTCATTCAAGCATTTCCACAAACATGTGATGTGCATCAAACAAGAGAAAACCCAAATCTTCCACCAACATCTCTAACAAACCCTTAATCACCCAATTAACACCCTAATCACCTTACTAACCCTAGCAAGAACACTACTCTAACATAATCAAACTACAACTAACACTAACAAGATGATTCAACAAAAGAAACAACACAAACATCTACAAACTAATGAAAACTATTAACTACAATCAAAGATTGAAACTTGAATAACATAAATAAAGATTAAGAGGAAAAGGGAAGGAAAATACCAAACTAGTGGAGAAGAAAGAACAAAACTTGCATTAATGAAGAAAACCCAAAACAAACATCCAAGGTTGTCAAGCTTGGAGAAGATCTTGAAGAATTCCCTTAATACAAGTACTAATCTAGGATTAACTACTAATTACCGACTAATCTACTCTAATCTACACTAATCTAACCTAAAGTAGTCTAGGGTTTAGTCTCTAATGAAGTGTATATACTTTACATAACAAGGGAAGAGTATATATAGGGTTACAAATGGAAGGGAGAAGAAAAGAAAGAAAGCGGAGCTGCAGCTGACCCTTCTCGGTCGGGAAGGCTTGGTCCCGATCGGAATGGGCCATCCTTCCCGGTCGGGAAGGTCCTTCCCGATCGGGATGGGCTCACAGTAGCCGTGCTTTAAGCTCCCTTCATCCCGAACGGGATGAGGCCATCCCGAACGGGATGGGTCTTTGTAGGCCTCCCTTAAGAGCTCTTTGGTCCCTCCTTGCCTCTCATGGGCTTCTCGTCGATTCTCGGGACTCGGGATCGGGTCTCGGAGGCTCGGGATTGGATCCCGAGGTCTAGGGGTTCGATTCCAAGGCATCGAGTCATCGTTCCTCTACTCCGTTGGCTCAAAAATGTGTATGTATCGAGTCGGAATCGCTCCAACTCTTCCAAATCGGTCTCGGGAACCTGAAACGAACTAAAGGAAGCATAAGAAGCCCCTGAACCGCTCCCAATGAGCGATTCCACAAGGAAAAAGGGACCAAAACACAACAAATAGGCACTACAAACCACACTTATCAACTCCCCCACACTTAACCCTTACTCGCCCTCGAGTAAGCACATACTAATACTAAACTATCCGAGTGGGTATTAGCGCACCATACGCCCCTTCAACTCACACGAGTGCACTTAGAGGACAAGTGCACTCCGCAAGGCAAGTTGGGTCTTGCGATAAAACTGTGGATGCAACCGGACACAAAACACATAAACAAACAAACACACACACAAACACATAATCGGTTGCACCCAAAACAAAAGAAATACCGCTTCCCTCTAAAAGCGGTGAAAGATGCACCAGTTTAGGACTCGAGGTAAGTGACAACGTTCCCAAGCTAGCAATACAAACCAAGGTGGACTAAACCCTAATAGTATGACGATAAAGCAATAAAAACGTTGGTAACTTACCTAGGTCCTCCTAACTTTCTAAAAACGTACTACGGGACGATCGGCGGAGTGGGAAGTGATGATCCACGGTGTTATTCGACACTGTAGGTAAGTGAGACCCCGCCCCCTTTAGCGTGAGCCAAGAGGGTCGTCCCGTGTCCAAAACCGCCTAACTAGTCCAAGTAAAAAGGTGGAAAACATGCAAAATGAGGGAAGACCGACTAATGCCGCTATCATCCTTCCTCGGGACTCGGTCCTTTGGTAGGCTCTTCACGGAAAAAGTCGGAAAAAGGCTTATTTTTGTGGGGATTTCTTTTTGTGAGACGGGTTTTCTTTTGGCATTTTCTTTCTTTTCGACATTTTGATTTGTTTGTTGCCATGCCATTTCTTTTTCTTCTTTTCTATTTTCTTTTTTTTTGGCTTTTGTGCCTTTTCTTTTTCTTCATTCTTTTCTTTCTTTCATTTTTCTTTCTTTTTCTTTTCTTTGCCCTTTTTGGCAAGTTTTGGCATTTTTGGCATTTCCTTTGTATGACAAGAAAGGTAGAAATCATCAATTTGCATTTTATTTGTGTGGGTATGTGTGAGAGGTAGGGTAATGGTTAAGTCGAGGGTCGCGATCCCTCTTCAAACCCACAAAAAAGGAAGAAACTTGGACTAATCAAGCAATCCTAAACATGGTCACCTAAGGGACGAGACTCGGTAACCAAGGCCTTTTCACACCGTGGGTGGTCATAATGGTCAAAATGCAAATCCCGTAGTAAATCCCTAGTAAGCTAGGTGGACTCAAGGTAAAGGACCAACGAACTCATTGATTTAAGGGTCATTCTACTAGATTAAAGTCCAAGACTCGATTTACACAACTAGGAAGGGAAAAATAGACACTCACACACTAGCCTCTGAACCGGGTTTTTGAAAACGGTTTACGCACAAGACACACAACACAACACAAAACAAAGACACGACGAAAACGAACGAAAGAAAAAGAAGTAAAAGCAACGAAACAAAAACAACACAAAATGAACACACACACAACAAAAACACCACCCCGATCATCCAAACAAGCCACCAAATCAACCACACTTTACAAAGCTCCACCCGAGCATCCTCAAGAGTATGAAAACGGCTACCAACAAGTGGACGATTATCACTCCTACGATCATGTTGGCTATTACTCAAGCTATGATTGTGAAACCACCATGTTCGATCAAGATTCACCTTATGGAAGCCAATACCCCCAAAGCCCACAATATTACCCTCCACCCCAACCACAATATGAACCCTATGACCCACAATACTACCAACCACCCCAACCTTGCTACCAACAATATGATGCCCCACCCCATGGGCATCATCAAGATTATCAAGGAGTTTTACAAGACCCCAATGACCACCAATCGTCAAAATTAGAGTTACGTCAATCTATGCTTCAAATGCAAAGGAGCTTTCAAGAAACGGCCATTCAATTAAAAAAGGAACAAGATGATTTAATGGTCCAAATGCGAAGGGCAAACGAGGGGAGGAATGCTCATTTAAATGCATTAGCGGTTCAAACCGTAATGTCTTTATCCCGAGCATCGCATTTAGATGGAGGGTGCCCACTTGAGAGAGAGGAGCAACCTAATCACGAAGCCGCCAATGTAGTTCCCTTTGCTAGAGATGTTTGCTTTGAAGAACCTCAATCGTCTACCCAAAAAGAGACGAATGAGGAGATGACTCTTGGTGAAGGCATCGTTGGTGAAGAATTGGAGGAGGATAGTGAGTGGGATGGTTTGGTGGAGTTTGTAGAGTTGTTGGGTGAAATTGTGAGCCTCGAGTTGCCCTTGTCCGAGAATGTGGATAAGCATCAAGAGCCCCTAGAAAGTGAGCCAAGCAATGACTTGGAGGAGATTGAAACCGCCGGTAGAAGTTTCGATCCTATCCTCCAAGATGATGTGGGGCCGAGTGATGAAGATGGGGAACCACAACTTGAGGAAAGTGTGGGGGTGTGCAATGAAGAGATGAGGCCAACACCGCTTTTTGTGCCTCGATTCTTGGAGATGAAGCTTGCTTGTGATTGGAGGCAATGCTTAGGGAGGAAGAGGTCGGTGAAGCTCGTAGGATGGAGAGACCCCGAAGACTACTTTGAAGATGATGTCGGGTCTTGGGATTCCTACTTCTTTCCTCCTCTTTGGAGGCCGTGGAGGTCGGTTAAGCTCGAGCGCTTCTTGGGCCTTCACTATGATGTCGGTAGCGCGTTCGACTTGCTCCTCCATGCCCTTGAGGGCTATGGTTGAAGAATGGAGTCCACCATCCTAGGTTTGTCGGAGTTCCTAAAAGAACCGTCATGTTGTATATTCCCTTCCTCTCTTCTTTAGAATTCTTGTGCTTGTATTTGTGTTTTTTTTGTTTCTAGGACTTTGTTTTTGTGGGATTCTTGTGATTAATTTGGTATTTTGATGAGCGATGTGAGGGAGTGAATTTGATGAGTACTCTGAGTTTATTATGTTAGGTGAAGTGAAGGTGACTCCTAGAAACGAGTAGTTGATGATGGAGTTTGGTTTGCGAGCGAGAAAGTGGGGTTTTGAAGCTTATGATAAGCTTTTGGGCTTGGGGAAGCAAAGAAGACTCATCCCGACCGGGAAGAGGGCTTCTCGACCGGGAAGGATGAAGAATCCCGACCGGGAAGGAGCCATCCCGATCGGGATGAAGGTGCTGAAAATCGGATTCACTGGAGTGCGTTCCCGACCGGGACAAGGGCTTCCCGATCGGGAAGGGTTTATCAACCCGATCGGAACCATCCATCCCAACCGGGATGGTCCCCTTTGACTCCACCCATCCATTATACCCCCTCCCAACCTCCCTATTCCTCCTTGTTCCTATCATATGACCCATACACCTCACTTTACACCGAGATCCACATTAAATCCCACTCCCCTCACACCATTACTACCCCAACCATGCGGTTTTATCAAGCTTGAAGGAGGATGACAACAAAGACAACAAGCAAGCGCCTATAAGTGATCTATGAGACGATGGAGAGAGTGAGTTGCTAACCTATGGTACGGCAACTATCCTTTCTTTTCCGTTTTTGTTGATTGTTTTCCTTTGCTTATCCCCTTCCCTTATCTTTTGTGTCATGGTGGCCTTCAAGGCCTTGGTATATGTCGCTCCCGACTCTCGATGACGTGACTACATTGAGAGTCATTTCAAAATCCAAAATTTTACAAGATTTTAACTTTCTTTTTTGAGGATTTAGTCGGATTTAGGCGGAATCCGGGCTAGGTGACTTGATTACACCTAGCCCTCCCCTCCCATTTCCTTTTATTTCCTTCTTTTTATTTCTTACCCCATCCATATCTCTTTCTTGTCTCGGCCCTTGGTGACTTGATTACACCCCGGCCGGACACCTTCTACAGTTTTCTTCATCTTTATTCTTTGATTTTTATCTTTATTTTCGTAGTTTATTTTCTTTTTCTTTTGTCTCTCCGCACACTACGGTTGAGCATATGAGGACATTGCTCGATTTAAGTGTGGGGGAGTGATATTCTATCGTAGTTAGTTTTATTTTTTCCCTTTTTTCGAAAAAAAACCTTTAAAAACCATAAAAATTTGAAAAATTTTCACAAAAAAATCAAAAAGATTTTTCTTTTGTGTGTTTTCCTTTCGTGTCATTGTGTCGTATATTTGTTTTGTGTGCGTGTTTTGCCTCCCTTTCTCTTATAGGTTGCTTTAATCGCCGCTAACTTTGGAAGGCTTTCACGACTCCCGGTAACATCTTATCCCTTTTTCTTCTTTACCTCTTGCGGAGTTTTGGAGGAGATTGTAATGACTCTCATTGCCAATGGTTTCGGACATCCGGAAACCATTGATTCTGAGTAAGGGGTGAGGGTACGTTTTGGGAAGCCAACATCCGATAGATGTCGACACCCAATTCCCGCCCGCACTATAGCGGCCTCTACTAATCAATCGGTGGGCTGATATCCTAGTTCTTTTGTTGTGGTGGAAATATTGTAACATCCATTGTTTTAACCTTATACCTTTTGCTATGTCGGTCGTTTAAAGACAGGTAAGTTTTGTCGTCAAAGTAGTTGTGTTTACATTCTTTGCATGCGATTTCACGTGACAAGCAGGCCATGAAAGGATGCACATAGGAGAGTAGAGAGTACTAGTATTATACGTATTATCAAAATAGTTTTAACGCGATAATACGGATATTAGTCGTTCTCGTGGTATATCTTACCTGGTATTCTGCTTAAGATGCGTCGGTTCGGTATTAGTAAGGATGCGTCGAACCTAATAAGGTGAGCACTGGGACTAATACGGAACCCGGCCATCACTTTGTTCATTTTTAGTTTTTTTTATGTTTTGAATTACGTATTAGTTGATTTAGCATGCGATTATAAAGTCATAAAAGCAATAAATCATACGAAAAACTGTAAATGCGAATGTAAATAAATCACATAATGAAGAGTTGCACCCTCGGAGTATACACTAAACGGGACACGATGCATAGATAGTTTGAGAACGGATCTCTGGATTACTCGGGTCTATTTAGCGTGTTTTAATGTTTGTGGTTGAAGTTGGGACGTTACGTATTTTAGTGAGTGCTTGCGGACCTAGCGTCCGCATCTAATGTTGTCGTAGTGCATAATAATAGAAAGTACGAATATGGAAAGTTTTGTTTAGATGATGTAGACACCCACATTTTGGATAGGAAAAGCAACAATCTGAGAGGAAACAGGATTCCGTCTTTTGATGGGAGAAGGTTGCTTCATTGCTGATTTTTTTGTAGGTGTTTGACTTCGAGTTGAATTTCCGATGTGACGCATCAGATATTTACGCCTCGAAAACGTCTTTGCCCGGGGTTTGACTCGGTCGCTAAAAGACGGTTTTGCCCTTGGTATCGATTTTGACCCAAATTAGTCTTTTTTGACCAGAAATGAGCCATTGGGCCTGAATTTGAGGTTGTTTTTGTGAGATTTGTACTCCGTAAAAAGCCCAAGCCAGAAACTAACGATTTTGAGCCCATATTCGAGTATGTTAAAGCATGTTTGCGTCCGATCATCATCGGGTGTTTTTTGGAAACTGTTATAGACACCTGGCGGTCAAAATTTGAGTGTCTACAGGCAACCTAGTGACGACTCGACTTCGACAGGCGGACCCTCCTAGCTTGATCAGTGACTCCGGTAGAGCTCCGTTACCGTTGACCCTTCCTGTGGCTACTTCGGCAGAGCTTCGCTACTAGACTCGAGCTAGTCGAACACAGGCACCTCGATATCGAGTGGGGTGCTCGAAGGTGAGGAGTAGCGTCGATGTCACTTTCTTATCAGAACTATGATCGAGTGGATCGTTTGCCTCGGGTGTCGGAGAGCGAGCCCTTAGCGAGAGATTAGAGGGGGAGGAGAAGATGAGAAAATTGTGTGTCGAATGAATGAGTTGAAGAGGGGTATTTATAGGTGTTTTCAGCCCTCGTCACCCATATCGGCGCCTGAGCTGAGGCCCACCAAGACTCAGGCGCCTAGGCTTAGGCGCGGGGAGACCAAGACGCGTGGGGTGAGGCGGTTGGGATTTTGAGGATACGATTTTGATACTTTCCAAAACCGAGAGGGAGGAGCGTGATACTTAGCTTGGAACCTAAGGATTCCCGCGGCTTGACCTAGCGCCGTGGGTTTAGTGGGTCTCGGGTGTTCATCCCGAGGTTCGCTTGGCGTGGTGTTGACTCGGTTCGAGTTTCGGGACCGACTCGGGGTCCCGGTGTCAGAATTGACTCTAATTAGTGTCTATGCGACCGGAACGACACGACTAAGGCTGCCATTATGTTAGTTTAATGTGCCCGAGTAATTTATTTGATCCATTCTATAGAAAAACTACCTAAAACATCGCGAACCTGTGTCGCGTTGCAGTCTTATCGTCATCGGGTGTTTGTTGGGCACTTCCGCAGCCACTAGGTCCAAATCTAGGTGTCTACAGTTATATATCTTGCTTGAATATTGATTATGATTGATATTATGTGTCATATGATTTGTATTATGTATGTCTTACTCTATTTTCACATGACACTTCTATGAATCCATGATCTATGATTTACCGTATTATTCACATGATACTCATATGATGTACGTATTACTTATTTCTATATAACCTACATGTCTTATATATTTAAATTGATTCGCATGTTAACTGAAATCGCTTCATGTGTATCTAACATTGTATACATGTCGATTTGTAATGTGAGATCCCTGCTTATCTGTTAATTAGATAACCTAAACGTTATATTACATTGATTATTCGAGGTCGTGTTAGAAGGATAGTTAGGTTACTCCCACTAAGTGGGACATGTATATTTAAATATGCATTCAGGTTGACGAACCCTCAAGACTGGACATGGGGGCATGTATGAGTGCAAGAGATACAGTGTAGCAGATGAGAGTGTCAAACTATAAATCTTGTAACGCAAATTTTATCAGACTATTGTATTTAGAAATTTGTAATTCAGTTTTCAGTTGTTGTATTTTAACAGTCGGTTCATTTATCGGTAAAAGACTGACTGGAGTCGACGGTTTTTAATTTTTACCCCTTTTTACGACTTAATTATTTTCCCGTCTTGTTAATTAATGTCATTGAAGAACCGGGTTGTTACAATTTCATCATAGGTTAAACCTATGTAGGGTAATATTTTACAGTTAAGATGATCATGACTTCTCATGAATGCATCAATATCTTCTTCAATAGTTGTAGAGAATTCCTGTTAATCTTGAACAATTTAAGGTCGATTCTACTCCCACTGTTTCTATTAGAAATCACATATTTTTAAAAGAAAAATACCACTCCATGCAACAAAACAATTTTGTTCTTTGGATGGTTTGTATAATTAACATAATACCCCTAATAAAACACATGTCATAATTGAGTCTATTAAGTTCTAGAAAACAATTTTCTCTAAACTTTAAGACTTGATAATTAAGAAAAGACTATTTTAGAACATTTCAATCCATATCTCATATGGTGTCTATTCTCCGACTTACATGGAAAATCTCATCAACATTGTACAAAGACTTTTACAGTGCATAAGCTTCTAAACAGTCATTAAAATCTGCATAACTCATCATAGACCATAGACAAAATCATATCAAATATGGTTCGATGTAGTTTGAAACACTTTTCACTACTTCTAAGATGATCACAATCTTTTAGTTCAATTCCTTCCTGTTTCAATCATATCGAACGACTCGTATCAACTTATCAAGCTGATTTCCTTGAAAAATTCAAAGCATTCAGTTTCAAAATTCATCAAATGAACAAAACCATACATGTTACCCATTTTTGCAACACCACTAGGTAGGCTCACACGTATCTGTGTATGTGTGATCCAACAAGTCTAAGTAGCTCCCATAAATAATAGGAGTTACTTCTAATGTTATTTATCCATCTTAACAAGATCCATTGACCTCAATTGATCCTTATCAATAAGGTTTATAATTTTATCATTATGAAATTTATTCTTATATTTCTTGTCTCATGGATTAAGGACAATGCCATAATAGGTAAAACTTGAGTCGAGAGACTTGAACCTTTTGGTTGTTATGTTACAAATAAAAGCATTCACTACTAGAAATGTAGAGCTCAACAATCATGTTAGCCTTATTGTACCTCATACTCTTGCAAAATATAGAGCAACAATTGTTCTACTTTTATTATAACTTTTCATGCCCATACATGAAATAGAATCAATATTCTTGCTTATGACTAGTACAGGAATAACAATTATTCAATTTCAGTGTTCAGTTTTATGGTAAAGTTAAGTGATTTTCCTTTTATATATGAAACAACAACGTTTGTCCATTTCATCATAAAACACTTCACTTATATATACCATTATTTCACCCTCTTTGAGTCATCACATCCACAATGTAATAGTTGCATTTGATATCTTTATACCAAAACAGTGGAATGAAAGTAACTATTACTTTAGTAACATACACACACCTGAAGTCATACTTCAATTGATCTGCAGAATTTCTAAACATTTCTAGAAAGCAATCTACCAATGCCATATATTTGTCATTACGTTAATGATAAAAAATTTCGTACATAATCTAAACTTGGGAACAAGTTTGGGTATGAAAAAAATTATCCTTTCCTTGCTTTAACCAACGTCTTAGATTCATTAATCATTATCTCAGACAATTTTCTTAGTGAGCTCATAGAACATTAGTATCATTTGCCTTCTTGATACAATGTTCAACCGTCTTTTAACATCTCATGCTAAAAGGTAAGAAACCTTATTAAATCACCTGTTTATTCACAATAAAGTGACCTAAACTTAGGACTAATTTAAACGATTTCAAGTCCCAATTCTTTAGAAAGAAGCATCCAAAATTTCCTGATTATCAAGATAATCATTCATCATATGACATGGATTGATTGGATCATCTTTGACATTTTCTCACTTAATGGGAACGGTTCCCTTTATTAAATCAATTGATTTTGGTACTTATAATCATCTTCATGACTCTAATTGTACAGTCCATATTGTACATTAGCATTGGTTATAATCTTTCGGAATTATCCTTCACAAGAACAAAATCCGTATCTCTAATTTTGAGAACAATTCTCAAGATATTAATCGACATGGTTGAACAATTCAAATTCATCTTTAATAAATGTGATAACGGTGACTTAAACACAACTACAAGTATATGCAATGTAAAACGATAATTAATATTAACAATCTTAAACAATTTTAAGATAAAATCATGAAAACTACCCCCAAGTTTGCATAATATTCCAAGATCCTAAACCTTTTGTCGCTCAAGTGAACTTGGGCTCACTGCTCAAGCTCCAAAAGTAAAGGTAGACAACAACATTGTCAATTACATCAATATGTAATTCCTGGTTCGTCGGAATTAGTCATCATATGACACCAACTATTTGTCTCAAAGCCCAAGTCCGACTTGATAGCAATGTTAAGCAAACCATACTGAATCTGTGGGTAACCGTTACCCACCTACTCAGTTCACACACATCGGCAAAGCACCGCTTAGGCAGTCACTTCAACCAATGATATGAAATTGTTGTAGTGGTCAATTCCGGAAAGGCAATACTTAATATTTGTGCGAGGGATTAAATGCATTATGGGTTCTAAATATGTTTCTAGGTCAACTTACAAGGCGACCTATCAGTTCTAGGCACACAAGTCACAAGTCTCAAACAATAAAATTCATGCATCGAATGACTTAATAATTTAATTGTTATTAGTGATATGTGCATAAAACAAGTTAAAACATCTCATATATTTTGATTCATAATCATATTACAATTCATACTTGCTATTTGGTTTGAACAATTTCACCAATATCTTTCATTTTCCCAACTACGAGGAACAATTTCCCACCCGGAAAAATTGAACAGATATACAAAACTCGATTTACAATCGATCTGCAACTTATAATTATCATGTAGATGAACAATTCATCAAAATCGAATAAGACTCGAGAAACTCTTTTTCCGATCTATCTATGATAACATGATAATTAAAATGAATAAAATTATTTAGCCGATTTAGAAAACTAAATTTTTTCATTGATTCAGAAAAATAAAATATAATCCACGTTTGATTCAAAATCAACATACAAACGCAAGAAAACAACTTTTCTTAAAAGCGTCACCCGACCCGACACCATGTCGTCCGAGTAAATATTCTGTCGTCTTGGTCAAACCTTTGCCGTCCGGGTCATCCCGTTCCGACCGGACACACCCGTGCCTACAGAGTCATACTCGTGCCAATCGAGTCATACTCGTGTCGTCCTCGTTTCATTCCGTCTCCACCAAAATTAAAACGAGTCTTGTCCTAATCTTATTAGGTCTCATCATCAACGATAAATTCTTGTAATTTTACGTTCCCAATTTCAATCGAATCTTGACTAATCAAATTAGTCTCATCGTCAACAAGGAAATTGAGAATAATAATGGGTCAATTTAGGGCAAAATTAAATTAAAAATAATCAATATTAGATCTTAAACTAATTTTACTAGTCAATTTTAGAATTTAACAATTTAAATTCACAAGACAAACCCTAAACATGAACGAAAAATTGATTGAGTTGCCGCAAATCCACAATGCCTCGTACGAACAAGAACCAATCCAAAAGTCAAAAATTTAACTAACATCCGTATGTCTTAAAATCTTATTTGGAGTAATCATTACCAATCATGAGTGACATTTAGCATAGCAAATAACAAATCCATTGGTTTGCAGCCCATCAGCACGTCACAATATCAATGCTTATTTGCAATTATCATACGAGAACAATTCACGTGCAGAAAAACATAATCAAATTAATACGCGGGTGGAATCTCTCATAACCAATTATGAGCCATAGATTCACGTCAATCTGATTAATACTACTCCCTCCGTTTCATTGATTTCTTCCACCTTAAAAGTGACACATTTCTTAAGAAAAACAATAAAATATGTAAAAGTAGAGAGAAAGTAAAGTAAGTGGGTCACCCAGGTAAGAGAGAAGTTTGGTAGCAAAAAAAGAAGGTGGAAGAAATCAAAGAAATGATTGAAAAAGGAAATGTGGAAGATATCAATGAAACAGAGGGAGTACGTAACAGAGGCTCTGATACCGCTGTAGGGTTATAACCCTTAAACCCAATGACCTGTTACGAGTTTTAACCGAAAAACAAAAGTAAAGGGATAACAATTATACCTTATTTGCAGCGGAACAGCGTATTAATAAGAAGTATAATAAACCAGAAATGCATATATAATCTCCACGGATGGAAAAAATAATCTCCACGGACAGATAAATAATTCCCGCTGACAGAATAAATAATTCCCATGGACAGAATAAAGCACCCCAAACGTGATGCCTCCTTTGGTATCCACACGAGTACAGAACTGCGACGTATATGCTAGTATAAAGGTACGTGAGGCCGTCTCACAACTTCTCTCTATATCTCTCTTATAAGTCTTTATAAGACGAATATACTATGAGTCAATACTCTCTTTTTTTTATCTCTTATTCATCATATGAACCTCCTTATATAGAAAATAAGAAGGTAGAATTAGGTCATTATCATAACTCTAATTACCATAATTAGATTATTACTATAACTCTAATTACCATAACCCGACAACGCAGTTGGGTCCGTATTACTACTGACCCGATATAATTAATATATCGTTATATTAATAATATCCCGTACACATTGTGTGTGACCCAATGGTCCCACTTAAGACTACCAGACACGTAACTCATTTACATGTCAATCCGACATCGACCTCTAGCAAGACTTAAGCGGGTTAATCCGTATAGGACAGTGGACATAACTTCTTCAGTTGCAATTCCCAGGAAGTTACTTCCCTCATTAACTTCCCGGGAATTTGCAATATTTGTTTGGTTGACATCTTGGAATTCAGACTTCTCGGGAATTGAATTACTGCATCTTGTTTGGTTGACTCGACCTAATTCCCATGATTTTGATTACAATGATTGTTATGCCCTTTATTAATCAAGAGTATAAAAACTTATGAATTTATTTTTTCAGCAAATTATGAAATATCTAAAATTGTTTTCCCTATAATATGCAGTCGTAATCAAATTACAAAAACGAAAAAGAATGACAAAAAATATATATTATATAACAAGATCGAAGAAAGTAATTTACCATGAATGATTTCGGCGGGTAAAATATTTTTTTTTAGAAGAATACAATAATGAAGAATAATTGAGAGGAAACCGTAGATGGAGAATTGAATGAGAAATTATGGTTATAAAGTGAGAAATAGATGAGTAGAGAAGGGTAAAAAAGTCATTTGAAGGAATTGGGATGTGGGAAGTGCAACTCACCGTGGGAGGGGGGGAGGTCGGTGAGCAACTTCCCGCATCATGCAGGAATTGGAACTGACGGGATAAGTTTGAGTTCCCCCATTTTTGTACTTTTGGGGTAACCAAACAACTCCCCAGGAATGCAATTCGTGGGATGTTGCAATTCTTGGAAAGTAAGTGGACAACCAAACGAGACATAAGAATTTTATACGTGTTTCGAGTAGTATATGGACCAAATTAATACGTTTTTATTAATGTTTAATTTCCTATTACAAAACTCGATCTGACCCGTAAAGAGGTAAATTTATTGAAAATCTGAATTTAAAAACATATACATGTTTTGGTTCGGGTTAGCTTTTAATTTATTTATTTTTTTGAAAACTAAGTTTATACTCCCTCCGGTTTTATATGTTTGCTCCATAGACAAATGCACACAAATGAAGAAAATTGAATGGTGAGGGGAAAAATGTAATGATGAGTCATCATGATTAAGGAGTACTCCTTATATGATACTCCCTCCGTTCCATTTGATTGTTTGTATTTGGTTTTTGGACACTATTCATAGATGAGGGAAATTGTCTATGTAACTTCTAATATATAAGATAAAATATAGTCATGTGAGATCTTGTTTAAATTGTCTAATCGAGTACATAATAAATATCAAATTTTTATAACATTTAGAAATACGTAACTAACGATATAGACAAAAGAAAACGTGCATTGACAAGTGTGAAAAAGCAAATGCAAACAATCAAATGGAACGGAGGGAGTATTATTGAATAACATTATGTGTAAATAATTGAACTTGGTAGGGACAAAATTGTAAAAATGTATTGACAAAAAAGGAAAATTAAGAAATGGGGCAATCTTTAAAAATTTGTCAAAAGAGGAATACGGGGCAATCTTTAGCAACCGGAGGGAGTAATTTTTAAGTATGATAATCTCTAAGATGAAATTATTTTATCGTTTTTATACCGAGGATTAGATTATACGAAGTACTCCGTATATGTTTTGAATCCAAAATTTCAACAAAATTAGCTATTTACGAGTTAGGTCGGGTTTTATAATAATTACAGAGTAAGAAATAAACTTTGGCACCCCGTTAATATGACCCATATTGGAATAATCAGAGTTGTCTGATGGGTCGCTTGGTCGAGTGCTCGAGTTTTGGGTTCGGGTATTCAAAACATATACTCTTAACTAATATAAAAATTCTAAAATAATTTAAACTTAGAAATTACTCTATATATCTTATTTACAAATTACGGAGCATAAGTTTAACAACAAATTTGATCCTAACATGAATTAAAATATACGACCCAAAACACGTATAAAAGTCGTATTTTATGCGCAAAACAAACTTGACCCGTATTTTATCCGAACTCCGAAACCCGATCGTCTTATCTATAGGTGTTAGTTAAAAGTACTCCGTGCTCGATTTTTGTTTTCTTGGGTTGATAAATCATGCAAGCATCATGGCCATTGATTTTCTTCAAAATCACGTGACATTCATCCAGTCCAACTGCTGGACCCTCTAGTAATTTTGACTACTGGAGAGGATCCGCTCGCCTTCCACACTATACTAGCTTAGTGTAAGGCTATGTTCTTTTTTTATTGAAGTAGATTGAATTGAATTGAAGTGAGCTGAGCTAAACTAAAGTGGGGTGAAGTAGTGAGACAAAATGAGGTTCATGCGGCTGAGCTAAACTGAAGTGGGCTGAACTGAACTGATATAAGCCGAAAATAAATGGAAAAGAACAGGGTGATACTCCTAAGACCATTGATAGGCCGTATTTAGTCGTAGTTATTACGACATTTTTTTGTGTATTTTAGTGTGCTTAATCGGTTGTCTTGTATCGCATTTGTGTCATTTTGGTGTGAATGTAATATAAGCTATTTTGAGGATTCTTATCTGGATCGTTGATTTGGGTCAAGAGTGGATGAATCATGAAGGGAAGGAAAGTCCAGTTGAAGACACGGAACGAGGAATAAGCGAAGGAAAACATGAAGAGCATCAGGCACGCGTGCGAGTCGCTCCAGAACCATGCGAGTCGCGCGACTGCCATGCGAGTTGCCCAAAGAGCTGAAACATGTTACGCGTCTCGTCCTATTCCATGTTAATTTACTTCGTTTTGAAGACTTTGATTTTAATTAAGAAACTTTATTATCTTTACTATTTTATTATTATTGTTAGTAGACTATTATTAGGCTAAGTTTAGTTTTTCATAATCATTATTCATATCACCATCATTACGTACGTTAAATTAGAGAAGAGAAAGAAACACCCTAAGCATGTGTAACTAATCTTTCTTCTCAGATCAAAAATTTGAAGCTTTCTAGTTAATTGATTGTGAGACTTTGTTAATCTCTATTTAATTACTTGAGTATTGTTTATCCTTTCTGCCTAATTTATGATTGTTTTTTTTTTGGTAAAGGGTAAGTGTGTATATATATATATATATGTGTGTGTGTGTGTGTGTGTGTGTGTGTGTGTGTGTGTGTGTGTAATCAATTTACAAGAAATGGCTACATCAGATTAAGCGGCCATCAAGCGTCTTTAGCACTTATAGGATATTTGATCTTACACATAATTCTACTTCTTACATCCATTTTAATCAGTTTGACAGTGTATTGCTGCAATTGCACAAGTCCTTCAATTCGGCAAACATTCCTCTGTCTCCAGATATGGTAAATCGTCGCATTGATTATAGCTCAGACAATATTACATTGAAGCTTGGTCCCTCTCTTGCTAATCGCCCATTCCAAACCCCGGGAATTCGGAATTCGCTTCTTCACATAATCTCCCAAAAGGCCTATAACTCGCGAGCTCCAACAACACCCAAAAATTAGATGCTCTACAGTCTCAGCCTGCGAGTCACAAAAGTAACATAGGTCTCTGCAACCCCAAACCTCAAAAGTTTCATCCTCGTATTTAAAGCCTCGCTAAACACTAGCCAGGAAATAAAGCTATGTTTAGGAAAACTCCAAACACTCCATACGAGCCGGCCCCACGGCACCTTCGGGTTCAGAGGCCGAAAAACCTCATACGCCCTCGAGATCGAGAATCGAGCACACGACCCATGCCATAAATTATTCGCAAACATACCCTTGATCTTCTCCTTAGCTTGACATATTTTCCTCCTAGCCCATGTAACATCAGCATGAGGCTGATAATCACCCCAAGGCGTGCCTCTAAGATAAATTCTACTCACCCACCGAACCCACAACCGGTCAGGCTGATCAAATACCGAAGAGGCCAATTTCGATACAGCTGCCTCATCCCAACTTGTCGTGATCATTAATCTTCACAATAGCATTACGTGCTCTCTTAGCTCTCAAAATTCCATGAAAATATGCGGAGTTAACATCACCATCCTTGACCCACTTCTGTTTGGCTTTTTGGCTCCAAAATTCAGATCTAGCACCCTACAAATTTATCACCTGCTCATTAAAAGCCGCCTCCTCAAGCATTACAGCACTCGACCTGTCTGTCCTCAGGCTCACCTGCAGCTGTTCCAACCGCACCTCAGCTTGTGCACACCTATTCTCAATGTCCAAGAAACAAGTTGCATTCAGCTCCCTCAGAGGCCGCTTCAAACCATGAAGTTTGGTCACGACCCGGTACATCCTTGTTCCCCTAACTGAAAGACGCCAACCAGCCGCCACGTAGGTCATAAATTCCGGAGCTTTGCTCCACATATTCATGTACTTGAAACTATGATTTTTCCTCACCATAGGTGCCTCTAACTGAACCATACAAGGATAGTGATCGAAAGTACCTTCAGGCAAAAAATTCGCATATCCATTCGAGAAAAGGCCCATCATCTCATCATTGACCAAACACCGACAAATTCGACTAAACACCCGGGTTTCCGTCACTTTATGTTTATTATTCCGTCGATTTATGATTTTTGTTTGTTTAACCTTTTTGGCCATTTGATTATTTCAATCTTCAATCTATTGCAATTCTATGTGTTTGAGTTCGTAATTGTTCAATTCACGAGATAAAGTTGCGACCTTTAGACCTAATTATTTGTATGTGTTTCATCGTAATTGGGTAAAGGGAGGAATGAACATATAATTTGAACCAATAACCGCGTGCGTTTGTGGACATGACATAGTTCTACCCCGACACGGCCACGCGCGGGTTTGGGCGGCGAAATGTTTCCTGTGTGAGATAGTGCTCGGGTCAAAATTTAAATCGAAGTTGGGGTCGCCACCGAACTTTGTGGGAGTTCTGGCCCATTCGAACCAACTCTATATTTCGGTGGATCATGCACAAAGTAAGACCCACTTTGATGCTAGAGCTTGTGGGGTTCGTCCCTTTGCATTACGATACCGATGCCGATGTTATCGGGTATCGTATATCGAATAACTCTCGTGCGCCAACGGTTTCGGACATCCGGAAACCGAGGTTCTAAGTAGGGGGAGAGGGTACGTGTAGGGAAGCCCACAAAGGACAGCCAACCCCGCCCGCACATGATGACCTCTTCTAGGATATCGAACGGTTTTTAAATACGCGCGCTAGTGATTCGGTGATATGTTATGCAAACAACATTTTTACAGTGTATAAAAATTGAATGGGTTGCTATGTCATTTTAATGCATCTTAATTCACGTTAAAGTGATTTAGCATGCGAGGTTCGTTTTAATACGATAAATGCAAGCAACGAAAATAGAAACTCGTAAATAAATACAAAGTACACGGGCGGAAATACAATACTACGAGCATAAAAATCGGAGCAAACGAATAGTAACGGTAATATGAACGAATAAAAAATGCAATGCATGTCTTTGAAAATAGTAACCGCGTGTTGGACTTGACACGTGACGACAAAAAGTCGTAAAAGAGAACTTGATTAGGCTTACATTATTTAGAAGGCTCATGGTGAGACATGATGAAAGCCACTCGATCGAGTCTTGGGAGGGACTCGATCGAGTGCCCTTCGCGAGGTCCCCCTGCCTGGTTTAAGGGGTTCACTCGATCGAGTGAGCTATGGCACTTAATCGAGTGCCCCTGTACGAATTGCTGTTCGTTTCGAAAATGTGATAATCTCGAATTTTTATTTTGGTTTTAAATAGATAGTTGGCCGAGCCGCATAAAAATATTATGTAACTTATACTCGACTCGGTTTTCGATACTCATAACTCGCATTTTATGACTACGAGACCGGTATCTGGAATTTTAAAAAGTTTTATGAAATCGTTATTAGTTTGATTAGGACGAAAATCGGTTCCCTCCGCGTCACGCCACCGTTATTAATCCTTACGGATTACATGGTGTTCGACTCGGCATCAACGGGTTTCGTACTAACCTTAAAAAAAAGAATCGAATACATTTAACTACAAATGTACGCGAACGCATTATGCCTTTAAGTGTTTAGGGCGACGCTCCACGAAAGGGTGCCACCTCTGTTACAACTTGTAAAGGGGTTAAAAGGATCTTGAACGGAATTTGTTTTTGAGCACATTCGACTCGAGATCGCTTTAATACTATATAGTTATACGCGGTATTAATAATGACGATTATAAAAAATGCTAGACGAAATTAAAGATGCGATATTGGAATAAACCAAAATAAAAGCCTTCTTTTTAGGGGTTGATTCGCTTCAAACAACCAAATATTCGGGGTGACGGGATAAGCGACCGGCAACGCGAGTGCGATACTCTTGTATCCGTGTTTCCTTATCCCGTCATCCCTCATATTCGATACGTAATCGATGAATATTTTAATAGTGTTACGATAAATAAAATTCTAGCGACGAAAATTAAAAATGCAAAATATAAAAAAAGGGAAGAGGAGAAGAGAGGAAAGAATTGTCGGGATTTAAATTTACACCCTCAACCTACATGCTTTAGTTTCTCGAAAATCGGCTCGTCTAGTAGTGACAAAGGCACGGGGGCGTCGAGATATATAGGCGAGTTATGGTGTGTATGGTTTGTAGGAGTTATTGCTCTTCGGTTTTTTCGGATTTCTATCTCGAAGTATGTGTATGTATGCGTGTAGGTTGGAATGATGGTGAGATATTGTGGCTGAAAATGTTGGATGACAAAAAGGGTGGTAAATGAATGGGTATGACTGGGTATTTATAGAAATGACCCCGTCCAGAAGTTACTCGATCGAGTGGCTCAAAGCGAGGCGTCCGGAGCGATTTTGGAGGGTCACTCGATCGAGTGGCCCTATTGCACTCGATCGAGTGCCTCCAAACGGGTGGAGAGTATATGGGGAAAGATTGTTGACCATTTTTGAACTGATTTGGTTGTTGGGGCTGGCTTCCAGAAGCATGCTTGGCTGTTTTTTGTCTCGACGACTTTGACCGAGTTTTGACTCGGTTGCTAAAAGACGGTTTTATTTTCGGTGACGGTTTTGGCTCAAATTAGTCTTATTTCATAAGAAACGACCCACTGGGCCTGAATTTGAGGTCGGTTTTGTGAGATTTGTACTCCGCTAAAAGCCCAAGCCAAATACTATTGATTTCGAGCCCATATTCGAGCGTATTAAAGCACGTTTACGTTCGATCATCATCGTGTGTTTTCTTGGAGACCGCTATAGACACTAGCTGTCAAATGCGAGTGTCTACAGAGCCCCCACTCTGACTGAGGCTTGGACAAGGCGAAAGTCAGAGTAGCTACCAGGCCAATCGAGAATTACGACCTGACAGCCTTCCGGTCGGGTCGATTATAGTCCATTAGACTCGCGTGAAGGGCTCGCCAGCCATAAGCAAAGGGTCATACTTGTCTTGGTGATAATAGTTCCGTGGGGAGTCAAACTTGCCTTTGAAGTCCTAGGTGTACCTGTTTTGTAACAACTCGGATTTTCGATGACATAAATTAATAGATAATGCGGAAAGTTATCTAAGTTATTTAATTAAAATTATATCATAGTATAAACAAATCCGGATCGCTACGAATCCTTACAATAAACGACTATTAATTACATAGTCTTGATTCACATAGTACAAAATATAAATTGTATTTTATACAAAACATATTATTAAAATCTCTCGCTCGATTCCCCAACGTCTTAGACCTAGAAAAAAAATAAAATAGTGGACGCTGAGCGGGACAGCAACCAAGCCGTTCATCTAACATCACCTCATACACATAAGACAATCATGTGAATAACAGATAATATGCTTACAAAAATATTAAAGGATATCACGTAACAGATAGTTTCCTTTAATTCAATTAACCAACATAAAGTTTAAAAGATGGGACATTGGCAGCCATTTGATTTTAAAATGAGTTTTCACGTAAACAGAGAATAAACACACGAGTCGTGGCTCCTAGTATCACCGCTACACCCTATTGGCTTGCATCTCACCAATAGAAATAAACGTGTTACCGACTCGTAGACCGAACCGATCTAATAAGGTTTACATCTCACCTATAAGGCTCAATTGGGCCCGAACTTCTATTATATTATACGTTTAGTCAAATAGGACTCTCGGCTGAAATGAAAGGTGATGATTGCATTCTCTGCATCACCAAGAGGGAACCCGCAGTTTTCAGAATCCTGTTATGCCCCCGCTACCTAGGTGGTAATATTGATCTAGTACTTGTCTATACATGCTCACATACCCTACGCAGACTCTTGAACCGCAGCTCTCACTGTCGTAGGACGACTACCTTAAACACTAGGTCGACTCTCGCACCGCAGCCCTCGAGTCTGCTTTTCATTACAAGTGCAGTCGAAAAACCACGCATGGTAGAATCCAACACAAGCTATTCGTCCCAGACTCGCATCGTAAACTTTATATAAAAGTCGCACGTGAACAAGTAGTACATTATTTGGTGACCTTCAATAATTGGTCAGACTCATTTGAAACAGTCAAATCCTCAAATTCTTACTTTCGGTGTGACAACGTTATACTTTAATCCTCAAGTGTCACCCGAAACATTATATTCCAAATATCGTATAACTTATGTTTAAAATAATAGTTTCTTAAAAAGATGTTTTATATTAAAATACAATTAAAGTATAATAAAATATTATTTCAAAATTCAAAGTTTGATTTTAAAATGTAAAGTTTCTGTAAAATATAAAAGTTTCTAAAAGAATATATAAATTAAATCGTACTTAAAATTTGACTTAAAATCATTTAAAAACTTTGACGTAAAATCATTTTAAAATATTTACGAATATCGTGTAAAAATTTCGTAATAAAATAAATTCATTTATTTTAAAAAAAAATGAAATTTATAAATTTCTACCTATATAAAAATAATAAGTAAATTATTATTAAAATAAAATATTTTATAGGTTACTAATTTACTCTATTATTATAATATATAAACAAATGTAAAAGTATTAAAGAAAGTTAAAAATATGACAAAATTACAATTATGTAAAATACATACAACATATAAAGTACATAGATTAAATACATAGTAAATAGAAATAAATCAATAAATAAAATACAATGAAAATGATATAAGTAAATTTTATCATTTTAAGTTCTTTTATTCATTTTCTCAATTTTTTATACAAACAGAAATATAAAGATGATAAATAAATAAATTAAACAAGTGATAATTTAGTCGAGTTGAATTTAGTCATAAATAAATATATAACATAAATAAAATATCACGTAACATTTTTATATATACATAAGTAATTTAGTCATACAAATAAGTCTAAATATTTAAATAAGCACTTAATAAGTTAGTAACACAGTATACTTATATATAAAAAATGCATGATTATACTCCTCCCAAAGACGTTCCTTGGTTCTGGAGGACTATTTGCAAGGTTAAAGAAAAATTAAAGAATGGTTTCCTGAATGATCGATGGATGCAGGATGATAAAGGGTACTCGGTCCGGAGTGCTTATGAGGATCGACCCCCAGCCCTCTGAACTGCCTTGGTCATCTTTTATTTGGAACCGTTGGAATGTGCAGAAACACGCCTGTGGACATGACATAGGTCCACCCCGACACGGCCACGCGCGGGTTTGGGGAGGCGAATGAATCTCCATATGAGAATGGATCGAATTGAAATTTAAATCGAAGTGTGCCAACAGCACTCTGAAACAACTCAGCACCTATTTTTTGATTGCCCATACAGCAAAAGGGTGATGAATTCGGTGTTGTCTCAGGCAGGACATAACCTCCTCCCTCTCCAGCTCATTCACTCTTCCTTGGGGATGCTTCACGAAAAGCTACATGCAGCGTTAATAGCGGCCTGCTACTACCTGATATGGATCCAACGCAACTCGGCTCTTTATGAATACAAGAACAGCCTTCCTAGCTCTCTTGCGAGTGAAGCTGCTATGTGTGTTCGAAGACGCATTAGAATTAACTCTAATGCCTCCTTTTCTGATACCGATATTAAGTTCCTTAGAAATTTAGGATATAACTGTTGATTTATGCCTAAATTTCTAGGTTATTATAGTCGTCTCTAATGTATTGGTAGAGTATATGATTTGTAAATTCTTATTTTTGGATGAATGAAAATCTCCCACATTTCACCAAAAAAAAAAAAGAAATTTAAATCGAAGTGGAGTCGCCACCGAACTTTGTGGGAGTTCGGGCCCGTTCGAAGCCACTCTATGTCGTAGTGAGCCGTATACAAAATACGACCCATTTCCGATGTCAGAGTTTATTGGGTTCGTCCCTTTGCATTTGATACCGATACCGATATTATCGGATATCGTGTATTGAATGACTCTCGTGCGCCAACGGTTTCGGGCATCCGGAAACCGAGGTTCTGAGTAAGGGGTGAGGGTACGTTTTGGGAAGCCCACAAAGGACACCCAACCCCGCCCGCACTAGCGGCCTCTACTAAGATCTCGAATGACATTCTAATACGCGCGTTAGTTGAACGATGAAAATACTTATGCAAACATTGTTTTCCCTAAGCATGTGAGAAATCGAAAAGGGTTTCTATGTTGATTTAATGCAACTAAAGTCTAACGTCGAAGTTGGATTTTAGCATGCGGGTTCATTTTAGTACATTAAAACAAACGATAAATCAACAAGGAAAGTAGCAAACGCTTAGTAACGATATTACGATAATAACGATTTGCGAATTATTGAATGATATGAGTTGACGTAAATATGATGATGTATGGTTATGAAAAGTGAGGTTTTCACGTGATGGATTAACACGTGTTGACATAAGTCATAAGGGACACTACCGAGACTGAAAGAGGATGTAAGACTCACGGTATTGTCGTGATAAGGGGCCACTCGACCGAGTCATTGAGGGACTCGACCGAGTGGATCCCTGAAAAGGGGTTCTGTCTCTGATTTTGAACCCTACTCTGTCGAGTTACTGACGAACTCGACCGAGTACGTTGCCACTCGATCGAGTCATTGCGAGACTCGACCGAGTGGAGATCGTTCAGACCCTTCTGTCTCGGTTTTGGGGTGCCACTCGATCAAGTGGGCTAGGCACTCGGTCGAGTGCCCCTGTACGAACATGGGGTTCGCTCGCAATTTTTTATCGGTTTTGAAATTGCTTTTGATTTTTGATAGTTCGATGAGTTTGTTGAGTCGGGCATAAATATTGTGAAATTTATACTCGAAACTTAACTCGATCCTCGTCATATCCCATATTCGATTATTGAATCGATATGAAATACTAGAGTGAAAATAAAAGAAAATTGCTTTAAGTCGTTTTAAATTAACTATCGCGATATGAATAGATTTTCTCCGCGTTTAACAATGTCGTGATTATAACGAATCGTATGACGATTATTTTAGCATCAATGAAAAAAAATCGCATTAGTTAATTTATTTGACTAGATCGTTAGATTAGACATCCAATTATAGAATTGGTATTGAATCTAACGGATCGACACTTTGCTTGAATTCGAGGACTTGATCCCCTCGGCTTCTCCGACATCGAAATAAATCCCTAGAGATTGTGATGTCGGATCCGCGTCAACGGGTTTCGACCCTTAAAAAAAAGGAACTTGTTTTGAAAATAGGTTTTAGAATGGATGAAAATTGCGATAACGATGATAAAATAAGAAAATTATGGTTGATGTTAATTCGTCTCAACAATCAAGAAATCGGGGTGATGGGATAAGCGACCGGCAACGCTGTGTGCAGTACACTTGTATATTCGGGTTTCCTTATCCCACCATCACTCATGCGCGACACGAATCGATGAATACTTTAATATTTTATACTAGTTATATTATTGATATTAGAACGTGAATAAAATAATAATAATAAAAAGACAATGACAACGACAAAACGACGCACGACGCGATAAAGAGGGGAAAGGAGAAGAGAAAAGCAGGAATTGGCACCCTCAACCTACATGTTTCTTACGCTCGGACGGGACTCGTAGTGACGGCTTTCACGGGAGTATCGAGTACGTAGGCTAAGTTATGTTGGTTAGGGTTTCGATTCCTAAAGCTAGGTTTAGGGTTTGAGTTTGACCTTGATGAAGGTTGTAAAAGTTGTGTCAAAGTTGTCTTAGGGTTGTGTGCATGGGGTGTTTATATAGGCAAGGCCTAGATACCCCGTCTAGGGTTACTCGACCGAGTAACCAGCTGACTCGGTCGAGTGGCCCAGTGCGCCTGCAGTCGGGCTCGAATGAGGGCCCATTTGATCGAGTGGGCTGAGCACTCGATCGAGTGGGCTGAGCACTCGATCGAGTGGCTCAGCTGGGTCGCGCGGGTCCAATGTTTTGGACCGTGGCTTTGGATATCTTATGGGTTTTTGTATTGGGCTGGGTTTTTGATGTTTGTGTGGCTGTTTTTTGTGTGTCTCGGAAATGACTTTGACCGGGGTTGACCCAATCGCTAAAAGTCGGTTTTATTTCATGTGTCGGTTTTGACCCAAATTAGTCTTGTTTGACTGGAAACGACCCACTGGGCCTGAATTTGAGGTCAGTTTTGTGAGATTTGTACTCCGTAAGTGCATTAGCCAGCAACTAATGGTTTTGAGCCCTTATCCGAGCGCGTAGAAACACGTTAGCGTCCGATCATCATCGGGTGTTTTTTGGGAACTGCCATAGACACCTGGCAGTCAAAATGCGGGTGTCTACATAGCCCCCACTCTGACTGAGGTTTGGACAAGGCGAAAGTCAAAGTAGCTACCAAGCCGGTTAAGACCTGGTAGACTTCCGATCGGGTCGTTTATAGTCCATTAGACTCGCGTGAAGGGCTCGCCAGCCACAAGACATAAATCATACGTGAGCTTGATGAGAATATCTCCGTGGGGAATTTGGACTTGTCGCGTAAGTCCCGGGTGCGCCTATGTGTGGGCTCATCCCATGAAAGTGTCGCCTTTGGCTTCCGCTGGGGAGATTTAGTGGGTTGCATGTCCCTGGTTGAGTCTTACCTGTATAAGTCACATAAAATGCATGTAACATGTAGGTAGTAAAATGACTCGCGCTGGGGAAAACGATTTTTGAATTTTTGAATATTTGAAAATTTTGAAGTTTTTTGAATTTTTGAATTTTTTGAAATTGAAATCCTGAAAGCAGCTCACGGGCTAGGATTTCAAAATGGAAAGGGGTAGAAAAGAAATTTGCAGTTTAAATAGACCGAAATTTGACCTTGTCGAAAAGGACTTTTTTCAAATGGCTAAATTTTGCAAATGTCAAAGTGGAATTTGAAGAGAGATGCCTACTGACAGACTCGACTCTGGACATGACCGGACGAGTTGACGGACACGACTGGACTCTCGAGGGGTTGGACCGTGACTCGGTAGGGGGTGGGCCACCTAACAAGGCTCTTGAGTTGCGTTATTCCGTAGCCTAGGCGAATGGCAACATGGGAACGATCTGTCATAGGGGGACTGCAGTAGTCTGTAATGAGACTGTTTTAGTCTGGTGCCCTTCTGGATTTCTGATTTTAGGGTACAGTCCAAAATGGGTATTGCTCCGAGTCCTGACAGATTCTCGTCTTTGACTAAGCCGAGTACTCGGACACACTGTAGAAAGGAGGCTAGATTTGAAAGTATTTGGATTATGTGAGTGGATGGAGAACCTCTGCCTAGGAGAAGCCCCCATGACGACAAAGCTAGCTATTGAGAACATGATGGCGTCGTGACCGGAATGATAATGCTTTTTGAATGTGTGTCAATGTGGGTGGTTATGCCTCTGTTGAAAGGCTGCCTACGTATTCACCTGTAATGAAATCAAACCCAGCCGTAGTTCAGTGGATTGGAAGATATATTATGGTGCCTAGCCTAATAGGACTATGTGTGTAACTAGCCATAACAATGGTGCAGGCTAGGTGCATTCCCAATGATGTCTTGATCAAAGGGCTAGAATGGTTAGGATATTGATCCTGTGACTGTGAGCATTTTCTGGGATAGCCCCCAGAGGTGATGTGAACTATTTGGGCATGTTCTATGCCGACCGCAAGTTGAGTTCCTGTGTTTGGGGTTGGTTACTGGTTTGGATGTTTTTGGAAATGTGGTGCTAGGTAGTAAGTGGCTTGGATGTTTTGACATCTGGAGCTCGATTTTGTGGAGCTAAGGCTTTGAGGGTTAGGTATTGCAATGTGGTAGGAAAGGGGGAAGTCGAGTAATGATGACTCGGACTTCGATTGGGCTGGTTTTATAATGCGGGATCTGGTTTCCATGTCTGGCCCTAATGGTTAGGGGTATCCTATTGAGCTTGAATCCTCAAAATTTCGGGCTGCCTCTAGCCTAGGTCTCGGGAAGGTCTTGAGGGTTGTAATGTGGGAAGGCTGAGTGTGGTGTTAGCTAACCAGCTTGATTGTCACTCCCCTATTGGATGGTATGAGTATTGACAATTTTGAATTTGACCGTTTTCACTACGGTCATGGGTTCTTGAATATATTTTGGTTGACCTCTTAGCCCCGGTCATGGGTTTTTTGAATGTTGGTTGACCTCTTAGCCACGGTCATGGGTTTTTTTTTAATGTTGGTTGACCTCTTAGCCCCGATCATGGGTTTTTTGAATGTTGGTTGACCTCTTAGCCCCGGTCATGGGTTTTTTTTTAATGTTGGTTGACCTCTTAGACCCGGTCATGGGTTTTTTGAATTTTTGTTGACCTCTTAGCCCCGGTCATGGGTTTTTTGAATTTTTGTTGGTCAGACTAACACCTAAGGTAGGGATTGGTCAGTCTCATTGGAGGGGTGTTTTACTGTGGGAAATGGGCTTGCCTCCCGTCTTTAACCCAAACTAGGAGACTACCTAGATTTGTCATCGGATTCGACACCGCTCCTACTACGGGTAGTTATGTGGCTTTTCTATACCAGACATGGAATAGGTAAAAGGAAAACACGGGCTCGGTTCCCTGCAGTCATTATAGATGTGCCTATAATAGTCACGTGCGTGTGCTCACAGTGTATGACGGTGTTCATCATGTTCTCGGAAACACATAAGGAAAGTATATATGAAAAATGGAAAAGCTGATTTTATTGGATTTGAGAAGAGGACAGAATACAATTGACTCTGACTCTGACTTTGAAAGAAATATTATATCCTAGACTCGGACTCAGACTTGGAATTGAATCAAATCCGGACCCTCGAATGATGTTACCATTAGTCGTCGGCTTCTAAGGACTCGAGTTGATGTCCAGTATAGCCTTCAGTAGAAGCTTCACCCAGATCTTTATTATGTCGAAGATCGTCTTCAATCCTAATGCCCATTTCGGTAAGCACCGCAAAGTTTGAAATTCCGGAATACCTAAGATGGACGCGGTAGGAAGGTAAGAGGTTGTTGATGAACGCCTCCACTAGTATCTTCTCGTTGGGCTTGTCTACCAACTTCACACTTTCGGCCCTCCATCTTTGAAGATATTTAGTGAACCCTTCTTTGGGCTCTTGGGCCATGACTTCCAGAGTACGCATTGTAGTCTGGATCTCAATATTAACAGCGTAATTCCGAGCGAACTCCGTTGCCACGTCATCCCAAGTCAGGTATTTCTTGGAATCGAGCCTGTAGTATCAGGCTTTTGGATGCTTCTCGAGGGAGGAAGGGAATAAGTGCTTAAACATGGTGGACTTCACCCCCTTGACCGCCATAAAATCTTTGAAAGCCCGGATGTGATGGACCGGGTCTTCAGTACCCTCAAACATCGGAATTCCCGTAAGGTCAAGGTTGTCGGGCAGTTCATCATTCAGGGGTGAATAGGTGCAGGCATTTTCCGTGTGGATCGAGTGCTTGTTGACAAGTGGACCTGTTCTTCCAGTTTGTGAACAACGCTGATTAGTTTAGCTATGGGCCCAGTGGGTTCAGATCCAGCAACAGGGGCCAACTTCTCCACGGCACTCACACGGGTGGCCAAAGTCGCTTGGTCAGTCTGGATGGCAGTCAATTGGGCCTCCATCTTAGCCAGTGAGGCTTTCAGTTCGTCCAAGGTTTCTTGCATTTTGCGTTGGCTTCTACTTACGGGTAGCCTGTCTGTAAGAATACCGCGTAATCAGAAAAGTTGCTTCGGAACTCAAATTCACCAAGGCATAGGAAATAGCGCGGGAGGAGAGACGACTCCGGTTTGACTCGGGTTAGACTCTCCTAAGATAAATGTGTAGGGTGCGATTCTCGGAGTGACTGTGATTGATCTCCGTCGGAGAATAGCCCCCCAGGTGAGACCAAGGACTTAGATAGGACTCAGACGGTGTGACGTCCAAGTGACTCAAAAGTGGGGTACGCGAGACACTTGTAAGACATGACCCTTAGAGCAACCGTGATTGATTGCCCTGCTAAAGGGTAGCCCCCGAGTGAGATTGAAGATTTTGTTAATACTCGAGTGTGTGACGAGTGACCCTTAGACGTAAGGACCGCGAACCTTTTGTTATAGGGCTACGCCTTGTAAAAGGTTGACTCGGAAAAGACACCTAGACGAGTGACTTGTGAAAGGTGGGCCTTCCTTAGGATTCGGCTATGTGGGCCGAGTCCTGTTTGAAGGAAGGTCCACGTGAGATATTTCTCAAACTTTTAGACTCGATTGTGTAGACGGGCCCTCCTTTGTAGGAGTATGTCCTACGTAGGTGGGCCTTGCCTTAGTCTAATAAGGCGGACTGGGATAGGGAAGAAACTCGTGATGTAAGATCGACAGAGTTTCGACGCTAAAGACTACGACGACTTATGACATGACCCGACACTGCTAAATACGGGAAGTCCTAAGAAGAGGAAGGTTTTGAAAATTGATTGTTTTGGAAAACCCGAGAAAACTCGGGGAAAGGCCCGATTTTTTGAGAAAATCGGAAATTGTATCGGGCCTCGGTTTTGAAAGTTCGAAAATATTTTCGAGTTTTGAATTAGGCAGTATACCGGCTAGAAAATAGGCTATTTTGAGTAAAATCATAAGTCCTAAATTCGGTATACGTCCCGGGTTTTGAAATTGGATAGTTTGAAAAAGATGCAATAATCTTTGAAAAAAAAATGGTTTTGAAAACGACTCGGAAACCAAGTAGCACATAGTCACGCAAGCATTATAACGACGCTATGTATGCTTTACACTAAGTCTCGGTCGGTCTATAGAGGGTCTATACCAGTGTACATAATCTAGACGTTGATCGGGACGGACTTCCTAAGTCGAGTTGATCTTAGAACATGCCGCGAAACCCACTCGGATCGACTATGGACACCTTTTGACATATCAAGATTGGAGTACATCAACGGTATAGTGGGACGTCGGTCGCGAGTACCGGCCCGGGAAAATATGGGTTATGCATGAACCGTAAAACTAAAACGCGTATTGTACTAGTCAAACGATTTTTATTCGAGTCTCACCTTGAGGATGCCGATGGTAAGTCACACATCAGTTAATCCCCAGCAGAGTCGCCAAATTGTGGACATGACATAGGTCCACCCCGACGCGGCCACGCGCGGGTTTGTGGAGGCGAATGTATCTCCATATGAGAATGGATCGAATTGAAATTTAAATCGAAGTGGAGTCGCCGCCGAACTTTGTGGGAGTTCGGGCCCTTTCGAACCCACTCTATGTCGTAGTGGGCCGTATACAAAATACGGCCAGTTTCCGATGTCAGAGTTTATTGGGTTCGTCCCTTTGCATTTGATACCGATACCGACATTATCGGATATCGTGTATTGAATGACTCTCGTGCGCCAACGGTTTCGGGCATCTGGAAACCGAGGTTCTGAGTAAGGGGTGAGGGTACGTGTTGGGAAGCCCACAAAGGACACCAAACCCCGCCCGTACTAGCGGCCTCTACTAAGATCTCGAATGACTTTCTAATACGCGCGTTAGTTGAACGATGAAAATACTTATATCAAACATTGTTTTTCCTAAGCATGTGAGAAATCGAAAAGGATTTCTATGTCGATTTAATGCAACTAAACTCTAACGTCGAAGTTGGATTTCAGCATGCGGGTTCTTTTTAGTACATTAAAACAAACGATAAATCAACAAGGAAAGTAGCAAACGGTTAGTAACGATATTACGATAATAACGATTTGCGAGTTATTGAATGATATGAGATGACGTAAATATGATGATGTATGGTTTTGAAAAGTGAGGTTTTCACGTGATGGATTAACACGTGTTGACATAAGTCATAAGGAACACTACCGAGACTGAAAGAGGATGTAAGACTCACGGTATTGTCGTGATAAGGGGCCACTCGACCGAGTCATTGAGGGACTCGACCGAGTGGATCCTTGAAAAGGGGTTCTGTCTCTGATTTTGGACCCTACTCGGTCGAGTTACTGACGAACTCGACCGAGTACGTTGCCACTCGATCGAGTCATTGCGAGACTCGACCGAGTGGAGGTCATTCAGACCCTTCTGTCTCGCTTTTGGGGTGCCACTCGATCGAGTGGGCTAGGCACTCGGTCGAGTGCCCCCTGTACGAACATGGGGTTCGCTCGCAATTTTGTATCGGTTTTGAAATTGCTTTTGATTTTTGATAGTTCGATGAGTTTGTTGAGTCGGGCATAAATATTGTGAAATTTATACTCGAAACTTAATTCGATCCTCGTCATATCCCATATTCGATTATTGAATCGATATGGAATACTAGAGTGAAAATAAAAGAAAATTGCTTTAAGTCGTTTTAAATTAACTATCGTGATATGAATAGATTTTCACCGCGTTTCACAATGTCGTGATTCTAACGAATCGTATGACGATTATTTTAGCATCAACGAAAAAAAATCGCATTAGTTAATTTATTTGACTAGATCGTTAGATTCGACATCCAATTATGGAATTGGTATCGAATCTAACAGATCGACACTTTGCTTGAATTAGAGGACTTGATCCCCTCGGCTTCTCCGACATCGAAATAAATCCCTAGAGATTGTGATGTCGGATCCGCGTCAACGGGTTTCGACCCTTAAAAAAAAGTAACTTGTTTTGAAAATAGGCTTTAGAATGGATGAAAATTGCGATAACGATGATAAAATAAGAAAATTATGGTTGATGTTAATTTATCTCAACAATTAAGCAATCGGGGTGATGGGATAAGCGACCAGCAACGCTGTGTGCAGTACACTTGTATATTCGGGTTTCCTTATGCCACCATCACTCATGCTCGGCACGAATCGACGAATACTTTAATATTTTATACTAGTTATATTATTGATATTAGAACGCGAATAAAATAATAAAAAAAAAGAGAACGACAACGACAAAACGACGCACGACGCGAGAAAGAGGGGAAAAGAGAAGAGAAAAGCGGGAATTGGCACCTTCAACCTACATGTTTCTTACGCTCGGACGGGACTCGTAGTGACGGCTTGCACGGGAGTATCGAGTACGTAGGCTAAGTTATGTTGGTTAGGGTTTCGATTCCTAAAGCTAGGTTTAGGGTTTGAATTAGGGTTTGAGTTTGACCTCGATGAAGGTTGTAAAAGTTGTGTCAAAGTTGTCTTAGGGTTGTGTGCATGGGGTGTTTATATAGGCAAGGCCTAGGTACCCCGTCTAGGGTTACTCGACCGAGTAACCAGCTGACTTGGTCGAGTGGCCCAGTGCGCCTGCAGTCGGGCTTGAATGAGGGCCCACTCGATCGAGTGGGCTGAGCACTCGATCGAGTGGCTCAGCTGGGTCGCGCGGGTCCAATGTTTTGGACCGTGGCTTTGGATATCTTATGGATTTTTGTATTTAGGTTGAGTTTTTGATGTTTGTGTGGCTTTTTTTTTTGTGTTTCGGAAATGACTTTGACCGGGGTTGACCCAATCGCTTAAAGTCGGTTTTATTTCTAGTGTCGGTTTTGACCCAAATTAGTCTTGTTTGACTGGAAACGACCCAATGGGCCTGAATTTGAGGTCAGTTTTGTGAGATTTGTACTCCGTAAGTGCATTAGCCAGCAACTAATGGTTTTGAGCCCATATCCGAGCGCGTAGAAACACGTTAGCGTCCGATCATCATCGAGTGTTTTTTGGGAACTGCCATAGACACCTGGCAGTCAAAATGCGGATGTCTACAACGCCCTGATTGCTTGGATTATTATGCATAAAGGGATTAACACAAAGGACAAGCTTCACCGGATAGGCTGAATAAACGATGCTAACTACTGCCTTTGTGATCGAGAGCAGGAGACGCTATCCCACCTGTTTTTTTAGTGTGATTACAGCTCCAGGATACGGCTGTTGGCTGAGGAAAAAAAGGGTCTGAACCTAAGCATAAATCGAGTAATACAAGTTGATGACGGGATTGTGAAATGGAAATTAGCTGCGTGTATCCTTGTTGCTACGTATTATAACGTGTGGTTGCAGCGAAATAAGGCAAGGATTGATGGGTTATTGATCTGACCCGAAAAAGTGGTGAACCAGATATTGTCCAAAGTGAGGCCTCGAATAAGGATTAATGAGAAAGATTAAGTAACTGATGTAACAACCCGGATTTTCGATGACTTAAAATAATAGATAATGCGGAAAGTTATCTAAGTCATTTAATTAAAATTATATCAGAGTGTAAATAAATCCGGATCGCTACGGATCCTTACAACAAATGACTATTAATTACATAGTCTTGATTCACTTAGTACAGAATATAGATTGTATTTTATACAAACATATTATTAAATCTCTCTCGCTCGATCCTTTCCCATCACCCCATACCTGCACAAATATATAGAATAGAGAGACTGCTTAGCGGGACAGCAACCAAACCGTTCATCTAATATCACCTCAAACATATAAGACAATCATGTGACTAACAAATAATATGCTTATAAAAATATTAAAGGATATCAAGTAACAGATAGTTTCCTTACTTCAATTAACCAACATGTGAGGTGATGAAAACGATAAAGTTTAAAAGATGGGACATTGGCAGCCATTTGATTTTAAAAATCATTTTTCACGTAAACAGAGAATAAACACACAAGTCGTGGCTCCTAGTATCACCTCTACTCCATATTGGCTTGCATCTCACCAATAGAAGTAACCGTGTTACCGACTCGTAGACCGAACCGATCTTATGAGTTTTACATCTTACCCATAAGGCTCAATTGGGCCCGAACTTCTATTATATTATACGTTTATTCAAACGGTGCTCTGGGCTGAAATGAAAGCTGATGATTACATTCTCTGCATCACCAAGAGGGAACCCGCAGTTTTCAGAATCCTGTTCTGCGCCCGCTACCTAGGTGGTAATACTGATCAAGTACTTGTCTATATGTGCGACACATACCCTACGCAGACTCTTGAACCGCAGAACTCACTGCCGTAGGACGACTACCTTAAACACTAGGTCGACTCTCGGGCCGCAGCCTCCGAGTCTGCTTTTCATTACAAGTGCAGTCGAAACACCACGCATGGTAGGATCCAACACAAGCTATTCGTCCCAGACTCGCATCGTAAACTTTATATAAAAGTCGCCCGTGAACAAGTAGTACTTTATTTGGTGACCTTCAATAATTGGTCGGACTCATTTGAAACAGTCAAATCCTCAAATACTTACTATCAGTGTGACAACGTTACACATTAATCCTCAAGTGTCACCCGAAACATTATATCCCAAATATCGTATAACTTTTAAAATTGTAAATTCTTTAAAATGAAGTTTTATATAAAAATAAAATTTAACGTATAATAATAATAATAATAATAATAATAATAATAAAATATTATTTTAAAATTTATAATTTATGAAAAATATAGAAGTTTCTGGAAGAATATAAATTAAATCGCACTTAATCGATTTACAAAAGTTTGACGTAAAATCATTTTTTTAATATTTATATATGTCGTGTAAAAGTTTCGGAATAAAACAAATCCATTTATTTTGGAATATGAAATAAATTTTTATATATATAAAATTAATAAGTGAAATTTTATTAAAATGCAACATTTTGCAAGTTACTAATTTACTCTATTATTATAATATATAAACAAATGTAAAAGTACTAAAAAATTAAATACAACCAAAATTACAATTATACAAAATATAAAGTACATAGAATAAACATACATAGCAAATAGAAACAAATCAATAAAATGATATAAGTAAATTTTATTAATTTATGTTCTTTTATTCATTTTCTTAATTTCTCATATAGATAGAAATGTACAGGTGATAAATAAATAAAACAAGTGATAATTAAGTCGAGTTGAATTTAGTCATAAATATATAACACGAATAAAATATCACCTAACATTTTTCATATACATAAGTAATTTAGTCATACAAACAAGTCGAAATATTTAAATAAGCAGTTTATTAAATTACTAACATAATATACTTATATATAAGAAATGTTGTTAGAAGAAAAAAGCTTGGTTACCTTACTAGCTATTACGGAATATTTATTAACGTTATTAAGAATTAAAGATCGTCTGGGTCAATAATACGGTCTACGTAAGAAAAGTCGTCTCTTTCCCCCTCTTAAAGAATTTTAGGGTCGAAATGATTTGATCCAAATACGGTACTAGAAAAATGATCCCGCCAAATACCGAGCAGCTCCTCAACCCGATGCTCCAATTATATAAAAGGACAAGGGAGTAAATATAATACGTAGTACGAAATATATAGTATAGTATTAAGTAGAAGTAGTGCGTAATAACGTATGTAGTACGAGTAGTAGTAATACGGAGTAGTAAGTATTACTCCGTAATATGTAAGTAGAACTAACTAGTAATATATGTAGTGGTAGTGATATTTATAGTAGTGTATGTACGAAGGAAGTAGTGTTAAGTAAATGAAGTAGGGAGTAGGATGTAGGGTAGATTACTTAGGTGTTAGTTTGTAGTGTTATTAGGTGTAGTGTTATAGAAGAAGTACTAGCTAGGATGAGTAGGACCGTAGGAGCATGCACTACAAGAAAGTAGGTGATTAGCAACTGATATTTACCGACCGACAAAGAATTAGTCGGCAATAAATAATACCGACCGATATCGGTCGGTATTTCTAACTTCGGTCGGTGATTTACCGACCGATGATATCCAGTCGGTAATAATGTGTATCGGTCGGCATTAATGTTATTACCGACCGATGTAGCGATAATACCGACCGATTTAAGTCGGTCGGTGAGTTTTTCGAATTAAAAACCCAGCTGCCTTCATTCATTACATACTGAACTTTAAAACCAAAAAAAAAACACCCTAACCCTCCCCTTCGCGACAAAACCCGACCCAACCTCCGCCCTCCCCTTCCCCTTCGCCGGCACCACCGTCGCCGCACCGCCGCCGCACCGCCGCCGGATTATCTTACCCATCCTCCCCAAAATCCCCAATTTCAACCTAGGTATGAATTTTAACTCAATTTTTTTGTTTAATTTTGTTTATATTTGGTTTATAATTGTTGTTAATCAAAGTATTTGATGAATTTAGGGTTAATTTAGATTAAAACTTGTTTAATTTAGGTTAGCCTATAAACTAGGGTCAAATTAGATTTAGGGTAAAACTTGTTTGTTAGATTAGGTTAGTGTAATTAGGTTAGTGTATTTTAGACTAGTGTATTTAGGTTAGTCTAATTTAGATGAAACTTGTTTGTTAGATTAGGGTTAAATTAGATTTAGGTTGAAATTGAAATTTAGTTTAATTTAGGGTTAAATTAGATGAAAAATTGTTTAGTATAGTTTAGTTAGATTAGTATAGCTCTCCCTATAGTACTTTAGATGAAAAATTGATTCAACTACTTACCCTTTGGAAAATTCTTGATTGGATTACCCAATTAGTATTCTTGATTGGATTACCCAATTAATATTCTTGATTGGAAAATTGTTTAGTATAATTAGTCTTAAGAATATATTTAATGTTGATTAGTATTCTTGTTTGGTTTGTAAGGTTGATTGGTAAGGTTAAGGTTAAATTAATACACCAATAACTCTTGAAATTTGTAAGGTTGATTGGTTTTATAATATATACTTCCTCCGTTCTATTTGATCTCCTCTCATCTCGCCTGCCTTTATTATTCTTCCCCTTTTTTTATCTTCGTAGTTTAGTATAGTTTAGTTGTTGCTCCGTAATTAAAAGTCTTGGGGACAATTCCTTGTTATAACAGTAAAATATGCATATTCATGTTACTCTCAAATGTTTTTAGGTCAACTAGATACAATATGGTGTAATATGACTCAATCAAATTCAATAAAGAGTACTACGAATTTGAGTTTATAAATTAAACTAAGGGTAGATGTGAAAATTTAATTAAATAATGAGGGGGGGTTAAGAATGAGATGGGATCATGAGAGTTATTTATGCCTACCCCTTACTCCATTTTTTTATGCTATTTAATTAGGTTTTCGTTTCTCTTATAGAAAATCTAATAATGACGAATACCGAAAGAAAATGGATGTACGAAAGGGTAGACGATAGAAACAAAGTTAAGTATGAGTTTATACATGGGGTGGATGATTTTATTCTATATGCTAAGGAACAAGAAGAATACAAGACACATCAGATTCTTAGATGTCCATGTGCGAAGTGTGAAAATTTGAAGTACTTGAATGAGTATCAGGTGAAAGAGCATCTCTATAGCAAAGGGTTTACGCCTGGTTATACTAATTGGGTGTGCCATGGAGAACCCTTTTCTTTTATTAGTAATCCTAGTACTTCAACAAACACTAATGCTTTCATCGACCAACCTTATCGGGAGATGGTAGTAGATGCATTTGGAGACATAATGTTTGGCCGTGTTGAGGATTCTCCTTTGGGTGAAGAAGAAAGCCCCCACCATGATCAGAAAGAAGTTTTTGAAATGTTAGAGGCCGCTGAGACACCTCTGTATCGTGGATGTGAGTCGTCATTGCTAGAAGTAGCTTCTAGGATGATTAACATTAAATGTGAGGACAACCTACCGGAAAGAAGTTTAGATAAGATAGCTGCTTTGATTGAGGATATCATTCCACGAGATAATTTGATGACTCGCACATTTTATGACACTAAAAGGTTGCTTAGGGGCCTTCAAATGCCCCATCATAGGATCCATTCATGTCAGGACGGATGCATGCTATTTTGGAAAGAAGACTCCATGCTTGATAAATGTAAAAAGTGTGGAAAAGATAGGTACAAGAAGAAAACTTTTAGTGGGGCAGACATACCTTTCAAAGTCTTAACCTATCTCCCTGTAGCACCAAGGTTGCAACGTTTATATGCAACCAAGAACATCGCAAAAGAAATGAGATGGCATATAGAAAATCCACGTGTACCAGGGACCATGGCTCATCCAAGTGACAGTGAGGCTTGGAAGCATCTAGATTATATGTTTCCGGAGTTTGCTAGTGAGCCTCGTAATGTTAGACTTGGACTTTGCACATATGGTTTTACACCATACGGTCAATTTGGTAAGTCGTAATCATGTTGGCCGGTGATTCTCACTCCTTATAATCTACCCCCTGGATTATGCATGAAAAAACAATTTATATTTCTATCTTTGATCGTTCCCGGGTCAAAAAATCCTAAGAAAAACTTGGACATATACATGCAACCTCTTATTGATGAATTGAAAGAGTTGTGGGACACGGGAGTGCTCACCTATGATGTGTCCCGGAAACAAAATTTTCGGCTGAAAGCATGTATCCTATGGACCATCAACGATTTTCCGGCTTATGGGATGCTCTCTGGGTGGGCTACTGCTGGCAAACTTGCATGTCCACATTGTATGAAAGACATCAAGGCGTTTTGGCTTCCACATGGAGGTAAAATGTGTTGGTTCGATTGTCACAGGCAGTTCTTACCCCTAGATCATGCATTCCGTTACAACAAAACTGCCTTTAGGAAGGGTAAGTGTGAGAATGATGAACCACCTCCGACATTGTCAGGATGCGAAATCTGGGAGACGATATCAGACTACCCGACGATAATTGATGGTACTGATCAAGAACTGAAAGAACTTAAGAACATGAAAACAGGGTGGTTCAAAAAGAGCTTGTTTTGGGACCTACCTTATTGGAAGCATTTGTTGATTCGACAACAGGGTGGTTCAAAAAAAAAACTTTTTTGAGCAATTAATTCATACAGTATTGGATAATAAAAATAAAACAGCTGACACCCATAACACAAGGAAGGACTTGCCCAAATTATGTAGTACAGGTCACCTACACCTCAAGGACGGCCGCAAACCAAAAGCTCCCTACACTCTTGACAAACTGCAAAAAAAGATACTATGTGAGTGGATATGCAACTTGAGGTTTCCAGATGGATACGCATCGGATTTAGGTCGCTGCGTCGACCTACACAGTCTCACACTCCATGGTATGAAGAGCCACGATTGCCATGTGTTCATGGAACGGCTATTACCCGTTGCTTTGAAACACTTGCTGCCAACTAATGTGTGGAATTCAATTACCGAGATCAGCCAATTTTTTCGTGATTTGTGTGTCTCAAGCCTTACAACCCAAAATGTAAAGCGGCTGGAGAACGATATTGTGGAGATCCTCTGCAAACTTGAGAAAGTGTTTCCACCATCGTTCTTCAATTCAATGGAGCACTTACCAATACATTTGCCTTACAAAGCAAGGGTTGGTGGGCCAGTACAATATAGGTGGATGTACCCTTTTGAGAGGTATAATTGTGAAAATACTCAACTTATTATTGTTTCTTAATCATTATATCATCATAATTGTGAAAATACTCTACACTATATCAAAATGTAGGTTTCTTAATCATTTGAAAAAAAAAGTGGGTAATAAAACACGTGTGGAAGGTTCAATTTGCAATGCTTTCTTAACAGAAGAAATATCAAATTTCTGTTCTCTATACTTTGAAGACCACGTAGACACAAAGGCTAAGGATTTGGATGTGGGCACGGGAGACGAAAATGATTCATCTTTACCCGAGCTCTTTCGAAAACACAAAGGTAGAGCTCTTGTTAAACCAAAACAGAGGTACTTGGACGAACAAGAGTTCGATCGTGCAGATTTGTACGCATTATCAAATTGTGAACTACTAGGAGAATATGAACGGTACGTAAATAGTAACAACTTACTTATTTATTTTAAAATTAAAAGATGTAAATGTCACGACTAAATTGGATAATTACAGCTTATTTGAACAGTTCATTATGGAGCAACATTCACGAGCTAAAATTGATGAAGTTTGGACTACATATGAGAAGTTGTTTCCAAAATGGTTTAAAGGATATGTAAGTCTCAGTGTTGACATATTAGAATGAAATAAACTTTGAGCACATCACATATGCACTAACACTCTACTACACAATTAGGTAACTGAGATGAATGTCAAAGGTGATGTGATTCAAGCCTTAGCATTTGGTCCTTCTAAAGAAGTAAACACTTGGCAAAGATATATGATTAATGGGTTTAATTTCCACACACAGAAATATGGGAAAAACATAGCTACCATGAATTACGGGGTTTGCGTAAGTAATGTTGAAGGAAACGATTACCATGGCACTTTAGAGGAAATTATTGAGTTGAGGTATTGTGGGGAGAAGAGAATTTATAATGCAATCGTGTTCAAGTGTTCCTAGATGGATAATTCCACAAACGGTACAAGTGTTCATGGCCTTTATAAACTAGTAGAAGTTAATAGTAGGAGGAAGTATGGTAACTATGATCCTTTTATACTTGCCCATCAAGCTAGTCAAGTTTATTTTGCTCCATACCCAAACCCAAAGAAGGATAGAGATCATTGGTGGGCTGTTTTTAAGGGTCGGGCAAAGTCACAATTTAATGCACCAGTGGATGTCACGGTATTTCAAGAAGATGTGAGTAGTACTTCATTATTATTTGGTGTTGTTGCCGATGACGTCTTAGAAAGTTTTGGTGAAGGGGAGGACATGGAAGAGATGAATGAGATGGGTGATGATGTGATTGTCGAAGATGATAACATTGATGAGGAGGAGGAATTTGAAGATGAGTTTGAGGAGGAGGAGGAGGAGGAGGAGGAAGAAGAAGAAGAAGAAGAAGAAGAAGAAGAAGAAGAAGAAGAAGACGATGATGATGAGGACGATGACTGCTAACTTGTATTTGTTTAATCAATTAAATAGTTGTATATGTTTGTTTGCTAACTCTTGGATAGATGCCTATATTTGCATATGTTTGTTTGGTTTTAGGCAAGGTGATATTATTTGTTAAACGTTATCTTGGATTGCATTTGGTAAGTGTTATTTGTATATGTTTGTTTGTTTTTTCATTCAACAGATCATATTTGAAAGATGGTTGGACGTGGACGTGGACGCGGAGGCGGACGTGGACGTGGACGTGGACCACAGGTGCAGGTCGACGAGCACGAGGAGGAGTAGCAGCAACAACAACAACAACAACAACAACAACAACAACAACAAGATCTGGAAATAATTGCGATTAAGCCCAGTGGGAGATGGTATTGCTTATTCTATCATTATCGAAGTAGATGTAGTATATAATTTTTTTCTATACAAAATTCTAATTTGTGGCATTTGTGTTGATTAAGGTTTGACGACTCCGGTGTGGTAAGACGAGTAACGAAGTCGTTCAAGGGTTTCTACCATGAACCGCATATGAACTACCGGGAGACCCCGACGACGGTGAAAGATAAATGGTTCGACAATTTTAGGGTATAAATTCACTTTATTTTCCTTACATTCGAAGATATATAGTTATATGCACTTTTAATTGTTATTTGGATTTTTTCTTAATACGTTATTATTAAATTATGATCGGTCACAATGTCAGGGGTACTGTTCATGGGAGCCCGAGCATGAAGAGCGAGTTAGGGAGAGGTACGATGACGAATGTCGTAAACGGTTAAAGGACACCGTTAATGACATATGTGAACTGCGGAATGGCAAGAACAAGGCCTGCCCAGGGTGGATGGTGCCACAAGTCTACAAGGACTTGTTGGAGCGGAAGTCGAAGGCTTTCCAGAAGAGATCAAGGACAGCTGCCGCAAATAAAGCTTGTGCACAGCCTAGCCCTAGTCATCACGGGGGGTCGATCAAGGCAACGAAACATGCATCCAGGCTGGTAATGACAAAATATATTAAAATATTCCATAATGTTTTTATTAATATTTTTTTTTAAGATGATAGATATAATTTGTCTTCTTAGATGGAGCAACTGGGTGGTAGGAGGCCCAGTGCGGCGGAGCTCGCAGAAGCCATGCACTCTAAGGTTGTCGACGGTAAAAGAGTTTTTACCAGTCAAAAGGCAAAGGAGACATTTGTAAGTGTTAATTTAGTTAATTATAGAGATTATCTTAAAATCCCTTAATATAAATTAGTTATAACTTGTTCCTAAACATGACCTTCCTCTGTTTCGTAATAGGAACGATTTGAAGAGCTGAAGAAAAAAAACGAGGAGGAGGGGACAGGAAAAGAGGACGACAAACTTTGGTTTGAAGCGGCCGAGGGCTTCAAGAAGGGCCACGTCTACGGAGTGGGATCCGCCGGTCCATTGTACTTCACCCCCCTGCACAGAATAAGGGGAATGCTTCGTGCTCTTATCGTCCCGGTATTCTTGTACAACAAGAGAAACGGGCAGAAGAATTTCAAAACAAGATAATGGAAGCCTTAGAGAAGGAGAAAGAAGAGAACATGCGCTTTAGAGAGGAGACCCGGGAGCTCATGCAACAACAGCAGCAACTCATGTCAGCGCTTACCAAGGTATTACAAACTCAGAACTGTCAACCGTTCAACCACACTAACTTCCGTAATCCGAACGATGATAATTCGGGAGGTGGTGGAGTTGGGGGAGCCGGGGTCGATTTTCAAGTGTAGCTTCAACCTCTAATTGATTACTCTTTTAAGTTGTGTTAACTTTGATTTCTCTTCCAAGTTGTTTAGACTCTTTACACTTTCATTAGTATTCTCTTAATTAAGTAGTTAAACATTTTAGAAAGCTATGTCCATGATATCGAATGGTTTTATGTGAATGAATTGTGGAGATGTTGGATTCTGAATGAATTGGATGAAGTTAATGAATGAAGGTTGAAGTGAATGATGTTTTAGTTTGAATGAGTTGGAAGAATTGAATGGTATGATGGTTGGAGCAGAACAGTATTGGATTTGCTGGTTATGAACGAATTGATTTGGTTATAATGCAGATCTGAATGTTGCAAATTGGAGGACAACGAACACACTAAACCCCACGACCTATTTCATTTTACCGACCGAAATCCACCATTACCGACCGCCCTGACTGCTTTACCGACCGCTATCATTGACCACAATATTGACACTAGTCGGTCGTTAATGATTACCAATCGATGGTTTCGGTCGGTAATAATCACAGGTACCGACCGTATTACCGACCGCAGGCAGGTTTTTCCCGACCAAACATCTTCCAGGAGCTTCTGGTCTGCGTTTGGTCGGTATCATTTACCGACCGCAAAAAGCAGTCGGTACATATAATCACCGACCGTGTATTTCATTTTCCGACCGACTTTTCAGTCGGTATTCATCATTTACCGACCGAAAGTTTCAGTCGGTAAATGTTTTTACCGACCGCTATTCTTTTTTACCGACTGATCTTCGGTCGGTGATTCACCGACCGGACGTTTCGGTCGGGGAATTGTGTTTCCGACTAAATTGTAGCGGTCGGAATACTTTCATATTCGATCGGTAATGTTGTTTACCGACCGATTTTTAATCTTACCGACGGATTTATTCGGTTGCTAAGTTCCGTCTTTCTTGTAGTGATGCATGAATTGACGTGGGATTTTAATAAGACGCCCCAGTTTCCCGAGTTTTGTTCGATCCGTTTCTCGTACTATCTTTCTTAAAATGTTGAAATATAAGAATATGGAATTAAAATAATGGAAATCGTAAAATTTATTTGTAAAAATGAATTCGTAAGATGATAAGTAAAACAGACGATAATTAGTAATTTGAGACAATAGTTATAAGAAATTATTATTTTTAAAAATTCGATAAATTAATAAATTTTTACGAGACGAGAAAATGTCAAAACGACAGGTCAATATAAAAATATATTTTCGAGTTTTAAAATTTATTTAACGAAAGATAAATTTCTTTAATAATACGATAAATAAATTCTCATGTTTTTATAAAGGAATAATTTTTTATTTTTATTTTTTTACGAAAATAAAATATTTTATTTACGAAAATAAATTTTCAAACTTTAAACTTCGTTTAAATAAATGTTTAAAATTTTAATAATATTTGAAAAATACGGGGTATTACAATCTACCCCCCTTAAAACAATTTCGTCATCGAAATTTCAGGCATAACTTAGGCAATTAACGAAGTTTAAGACACTACATGAATAAAATGAAAAGTTACAGTTTCTCTCGTATAAATGCCTGAGCTCTCAAGTGACTTGCTCGTATATTTGATCTCTCCTCAAAGTTTTACAAAGGTCGTACATCCCAAATTAGTATGGTATGTATTATTGAGCAATCGATAGATCCTGATTTCCCATATAGTGGCACTATTCATTCTCGGGTCATTCTCGAGATTTGGTTTATGGTTTGTCTTATCTCCAAAATATCATGATGTTTATATTCCTTAAAATTGAAAGGTGTTGCTTTATGGGTAATACAAGTTTCTCGTAACATAAAAGTCCAAAAGAAGGTTATCCTAATTTCCATATAATCTGTAGAGCATTCATAAATTATGATACTATTGGGTTTAGTAGAACACTTCTCTCATAGGTTCAAATACATATATTACACAAAAGTCCGAAGTTCTCATGATGACATTAGCATTTCTTGTCAACCAGGTTAATCTCCTAAGGTTGATCCTTAAGTGGTTTTGTCGGTTACGACAGGGTTAATGCTGAATTTCCATGTTGCCTTTCTAAATTTCTCAAATTTTGAAAATTGTTTCTCTGTTGCTATATTTTTCAAACAACAGGTTAATCTTAACTTCACATCAAAATTTCTTGGTTCACAAGTGTCCTTTATAATTATGACAGTTACAGTTTGCGATACTATTAACCATTATTCAATAAAATTGTCTCGCAAAAGTATATACGGTATTTCCTACAGATTCTCCAAAATATTGTTTACAAATCATTCAATCAATCAATTGGATTATACAGATCCAACAATGTATGTTCAACATATAATTCCTCAAAATAACATTAGATGTATATCATGATAAACCTCAAAATAATTTTGATCTATGATCATTCTCTTAGCATTCTCAAATTCTTAACTCCCCAAAAAGTATTGATCATAAATATCACTCGTCTTCAAAAGTATACTCTCTCTTCTCATAATAGGGTGGTTGAGATCTAGGTTAGAACATTATGATCTAAGTGTCGTGATAGGTTACTGCTCTGCAAGGTTTAACACATAAGACACATTCAAAAACGTGACTCAAAGTCCCCAATTATGTAAGTTTTCTATGGTCCGGAAAATTTTTAGGTAAGCAAAACAAATACTAGGTTAGTAACGTTCTTAGCATAACGATCTCGGTGGTCATCTCCCTGGTATAGTCCATGATCATGCTTCTGTATTGAATTTTCTTGGTGACATCCTTTGCAAATAACTCGAACAGGTTCATCTTGTTGCGATTTGTTCTTCTGTATGATTTTGTAGAGTTGTTTCTTTGCTTCTTGTATATTTGGTGCGTCATCTACGTTCTCGTGTTAGTACTATACCATAGTGTCAGTGGTTCTAAACAAAATTTCTATCATAGTCTATGTAAGTAAGACTGGTTAATGTTTACTCGACCGGAGATACATAGCAAAAAGTTCAAGACTAAGTATGAAGGTAAGGTTGGTTAAAACAAGAATCCAGGAAACAAAGTAAAATTCATAAGAATTAGAAAGAGTGTGAATGATTATGACAATTTTATTAATAGAATGACATAGCACTCTATCTTAGATCTTCTCTTTCGATGATAAGAGGAGATGAAGTTGGTATTTGTCAAAAAGAAATTTTAAAATCAAGCTGGGTTTTGGAAAATATATGTGAAAGTGAAAATCAACTATATGAGGTTCAAATTTCTCAGATATCTGAATAAAATTGTGATAGTTTGATTCAAAGAATATATAATAGATCAATAGGTTGATTGAAAGTAAAACATAATTCAAGACAAATTGGTCAGGGTTGAAAGTTGAATTGAGTCTTAAAAAAATAATATGAAGTAGGGCTAAAAAATGTCACCATGAATTTAGGAAATCAATAGGATAGGAACAAAGGATTATCACGATGATCAATTCAAGAAATGTCTTAACTTGGTGAGTGAACGAGAATGATATCCAATCACAAAAAATGGATATGAAATAGTTTGGTTCAAGTAAACGGGTCAATAACTGAAAGGTTGAAGGTTAAAGCTGAAGGTAAAATTCAGATTAACTGGTTTTGAAAATGAAGAAAGTAATTAATAATAGGGTACACAAAACTCGAAGATGTGATCGGAGGTATTTAATGAAAAATCAATGTAGGGTTCAATCTTTGAAATGTAGCTAAGGATAACACATGATCTCCGATCTACAAGGTAGGTAATTAAAGTTTCAGTTAGGTCTAAGTCAACATCTAGTTAGGATTCGAGGAATAATACACTACACGCGTCAGCACATACTTGATCTTCGTGTGTGCTCCATTCTGACAACTTAACTTGACTTGATTCTTTAACGTGATTTAGTTTGACTTGCACTGGCTCCTATAGTTTATTCAGATGATGTCTTCATTATTGGTGCGTCACAATGCTGATGTCCAAGTCTCGAGCAGTTGATGGCTCTGAGTGTCAACGTCTTCCATCTTGGTTATCGTATTGATCAAAAATAAATTTAAACTAGCCAATAGGCTAAAGGTTAGGCAGTCAATTTATAAACAATTATGCAGATAGCATGCCAACAATTATACATGTAATCGTATTTCCCCTTAATGACAATTCTACCCAGATAATTTATTTGATAGGATCCTAATTGTTTCTAAGTGAATCTCTCATTTTAGTGATCTAATGTTGTATTAGTATTTTAGTAAGTCCACCCAGGCGCGCTCCTCGTTAGGTAAATGAAGCTCAATCCTCACTTACGGTCACAAGGTCGCTCTGATACCAACTGTAACAACCCGGATTTTCGATGACTTAAAATAATAGATAATGCGGAAAGTTATCTAAGTCATTTAATTAAAATTATATCAGAGTGTAAATAAATCCGGATCGCTACGGATCCTTACAATAAATGACTATTAATTACATAGTCTTGATTCACTTATTACAGAATATAGATTGTATTTTATACAAACATATTATTAAATCTCTCTCGCTCGATCCTTTCCCATCGCCCCATACCTGCACAAATATATAGAATAGAGAGACTGCTTAGCGGGACAGCAACCAAACCATTCATCTAATATCACCTCAAACATATAAGACAATCATGTGATTAACAAATAATATGCTTATAAAAATATTAAAGGATATCACGTAACAGATAGTTTCCTTTACTTCAATTAACCAACATGTGAGGTGATGAAAACGATAAAGTTTAAAAGATGGGACATTGGCAGCCATTTGATTTAAAAAATCATTTTTCATGTAAACAGAGAATAAACACACTAGTCGTGGCTCCTAGTATCACCGCTACTCCATATTGGAGTGCATCTCACCAATAGAAGTAACCGTGTTACCGACTCGTAGACCGAACCGATCTTATGAGGTTTACATCTTACCCATAAGGCTCAATTGGGCCCGAACTTCTATTATATTATACGTTTATTCAAACGGTGCTCTGGGCTGAAATGAAAGCTGATGATTACATTCTCTGCATCACCAAGAGGGAACCCGCAGTTTTCAGAATCCTATTCTGCCCCCACTACCTAGGTGGTAATACTGATCAAGTACTTGTCTATATGTGCACCACATACCCTACGCAGACTCTTGAACCGCAGAACTCACTGCCGTAGGACGACTACCTTAAACACTAGGTCGACTCTCGGGCCGCAGCCTCCGAGTCTGCTTTTCATTACAAGTGCAGTCGAAACACCACGCATGGTAGGATCCAACACAAGCTATTCGTCCCAGACTCGCATCGTAAACTTTATATAAAAGTCGCCCGTGAACAAGTAGTACTTTATTTGGTGACCTTTAATAATTGGTCGGACTCATTTGAAACAGTCAAATCCTCAAATACTTACTATCAGTGTGACAACGTTACACATTAATCCTCAAGTGTCACCCGAAATATTATATCCCAAATATCGTATAACTTTTAAAATAGTAAATTCTTTACAATGAAGTTTTATATAAAAATAAAATTTAACGTATAATAATAATAAAATATTATTTTAAAATTTATAATTTCTGAAAAATATAGAAGTTTCTGGAAGAATTTAAATTAAGTCGCACTTAATCGATTTACAAAAGTTTGACGTAAAATCATTTTTTAATATTTATAAATGTCGTGTAAAAGTTTCGGAATAAAACAAATCAATTTATTTTGGAATATGAAATAAATTTTTATCTATATAAAATTAATAAGTGAAATTTTATTAAAATGCAACATTTTGCAAGTTACTAATTTACTCTATTATTATAATATATAAACAAATGTAAAAGTACTAAAAAAATTAAATACAACCAAAATTACAATTATACAAAATATAAAGTACATAGAATAAATATACATAGCAAATAGAAACAAATCAATAAAATGATATAAGTAAATTTTATTAATTTAAGTTCTTTTATTCATTTTCTCAATTTCTCATATAGATAGAAATGTACAGGTGATAAATAAATTAAACAAGTGATAATTAAGTCGAGTTGAATTTAGTCATAAATATATAACACGGATAAAATATCACCTAACATTTTTTATATACATAAGTAATTTAGTCATACAAACAAGTCTAAATATTTAAATAAGCAATTTTTTAAATTACTAACATAATATACTTATATATAAGAAATGTTGTTAGAAGAAAAGTTTGGTTACCTTACTAGCTATTACGGAATATTTATTAGCGTTATTAAGAATTAAAAATCGTCTGGGTCAATAATACGGTCTACGTAAGAAAAGTAGTCTCTTTCCCCCTCTTAAAGAATTTTAGGGTCGAAATGATTTGACCCAAATACAGTACTAGAAAAATGATCCCGCCAAATACCGAGCAGCTCCTCATCCCAATGCTCCAATTATAGAAAAAAACAAGGGAGTAAATATAATATGTAGTACGGAATATATAGTATAGTATTAAGTAGAAGTAGTGCGTAATAACGTAGTGTAGTACGAGTAGTAGTAATACGGAGTAGTAAGTATTACTCCGTAATATGTAAGTAGAATTAACTAGTAATATTAGTAGTAGTAGTAGTGATATTTATAGTAGTGTATGTACGCAGAAAGTGGTGTTAAGTAAATGAAGTAGGGAGTAGGATGTAGGGTATATTACTTAGGTGTTAGTTTGTAGTGTTATTAGGTGTAGTGTTATAGAAGTACTAGCTAGGATGAGTAGGACCGTAGGAGCATGCATGAATTGACGTGGGATTTTAATAAGACGCCCCAGTTTCCCGAGTTTTGTTCGATCCGTTTCTCGTACAAATGTCTTTCTTTCTTAAAATGTTGAAATATAAGAATATGGAATTAAAATAATGGAAATCGTAAAATTTATTTGTAAAAATGAATTCGTAAGATGATAAATAAAACAGACGATAATTTGTATTTTGGGACAATAATTATAAGAAATTATTATTTTTAAAAATTCGATAAATTAATAAATTTTTACGAGACGAGAAAATGTAAAAACGACAGGTCAATATAAAAATATATTTTCGAGTTTTACAATTTATTTAACGAAAGATAAATTTCTTTAATAATACGATAAATAAACTCTCATGTTTTTATAAAGGAATAATTATTTATTTTATTTTTTTGACGAAAATAAAATATTTTATTTACGAAAATAAATTTTCAAACTTTAAACTTCGTTTAAATAAATGTTTAAAATTTTAATAATATTTGAAAAATACGGGGTATTACAACTGAGGAAGATGTCAACTGCCTCCGGAAAATGGGATATGATTATTGACGCGAGTTAACAATTTTGTCTCGGTTTTATATTGTTTTATCCTTGATATCGTTGTACAGAATATGTCCTCTTTGTATATTTTTTTGATGAATGAATATATTTACATTTCACCAAAAAAAAAATGTTGTTAGAAGAAAAGTTTGGTTACATGAATAGCTATTACGGAATATTTATTAATATTATTAAGAAATAAAGGTGGTCAGGTTAATAATATCATCGTATATTATAGTAAGTAGAAGCAGTACGTAGTACATGCATGCATGCATGTATATGAGAGAGAGAGAGAGAGAGAGAGAGAGAGACGTAAAATTTATTACTAAAAATGAATTCGTAAAATGGGAATCGTAAAATTTATTACTAAAAATGAATTCGTAAAATGGAAATCGTAATATTTATTAATAAAAATGAATTCGTAAAATGGTAAGTAAAACAGACGATAATTAATATTTTGAGACAATACTTATAAGAAATTATTATTTTTAAAAATTCGATAAATTATTAAATTTTTACGAGACGAGAAAATGTCAAAACGACAGGTCAATCTAAAAATATATTTTCGAGTTTTAAAATTTATTTAACGAGAGAGAGAGAGAGAGAGAGAGAATGGAAATCGTAAAATTTATTACTAAAAATGAATTCGTAAAATGGAAATCGTAAAATTTATTAGTAAAAATGAATTCGTAAAATGGTAAGTAAAACAGACGATAATTAATATTTTGAGACAATACTTATAAGAAATTATTATTTTTAAAAATTCGATAAATTATTAAATTTTTACGAGACGAGAAAATGTCAAAACGACAGGTCAATCTGAAAATATATTTTCGAGTTTTAAAATTTATTTAACGAAAGATAATTTTTTTTAATAATACGATAAATAAATTCTCATGTTTTTATATAGGAATAATATTATTTTTTTTTTTACGAAAATATAATATTTTATTTACGAATTTTTTTTTTCAAACTATAAACTTGGTTTAAATAAATGTTTAAAATTTTAATAGTATTTGAAAAATACGGGGTATTACAACTGAGGAAGATGTCAACTGCCTCCGGAAAATGGGATATGATTATTGACGCGAGTTAACAATTTTGTCTCGATTTAATATTGTTTTATCCTTGATATCGTTGTACAGAATATGGCCTCTTTGTATATTTTTTTGATGAATGAATATACTTACATTTCACAAAAAAAAAAAAATGTTGTTAGAAGAAAAGTTTGGTTACATGAATAGCTATTACGGAATATTTATTAATATTATTAAGAAATAAAGGTGGTCAGGTTAATAATATCATCTACGTTAGGAAAAGTCGTCTCTTCATTCGCGATGTTCCAAATGATGAGGAAATAAATATAATATATAGTACGGAGTATATAGTATATTATAGTAAGTAGAAGTACTACGTAATATAGTATTCCGTAGTAAGTAGTGTTAAGTACGGGTAGTAGTACGTAGTAGTAATAGGAAGCAGTATATATATATATATATATATATATATATATATATATATATATATATATATATATATATATATATATATATAATATATATATATATATATATAGATTTAAGATCACGTGAGAACCATCAACTTGATGAGAACCTTGAGAACTCCATTAAATTATATTCTTGTTTAGTGACGGAAACGAAAACATATAATTTTAGTGTACCTAATACTCGTTTTAGTGTATCTAATTTTTTTGATGTACCTTATTGCACTTTTAGTGTACCTAAATCGCATTTCAGTGTACCCTTTCAACTTTTCGTGAATAAGTAGCAATTTTCATAATATTTGTAATAAAATATGATTAGTTATGCCTAATAAAGCATTTGAATAAATTAAGCTAAGAGTAAATTAGTCATCTAAATTTTCGAAAAAAAAAATAATTGAGTTTTTATTGAGATTCTCACGGTTCTCAACGAGTTGTGGTTCTCACCGGATCTTCACTATATATATATATATATATATATATATAGAGAGAGAGAGAGAGAGAGAGGAAATCGTAAAATTTATTACTAAAAATGAATTCGTAAAATGGAAATCGTAAAATTTATTACTAAAAATAAATTCGTAAAATGGAAATCGTAAAATTTATTACTAAAAATGAATTCGTAAAATGGAAATCGTAATATTTATTAATAAAAATGAATTCGTAAAATGGTAAGTAAAACAGACGATAATTAATATTTTGAGACAATACTTATAAGAAATTATTATTTTTAAAATTCGATAAATTATTAAATTTTTACGAGACGAGAAAATGTCAAAACGACAGGTCAATCTAAAAATATATTTTCGAGTTTTAAAATTTATTTAACGAGAGAGAGAGAGAGAGAGAGAGAGAGAGAGAGAATGGAAATCGTAAAATTTATTACTAAAAATGAATTCGTAAAATGGAAATCGTAAAATTTATTAGTAAAAATGAATTCGTAAAATGGTAAGTAAAACAGACGATAATTAATATTTTGAGACAATACTTATAAGAAATTATTATTTTTAAAAATTCGATAAATTATTAATTTTTTACGAGACGAGAAAATGTCAAAACGACAGGTCAATCTAAAAATATATTTTCGAGTTTTAAAATTTATTTAACGAAAGATAATTTTTTTTAATAATACGATAAATAAATTCTCATGTTTTTATATAGGAATAATATTTTTTTTTTACGAAAATATAATATTTTATTTACGAATTTTTTTTTTCAAACTATAAACTTGGTTTAAATAAATGTTTAAAATTTTAATAGTATTTGAAAAATACGGGGTATTACAACTGAGGAAGATGTGAACTGCCTCCGGAAAATGGGATATGATTATTGACGCGAGTTAACAATTTTGTCTCGATTTTATATTGTTTTATCCTTGATATCGTTGTACAGAATATGGCCTCTTTGTATATTTTTTTGATGAATGAATATATTTACATTTCACCAAAAAAAAAATGTTGTTAGAAGAAAAGTTTGGTTACATGAATAGCTATTACGGAATATTTATTAATATTATTAAGAAATAAAGGTGGTTAGGTTAATAATATCATCGTATATTATAGTAAGTAGAAGCAGTACGTAGTACATGCATGCATGCATGCATGTGAGAGAGAGAGAGAGAGAGAGAGAGAGAGAGAGAGAGAGAGAGAGAGAGAGAGAGAGAGAGAGAGAGGAGAGAGAGAGAGAGAGAGAGAGAGAGAGAGAGAGAGAGAGAGAGAGAGAGAGAGAGAGAGAGAGAGAGAGAGAATCGTAAAATTTATTACTAAAAATGAATTCGTAAAATGGAAATCGTAAAATTTATTACTAAAAATGAATTCGTAAAATGGAAATCGTAATATTTATTAATAAAAATGAATTCGTAAAATGGTAAGTAAAACAGACGATAATTAATATTTTGAGACAATACTTATAAGAAATTATTATTTTTAAAAATTCGATAAATTATTAAATTTTTACGAGACGAGAAAATGTCAAAACGACAGGTCAATCTAAAAATATATTTTCGAGTTTTAAAATTTATTTAACGAGAGAGAGAGAGAGAGAGAGAGAGAGAGAGAGAGAGAGAGAGAGAGAGAGAGAGAGAGAGAGAGAGAGAGAGAGAGAGAGAGAGAATGGAAATCGTAAAATTTATTACTAAAAATGAATTCGTTAAAATGGAAATCGTAAAAATTTATTAGTAAAAATGAATTCGTAAAATGGTAAGTAAAACAGACGATAATTAATATTTGAGACAATACTTATAAGAAATTATTATTTTTAAAAATTCGATAAATTATTAAATTTTTACGAGACGAGAAAATGTCAAAACGACAGGTCAATCTGAAAAATATATTTTCGAGTTTTAAAATTTATTTAACGAAAGATAATTTTTTTTAATAATACGATAAATAAATTCTCATGTTTTTATATAGGAATAATATTATTATTTTTTTTACGAAAATATAATATTTTATTTACGAATTTTTTTTTTCAAACTATAAACTTGGTTTAAATAAATGTTTAAAATTTTAATAGTATTTGAAAAATACGGGGTATTACAACTGAGGAAGATGTCAACTGCCTCCGGAAAATGGATATGATTATTGACGCGAGTTAACAATTTTGTCTCGATTT